>OY747709.1:38679899-40034899 GCA_963556495.2 Valencia hispanica
TATTTGAAAGACATATTTGCCAAAAAAGAAAGAGCAGGGTTAGTTATGGTCTGTACAGGTGAAAAGAGAATATAGTGTAAGTAGCTGAGAAAAATAAAATTAATGTCACAAAAGAGACTCTGAGGCTAATTTCCAAAGCAATTTCACTGCTACTCATTCTAATTCTATTTAAAAATGTTGCTTTCCACATTTCAATATCTTTATTGCCACAATAGAAAAATCAGAGTAAGGGAGGAGAAATAAGACCAGAGGCCAGAAGCAGTGAAGATGATACAGGGTCTTCACAGGTAAGGAGAGATTAGAAATTGCTGAGCGAAATAGATCAATCGATGGAAAAAATCAGATAGGAATCAGGACAAGGTTGTAAATGATGTTTCAGAATTACTTCCATTCCCACTCCAAAATATATTTTATCTGTATTTTAATAGGTAACCCAGGATTTAACAGTGTAGTAGTAGATTAGTAGATTAACTAAAATTAAGCGAGTTGAGTACAGGTTATTGCAGCAGAACAGAAATATTTATTTTGTAGGGGAAAGAAACGTGTGTGGGTTCATTACACTTTTACATCAGTAGGCGCCCAACCTACCTCACTTTAGCCGTTTTGCGTTAATTGGGTGGTGGTGGCCTGGGATGGTATCCAATTCCCAACCTGCATTATTGTCCCAGTCCACCTCTGATTAGGATGGATTTAGGTAAGTAAATGTGGACTTAGATTTTTAGGGACCTGTACCTACTACATAAACCATATTTGTACTAACATAAATACATTTGTGGCGTTCTGAAGTCAGAAAGCCCTTAGGCAAACATGACTGAGTGATGTGCAGCATTGTAGCAAAGTCAAAACTTGCCAAAGGCAGGTTGTCCCCATAGGGTGTGTGACAGTTTCATCGCTGTGTTAAAGTGATTTACAGAAATGACAATGCTGTAATATTTTATTGATCATTTGTAAATCCAACAAACATGATTATTTCAACATCATCGTAATTTATTCAAGTTTAAGGACATTTTTTAACTGGACTTGTGAGAACTGTATTTCTGTTGTTGAGTGCCAAGCAATGCTTTTGTGCATGTGTACCGTGCAGTTGTGTTAAGCTTTACTGCAGTTGATTCACCTGACCCTAGTTTTGTGAGCGAAAGCCAACTGGCTTCTTGTGAGATTTGGAAAAAATCACAAACCAAGTCCAGGGGTTTAAAAATGCATCACTATCTTTGCTGTGTAGCATTACCATGATTCATCTTCACAAAACTACAAAAGCTTGTGATAATCCATTTAGTTAATCCCTACACGCTTTGGGCAAACAACATTAGGGAGTGAAGGGATGGTTCTTTCACCCTGGGGGGAAATGGTAACAGTGTGGGTGAGACATGGTCAGACTGAACAGCTGTTTTCTTTTGTGAGCATTTTTGGTATTGCTCTTTGTAAAATCATGCGAAATGTATTTTGTGTAAGTAACAGGTATGGTTAAGTGAAATTGGAAGGATGACAACCGCTCTACAGTACTGGGGTTTGGGTACTATTTGGGTTGCAAGCTCTTTATCTCATTGCCAAATGTCAATTATCATTAACCAACATTAAAAATCATGTTATATGAAATTATTAGATAATACTTTGTATCTTATCACTTTAGAATAATTAAAAGGGTATGGTATACTGGTAGAGTTTTTTTAACCAGCCCCTTTTATAATTTAAACTCAAAACTCTGAACTGCTTTAAATCGAGACTAAAAACCCATCTGTTTAGAATTGCCTTCGAGTAAATGATTGATGTCATATGTATGAAATGTGTTCATGCTCTCTTGCTTTATTGATCTTTCTCTTGCTTTATTGTGTATCGAGTGTAATGTGTGTTTCTTCTACTTTTAATTTCCATTGTTTTATTTTTTAAATCACCAAATCATGTAAAGCACCTTGAAAAACCCTGCTGTTGAAAGTGTGCTATAAAAATAAAATTGCCTTGCCTTGCCTTGCCTTGACATTGTGCAGTCCTAGTTTGGTCATATGCTTCATTAATAACTGCTACTGCAGAGGAAGACTTTTACTGAAACACAGAGAGGAGCATACAAGGAACCTGGTGTTCAAGGAAACACTTGATCTAATTAGGGATGATATCTAAATTTGGACATTTTTGGTTTTTTACATTTTCTTTCAATCAAATAATTTTTCTTTGTCTGATGCACATTTTCCATCGTTATCCCTAGGCCTGTTACAAAAAAACAATAAATCAATTAATGGTATGATAAATTCTAGGGATGCACGATATATCTGCATCAACATCGGTATCAGCTGATGTTAGGCGTTTTTTAACATATCGGCATCGGTCCGGTAACTAACAGAGGGCCGATATTAACAACCGATGTTTATATATTTCCATCTTTTTGACGTTTCTGTCTGTGTTTCGGGGGGGGGTGTTATCCATGTGGTGTTTGTTTGGTAATGTGACAGCGATAGTGATGCGGCACAGGAATGTGGGGGTGTTTAACTCAAACAGAGAAGCGATGTAGATGGTTTGGTGGATTTTCCACAGTGTCGAAAGTGTAGGGAAATATACCGTATACCATATCGGTGCGTATCGGTTATCGGCCATAACAGTGGGATTAATATCGGACATCGGTATCGGCCCAAATGTTCATATCGGTGCATCCCTAATAAATTCAAATGAGCTTATTAATTTGTTCAGCCACAAATATTACCATTTCCATGCTTCTTTGTTTTCCTCGCATGTCTCCCTCTTTCTAACAACGAGACTGGATGAAAAAAGACATATGGAGCATGTACCCGTAGTGGCAGGGTAAAATGGCATGTCTTGTTTTATTCAAACAGTGTTTTTGTTGTCATTTTGGACTTTTTGTTTACAAAACTCCTAACTGGTAGTTCTGCCTGTTTCTCTTATCTGAGCCAAGTGAATGCTTTTTTAAGGGGAATTATGTTTACAGAGTTCATCCATTTTCTTATTGGTTATTTTGTTAATTTACGTTGGAAATTAAAAATGTCTTCTAGTTGCAGTAGTAAATGTTCGTTAGAAATTAAAGTTCATTGATTTTTCAGAGGGTGTACATGCATTATTTTAGGCAGACCTGTGAAGATGCTGTTGCAGTAATCAATCCGACTAAAGATAAATGGATGGATGAGTTTTTCTAGGTCCTGTTGCAATATCAGTCCTTTAATCTTAGAAATGTTCTTCAGGTGATAGAAGGCTGACCTTGTTATTGCCTTTATGTGACCCTGGAGGTTCAGGTCTGAGTCCATTACCACACCTAGGTTTCGTGCCTGATCAGTAGTTTCTAGCTGTATTAATTGAAGCTGTGTGCTGACTCTTGATCGCTCCTCTTTGGGTCCAAAAATAATTACTTCAGTTTTGTTTCTATTCAGCTGGAGAAAGTTATGCCACATCCATCCATTTACTTGGTCAATGCATTGATTTAGGGTTTGAATGGGTTCAGAGTCACCTGGTGACATTGTAATGTAAAGCTGAGTGTCATCCGTGTACTTATGGTAGCTAATGTTATTGGTTGCTATAATCTTGCCTAGTGGGAGCATGTAGATATTAAATAAGAGGGGCCCCAGGATGGAGCCCTGGGGCACCCCACATGTGATGAGGGCAGTCTCTGTGCTGTGGTGAGCACGGAAACCAGACTGAAAAAACATCAAAACGGTTTGTCATTGTTATGAAGCTATTTAACTGCTGAAACACCGCTTTTTCAATAATCATACTGATGAATTGAAGATTAGAGATTAGCCTGTAGTTCTGCATTAACGTGTTGTCCAGATTCTTCTTCTTTAGTAGTGGTTTAATAACTGCTTTTTTTAAAGCCTGGGGGAAGACACCTGACAGAAGGAATGAGTTCACTATTTGAACAAGATCAGACCCAATAACGGAAGAACTTTCTTTAGAAAAGCTGTGGGTAGGATATCAAGACAGCAGGAGGAGGAGCTTAATTGGATAATTATTTTTTTCAAGGCTGTTCTGGTTTAATTTGTGGAATTCAGACATTTTCTCTACATTGTTGTTGATTGGGGATGGCACTGGTTGTGGGTTTGATATTGAGGTACAGATTGACAGTCTAATTGTTAGAATATACGTATGACATCTAACATATCCCACGAAATATAGGATCAAAGCAGTAGTTTGTGCTTCTGATATTGCGCACATGAATCTTGCAATGACAACTGCATTTTGATATTTTATGCAGTTAGACAAAGAATAAATAGAATTCAACAAACTGTTGATAAAGTGAGGTAAAGAGAAAAAGGAATAGTGAAAAATCTAAAAATAAGAGTCTAAGGCTTGCAGCTATGATATCTATGTGAGTAAAACCACATTCACAATTTCAATATGTTGACATGTTTTGCAAACATTTAAGGTAAACATTTATTTCTTAAAGCTTTATGAGGACTACTTTATACTCTTAACTGTCATCCAGCACTGCTACATACTAACATCACCATTCTTTTACCCATAGACATTTTGTTTGCTGCAGGTGCTAGCTTCATCTTTCCTATGAGAAAAATATTGCATTCCATTCAGCACTCTTTCTTGGTTGCAAAAGATCGCCTAGCTTCTTCAGTTTATTAACATAGGATGCCACCAGTAGAACAAATTTACACCCAAACTGACATCTTAAAGGAAAATGGCCTACACAGATGGCTACAAAATCCCCTCATTAGTATCAGGGTGCTCTTCTCCCTGACAAGTAAGACTTCACTGTACTGCTATCACAAAATATTACACATATATATCCCACAATGGCTAAATATAACTAACTGTGGTCCCAAGAGATTTGGTACACAAACCATATACAGTGAGTTGTCTACAGCCTTGTAAAGTTTTGTTTCAGTGTGGGTGTGAGGAATATACAAAGTAAACAAAAGACTTGTGATGATGGCTGAACAGTGTTTGATGAGAGCTCTTAGCCTGTAGCTATAGCACATTAGGCACAGATGAACCACAGCCAGCTCCCACACTGTTAATGTGCAACACATTACAACTGCACAATGAGTTATGATTGCCATTAAAAAGCAAAGGATTTAGACTTCACAGCTGGATTTAAAGAGCTGTCACTGCTGTGCCCTGTCCTTCTCCCACTACCCACACCTACTTCACAAACACTATGCTGGCAATCATTTAACTGGACTCACCTTGCCGAGAGTTTCCATACCCATTCAGAAATAATTTCCACTGTTGCAAATGCCTCATGCATTGCAGATCTTATTTGTGTTAAAACCAAAAGCTTATCCTGGAAGTCTGAGTTTGGAAGAACGCTTCTCCATAATGGCATGCATGTGTATGTATGAAAAACAGCACAACTTCATCGTAATAAATTATTATCACTTAAAGGTACAGTGTGTAAAAAAAATCGACTTTTTAGCGCAGTTCAGTGAAGGTATTGCAGCTACGGTAACTCACACACATCAAAAAGGCAATATGTCATCAACAACTTTCAGCTTTCAATCCAGCGATTAGGTCCGTTCTTTTGAGCTGTATTCTTTTCAAAATTCTAAAAAAAAAAATCTAAAAATATGTGTTTGTAATAAAAACTGTATTTTTTATGTTAGCTATGTTGATGTTAATTATGTTTGCTGTATTTCATGGCTAACAGCAACTAGCAAATTTGTTATGACTCCAAGCTAATGTAACAAGCAAACTATTTTGTTTTGTTTTATTATATCTATTTAAGGCAATTTATTGAATTATTTGCAATTTTGATTTATACAATTTAGTCGAGTTTGTAGTATTCCCCCCAGCACCCCCTGTAAATGGACTCATACGCCATCTGAGGATTCAGCGTCAGTTGAGACAGACAGAGGAGCACAGAGAGGCAGAGGTGTGTCACATGCGGTTGAAGCACAGCAAACTACCCAAGAGGAATGAGCAGAATTTCCCTAAACCAGCCAGGCTGCTATGAAGAGAACCGGCGCCATCCCCCACACAAAGTTTAGAGGGAGAACTTCTCGAAGATCTGTGTTTTCAAGAGAGGATGCGAAAAGTGAAAGATCTTGTATGTCCCTCAACAGCTACTGTATTTCAAGATGCCGTATAATTATGGAGAGTCGACCATAGTTTATGTATTTAAAAAAATGTAGAATTTCAAGTTAATAGCAATACTTAGAATAGACGGTGAGAAATATGAATGAAAAAGGATAGGTTTGTGAACAGGATACACATAATTTGAAAGTAAACAAGTAAAAATATTAAACACTGTACATTTAATCTAGTTTAGCAATTCAATTAAAAAAGTGAACCTCATATTATTTAGATCTGTATACACATAATGGCATATTGACATATCTTTCCATTAATTTTGATAATTATGGACTGCAGCTAATGAAAACCCAAAAAAAGGTTACATAAGACCAATAGAAAAGAGAATTTTGAGGCAAATGAAAAGCATGTTTATGTTCTGTACATTATATGGACGCTTGGTCAGGGATCCTTTTTCATGAATTAGTGCATGACTGCGCCATGGGATGGAGGTGATCGACCTGTGGCTCTGGTGAAGTGCTAAAGAACACAAGGTTGTTGTTTTTTAAGAAAACGTAAAGTCTTTTATGAGTAAGTTTGCTTGCCAATCAAGCACAGTGATATCACATTCTTTAAGCCAAGGTTTGATATAAACATAGGTCTGATTGTCAAAAGGGGCCAACAGAGGATCTATTTATTGTGGAAGCTCAGCTCTTTTAATGTTTGTATGATTCTACATAGTTTTTAATCAATCTTTCACTGAAAGTATTTTAACCTTGCCAATAAAATCACACAAAAAAGTCTAAATAGTATTGCAAATGTTTAGTTCCAGCCCTCTTTGATCAGCCAGCTTCTTTATCCATAGCTTTTTTGTGGTGTACTCTACTTTTAGAGGGTGTTGGGTACTATCTGTTGGACAACCATCAGGTGAGCGGTCTTTCCCATGATTGTGTAGACCATAACATGGCCATAGAATAATATGTCTGTATTAAAAATATTTTTTTTAGGCTAAATTAATACTCAAATTTTATGAGAAACGAAATTTGAGGATTTTTTATCTCTAAGCCATAATCATCAAAATCAACAGAAAGGAAATCACAGAATAAAAATTCTGTCTGTATTTAATCTATAAGATGCATACACTTCACAAACTGAACTAAATTACTGCAATAAATAAACTTTGTACTTAAACTCTAATTTGCTGAAAATCAACTGTATATAGCAAAGATGAAATGTCTGTTGAAAAATGTTTTTCACTTTAATCTATTTTGACATTGAGAACTCATGAACCTGTCATCATTTTTTCATTCTTGGGTTTATTAAGTTCTAGCATCCATCTTAATAGTTGTATAGTGTATATGTCTGTACACCATAAGGACTTGCTACATGAGCAATAGTTTGGAGGAGAAGTTAGAAAAAAAGAAGTGGAAATGGGCAGAATCACAAATGAAGCATCCTCTCTTCCGATCACTCTGTTTTTCTCGCCCACATGAGCTATATCTCCCTCTGGGGCCAGGAATCTAACTGTGAAATGAATGAGAGGCAACGCGTGGGTAGACGCTAACACTAAGATAATGACGCCGTTTTGTCAGCCCTGGCCCGGAGCTCCATCTCTGTTGATAGCATAGAGACATGGGAAGATAGCACGACAAAAGAGAAATGCCTTGCTTTTAAGCTAACAGTACCACATTTTTCAAACACACAGGCATATGTCATAGAGAGGACAATCTGAGTCAGATGCTTGACTTGCATAAAAACTGAAAACAGGACACAATAACTTCTATGTTCGGTTGAGAGTGCTGGCATTCAAAAAGCACAAAATCTTTTGACCATCTATACCAGTGTCAAGGGATATTGGATGTAGATACTGCAATTAAAAAAAACTTCTCTCATAAGAAATATGATTGGAAGTATTTGAAGCAGTTAACAGGATTTATCTGTTGTACCATGACAAAAAAAAATCCTATATTTTGTTATTAGGTCGTGATTTGAACTCTGAAAGGCTAACCAAAGGAATCCATCAAAGCGTTGATTGAAACTCATTATTGCTGCTGTTTAACATCAGACAAACAAACAAACAGACTGCAAATATTAAATGTGTTCTCCACGGGTTAGACTGAGCCTCATTTATTTTGAGTCCTGCTGGAACATGATTTGTGTCTGCAAAAACCCATGCTGTGCATCCCATACCCAGCACTGCTTAGTTAGTTAGTTAGGACTAAACCGGTGATGGCAACTGTTAATAGCACAGTCATGCAACCATGAGAAAGGGGGAGAGGTGGAGGGGGATTTTTTCCAAATAAACAAGATGAAGGAAAATGAAGGAAATCATGAAGGAAATCATCAAGTGTAAGACTTTGAAAACATTTAATTAGATTTGTGACAGCTGAGAACAATATCATTGTCAGCGGGGATGGAAAAGTCTGCATCACATTAGACAAAAGCACATCTCTGACTAGCATATATCATACTCAATGACTGAGTTACAGAGTTCACATCAGCCAAGGTGCGTATAAACAGCCTGCATTATTATTCATGTTAGAAAAATAATGCTGAAGAAAAATGAGGAAAAGTTTATTGTTTGATGAATCACAAAATTTTGGGCACTATCACTGAGAGTTTAGGTCTTCTCTCTGTCATAAGTGATTGCCGTCTGAATAAAAGCACAGTGAAAGACAAAAGTCCTGTCACTGCTTCATTAGCCTACTCATTAGGAAGCTGTCTCTTTTATGCCTTAATTTTTTACTGCTTACCATTTGAGTCAAAACTTTGGATCTTTCATTATTAGTTTGGTTACATTTTCCCTGGTTGGTTTGAATCCAGGGCTGCACAGTGGTGCAGTTGGTAGCACTGTTGCCTTGCAGCAAGAAGGTCCTGGGTTCAAATCCCAGCCTGGGGTCTTTCTGCATGGAGTTTGTATGTTCTCCCTGTGCATGCGTGGGTTCTCTCCGGGTACTCCAGCTTCCTCCCACAGTCCAAAAACATGACTGTTAGGTGAAATGGTAGCTCTAAATTGCCCTTAGGTATTTGTGTGTGCGTACATGGTTGTTTGTCCTGTATGTCTCTGTGTTGCCCTGCGATGGACTGGCGACCTGTTCAGGGTGTACCCTGCCTCTCGCCCCTTGACTGCTGGAGATAGGCACCAGCTGCCCCGCAACCCTACATAGGATGGACGGGTATGGAAAATGAATGAATGAATGAATGGTTTGAATCCAATGACCCAACAGTTAGACAGTGTTAAGCCTAGTTCATACTTCTCCATATGAAGAGGTGCTGAGCCACGCACCGCCATTATCCATCGACACAAGGTCTCTCCATCACTCATCCAAGGACACACAGAGTAGAGCCCAATTTTTTAACTATCCATCGAACGCAACGGAGATCGCACTTCTGTGATTGGTCAAGCCAACATCAGCCCTGGATGATTTAATCAGAACGGTGCTCTACAGTTGATGTAATTAGTAGTCAATGCAGCTTTTGGGCACTACATGCTTTATATTGCAAGGCCAGTTGATCTAATATGGTCATTTGGCAATTTTTAACACCAGGATGTGTAGAGGACAAAAAAAACATACCGCTGCATTTGTTTGTTTGTTCACATGACTTTTTAGAGTATTCTATGAGCTACACTTCTAGTAAAAAGCTTTCCAGCTCAATCTAAACTCACTCTCTGTCAGCCATTGCTCCATGAGTGGAAATGCATTTACCATTTACAATCTGAAGTAAAAAAACTGTAATCGACCAGAGAAGTCACTGCAAAGGTAGGCAGACCTGCCAGAAAAGGTCTACAGCCCCTTGTTGGGCTGGAGGGGAATTGCTTCACAACAGCAGAGAAATTCAATTCAATTCAATTCAAAAATACTTTATTGATCCCAGAGGGAAATTAAGTGTTGTTGTAGCTCATACAATTAATTCTTTAAAGAGTTATTGTAGATCAAGATGGCTTTGGGCAGGAAGGATTTCCTGGAGTGGTCTGTATTGCAGCGAAACTGAAGAAGCCTCTGATTTGCAGCATCTTCTTGCAAACCTTGAAGGACCTAAGCTTCCTCAAGAAGTACAGTCTGCTCTGTCCCTTCTTGCAGATGGCTTCAATGTTGCCTCCAGTCCAGTCCGTTGTCCAGATGAACACCAATGTATTTATGAAAAGAAGTATGATAGGAAAACATCTCCATCAATACGTGTGCATGTGAGTGCAAACTTGCTGATGGAGAAGTATAAACTAGGCTTCAGGGGGCTTTTATAAAAGACTACAAACTTTTAAATTTGAGCGACTGTGGCTTCGGAGTGAGGAGTTCGTCTTGTAACCGGAGGGTTGCCACTTCGAGTCCCCGCTCTGTCTGTCTCAGTCGTTGTGTCCTTGGGCAAGACACTTCACCCTTCTGCCTACTGGTGGTGGTCAGAGGGCCCGGTGGCGCCAGTGTCCGGCAGCCTCGCTTCTGTCAGTGTGCCCCAGGGCAGCTGTGGCTACAATGCTTGCCATCACCAGTGTGTGAATGTGTGCGTGAATGGGTGAATGACTGAATGTAGTGTCAAGCGCTTTGGGGTCCTCACGGAATAAATAAAGAGCTATACAAGTACAGGTCATTTACCATTTAAATGTTTTAGAGGTAGAATATCATCTCTTATACTGTTGCAAGATGTTTGTCTGCTGGCTTTTGAATTTCTAACTGGATTTAAAACAAAAATCCTAAAACTAGCATTTCCTATTTATTTGAGAATTGCCTCCATCGTTCATGGAGCTGGGGGACAAATATGTAGAATTATGAGTTCTTAAAGTCCATTCCTAAATTCTTAAAGTATTAACACAGCAGTGTGTAAAAATTGCCCTTTGATTAGATTTAAGATGCTGGTAGGGGAATGTTGTTAAAATATTGAATGGACATGGATGACTCATCATTGCTGGTCAACCAAGAGAGGCCCAACCAAGTATCATGCATGAGGTAGACCACCCGTTTAGGAACACACATTAATGGTGGTAATTCTAGAGACTTAACCCTCAACTCCAATTCAGCTTTGCAAACAAAGATTTTTAAAAACCTCCAGCAAACAAACATTACCTCTCAACTTATGTCAGACTATAAAGCCATCACAAATTATGGATGTAAAAGGCTTGTAGTCCTTATAATATTATGCCATAATCACTGTCACAGCATAAATACTTCATATGAATTACGGTAAATCAATCATAATTCATGGTGGTGAAAGAGTGATTATTTTGGCTTGTTTTGCAGCCAAACATGCAATGTTAACAACGTAAATGTATAGACAACATTATGTTAAAATCCAATAAGATCCCATTCCAGTTTAAAGGGTTTAAAAAGGCAATTTCTGTAAATCTCAATTAAGTTGAACCTAATTCTTCTAGAGCACTGTGAAAAACTGATATGGTGTTATTGGAGGTGATAACTTCAACTGTTGTGGTCAAGGAAAGACATATACGTGAGTTGGTACTCCAGCCAAAAGGAGAGATATATCCTAACATTCATAACGTTGACAAATTTTTACCTGGCATATACAGAGCTGTATGAAAAACAGTTTGTATACATGCTGAAGGTTTTAGGAACTCTAAGGGTGCATTTGTCTGACTGGAACATGTCTCCTTTCACATATTCACTTTGTTCCTTTAGGTTGCTAAAACAAGGCACAAAACATTAACAATTTCACTGCATAGAAATGTGACATTATAAAGGAGACAAAACATTAAAATGAGGTGACAAAAGACCTACGTGTATTTATTCAATTGTGTATTTCTGAAAAAGAGCAAAAAGGGAAGACTAGCAATTTAACCATCACATTTCAGGAGGAAACTCAGATGAGGAGAGACTTTGATAGATTAATTTGTGAAAACATGTCTTCAGCTGCTCAGCCAAGGATATATTTTTTTTCCGTTATACTGCGGTTAGTACTGTGTATATTTGTTACACAATCAGTTTCCTTTATCCCAATACTTACATTTGGGGCGGCTGTAGTACAGTGGTAGAGTTGTCGGCCTGCAACCCAGAAATCGTGGGTTCGCCTGCTACATGTCGTTGTGTCCTTGCGCAATACACTTCACCTGCCCGCCTACTGGAGTTGGCCAGAGGGGCCGATGGTGCAATATGGCAGCCTCGCTTCTGCCAGTCTGCCCCAGGGCAGCTGTGGCTACAATTGTAGCTTGCCACTTCCACCAATGTGTGAATGTGAGAGTGAATGAATAATGGAGTTGTAAAGTGCTTTGAGGGTCTTGAAAAGCGTTATATAAATGCAAGCTATTATTATTCAAAGACTCATTCTAACACCTTTTTTTTACTATATCTATTTACATAGGACTAAAAAAAATTTCTACTGAAAAAGTAGAAAAACTTAATTTCATAAACTGTACTTCCGTTATTTTACTATACTAATACATTATAAGTTGTAATACGTTGTACGTTATAAGTTGTAAAACATTTCACGCAGCTGTGTGAATAACAGAAAGCATGATCAAGTGGCCACTTCTAAAGGGGACACACTGTACTCACCCGGGCTTTTCAATACGTGGCACTCGGTTGCACGTAAGGGGAAAAAAAGACACTGATAAACCGAGCTGTAAAGCACAACAATTTATTTTCGTGGTGGACCAGTCGCTGATGCCAAAAAGTTAAAAAAAGAAATAAAACTTAACATCCGTATTCTGTTCTCAGTCACCCATAAGGAAGGCGGTCTTTGTATCAGGATCCACCTACTACTCCAGGTCGTTCTCCCAGGTAACAGCCTTACAATAAGTTACTTCCACCGAGCAACTCCACGACCCGCTCCTCCTGTGTCGGCAGACAGGCGAACAGCTGATCTACTTTGACGCTCACACATCTCCACCCTCGGCATGCTATGCCCCCCTTCAGCCAAAAACAGCTGGAAAACAAAAGGCAGGCACGAATATCTGCGCACCCCTGACTCATAGTGCGCATTGCGCAAGTTGTGCGGCAATCCTTGCTCGCTTCTCAAAACAGAGGTGAAATGGTACTCACAGGCATGTAACGTACTCATCTGGCTTGCGCTGCCTGTGTGCCGCTCGCAGTTTTGCTGGAGATGTGTGCGCCAGCCATCGCTCGTGGTGTGTTCCGTCCTTGATGTCCTGCCTCAGCTTCTTTTATGTGCAGCATAACAAGTTTTTGCGCACAAGTTTTTGCACCCCCGTAACAAAGCAGCTGGTTGCTGCGCTCATCCTCCTGACTCATCCAGATAAGTTCAGTTTTTCTCTTTGAGCATTCAGAGGGAAAACAAATGCAAACAAAACACACCGAATCCTGAAAAACCATGCAAAATAAATACAAAAATATACAAATATTTCCCACTGTGCAACGCATACGCTTTAATTAGCCTATATTCTCAATGTTTACAGAGCAGTCCCTGCAAAGTTTTTAGTTAAACTATAGAAGAGACTATAGGATTAGTGTGTGTCTGACAGGGTGGGGGCGTGACCAGGGCAGCTGCTAGGCTTTTGGAGGCCCTAAGCATAATTGGACAGGGAGGCCCCCCTCCAAACACAAACACAGACAAAACTCGAGTTCCTACTTAACCTGTTGCTATTTATTTGCTGCTTGGTCGTGTTCTAAAATAATGCCCGTCGGGTATACAGGTCTTTCTCAAAAAATTAGCATATTGTGATAAAGTTCATTCTTTTCCATAATGTAATGATAAAAAATTAAACTTTCATATATTTTAGATTCATTGCACACCAACTGAAATATTTCAGGTCTTTTATTGTTTTAAAACTGATGATTTTGGCATACAGCTCATGAAAACCGAAAATTCCTATCTCAAAAAATTAGCATATCATGAAAAGGTTCTCTAAACGAGCTATTAACCTAATCATCTGAATCAACTAATTAACTCTAAACACCTGCAAAAGATTCCTGAGGCTTTTAAAAACTCCCAGCCTGGTTCATTACTCAAAACCGCAATCATGGGTAAGACTGCGGACCTGACTGCTGCCTAGAAGGCCATCATTGACACCCTAAAGCAAGACGGTAAGACACAGAAAGACATTTCTGAATGAATAGGCTGTTCCCAGAGTGCTGTATCAAGGCACCTCAGTGGGAAGTCTGTGGGAAGGAAAAAGTGTGGCAGAAAACGCTGCACAATGAGAAGAGGTGACCAGACCCTGAGGAAGATTGTGGAGAAGGACCGATTCCAGACCTTGGGGGACCTGCGGAAGCAGTGGACTGAGTCTGGAGTAGAAACATCCAGAGCCACCGTGCACAGGCGTGTGCAGGAAATGGGCTACAGGTGCCGCATTCCCCAGGTCAAGCCACTTTTGAACCAGAAACAGCGGCAGAAGCGCCTGACCTGGGCTACAGAGAAGCAGCACTGGACTGTTGCTCAGTGGTCCAAAGTACTTGCATGTCATTCGGAAATCAAGGTGCCAGAGTCTGGAGGAAGACTGGGGAGAAGGAAATGCCAAAATGCCTGAAGTCCAATGTCAAGTACCCACAGTCAGTGATGGTCTGGGGTGCCATGTCAGCTGCTGGTGTTGGTTCACTGTTGTTTATCAAGGACAGGGTCAATGCAGCTAGCTATCAGGAGATTTTGGAGCACTTCATGCTTCCATCTGCTGAAAAGCTTTATGGAGATGAAGATTTCATTTTTCAGCACGACCTGGCACCTGCTCACAGTGCCAAAACCACTGGTAAATGGTTTACTGACCATGGTATTAGTGTGCTCAATTGGCCTGCCAACTCTCCTGACCTGAACCCAATCGGGAATCTGTGGGATATTGTGAAGAGGAAGTTGAGAGACGCAAGACCCAACACTCTGGATGAGCTCAAGGCCGCTATCGAAGCATCCTGGGCCTCCATAACACCTCAGCAGTGCCACAGGCTGATTGCCTCCATGCCACGCTGCATGGAAGCAGTAATTTCTGCAAAAGGATTCCCGACCAAGTATTGAGTGCATAACTGAACATAATTATTTGAAGGTTGACTTTTTTTGTATTAAAAACACTTTTCTTTTATTGGTCGGATGAAATATGCTAATCTTTTGAGATAGGAATTTTGGGTTTTCATGAGCTGTATGCCAAAATCATCAGTTTTAAAACAATAAAAGACCTGAAATATTTCAGTTGGTGTGCAATGAATCTAAAATATATGAAAGTTTAATTTTTATCATTACATTATGGAAAATAATGAACTTTATCACAATATGCTAATTTTTTGAGAAGGACCTGTAGTCCTGGTCCTGTTAGTAGCCTATGGTCTTTTGAGCAGGCTACGGGTTTGACATTGGCTGTATGCTAATGTGTATGCTAACGTTGAGGCAGGGCTTGAAGTGAAAAAAAATCCTGAGCCTGAACTTTTTTCCAGGGAGTGGATTGCAGTGAATCAAATGCATATACAGTTTAGGCAATTTGGCAAACAACTTTAAGTATTGTGCTTGGTAATGTACAAGATGACCTACAATTCAAATGTGATTTTTAGAAGAAAAGGTTATTAAGTTATAAATGAAAACATGTGAAACTCAGTCAAGCTAATTAATCTGATTCATTTAGCAACAATTTAATTCAGTAAAGGGCAATTTATACAAAAAACATATAAATTGTAACTTTTTATATCATTTTTGTTAAAAAAAATGGCAAATTAAGTTATAGGAAATACATTACATTGGGTCTTGACTCCTCTCCTTTTTAACATATTTGCAGAGGCAGTTCATTTTAACAACAAAAAACAGTAATGTGCTCCAAGAAGTGGTAAACTGAATAATATGAAAAAAATACAAATAAATACAGAATTGCTAAACTGAAGCTTCCAGTGCAATGTTCAGAAGCATTGCTAATGTTTACTTTCCTGCTTGCAAGATGATATGTTATTACTCTGGATGCATCATCATCAAAAAAGCGAACCATTACAATTAATATTTTTTCCATGTTTTGGGTGATTGCTTCATTAACATTCAGAGAAAACATACATCCTTTGAGCTGATGAGACATGCGTTTATTGAACTCCAGTGCTATGCCATATGTGTTCATATAACTGGCATGCTGATTGGAAACGGACAGTTTTGTTAAAGCATTTTTATCAACTGCTACTTTTTTATACAGATCTACAAGCGGTTGAGGGATCATAAATGATAAATCGTGTTCTGCAATGAACGAGCGCACACGTATTTTCAAGTCACAAACACGATCGTTCATCGGGGCCGCTGCGTCCGCTGTGGCTGTTGCTCCCGGCAAACGGGTTGTGTGTTGGAGCGCACGGACAGCTGCTTTATGCCCGGCGTCTCATCCGTGACGGTGAAGAGCTTTTTTCCCGCTAGTTGCGTATACTAGCTTCTTGGAGCACAACACACAAAAGCAGGTACCAGGCTCCCTTAGCTTCTAGCACCAGCTCCCATACGGCTTGCCGTCTCTGCCCTTTTCATCTGCCTATGCCCACTTGTTTTTAAGACCCTTGTCAACAACGACGTCTTCCCCTGGCTCTATGAATTTAGCGTCCATTCTTCTGATTTCGGAAGAAACAACCGCCGGCTCGCGTGGGATGCTGCATTCAAGAGGGTTGGTTTTTTTGGGGGGGTTTTGTGTGTGTGTTTTTTTCTCTGAATCATAGTCAAATGCCAGAGATCCGGCAAGGTCCCGGAATACTTTAAGCCCTGCATTAAGGGTCAATAATATAGTTTTTTAAAGTGTTTTCTGTTTTGCCAAAACAATTAGGCCTTGACATAGGGTGGCCAAAAAGGAGGAGATTTTTTAAGACTCAACAAATCTAGGATAAAAACTTATTGTTGCACTTACATCACTGTAATACAGAGCATTAGGAACTACTGGACCAGTTCTCGGTTCGGAGGAGTGATTGTACAATTAAAATCAGAGATCAGAGTCAGGATCTTCACATTCATTTGAAAATTCTGCTCTGTAAATTATCAGCTGGCAATTTACTAAACATATAAACACATAACATACAGTTCACTTTCATGCAAAAACTTGAGTTTGTAACTCACGACACCTTTCTTTGTAACCTTCAGGTTAAACTTTTTTCTGTTCTTTCAACCAAATTATTGTTTAAAAAAACTGGCCTGCATGACAGACCATGCAGAAAAGTTTGTTTAACTCAAATGCATTTACATAAAATTGTCAAACAAAAGAAGAAAAATAAAATATCTAACACTGGTCAACTTAACGAGGCGGCAGCTTTCATGTCTGCCGTTAAACTTCACAAACAAAAACTGATTGAAAGCTGATTGACGCCAAATACAGGCTTATAATGTCAGGAACATAAAACACAAGGGGTTTAACACAGATATATTCCGTAAAGTTATTTACTCAAGTAATCAAGTCTTTTCCTGTTTTACAGACAGAGTTTGAGGCTTAATTAGCTTGTAAACTCGTCACATACATTTCCGAAAATAAGATATAACTAAAAGGAATCTCACCAAAACCATCCTAGGTTAGATGTTTAAAGTCCTGGCGGTACCAGGGGATCAATGCTGACTGGAAAAGTTTTGCTTTTACCCGCAGAAGTTTAAACTCTGTGTTTAGCTTTAGCTTCAAACCGCTTCTCCTCCCGTTTGTCTCTTACTCACCTGCTACCGCAGGGGGGGGGGGCTTCACGTACTCGGTTTGTTTCACGTACTTGTTTTTAAAAAAACTATCATCTTTTACACACTTCTAAAACAAGCAATTAACCATATGAACTGTCCCAAACATCAGCATTTATCTAGGCCTACTTGTTGTAATTTCCTGTAGTTATTGTTATTATTTGTGAACCCATTTATACATGAGGGTGATGTGGGTTACATCCTAGACAGCCTATAAAAACATGAACTTACCAGCAAAAGATGCACAGTCATCTCTTTGTTTTTTCGTCTTTCTTTTTTCAGCTCCAGATTCGTGTTGTCTCTTCTTACCTGACATCATTAGCCATTCAACAACAGAGTAGCTGGGATGCGGAACGTTTTGAGGGCTGTACCATTAGGGTCTTGGAGGCGGGGGGGGGGGCTCTCTTTATATAAATTAGATAAAAACATTTCATTTGCCCGAATTGTGAGTGATAGGTTACACAATTAGGAGAAAACAACGGTGGGCCTGTTATAACTAATTTATGTATTATATGCAATAGGCTAATGTAATCATTTTCATGACATTTCTTTGGAAACCCTTTTTGGAGGCCCCCACCAGATACTTGGGGCCCTAGGCGCTCTGCGTACTTTGCGTATGGACAGCAGCGGCCCTGGGCGTGACATCACGATGGTGGCTCTCCATCACAATGGTGGGTCTCCATCAAGATGGATGATGATATTGTCCATCGGCACAACCCTAATCTTGATGGGTTTCAATTACAAACTACCTAAACCTTATTTTTTCTTATTTCTTTTCACAAATGGTCATTTCATTAAAAAAATCCTTTGATCAAAAATCTGTTTTAAAATGGACACTGCAAATATGCAAAAAATGAACACTGCAGAGATATGCAGGAAAAAAACAGGAAATTTGTGAAGAAGTGCTGCAGTTGACTGGAGGAGATGTGTGGTCCATGAATTGGTGAGTGTGTGGAGAGTGTAATCAGAGGGAGGGAGTGGTGCATCATTATTCAGAGTGAGAAGCTGGCACAGGGATGCTGAGAGGTAAACCAGATGATGGAAGAGCCTATGATTCCCCTTCTCCCGTGTCTTGCTGCCCCCACGTCCACCCCAGTTAAATCCTGAATTTTGAGGTGTGAGACGAGGAGCGCACAGCACCAGGCGCAGTGCTACCCATCACTATCGCCATGGGGAACATAGTGCTGCATTTATTCTTAAATCAGAGCAAGGCAGGGGGCTGAGTGAGTTCACCAACTCATGTATCTGTATTTGATATTTGATAGTGTATAGTGCATAAAAAGTGATATACAGCAGTAAAGAATGCTATCTAATAATTAATGTTATGCTTCTACTTTCCCAATTAATAGCATTGTGAGCACAGGCAGGAAATTGTTACTTCATTGGAAACACAAGTTATTGTAAGGAATATGTTTGGCAGCAAGTAGACATTTGTCCTCAAGATTGAAATACTGCACAATGGGCAAATACCAGCATTTGAACAACTTTGGGGTCAAATAACAAAGGGTAGATGACTGGGTCAAAGCATCTCCCAAAACATTTGCTCTTGGTGTTCCTAGAATCCCAGGGGTATTCCTAGAAGCAGCTTTCACTTTCTATGCTCCCCTAATCTGGAACAACCAGACAATTGTTATGCTGCTGAAACAGTGAGTTCTTTTAAATCACGGCTAAAAACCGATCTGTTTAGAGCTGTCTTTGACTAATGTTTTCATGTATAATATGTTTTGTGTGTGTTTCGTGCTTTATTGCTGTTTTTACTTTATCCCCTAATAATGTAAAGCACTTTGAATTACGTTGTTGTTGAAGGTGTGCAATACAAATACAATTGCCTTGCCACTGAATATAATATACACGCCTATTTCTTATCAGAAACCTCGCTAGACGTAAATAATGAAATATCTGCATTAATAGAATCTACTCCATAAAATCCAAAAACATTGAACATAAAATCAGTCTTTATGCAGATGATGTATTACTTTTTCTCCAGCATTCACAAACCTCTTTCTCTCAGGTAATCGGGTTGATAAACTCTTACTCAAATGTTTCAGATTATTCTATAAATTGGTTAAAATCTACAGTTCTTCCAATCAGTTGTTCTGTCCAGAATCCAACTAATACACAACTGCAGTCAGGGAATTTTACCTATTTAGGTATTAATGTCTCACCAAGACTGGCAGATTTAATAAAGCTAAACTACATCCCACTTTTAAAAAAAGTGGAAGATGATCTTGCTAGATGGAAATCCCTACCCATATCACTTATGGGAAGTGTTGCTTCAAAAAAAAAATGGTCGTTTTGCCCAGAATCAACTACTTATTCTCAGTAAACCCAAGTAAACCATCACTAGACTGGTTTAGATCTATGGACTCCTCTATCTCTACATTTCTTTGGAAAGATAAACCCCCACGTATCAGCTTAAACACACTGCAGAAGACCAAAGAAAAAGGAGGTCTAGATCTACCAAACTTCCATCATTATTTATTAGCCAACAGGCTCCAATACATCTCAAGATGGTTAAAACATAGCTACCTAGACGAGTCCTGGATAGACGTAGAACAGACACTATGTAATAAGATAAAACTTTCAGACCTACCATTTAGTAGCTCAAATATAAAACAATATGAATGCTTTAAAAGCATAAATATCAGCTCCTCTCTGACAGCATGGTGGGAGTTTCTAAAAATGACAGAGTCCACAATAATCCTATGCAGATGTACACCCATCTGGAATAACCCCGACATCTTGCAAAAAAAAATGTAGGATACGTTTTCCAGCCTGCAGGTGCAATGGAATTGAATACATGGAACATATATTTGAAGGGACAGACTTTATCGCATTTAATACATTAATTACACAATATGGAATTGATAAAAACAAATTCTTAGAATAGCAACAAATTAAATCTATTATTAAATGTAAATTTAGGCTCAATACAGCTGAATTACAAATTCCAGCAAGAGTTTTAGATTTTCTTAATCTCAACCCCCCCAAATTGCTGTCTAAAATATACAAAACTTTATCTACATTAGATGAATCAAGAGCCATCCCTATTTCAAAATGGGAGGTGCATTTATCAGCCAGCTTTGACCAAAACGTCTGGTCTCAGATATGTTTAAGAACCTTTAAAATAACAAAAAATCCTCATTTGCAATTAATACAATACAAAATCCTTCATAGAGTACACTATACAGGTCAACGAATGTTTAGGATGGGTTTTACATTGTCTAATACCTGCTTACAATGCACAAGCAATATACCAGATACTTATGTTCATGCGCTTTGGTTCTGTCCACCTGTTAAGAAATTTTGGTGCCAGATATGTGAGGACTTATCAAAGTGTCTGAAATGTAACATCCCACCATCTCCCTCAGTTTGCCTGTTAGGAAATTTAAATGATGTCACCATGGACACAAAGTCAGTTCTAATGGTTCACATTGCCTTATGCATCGCTAAGAAAACTATCCTCCTGAACTGGAAAAATAAAAAAGCTCTTAATATTAATCAGTATAGAAATCTCTTGTTGGACCATATTGGTCTTGAGACGGTCTCTGGCTCCATATCTGATCAATCTCTCTGGGCTCCTATGATCGGCTCCATCACCTAATGGGGGTGGGGGACACTTGGTTTTGTCGTTTGGGATACTGTTGCTGATGTGGGGGTTTTGGGTTTGGAGGCGTCTGGGGGGGACCCCTGGAGGTGGGATCACTGGGCAGATGGGGCGCTGGACGTCGTGGCCGGCCTGGGGTTGGGCTTTGGGTGGTAACTCCTGATGGCTGCATGCGGTGCCTTAGGGGGGTTGCACTGGCGGACATGGGTTACTGGCCTGGTGGCCGTGCTGCGCCTGGGTAGGGTCTGGGGTGGGCCTGGGGATTCGGGGCTCTGGAGCGCCGCACCCCCTAGCTGTGGTCTTGGCTGGGGGTCGGCCGGCGTGGGGTCTCTGTTGCCTGTGGGGATTGGGGCCGGCCGCCAGCCGGCATGTGCAGCCGCCTCTCTCTTTTTCTCTGGGCCGATTGTCACCGCCGGTCCCTGTATGGCGTCTCGCCTTGTTTGCTGGTTGGGGTGCCTGGCTGCTGGTCGCGGTGGCTGAGTGGCATTTCTGGGCCGGATCAGTCCTTTTTCGCACTGGACTTGGCTCCTGGGTCTTGGTCTTTGTGCGGGGCGCTGGGGTCGGGCATTTGGCCGGGTTCGATCGGACTTGCGGGTGGACTGGCCGGGTGTTGGGCGTGCAGGGCAGGTGGGTGGGGCGCTGGGTTTGGTCTCCTGCTGGGCCGTTGAGCAGCAGTGGTCGCTCCACAAGGAATGGGGCTGGTGGATGTCGGCCTGGTGGGTCGCCCGCCCGGCTCATCGGTTTGCTCCTGGTCTGGGCAGGTACGTCACCGTGGTTCAGGCAGCAGGGGCCTCTGGTGGGCGGGTGGCGCTGGGGGCCTCCTTTGCTGGCGGGGAGGCTGTTGCTGTGTAGCGACAGGTGCTCTCCCCTTACGAGGGCACTTGGACGGGGGGGAGGGGTGAGCAGGGGGGGGGGGGGCGAACTTAACCTGGGTGTCTAGTGTCTTGTGTGTTTTGAGAGTAGAGCGAGTGTCAGGGTGGGTTTAGTTTCCTTTCTGGGATGGGGCTGGGGGGACTGCCTTGGGGTCCGTGGGGCTTTGTGGTGCTGTGGCCGTGGGCCCCGGGTCGAACGTGCCATGGCCTCCCTCCCCTGGTGGATCCCAGTGAACAGCGGTGCCTATTGGGGTCAGTGGGGGAGCTGGCTCCCTGGGAAGACATTTTGTCTCCCAGTCCTTCCCTCCCCATACCTGGACACCTCTGTCCACCCGCTCCATCACTTTACCACTCATATAGGGTCTTGGGGCATGGGCACATCACTGGGGTGCGAGGAGGGTCTTCCCTCCTCGCTATCCCGTGGCGTCCTGGGTCCCAATTTTAATATACAACTTAGACACTCCCACTTATAACATTCTCACGCGACACATATGTAGGGACTTTGGAGTGGGCACACTTTTCGGCATCCAGAGGGGGAGCGGTTCAATCAGCTTCACCTCTGGTGCCGGTGCCCACTTTTAAACCACATATAGACACTGAGGGCTCGGGGTGGGGGTTGGGGGATGTGTGGCTGCCTTCCCCACATCCCACCCCTCTGTTTTAAATGCACATTATAACAACACGCATCAACACCATACTCGAGCGGGAGGATGGAGGCTAGGGGTCTTTTCACACCCCTGTTCGCTACGGGCTATCAGGGGTTGGGGTCTGGAGGAGGAAAAGGCGGTCTGGTCGGGGTCCTGGGCTGTCGGGCTGCTTTGCCACTCTGGGGCCCTTGGCAGTCTGCTTGTCTCCATCCTAGAAGGTAGGGGGTCCATCTCCCGGGTCCTAGGGCTGGTGGCTCTACTGGGGCATCGGTACCTGGACCTGGGAGCGTGTGTATGGGGTGTGTGAGTGAGGTTACAGCGTCATTTTTTTGGGTGTCTTGGTGAGTCAGTGAGAATGTATGTGTTTAAGAGGGAGGAAACGTGTGACCGTGTCTGTATGTCTTTGTCTACCTGTCAGGTTGGATCTTGGTCTGCCCCCTCGCCTGGCGCACCTCAGGCCTTACACTTAATGGGGGGCCTATTTCCCCTCCGTCACTCCCCGCCGGTGACGGGGGCCCCTGCCTGCCGGTGCATCGGTGGTCAATCCGGTTCGGACCTGGTGCGTGCCTGGCCGGGCCTGGGGGGGCCGGTGTGTCGATCGGCCGATGCGCTGGGCTGATATCTTCCTTTGATTGGTTGGGGCACCTCTTTTTGGGGTGCCAGGTTTTGGGATTGTTGGGTTGTGCCTGCTCGGTGGCTCGGCGGGATGCGGATCTGGCGTCTCTGCTCGATCGATCACCTGTTCTGGCGCACCGTGCGTGGTCGGTTCATTGGCGGGTTGGACCGGCCCTGGCCCTCGTTGGATGCCTGGTCTCCGCGCTCTGCATTGTGCGGGATCAGGACCCGGGAGCTGGTACAACTTGGTGTCCAGATGCTGGCTGAGCCCGGCCTGGGGATGCTGTCCGTCCCCTGCGGCTATCGTGGGGCGCCCCGACGTAGGGCAGGGGTGGGGCGCTGGGATGTTGGCGGTGGAGATTGGTCTAGGGTGGTGGCGGCGCGTGGCGGCCGGCCGCGGCCCCTGCAGTGCCGGGGGCCCCTCGTCGGCCGGTCCCTTGTCGGGTCCCTGCTGGGGGGTGGGGTGCCCCTGGGCCCTGGCTGTCCCGGTCCATTGTTGCCGGCGGGGCCCGTGGGCTCGTCACTGCTGCCCCCCGGGCCCCTACATAGTAGCAGCTGGACGTTCCCCTGGGGTTCTCCTTTGCTCCACTCTTGGGGCATGCGGTCGGCCCCGCCCGGGTCCGCCTGGGGCTCCTTTGGACGTCTTTCCTCCGATCTCCTTCATGTCTGCATCGATTCCTGGGAGACGGATTGATGCCTGCTCACACCAACTATCGAACACTCTTATGGAGAAACCTTATATGCACCAGCATGCTAACACACACACATAGATGTGGGATCTCTGGTGTTTAAGGATATGGTCTTGGGCTGAGGTTATCATTACTAGAGCTTAATTAATCGGTACCATGAGTTTTTCTGTGACATTGTTGTTGTATTTTTATATCTATGTTTGTGTGATGTGGTTGTGTAATTCTTAGTTCACAATGTTTGGTTTGTTTTGTCGATGTTCCTTTTTCGTGTTTTGTTTTTCCCCCTCTCTCTGCTGTCCTGTGGGTATGGAGGCAGACTTCAATGTCTTCCTGTGTTTTCTTTGTTCCCCTTCATCTCTTGTATTTTCAACTCACCCTCTCTCTTGACTTTTTGTTTCCTACCTCTCTTCTTCATCTTCCTTCGCCTTAATTTTCCGTCTCCGTGTCCATAACATCAGGAAATAAAAAACCCAACAATTCATAATAAAGATTTTTCACACATATATCAAGGGGAGTAACATAGCAAAAGCTGTACTGCTCCGCTTGTGAAAGTAAATCTGTTGGGCTTCTACTTGGTACTCAGACACCAATTCTGAGCTCCACACTGCCAAACAGGACATGTAAAAAAAAAAAAAAGCTTCTCCTCCAAATTACAATTTTTTAAGCGAGAGTAGGAAACACAGACGAGGTGGAGCCGTAGCCAGAATCTTTCATAACTCAATGAACTATAAAAAGGCATCCTTAGGCACATTTGAGTCTTTGAATACCTAGCCACCCAGATAAATGAGCCTAAAAAAGCTATTTTTCTAAGTTTATATTAACCCCCAAAACTTAACTCTAACTTCTTTACACCACCCACTGGAACATAAACTATTGGTCATCATAACACTACAGCATAGAGTTGAACGCAAAGAGAGAAAGAAAGGACAAAGAACACAAACATAAAAGAGGGCATACACATAAAGAGGGCACTCCTAACTTGTGGATACCATAATTGGGCATATGTCAAAGCATCAAAAAAGTCAAGGAAACAGTCAATAATGATGGAAGTTTGGTAGATCTAGACCTCCTTTTTCTTTGGTCTTCTGCAGTGTTTTTAAGCTGATACGGACTGCTATGCTTCAATACGAAACTTTTCATCAGAACAAACAGAAATCACATGTGGGGTGCCCCAGGGCTCTATCCTGGGGTCCCTCTTATTTGTTATATACATGCTCCCACTCACCAAGATTATAACAACCAATAAGATTAGCTACCATAACTATGCTGATATAGTCAGTTGTACATTACAATGTCACCAGGTGACTTTGAACCCATCCAAACCTTAAGTAAATGCATCGAGCAAATCAATGGATGGATGTGCCATAACTTTCTCCAGCCTAACAGAAACAAAACAGAAGTAATTACTTCCGGACCTAAAGAAGAACGATCAAGAATAAGCAGACAGCTTCAGTTAATACAGCTAGAAAATAATGATTAGGTCCGAAATCTAGGTGTAGTAATGGACTCAGACCTGAACCTCTAGGGTCACAACAGGCAATAACAAGGTCAGCCTTCTATCACCTGAAAAACCTTTCTAGGATTAAAGGACTGATGTCACAACATGACAAATAAACTGAATTGAATTGAGTCTCTATCTACAGAGCATCACAGCTTGTTGCGCATGGGACTACATAGCTGCCAAGTCAGGGTGCCCACACTGACCCCTGTCCACCATCAACAGAATCAAGAGTAGGCACAAAAGGATGAGAACTGGATCAATGAGAAAAGAAAGAAGGTGAATCCCATTTTCTTTTACATTTCATGGTAGAACTATGTGATCAGGGAAAGTTGGCGAAGGCGGAGGTTGCTGCAAAAATTATTCAAGAGTGATCTCTTTGGATAGTCAGTCATGATGCAATTACTGACTGCCCTTTGTGTCAAATTTTATCTAAATTATTTTCTGGAATATATTACTGTTCTACTGCGATGGACTGGCGACCTGTCCAGGGTGTACCCCGCCTCTCACCCCGTGACTGCTGGAGACACAAGTCTACAGACTCTGCTTAAGGTCTAGTTGCATAAGACCATAAAATCGCGATGGGTTTATTAAACAAAAATATCCTGATAAAGTTGAGATTGTGTGGTGTGGGAGTGAAATCGGGCTGTCATTTCAAGATGTCTGATCCATCAGTCAGCCCGAATAGACGGATTCAAGGGTAAATGGAATCCACTTACATAGATCCTTTTAACCTCTTTTATGTTCTACATAGCACTTTACAAAGCAATTTTTCATGCAACCATTCAGAAACTTCAATATAACTTATATCATACATATATATGTGTGTGTGCATGCGTGTGTGGGTGTGTGTGTGTGCATGTGTGTGCATTTCAGTTGAGAGTGCAGCTGGGTAATGTGAATCTAATGTAAAGCACTTTCATTTGTTAGTATGAATAGAAAGGCGCAATATAAATTCAGTCCATTTACCAATATTTCTTGTCATTGAGAAGTTTGTTTATGCAGGTGCAGCCAGTAAGTGCTTCCAAAGCTGTTTTGTAGAAGATTGGGACCCTTATTTTGAAATAAAAATGGAAGTGATGCTTGTTTGCTGATAAATGATTCTCATTAGGCTGGTCAACAACACACAACTACAAAAGAATCAAAGCAGTAATTGGCATCTACTACACAGCTTTCTTTTGGTACTAAACTAATGCGATGTTTCACAGTCTAGACAACACTTTATCTTTGCTATTACAAAATCTGAAACACTTTGACCAAACCTTAACAGAATAAATCTACACTAAACTGAGATTATTTTAAATATAATCTGAGATTTTTTGAAGCTTTAATTTATTTGTTAAAATTTAAAAGAAGAGAATTGTCCAGGTTCTATGGCATTAGAACCACCTTAGAAAAAGAAGAGCATAAATTGAGATTTGTGAAAACTTGATTATTTGCATGGAGTTAGAAAAAGGGATTCTAGTTGTTTTTTGTTTTCTTTTAAAGGCCAAAATCTTATCTTGTTTAATTTCCATGAACCCAATATCATATATTATGGTGTCCCATTGTTACACCTTAAAAATGAAAAAGGTATTACAACATTACATATGGAGATACCTTCACTGATATTGTATTGATGGGATACTTACTGTAATGGTAGCTACCTTTACACATACCATCCACCTACACATTGCTAAAGACAAACCACACCCCTCAGTGGGAGTTGATATTGCTGAAAGCCCCTGCTCAATGACAAGACAGATGTTAAAAGTCTTCAATACAAATAAAATGAGAAAGATCTCCCTCTGCAACTCCGAAACACCAAAGAATTTCAGAGCCAGACAGGGGTAAACCACTAAAGGGCCTTTTCTATAGGTCTTAGTTTAGTTTTCGTGGCACCATTAAGGGCAACCTAAACACACTTAAACTGGGATGTTTGTAACTCCAAGTAGTAAATAGCCACCTAATATTTTTTTTAAATATCATAATTTTGATAATTTTATTTACTGAAAAAATAGAGCCTAAAGCCACTGGTGATGTTCTTAAAAGATGGGTAAGCAGATGGTAGGAGAAACAGGCTGTTCTCAATCTATTTGATCCCAAAAGAGAATTATTAAAAATATGCAGGAGAAACATGAACTTATTCATCCTAAAAGGTATTCGAAATGGATCGGAGGAGAGAAAAGATACACAGGTTATAGTAGCACAATTAAGTTGGCATGCTGTACCGATACAATCAGAGCTACACACAATAAACTGGACCTGATAGGAATAGGTCCAAGTAACTGAAATGCATCAAAGCCTTAATCTGATATGGACACTCTCCTCTTCCTCTTCTCTGCAGAGATAAAGACACTAAAGCTCTAGCCTAATGCTTAAAGTCAGGCAAACAGCTTAGTAGTTCCACTTTCAATAAGCTTCATGTTTTCTAAAATGGAAACATCACCAGATGATGCAAACCAGGTCTTTTTAGGAGTGCATTGGGCATTAAGGCAGGTCTGTTTGCTCAGCATATGCATTCAAGCATGTGCACTAGGTTTGTCTCTAAGCATTGACAAAATCTGGAAAATAAGATATTGGTAGAGTGCTCCTGAATGTTAAGTTCAAAACAGTGTGTGTCCTCCAGATTATGCGTTCTTGTTTATCTATATGTGAGCTTTTTCCAGTGAGGTGCACATGTCAGGCAAAAAGTACAAAAAGGCGAGATAGAGATGACACATCAGGAGACAGTTGAAGCTGATACAGGCGCTGTCAGCCATGAGGTGGCTATCTGCTGCCTCACAAGTTTTCTCAGCTCTTTGGCAGACTTAGTCTTGGTTTCAAACTGACAAATGTCACTCTAAATAGTGAATACTTTTTTAATAATGTGAGATAGCATCTAGTCTGCCAGATAAACACTGTAAAGCAAAACATATACAGGATTTTACTTTTAGGTCCCACAGCTACCAAAAATAATAACAATTGCTTTTACCACACAGATTTGCTTTCAGTAAAGGGCTCTTTGAGTTTCTATGTCTGAGAGAAGGGATGCCAGGTGTGATGTTTGTTACAGCCAGCGCAGAGAGGATGTCAAGCCCATTCCAGGCTTTTGCTTTTTTGTTTAGGTTCTGAAAGGTTTCTCGGACAGGTGCATTGTGCTAAATTGGAGAATAACCCCAGGAAACTCATGTTTGACCAGTCTGGATGCAGCAGCATATCCTCGGAATGTGTAAACCTTGTTGTGTAAATTCTCATGGGATTATTTCTGTGATATTAGATGCCAAGGTTCCTACATCTTGAAGAATGGAAACGTAGATTGCCAAATGTGATGATTTCTAAGATGAACAGATGTCAGTGCCTTCTATTTCAATAAACATTCTAATCCAGGTGTGGGCAGTCAATTTTTCAAATTGGCCACATGAGCGATTTGAATAATGCTATTGCATTTTTTTGTTTTGCTTACAGGTCCCAGCAGTTAGAAATCTCAGCTTTTACAGCGTTTAATCAATTTAGCATAGAAGGGTAGCATCAATTTACGTTGGGGAAAACATGTTGAACTGTCAACCAATCAGTTTATCAAGCAAATGTGGAGCACAACATTATAGCAGTTTAGTAGTTTTCATAAACGTAGTTAAACTTTTTTTTCCATCCATCCATCCATTTTCTTCCGCTTATCCGGAGTCGGGTCGAGGGGGCAGCAGCCTAAGCAAAGAGACCCAGACTTCCCTCTCCCCAGCCACTTGTTCCAGCTCCTCGGGAGGAACCCCAAGGCGCTCCCAGGCCAGCCGAGAAACATAGTCCCTCCAGCATGTCCTGGGCCTTCCCCTGGGCCTCCTCCCGGTGAGACGTGCCTGAAACACCTCACCAGGGAGGCGTCCAGGAGGCATCCTGACCAGATGCCCGAGCCACCTCAACTGGCTCCTCTCGATGTGGAGAAGCAGCGGCTCTACTTTAAGCCCCCTCCGGATGACTGAGCTTCTAACCCTATCTCTAAGGGAGAGCCCAGACACTCTGCAGAGGAAACTCATTTCAGCCGCTTGTATCCGTGATCTCGTTCTTTCGGTCACCACAAAAAATAAAAAATAAAAAATTTAGAAAATGTGAATTTTTTGCATCACATTTGAAATATAACTTTAAAAATAAGTTTTCAAAAACTTTTTCAAATGCCTTTTCAAAAAACCTTTGAATTTTGAAGTAAGAAAGTAAGTAGGTCTAGAGTTGCCCCAACGTTTTAAAAGAGTTGCTAATAAAGTTTGCTAGTTGGTTAGGCCAGCTATACTCAATTACAAAAGTACTGAAGATGTTCAAAGCAGTTTTTAACCATTTATATTGCAGCATGTGGTAAAAGAAAAAGAAAGACATGAATGAAAGTACTGTGAGAATACAATAACTGTCTGTTATTAGATATGAATGTTTAAGTTCACATCTGATTCATCTGGAATGCATATTATCATATGTAGTCCAAATTCTCAAATAGAAACATTTTAGACATGTTATGAAATTATTAAAACCTTTGTAAAAAAAAAAAGCATTTCCACTGTTTTGTTGGCATAATGTCTATTATACAGACTGCTCAAACCTGGACAAAATTATTCTACATTGTTTACAGATTCTTTAAATCAGAATCTGTATTTTGTGAAACATATAATCTATCTGTGAAATCAAACAAAAAAGGGAATTCTTAGCTTAAGGTTAATTTGTAAGGTAATTTGTAACCTAAGGCTTATTTTTTCAAAAAGTATTTCTCAACTTTTCTTTTGTCTTACTATGAACCCAATAATGTATATAGTCTGTTGTGGATGTATTGTTGATATCGTATTGTGATAGCAAAAGTGCACACACACTACCCTTTGACATTTTTATTGAGAAATGGCAATATATAAACTTGTGGGAAAGTATAAAACTTTCCACTGCATGACGTTTGAACCCTGCGGATATTTCCTAGTCTGTGAGTTATGGTGGTCGGGAAGTGCAAAACAAAATTAAATTTAACCTGAAACACTTTTACATTTTTACCGAAACACATTTACAAATTTACCAAAACACTTTTACAAGTAAAAAAAAAAAAAAAAACACTTTTACAAGTTACAAAAAACACTTTTACAAATTTCACGAAACACTTTAACAAGTAAAAAAAAAACACTTTTACAAATTTACCGAAAGACATTTACACTCTTACCGAAACACATTTACAAGTTTACGAAACACTTTTACAAGTTTAACAAAACACTTTTACAAAGACTGCAGGGATGAGGTTAGGGTCGGGACAAGTGGTAACAGTTTTGGAATCGATCCTGCCAGCAGCTCAATCGGCAGAGATGTTTTGCCCATTTTGCGGAATCTATTTTCAAGTTTTACGGACATTTTGTGGTGATTGTGGACATAGTTTGGACTTTCTTGGTGATGCAGAGGGAGAAGAGGTCGGTTTTATTGACTGCCTCGTAAAGTATTTCAACGAAGGCCACTTATACAGTGGTGGACATGATGAATATGATGGAACGGCTTCACAGTGTCCACCAGATTCTACCGCAGAAAAAAAACATTTATCTGAAGTAGATATCAGAAACGCCATCAGACTGGAACTTCGTGGACCAGGACAGCTGTTTGAGTACAGGGCAATGTAATTGTAGGCAATGTAATTCTGCGTTAACTTCTTTCTTCTTCTGCTTTAATGGCGGTTGGCAACTGATTTCGTTCCCCGCAGTATCACTTCTGGGTCATGTCTTTGTGAAAGTGTTTTGGTAAACTTGTAAAAGTGTTTTGGTAAACTTGAAAATGTGTTTCGGTAAATCTGTAAAAGTGTTTTTTTAAGCTTGTGAAAGTGGTTCGGGAAACTTGTAAAAGTGTTTAGTTAAATCTGTAAAAGTTTATTTTTTTTAAACCTATAAAAGTGTTTCGGGAAATTTTTTAAAGTGTTTTTTTAAACTTGTAAAAGTGTTTGTCAAGGGGTGGGTGTGGAGTATGGACCCAAACGCAGACGCCGTTCGGTCCGGAGGACGGCCTGGTGATCCTCCCTTGAGGACCTGGAGATCGGGCGGACGGCCCGAATGGCGTCCTCTGGCTGGACGGCGGTCCGAAGGACGGCCTGGTGATCCTCCCTTGAGGACCTGGAGGTCTGGCGGACGGCCCGGATGGCGTCCCCTTGCTGGAAGGCAGTCGGGCGGACGGCCCGGATGGCGTCCTCTGGCTGGACGGCGGTCCGGAGGACGGCCTGGTGATCCTCCCTTGAGGACCTGGAGATCCGGCGGACAGCCCTTAGGTCCTCTTCTGAGGGTCAGGCAGCGGCTCAGGAGCTTGGCTGGTCGGCCGAGACGATGAAAATCTGGAGGCTCGTACGCCTACTGAGACGAAAAATCTGGAGGCTCGTGCGCTGGCTGAGACGAAGAATCTGGAGGCTCGGATGCCGGCTGAGACGAAGAATCTGGAGGCTCGGACGCCGGCTGAGACGAAGAATCTGGAGGCTCGGATGCCTGCTGAGACTAAGAATCTGGAGGGTCGGACGCCGGCTGAGAGGAAGAATCTGGAGGCTCGGACGGCCGCTGAGAAGAAGAATCTTGAGGCTCGACCGACAGCGGTCGGCGGTGAAGAGGCTCCAGCGAGGGGGACGGGTCCTCCTTGACCCTCCCTGGGAGCCCTCCCTGGGAGCTCTAGCGACGGGGACGGGTCCTCCTTGACCCTCCCTGGGAGCTCTAGTGACGGGGACGGGTCCTCCCTGACCCTCCCTGGGAGCTCTAGCGACGGGGACGGGTCCTCCTTGACCCTCCCTGGGAGCTCTAGCGACGGGGACGAGTCCTCCTTGACCCTCCCTGGGAGCTCTAGCGACGGGGACGGGTCCTCCTTGACCCTCTCCGGGAGCTCCAGCGACCCATGGGGCAATGTCGGTCGCTGGAGAGTTGCCGCTGTGACTGCTAAGAATACAGCAGCCACAATAACGGCAGGTTCTGGGACTGGAGCTGGAACGGGCTCAGGGACCGGAGCTGGAACGGGCTCACGGACTGGAGCTGGAACGGGCTCACAGACTGGAGCTCTGATTTCCTCCTCAGAAGCGATCCCACCTCGGCGGTGTCGCCGTCTGCGACGAGGTGCTGGATCTCCCCTGGAGCAGAGGTAGGCCGTCTTGTCCCCATAGAAAAACTCGAACAGGTCCTCCTCCCTGATGTGAGGAGCCCCCGAAGAGCCAGCTGGAGGAGGGACAAAGACGGCGGGGGAGAGAACCGGCGGTGCGTGCAGCGCGGAGATGCAGCCGACGTTGGTGGTCCGTGTGGGAGCGCCGCCCTGCTCCCCGCTCCCGGAAACTCCGGCTCGGCGGCCCCGTCGCCTGCGGCCAGATGGTGGTGGCGGAGAGGGCGGACCGGTAATCTCGTCCAACGCCTCCTGGCGAATCCTCTCCGCCTCGCGCCGCAGATCGGCGAGATCCCGGGCAGAGAAGACACTCTGGAAGTGAGGGAGCTCTTTGAGGATCTCCTCAGCTCCGGAGATGTGTACCGGAAGATAAGGGGAGGCCGCGATCTTCCCCAGGTTGGCCCAGAGGTCCTGGCGCAGGGCGGCGATCTCCCGGGCGAGTGCTGGGTCCATGTTTAGGGCCGGATCATTCTGTCAAGGGGTGGGTGCGGAGTATGGACCCAAAAGCAGACGCTGAAGGAAGGTGCAGGAGGTTTATTAAGGGAGTGATGATGATGGTGAAGACGGCAGGAACGGAGATACTGGACATCAGGCAGGAACGGAGAGACAGGAAAACGACACCCCATGAGATGAAGACAATATAGTAGTATGATCCAGCGCTGAGTAGAGCGAAGTGATGGGCTTTAAAGGCCGGAGGTGAGTAGGATCAGGTGTGAATGATTGGACAGACAGTTGAAGACAATGAGGCGTGAATAGGGCAGTGTGACAGTTTCGGGAAATTTGTAAATGTGTTTCGGTAAAAATTTGAAAGTGTTTCAGGTTAATGTAATTTTGTTTTGCACTTCCCGGCCACCGTAGTGAGTAGACAGGGAATATATTAATGTTGTATAATTTCTTTTGTCGGAACCAAATTAGTGGGTTGCGTGCACAGTTGTAGATTTCTTTGCTTAACTAATTTTTTTATCTATTCTTTACTGCAGCTTCATAAAATGCATAAGCATTTCTCTATGAGACAACCACTATACACCGGTGTGCAATAGAGTTTTTGGTGCAATACATCCTAAACCACCTTTTTTATGACCTAGCAAGTTTGGAACAATTACAGTAAAAATGTTCAATTAAATCTTTAGTAAGAAATCAACACTAAGTAGAGTTAAATCATGGGTTTATGCAAATGTTTAAGTAGCAAACAAGATAAGGGTCATATTGGTTAAGTACAGTCCCCCATAGATCGATAAATAAAGGAGGTATCATCTTAACCTAAGCAGTTAACCCTTTAGGTCATGATGTGAATTTGAAGTTGTGAGGCTACTGTTGTATAAAAAAGTATCAACAAAATGTGTATTACGTAGATCTACTTATTCTAATACCATTCTTGCTATTTTGTATCAGACAATATATTGAAGTACATTATCTTAGCAAAAGTTGTTAATAAAAACCTACTTTTCTTTTCCACAGTAGGGATATCTATACTCTTGACACCCACTATCTTCTACTTAATATATCTATTATTCTTTACTTTTATTATTACCAGTACAGGGAGCATTTCAAAAGATGAAGCTGCAGATAATTTCAAGACAGAATAATACTCTTTATTTTAAAGTAATTATTTATTTTTTTGCAATACTAAAGGGGATTAAAAATAAGAATTTAGAATTAGAATTAGTCATGCTTCTGTAATACTTCTAGGTTATTTCACTCACTCTTCAACACTATTCAACCAGCACCCAGTACTCTGGAGGCTGCTCCTCACCACATATGTTTTATATAGGGTATTAATCATCACAATACTATTTACAGATATGTTTTTTTCCCTTCCTGTGCCTTATTGCATTTGAATCCTTACAAGCCACATAATTATTTGATGATATAAAAGGAAATATCCTCCCTAATACAAGCAGAATAAGAATGGGCAATATAGAGAAGATTATGCAATTTTAACCTAATTCTGCCTTTCATTGGTTGGTGCCTGCACTGGCCTCAGCAAATGTCCCTGTTTGTATCACAGGGTGGTGAGAAATGGAAGGCTCAAATGCATATAAGAGATTCCTGAGATGCTCAGGTTTAAGTATAACAAACTGTAATTTAATTTTAAAAAACATGTAGTACAGCAAGCTGATTAAAGAATGAATGCAAAACAGGTGCAATGATAAGCAAACTAAGAACGAAGAATCAGAAGGGGAGAGTAAGAAACAAACCATGAAACAGAATGTTGAAATAAAAATATAATAAAGACTCCCATGGACTGGCGACCTATCCAGGGTGTGCCCCGCCTCTCGCCCCATGACAGCTGGAGATAGGCTTCCAGCCCGCCCCCCCCGCAACCCTCCATGGGAATGACGGGTACAGAAAATGGATGGATGGAAGTATAATAAAGAACTGAAAATATAAAGCAAAGAACAGGACTAGTTGCACAATTTTTAATCTAATGTAGAGCAATACAACACAATTTCTAAAACGTCACAAAATCCAGACATTAGCTGAAGGTCTAGCATGTTCTGTTTATGTCCAGGAAATCATCATGAAAGTGTCTCTATTTAAAGTACAACTCACCCCCAAATCAACTTTCTTTGCTGATGAACTGTATAAATGAGTGTATAATAGTGCTGTCTACATGTCTGGTCATTATTTTTAGTATTTTAGTAAGATTTAGTAAATAATATAAATTTTCTACCAAAAACCGTCAGTGGAGTGCCCTCTTCAGTTTAAAACTTTACACAGCGCTTGAACTTGAATTTGGGCATTGCTACTGGCTCAGCCATCCTGTCGCTGTGGAGTACAAAATAAGCCCAGTCTCGGCCACACCTCTGTAGTGAGTTGGAGTTGGAATAGCAAGGAAGTGTTGATGCCCCCCAGCCCCTCACCGACGCGTCCCTCGGCAACACCTCCTTTTGCCACATTTTTCAAACCGGAAATGTAGATGAAATAAGACTCTGGAAGGGAGGTGAAGTTACTCTTTAAGCATGTTTTAGATTGAGACTACAAGTAAATTCATGCAGGTGAAATGTAAAAGCATACTGACATTTTTTTTCAATATCAGCTGCTGACATTTTATCCACAGACATTAAATAAAGGTACCATAGGTTGCACCATATCCGGATATCTTTCCCGACATCAGCGACATTCCCTCATAGAGTAATGTTTCATCACCTCTGTGAAAGGCTCTCTGTGTGCTACATAAAACTGCTGCCTACAGTGGTACAAGGAACAGGATGCCTTTGTAGACCTGTAAACTCTGTCATCCTTTATTGAAGATGACATGTACTTTTAGCACACATCGCTCCTAGGCTTTTTCCACTGCACTGCCAGTTTTAAAGACACAACTGGGAGCGCTCACTGAAAACAGGTAGTACTACAAACACATATAAAACACACACAGAGCTCACAGGGTTTGATTGTGCAACATAAAACATACTTGAACCTGGATTACTATACAAACACATACATAACGTTGACTGATTGAAGTGTCTCCTGGGCTCTCCCTTTCTCTACCATCATCCTTGTTAGAGATAAAGTGGTGTTATAAAGACAGCCATAACCATTTTAAACCTGCAAGTACCCCACAAATACTCTAGCCTGATGAGAAAGGCTACTTTTACACCTTTTATTGAATTAATGATTCTATTGCTGTTTTTATTGCCCCAAATCACCCAAAATACAGCTACAGCATCATTTCTCATCCCTGTATATGTGTACACAGAAACATATTGCCTGAGAACTGCTGGAAACCGATGTTACTAACTATGGGTGTATACCAGCAGACAAAACATACTTGTAGAAGGATCCATCCATCCCTCCCTCCCTCATCTGGGGTCGGGTTGTGTGTCCAGCAGCCTAAGCAGAGAGGCCCTAACTTCCCTCTCCCCAGGCACTTGGGCCAGCTCCTCTGGAGGAATCCCAAGGCGTTTCCTCCTACTGTGGAGCGGTACTTTAAACTGAGGAGAGCAATGTGGATTGTTTGTTGCAGCTGCTTGCTGGGATCCCTATGGTTGCCATCTGAGTGGAAGCAACAGGAGATGCATGCATACAATACTTTTTACAGTGCTGACATGCAGTATGAAGTTGTAGCCTCGGTATGAGGCCAGTATTGATAAAAAAATGCTTTGAAGATCTTGCCAGGGAGCTGCTCCCTGGCTTTATTGATCAGATACTTTACCTATATGCTACAACTCCAAGCCTCAAAAAGGATCTTCTTGGGTTTTACTATGATGAGAAACTCCCTCATTCCATCAGATGTATAAAATAACTTGTTGTGTCTCAGAAAACCTCAACAAAAATTTACAAAGACCATCAACAGTCAGACTGGTTTTTAACATTGTACATAGTCTTACTCTGTAGTGAAATAAACCTAAAACCAAGCTAAAGCCATGAAAATACATTGACTGTAAAGGAGACCTCAACACAATTATGGAATTAAACTGAAAAATAATTCCAGCTAAGCTTTGTGGTGTAGAAGTGTAGTTTGGGTAATGTAGTGCTGAGATCAATACATACTGATCCCACTGTGCTGACAAGCCACTGCACATTTCTCTATGGACCGTTATGTCTGCCCCCTGGTGTGATAAATGCTGACATCCAGAAACATGAGCCCACTGTGATACACAACTATTTTTGTGAGTATGTGTGTTAGTGAGGAAGAGGGATAGGTAGAGACAGAGAGAGATAAAGAGAGATTAGTTAGAAAGATGTGAACAAGAGAATCTCAAGGGTTGCACAGACATATATCTGAGATTTATCTAGGGATTGGTTTGTTGCTGTACAGAGTGGTGGCAGTGGTTAAGTTCATTCTGGGTGTATGTGTTGGATGGCAAGAAATATACTTTCTTCTTTTTGCAGCTGCATCCCTTCAGTGGAGCTGAGATTGCTCTTGGAGACAGCATGTACACCATAATCCACAACACACCTCTGCCCCCATGGCTCCTTGGGCAGTTAGCTTCTCTCTAATGGAAGCACAGACGCTTGTATTTATGTGTGTATAGGCGTGTGTGTGCATGTGAAAATGTGTGGAAGTGTATTTCCAGTACCTATATGCAATTACAGAGAAATTGGACAAGACAAAATGTTGGTCAAAAGTGACAAATGTGGTAATTTTGACCATAAATATGAATTAATAAAGAATGTGGGCTGTTTATATTTTTGCTTTTAAGAGGTGCTCTGCTTATTCACACTCGTCTATAAATGGCTATAAATATATCTTTGAGTTTAGCAAGTTGCCTCATATTACATAATCCTTTATTTATTAGATCTCACATTATTTCCCTTTCTGTCTTACAAACTCTGGCAAAATTTAATGATGGTGAAAAAAAAATAATACCTAAAATTACAGATATACAAATCTGATATATTTAAGGTCCTATCTTTTTCTTTCTGTTAACAATATGAGAGCATAATATCAAAAGGATCATTTGACATAACCATTGCTATTTCCATCATTTGACAGCAAAGTTACTGTCAAGCTTGATCTCACAAATAATGTTCATTAGATGATTGGACATGCTGTTGGTAAAGAGTGAACTAAAAACATCCCACTGTAACATCAGCTCAACCAGTTGAAATGTGCCTAAATACCTTATGAATGTATTAAAGTATATGAAACCTCCTTTACAAAATTTCTATTTTTGAATGTATATTTATAAACCCTAAACTTTGCTCAACATCTCTAATCTCCATGTAAGCACAAAGGGTTTCACGTCAGCCATGAAGCTATATCACTTACATCCCTCAGACAATAAGGTGCTTGCTGTACAGTTTGAAATCATAATTCATACTTCTGCTGATAGCAAACAACTGTGTTGAACGAGTAATGTTTTAAGTGTTGACAGCTTTGTAGTCTGCAGATGGAGCTCTGTGCTGTATTCAATGTTTTCTCATGTCTATGCCTTTAAGCAAAATGCTGTAAAGAAACAGTCCAACACAATGACGAAACAAGCATTCAGAATGAGTTGTGTCCAACAGCCACAGCATTAACATAAATATTCAGGTTTTTCTTTTTGTCTTAATTATTTATTTGTCTAGAGATAAGTTATTGTTTAACAGATACCACAGAATACATTTTCTTGATCGGTTTGCATCTAGTCCTACCAGAGAGCAACTACTCATCAACTTTTAGATGCGTCCCTGCTCCAACACACCTGAACCAAATGCATGGCTCGTCATCTTGCCTCTGAATAGCTGCATAACATGCTGATGAGGGAATTCAGCCATTTGATCTCTTGCCGACTAAACTTGGGCACCACTGGTCTAAATGAATTTGTAATGCTCAGATAGGCTTCTCGGTTACATAGGAGAAGGTTTAAAATAGAGACCCAAATCTCTTTTCCTAATGGTTTAAACAATCTCTTGGAAAATGGGATACTACATTTAAAAACCAATACATATTTTTTTATTTTTGCTGATTCCATTAAGATAAGCAGACATTGTTATGTTCCTTAGATGTTTGTGTTATTTTAGTTTTTCCTTCCACTATGTTTTCTCCTCCTCCTTACCCCCACAGGTGTTTGTATGTGGATTTTATTTTGTTTTTAGTTCATTCCTTATTTTTTTACTTAGGTCTTACCTTAGCTACTCTTGGGTTAGTGTTTCTTATCTAGGTTAGGTCCTGTAGTCACTTCCATTTTATTGGGTTGATCTTTTATTATTTATTTATCTCATCCGTTGGGTCTGCTATACTATATTTCCTTACTAGCATTATTCTCTGATTTAGGTTCTTTCTACAGTTTATTGTGTTTCTGTTATGTATCCCTCCTCTCTTGTTGTGTTCATTAGTGCTTTAAGTTTCTCTTAGATCTCTTTCAACCTAGTTACCTTAGATATACTTTTCCCTGTTGGAATCATTTGCTGTCCAGTCTTCTCTTCAGTTCTCTTTTGGCGCGTTCACACCGGTCAGCGCGTCCAGGCAGCAGGGCAGCTAGATTACATGCAAGTCTATGGTATCTACGCATCTAGTGGGCGGCAAACTGCCAAGCAGCAAGTCGCGCGAGTCGGACCGTCTGCTGCGTCAAGTTGGGAAAATTGAACTTTCGGGCAGCAGACGCGCGGCGTCAACCAATCAGAGCGACTCGTTGTACTGACGTAGTGACTCCTTCCATGGGGGAATCGGCAAATTTTTTATTCAAGATGGAGGACAAACTGATCGTCGCTGTATGTAATGTCCGTGAATTGTATGACCCGTCTTCGTCTTTTTACAAAGACAGGAAGAGATCGGATCTGATTTGGAGGAAAATATCGGAGGATATTGGAGTGCCAGGTAAGCAGTTAAACATAGAAAAAAATATTTTTTCTTTTAACTTTCTTGTTATGTTAGCTAACGCTACGCTAGCCAAAAGCGGTTAGGGCAACTACGACGCGCCGACGCAGACCACAAGTGTGCAAGCAGCTGGGTTTCAATTTTAAAGCGTCGACTTTCGTCCGTTTGAGCGATTTGACGCCTGGACGCGCTGACCGGTGTGAACGCGGCTTTTCACTTCCCTTTGGTTTACTCCTTGCCATTCTGCCTCCCTGCCCAGCTGAATTTAATTCTCAATCTCTCAGCTCTTACTCCCACCTGTATCTGCTTTCATTAATTAGTCCTCAAGTTTCTCTGTCGTTTCCTCACTCCCTGCCCAGTTCTCATTCAGTCACAACTTGCTGGTTCCTCGTCAATACTCCCGGTTCCTCTGTCTCTGTATTTTCTGGTCCTCCTGCGTTCTCTTGTAAGTTCCTTTTTCTTTTATTTAATTAAACCCTTGTTTATTACCTCGCTGCATTTGGGTCTTTAATCTACAAACCATGACAGACATAACCTCATTATGCCATTATGTTTCCTGTAAACAGTTATCAATGCTAAAGCAAAGGCCAGCAAATATTTTAATACCTGCAAAGATAGAGCTAATAGATAGAGCTTGCTCTTGTGAAAACATTTTTAAACTGAGAAATTAGGCACTTTCTGTTATATGTGCTTGCTGAGATTGCCTCCATAAAAACTCTAAATGGAAAAAAAAAAACATGAATGCATTTTCTGTCAGATTTTGGTGTCAGGAATCACATGCTCCAATGCAATCTGCTGGGTTCCCTTTGATAGAAAACTTTTAAACTCATTGGAATAATGAACTGAAGGATTCATTGGAATGTATGTACAATTGGATTGAAATTACTTTTCTTATAAAATGCCTTGAGATGACGTGTTGTAAATTGGCATTACATAGATAAACTGAAATGAATTAAAATAGCTGGATAGCCTTAAAGGTTCAACAATAAAAATATATCTAATAAGATAATAATTGCTCAAGAAGTCCTTACTATATATTAAAAGTTACCTTTAAGCATAACATTATAATAAAATACTAGTTACACTTTCAATATGACATTTCCGGAATTGCGCCGCTCAAGCTGGCAGCATTTTGGAGTAGCTCTGTTACTTTCGTTCAGATTTTTTTTTCTCTTTAAAAACTTGTATTCCTCCATTTTCTGGTAGAAACATTATTTTTGTGGACAATTGTTCTCTCGTTTTGAAAGATGTGCAGCTGGAAAGATTTTTGCTAATACTTTTTTTAATTTCTTTTTGGACATTTGTTATGATTCATAACCATGGCACAAGGTGGTGTACAACTGGGAGCTGATTAACATCACAAAAGCTCAAATAATACCTCAACTGTAGCCACAAAACCCTGATGAGTTGAAAAGAAGACACCATGGATCCAGGGCAGAGGCGAAGAGAAGAGAGAAAAGGAGGAATTTCAAACCATCTCCATCAATCATAATGGGCAATGTGAGATCGTTGGCAAACAGGTTGGATGCTGAGAACCCTCTGGAGATTAGTGTGCAAAAAAGGATTCTTCATAAAATGAACATTATGAACAACCTTGAACATCCTCTACATCAGACTGTCATACAACTATAGAGCGTCTTCAGTCAGAGGCTTCTTCATATATGCAGAGTGCTACAGGAGATCATCCCTACCCACCGCCATCAGCATCTACAACATTTAATTTCCCATTGGGATTAATAAAGTAATTTTGAATTGAAAAAAACGCTATATCTGAAACAAATGTGAAAGCCATTCATCCTCCCCTGTTAAAACAAAGGGGAAAAAAAACAAAAAAGAAAACAAAAAAACTATTTTTTTTAATGGAATGAAAATCATTTTAGGGTTGTTATCTTTTCGTCCAAAATTAAGCAATTTTATTTTGAAATAATAGATTTATTTGTACTGATGGAAAAGATTGATAGACAGGTTATATACCGGAAAACGAAAAAATGCATAAGGGAGGCAAAAAAATATATATTTTAAGTCATGACTGAATTACAATCTAAGGTTTGAAAACAATGTTGCTTGTACATTTCTTGTAAATAAATTCATACTAGTATATTTGGTAGACTATTTTTTTTCCCTTTTTACACATTGCTTTCACATCTCCCTGTCTGTTATATTTTTCATTTCCAATATTCCTGGCTCCACATCACCCGTCTGTCGACTGCATATAACACTCTTCATGCTAATTGTATTCCCATAATTTTTGTTTGGTGTTAGAAACTCTATCCTCCCTCTTTTTTCTCTCAGAAAAGAGAGTTGCTCCTCTCAGTTGCTTCTGTATTATACAGAAGTCCATATATCTAGGACAAAAAAGCAAATGTTTTGCAAAATACAAGGTTGATACAAAAGTACATGAAAAGGAAAAAAATAGAACAAAATACGTTGTCTTATTTTGCCCATGTAACTTTGTTTTTACAAAGCTAACAAACAATTTGACAGTGTGACAGAGGAAAGCTGTGATCTCCCTCATTCCCTTGTTCCCAGTTTCAATTAACAGTTTTCTGTTCTCCAACACAGTCAGTGAGCATTTATCCATCTGTCTTCACAGTAAGTCAAGAGCAAACCATTAGAAATCTGCAGAGCTGACATTTCACTCTTATGTCCTTTGCCTCTAGCAGAAAATGTTGTTTAATAAAAATATTTGTGTATTAAAACAAGCCCTGAATCACAGTGGTCTTTAACATAGTAACATTACATTTTGTCACTTTTATAACTATTAAAATCATACACCCACTATGCTTTTCCACTCATCATCTGATATCGTATTTCAGTGACGTGTGAGTAGAGACTAAACGCAGTGCCGATTTCTACTCACCACTAACACCCTCGTGAGCTGGCAATGGAGGTTGTCATCAAACCAAACCAGAAATGGCATTTATTTATGAAGTGGATAGAGGGATTGTGGGGGTAGGGCAAAGGTCACTTCGGGCCAACCACTCTAACTGACAATGGTTTGTTTCTCTTACTGGTTTTGCAATGATGGCTTTAAGAGTGTAAGCAAACACTGTCCCCTCTCTTTTATGTGAAAATTACCAAAAGTGAAGAGTCAGTATATTTAACAGAATAATACAATTCTGTGAACAAAAATCAGGGCTCTGTGTATGCTGATAATTACTTAAAAGCCAAACATAACATTTATAAACTACATATCTAATTTTAGATTTTGCCCTCATACATTGTTTCCATCAAATAACATTTGTTACGGGAATATTTCTACGTAAATAGTATTTAATTAGTTAGATTCTTAGTAAGTGCATCTAGGACAGTAGGTTGTGTTAGAAGAAAACAGAGCCTTCTGTAGGTAACGTTTTGGTAGCAATGTATCAGAGTGCTAAAACAAACGTCAGAGCCCAGAGACGTTCTCATCTTGTGAGATTGTTGCACGCTCACTATCAGAGGGGATGTGTGCCAGTCTTGCAGAAAGAAGACACCAGGAGTGGACACAGAGACTGAGCTCATGCCGATAGAAGATAAACATTGATTGCTGAATACTATATAATGTTAGGAATACAAGGGTTGGGGGGCTTGAGTGATTGCACTGTTTGGGGTCCACTCTGTCCTCCATATTGGCCAATATGCTGTATTAAATATCAAAAATGCCTGAAGGACTCTCTTTGACCATTGTTTGAGAAGAAGCTATTTTTTCCACATACATACTCGTAAAAACTTAAATATTTGGCTTTTGGGTGAAAGTTTTGGAAAATGTAAAAAGTTGACACTACAATGATGTTATATAATCAAATTAGGGCATTTAAGTAGAAGCGTGCAATGGTGATTTACTCATCTTAAACAACGTATTCTAAGACAACCCAACAACGGTGGTTGTATAATCATAATAAAAAGGTCAATGTCTCGGTAATGTGTCATTTGCCCTAGAGGATCAATTACAGCTGGACAACAACATCTCATGCTGTTCATAAGTCGATTTGTTGTCTGCTGAGGCATGACATTCCACTCTTCTTGGAGGTCTGCCCTCAGTTCACTGAGGTTCTAGGCTACAGACTCATGAGCCTCCATATGGCGACTCAGGATTCAGGTCTGAAGAAAGTGTTGGAGACTCTATTTGAGATACCCTTGAGAGTTTAAATTTAAACTATCAGGAAGATCATGTCCTGGATGACTGAGAATCTACACCAACCCATTTGTGATACCTCAATCTCCAGCAGTCGTACTCTACAAGTGCAACTTTGATGAACTAGAGCACTGTCATCCATTAAGATGAAATTAGGCCTGTGTTGTTCATGCAGGGGTCCAATGACTGGATAAGTGATGTTATTTGGGCAGTATGGGCTTGTCAATGTACCATTCACAAAGTGTAGAGCAGTTCTGTATAGAGTAGACACATCTGCCCACACTGTAATGGTGGCATTGTCTGGTGACAACAGTGGCTGATGCATAACGCTCTCCTGTCTCCAACATTGTTGGCGGCCATGATTTCTACTCTATATGGATCGACTCTCTTAAGAGAACAGCACTGAAGTGCAATGCAACAGTATCTTCACAGATCTGCAAAAAAGTCAATCAGACAACTGCAGCTGATCCAGAACGTTGCTGCTAACATTTTCCCTATAACTGGAAAGGTAGAGCACATCACCTCAGTTCTAAAGTCCTTGCACTGGCTTCCTGTTGATCAGAGAATAGACTTTAAAATACTTTTGTTAGTGTATAAATCACTGAATGGCTTAGGACCAAAACACATTCAAGATCTACAGTATTGTCACAGTACCAACCTACTAAGTCTGCTCTGCATCCCAGGAGTCAGAACCAAACATGGAGAAGCAGCATTCAGTTTTTATGATCCTCTAATCTGGAACACACTTTAGAAGACTGCAAAACTGCTGAAACAGTAAATTCCTTTAAAACAAGGCTAAAAACCTATTTGTTTAGAGTTGCCTTCGATTAATAACAACTGGAACATCTTAAACTGCAGTCTGTTTTCCACCTAACATTGTTTTGTTAAGTGGTGTTAACTCTTTTGCTGTTCCTGGACCTAATGTTCCCTTGCCCAGACGCGGGTCACCGGGGCCCCCCTCTGGAACCAGGTTTGGAGGTGCGGTACGTTGGCAAGTGTCTGGTGGCCACCCATGGTGGCCGGCTGGGCTCAGCCCGAAGAGGTGTCATGGGCCCCCCTTCCCATGGGCTCACCACCTGTAGAAGGGGGCCAAAGAGGTCGGGTGCAGTGCAGGATGTGGGACCCCGGATGAGCGGTGGCCGAAGGCGGAGATCCTTGGCTGCAGGAACTGGCTCTTGGGACGTTGAATGTCACCTCTGTGGTGGGGAAGGAGCCGGAGCTGGTGTGCGAGGTATAGAGGTTCTGACTGGACATCATCAGACTCACTTCGAAGCACAGCTCTGGTTCTTGAACCCGTCTCCTTGAGCGTGGCTAAACACTTTTGCACATTGGAGTTGCCACGCCTGACAGGCACTGAGAAGGTGTGGGCATACTTGATGCCTGGAAGTTGGGGTTTACGCCGATGTACCCACCCTGTTTGGATTGCTTGGAGGAGGTGCTCGAGAGTGCTCCTCCTAGGGACTCCCTTATTCTACTGGGGGACTTCAACACTCACGCGGGCAATGGCAGTGAGACCTGGGGAGGTGTGGTTGGAAGGAATGCCCCCCCCCCGATCTGAACCCAAGCTGTGTTTTGCTATTGGACTTTAGAGCTCGTCATGGATTGTCCATAACACCATGTTCAAGCATAAAGGTGTCCATACGTGCTCTTGGCATCAGGAAAACCTTAGGTCACAGGTCATTGATCGACTTTGTTGCCGTTTCATCTGATCTGCCATTGCACGTTTTTGGCATTTGGGTGAAGGGAGGGGCAGAGCTGTCCGCTGACCACTGCCTGGTGGTGAGTTGGCTCCAATGGTGGGGGAGGATACCGGACAGACCTGTCAGGCCCAAACGTGTTGTGAGGGTCTGGTGGGAATGTCTGGATGAGTCTCCTGTCAGAAGGATCTTCAACTCTCACCTCCGGCAGAGCTTTGAACATGTCCTGGGGGGGAGGTGGGGGACATCAAGCTCAAGTGGGCCGTGTTTTGTGCCTCCATTGTTGAGGTGTGGCCGCAAGGTGGTCAGTGCCTGACGTGGCAGCAACCCTCGAGCCCGCTGGTGGACACCGGCAGTGCAGGATGCTGTCAAGCTGAAGAAGGAGTCCTAATGGATCTTCTTGGCCTGTGGGACCCCGGAAACAGCTGATAGGTACCGTCAGGCCAAGCGGAGAATGGCTCGGATGGGATGTTCCTCCTCAATCCCGCCAGCATGTTCTCCAAAGTGGAAGTGGAGTCTGGGGACTTTGGGTCAGCCTCGCCAATCTCTGGTGCTGAGTTACAAGGTGGTTAAAAGGGGGACCGCAGAGTGTGTTACGACTACAGGGGGAGTACACTTCTGAGCCTCCCTGGTAAGGTCTATTCAGGGGTTCTCCGGAAATATGGTGTACCAGGCCTCTTGATACAGGCTGTTAGGTCCCTGTACAACTGGTGCCAGAGCTTAGTTCGCATTGCGGGCTGTAAGTTGAGTTTGTTCCTGGTGAGAGTTGGACTCCACTAAGGTTGCCTTTTGTGATCGATTCTGTTCATAACTTTTATGGACAGGATTTCTAGGCTCAGTCAAAGTGTTGAATGGATCCGTTTTGGTGGATCAAAGACAGGGTCTCTTTGCTTTTTGATGTGGTTCTGTTGGCTTCCTTAGGACGTGATCTACAGCTTTTGCTAAAGCAGTTTGCAGCCGAGTGTGAAGCGGCTGGAATGAGAATCAGCACCTCCAAATCTGAGGCAATGGTCTTTAGATGCACAAAGGTAGAGTGCCTTCTCCAGGTCGGGGATGAGGTCCTGCCCCAAGTTCAAGTATCTGGGGATCTTGTTCACGAATGAGGGAAAAATGAAGCAGGAGATTGATAGGCGGATTGGTGTGGCACCTGCAGTAATGTGGGTGCTTTACCTGTTTGTCGTGGTGAAGATAGAGCTGAGCAAAAAGGCAAAGCTCTAGATTTACTGGTCAATCTACGTTCCAACCTTCATCTAGGGTCACAAGCTCTGGGTAGTGACTGAAAGAATGAGATCTCAGATACAAGTGGCAGAGATGAGTTTCCTCCGCAGGGTGTCTGGCTCTGTCTCAAAGACCGGGTGGAAAGCTTGGAGGGGTTCAGAGTAGAGCCACTGCTCTTCCACATCGAGAGCAGCTAGTTGAGGTGGCTCAGGCACCTGGTTAGGATGCCTCCTGGACCAGGCGGTCTGGTCGGGGCATAGGCTGGTGGGCTGCGTCGCCACTGTGTGGGCTTAGGCGGTCTGCTTTGTCTCCATTCTAGAGGGTAGGTGGAGCACCTCCTGGGTCCCGGGGGTAGTTGCTCTGCGGGGGTATCAGTACCTGGACCTGGGAGCATAGAGTGTGCATGGGGAGTATGAGTGGGTGAACAAGATAATTTCTTGTGTGTCTTGGTGCGTTGGTGAGAGTGTATGTGTGTACGAAGGAGGGAACGTATGACTGTGTCTGTGTGTTCCTGTGTGTCTGTCTGTTTGGGTCTTGGGCTGCCTTCTAGCCTGGCACATCTCAGGCCCCTCACCAAATGAAGCGCCTATTTCCCCTTCATCACTCCCTGCCGGTGACTGATGCCTCTGCCTGCCGTCACGTTGGAGACTCTTGGTGTACAGGGCTGGGTGCCCGGGGGTCATGCTAGTTCATTCATGTTGGCCATCGCTGGCCATGGCCTCCACAGCCTGGCAACGGGGGGCCCCTGGCAGCTGGTCCCTGGTCGGGTCCCTGCTGAAGGGTGGGGTGCCCTCGGGCTCAGGGCCCATGGCTTGATCCGCCCTTGCGTAGCCATGTCCGGCGTAGCCTGTGGGCTCGTCACTACTGCCCCCCGGGCCCCTGCATTGTAGCTGCTGGATGTTCCCCTGGGGCCCTCCTCTGCTTCTCTCTTGAGTGTGGTCATCCCTGCATTGTTTTGCCTGGGGCTCCTGTGCTCTGAGGGTCCTTTGGATGTCTTTGGCTCCAATCTCCTTCGTGTCTGCGACGATTCCTGGGAGGCCGATCGATGGCACCTCAGACCAGCTATTGAACACTCCCATGGAGATCTAAATCTTGTAATAATCTGTACCATGAGCTTTTCAGTGACACTGTTATTGTATTTATATATCTATTTGTGGGTTGTGGTTTTTTAGTTCTCAGTTTGCATTGTTTGATTTGTTTTGTTGTTGTTTTTTTCTCTCTCTCTACCGTCCTGCGGATGTGGAGGGGGACTGGGATGTTTACTTGTGTTTTCTTTGTTCCCTTTCCTTTCTTGTATCTTCAGCTTACCCTCTCCCTCTTAATCTTTCCTACCCCTCTTCATCTTCTTTCTTTCTTCTCCTCCTTCATTTTCCGTCTATGTGTCCCTAAAACTTCGGAAAAAACAACAACAAAAAAACACAGCAATTTCTAATAAGGCTTTCTTATACATATCTATCAAGCGGAGTGCTATAGCATAAGCCGTGATGCTTCATTTGTGATAGTAAATCTATTGGGCTGCTACTTGGTACTCAGACACAAATTCTGAGCGCCACACTGCCAGACAGGACACGTGTGTAAAAAAAAAAAAGAAAAATTAGAAAAAAAAGGATGCCTCCTGGACGCCTCCCTGGTGAGGTGTTCCAGGCCCGTCCCACCGGGGGGAGACCCAGGACAAGTTGTAGGGGCTTTGTTTCTTAGCTTGCCTGGGAACGCTTTGGGATTCCTCCTGTTGAGCTGACCCAAGTGGCTGGGGAGAGGGAAGTCTGGGTCTCTCTGCTTAAGCTGTTGGCCCCGCAGCTCAATCCCGGATAAGCAGGAGACGATGGATGGATGGATGGATGGATGGATGGATGGATGGATGGATGGATGGATGGATGGATGGATGGATGGATGGATGGATGGATGGATGGATGGATGGTTTTTCCTTACTTGAAATTTTATGTTTGTTGCTTGTTTGTTATTTCATTCTATTTCTAATAATTTAAAGCACTTTGAATTGTCTTGTTGATGAAAAATGTGGTGTGCCAATAAACTTGCCTTGCCACTTGTACCTTGTCCATTATAAATTATTTGCTTGGTGGAGTGGTCAGGTACCTTGCAGGTTGGCTAAAGGATGTCCCCTTCTATGCTTTCATGTAACACTTCAAGTTTCTCTATATCTCTGTTGCAACCTGCTGATGACGCTCAGTAACACTTTCTGAGGACATTTTGTTTGAAGATTTACAGTGGTGATTTACTGTTCATCAGTTTTTAGATGTCGTAATGGATTCATGATGTCAAAATGTGAACAGTATGATGAGGAGGATTATTTAAACACAATTTCTGACTGAGCCAGGAAACATGTTGGTAATTTCATGTATTAAACCCCTGTTGTAAATGTGCAGCAAGTTGTGCAAAAAGTACTGAAACACTGAACAATTAGATGTGTGCTTCAAAATTTCATAGATGATCACATTAAGTTCACCTGTACGGTTATAGTGCATTCACCTGTAGGGTTATAGTGCATTGTAGGTTCATCCTGAAATTTCGTCCAAGTCTTTTGTTTGGTGACGGACATGCCAGCCAAATGTCAAAGAAATATATTTCTGTATATTGTACCTTTCACCAATAACCTCTTGTAATTTTTTTTTCTCAAAATGGAAATCTGGGAGACAAGCGGTGATACTTCATTTTGATTCCTCGCTGAGTAAAACCGCTGTGTTAACACTTCATAGATCTCATCAACTCTTTCAGATGTGTAAGTGCAGACTCACACATACACAGACATATAAGTATATAAGCACAGTTACTGTACAGGCCTGCATGAGTTATACTGGCTTAGCATGAGAATAGAGATAATGTAGTCAAATGGTGAGGGGGAAAGATGTCAAACAGACAAGATTTCAAACGAGGCACTGAGCCTCTCTTTTCCTCTCAGTGAATTGACAGCCTCCGGCCTGAGAATCAAGCTGCATCAGGATGTCAAATTCCACTCTGTTTTGACAAGCATTGCTGTTCTCAGCAGAAAAAAAGGCGAAACAGCACCAAGGACTTTGGAAAACATTGTCCATTTCTGGTTTAGGTCCTGAATGCACAAACAGGCATTGCAGAGAAAGACTAACCTACAATAACAGTCAGTGGTCTGGAAACACCTACACATTCAAAACTGTAACTCCCCCTCTCTAAAAAGATATTTTAAGATACATCAGAAAGATTTGAGTGGAAATTATTAGATATTTTTCTGCCCAGTCGGGTTTCACAGTATGACACAGGAATGCACTTTTTTTAAAATCACCTAAAATGTGTCAGGTGTGTGTGTAGAAGCGGCTCAGACCCAAATGCAGACAGCGGTAGGCAAGACGAGGCAATTTTATTTGTATAGCACACTTTCAACAACAGGGTAATTCAAGGTGCTTTAAGTGATTTGGTGATAAAGAAAAACATAGAATATAACAATTGGAAATCAAAAGCAGCCATTTAGCATGAAACACAAAAAGCAGCTCAGTGTTTCACCATCTCTGCAGTTGCCAGGAAGTCTGTTCCAGATAAGCGGAGCATAGAAACTGAAAGCTGCTTCTCCATGTTTGGCTTTGAGTCTGAGGATGTTTAGTAGGCTAGAGTTGGAGGACCTGAGTTGTCTGGGTGGTTGGTATGGTGAAAATAGGTCTTCAACATATTTTGGTGGTAAGCCATTCAATGATTTACAAACTAGTAGGAGTATTTTGAAGTCTATTCTCTGAGCAAAAGGAAGCCAGTGTAAGGACTTCCAAACTGGGGTTATGTGCTCTACTTTCCTGGTTCTAGTGAAGACGCAAGCAGCGGCGTTCTGGATCACCTGCAGCTGTCTGATTGCCTTTTTACGCATACCTGTTTGGACATTGTTGTAGTAATCAATCTGACTAAAGATAAATGCATGGATGAGTTTTTCAAGGTCCCGCTGCAACATCAGTCCTTTAATCCTAAACATGTTCTTTAGGTGATAGAAGGCTGATCTTGTGATTGTCTTTATGTGACCTTGGAGGTTCAGGTCTGAGTCCATTAGTACACCTAGATTTCGGGCCTGATCAGTGGTTTCTGGCTTTATTAATTGAATCTGTGTGCTGACTCTTGATCATTCCTCTTTAGGTCCAAAAATAATTACTTCAGTTTTGTTTCTCTTCAGCTGGAGAAAGTTACAGCACATCCATCCATTGATTTGCTCGATGCATTTATTTAGGGTTTGGATGGGTTCAGAGTCACCTTGTGACATTGTAATGTAAAGCTGAGTATCATCTGCATAGTTATGGTACTGTAGCTAATCTTGTTTGTTATGTTTTGGCCTAGTGGAAGGATGTAGATATTAAAAAGGAGAAGACCTAAGATGGGAGCCCTGGGGCACCTCACATATGATTTCTGTTTGTTATGATGAAAAATTGCCTATTGATACGAAGAAGTTCCTGTTCTTCAGTTAATATATTCTGGTCAACAGTGTCAAATGCTGCACTGAGTTTCAACAGAACCAGCACTGTGGTTCTACCACAGTCTGTATTTATGAGAATATCATTGAAAACTTTGACGAGGGGAGTCTCAGTGCTTTGGTGAGCACGGAAACCAGACTGAAGTATATCAAAACGGTTGGTCATTGTTAGGAAGCTATTTAGCTGTTAATACACAGCTTTTTCAATAATCTTCTAATGAATGGAAGATTGGCCTGTAGTTGTGTATTAACGTGTTGTCCATGTTGTTCTTCTTTACTAGGGGTTTAGCAACTGCTGTTTTTAAAGCCTGGGGGAAGACACCTGACAGGAGGGATGAATTAACTATTTGAATCAATTCAGATTTAATGACTGGGAAAACTTTCTTTCTAGAAAAACTGTGGGTAGTACATTGAGGCAACAAGAGGAGGAGCTTAATGATTAATGATGAGGAGGTTAATGATTTTTTCAAGGTTTGTTTGGTTAAGTTTTTGGAATTCACATATTTTCTCAACATTGGTATTGAGTTCGGATGACACTGGTAATTTGTTTGGTACAGATATACAGATCGAGCCTCTAATTTTCAAAATCTTTTCAGTAAAAAAGCTGGCAAATTCATTGCAGGCCCTGGTGGAGTTGAGTTCAGGGTCTACTGTCACAGGAGGATTTGTTAATCTCTCAACTGTTGCAAATAAAGTCAGCGGATTATTAATCTTTCTGTTAATAATTTCAGAAAAGAACGATTCCATTGTGTCTTTGAAAACCAAGTGATATCTGTTTAGTCTGTTTCTGTAGATCTGATGTAGAACCTGAAGTCGAGTTTTTGGCCATTTTCTCTCGGCTGGTCTACACTCCCTTTTTTCACTTTGTACCAGTGAATCGTTGGTCCACGGAGACTTCTTTCTACCAGAGACTATTTTCACTTTGATTGGAGCAATGATATTAAGGATTTCTAAACTTTTAGAGAGGAAGTTATCTACCAGCTTGTTTATTGAGTTTGTGTTGGAGGAAGAAGGGGCTGGGGGTGAGGGGGTAGAGTAAATTTGTTTAAAGGTTTCAACTGAACCGTCCACAAGAAATTGCTTTTTTACAGTGGTCTCACATTGGCCAAATAGTTTGGAAGAGATAGTGCTTTCAAAGAAAACACAGAAATGGTCAGATTATGCAATATCAACTACTGAGATGTTCAAGATATTTAAACCTTTGCTGATGATTAAGTCCAGAGTGTGTCCTCGGTTGTGTGTTGGTTCTTTGACATGCTGGGTAAGGCCGAAGCTATGAAGTTGTCAATATGGATGTTGGAATCCCCCACAATGATTAGTTGGTCATAATCCATACATATTACAGAAAGAAGATAGGTAAAATCATTATAGAAACTGGAGTTAGGTTTAGGCGGTTTATATAAAGTTAACTCTTTAGACGCCAGGGTTTTTTCAGTAAAATCAAACATTTTGATATCACTATTTCAAAAGCTTGTAGCTTATATATAGTTAGAGATAAAGGCATATTGTAAATTAAAAAAATCTTCAGTATAACCCAAAGTATGTGATAGGAACAGATTCACTCATCTAATTAGCATATTATGACATCATCAGGTGGTGGCCATTTTGGATTTCTAACATTTTACAGTTCATCTTTTTTATATTTTAGTTACTTTTTTTATTGTTTTTACACACACACACACACACACACACACACACACACACACACACATATATATATATATATATATATATATATATATATATATATATATATATATATATAAGAATATTTCTGATGAAGCCACTTTCTGAACATATCTAGCGAGACAGAAAGTGTTTCAGGGCGTAGAGACAGCCAGTCCGTTCGCCATGACAATCCAAGGGCGCGTAAAATGGGCCCGATGCACAGTTTCAGCTTGTCAAGGTTGGGAGAACGGAACGGGGAGCCAGTAGCAGTGGGGTTAAAATCACAGCAGCTGCTTATATATATATATATATATATATATAGGCTATACATTTTTGTTTATCTATCTAAATGACATTGCTTGTAGTGCTTCAGTGTGTGGTATCTTTCATTGGAAAGTACTGAGCACAGACCTACTTCACAGGGAGTTTCTCCCATGTCTGCTGCTATTTCTGCTAGTTTTTAAATTCTTGCCCCCTTTGTTACCATTAGCGGTGCTTCGAAAACCCCTACTAGTGCCACCACGTCCCGTTCTCATACCCCAGAAATGGTGGAGCAAAGCATCGGACCTGATGTGTGCTGCTTGTGGAGGCTCATGGTTAACAGGCTTGCTGTTGCTGCGGGCTGAAGAAGCAGCAGTGTTTTGACCCCCTCTGCTACCGCCTCCCCCTCCCCTTCTCCGGTGAAGCAAAGCATAGGATGCTATATGTGCTGCTTGTGTAACGTCATGGCTATCAGAAGCAACTGCGGTGATTTGAATCCCGCTGCTACCAGCTCCCCATCCCGTTCTCCCAACCCGGACAAGCTGAAGCTGTGCGTCGGGCCCATTTTACGCGCCCTTGGATTGTTATGGCGAACGGACTGGCTGTCTCTAAACACTGAAACACTTTCTTTCTCGCTAGATATATTAATCAGAAAGTGAATATTCTTCCTCAGAATCTGAATCAGCAATTACTTGATGAAGTGCTTCGTCAGGGGTGAACAGACCTCTCGCCATGGTAAGTTTTCTCTCTACAATTCACTATCTCTACGCTCTAACCGAGACTACTACTCCTCGACTTGCAGGCAGTTTTCAACCTTTAAATACTCCAAAAATCTCCATGGTAATATACCCACAAATGTTGCTCAGACTGAAGTCATAGATGTCTGCCATCTCTTGGTGTAAAGTAGTAACTACATGAAGGATAATATTTGCACCTTCAGCTTGTAAACTTCAAGAAATTTGTAATTTTGCGACTTTGGCGCTTAAAGGGTTAAAAATAAAGCTTTGTTAGGACATTTTATGGCTACACATTCAGAAGAGTCAAATGTGCCCAGGAGTACTTTTTAAAATGTAATTGAGTTATGAAAAATTGTGGCGACGCCTGCACCTCGTCTGTGTTTTATGCTCTCTCTTAGAAAGTTATAATTTGACGGTGTAGATTCTATCAGTGCAAACAATTTATTATTACTCTCTAACAAGGTTTCAGATAGTAATAGGGCATTTAGATTGCGCTCACTGATGAAGTCATTAATAAGAAAGGATTTACCTGACAGAGATCTAATGTCTAATAATGCTAATTTGAGAGGTTTTGTGACCCATTCTATTGATAGGTGATACGTTTGTTATTTGGTCTAATATGGCAGGGTAGGGTAATTGCAGGGTTGTTTATTAAAGTGTCAATGATGGTGATGATGATGAAGACGGTACAGGACACCAGACTGACGGGAACGAGTAGGAATGAGAACAGTAGGGTGAGACACAGCGGGGGAACGTCCAGCATGATCCGACGGTGAGTGAGAGGAAGTGAAGGATTTAAATACACCGAAGGGATGGAGGATCAGGTGTGACTGATTGGAGACAGGTGCAGACAATAATTAGACTAGGAGTGAGCTGAGTGAGGGAGCGATTCTGACAAAACGCCTGTTTTGCATTGTTATTTTTTGACAACCCTAACTCAAAAATGTGGATAACGAACAAATAAATGCTAAAACCTAAAGTATGATGTTTTCAAGAGATCAACAAACCCACCAAATGTTTCCAATTCCATGACACAAAAGGGAGTGGAGGGGGGAGGATGCTGTGAAAGAGACATTGAGAAATATAAAGAGACTGAGAGCAAATCTATTACTGATAGCAATGTGGTGCTTGCTGTGGAGGATGAGGAACAGAGGGGTCCATTTATGTGGCTCTTGTCCCAATAGGAGAGATAAGAGAGTAGTGGAGCTCAACTAACTCTGTAATTACATTGCACAGAAGTCTGCAGAGAGGATTCTTTCTGCAGACAACTCCATATAATCCACTCAAAAAGACATAGCAAGACTTAACACTATTATAGTCTAGTAATCCCAAGTATACTATATCACCTCTGCCATCTTCAAACCCTTTCAGTGTATAATTTGTGTCCAGGAAGATGGTATGTGTGCTCCTTCCTCACAGTATGTCAGTCCCTTGATCCCACCTGTCTGCGTGAGTATTTGTCTTTACTAGCATCCTAGCTGGGTCTTCATGCAACCCTTTCTTTCTAGCTACTGTCACAAGAGCACTGACAGGAGGCAATTTTGTGATCATTTTTGGGTGATTTTATTTGCTCAGTAGGGCACTCCGGCCCCAGTCACTGCTGACACATTTCTCGTTCTCAGTCTCCTGTGTATAAAGCCCACCTGAGACATGGTAAAATCACAGTAATGAAGTACGCAGGACACTGGCAAAGGCATCAATCAGAGGACAGCAGGAGGATACACAACTGAGGAAAAGAAGGAGAGCAGCAAGACATGAATAAAGCGAGAATGGAGGAAAAGTAGAAACGGAAGACTTCAACAAGGAGAAATTTTAATGCGTAGCAACATGACATAAAATATTACAGAGTCATACATTAAGAAAGTGTATGACAAAGAAAGTGGAAGAACAATGTGCATGGGTCTGGAAAAGAAGAACAAGGGGAATAATTTGAGATAGGGTACACCATTTATGGGAAGTGTCTGGTTGTTCCTTTCTCTGACAGCTTATTAAAGTTGCATGCTAAAATGAGTCAATATTAAACATGACATATTTAGGGTAACCCAGTGTGAGGCAGAGATGGGAGCAATGCATATTGCCATGGTCACCAAATTGACACAGAAAACAGAGACACCCTTCAGTTCATCTGTTTAAACAATCTGTATGTGTCAAGTTTTTCGATATGATCATTAATATAATGATGTACTTGAAGTTTCATTTAAACACTCCGTTTCACTAATGAGAGGATCTGATGAGAACATCTTTTTTTTCTTGTTCTTGGCTTTGTGAAGTTCATTTTCACATACATAAAAGACATAATGTGGCAAAAATAATGTCTGGAATATATCTTCACTGTTACAGTGCCTTAGAAAATATATTGATACACACTGAATTGTACTGCAATGCGTCAAATTACAACCACAATATATTTTATTTGGGATTTTCTCTGATAGATTGAGAAACAGTAATCTAAAATTGTGAAGTGAATGAAAAAGAACAAATGGTACAAATTAAAATCTGTGAAGGGTGGAAAGCCTCCTTTACTCTGATACCCTTAACCAACAGAGCCAATTCCTTTCAGAAGTCCCCAAAGTGATAGGCAGAGTCCACCTGATAAATACAACTGTTCTGTGAAGGCCTCAGAGGTTTATTAAAGAAGGTAACTGAACAAACAGCATCATGAAACCCAATTAAAACAGCCACTAGATCAGGGATAAAGTTGTAGAGAAGTTTAAAACCGGTTTAGAATATCAAACACAATCCTGTTCAATCCTTCAACCAAAAATAGAAATAGGTAACACATGACTGTCTATCTAGGCTGACAGGAAGCTTTTCTATTCAGCTAGAACAGGAAAGCTGGTCAAAAGTTGATGGTTAGACAGATGGAACTAAGAATTGGGAAATCCCAGAAGAAAACCTGTTAGAAGCTGCAAAAGACTTAAGACTTGAAGGAAGGTGGGGGTCCACCAGCAGAACAACAATCCCTGAACATACAATCACAGATACAATACAATGGTCCAGATGAAAGCTTTTTCATCTGTTAGGGGATAATGAAATCCCAGGCCTAAATCTAACTGATAATCTATGGGAATAGTTGGCAATTGATGTTGACAGATGCTCTCCATCCAATATGATTGAGCTTGATCTATTTTGCAAAGAAGAATGGGCATGATTTCAATGTCTGATATTGAGTCAAGGGGCTCAAATATACATGCATGGCATTCTTTTTAGCTGTTAAGTTGTTAAGGAATTATGAAAACAATAAACTAGCTTGTGTGTTGATCTTTCACATAAATTCCTATGCAACACAAAAAAGTTAAAGGAGAATGAATTCTTTTGCAAAGTGCTGTGTATTCTAAAGTTACATATCTGATTTTCTGCATAGCCTGTACAGCATTTTAAGCTGAGGTGCAATTGTAACCGTATATAATATCTCCCTCACTGTCTGTTATTAATTTTTTTCCCCTCAGGCTCTCTTTGCACTGTTTGTGTGTTATACGTGACTACTCTTTTGCTTCTTATTTATTTGCTCTATGTGAAATTCACAAGATGAACAAGTTGAGGTTCTAGTCATATTTTAAATTTTTGCCACAACAATAACAAGGTAAAGTACACCACAGTGGCAGCTTGGTAAAGCCAACAGGGTATGATGCAGAAAACACAACAGGTTACATAATTCACAGCTTTGTTTCGAGCCTAACAAGGATTTTAAAATTGTGTATGATACATACATGTATCATACACATGTATTATGTATATATATATATATATATATATATATATATATATATATATATATATATATATATATATATATATATATATATATATACACATTAAAAGGAAAAGCAGATAACATTGTTACAGTTTTTGCAGCTTTTGGTTTTGTTTCAAGATGAAAAACTATGCAACGCAAGGGAGAAACAGAAAATTAGTAAGAACTGCAGGGAAATCTTACGTTTATGCTAACATTTGAAGGCAAATGTCATCCTCTGCTCTTTGATCTGCCATATCTTCCTATAAAACGTTTAAAAATGTCTAAAGCAGGCCGCACCGGAACCTGCCAGGTAACAATCACAGCAGCAAACCTTTCATTTCCAACTCCAAAGCAGGAAATCAAAGATGTCAAACAAATGATTCCAGGGGGGGGGGGGGATAGCATAGGTTTTATAGCAAAAAAAACAACAAAAAAACAATATAAATACGTAAGCTTAAAAGGGAAGAAAAGACTGCCTAAAAAGTAGAAAAAGTGAAAGATTTGACTGAAAGTGTAAAGCAACAGTGATATGCTCCGTAAGAGTCCTCTTTGTTTCAGTGAAAGTAAAACAGCTTGTGGTGAGTCAGCAGAAAAGCAGCAGGAAACCTGGACCAATTAGTTTAGGCAGATCACAGTTCCAAATGCTCTAACGGGTTTCTGTTCATGTTGTTCTGCCTTCAAGAGCTTTAATGAGAAGCTCATTCACGTACCTACACACACAATGGGGGAGCAGCATTCCAAGGTATATTTAAGCTCAGGGCTATTCGTTACAGCATGTATGAAAGATTTTGTTAAAAGGTTGCACTGATTAGATGGAACTGTAATGGAAGTATGATGATATCTGTATGTAGAATGGGCTTTATGCACAACACATTTAGTAGAACCTCCGGTTTTCAATAAGCAAGTAAGAGCGTTTCTGGCTACGTCTGTGGGAAGCATTGTGGTGGTAGAGTGCATAGTGCAGCACAGTGGCAAATAGAGGAATGGGGTATTGCTTATGATTGAGACAACAGATAGTTTAGTATACCAATATAGTAGTATAATATAGCACTATGAGATGAAGCCATCTTACAAGTTTCAGCGGCATGAAGGGTCGACAGCTGAACACTGCTGTGTTCTTGTGTACCTCGTCAGATAAATATAATTCAACGGTCAGTTTTCACACATTTCCATTGGACGATTAACTACGAAAGAGATGGATTGTGAACATTAGAAGGCAAAACTTCATCATCTCTCACCACACCTGTGTCTGCAGTGGACACTTTGCAGCACATGAAGTCAAAGAGCCGAGTGAGGAGGGAGGGAGCAGGAGGCTAAAGCCTGGTGCCTTTCCGGTGTTATTTCCTTGGAGCAACTATTCTCTCAGTGTTAGTATGTGGAGTCTCGCTCTTCTTCATAGATCGGAAGCAGCTTGCCCTCACTGTCACTTCCCCTGTCCCACTCTTGTCGGAAAGAGTGAGAAAGAATAGTAGTCGTGGCTTATTAGCAAATACAGCTAATACTAACATAAAAAAGACAATATAAGTAGCAATGCATTTATCTCAAAGAAGAGTACAAATACTTTTCTATGTTAAATGTGAGCTTAATATTCATTGTTGAATGTTAAGCTGTCATTATCAGTGTCCTAATCAGACTAACATATTAATATATCTGTCTCACCGTCTTCTGATGATGGTATCTCCGAGCTACCGCTGTTGGCTGATAACTTACCTTCATGATGGTGAATAAAGTTGGTTATATACAGCTTCAAACCCTTCACCCGCTTGCTCGAAGCTGTCACTGTGTTTTTTTTTTTTTAAATCCAGTGAATATCGTATACGGTGATGAGCGGCAGGTCTTGAAGACAGCAGATATAAAATGCTATTTTGTCCATGACTGTGTGGTGACAGTTTTGAGGTGGAAGTGATAGGGCTGGCTTATCGTAATCAGGAAGTGAGGAAAGTTAAACATAACATATGTTAAAAAAAACTATATTTGTAATTACAGTTCTGATCTAATTTCTTTCTCTAAATAAAAACTTTACACACACCATGCAATATTTTATACATAACAAAGAAATGTTATATTCATATTTTTCTGTGTAGCTTATATTTTACAGTTATAGTTAATTTTAGTTGTTTATAGAGTATTCCTTCCAGTTTGTGTCTCACTCATTAAAAAAGTATTTCAGACACATTTTGCATTAAATCTAATAAAAATGAAGTAGTATTCAGATGCTGAACTATTTGTTCACAAATACCTTTTTTCAAAATGTTTCATACTAATGGAAGAATATTGATATTTCTTGTGTTTCATATGATATTCACTTAACACATACTAACCTGCTAATATCAATTTCAATTGATCCCTACTAGGCCAGGCATTTACACTAAATCAGGCATACGTACCTTTCTTTTAATCTCTTCTTATTTAATCAGTGTACATTTGGGAAAATTGTTTAAATTCGCTAACGCTAATAAGGTGAGTCAGCTCTCTAAGGCTTTAGCAACTGCACAGTTTTTTTTTTTTTAGCTGGAGAGAAGGAAATAGCGTTGAGCTGTAATTTCACACCCTAACTCATACTCCAGCCATTTACTCTCACTACAGCTGGTGTGCAAAAGCAAAGAGAAACGTTTAATTTAGCTTCTAAGGAATTGCCAAATGTGAGCAATGAGTTATAATCAAGGAAAGGGGAGGAGGGTCCTCCCCGATATCAAATGTGTGTGAATGCAGGCTTGCCCTGCAGTCCATGTGACTTGGCATCTCTTCTTTAATGAATCCCTAGAGATGACAGGTGCATGTTCAGCCATTCTTTTACAGGCTCAGCAACAAACAGGGCAGCCCTCTCCCTCCCACTGTAATACCACTGTCATTAACAAAATCCCATTAACAACAATGAACAAATGATATTGCTAAAAGATCTGTACAAACGCCACTTATAAAATACTGGCATCAGCATGGACATCTTTTTTTTTTTTTTTACAAGAATTAAAAAACAAAACAAAACATCAAAACAAACAAGAAAGACTATTTTGAAATGCTTTAATAGCTGAGCACATGGTCATGTTTGAGGATTTGTTTTTGCAACAACCCACTGAAAGACTTAAATAATTCATCTTTAAAACTGCATAAAAACAAAAAATTTATCTAATTATCTTTACTTAATAGTTCTTGAACCGTCATTTCCCATTTTATGTTTTATAATTTCAGCTAATCTTCCATGTATTTTTTGTATATCTTCAGTTTATTTAATTGCCTCTGTTTTCATTTAGCTCCAAGAATGTCACTTAATGTGATCTGGAAATGGCTATGTCAGTAAAGAACATGATGACAGTGATGATAATGATGATTCACAGTAGTTATAGTAATAGCAATGGTTGTCATTAGTAAAACTATTATTAGACATTTTCCCCTATTTCTTCCTTTTTTACCACTGAGCAGTTGGTTAATAATGGGGGTATTTAAAATTGTGCATCTGATTGTTATAATGCCTGACACTGCTAAGCCCCAGACATCAACAGGTAAGCACTATCATTATTTAAGAGTTGGCACAGGAAATAATTTGCTTCTCTCTGTCACTGCCAATTCCCCTCTCTCTCTCTGGCTCATCTTTCCTCCTTAGACAATGGAAAGAAAATGCTTTTTATAAGAAGCAGGTGCTTACAAAAATTTCAGAAGGTGTTTTTGATTTTAAACTGACTGGCCAGACTCAGTCATTCAATCAAAGGGTTTTGTTTTGACCATAGGTTCTTGGATGTTCTTTTATTCAGAACGTAACTTCCTGAAAGCTATGTCCCTTGGCGCTGAGCAGCTCCTCCTCCTCAAGGAGCTGTGGCAATTGGGGAACACAGGTTTCCAGCCACCCCAAAAGCACAGTACAGGACATGATTAAAAATAGGTAAATCAGACAAATAAAGAATTGGTCTCATACCAGTGATGGTTAAAAAGCCAAATATTGCCAATGTATGATAATGGAGGGTTCAGTGGATTTTAAATGAACCGCACCAATCTAGACTACAGGAAAAAGGAAGGCTCAGATCGGGATAAAAACCAGCAATCTAGATACAACTTTTAATTGCATAGTGGTTAAGCCTCTGGTGTTAATTTAGAAGATTGTTATAATCAACATACCTCTAATATTTAAAGACTGTTATGTCTCACTGTAAAACACGTTAACTTTATTGGATAAAATATCTTAAAAGGCTTTGATGAAAATGTTTCTCTTTCTCAGTATCGGTGTAGATGATAACTGCTTCTTTAAATAAATACTTATCAATCAAACTTTATTTATGAAGTGCTTTTCAGACAAAGATTGCAAGTCAAAGTGCTTTACAGAATAAAAATGACTCCACATAAACTACATTCCCATCCCTCCCCCACTTCTAGTTTGATGTTTTTATCTATGTATTTTAATGCTATCGAATAACATAACATAACTCATATGGTGTGATTTTAATTTAACTGAAAATATGAATGAGCAAAGGAGTAGAAACTTGGAGATGGCAAGTAAAATATGGAGAATTCCACTAGCGACTACCCGTTTGGTTTAACCAGTTCAACTAGTAGTAGGAGATTGCTACTTTAACATATTCTCTTACTGCAAATCTCAACATTTAGTTTAGGTACCATTTAAAAAGTCTTAAATTCCTACCATGGTAGTTTGCTGGGGTAGATTTTCACACTCAGATTTGGTTTTGGTTCCTGCAGTGGAAATGACAAGGGGGAGGAAAACAGCACCAGAAAACTACCTTGGTTCTCGAGAAGGCTTGTTCAGTGGAAATAACGGGGGGAAAAACTCAAATTATCCATAGGCTATAAAAGAGAGCACCACTGTAAATTATTCTATTTGTTTTGTTATTTTGTTGTAAAATATATGACCGGATAAAATATTGTCTTAGAACAGAGAATCTTCTGCATTCCATGTATGTAATTCGGAGACGTCCGATGGGATGTTAGCACACAGCAGAGTATGGCTAAGTAAGGGTAATACTAGTGCAAGAAGGATTGCAAAGCAGACAAACTTACAATACTGTGTTTGTTTATTTTATAAATGTAGAGTAGTGGCTCTGACTACTTGCTTTATAATTCCAAATACGGGGAAAATTAGTGGGGGATCCAGAAATCCTTACCACTGTACCCCTGTGTTCCATCATATAGAGCTTTTCCACCAAGGAGGTTTCAGTTCTTAACCAGGCCCGTTGCTAGATATTAAAAGACCAGCAGCATTAACATGCTGAGTCGGAAAAAATGTTTATGGATTAAGGTAATAAAATAATCACTTATGAGCACAGCTGTAAGGGGCACATTGAGCTTCTTAAACTCAGTGACGGGTGAAATATAAACTGTAGGACGATAAGAGACAGTCGGCTTTTGTTATTTGACTCTAATCTGACATTTTATTCTCGTTGAAGTGGGATATGTTTACTGTTTTTGTGAATATAAACTGTAGGAAGATAAGAGACAGTCGGCTTTTGTTATTTGACTCTAATCTGACATTTTATTCTCGTTGAAGTGGGATATGTTTACTTTTTTTGTGTTTTATATTTGACAATCAAAAGCTAATCTAAACTCAGGAATTTTAAACATTGTGCTCACAATGTTTAGATTGACTGCTGTTCTCCATGAGACCACCCCTAGCAAAAACAAAATTCTTTTCTCTAGCCCAGCTGGAAACTGGGGCTGGGATAGCTTTAGATGCTATAGCCAGGGTGCACTAGCACCAGTTAGGCACTGGAACCTGTTTGGTGGAAAAAAAACCCTTAGAAAAAAATAACTAATGCAGGCTAATAAATCAAACCATATCCTGAGGAAGTGTATATTTATTTAAGGACATAACCTATGTATTTATTTAAGGCAAGCAATAATAAACCAACAGCAGTATGTGAGGAACATAGGAAAGATAAACTGCCTTCAGTGCCTAAATGAGTTTAGATGGGGCTTAATGTTTTGTCAGAACTTATTCAGACAACCAGGTTTGGTCTAAAAATACTTGACTTTATCCAGAAAAGCTTCTAGAAGTTATGAGAGGAAAAGACAAAATCAGCATTCAATGTCTTGGGTGTTGTGTGAAGGTTGTTAACCTTCTCAACGCAGCTCTCTCTGCAAAAAGCACTGCGACCATTAGCCTCAATGGGCAGTGACTCCTTGATGGATAATCACACAGCAGATCAATTCAAAGACACACAACCACCGAGTCTCGTCTCCAAATTCTGTTATCCAGCCAAGTGGGCGGGGGAAGGGAGAGGGGCGGGGCTGGGGTCCGTGCACATTCATCCCTGTGAATTCTTTCAGCAGATTCTGCTATGCGTTTTCTCCTGCCATGACTTGCCTGGAGCATCAGGGAGCTTTATTTACTGGGGATGACACACCAGAGGCAGCAAAGAGCCCTAATTGCTTCACGGCCCCCTTGAGCTGTGCAATGCGTACACTCTGAACGTCAACATCTCTCACGGAGAGAAATTAAGAGGCAGCAGTTGGAATCTTTGCTTGTGTCCACTTTTATATACAACTTTAATGCATGCATGAACAGAGAACAAACTCAAAGAAATACTCTAAACCAAGTGAGAGGGAGGGTCTCTAATAGCTTGTCTGAGTGGCAAAGAGAGCCTAAGTACAACAGAAACAGCAAGAAATAAGTAGGGAGTATATCTTACCAAGAACTCTGATAACAGTTTGCTTTATGTTTGGTTGCTAAAATCTTCATTTTGTTGCATATAATGATTATTCAAGACCACATTAAATCATGCCAGTATGCTCACATTGCTCTGATAACGCATAAAGCCTAGTTTAATCAAGTATAATTGCTGAGATTATGAGGACTTGTGTATGGTAATGTCTCAACAAACAACAGAACTGGAATGAGAGCTGTCCCTTTGGGAGGTTTACATATTCTCCTTTCCTATTAGTGAATTTTAAGCATTCAGTGAGCTGATTATAACGTGAGGATTTAAAAAAATATTTTAGAAGGCAATTTACTTTAGATAAAATAGAACTGTTCTTTTCCCATTTCCCCCTCATGTAATGCCATTTCTCTTTTATTTTATATCCATCTATCCATCTGTACCTGTCCATCCTACGCAGGGTGGGGTACACCCTGGACAGTTCGCCATGGCAACACAGAGACATACAGGAAAAACAACCAATGCCACACTTATACCTAAGGGCAATCTAGAGAGACCAATTTACGTAACAGTCATGTTTTTGGACTGTGGAAAGAAGGCGGACTATGTGGAAAGAACCCACGCATGCACAGGGAGAACATGCAAACCCCAAGTTGGGATTTGAACCGAGGCCTTCTTGCTTCAAGACAACAGTGCTACCACCTGCGCCACTGTGCAGTCCTATTTTATTTTATTTTATTTCATTTCACTTATTTTTTTCTTATTTTTAGGTTAAATCTTATTTTTACTCTAACTTTTATTTTTATGTTATCCTTAATTGTAACTATATTTCCTCGTAATGTTTTAGACCATGACATATATGATTTAATGAAGTCATTATTACCACCCCCATGAAACTGATTGGTCAACAAGTTCATGTGTTAAAATATGATTGGCTGACTTTTGTTCCTTCCTGAATGATGCTTTCTATTTTAAATTGTGATGGTTTGGTGTTTTTTTTAAATGACCCTGATGAAAGCCACCTGTTGAAACGTGTTGGTCTATTAATAAAGTTGTTTCACTAGTACTTCAAGTGTCGCTGGAGTCCCTATCTCATCTGACATTTATAAAATCTGCCAACATTACTAAATTCTTGGTAAAAACAATACTTTACGAGCTGCAAAGTTATTGATTAACCATAGAATAAAATAATGCATTTTCTGGATTGCGCTGGAGAGATGGAGTCTTTTTCTTTGATGGTTATTTGCTTTTTATCTACACAACTGTGAAAAAACTTTATAGAGCAAGCCACTTCTTTTTTGAACACTCTCATCCCAACAGATTGGAACAGCATCTGACAGGCTGATTAATAATGAAAGCTTCGCTCCACCCTGGAATTAAACTGTCCCAATTGGATTTCTATTAATGTTGATTGACCCTGGCTTACTCAGTTGCCACTTTGGCACAGCCTGCTGTAACCCTTGCGCCTCTTTAGGTGCCAGTGCAGGTTAGACGATACATGAGTAATTCCCAGCAGACTTTAAGCGTAAGAAGTAGGGCAGAGGATTCAGTGGTGTGCTCCTTCCTCCACCCTCGCTCTCAATCCCCTCATCAGCAGGCTGTTAATATTTAATTATACAAGCTGCATTTCGCACTTTCCATCTGAAACCGTGAGGTGAAGTAGATGGAGGTGCAGGGGACCGCTATGAGGGGGAGGTGAACACAGGAGGGTTGGTGGAGGATACAGGAGTGAAAAGAAAGGAAGAAGCAGTGCATGGAGGATGAAGATGCAAGCACCATTTCCATTTCAAATGGAGTTCAGAGGAGGGAAGTGGGTGTCATGGGAACCAGGAACCCCAGTCAATTAAACTGGGATAATTAAAACCTATTACAACATCAGCAACCTATTTAGTTGAATCCCATAGTTTTATGTAATTATATTCCAGATAAACATTTTTTCTTAACTCTTGTCTCCCAGTTTATGATAGACTTGAACCTTGGGTTGTTCTTTAAAATAATAATAAAAATATTTTTACTTTTATCTGTGCCCATATTGGAAGGATGGTTGGAACCTGGACACAGTTGTGTGTTCCAACAGGACAAAGATCCCCAAAACACATCAAAATTGGTAAAAAAAAAAAAAAGACACGCTTCTAGAAAGGCCCTGACCCCAAGCTTATTAAAATGTATGAACTATGCTTTAAAGCCCAATCCCAAAAGCTCTAAATGAGCTCTACCAATTCTGAAAGAAAAGTGGTCCAATGTGCATTCAGAATAATGCCTGAACCTTATTGATTGCTACAAAAAGAGTGTGGTGTATGTAAATAATGTTAAGTTTGTGTGTATAATTTTAACCATGTGTGTAATAAATAACTTTTTTCTTCTTCAGGCAATCACATGTCGGTTATATTGTACTACATACATTATTTACTCTCTAACAATCATAAAATTAAAAACTGATAACTTTTCATCAGATAAAATGTTTGAAACATTTGGAACACTATCAAATTAACATAAACTGGATCTGTGGCTCATTAGTGTTTTATCGATTAATGTAGGTTTCATTTTCTAAAGTAGATGGCACTTTTTGACATATTTATTAAAAGAAAAAATACTTTAATGATACAAAGAGACAAATTAGACAACTTTTGTATTAGTATTCAGTTCTATTAGCCTTCACACTTTATTTGCTTTTTAAACATGACCAGTTCAGATCGGGAATAATTTGTCAAGCTCAAGATGCCTATGTTAGTAGGTTTAAGACTATTTATTTCAATGTGGAGGTGATGTTTACAGTTTTAACTAAATTATTCCAGAAACATGGCAGTTTTGTGTAAAGCATTTAACAGAGAAAATTCATCCTAATTTTAAACCTTTGGGTGACTCCTGTTTTTTTTTTTTAATCTATCAGAAGTGAGATCTTGCAAATGAAGTAAGTGGTAGAGCATTAATAATGTATGAGGAAGTCTTTTTATAGAGCACAGCCCCTGAGATTCATAACTCTATTCACATTAGGCGCCTGGAAAAAAAGTTTAAGGTTTTAATAAATAAGTATTAAAACTTTAACTGATATTAATAGTGCAAATTAAATTGCATATTGTGAAGATATGCATTACTTCTGTACTGGTAGAGTGGGAACCCCACTTGGCAGAACCTCCCGTTGCTTTTGGTGTTTCAATGTATCTCTTTATTTAACACCTTCTTGAACACACCTTATGACCATTTCTAGCCAGACAATACAGAGAAATGACACTCCTTTCCAGGCATTGTGTAGAGACATTTATATCTGTTGAGACATTTTACGGGCCCTATAATTGAAAAAAATAAGTGAGCTATAAATGTGTGAGCAGCACCATTTTACACCAACTCATCATTCCATAATCAATTCACTGAACATTACTACGACAAGATGAGAGCTCTCTTGACCAACTGTGGTGTTTGATTGATGGGCAATTTTTCTTGTCTCCCACATCATTGTTTCCCCTAGAGCGCCAGGTCAAATGGTGTGTGTTATTCAGCCACTAGTCATTCATTTCAGTTTATGAAGTGGAACGTGTGTTAGGTGGCCAAACCATTAAAGACATTAGCATACACGTCTCTGCTACAGGTACCCAGTGCATCCATGTTAGGCTTTTTTTAAAGCTCCATTTAGCAGGTGAGTGAAACAGCAGGTGTGAAAGTTAAAGCTGTTAGTTTCCATTCCATTCAACTCCAGTATACAATGGGGAAAAAAGTATTCAACACTTGCTTTTCTCAGCAAATGTATTTTAAATTGGAATGTTGACATGAAATTCACAGCAGTTGTCTTCAGCAGCCCAAGTAATCCACTTGCACTATAAAATCAAAACAAATCACTCAATAAATTATGTGCTGTAAGGAAATATTATATTACACAGGGAATTATTAAGGAAGTTGATTAATGTAATTTGTTTAACGGTTAGCAGACCAGCCTTTTTGGGAATTACAATTTTGAAACATATTTTGGATGGATAAACTAGTTGCATGCAATGATCAGGTGTCATTTTAACTCATTCTGCTGCACAACTGTTTAAAATCCTAAATGTTTTGGGGCGTCTTCGGGTAACTGAGCCATTCTAGAAGTGTTGTTTTTTAGAGTTTTCTTGGCTGTTTATTTGGTATGACTGTCCTACAAAAGAATATCAACCATCATTTTTATTCAGACTATTGTTAAAAATATCTTATTAAATTCCTGCATTAATCCTTCCTTCAGTTATTCTAAATATGAATAACTGCAACCCCACCATGATGCTCTCAATTACAAACATCACTGTTGGTATAGTGTGTTTGGGGTGATGTGCAGTACCATTTGTCCTGCAACCATTGTGTGTGCAATGACAATCATAAAGTTCAATTCTGGTTTCAGCTGACCAGACTATGTTCTCCCAGGATTTGATTGGCTAGTCCAAATATTCTGTCACAAACTTTAAAATGTTTTTCCTTCAACAGAGAGAATTTCTGTGCTGAACATTAGTAGAGACCACTGGGGTTGAGTGCATTGTTTGTTGCTTTTATGTAGGAAATGTACCTCAATTCAATCAAATCCAGGTGTTTAAAAAAATCTCACTTGAAAAAATTCTGTTGATGGTTACTCCTCTCTAACAAAGCCTGCTAAGAGTGCCTGATTATGGTAGGTTTATTGGGAAATTATGTATTTTCCACTTCTGAACTGTGGCCCCAATGATGCTCACCAGACCATGAATAAATTGAGAAATATGTCTATAACCAAAGCCATCACTATGTTTTGCAACAATAAGGCTGTCGGTCTTCAGAGAGCACTTTGATTTCTACCTGTCAAAACATGCCACTTGTGCCATAACTTGGTCACAATTACCTTTTTTTCCCCACCATCAATTAGAAATGAACAAGCCCATATTATTTTGACCTGACAGGGCACATGATTGCTTTCTAAATACTAAAAGATTTTGAGAATTTTATTGTTTTTTTATACCTTTTCTTCAGGTGTTCACCAGTCTTGCCTTGTATCATTCCACTTTTTTTACACATAACATAATATATGGAACAATTAAGTTTTAGGTAAATATCTGCATATGTGGTAATTAAGATGTTCTTAACCTCTAATCTGAATTTCTTGTTAACAACTTCATTAGTAAAAAGGTTGTGGGTTTGATTCCCAGTCTGTGGTTTTTCAGCATGGAGTTTGCATGTTCTCCTTGTGCATGAATGGGTTCTCTCCGGGTACTCCGGCTTCCTCCCACAGTCCAAAAACATGACTGTTAGGTTAATTGGTCTCTCTAAAATTGTCCTTAGGTATGAGTGTGTACATGCATGGTTGTTTGTCCTGTATGTTTCTGTGTTGCCCTGCGATGGACTGGCGACCTGTCCAGGGTGTACCCTGCCTCTCGCCCTGTGACTGCTTTAGATAGGGATCAGCCCCCCCCCGCAACCCTGAATTGGATGGATGGGTACAAATAATGGATAGATGGATGGGACTTCATTAGAAATATATTTACTGAGGAACAAACATAGACCTGTTCAATACTCTACCTACTTCAGGAATTGTCGTCCATGCTATGAACCACCATGAGTGTGATTTTTTTCTCGACTTCCTTTTCTCTGATAGAACACAATGTCCACCAAAATGTGGCAGAAGAAAAAAAAGAATCATTCACTTTGTTCCGCAGGTCTGAACACTGAAATAGAACTTTCTTTCAGGAGCCAAGAAAAAGCCGATGACTCAAATAATGACTTCTATGGTCTAATTTGTGTAGGGATTTCTTCTGCTGCTTGGCTAGCGTGCTGCTACAGTGTTTTGTGAGCTGATCAGTGGGAGCAGTCGAAGAAGAACGGGGACAGGTGAGCTGGGGAATAAAGATAAAGAGTTAAAGAGGGAGTGAAAGAAAGACAGAGCTAGGTTCTGCTTCCTTGCTCCACTGATTCCCGATGAAATTGATTCGCATGCCTCCTGAGATCTCCCACCATCTCTTTTCTCTTCTTTGTCCTGCCACTATTACATACCTGTCCAGAGGATGAATGATCTACACTCTACCCATGAGTACCAGCAATCGGTACACACATCAGTGACTCCCAAAGGTTTGGGACTTCACAGACACCCTGATGAGACAGATGGAGACACAGAGCTGGAAAGGGCAGATGGAGATAGGAAAGAGAAACAATCAAAGCACATAATAAAGATGACCACAGCAAAGAGAGCATCAAAGGGAAGTCACAACTACGAGTGTGATTGAGAGCAGGGCATTAGAATGAGATCTGGAAGCATTAGCTGCTGTGCAGGGAAATAAAGGCTCTTAGTTAGTTCATTAATGGGTAGGCAGGGGAATGAGGGATGAAGTAAAAAAGATGAGGGGTTCCCCATGAAAAAATTACACTTCGAAGGAACTGGCACATGGGGGGGGGGGGGGGGGTACGCTCCACCACTGAAGAGCTCCAAAGGAGGCAATCAAGACTGGTGAAGGCTGTGCTTGTAGTTCCAGCCCCTTGTCTCCCAGGGGATAGGTGTCACTTGTGTGTAGAAGGGGAGCAGCCACTTAAATGAATACAGCTCTTTATCTGAGCCTGAACAGTGAGTTATTACCTACTGAGTAGACACTGCAGAGACATGCATTACATTCCCTGGAAACAAAGGGGAGGGGGCCAGTGGAGTAAGAGGGGACAGCAGCAGGGTGGCTAAGGGAGGGGATGGGTGCACCTTATTTTGTAACAGGCTATGACATCTCTGGCCTCCATGCAATAACTAAACCCTGGAGCATGGTCAAGCATCACTGGCTAAGGGAGCATTAGTGTAGATGGCTGCAGGAAAACCGCAGGATAATGACACCCCCTGGGAAGGCCTTTTCTGTATTTCTAACGGGATATGTTTCAAACAAATTTAAACTAGCACCATCAGATATAAAAAAATCTGTTAAACAATCAGTATTTTGTAAATATTTACAATAATAACAGTATTATTCAGAATTTGCAAAATCTGTAAGCAATTCATTGTCTGAAAACAGTACAAGCTACAAACTATCTTTAAGAAAAACTGTATTAACCTTCTAATAGGCTCACCTGACATTCTGCCCAGCATATGCTGCAAGCCAGCCCCTTGTGGCTGATGGTTAAGTCTGTGAAGACAATGCTAAAATAATTACAAAAATATTTACTTATAATATATAATATAATATATAATACTACATTAAATCTACATTTAAATAGATGCAATTTCATGGGTTTTACAAACTAGGCAGAACAGGACAGAAGAAAAATGATTGTGCTTAGCTAAACCCTTGTATGTATGCTTCATAAAAAGTGCATAGGAGAAAATAAAGGTTGATACAAAGTATCATACAAAGAATAATGTGAAATTTCTTACAACAAATAATTTAAAATAGGCCATTTGCAAGGACTGGGTTGGTCCCTTTTATGCCTTCAGAAATACCTGTTAATCTTACTATCCAGGGAAGTCTCCAGCCTTTAAGAAATACTGGGGCTTAGCCCAGACAAGACATTTTTGGTAAAGAAAAAAAAAAAGAGTGTCAGTCTTTCTTCACCTGCTTCTGTTGGTCTCTACCAAACATTTTTTGTTATTTAGCATTAGATTGCTAACAAACGCAGTACACATGCCATCATACATACACTATTCGCCTATTGCTGTCTCTCTCTTTCTTTATCTCTCCTCCTTTCCCTCTCATCACTTGATCTTCTCCCATCAATAGTACTGTCTTGGTTAGTCTGTTTGGCTCAGTAATGCCATAATGACGAATGAGCATATAAGGTGAAGCAAGGCTTTTCGTATTTCATTTATTATGTTTTCAATTATGCACTGTTATTGACTAGTTTCGAATTTGCCTCTATCTATATTTTAATAGGTAGCCAATAGGTCATTTAAATTAAAACATAAAACTAGAAAAGCACTCAGAGAGCGCAGACCTCCGCCACTCATCCCCCCATCCCCCCATCCCCACGTTGTGATCTAATTCTACCTTTCGGTACTTTTCCAGGAAAATGTCTGGTAATGAGACAAATAGCTGTGCTCTTCCAGCCGAGATTTGGGGCTGCTGCGCGAGGGGAGCCGCTTTTGAGGTCTCTGACATGGGAGAGGAGTGGAGGTTAGCACCGTTGGTCGGTGGGTGGATACGCGCATCATGTCGGACCAACCACACAATTTAATTTGTCGTTCCTGGACCCATTGTGGACATTTCCTAAAAATGTCATCAAAATTCGTGCAGAACTTTTTGAGTTATATCGCAACAGACAGGGGCACCAAAACATTACATCCTGGCGGAGGTAATAAAAAAAATACACTTTCTGTGTAAATATCTCATGTTAAAACATGAAAACCTTATATTCAGGTGCGCTTTATATATGTACAAAATTTAGCTGGTGCGCCTTATATTCAGGTGCACTTAATAGTCCAAAAATTACAGTACTACGTTATCACAAAAAAATTATGTTCAAATAAATGTGATGAATTTCTATGTTTGATCCAAACACCTCTGCTGCTGCTGGCTCCTTCTCTGTCTGGAGCTCATCTTTGCTTCCTTCTACAAAATTATTAAATCCAATCAAAGTGTGCAACAAACCTACAGAAAACAGGTCAATCATATTCTAATACAATAATGTAATACAAACAAGTGGACAGCCAAAAACAAATCACCATGTTGTCAGGAATGTGTGGAGTAAGGACCCAAACGCAGACGCCGATGAAAGGTGAAGGATATTTATTAAAGGTGATGATGGTGGTGGTGACGGCAGAGGATCCGATGAGGGAGCAGCGGCCGCGCAGGCAGTTGGTGAGGAGGCAACGCTCTGCTCCCCGCTCCCGGAGACAGTCCCGGTGAGGCGGGGCCTTCGCCTGCGGTTAGATGGTGGAGGCGGAGAGGGTGGACCGATGATCTGATCCCATGCTCCCTGGCGGACCCTCTTTGCCTTGCTCCGCAGTGCGGCGAAATCCTGGGCCGGGAACTTGTTAGGGAGAACTTTCAGAATCTCCTCAGCCCCGGAGACGCGAAGAGGTAGGTGAGGGGAGACGGAGATCCTGGACAGGTTGGCGCAGACGTCCTTCTGCAGGGCGGCAATCTCCCGGGCGAGTGCTGAGTCCATTTTTACGGCCGGATCATTCTCTCAGGAATGTGTGGAGTAAGTACCCAAACGCAGACGCCGATGAAATGTGAGGGATATTTATTAAAGGTGATGATGATGGTGGTGGTGGTGACGGCAGGAACGAGAAGACAGGACATCGGGCAGGAACGAGACGGCACGACAACACACCATGGAGGCAAGACAATACAGACAATGATCCGGGGCCGAGTGAAGGGAAGTGATGGGCTTTAAAGGCAAAAGTTAAGGAGGATCAGGTGTGGTTAATGGGAGACACAGGTGAGGACGATGATTAGGAGAGGGAGATTAGGGCAGCATGACATGTTCAACAACAAGAATGGAAGGATTCAGCCTTCCTGTCTGAAACAGCACTTCTCAAATAGGGCAAACTGTGGAGTTCTGCAGGCGGTAGGCTACTTAAAGAAATGATCTGCAATAAAATAGAAAATAACTAAATAAATCCAATCTTATAGCCAACATTTTTTTGTCTGTGCCTGCTCTGTAATTTTAAAGTTATTTAATTACTTTTGTCTTAGTAAATTTTCATGAATTTCCCTATTCCAGGTACTTAAGGATAACTAGTTCGCTACTAACAGGACACGGTAGCAACATACTGACTATGGCAACTCATAGTAATGCAAGAGGTTTACATATACCTTGGTGGTTAATAAGTTAATAGGGCTTTAACATACCCTTTATTTTTGATACCGATAGCTACTGTAACTGGACACCAAGTCAAGTCATCGCAGCAGCATTGATCAGATTACAGCACAGCCGCCCGTTCTGTGTGATTAAGAGAGCAGGGAGCCTGTGACTGGTGAGTGAAACACCAGACTTAAAACATCCGGGGCTGGAGGCCCCAGGAAAATTGTCTGACGACGCCACTGTTACTATCCCATCCTGATGCTCAGTTTGAACTTTAGCAAAACATCTTCATCCCAACTAGATGGCTAAATGCACTGATTTGCTGCCATGTGATTACCTGATTCACTGTTTGTGCACACAAGCTAATGATGGTGCGTACCTATAAAGTGGTAAGGGATATATATATATTTTTAAAATTGTATAACACTGTATATTGAAAACTTTAAGCTGGAAATCAGAAGAGAAGTCAAAAATAATGTGATTCCCTGGAGGACGATTATGGCTCTTAATATTCTCTGAAACAGATGCTGTTTGTAATGAGATGACCATCTCAGGAGCGTCTAAAGATGAGAAGCATAGCACAAAAAGAAAGAAATAGATAGACAGGCACACTGAAAAAATAAGTACTACAATCTGCTTCTTATCCAATAAACCTTATAGAAGTAGACACAAAACAGTCCCTGTCACACATTGTTCAGGTGGGAATTGTAGTGCTGAGGAAGGAGAATTATAAAAAGCGCTATGTATACACAAGACACGTGCAGCAGCAACCCTCTCTTAGCCACTGAAAAAGAACCAAACGTTGGCAAAACACAAGCCAGCAAAAAATGTCTAGGAGAAAGTGTGAAGGAAAGTCAATGTGCAAATGCTGCAGTGTAAGGAGGAGTAAAATGAACGATAACAGTGAGAGCATGACCCTCTTTAGGTTTTTAGCTTTGTGGATTTATTGACTATATGTGAATGTACGTTTCCCATTTATCTAAACTCCACAAAAACAAAGCTACCAGAAGATTAATCCAAAAATACTCAAACCAATACTGCACCAGCTGTCACTGTAATTGCCTCTCTCTCTACTGTCTTTAGCATCAATACAATGTTCCTGTTGCAACAGGTAACACTGCAAAGGATTCCACCTGCTCTAATGAGCATTAGATTTCCATATGGAGGCCAAGCTACATATCCTCCTAACAGTGTTAGGCTGAGCACAATAATTGTGCCTTTGCAGCATTGGGCCAATCTGGGTTCTTAATGGGCTAAGCAGTGTTTACTTCTCAGAGACTTTTTCCATGAATTATTGATGCATCCAAGTTGATTTGTGCTTGAAATTAGGCTAAAATAACCCATCTGCCCCCCCCATGCTTCCTAGGTGCCATGTTGCTCTACAGGGTAAACAGGCTGACTGGAAACTTATCTCGCTATGCGCTTTAATTTGTCATTGATTTGTGCTGATTGTGGAGCAGTTACCTAAAGCGACACAAGCAGCCTTGTTTAGGGGCACATATTTTTTAGGAAAATGTGTGCAGCACCACTGTGCTTTTTTGCATGAGTAAGACATGGTTGGATAGTGTCTATGGCATGAATTAACGTAACTTTTTTTTAAACATGTGCTTATACAAGAAACTAATCTCATTGCAAACATTCATTACGTACAAAGGGATAATGCTTGATCTGGTCAGGGCAACAGGGGAGATTAACAACACTATCAAAGAAACCTGCTGGGTTTTTTAAATACTGTCTTGTCCCTCTTGCCTCGTGTAGCTTCATATAATGAGATCTGATAGATTTTACTTTCCTCTTTTAACTTAAGAACTTCTCTTCTTTTAGTGAGTATTTAGACCCTTTTTTATAATAAAAAAACCCATAAAAGTGGTGATATTAAGGTCTCTCTCTGGTTATATTGGACAGTTTTAAAGACTCTAACCTGAAACCAAAAATCACTTTTATGCCACAACGCATTTGTAGCCAGCTCAGTCTTTGCACAGCCATTCCTCATCAGCTGCACTCAGAACAGGAGATGTTCATTAAGACCAGAAGTGAACTCTTCATGGACAATGTCAGCAACTAGCTGGGTTGTTGTTGTTGGTTCTCAAATAATTTATGGCTCAGTGAAAGAGTAATTGTTTTACATTAGGAAAGTTGAGTTTTCAATTCCAGCTTCCACCTTAAATTGCCTTGTTGCTGAAAGTGTGCTATACAAATAATTTTGCCTTCCCTTGCTCTATCCACATGTTAATGTGCCCTTGGGCAAAGCAGTTAACCCATAATTGCCGACCCATTTATGTATGAATGTGAGTACAATTGGGTGAACACTGCTCTAATGTAAAAGGGCTTTAAGTGGTCAGTATGACTAGTAAGGCCTAAATAAAGTCACTCCATTCACCATTTCCTTTATGATTGAAAACCAAAGTAAACTTAAAAAGTTTATTTGAAGTTCTAAAATATTTGTTGTGCTCACTTTTGTTTTTCTCTATTACTCACTCCTATAGCATATATTACAGTTACATACACATGGACATACTGTATATGCTAATTGGACAACGATTAGTGACTTTTAGAACAACAAATAGCTACTCTCCTGACAGAGAACTTGGAAACAGTGTTCAAGCAGGGCTATACAATTGTCATCTGTATGCAATTTCATGGCTTGAAGTAAGCCTAAGCCAGTGGTTAAATAAATTTTCAGGCTGAGCCCCCCTCTACTGGAAGTTTCCAGGCCATCCCTATCTCAACATTAAAAAAAATGATTTGATGAATAAAAGAAGGGAAATCAACATTGATCAATAAAGTATTTATACATTTTATTATGCCTTTTTGTGTTGAGGTTTAAATGAAAAACTTTTCATGATTCTGCCCTTCTGATTGCATCTTTTTAAAATTAAGAAGCCATACCTGTACTTTCATAAAATAATTGACCATTAATTGTTAAATATGGAAATAGAATAAAATGTGTTTGTTTCTGGTTCATAAGGCTCATTTGTGCCAAAAAAAGGAATCCAACAAATGAATTAGAAAACAAGGCTTTACTTTTTCTCAAAATCCAACTTTATCAATATGAATACTAAAATAATTGCAGCAATGTATTTTAAAAACCATAAACATACCCTTCTACAGAACAGATATCATTGAGTAGTCTGGTAGAAATATCAGGTCTCTATGGATTCCTTACCATGAACTAAAACAGCAGATATCTGTCCTCATAACTTGTCTGTTTGTCCCCCCTCTTAATGTGTTTATACCGCGTCTCTCACAACATTTGATCTGTCAAACATCAACATATCATCATTATTACTTAGACAGATCCTTTACCTTGGTCCACAACTACTGAGAAAATCAACTTCTCTCACGCTGCTTCGCATTTGGCATCGACAGGACAAATGAATGTCAGAATCACCAGCATTAGCATAGCTCTGCGTCGGAGCACTCTGGTTATCAACAGAGCTCTATCACATACAGCTGTCTGGAGCATGGTGCAGTTGCACCATGATTATACCTTAATTCTGCTTGCAAAAAAATAAATAAAAATATTTTTTTTAAAACAACATTTTATAATGAAAGGCCACTGCTCCACACGTTGATAATCACTGGTTTAAATTGTTTGTGCAGCAAAACGTTAGACACCAAGTCAAACTACTGACTGGCAGTGTGACAAACTAGAACAATTTGTAAGTTATATAAAAAAAGCAAAGACTGCCTAACCATTTGTCACTAACAATGCTAGGGAATAGAGGGCTTTTGTCTGGCCTGCATTTGATCATCTTTAACATCTGAGATAAAGTGATGAAACCAGAACTGGATAACTATTGATTTTGTAAAGATTATTAAAACAGTTTTAGGTCTAAGTTTTTTATGTGTGAAAATGCAAAAAGGGAGCATTTTCATTATAAAGAAATTTAAAATATGGACAAGTCAAGCTTGGAATAGCATATTTTACACAAATATAGATTCCTTAAAACTCAGTTTATGATTAGTCACACTTAAACTCTATTTGCAGAAAGAAAAACATAGTGATTTTTCTTTTTCCAAAAAGCATTGCACCATTATCGTCTCTTGTCGTTTATGTGAGCCCAGTATCATTTCATCTTGTGAGCAGGGTGGGTTTTTTTTACATTCTGAAGGCTATTTTTTTACTAATAGTCCTACAGTAAATAACTGTAATTCTGCCACATATGAAGAAATGAATGTGGAGCTTGATTACGTTATGACACAAATACATCTCATAATAAGTAAAACTCTATCTTTCACAATTTGGTTTAGTATCTCCATTCTTCAATATTGGAGCAAAATCTTATTACCAGAGTTCAAAAGGAACAGGGAATAACAATCATTTTCTTTGTAAAATGGAACTATAAACTACATTTTCAAATTATGCAAAATACATTTAGAATAGAAAAATATAGCTCACACAAAAATCCTGAAAGATGTTAAGGAAGAGCTGAAAGAGAACATAACTTTCCACATTCGAGAATTTCCTCCCACTGTGCTCGTGTGAGGCATGCCAATATGTCCAGACCCTGATTCATTTTCTTGGCCCTCTTTGGTGTCAGAAAACCGAATAGGCTTTGCATGTGAAATTGGGTAATACATTTTTGGAAAAGATCCATCCTTCGGACAGAATGGGCCAGGCGGAGCAAAGAATAAAAGCAAGTTTCCTCAGCAGTCTGTCAGAAGTAACTGGCTCGGCTTTCTTTCCCGTTTGTGTGTGTATTTCATTATCATTTCAACTTGTTTATTTTTTTGGCTTGCAAAAACCCATCTGCCATTACTGTGGTGACATGCCTTTGAGCAGTTTACGAGGTTTGAGAGCAAAGCACAGTACGGGAAAAAAATTCTGCTTAATTAGTGTGACTGTGGAGTCCAGAGATGTGTTTATCTCATTATGAGTATTTGAATGAATTTTCACATGGCCTCACTTGGAAATTAATGGTCGTAGTTAAATGTAGAAGGAAGTAATCCAAAAGTGTGAAATGTGGCAAAACTATTTCAAAAAATAATATGAAATCTAAAGTGTAATTTCTTGCTGATTTGCTTAGTTCTCAGTTTCTAGCAAAAAAAGAGAATTGCGTGGCCATGTTTTTGGAACACTCAATAGTGTCTATTGCACACTATATATCTCAGCAGCTTTTTCTCGGGTTTCCCACATGTCTTTGCATGAAGTAAAGATGGATGTGCTCTGTCTCCTACACCCAGTCTCCTCCTTCTGTTTCACCCTAGTGAGTTAATCCTAGCTGGCCAAATCCCTCTGCCATGCAGGCCTACTGCTGGGTGCAATATGCCGCCCGCTTCCATGGCATTGCCAGCCCTGTAGGGCTTCAAGCCCAACTGTGGTGTGTTGTCAGTAAACAGACAAAGATGTATGAATCACCCAAGTAAGTCTGAACAGGTAGTCCCCTGACAATATTGTGATGCTAAATCAAACCAAAATTATTTGCCCCTTGTGATTGGTGTGGGTGTATCCCACCAAGAATCTCGACAAGCCACGTGTTAATGATGTAGAGACATTTCTTGACAAATTATATCATCATTAAAGCTAATAAATCTGAATTATTCAATTCAAAAATTTAAACTGATATGTAGATTCATTACACACAAAGTGATGCATCTGAAATTCTTATTTCTGTTAGTTGTCATGATTATGGCTTACAACAAATAAAACCCCAAAATTATGTTTCATAGTAAACCAAATGACTAACAAAGGCCTGTTGCTTTGATTAATATAGAAATTTGATTCAGATGAAAAGTATATCCATGTATAATATAAGCCCTCAAAATTTGGTCTGAGCTCCTTTTCATGAATTAAGGTGGCATTACACGGAAGCAATTAGCCTGTGGCTCGATTGAGGTGTTTAGGGACTCCGGGTTGATTTAATAATAGCCTTCAGCTTAGTGCATTGTTGCGGGATCCCCTTGAGAATGTCACATATACTCTCCATGGGGTTTAAACTATGGAAGCCAAATCCTCAAGATATTGGTGCTTTTGGCAGAGTGGACCAGTACCAAGTCTTGCTGGAAAACAAGATCAACATCTTTATAAAGCTTGTCAGCTGAGAGGAGCATACTCAAAAAATTGCTTTTGTGCAATGACTTCAGACTTGACTTTACACAGGACTTGGACTCTGCCCTTTCTCAATACTCTGGAACTTTATTTCTAAGTGAAATTGACATTCATCTAAAAAACAAATTTGAAACATCGGGAAGACAGTTCTATCCTTGTTATGCATAGCCCAGGTAAGATGCTTTTAAAGGTGAATATGATTTCAACGTTGCTCAAAAGAAGGAGCGCAATAATTGTAGTTCATTTCATGTAAACATCTGTGTGTGCTGGCTCTTGAAGCTGTGTTCTTGTGAATTTTTCCAATTTTCTGAAATGGGCTTTAAAACCTTTCTGCATGTTATGGTTATACATATTACTTGTTACACTGAAATGTTAATTGTTACACTGAAATTTCCGTTATTATGCTTTGCACTCAATGAAGCCGGCTTTTTTTTTTAGCAACAACCTTTTGTGGCTTACTGTCTTTGTGAAGTGTGTCAACAACTGTCTGTCTGACAACTGTCAAGTAAACAGTCTTGCTAACATTTCAGTAAAAAAAAACTACCTTTTGTGATCTCTGATTTTCTAAGAAATTGAATTTTGGGTCATCTTTTACTGAAGGCCATAGTGATCAAATTTCATACAAATAAATGCATGACACGTATCATTGGGTGAAATGAACCTAACAATATAACTTTTTTAATTGATTTATAAAAAGAAAGAAAAAATACATATTGATATTGATAAAGATGCAACTGCTAATACTTAACATTATTCATCATACATAAACAAATCCAATTTTTTTTAATGAAACCACTATACTAAAGTTATAAAAGTTCTGAAAAGTTTTACTCAGGCTCTTTCTAATCACTTTCTCTTCATCACATAATCTCTGGAAATCACAGGAAGCATTAGGTCTGATAATAGTGCAGAATTGCACGTTCTTGCTTTTGATCAAAACAGGAAATTGCCTGTGTGAGGTTTGTCCTCCTTGTAGGAAATACTCTGCCTACTCTGGTGCTGTCTGGTTAGAGCGTGCAGGACATAGAGGCCAGGTGATCTTTGGAAACAATCACCTGCCCTATTCTTTCAAGAGCTCATTCCAACATTTCTGAGCCCTTACACTATAGGAAGAAGGTGGGTTGAAGTGATTTTAATGTCCAATTTGAGGAATTCCAGTATTTGCATTCACATATTACAATTTACCCAGTGGCATTGGGACAAATCCAGGCCTTCAGCGCATACATAAAAATGTATTTAGTCTGTGTGAAAGGAGTAAAATTTTCCCCACTAGTGCAATCACTGTTGCACCCTACTGAGTAGAACATGGAATATCAAATAAAGTTCGTGCATCAGGGGAACTAGCTTTTCTTGTATTTAATTGGCAGCTCGGCATTGGAACAAGATTCTGCAGGAGAAAGGAGACTGTGATAAATTTACTTCAGATTCCATTTCTTTTTGTTATACTTGTCCCTGCTTTTATCTAATCTCTGTCATGAGAAATTTTTCAGTGCTCACACTTAATAAATCTAAAAACATGTCAACAGAGGATCTATTTTTGTGGTTTGTCTTTATCTTTCACTAAAATGTATCTGGACACGTCGCTATGTTTAACATAACAAAATTCCATTATATCCATCTTGTGTAGCTACAACCAAAAGCCTACCAGACTGTTTCACTAAATAAGTTACTTTCTGTCTTAGGCTTTGGAGAGAAGGTTCACCACTTCCAACTTTTTTGAGCTAATTAAGAGATTTAGGGTGTCTGACCTGAGCCTTCGGTGTCCTTTGTTGGCATTTAATATCAATATATGCTGAACCTTATTAGCAAGACTGAGAGATGCAATATAGGCAAGATCACTTCTTTAACGACCCCTCAGTGCTTCAAAGTCCTCACAGCTGACTTCAAAAGCCCCACAAAAATAATATGAATCAAAAATAAAAGGTCACAGTAATCACTGTTCTCATTTTAGGGGTCCAAAAGAGCAGTAGGGGGACACAGAGGGAAAAAAATAGGGTGCCATCTTCAAATTTACTTGGTCATGCATTACGGTGGCATAGGTGGATTTTAATCCCCTAGCATCCCCTGGCAGTTATGTCTATAGTGCTTGAGCTTTAACTATGGAACCTATACAATGAACCTATAATGTAAATAAGAGGATGGATGGATGGATGGAACTCCTACCTCAGGTGGTGGGAGTTCGTCATGTAACCGGCGAGTTGCCGGTTCGAACCTCCGCCCGTCAATCTCGATCATTGTGTCCTTGGGCAAGACACTTCACCCGCCTTGCCTGCTGGAGGTGGTCAGATGACCCAGTGGTGCCTGTGTACGGCAGCCTCGCTTCTGTCAGTGTGCCCAAGGGGAGCTGTGGCTACAATGTAGCTCACCACCATTACTGTCTGAATGGGTGTATGACTGAATGTAGTGTAGAGCGTTTTGTGGTCCTGTGACTGAGAAAGTACTATACAAATGCAGGCCATTTAAACCTATACATGGATGGATGGATGGAATACAAAATAAGCTCTTAAAGGGGCTATATGCAATTTTTTTAAATTTAAAATCGCGACTGACACCTGTGGCCAAAAATGGAGCTGCTCTTCCTTTCTGCTCGCTCTCGCAGCATGCCCTCGTACGGCGGTCGCTCTCAATCTTTTTCGGGCACTTGTTAGGGGTTTAACTTTTTTAGTCTTATGTGGAGTTACTGTTGGTGTCAAAGTTGTCCTGGGTCTCTTCTGTGTATTCACACAATCCATTTAACTGCTTGCGAGTGCTAACTAGTGGTGGTGGCAGAGTGATCTGAAACATTTAACATGAACGCACTTGACGTCACATCCGCGGATAGCGCGGGAAAATCGGACCCGACAGAAAATAGAAAAAATTGGATACAGACTTATAGGTGCACCCACTGTGAGCTGACAAGGTGTCAGTATGCTCATCAGGAGATGTTTGAGTCATAAATGGTCAAATATAAAGGCTATTGTTACGTTTATTTTGGGGGGAAAAGTTGCATATAGCCTCTTTAAAATGGGCAACACTATTTTTTTCCCCATACAACTAGCAAAATACTTACAATACTACAACAAACCCCATATTTTTCCAGACTATGTAGCAACCTTGTTAAGTTATGTTAAAATAAATTGTATGGTTCTGAGTTTCGATAAAAATGTAACAGTCTATTTGAACTAAAAGGTTTAAAGATTTAACTAACCATTCACAACAAAAGTCATCTCAAAGCACTTTAAAGGATTTGAATGTTTAGCAAATTCAGAGGGTTTGAGTCATTAAATAAAATACTTACATAGGCGAAAGCCTGCTGCAATAAAAAGTGTGAGACGGAATGAGAGTCTACCGCTATGTTGCCAGCCCTGTTAGCATAACAATCTACACATGTAAGTTATATTTAGAGCTACATTTGAACTTTATCCTGTAGTGTAACTAGTTAGTAAAACCCATAATTCCCATAAGTAAAACAAAGCACCAGCTGTCCAGCCATTTGATAGGTCTTTGATAAACAAAGCCCTTTAGATTCACTCTGCTCTGAATGCAATATATGGAAATAATTAAAGACCATTAGGGCCCGGTTCTCCTGATTTATCTTTTAATTAAAGATGTTTTGTTTTTTAGTGTCACTTTTGTTCTAATCATTGTTTGTGTTGTTCAAAGCTCATTGACTTAAAACTGTCATCATGCATGTGCTGTGTCCTAATTAAACCAACCAACAAAATATTTTTTTTTAATAATCACTCAAGTGGTACATGTTGAATTAATCACAGTTAGAAAGGCAAAATTACAAAGCAAATTGTTACTGCCATATATATATATATATATATATATATATATATATATATATATATATATATATATATATATATATGCATACCTACGCTCACACACATGCACACACAACTACCTTGGATCAAATAGATATAAAAAATCTAATTGTTCTTCTTAAATAGCTGTTCAACAAATAAGGAGGTAAATTAATTACAGCAAACCTGGTCTGCACCCTCATCCTAAATAAATATTATTTGGGAAGAAAGAATGCTTTGGTATTAAAATATGAAATTATGTAACCTGGCACAGTTAGTTGGAACATGGAGTGAACCGTTAAACTGATTCTGAAATTGTTATTAGGGTAGGTTAGATTTTGTTTTGTCATCTACAAAATGTATGTTCTTGGTACCTTGTAATTAACTGGAAGGTCTCCACATAGAGTGGTGCTTGAAATTAACCCACCAATATTATGGCTCATATACTCACTGGTCAATAGCCATGAATCCCATAAGCAATGAATTTTAAAGCAAGATTGTGGCAGACTATGACATCAAGACAGCAGTAGAAAGGGTTTGTGGTTGCATAAAGAGCATATCTATCTGATACTCCAGCCTCCATTTGATCTGTAAGATCAGCAGAATCTAATGCTTAAAAGAAGACTTTGATGATGGCACAGAGGTTGTTGTTTGAGTTAAAGCACTAAATGAATTTAGAAATCCTGAATGAGGTCCGAACACAGACCTCAGACAAATGAAGGAAAAATCACTCACATATTTTGTAATATTATAAGCAACGCTTCTTTAGTTTTATGGTACAAGCTACATGTTCTGAGTGCTCACAGGGCAAGTGACTTCAGCAGATCAACATGTATGGTGCGAAAGGACAAAGTGATATGTTAAGGAGGTTTTTGTGGTTGTGTGTTTACTGGAGCTGAAACTATTATCTGAAAAGGGCTATTGTTAACAGGACAAGTAAAGTTTTTATTAAAGACTGTAGGTGTATATGTCACAGCAGGTAATCCTGCCCTACAGAGAGCCTTGTTTAGTCAAAGTATCAGTTTCATTTCATTTCATTTCATTTCATTAATTTATAAAGCACCTTAAACCACCAGTCAAGCCCAAAGTGCTGCACACCAGAAAGGTACAGTACAAAATACACTCATAAAAGCATAGAGACCAATGAAAAACAGCTAAAACCAACAACAAAAAAAGGCCAGCTAGGCAGATGATAAGGCGCACCAGTGCAAGAACAGCTTGGCTTTAAAACTCTGTAAGGAGGTAGCATTTCTAATAGCTGGCAACAGTTGATTCCAAAGTTTTGGAACTAGCACAGCAAATGCACGGTCCCCCCGGGACTTGCATCTGGTTCTCGGAACCAGCAACTCACACTGGTCCAAAGAGCGAAGGGACATTAGGGGAGAATATTTTAAAAGTAAACAGGAAAGATAAGATGGTACTGTACCTGCCAGGGACTTAAAAACAACAACAAGGATTTTAATGAAGATCATGTATTGTACTGGCAGCCAATTCAATGAGACAAGGATCGGGGTTACATTCTCAAACATATTTGCACCACATATAAATCTGGCTGCTGCGTTTTGGATCAATTGCAGCCTTGCCACTGAAGCCTTACACAGCCCAGCATATAAGGAGTTGCAATAATTTAGCCTAGACAACACAAAGGAATGTGGGTCACTATTTCCAGGTTTGACTTTGAAAGAAAACGCCCAATCCTAGCCAGGTATCGCAGCTGAAAAAAGCCTGACCTGGTCACAGCATTTTTTTGGAGATCCAATTTCAAGGTAGCATCAAGTCTCACCCCCAAATCTGTAACTACAAACTGCTCATACGGGGCAAGGGATAGGAGGTCAAGACCATGCTGCTTTCGACCATTAGGAGACAACACAATTACCTCCTTCTTGCTTTCATTGAAGCCAAGAAAGTTAGCTGACATCCACAGTCCAATGTCAGCAAGACAATCAGTAATTGCTCTAATACTATTCCCGGACCCCTTATGTATAGGGACATAGATCTGGCAGTTGTTGGCATACAGAAGGAACTCAACCTTGTGTTTCCGAAGGAGCAATCCCAACAGCAACAAGTAAATGGAGAACAACAATGGGTCCAACACCAACCCCTGAGGTACACCCCACCTCAGGGGATAAAACTTGGATGAGTGAGGGACCCTACCGACACAAAAGGACCTGTCTGGAAGATAAGACCGCCTCCACTGTAGCGCTACACCAGAAAGTCCCACCCAATGTTCCAGCAGCTCAATCAGAACCTGGTGATCAATGGCGTAGAAAGCTGTGTTTTTCGATTCAGTTGATATCTTTGGTAAGTAAGTTAACTGCAACATCCACAGTTGTGCTTTACAATAAAGCCATTAATAATGCTAAAGATTAATCCAAAAACTAGACACATTAGTTAGTCCTTATTCCAAAGGTAACTAGTAAACATAGAGGAGACGACAGTCACACTTTCATAGATTGGGAGACCCATTTATAATCTACCAGTGGCTAAAAAATTCCTGCAATTTTCCCCCTACATTTTTTTTAAAACGCATACCCAAAATTAACTTAAAGCTGTTCTTGAACCATTTTGAGTAGAGACATGGCTGGGGTCTCTTTAGAAAGCAAACACTCTAAAATTTATCCCGGAACTGTGTTAATATCTCTGAGTGCTATTGTTACCAACCAATATGAATTTTAATACAGTGAAAAATAATTTTATTTGTGTCCGATTATTTATTTTATATAAATACATGCTGTAAAAATGGCTTTAAAAATAGGTGGTGACCTAAAACACACTGTGGGTCTAAAGCCTGAAGTATTACCTTCATCCACTCCAAATTTGACAGCAATAAACCAAAAAATGAGTATTCTGCACCCATTTTTATAACTACAGGTCAAAGGGGGTCAAACGTGTGCCATATGCGCCATCTCCTGGGTAAATGCCGTAGTCCTCACTGAATTAAAAATATCATCAGAATCATAACTTCATCTTACCATGAAAAGATGCACGGCTTCCTTCAATGTTGTATTTTGATCATAAAGGGTGTTTGGACACTGTGCTAAAACAATATGTTACTGGTACGCACTGTGCGTAATCTCTTCATGAATAAGACATTTTACGCACGTCATATACAATGGCTGCGAATAAGTCCGCCCGGTCAAGTTATATATCTGTGTTTACAGCATTACATTGGCTATTCGATGCGTCAATCATCAGAGTTCTGGACCGCAATTGGTTCGACTTACTTACCATAACGTGACTTTCCATCCATGCGCCATTGGTTGGAGATATACCCTACATAAGGAATGAACCGGATGAATTTTTTTTTTTTCCTTCTTCTTCTGGGCATGCTCAGTGACCTTTGTAGGCGGAAGTGGAAGCGAAGGAATCGGAAACAAAGCCGTAAAGACTACAAAAATGACCATAGACATTTCGGGAGCGAATTTTCACTGTTTGTTTTACATTTTTTATTGGTTTTGCTGTTGTCCGGGACTAATCACTTTATCGGAGGACTTTAATCGGACCCTTATTGATATAAAAAGACAATTTTTGTTCGAAATGGATCGGTTTTGTCACGTTTATTGGACTACAAAGTGGTGAGTTCCATATTTTTTTACCTCCATCAGGAGAACGTTTGTGTTGGCAAAAGTGCTCACTGTGTCTTCAGTTATGATTGTATCGTTAAACGCCAGGCATAATTGGAATCACAAGACTCTTAGCTTTCCAATGATATAAAATATGTATAGGTTCATAAAAGTTAGAAATCAGAAAATCTGAGGATTTAAACTAGGAAATGGACTGGGCCCGCCCGCGGGCCCTCGGAACATTAAGGGGGGGTAGGCATTTCTAAATGCTATGTTATCCCAAATTCTTGGCCTGACAGCTCTCCCTCATTAAAAAGGTGTTTCAAAGTAGTTTAAAGTACTTTGTGAACCCTTCAATCCAGGAGAGACTTGAAGGAGCAGCTTCACATCAGCAGAAAGACACACGCATGCATTTATCTTACATCTAGCATTCTAATATTTTTTAGCCAGGGATAAAAAGGGAGAAGTGGAGAATTTTAAATAATCATACAAGGACAGAATGTGTTTCTGATTCAGCAAAGACATGTAATCAGGAAAAGCTAATAAATTACAGTCACACAAAGACAGTTAGAAGTGTGCAGTTTTCTTGTGCAGCATTAAGTTGATAGGTAACTTAGGATGTGGCTAATGGGGCAAAACGCCGCCAATCCCTTGAAGGCACCCCTTCACTCTGACAAACAGGCAGCTCATTGACCCAACCGCTGCCTCTGTCACTTTTCTTCATTTTAGCAGCTAAACGTACCAACAAATGCCCTCCTACTGTTGCACTTTCTGACATACTCGCAAAAACAAACACAGACTGAGCTGCAAAACATGAGCACACAGTATGACTGAATCTTGTAGAATTCATAACAAACCCGGGATGTTCAAAAAGGTGTGAAGATACAGTCCTTTTGACCCATTTTGATCAGAAAAATCAAGCATCACAGAACACTTCCTGAACAGCGTGTGAGGAGTTGTTTACTATCTGCTCATCAAGGCGAGGGACACGTCTCTTTCATGCTGCATACGTTTTTCAGCAGTTTTCTGCACAAAGAGGGGAATCAATGGCTCAAACTGCTCAATCTTGGAATCACTCTGTCATTTGTTGTGTCTTCCAATCAGTCTGCTGCGTACACCCTCCATGTCATGTTTAACTTATAAATCCAGACCTGTCCAAAGTGGGAGGACTTAAAATTAACGTGTGCATGCTCATGTGTATGTATCAGAGCAGAAGGCGAGAGAATGCATAAATGTTTTGCAGATCTGTGTAAGAGAAACCTCTCCTTGGATATGACCATTTATCAGTGTGCCTGAATTTCTCATAGCAGGCATCTGAATGTTTCATCTAATCATTAAATGCTGACAGGCTTCACAGAATAGCTCCACTGATCCCTGTTCGAGGAAAACGGGGCCTGACTTCATTAGAATTGTTAGTACTAAGCTGCTTTACCCTTGCTCATGGCTGGTTTAACCTGCAGTGTGATGAATGGGAGGGGAGAGAAGAATGAAGAAACGCAAAGAGAAGGAGATGTGAAACAAAAGAAAGAAGGGATACCGGCATTTAAAAAAAAGTCAAAGGTGGTGAGGACGAGTTAGGGGGAAATGGGAAGGAAATCTAAGGGAACAGAGCATGTGAACCTGTGGTTTTGGATCGGTGTGGGAGGAAATAAAGGACACACCAGTGTTTGATCTGAAAATGTTTTAATGAAGCAAAATTGAGCAAATCAATCAATTAAATTTTGTTGCAATAAATCAATTATTACACAGACCCCATGGCACCAATTTGCTTAGCTACGATTACAGCATCAGGCTCCAAATGCACTGACATGTATGCACACATGCCCATCCCCACTCATCTGACAGCTAATTTATGTTTCTGCATATATGCACCTAAGTCAATAAAGAGTCGCATACAATCCCTTGTTTTCAGCATTTTTTCTCCAGTCCATTCATATGGTTTCTTCTCCAAGACCCTCCTCCCCTCCTTCTCAACACACTTTTTCTCCTGCCAGCAGAGATTTTTGGCTGGCTTAAGTACGCCCACAGGCCCCCGAGGGACAGCCCATGACGGATGGCACTGCGTGTGACTCCGATTCGATTCAGCCCATTTGATAAATTTATTGCTGGCATTTTGAAAATGAAATTAGAGGAACGTCTCCTGGAGACTGTTTTTCCAGCACAGGTGCCATAAATATACTTCATTTGGCAGGAGAGTGGGAGGAGGAGTGCAAGAAAGGTGGAGAGGTGTTGGAAAAAGGATTTCAAGGAAGGGAGGGGAGATAGAAGTTGTCTTCAATAGAAGTAGAAAGTTAACAAATAAGGTCATATCATTAAGAGGTCCTGTTTTAATCATGATAAAGTAACAACTCAAAGGTTATTCAAACTAAGCTACCCAAACCTAGTTTTTGCTTTCTGCCCGTCATTTAAAACACATTCACAGTGAGCACTTCTCAGATCTTATGCTGAATACTAACAGATTGAAACTATGGGTTGTTGACATTGCAAGTGAATATAAATGTCCTACTGTCTTCATCTTTCATGCAGAGGGAAAGACAAAAACATAAAAACACACACTTACTTGCCAGTCTTACAAGACTGCATGCACAAATGTGGTTTATGTACATTATCTTTGCCTCAAGGCCACATGACTCTTCAGTACCGATTACACTGTCAAAGCAACTTAGGCTTCTATTACTCATAATGTATAAATGAATAGTGCAGGCAATTTTTCTTCATTGCCCTGTTAATGATTTTGACAGAGACAGCGAATGTTCCATATATTTGCAAACAAACTGGGTTTTACGTACAGGATCGCCAAGCAGTAAAGAAACATACAGTGCATTGCAAAAATATGTATACCAATGAACTTCTTTTGGTTTCGGCAAATTACAACCATAAGCTTCAAGATTACAACCACATAAAAATTAGGATTTTATGTGATCCCCTTTACTCTGATAACTCTAAATGATATCCATTGCAAATAATTGCTCTCAGAAGTCCCCTAAAAATTAAATAACATCTGCTTGTATAATCTTGTATTCGAATACAGATGCTCTGTGAAGGCCTCACCTAAACAGCTAGGCCTTTTAAGAAGATCATTTATCAGATAAGTAGTCAAGACAAGGGTAAGTCTGGAGAAGCTGCAATGTTCCACAGCTCAAGTGGCAAATTCTATTGACAGGAGAACAATCAGTTTTTCTATTCAAGTAGAAAGCTATTGTTGAAAGACACAAGTCTACTTTCCAATCAGCCATAAACTGTGTAGGGGACACATCAAGCATGTGGAAGAAGGTGACTGAACAAAAGAGAAGTAAATAACATTTCTGGGCATATTTGCAAAACAGCAGACTCCAAGAAGAAAATCTGGTAAATATTGCTCATCCAGATGTATATATAAATGGTTGAGTTCACAATGTAAACGGTGCGACAATGGCTTACTGAAAGTCCAGACCCAACTTTAACTGAGGCTCTCTGACAAAAGTTGAAAATTGAAGTTCCCAAGCTTCTACTCCAGTCTAACTGAGCTTGAGGTATTTTGCAAAGAATGGGCAAACATTTCAGTTTCTAGATTTGCAAAGCTGCTAGAGACATGTACTAAAATTCTTGTAGCTGTAACTGCAGTGAAAGTTGGTGTGCACCTTTATTTGTGTATTGACTTGGGTTTTTCAGAATTTTTATTTTTTTATCCAAAAGAATAACAACAACAAAACACATTTTTCTTCAATTTCACAACTATGTGTCACTTCATCTTAGTCCATCATATGAAATCCCAATAAAACACAGAGATTAATGGATGGAACGTGACAAATGTTGGAAAAGTTCAAAGGGTACGTAAACCTCTACAAGACACTGTGGAACCCAAAATGGTCAGATTTAGATGAGGACATATAGGCAAACAAAAGGGAGCATTCATTCACCATCAGGGTAATGTCGCCTAACTTATTTGCCCCTCATTGAGAGATGTGTGAGAGCACAGCTGTGAGGCGATGATGTTCACAGTTTCAGCCTCTGCTCCCTGTCAACATTCATCACAGGGAAGGAGGCTCAGGCAGCCTACATCACTTACCTTTATAGGTCCATCTGACAGCACTGTCCAACCCACGGTCATTCTGTACATACGATCACACAAGTGTGTATGTGCACACACGAGAGAATACTAAGTGTCACACAGATCTACACTTTCAATCTCTTTTTTTATATATTAGTAGCTTTAGCAGATTTGGAAGGTGAAATGGTCTGTTGTGTTTTGTTTTCTCCCTTTTATTTGCATCCACATCATATCAGATTGGCTTGTCAATGTAAATATTTACACTTGCACTCTGTTATGGTAAAGGCTGCTACAAAACAATCCCTAAGTTCTAATAAGCACCGCAGAGGATGAAAAAAAAGTTTTTAAGAAAATCAGTGGGGAGTTCTAATTGTCTGCTTTGCAATTACATTGTGTGACACACCCTCTGACATTGGGGCATCCTCCGCAGGAAGAGTAAAACCTTGGTGGCCGGATGCACATACCTACAGGCTGCTACTCAGAACAAGACCCCTCAGGGGGTTTAGACAGTTTGACTACACAGCCCCATCATCTTACAAAATCATGACAGCCTACCGGCATGTTTCATCTATCACCAGTATATGTTCCATGAGTCCCTGATGATCCACTGTTCAAAAGAAATCCCCTCCCCCAACTTCAAATTAACATACTCATGAAAGTGTGGAGGAGTCTAAACAGAACTGTGATTAGTGCTAACATAAGTAGTACAAAAGGCAGCCTTAAATACCAACTGTGGACTGCATGTCATTGCGCGATACTTTAGACTGTATCAGTGGGTGTGATTGATTAACTTTGCAATCAAACAGATTGTTCTTCAGTTGAAATCCAGACTGACAATATCAACATAATCAACAAGACCATGAAATTTCTTTCATCTTAATAGCAAAAACCTTAGAATGAACACTGACACATTATACAGAGACACAACACTGCATGTATGTAGAAATATGAAAAGTGTTGCTTTACCTTTTTGCAGTGATATTGTGGTACCTGGACAAAAAAGAGCAGAGACAAAAAATAACAATTATACTACAGTATATGTTACTGTATAATTATGGGTGTGCATGAGCCTGATTGACTAACCAGCTACTAAAAACTTATTTTGCTTGTGCAACTCAATAAAGAGCATAACATCAGCACAATAATCCCTTGTTTGTTCTAAATTTTTGCTTTACTCTATGCATAAAAATGTGAAAATAACAATTGCTATTGTGATTATATCATTAGAACTGTTATTATCAATAAACTATACTATATTTGCAGTACAATGTTTCCTTCTTTAAGGTTTATACAACAGCAATTATATTACAAATTTTTCTTTGGATTTTTGTGTAACACAAACTCTCATACAACCAATTGCAGTCACATAAAAAGGACATCTTTATGACATTTGCAATGCTGCAATACACATCATACAGCTGTACACAACTACACTACTGGTGTAGTTTCGTATAAAAAATGCTACATCCAACATGGACATATGTACTCTTGACTGGCCAAAGAAAGACACAATTTACAAAGAAGATATCCCAGGAAACTGAACTGAACATTTTCCTTAAATCACCTTGCATAAACAGACAAGGTAGAGAAATAAAAGTTCCTTAGCAAAACCCTTAAAGAAAGGCCTTGAGAGAAGAGAGGCTCTTGACTCCTGCAAACTTTTTTTTATACAGTTCTTGCGAATGTGAGCTTTCTAATAAGCCTAAATTTACTGAGACAGTAATATAACTACATCAAATATTTTCTTTAAGCTTTTTAGTTATCTATGCTAGGGCCAAAGGGGGGAATAAGTCCACAAGGGAAGAAAGAAAACATTGGTTTCTTGAAAGGCAGATGTAGTTCTACATGTTTTGAACAGAACACAAAACCTGAAGAAGAGAAATGCAATTATTAGCTTGCTGTTCCCATGAAATATCAACAATAACACTGTTATTTCCCTACCATGGTTGAATTTATTGTATAGATATGTCACATGTATACTGAAAGAGCAAAAACAAAATTAAGGAGAAAGCTAAATGTAAAAAAATTTTTTTTTTCTTTTTACTTTTTAGCAGTCCAGATCCTTTTGAGCATTTCTCTTCTGGCCCTGAGCCCAAAAGGCCCAAATGGCCACAGAAATGGAAGGGGAATAATTGAATTGGGATGGATTTGGGGTGTGCTGGACTGAAAAAGTAATAATCCGAAGCTCTGCCTAATTGCTAGAGTAAAGATGCCGTCCATTGTGAAGATGGCGTCTGTGTTTATCAAGGCAGTGTGCCGTAAGATTGGACTGAGCATTAGGACCTTCCACACTTTTGTTTTGCGAGGTGCTACAGTGGATTTCAGCAAATATTGGCACTGTGCTTATTAAATGGTCTGATTGTCTTCTATGCAACTGTCCATAAGCTCTGCACGTTGACACTAATCTAAGAGAAGGCTTCAAATAATTAGTTAGTGGAGAACTTTCACAGCCCAGTGCAGTCAACCTTATCACTAAAAGAAAATTCTTGGTCCATTTCTTTTTTTAGCCCAAAGGCTTACAAACTCTCACTACTCCTTAAACATTCAGAGTACCTGCATAACTGATCAAATATCACATGTCAAAACCACTGTACTGCATCCCACTCTGTGTCTTTTATTTTATTAAAGAAAGACAGGCATTTTGGTGGATTCAGGCCCAGCACCATGGGGGGGCCTGATACGTGTCATTCACGTATCAGGCCCGCCCATGACCGATTACAATGCCTCATGCAAATGTATTGGCCCAAGACAACCAAAATAAGGTTCAATAGGTTACTAATCGGGAGTTTTGGATGTAGTAAAAGAAGACACTTGTAATTCTATAGAAGTAAATAATATATGATTACCTCTCAGCCGGAGATATAAAGCATGTCGGCAACGGTAAAACTGCTGTAGCTCCTTTAGAATAAAAAGAAAATCATACGAAAACTCAGCAAAATTTCTAGCTCCATTTTTACCAGCTTGTGTCACGGTTGCTAGGCGACAGGCTATAAGCCGAGGAAGGGACAGTATCTGAAGGCTAGACTGTCCAAATTCACAGGTGCTAACATCCGGTCTACCTGGTCGAGGAAGGACCCATCCTATGTAGACCGGGGAGGACAGGTCCTTAGAAGGATGCAGAATGGACATGACCCTGACATTCTAGTCCACACTTCTTACCAGTTGGTGGCAGTAGTTTATCAGGACAGTTTCAGCAGTGAGTAGTGTCACTGATCAAAGCAGCAGAAAAATAACATGAGAATCGGAAGAAGCAGGGATTGTTGCTGTGTTTTCTGTTTGCTGTTGTTATTAACTGGTTTGCAAGCAAATCTTATTTTTACAAAGCTGGTTGTTTGGTGACGACTGCTCATTTCTCTCTGAATCAGCGCGACCTAACCACAGCTCCAGCTGAGCGACATTGATCTTTTTAAACTATGTATAATATTAATATTTACATAGAAAGAGTGTCAAAAAGGGCCAAAAATCCCATCCTGAAAACGTAAATATATCAACATGTAACATTTATCCTTTTGAATTCACAGCTTCAACCAAACCCTGCATGTTCAGAGTCGGGATGAGAATCGTAGATAGATCATATAATTCAGTGCGTGTCTACCTAAAAAAAATATGACAATGCACCACAGACACTTACAAAAGTCTGTGCACCTAGGCAACCAGTAGATATCAGACAGACGTTATATGTTTTCCAGCACCTAACATATTTTGCACACACTAGCAGAGTTGAGTTTTTGCAGCACAACACTGTTACTGTGGAAACATTCCAAAAAGTTGACTATGAGCATTACAGTATCAGTTATAGGTATAAAGCAATGTAGAGAAAATACCTAAACTGGCCTATATCTATGAAAAGTTTAAACTTTATACAAAAGCTATATACAACAGTACTTGTTGCTAGGGCTGGACGATAATTTGATAGCAATATATATCGATCGATAGACGTGTTGTGCGATAGAAAAAAAAGGGGTCGATAAAAAGGTTCGATAGAAAAAAAAAGTTTTCCCTCATTTTTTTATTACAGCCTATCAGGTAGCTTAATACAACGATAATTACTTACTCCAAACAAATCATTACCGCTGATAGGCAGCTCTGTCAACCACCCCTCTCTCCTTTCAAACCACAAAAAGGATGAAATTATTTGAGCTGAAACAGAATTTTTTGATAGTCCCTAAGCGAACCATTGCCGTAACTTCACGTCGGTCAGATGTTACAGCAAGGGAGTAGCGCAGGAAGTTGTTCCGGATAAATGTTTCAGCGACTCAGGTAAAGGTTGCATCCCGTTTTGAACCGATCCTTGACACACTAAAACACTAAACGTAGCAATAATAAACCAAATAAAATACTACGATCAGTTGTCTTAAGCAGGACTCCCCTCTCCCGTCTCGCTGCAAATCCGTTACAGAGGGAGACAGGAAACCTACCCAGGTCGCGCTGCTAACAACACCTGTGGCTTATAAAATGTCCTCCTCGGTTCTGACCCCGGTCCTCAGAAGCGAAAAACGCTTTAGAAAACACAACAGGGTTGGATAGGCCAATCGGCTGAAATTAATTAGAATAAGCTTTATTGATAAACTAAACCAAAGGTTTCAGCCATTAATATTATAAAGTGTCATAAAATGTTTAAAAGATTAAAAAGCATCAAGATAAGTCTTTTAATTTCAATTACTAACAATTAAAAAAAATATATAATATAATGGTTAATTACTTTTCTTTGTATTTACTGATGTTACTCAGGTCTCTTTATTTGTGTCTGTGTCTTACAAACGTATTTATGATAAAAAGAGGTGTTTGAAAAATTAAGAAGAATAACAAAATGACCTGGGAGGCACTTAAAATATATTTTTTACATTTTGTGATATTTATCGATAATTATCAATATCGATCAATATGACTATTCCCTTTATCGATATGCTCTTTTTCTATATCGTCCAGCCCTACTTGTTGCCATACCACAAGAATGACTTGTGTGCAAGCCTCAGCAACTTTATGGTGGAATACGCTCCACATTATTTGGTACCACAAGGGATGTGCAAATAGTCTTAAAATGATCCATCTTTATTTACATGGCATCATCTCCCATGAAAAAAATATAAAAAATTAAACCCTCAATATGAAACCATTTAATCAGCACACTTTTGCAACGCAAACAATTCCCAGTAAATAAATGTAACTAGAATTTTTTTCTCTTATAATGTAGGTATGCTTTAGTTATGTTTGGGACGTTTATGCTGTAAGACAGGACGTAATACATCCCTAGAGTAAAGATATAATACTACACACAGGTCTATTTAACTCACCCAGTATTTCAAATGGGAAAGACAAGAAAAGATGCCATTCAAGTAAGGCCAAATGAGAGCTCATAACGGAAGGATCACAAGGCACTTCACAGATCAGGAAATGCCCAACATTAAATATTTTCTCACTGTAACACATCTACAGTTAACTAATCTAAAATAACTTGAACTTTGACAAATAAGGATGGAAAACAACCCACAGCATGTGCCTATATTTGTAGATGATGGTGTATATCCATATCTAGCCATGGGTATGTAACACGAATAAGTATGACATATATTTAGATATAGATATGATAAAATTATAAGATACTATGTCTACAGCAAAAGCAAATTATTTCTCTACTCTTATACAAAGACACAAACACAATGTTACATTTTTGTTCAATACTGTGTCTCAACAGATAAGATAAATGCTTGATGTTCAAAACTGATAGCTCAAGACTTTTCGACTTTTTTTTAGGGAAAAGACTGAAATATTAAGAAACCAGGTTACAAATTTGCTGGCTGACCCGTTTGATTTGTCAGCAGCTTCTTTTGACAAATCAGACCCCCTGTCTACTGCTGCTGGTTTGGCTGTTTTCAAGCCTGTCTCCTTGACTGACTTATCCAAGGTTGTCAGCTCTGCTCGATGCACAACCTGTTCGCAGGATCCTATGCCATCTTGGGCCATAAAAGAGCTGTGGCCAGTGTTGGGACCCTATATTATGTCTCTACTTAATTTTTCACTGAATAAGAGTCTATTTCCAGCTTGTTTAAAAAAAAGCAATAATAATATGAACCCTGAAAAAAATCAGGATTGTATATTGATTTTATTGAAAATTATAGACCTATCTCATTTTTGTCAAAAGTGTTTGAGAAGGTGGTCTTTAAACAGCTCACTGAGTATCTGTTTCCATCATGGGAGAAGAAGTGGAGGTGGTTGAGGGGTATAAATACCTCGGAGTTCACCTTGACAACAGACTGGACTGGAGACTGAACAGTGAAGCCGTCTATAAGAAGGGACAGAGCAGACTGTACTTTTTGAGGAAGCTTAGGTCCTTCAAGGTTTGCAGCAAGATGCTGCATATTTTCTACAAGTCTGTTGTGGAGAGTGTAATCTCTTCAGCCGTCATCTGTTGGGGTAGCAGCATCAGAGCCAGGGATTTAAAAAGGCTAAACAACCTGATAAAGAAGGATGGTTCTGTTCTGGGGACGACGGTGGAACATCTGGAGATGATAATGCAAAGAAGGATTCTTCATAAAATAAAAAAATTTATAGACAACCCTAAGCATCCTCTTCATGAGACTGTCATACAACAACAGAGCGTCTTCAGTCGGAGGCTTCTTCAGTTTCGCTGCAATACACACCGCTACAGGAAATCCTTTCTGCCCACAGCTATAATAATCTACAACAACTCCTTAAAGAATTACTTATATGAGCTTTACCAACACTTAATTTCCCTCTGGGATCAATAAAGTATTTTTTAATTGAATTGATTTTAAATTAAGCTGTTTGAGGCATTCCGCTTTCAGGACTCATTACTCTACAGAGACTGCCCTAGTGGTGGTAAATGACATTCTGGTGAAGGCAGACAATGATCGGACTTCTGCACTATTACTTTTAGATTTATGTGCTGCTTTTGATACAGTTGATCATTAGATTTTATTAAGTAGGCTCAAACACTATCTGGGTGCCACAGGGCTCTGTGCTTGGGCCACTGCTCTTCTCCCTGTATCTGCTGCCTCTCAGCCAACTTCTAAGGTCTTTTTCAGTAAACTTCCACTGCTATGCGAATGATTTGCAGCTCTATGTCCCCTTGAGTATTGGATATAGTTTGTGACTTGTCCAAAATTGAGTCAGTTTTATCTGAAGTTAGGGGCTAGCTATCGAGAAATGTATTGCTCTTAAACTCTGATAAGACGGAATTGCTGATTATTGGACCCCAGAAACTGTTACATTTGTCTGATGATTTTTCCTTGAAATTTGACAACTATGTCATCACTTGTAGGTTGTTGTGCCACAGATAGGTAGGATTTGGCGATGAATAATTATGAATAATTGCTTAGGGCAATTATTAATAAGATTAATAATTTTATGTAAAAATTACCAAGTTTAGGGGCACCATCCTGGTGGATTCCAGGAACATTTATATATATAGCCAAATTGTTCAGTCTCAGTTTATGTTTATGATTACCAGCCTGATAAGGCTGAGATAATTAAACAAATGAAGGAATAAGTTCTTACGCTGTGGACATTAATTGTATGCATCACTCCAAGTAATTCCAGACAACTTCTCTTTAAGTTAAGGGGACTTTATTTAGAAAATAGAAAATTCCATCTATTCTAAAGAATGAAAACTACTACAGATCTTAGACAACAATAATAGGTGAACATTAAACACAATTAACATGAAATGAAATCAGTGAGACAGCTGAGGGGGGTCGGAAAAGGAGGGGGGCCCTCACTCCAGGGAGCCCAAGTCACAGATAGCCTGTTGGACAAAAGTTATAAATCTCAGTTCTGTGCCAAGATGTAGAACAGCACATGGAGTCTAAGAAAGAGTCATAAAACTAGCTTTGGCTAAAGGAGCACATGGGGAAAGCGTCCATGTGGTAAGCCTCTGCTTTAGCGACAGACTAAAGACAATGGAGTTAAACTTTTCAGCTAAGACCAGCTAACGCAGGCCGGACCGAGCCCGACTCTGCCGACGGAGTGATCAGGGAGCGAGAGAGAGATAGATAGAGAGAAAAGAGAGGAAGAAAAAAGAAAGAAGGGTGTGATCTGCTCAGGATAAAACAGTTTCAAAAACAGCAATTACAGCTCCAACTTATGCATGCGGCAAAAATGAGCAAACAGGTACAGCGCTTAAAAACACTTTAAACCAACAATGAATGAGATCTAACTCGTTAAAACTCTATTTTCTCTATTTATCTCCGCCAAGACACAATATTAGTATAAATGAACCGGTTCAGTCCTACTTTGCTTTGAAGGAGGTCCAGTCCACTAGGAGGAGAGCAAATTGTGTCCGTAGTTGCGAAAGAAAAGGAAGAGTTATAAAAAAAACCTGTACAGGATTTAAGGACCGTGTGGGCCAAATGCAGGCTGGATGGCCTGCAGGTCGACGTCTAACAAACTGCCTTGGAACAGTTCTGATATAACCCAGCTGGATACACGAACAGCAAAAGAGGCAGTTTGAAGCTTTGAAATGAGTTCTTCCCCGGTCCAGCAGGTCAGAACAAAAGAGAATCTTCACCGGTGAGGTGTCCTCTATTCAGCAGTAGTTCATCCAATAACTTTTGAGTGAGAACAGTTCGAAAATGGGCGCGACTACTCTTTATAGCCTCTTTGGCTGTGATGTCATCGCCGATGTCACCATGGGTGGTCATGGACCATTAGGAGTGTGTTGGGGGTCACTGCTAGGATTGCTGGAAAATGTGGTCTTCCACCAGTCTGTTCAGTTCATTTTATGATAAATTGAATCACAACAAGGGACAGGGTTTAGAATCTAGGTGTATGGTTTGACTCAGTACTATCGTTTGAGATTAATTTGAAAGTAGTAACAAGAGCTCCATTCTACCATCTTTGAAAAATAGCAAAAATTACACAAGTCCTATCCCATGACCCCAATGAGATTCTAATCCATGCGTTTGTATCTTCACGCATTGACTACTGCAATGCTCTATTTTCTGGGCTGCCTAGGTAGAGTTTTAGAGGGCTCCAGATGTTACAAAATGCTGCTGTCCGTACTCTTAATGCGTACAGGGAAATATTACCATATTACACCAGTGCTGATGGCACTACACTGGCTACCCTGTTAGTTTCTTGCAGATTATAGGGTTACTTGTGGCATGAGACACTTATCTCATAGAAAAGCTTACTTCTTACCTATAAGGCTCTGCATGGGCTAGCCCTTGTATATCTTTCAGATCTTTTGCATTCCTATGATACGCCTCGTGCTTTGAGGTCCCAAGGGTCGGGTCTGTTAAGAGTCCCAAAAGCTAGGAGCCGAATGGATTGAAAACGTGCGTTTTCTTTTCGTACCCCATTCCTTTGGTATAAGTTACGTCAGGATATTGGACAAGCTGGTTGCAGGAGTTTTTTAAAGCTAAACTGAAGACCCACTTATTAATTTTATCTTATGCATCTTAGATCATGCTTGTATGCATGCTTTTATTATCATTGCTGTAATGTTTTATAGTGTGTTTTACTATTACATTTTTATTGATACACAGCGCTTTGTCTGAAAGCGCTTTATAAAGTTGTTATTATTATTATTATATAACTTCAACTGAGTATGCAAAGAAGCTAGTATAATTCGACACAGTCAATTCAGTGTCCAACCAAACAAATTTTTTTCGTTTTACTCTTTAAAGTCTTGAAAAAATTATATATTAAGCACTGACAGCAACATTTGGGTCGCACATGTTCTGAGTTCATCTTAAATTCAGAGCCAGATTTGAAAGATCCTGTCTTAAGAAGTGATAGTTGTTTATGAAAAATTAAACATCAGCATAATCAGTCGAAAAGTGTTTGCAGTCTTAACTTGGCTATACACCAAAAGAACAGACAACACACCATAACAACAATTTAATTTGAACAGAACAAGCTATTATTTCAATTATGCTTTTAATTAACTGCTTCCGCACAGTTACCTTCATCAAACAGTAGCTTGCTACACCATGTGTCACATTGTCTTTAAGCAAGATAATACATTTGACAACAAATATATTTAAAGGAAATGTGAAATCAGTGTATGATCATTGTTTGGGTGATTATAAATGTTAAACACCCCCCGTTTTTTCCATATTCTGGATCTTCTTGGTTTTGGAGCTGAGATACCATGCTGACTGGTGTCAGAACAGATGAATAATTCTGCTGTTAAGAAACGCAAAGAAAACCTCTCTCATCGATTATTGCATTCCTTCTCAGCTTTCAGAAGCTTACAAGGATTTGGAGGCTAATTTGCTCTGAAAATGTGAGGAGCGTTTTATGGGCTTGTGCACTCACAGCGGTAATCCTTTGGGTTTCAGCATTATGTAAACTAGGACACATGTCAATACAGGTTTCCCACCATGTATGTATTTAAACACAGTGAACTTGGGCTGCTCAAAACTATGCCTAAGGACACTAAAAGCAACATTTTGGGAACAATTAATCAAATGAGAAAATAAATGTCTTCGAGCTGTTTTGCTGTTTTGACATTCAATCTCATCATGAAAGAGGTTGGAAAAAGAAGCTGATGAGTGAAAAGAGGTTGAAACGGAGACTGATGCTAGGATAATTTATTATTCATTTAGGTAAACATGCACAACCTTATAATTAAACTGTAACATAATTTGACTTTTATGAGAACAACTCAAGACTCAAATACATTTTAGCATTTTACGCAGCGCATTCATGCTTATGTTTATGACATTCATTACTCATGAAAATTACATAAATTTGGCCAGAGACTCCTTTGTGCTCTAAGACATGAAAACAAGAATTGCAAGAAACTAAAGCCCACATTTAATCCTTTTCAAAGAAACTGAGACCGAAGTTTTTCTGAGTGATCCAAGTAAAGTCAGCCAATAAGAGCACTGATGAATGAATGCATACTTAATGCTTTCAGTTCATAAGGCTGTTCAGTTCTTAGCAAAAGTACTTATCTCCTTAAAAATCTAACAATGTTGTGTGCATTTGTATTTAGCCCCTCCCGCCTTGGGTCTAGTCCTTTGTTTACCCCTAACCCTAATCCTAACCCTGGTTGACCAGAGACATCAATGCTATGGTAGGCAGACCCACCAGAAAAGGTCTGCACACCCTGCTGTCCTAGCAGAGAATTGCTTTGGAACACTGACACTAGGGCTGAACGATTTTAGGAATAAATCGTATTGCGATTTTTCTAACAGATATTCCGATTTCGATTTGAGTCACAATTTTCTTAAAATCAATGCTCACTGGCATATTCACAATGTACCTAAATGTTTTCTTTCAATTGTTTTTATTTATATGAAACATACATTTACATTCTTTAAAGTAAACTGAAGAACTAGTCATATTTGACTGTATTAACTTAAATAAATAGTGCCAAAAATATTAGTGTTTAGTTAAATAAAATACTAATCAATAATAAACAATGATAAGTATAATTAGAAAATTCAACCATTACAATAATGGAAAAAAGGTCTTGCCCAACATTCTTACACTGAAGATGGTAGGTCAGGTCAGACTTTTATGGCTCAAAAGAACTAGCAATCAACATCTAAAGTAGTTAACGTACTGTATTTACTACTTGATTAAGAAAGCAGGGCTATTTTAAATGAAATTGAAAAGTAATGAAACAATAAAATGACCCTACCGCTGCCCTTCTGAAAAATAGACATTAAAATATGTAGGTCATTCATTTATGACTGAGCAGCACCAAAATATTGCACATCTACTCTGTAAATGATAGACATTTTTTCTGACACTACAAATCAGGGTGAAGTGCAGAACAATTGCAATCTCAAAAGTATATAATCAACAATAATATTTGCTTCCCTGACATCTCCATATCACTCTTTACAGATTTCGACTTGGGGATTAAAGTCCCCAAATCCACTCCCGTTTCCTCCGAAGCCATTACACAACACTGAAATGTTTTCTACCCAAAGAACGCAAAGCAACAAGCACAAGGAGCAGGTGTATTCTGATTGGTTAGTGTGACCTGTCGAGTCAGCACGCAGCTTTTGATTGGTGAACTTTCAGTGGGAGACAACATGCAATGCACGTGTTAAATTGTTGACACTATTATGGCAGATATTTGACCATCAAAATGGCAAAAAAAACGAAAAACTCACAGCTTTGACGATTACCAAATTGCGTTGTCTGAAATTCTGATTTAGATTTAAAAACGATATATCGTTCAGCCCTAACTGACACACCAACGCAAAACTATAAAAGGAAAATGTCTCCCTCAATACATGTACGTGTGGGTGCAAACTTGCTAACGGAGAAGTATAAACTAGGCTTTAGTTTTCAATTTCAGACAAATGGTTGCATAGATTTCATTCAGAGGTATCAAACTAAAGAGGCTGAAAAATGAATGGATGGAAGACTTGTCAGATAAATTCGAAAATTATTTTAAAAACCATGTGATATATGCCTTCCACATCACAACTATGCAGTACTTGCTGTTGAATTACCCCAAAAAATACAAATACAAATAGAACACATTGAAGATTGTTGTTGTATTGTGAAAAAAAGGATAGAATAAAGTTCAAAGGGTATGAATACTTTTGCAAGTCACTATAACATGGCAGCTGTGGTGGATATTGCCTCTTATAGACTGAAAGAAAACAGAAGCGGAGAATATAAAGCAGAGACCTGTATCAATAGCAAGAATTATGTTGGCACATTTAAAATGCAATTGGGCAAATAACTACTTCCCAACGTAGTTTTGTTTTGCCAAGTAATGAAAGTAATCAAATAAATGCGGCTTCTTAGCTCTTAAAAAGAGCACAGCTTCACAGTCTTCATATCCAGTTTCTTTTTTTGTTTGCATGAGTTAGAATAGCATTTACCTCACCTGAAAGTACTCAAATTTGAGCAAAGTTTCAGATTTCATAATTATCTCAGTGATGGCTGTGTGGTTGCCATACATATACTTGGTGCTGATCGACAGTATAAAGCTTAATCCGATTTAATAGCTATCTCAGCACCAACTGCACCTTAACTAACAAAGGAAACACTGTAACTTCTGTAGCAGGAAGAAATCACATTTTTAAAACACTTGATGCCGAAGAGAAGCTTCTGGCGTGAATAAATTCTTATAGGCATTCCCATCATTTCATTGCACTGCATAGAATGTTGAGACGCCCTTACTTTGCACAGAAAAACAATCTCGGCCTACTTGAATCTGTGTTTTATACTCCCCCAGGACAAATAACACAAAAGTTGCAAAACCGTGCAAAAAAAAAAAAGTGCTGCGTTGTAAAATTTGACAAACACTTTGTACCACAGACGATAGGCAGCATCTGTTTTCTGTCAAGACTCTTTTTGCACAGATTGGCACATTTTGCACCATCTGCCACATGTGAGCATCATAATATAGAGTATTGCATGCAGGCAAAGTTTCAGTTTGACTGAGAATGCTTTCTAACGTTGAGACCAATGGCTTACTCTATCCTCATCACATGTCTAATTCATGAACTGGCATACCTGCACAAGACTAAATTGAAGCAATAAAAATCATGTGACAAATTTAGCTGAAGTTAATTATGTTAATGACATATATCATTACAAGTGATTAGTGCAGTTTAGCCTGCCTTTAAACTGTTCCACTTTCATTTTCTTCTTCTACAGGTCTTGGTATATTTTCATTAAAACACTGCCTCATATCACAAACACAGCTGGATTTTATTCACAGAGTGCAGATTTTGCTCTGGGGTTTCACATATTCAGTTTAGATGATGTCATGATAGGTCATGATATCAGATAAAAACAAGTTTATTTTTTGCTTCTGGATGACTTAGTGATGCAGTTTCAAATTTAAAAAGTGTATTACTCAAAATGGCCGCGTTTCCCAAATGAGTTAAGAAGCTCTTAGCGCTAAGATCTTCTTTGGAGCGCTCTTAAGAACGCTGTGAAAGAAGAACGCGATTCCCAGAGTCGCTCTTAGCTTAAGAAGATCTTTCACTAAGAAGGAAACGTAATCTTTAATGTTGAAATGCACTCATATCTGTGGAGCACTGGCGCAAGAAACATAGGCTAATAGTAGAGAAGGAAAAAATATATATTATTGAAGTACATGTTTACGTTTTCCACACATCTGCATATGAGTTTACACATAAAAAACATCAACCACCCTGTGGCATTTCACAGATATCAAGGAAGCAGATGTAACTGAACTCAGCTGAACCTAATCCAGAGAGGCTTCACCTGCTACTCTATATAAAGGTGTTGCCAAAGTCCGCGTGTGTGAGAAACCATGGCTGCAATTACTGGCAAAACATGCTGTGCTGTAGTGAGTAGTAGTGAGAAGCACGTGCGTCAGGGCGCACATTACGCACACGTCATGAACCTACGCTTAGAAAAATTACTTAAAATTACAAATTACCTCGGACTTTTTGTTGCTAGGTTTAATACTCATTTCAATGCAAAACGATACACACAATACATGGTTAAAATGGGAACCAAAGTTTATTGAAAGCATAATGGGGGAGGAGAGGTGGCGTCTCCGGCTTCACTGGGCCGTCTGGGCGTCTGCATCACCTGCAATGAAGGGGGATTGATTAATGAAATTGAATGGGATACATTGCGTAATGCTAATAAAACAAAATAGAACTGTCCTGTACCTGAATCCTGGGGAAGGATGATTAGAACGGAGATGGAGGGACGGTTGAACTGTGCGTTGGACAGCGCCAGTTGTCTCCGGTGCAGCTCCAACCTCTCCTGCTTCATCCGGACCATCTCTTCCTGGAGAGCAGTTTGTCTCAGGAGCTGGTCCTCTATCCCCCGCAGCACCACCAGCTTCTCCCTCTCCAGGCGCACCAGCGACTCGCTGCAGGTGCAGGTGGTTATTGCAGGCCGCCTGGTTAAGCCTCCCCGCATGCGGACACTGGGCCGTGCTGGTTGGCGCACGGGGACAGGGCACGGCTGTGTGGGGTCGTCCTCTCCTGTGGGCGTGCACGCCCCTACTCCGCTCCCGGATGGCTCCTCTTCCTCACTTTCTGAGAGGCCCTCCTCCCCCTCCTCCTGCCACTTCTGTCTGACAGCCCCCCAGTCACACAGGCCACATGGGCTGGAGGGGGACATCTTCTCCGCTATAGCCTGCCATACACGGTTCTTCACCCTGATGTTTGTTTTTCCCTTTTGTTCCTCCAAATAAAACCTCACGGTGCTGCCACACCTCGTCCACTAGGACGCCCATCTCCTCCGCGGTAAACGACGGTGCCCGCTTCCTCTTTTCGCTGCCAGTTTCATCCATTATCACACGTGTGTGCCAATATTCATGGGGGTGTATATGCGCTAATGGGCTTGATTACTACTTGGATACACCTGATGGCACACACACACACTTAAAACAAAAATTAACTTAATGCTATATCCACGTGCAAACACTTTGTTTGAGCAGGTTCTTATAAACAATGCTGTGTGTGACTGCGCGCTCCGCTCAGCGCTGATAAAGGAGTGGGTGATCGATTAGCCTGGCATCGATTGATTCAGTTTCAGCACCACCGCGGTTGACAGCTCCCGTTAAGAGCTTCTTAAGAAGCTTCTTAGGCTTGATCTTAAGGTTCTCCTAAGAAGGCAGTTAAGAACGCTTCTGGGAAACACCCGTATCTTGGCGCTCTTTCTTAGCCGAACCCTTCTTAGGAGCCTTCTTAAGTCCTTAAGAACGATCGCATTTGGGAAACGCGGCCAATGTCTATCTGAAAAGACAAACATTTGTTGGCATCAAACTCTTCACTACACAGTCAGATTTAGAGAGATAAAAGTCACCTCTTAGCAAAAACTACCATGTTAGAACACAACAGAAATGGTTTTACTCAAACAGTAAGCATTTTTGTAAAATCCAACATTTAATTTGAAAACTTTTGATGCAGCAAGGAGTTTTTGTATTACTGGTATGACAATTAACAGCAGATATGACATCTCCTATAAATGAAGGTACGTTTTTTAAATTTACAGTTTTTTTTTATACTCATCAGGAACTTTAATCCATGATTTCCATCTTTCATCCATCCATCGGCTTTATCTGCTTATTGTTGTAGGGTTGGGAGAGGCATTGGGGGAATGGCAGGATACACTCTGGACAGGTCGCCCATTCATCACAGGGAAAACAACAGAATGTGCACAGGCCAAAACCTAATGGCAATTTAGAATAAGTAATTAACCTAACAATCATGTGTTGGAGTGTAGTTATTGAGGGTCCTGTACTGAATCTGTGGAGATGTTTCTGGACCATTGGAATACACACACACACACACCCGTGCATGAAAATTCCATACAGAAAGACTCCAGGTTGGAATTCTAACCATTCTAGCTGGAAGTCAACAGTGTTACCAACTTTGCCACTGAGTTCCTCACTTCATGTTTCCCTGGGGTATGTTGTGAGAGAAAAATGTCTTCTTCCTCTAAAAAAGATGAGGCTGCAGTCCTTTAGGTGTTTTTGATATTTAATACCCATCCGAACCCTAAGTAAATGCATCAAGCAAATCAGTGGATGGATGTCCCATAACTTTCTCCAGCTGAACAGAAACAAAACAGAAGTAATTACTTTTGGACCTAAAAAGGAACGATCAAGAGTCAGCACACAGCTTCAATTAATACAGCTAGAAACTACTGATCAGGCCTGAAATCTAGGTGTAGTAATGGACTCAGACCTGAACCTTTAGGGTCACATCAAGGCAATAACAAGGTCAGCCTGAAGAACACCTGAAGAACATTTCTAGGATTAAAGGACTGATATCACAACAGGACCTTGAAAAACTCATCCACACGTTTATCTTTAGTCGGATTGATTACTGCAACAGTGTTCTCACAGGTCTGCCTAAAAAGTAAATTAGACAGCTGCAGTTGATTCAGAACGCTGCTGCTTGCATCCTCACTAGAACCAGGAAAGTAGAGCACATCACCCCAGTTCTACAGTCCTGTGGAGGAAAATAAGCAAGGTATGTTTAACTTTGTTTAACTTCTGAAAGAAACTTAATTTAAGGATGTTCTCTGGAATGGACACTTAGAGCTCAGTAAGCCTACAGGTCAGCTGCCAGGAGCAGGAGGGGTATTTTAGGCTCTGGAAAATGTCATGAGATACTGGTTTATGAGGGGGGAACAATTTCCTTTATACAATCTGTTTCCTACAACTGGCTGGTGGGGTAAAAAAAAAACCTTGGACTTCTTAGAGATTTGGGTTAGTGGAAATTAACTGTGAGATGTGTGGTGTGACCTAGCTGTGTATAAAACAGGGTTGCAAGTTTGATTTTGTCAGATACAGACCAGGACAAAATGCTTGATCTGTCTCTCCTTGCATGCAAGAAATAAAACCAAAGAACTGTCTCAACTGTCTTTAATTAAAAACTTAACTCTGCCAGCACAGTCCTTACACTGGCTCCATGTAGCTCAGAAAAAAGATTTCAAAACCTTTTACTAGTTTATAAATCATTGAATGGCTTAGCACCAAAGTATGTTGAAGATCAAATGTTACTATACCAACCCCCCAGACCACTCAGGTACTCGAATTCCTGTCTATTCAACATCCCTAGAATCAGAACCAAACATGGAGAAGCAGCTTTCAGTTTCTATGCTCCTCTAATCTGGAACAAACTTCCAGACTACTGCAAAGCTGCTGTAACACTAAGTTCTTTTAAATCACAACTAAAAACGTATCTGTTTAGAGCTGCCTTTGAGTAATGTTTTCATGTATCATGTTTATGTTATATGTATATGTTTTGTGTGTGTTTCTTGGTTTATTTACCGTTTTTACTTTAAATTCTTTGTCTGTGTTTTACTGCTATTTTACTTTACCCTTTAATCATGTAAAGCACCTTGAATTACCTTGTTGTTGACAGTGTGCTATACAAATAAAATAGTCTTGCCTTGCCTAATTAGGAAAATTGGCTAGAATCACCAGTCATACAGCGCGCCCAGAGTTGGGCCATGCTCGAACTCTTCACACACTCCCATTCCTAATCCATATGGTATAAAGTAATCCCTTATTATCCTCCTGTGTCCCTCCTACGTAGTCTTGGTGTCTCATCCCACAAGGTAAAAACACTTCACACTGTGGAGTAAAGGGAATGAGGTCAAAGGCAGTCTACTCAAATCTGCTCCTCACTGATGTCTGTTTAAGCACTCTGATGATCTCAACATGACATATTGCCTAGAAGCATTTACTAACATGTAACTAATCAATTATTTCACATTACTTTATAATATTCCCATCACAGGTATGAATACGATGTGGGGCACAGAGGCCCTCTTCTCTTAGCCACTATTCAAAAAGGGGAAGAATAGAGAAGATGCAACTTAAGTAAGGCAGATGGCTTTTGATCTTTACAAGTTTGGAAATGAGTAAAGGAAAACAGCTACTCACTTAAAATTACCCACGTGTGTGGGAATAAAATAATTAAAACATTTAAAACAACAGGAACTGTCACACAGAAAACTGGAAAAAGACACATGTGTCTATTACAACCATTCACAGCGACAGGAAGTTAAAAAGATCTCCAAAACTCACCAAGTATCCAATCATTACATACTATACATGCCAAGAAGTGGTTTGGGTCTCCTCCCATGCGTATTTTTGTCCTATCATCAAAAATATAAATATATGCTGTTGCTAAACACTACATGGAATTTATCTCTACCTGGGTGATTTGGTCAGATGAGACTGAGATGATCTTTGCAGCCATCAAACTCTCAGGATGGGACAGGCATAAAACATAGTATGGATTTGTGAAAAGGCACCCCATAATCACTGCTGGATGTATGGAGGATCAGTAATTCTGTGGGTGTGCTTCTCTTCCAAAGACTCTGGAAAGCTTATTAGAGTGGATGGCATACTAGATTTGAAATACCAGGAGATTTTAAGCAAATATCTGTTGCACAGAAAACTTAAAATGGATCATCATTGGGTTTTTTCAGCATTAAAATTGCCAAAATATAAAACATACAGATCCAGTTGAGTCTAAGCACATACATTCTTTTGAAAAATATAAAATAAAACTGGGGTGAGCTTAAGAAAGCATAAGAGAAACCCAAGAAACCTTGATGTTGTGTGAAGATTTTGGTAAGATGTTTTTGAGTTGTTATGAAAGGCTACGAGCTGACTCACTGGCAAAAGAGGATTGATTGTAGTAGGTATGTTTTAATTCAAAAATATATTTATTAACATTTTACCCCGTGAATAAATGTCCTTAAATAAAAGGCTGAATTTTCCAGTGAGAAATTGTGAGGGTGCAACAGAAAACACATTCAGTCTAAGGCTTTTTATGCATCTTGCTAGCTGACAGAAACAGTCCATTAAGTTAAGTTAAGTTCAGAGATACTTTAATAATCCCCGTGGGGAAATTAAGTTTCGGTACAACCAATCCAAACAGGATTTGGAAGACCGCGGTAGCAGCCGGCTTTACCAGCGCCCCTTTTAGTGGAAGTTACAATAGAATGTAAAGAAGCCACAATAAATGGTAGAAGAACTGACTAATTTGTGACCACTGACGTGGATGGTGAGTATTCTAAGAAAGTATTATACAACTCATTGTAGGTAGATCTTTAAAGTTTAAAAAAATCCTAAATAAGGTAATACACTCATTGAGCAAAGAATAACCAAAACGTACAGTCAATATCCATCCAGACATGACATGGTATCAAAAATACTTATATATTTATTTTTCTTTACAACTTATATAAATGTTATAATTCAGGACATTAAGGGGCGTTAAAAACCTGTCAATGATAGCAGGTAAAACAAAAAGTCGCCAGAGGATCCAGATCACAGTTTAAAAGAGAATATCCATTAGACCACCATCTGACAAAATTCAGAAAGCTTCTCAAAGCTTTTCACCATTGATAGAAGAATCAGTTAAATTTAAAATTGAACAGATACATCTGAGCTGATCTATCAATGTGCAACACCACACCTATACTTTACGGACAAACAAATGTTCTAGAATATATTTCTGGCTTTGGTGTGAAAACATTTACATACCATGACTTGTTTAACTCATGTTTTGAAGGCATGTGCCTGTAGTTTTTCGAGAAAAGAATGCAAGGACACAGAACACAATCTAGGGTTTTAATTAGTTGAGTGTAGCACATGCTCATCTGCTGCATGCTGCACAGGGAGAGCAGGGAGTGCTGCCTTCTTGCTCATTATGCACTAATGAGTTGTCTATTAATGAAAATGGAAAGCATTTATTTTGCAAGCACAAAGGGTTCAGCTGGATTAATTACTGCACTACAGCAACAAAATGAAAACAGAAAGTGCAGCATCACTCTTGTGTGGCACATTACCCATTAGCCAACTGTTATCAAGGCACGGCGAATGTTGCCGCACGACACACGCCGGGGACAGAAAATGTCCTCACAGGCCATTAAAGCTTCATGTGAACTCCAGTTTTGACGCATTTGATGTAGTTTCTTTCCAGTTTACAAGTTTCCATACAACTCGTTATGTGTCGACACGCAAAAAATCTTGTCAAGGTAAAATAACATGAACAGGGAATAGAATGATAAATTTTTCCGCAAAGCTTTAAAGTAGGACAGCATGATATAAAAAAACACACATAACTGCAATGTGTTTGCTGCATATTGTGATGACAGTATCCATTATGATTAAGTGGCTTTTTTCAGTTTCTTCATCACAATATCTCCACCATTCTCTGTCACCTTTAGAGTCTCAACTACTGAAAATAAACATTATGGGCCTGATTTATCAAAGGTTTGCGCTTAAAACATTAAAACGTACGCAAACCTCACAGCGGACACAAAAACATGAAGCAGGTGATTTACTAAGCAGGTGTAGGGGGTACTGCACCTGTTAAACGCGCAGCAAGAAGCACGCAATCCATTTAGCGCTTTTGCTCTCGATGAATATGCAATGTGGGCGTTTCTGTTAGAAGGTTCAAAATATTGGGAGGAGGACTATGGAGGACAGTCCCTGCCAAAATTGACAATTAAAAAAAAAGATAAATGAGGTGATACATTTGTAAATAAATAAATAAATATAGTAATAAAAAAATGTGGGAATAAATAAATAACTACATAAATGTGGAAATAAATGAATAAAATTGGAAAAACCTTTGTTAATAAATACATAGGATCTGTAAATAAATAAATATAGAAATAAATAAAAAAATTTGGAAATAAATAAAATAAATAGGTAAATACAATTGAAAATAAATAAATATGTGGGAATAAATAAAAAATGTAATTATGTATTACCCCATTTATTTCCAATGTTATTTTCTTTCTACATTTATTTATATATTTATTGCCACATTTAATTATTTCTACTTTTATTTATTTATTTTGACATTTGTTTATTTATGTTCACATTTACTTATTTCCACAGTTCTTTATTTACAGAAGTGTTTTTTACGTGTCCTGTCTGGCAGTGTGGCACTCAGAATTGGTGTCTGAGTACCAAGTAGAAGCCCAACAGATTTACTTTCACAAGTGGAGCATTACGGCTTTACAGCCCTGCCAACCTGTACGCATTTTGCGTAGCAGGTACGCAATTTGACATCTTAATACGCTGGTATGACCCGCCCCTCTAAACTATGCAAAAAGCTGCTGACATCTGAGTTCTGGGGCGAATGTGCACGTGCGGTACTCGTGTCTGACAACACGGTGCAGCAGTGTGGTGAAGCAGTTTCAGCCAATCATTGTAGAAAAGCGGAGAATTGAGTCTGCCTAACCTTTAGCGTAACATCCCCGCCTCTCCGACTCCGTTCCCCACTCGCTGCTGCGATTGTCGCTTAAAAAGGTAAACTGTGTGTGTGAGTGTCAGCGGACCTGCCAGCTTTTGGCAAATGTGAACTGTTAGGCGTAACATTACTTTCACTGTGTAAACATTCGAGCCGAAGTCTAAGTGAAAAAAAGAAAGAAAAAAAATGGCGAGGTGTTTTTTCTTAGCAAAATTATATATGTCCATTGCAGATATAATAGGCCTGTATATAAGGAGGAATGTGATTATTTATACAGTTTAAACATGTAGCCAACAAATCTTTTGCAACAAGTTTTGCAACGAGTGCCATGGCAGATGAGGGAGAGGAAGACAGGGAAGGACAGGGCAGCAGCAGACCTGCCAAAAACAAGAAGGTCCATGTTCCCCAGAAGTTTTGGATTAAATATCAAGAACAGTGGCCATGCTTGCGACGCTCTAAACTTCCATATCATGCATTGTGCACAGTGTGAAATTATGATTTGGACATAAGCCACCAGGGAGCTGCAGGTAGTGTATAAATTAGCCCCGGTGATGTGTGCATATGTGCTGTAAGCCAATTTAACTATTACATTCATGAAAACAAAAACACCTATTGCAATATAAAAAATAAATTACCATTTGAACTGAATACATATAATTTTTTGGGTTTTATTGTTTTTCTTCTAACCAATTTCTAGCCAGTGAATTGAGAAATTGCCGCACGCAAAGCAATTGAGTTTCAAAAGTCTGAAAAAAAGCTGCACAACACAAGTGCTACTCAAAATATTGACTAGGTTGGCAGGTCTGCTGTTCCTCCTCCGGACCCCAACCCCTGATGGCCAATAGCGAACAGGGGTGTGAAAAGACCCCTAGCCTACATCCTCCCGCTTAAGTTTGGTGTGGTTGCGTGTTGTTATAATGAGCATTTAAAACAGAGGGTCGGGATGTGGGGAAGGCAGCCACACATCCTCCAACCCCCACCCCGAGCCTCAGTGTCTATATGCGGTTTAACAGTGGCCACCGGGACCAGAGGTGAAGCTGATTGAACAGCTCCCCCTCTGGCTGCCGAAAGGTGTGCCCACCCCAAAGTCCCTACAAGTGTGTCTCATTAAAATGGTATAAGTGGGAGTGTCTAAGTAAAATTGGGACCCAGGCCGCCACGGGATAGTGAAGATGGAAACCCATCCTCGCACCCCAGTGACGTGCCCATGTCCCAAGACCTTATATGAGTGGTAAAGTGATGGAGCGGGTAGACAGAAGTGTTCAGGGATGGGGAGGGAAGGTCTGGGAGACAAAATGCCTTCCCAAGGAACCAGCTCCCCCACTGACTCCAATAGGCACAGCTGTTCACCAAGATCCACCAAGGGAGGGAGGCAATGGCACGTTCAACCAAGCCCCATGGATCTCAAGGCAGTCCCCCCAGTCCCATCCCAGAAGGAGAGCTATACCCACCCTGACATTCGCTCTACTATCAGAACACAACAAAAGACACTAGACACCCAGGTTGAGTTCAGCCCCCCTCCTCCTGCACACCCCTCCCCCCCGTTCAAGTGCACCCCGTAGGGGGAGAGCACCTGTCACTAGATAGCAACAGCCTCCCCGCCTACAGAAGTGTATTCTAATAAGGGGGGCGTTTCTAACACTGGCTTAAAGCCTGATTAGTCAGCTCTAAGACTCTATTCAAACAAGCCTGGCTCTGTACTACTGCGCTAGTGGCATCTAGCTACTCAGTGTGTCTGTCACAAAGTTGAGATACCAGACCACTGGAATTTTACAACCAGATAAATGCTGGTTCAACACCAGGCCTGTCCTGACAGGGAGGTCTCCTGCGAACACCAGACGAAAACTGAGGTGCTTTAGGTGGAGAGGTGCTGGGGCGCAGGGTTAGCAAGTGAAGGCTAAACCTCCCGTAGCTAGCGCAAAGCTAGAGGATAGGTAGCACCTCACAACCGAGCGTTCAGCACGTCTTTGTGTTTCGTCTGAGGTTTTTGATAACTTTTCACAACCACCTGTCCATGTCTCATATTGAATTCCCCACTCAGGACCGCCGTCGTGGTCAAGAGAGCAGACACGTGTCAAGCCAGCCAACGCTAGCGCTCTTCTAAAGATTAGCTTCGTGCATACATGGTGCATTACGGTAATAGAGCATTGGAACGGCATTGCAGGCGAAAATAATGAAATGAAGAGGAAGCCATAGACTTAACCATAATTTTTTTTAATTTATGACCTACCTAGTACTTTCCCATACTATTTCCAGAATAAATATAATGTTACTGTAAATTTTTGAAGAAACATAAAGATAATGCTTATCCAGGATAGGCGTTAGTGTCACTAACAGGAATTTTTTTCTCCAAAATGCTAAGAGATGACAGTCTACTATCTTTGTGAGAGCAGCTTCTCAGCTCTTGTTCAGTTAAAGACAAAACAGAGAAACAGGCTGGACATTATGCATGAGTTGCTTTGTCTACCATCACTCCAGACTTTGAGACTCTTGTCAAGAGCAAAAAAGATTCCAGTTCTCCCATTAATTCCTCCCAACTTGATAATGTTAAAGGAGTCATGACCTGTAATTTTAACTTTTCCACGAGAAAAAATTTATGTTATGATTGCCTAACGATTATACACTGGCCGGGAAGCCGATATTTAAAAGTGAAGCGTTTGTTTACCCCTGGGTTCGTCACTTGCGTTAGCATTGGAGAGGCTGGTGCCTGCATGAATGCCCTCACCAATAAGCTGAGAAAGCCTGATGCACAATAAGCAACAGTAGGACAGTGTCTCCTCTCTTTTTAGATATTCACAGAGGTAAAAGAAATTGCATCTGGTTTGTATGTAATTTAGTTGTGATGCACTTCCTTTTAAATGATCAGAGTCATTCTAATCGCTCACTAATAGCCTGATATCCCACTGGGTTCTCCTTGGAGAAGTCCAGGACACGGGGGAGGCGAGTGGGCTCAGCATCCTCAGCAGATGGTTCTTGATCAGATATTAGAGGATGGGCAGCAGGGTTGTTTGGCCATGAGCTTTCAGCCCTGCCTGTGGGACATCAACACTTCCAGCAACAGTTTAAGCGCCAAGTGAACCGCTCTGTGTCCTATCCAGGCTGTAGGGACATTGGTGAAGCGCTAGGGTGCTGTCCTTAAGCCTTGTAACAATGCACGAAGAAGCAAACATGCTGTCTCTTGTAGAATTGCTCTCACCCCATTTAGGCTTTGTATGATTTGATGACAAATGCTTATATAATTGCTATTGCTATATGATCTCTCTCGTAAAATGTCCTGATAAGCAAAATCGGACTTAGCTGGATTCGAGGAGAAAAAAAATCCTTTCATTCCATCACTGATTGCTCCTAATTTAACTATTTCTGGTGGAAAGATCTCAATAAATAGTGCAGACAGATTGGTTTTAAATATATGGGACACATGAATACAACGAGGATCAAGCCTTTTTTTTAATAAACTGAACATTAATGTTAGAATGGGTCTTATATGAGAATTCTAACATAGTTTTTTCTTTACCTGACCTCACCTGTCTCTTTCCACGCCATCATCCACAGAGCAAAAGTGAAAGCAGAGTGAATAAACACTGCAATCGGAGCTTTATTTATCCCTTCCCTTGTGAGAGTAGCAGCCGAAAATGGCAGAGCTTTCGATGTGACCTTCAGTTGGAGTGGTTTTCCATCAGTCACCACTGTCCCCTGCAGATCAGACAGTGGGCTGAGGACAAGTGGCACCTTCAGTCCTCTTCATGTGCTCTCCCTATTTAGCATCCCCCCACAGCTGTTCAGAAGATATTAATCTCATTTCACTTTCTGGAAGCCCCCCCCCCCCCCCCCCCCACTCCTCCATTTTATTTATTTTTCACTTATTATCCCATGCTTGGGTTACTTTGTTTGTCATAAGTTGCCTTAATGTTTTTTTTTTCATCACCCTGTCTCATTCTTCTCTTTTAACATGTATACTTCCCTGGTACAGGATTTTGGAAAAGCCATGGATGGAAGGGAGCTATATGGCCAGCTATAAATCGCTTCATGGTTTGCATAAAAACACTTTAGGACAAACAATTTGTCTTATACCAAGGTATTTCTTCAATCATAAACCAATCTTTCTAGCTTCATTACACGCCTGATTATTTCAGAAAATGGTATAACTGACAGTTTCAGACAGGTCTTGCAGACAGAAAAAAAAGTTTTTTAGTGATTTGCAGTAGCAGCTTGGCCTTGTCAAGTCTGATTACACAAACAGATGAGTATTATTTTTGCCCATTTTGCTAAATATAGGTATAAAACCCTGGACGGCCTCAACCTTCAGTTTGCTGTCAGCTTTCATAACTGTAACTGCATGTTCACCATCAATAAAAATGTTTGCGTCACTCCATCAAATGACAAAGGTTTTAGATCTAATATACTGAAATATTCAGAACAGAGACAGCTGTTTGCGAAGTTTCACAGACAAAAAGAAAAAAAAAAACAGGCACACATGTATTAGCCTAAAGAACAGCTAGTGACTGAATGACGTGTAAACTTTGGTGCAAAGAGGATTATGGTGTGGAGGTGTTTTTCAAATTTGGAAGGCCAAATCTAGATCTACTTTAAGTTTCAATAGTGGACAAATATGCCTTGAGTAAATAATGCACCGGTGTAACCTTTATATGCTTTTTCACCTATAGCATACCTAAGGGATAATGCCCGACGAGGTTCACGCCTCCACGTCGTCCATTAATTTCCGATCATTTCTGACACCTTGAAGGGCATTATCCCGATTATACCATGGTCACTTACGAAAGAAAGAAGTATTTAATCAAATAATTAAACTTTAATGTGCTAAAATAGTGAGGGTTTTTTATTTTTATAAGTCGAGCGCACTATTTAATATCTCCCGTATACAGGGGTTGCCAAGCAACGTGGCCACAGCGACCCGACAGCAGCAGTTGATCAGTGATGGGAAGTGAGATTGTGGCTTTACCTTACGTTACATTACCATCCCAGTCTTCAAAGTTGTCAAACTCACCAAATAAGTAAAAAAAAAAGATAAAATCACTCATGTTTTGTCTGTCTTGCTGTTGCGATGAGTCAACTGTGAAATAATGTTGAGTCTCCGTTGCCATGGTTACCGTCTAGCGTTTGAGCCAGTGCAATGATTTAGAATGTGTCCTCAGAATCGAGTATTCCCCCAGACAATAGTATAAATAATTTTAACCTGAGCTAAGCCAGGTTACCACAGTTTTCTTTAGTAGTCGACAGTTTTGAATAGTCTTAGTGTATATACTCAATAATTACTGCATAACGGTACCACTGCTTCTGGAATTCCATTTATGCTATAAAAATATTGCAACAATGTAGCACTTTTTAAAAATAGTTTAAAAAAATTACAAAATTATTTTATGGATCCTCAAAGTCTAGAAAGTTATTTCAGTGATTATTTCATTTCATGTGTGCTGTCTTTGGCATTTCAGGCCTATAGAGAAGATAGTTGCCTACATGTGCCAGGTAGATTACACCAATGTGGCCTCAGTGGTGTAATAGTTACCTGTTGTATGACGATCAACCATTTAGATTATTTGTGTTGCTGGATGGGTTTGTGGGTTGGTTGGTGAGTGTATGTGTAGAAAATAGTGTCTGTGTTGAGTGGGTGTAAGTGTGTCACCTGGCAGAGAATAGTTTTAAGACTGGCGAGAATGATAGAAAGCCTGCAACCTTCTGCAGCACTGAAGAGCACCAAAGGACAGGTGGAGTTGGCTCTGGATTGCCACAGCCACCCCAGGCAGAGAGACACAAGGCATTACCCCAGAGCAGCCATACACCCCGCAGAGAGATAGGTCATCAGTGAAGCACAGAAGCAGCAGCCCCCAGGCCAAAGAGGCACTGCGTCCCCCAGACCCAAAGAGCTTTACACTACTCATTCACCCATTGGCAACTGCATGGTAACTACAATGCAGCCACAGCTGCCCTGGGGCACACTGAAAGAAGCAAGGCTGAACACAACGAACGAGACAGACAGAACGTAGGTTTGAACCAGCAACCTTCCGATTACAGGACAAACTCCCAACTCTTGAGCCATGGTCGCCCAGTAAGTAGAAGGGGCAGGGGGGTATAAATCCCTCTGGGGGCCAGCTCCCCAACTGGCCCCTATTGTCCCACCTGCGACCACACTAATACTGCACCGAAGTAAGAGAGCAGAGATCCCCAAATGATGCCAGAAAATAGTTATGCCAAGAATTATATCTAATCCAATGTAGGCTACACTGAAGCACCAGATAGCTTAGAGAAAATGCTATTGTTAATTGTTGCTTTCTTAAATAAGGGTTTGTTATTCACTATGAACACAATAGCTTATTGAAAATGTTATTTTCCACCATGATGCACTTCACATCAACACCTTACTAATTAAGTCCATTGTAGGTTTGAGCAAGTAATATACATCGGCTTAAGGGCACACTGTGCATTTTCAGTATATTCTTCACATCAGCAGCAGACTTTTTAGCTCATAAGCTTATATGGTTTTTAAGATTCAAATCAAACATAAACCTTGATATAAAAACAGGCTTTTCTGCATTAAAAGTGAATAAGTTACATGTAAGTGAGGTGAAAGAAATAATGATTTTAGTGCAAATATAAAACCACAACCAATATATTTGTCAGAACAAAAAGTATATGAATATTTTGTAATTTCCCAAGATAAAAGAAATAAGTACAGATATCACTGAATATCTAATATTTCACCAGTGCTTTGCATAACACAAACCCTTAAATCAAATAAATTCAATTTTAAGATCCACAGCTAAACTAGTGCGTATTGCATTCAACAGCTATTCAGCTTCATGTCTTCCATTAAATGCAAACCACATACGCACCACTCAGTCGGCAGCTGCTGCAAACCCATTCACATTAAAAATATGCTAAGTAGAGGCAGTAGTTATAATAACTGTTTAAAATTTCATGAGGAGTGACTTAAATGAAATGAAATTTTATGAATTATAATTGTTTTCTGTTTCATCAATTGCTTTGTATTTAAAAACGTCTTTCACTCTCGGTCGTTCAACTGCAAATAAACAATTCTGAACAAATTGGAAGTGTCTAAGGGTGCTTAAGATATTAAAAAGTTTCTTGTCAGTGTCAATTCCAGAAAGAAAAAGTTGTTTAACTTATCTCGAATCAAAAGATGTAAAAAAAAATAGATGCACAACATAGGAACAGGAGAAACAAAAATGCAATCTCAAAGCCACTGCAATGGCTACAGTAAGTGCTACCTGAGTGTCTAAGAACAGATGTATGGCTCTCTAAGCCTCTTAAGGTGCTAAAAGAACCAGTGCTGGAAATAGCCATTACGGTGACCCAAAGCAAGATTGTGATTTGGAGCCCGTTTTGCCCTGCACTACAATATACAAACCTAAGATGTTCACGGACAATAGTGTACAAGTACCAGCCACTCAGCAGCTAAAGTATCTACACCCCCATCATTAGGGAGCATTGCTTTATTTTAATTTGTTGACCAACATAAAACAACAACAGACCTACATCATGTACTACATTCAAAGAGCACAAATAACCTCAGAAAGAGGGAGATGTTCCTGGCATGTGTTGTTCAGGGCAGCTCTGTTCTACACCAGCAATAAAAACACATAAAAAATATGAATGAGTCAGACTTGAAGTGAAAATATATGTATAAGCTGCTCCAAGACAATGATTACTTTATTTTTGACCTGGTATACCCTCTCATTAACCTATTCACAGAGAAAATACTAACCAACAACTGCTTATCTGGTACATGTAAATTTATACAAGGCTGTTATAACATAAGTTCAAAGATGTTTCAGGTGAAAAACACACCTTAACTAGCTTCTGATTCATAGGTTCCAAGTCTGGAGTAAAACGCTCTTTCAGAAGTTGCATATTATATGCTAAGTTTTAGTTTGTAACCACAGATATGAATGTGGCCTCCAACAACAGAACCCACTTGGTACTGTTATTTAGGTAAACAAAACTTACAGAACATTTTAGAAAGATCAACATTCACTATGAGACACGCTGCAAAAAATACTTATAAGATATTCAGAAGATTTTGAATCCTAAATTAATTTTTTTTATTCCTATTTACATTAGATCAGCTGATTGACAACGAGGGAAGGTCCCTTAAATAGGGTAAAATAACAGGGGCACAGGTGGGGTGGGATTTTTTTGTTTCGTTTTCAGATTTATTATTTTCAATACAAAGTATGACTGGACCTTTGTCAGGACTGCACATTGTTATTTATTTATAGTTTATTTATTTTAATATATATTTAAAAATCCCCCAAAATTAGTAAATTTTGTTGGAAAGCTATACAATCTGTCATCAAAGGTCTTTACAATTATTCAAACAAATGTACTAAAGTCTGTACGAATAGATGATTTGACAATTTAATCTACCGGACCCCAGCCAATACGTAGTTCATAAATCTTGCACTACTATCTAGGGGAGATAGTCAGGCATCATGTCCCTTGTAGTATACCATGAAATGACAGATTTCAGAATGTTCCAACCGAGAGTATTTTACTCTGAAGGTGAATCAAATATATTAGTGTACTCAAATTAGGCTTGGCCCTGCCAAAGACCCACAACTACGCTGAATAAAGGACCCACCAATTATTTTTGGATTGGTTTTGCAATCCATGGTCAAAATGTACTTTCATTCAAATCAATAATTGATTTGCTTTGTTTTAAACAATTTTTTTTTTTTACAATTGGCTAGAACCATTTGTAATGGTTAGAAGATCACTTCTAAACACTCTGGAAATTAGGTAATATCAACGTTACCACAACACCCAACTATTCCATATTCAAATCCAAGACTCTTTTATTCTGAAGGGGAATCAAATGTGTTGGTCATCAAATTGTTTAGCTCAGCCAAGCACCTGCGCATGAGATGTGAGTTTATCAAATATTTGCTTGGAAATTTTTTTATCCCTACCAGTCCTGAGATAACCGGTCCGCCACCAATTTTCTTATGAGGTTGCTTAAATCCCTATACATGTGGAGATATTGCTTATGAAAGTGTGAAAACACAAATTTTGTTTGTCCTTATCATGATTTGTACAGTTGATGACTGAGCATGAGTAAATTATGGGATAGACTTTAGAGGGAAATATCTTACTTTTAGCTGAAACAAAGTCAATAAAGTGACAGCAAAGAGGGTTTTGCCCCCACATCTTCTCCAGGTAAACATAGACATATTCAATAAACTACAATATTATTGAAACGTTTATTAGTTTCAGTATCTTAGCCAAGTGAAGCACAGTATATAGCTTAATTACACACAGATGGATGTTTTCATGTCTTTATGTCTGTTAAGTTTGATGATACAGCTAATGTAAACAAAACATTTAACATTAGAATATTACATCAGACCAGTAACAAACAATCTTTAATACAGAAATGTCTGCTTTGCAAAAAGCTTTGTTAACAGTTGCTTAAACTTTATTTTTCAAAAGGAACTTTTAATCTGACAAATTATCCTCATTGGAACACCTATTGTGATCTATAGAATATGACTATAGATTATTTAATTTTGTGATGTAAAATGTATAGCTCCACACCAGCGGTTGTCATTTTATCACTCTAGTAAATATTTACTTCAAAATAATAGAGATAGGGTCTACATTGACCCTCTTCCCATTGCCTTCTGTTTTTCACTAAAAAACAGATGCTATGAAATTAAAAAGATTAAAAACAAGGCAGAAAACTGTAAACGTTTGACAGTTGTAACAAACATGAACTGGTATGCATACTATATGCATATGATTATCAGTTTATGACAGGCTCGACACATTGGTACAGAGCTGTTAAAAGAAGAAGTGATGCAACACAGTGATAAACTGAAACGGAGGGTTTTAGGCATCTAATTCAATATAAGCAAACATGCAGCAGCGAAGCTGTTTGAAATATCAATGATTTTGCTAGTTTACAAATTAGAAACATGTCAAAGATGTCCAGAGAAAAATGTCCCATTGCAAATGTAAACAAGTTTCTCCATATGATGCTTTTATTGCATTCTATTTATAAGTTATAAAAGCACAAGATTGCACAATGTACCACCATTGATATATGCAACAACATGACTTATTTTAATTATATTTCCTACTGTCTCTTAATCTCTTTTGTCTGTTGAGTCCTCCCGGTGAGTTTGAGAGAATCAGAAATTCTTGTAGCAAAGCCACAAGTAGAGTCAGGTTATCTAGACACAAGTATGGCCCTTTGAAAACTCAAAAGGTCCCGCCTGTAATTACTCTCCATGTTCTCCCCAAGAGGCTTCCTCTCTTCTAATTTTCTCAAGGTGTACATGATGTCCTAGTGGATCTTCCATGATTAGAGGCAAGGGGCAATTTCCAGGTTACAGGATTAGGGAGCACTAGGAAACACAAGTTAACATAAAAACAAACACACCATGATGCATTCGCGATTTACGTTGGAAACCATTCAACCATTTTTGTCATTTGTAAAACAATCATAGACCACCTCATGGAACTCATTTAAATTTCTCACTTGGAAAATACGTTTATTGCTCAGCTTATTAAGGTGCAACATTAGTGAGCAAGGTTAAAGAGGATAATTACTGTCCTACAACTACTTTTGAAGACTACCTACTCACTCTGAGTTATCTGCGGTGAAAAGTGTAGCCCTCCCCGTGGAGACAAAAAATGTCAGAGAAACTGGAATGGGACTCCGGGATAGCTAATGCCAATGAACACTTAAAAGACTAAAAAAGATGTGACATTAGGAAAAGCGACATTGCTTTTTTCCCCCACTGGAGGAAAAGTAAGATAAATGTGGAGTAAAAGATGAGGGAAGCCAAGTGGGACAGAGGAAAAATTTAGTGATGCGGGACCATCTAAGGGATCAGCACACTTTGTCACCCTGTCGCACACAACAGGCAACACTGTCAATCACACACATATGCTTACACATCAAAGAATGCAAAAGCCTCTCAAACACATAGTAGAATACAAAGAAAAATCAGATAGGCTTGATCAACTAATAACATGGCAATAAATATGCAGTCACAGAAAAAAAGGCAAAAACTATTTTTATCACATGTCAAGAAACATGTATTCATATAGTAATTTTCCTATGTAAAATAATGTTGTGTATATATATATATATATAATAACATAACCCCTACAACAGTGTTTATATCATGCTGCCCTAATCTCTCTCTCCTAATAATTGTCCTCACCTGTGTCTCTCCAATCATTCACACCTGATCCTACTCACCTCCTGCCTTTAAAACCCGTCACTTCTTCACTCAGCGCCGGATCATTGGATTGTCTTTGTCTCCATGGTGTGTCATCCTGCTGTTTCCCGTCCTACCTCTCCGTTCCTGACATTATAACCATCATCAGCACTACTCCATCATCACCTGTAATAAATATCCTGCACCTTTCTCTGCGTCTGCGTTTGGGTCCTTGGTCCACACCACATTTCCTTAAAGAATGATCCGGCCGTAAAAATTGACCCAGCACTCGCCCGGGAGATTGCATCCCTTCAGAAAGACATCTGGACCAACCTGTCCAGGATCTCCGCCTTTCCTCACCCTCCTCTACGCATCTCCTCCCTGCAGCGATCTGCGCACCGGCTCCACCCAGTCCCTCTGCTCTCGTCGAGACCAGCTTCCCCTGTTTCACCGCCGGCTCCAGCTCCAACCTGTCCGCTGGCTTCAGCCATGAAGTCAGCGTCAGCCTGCTCGGCCCCGAAGTCAGCGTCAGCCTGCTCGGCCTCGAAGTCAGCGTCTGCCTGCTCGGCCCCGGAGTCATCGTCTGCCAGAGAGCCAGTCAGCCAGTCAGCCCCCGCCAGAGAGCTCGTTCCAGTTCCAGTCCCAGGGCCTGCCACCATCGTGGCTGCTGTCTTCCTAGCAGTCACAGCGGCAGCTCTCCAGCATCTGGCGTCTCCCCATGAGTCGCCAGAGTCCCCGGAGAGGGTCATGGAGGACCCGTCCCAGTCACTAAAGTTCCCAGGGAGGGTCAAGGAGGACCCGTCCCTGTCACTGGAGCCTCTTCGCCGCCTACCACCACCTGGCCACCCGCGAGACTTCCAGGGGCGTACCAAAAAAGGGGCCTCCTTCCGTGGGCCCCCACCACCCACCCTGGCAAGGGTGGGTGGAGGGGGTGGAGGAATTTTGGGTTTTCATGAACTGTATGCCAAAATCATCCGTTTTAAAACAATAAAAGACCTGAAATATTTGAGTTGGTGTGCAATGAATCTAAAATATATGAAAGTTAAATTTTTATCATTACATTATGGAAAAGAATGAACTTTATCACAATATGCTAATTTTTTTTAGAAGGACCTGTACGTATCTGTTAGGGGTCGGACTAATATCCATGCTGTTGAGTTTGGTGCAGATCAGATTATGTATGTGAGCCAAAAATATTTCCATGAAGTGATATGAGGCTTCGCCACACCCTCAAAGCCTCACCCTCTTTCTAAACCACTCAGTTCTGGCAACCAAGTTACACCTGCTTGTTTTCAGTCAATGTTCACCGCCAGATGTTGATTATGTAATAGGAGGCAAATACAGACCTTTCTAAGTAAAACATTACACTTCCTGTTTTCAAGGGGTGGGGCTTAGGTGACATGAGCAAATGATCCTATGAATGTGCTGAGTTCCCCTTGCTGTATGTGATGACACGCAGACAGTTTAATACAGCTGTGTCTTTGTTTGTGGAAGTTAGTAAACAATCTATTTTTGTGGTGAAAAGCCATATTTTGAGGCTTGGGAATGCCCACATGCTTTGATGCAGCAAACATCTTCACTCATTTTGAAGTTTGTAAGTCAAAAGCTCTAAGAGAAGTTTGCTCAAATACACCCTGTATAAATGGCTGGATGATTTGATCCAAAATGTCCGACTTCCTATAGGGTTTGGACCATGGCTCCAAGAGACCTTTTTTGTAGGTCCGGAGACACTACATAGGTGTGCCAAATTTTATAATCCTCGGATAAAATATAGCCGGGGGCTGGATTTTTTTAAATGCTTCTAGGGGGGCGCTGTGGGGGAATCAGGCCACAGCCACCAAAAATTAGAATAAATACCTTTTAGGGTTGGACTAATAACCATCCTGTGTAATATGGTGCAGGTCAAATAACATTTGTGGAAATTACAGTCAAACTTATTGCCACGGAGTGACGGCTGAATTCACTACCCTGCCACAGCCCCACCCTCTTTTGAAAACTCTCAGTGCTGGACAACAATTTATCCCAACATGTTTACAGTTTCATGTTGATTAGGTCAAGGGTGTAAAATCCAGACCTTTCAGAGCAAAACATTACACTTCCTATTCTGAGTGGGCGGGGTTTAAGTGACGTTAGCATTTGACCATTGGACTTTCTAATGGACCTGATGAAAATCCACAAAGTAGGTTTAATGCCTTTTTGACTTTCAGGTTCAAAGATATAACAACTTTTATTTTTTTATGTTTAGTCCAGTTTAAAGCCTGGGCCTGTCACTTCAGCAAATACCAAAGGTAAATTTTTTTGATAACTTTAAATCCTCAATGTCTAAAGGTCATCCTGAGCAATTTAAGATAAACTAAGGTAAATGCGGAGGCTGATTTGAACTTTTATGGGGGCGTAGTTGAGCATTTGCCTTTGCAACTTTTCCGAAACCCTTAAAATACATGAATTTCACACACCACGGATGCATCTGCCAAATGTGGTGAGTTTTTGTATATGTTTTTCCCTCCAAATAGGCAATTCCTTTTTGCTAAAAATAAACAGTACAGATATTGTATCTTCATATAGGGTGGCAGGTGGGTTGTACTCTTTCCATATCTAAAGTGTTTTTCTAATAAACTTTGAGGCTTTTATGAAACAGATGTATTTAGACTGAAAATGATATACATATGTACTTCATTTACTGGGGATTCTGAAGGTACCTGCTTGGACTAGATTTAGGACTATCAAAGAAAAGTGGGCTGAGTATATGATTTTTTTAGCTGACCTCCACCTAGAAATATTTGTTTTCCTGCCCGCCTCGATACAATTTTCAGGAAATGTCTGCAATGGGACCAGGAACAACTGATAAAATTGTGTGGTTGATCTAACATGAACCGCACCGATCAGCCGTGGTATCAAGGACTCTTCTCCCATTTCATAGAGCTCAGACGGCTGAGCTCGTGCAGCAGCCCCGCTATACAGTTGGACCATAGCACAGCAAACTAATTGTGAATGCGCGAATCTCCCCTCTCTGCTGGAAGAGCACAGCAACAGCACGAACACAGCCATACATCTCATTAACAGACATTTTATTGGAAAAGTACAAAAATTTAGAATTGGACAACAACATGGGGATGGGGGGATGGGGGGATGGGGTGGGGGTGGCCTATGTGGAGGTCTGTGCTCTCCGAGTGCTTTTCTAGTTTATATTGTAAAATAAATTTCAAAACAATGTAACATATTACTTCACATTTCTGCTCTACTATCACCTAAACATCACAATGTTGAAGTTTGTCGTTGTAAGGTGAAACAATGTGGGATTAATACTTTTACTAGGCATTGTACTTGATCAACTGGAACAGTTTGTTTTACCATTTTCTCTATCCGTGTCAGAAAGGACAAGTGTGTCTGATGACATGTTACAACTTGAATATTGTTTATTTGAAGAAAGCTGCTGTTGAAGATTTGTTGTTGCATGGATGTTGTGGCTTTATTTTCCCAGAATTCCCTGCAGTGTAGTGAGATTCCAGCTTTTGGAGCAGTCCTGTCTGCTTGGCATTATGTGAACTCTGATCTTGTTTGATTGCATATGTATGCAATCAAACAAGATCAGAGTTCATTTCAATCCCCCAAAGTTTTTAGGTGGACCAGACTTCTCTGTTTCCGTCCGCATCAGAGTTCGATGGCCCATTCAAACCCCCCCCAAACGAACCAGAACTTCGGGGCAAACTAAAAAACTTTGATTAAAGCAGACTAAAAAGGGCTGGTGTCATGTTTTAAGGTTATAAGGACCCAAATGCAGCAGAGTAACGTAAAATAAAATGGTTTAATGAAAACAAGGACAAGGAACTTACATAACTCAGGAGGATCAAAAGGCAGCAAAACGGGGAAACAGGAACCAGATGGGCAACAAGGAAGGCAGGGACCAGGCGGGGAAGAAAGACGGCAGGGAAGCGAGGGACCGAACAGGAAAGGATGACGGACGAGAGTCCAAAACCAAATAACAAAAAACACACCCAAACAGGGTAGGTGGAGGGGGGCCTAGGAAGGAGGGTAAGAGTCGAAAACAAAACAAAACAGTTGAAGGCAAAAGTCCTGAGGCCTGCGACGAAGGAGCAGGAACCCGGGAGGCCGCGACGAAGGAGCAGGAGACGAGGAGGCCGGCGACGAGGAACCAAGAGACGAGGAGGCCGGCGACGAGGAACCAAGAGACGAGGAGGCCGGCGACGAGGAACCAAGAGACGAGGAGGCCGGCGACGAGGAACCAAGAGACGAGGAGGCCGGCGACGAGGAACCAAGAGACGAGGAGGCCGGCGACGAGGAACCAAGAGACGAGGAGGCCGGCGACGAGGAACCAAGAGACGAGGAGGCCGGCGCCGAGGAACCAAGAGACAAGGAGGCCGGCGACGAGGAACCAAGAGACGAGGAGGCCGGCGACGAGGAACCAGAAGGCGAGGTGGCCGGCGACGAGGAACCAGAAGACGAGGAGGCCGGCAACGAGGAACCAAGAGACGAGATGGCCGGCGACGAGGAACCAGGAGACGGCGTGGAGGCCGGCGGCGACGTGCTGACCCCGAGGCTGTGTCCCTCGGGAATCTCTCGGCGGAGTCTGGAGCCCGAGGCGTGTCTCCCTGGACACCCTCGGCGGAGTCTGGAGCCCGAGGCGTGTCTCCCGGGACACCCTCGGCGGAGTCTGGAGCCCGAGGCGTGTCTCCCGGGACACCCCCGGCGAAGTCTGGAGCCCGAGGCGTGTCTCCCGGGACACCCTCGGCGGAGTCTGGAGCCCGAGGCGTGTCTCCCGGGACACCCTCGGCGGAGTCTGGAGCCCGAGGCGTGTCTCCCGGGACACCCTCGGCGGAGTCTGGAGCCCGAGGCGTGTCTCCCGGGACACCCTCGGCGGAGTCTTGGGCCCGAGGCGTGTCTCCCTGGACACCCTCGGCGGAGTCTGGAGCCCGAGGCGTGTCCCTCTGGACACCCTCGGCGGAGTCTGGAGCCCGAGGTGTGTCTCCCGGGACACCCTCGGCGGAGTCTGGAGCCCGAGGCGTGTCTCCCGGGACACCCCCGGCGGAGTCTAGAGCCCGAGGCGTGTCTCCCGGGACACCCTCGGCGGAGTCTGGAGCCCGAGGCGTGTCTCCCGGGACACCCTCGGCGGAGTCTGGAGCCCGAGGCGTGTCTCCCGGGACACCCTCGGCGGAGTCTGGAGCCCGAGGCGTGTCTCCCGGGACACCCTCGGCGGAGTCTTGGGCCCGAGGCGTGTCTCCTTGGACACCCTCGGCGGAGTCTGGAGCCCGAGGCGTGTCCCTCTGGACACCCTCGGCGGAGTCTGGAGCCCGAGGCGTGTCCCTCTGGACACCCTCGGTGGAGACAGGAACAAGAGCCAGGGGCGTGTCCTCTGGAACACCCTCTGCGGAGCCAGGAATCAGAGGCGTGTCCCTCTGGACACCCTCGGCGGAGACAGGAACAGGAGCCAGGGGCGTGTCCTCTGGAACACCCTCTGCGGAGCCAGGAATCAGAGGCATGTCCTCTGGAACACCCTCTGCGGAGCCAGGAATCAGAGGCGTGTCCTCTGGAACAACCTCTGCGGAGCCAGGAATCAGAGGTGTGTCCTCTGGAACACCCTCTGCGGAGCCAGGAATCAGAGGCGTGTCCTCTGGAACACCCTCTGCGGAGCCAGGAATCAGAGGCGTGTCCTCTGGAACACCCTCTGCGGAGCCAGGAATCAGAGGCGTGTCCTCCCAGACACCCCCGGCGGAAACAGGAACCCGAGGCGTGTCCTCCCAGACACCCCCGGCGGAATCAGGAGCCAGAGGCGTGTTAACCCGCACACCCCCTGTGGAAACAGGAGTCAGAGGCGTGTCCTCCGGAAAACCCTCTGTGGAGACAGGAACCGGAAGAGTGTAGCGTCTCTTCCAAATGGTGGCGCCGTATGCCTCAAACAAGGCTTCCATCATCCCAGAGTCATCCTTGAATAACTGAGAAAATAAGGTGAACTCCTCCTCGGTGATTGTATTCAACAAAGGTGGGGAGTCCGGAGCAGGAGCGAAAGGCGGTGCTTGAGGCTGGCTGGAAGCCGGGACCGGAGACTGGTCGCGCCGGCTTTGTGCAGGAAGCGGACCCCGGAAGCACGGGTGCAGTCGGGCAGTTTCTGCGACCGGCGGCTCGCCATTTCGAGATGCCTGGGGAGGAAGTGGGTCGCCCCGGCTGGGAACAGGGAGCGGACCCCAGAAGCGCCGGTGAGGTTGGGCAGCGTCTGCGACCGACATCTCCCAGCTCTGAGGTACCGGGACCGGAGCTTGGGCGGTCTGGAGGCTGTGGTGCAGGACCGGCGCCTGGGGAACCAGGAAGTCGCCCCTCGAGCCCCCCTGGAGTAGGATGGGAGATGCTCTGGGACATCGACGACGGCGGCGGCCTGAGGAACGGGGAGCGGAGGAACAGCTCGTCCCAATCCCAAGAGGACCAGGACAATAGGCCAATCGGGACCCGACATAGGGTGAGTTGGAATAAAGTCCTTGGCTAATACTCCAGTTTATGAGCTCCTGTAAATCCTCCTCTGAGTGTGCGTATTCTGCTGGGTCCATAGTGGGGCTGGTTCGTTCTGTCATGTTTTAAGGTTATAAGGACCCAAATGCAGCAGAGTAACGTAAAATAAAATGGTTTAATGAAAACAAGGACAAGGAACTTACATAACTCAGGAGGATCAAAAGGCAGCAAAACGGGGAAACAGGAACCAGACGGGCAACAAGGAAGGCAGGGACCAGGCGGGGAAGAAAGACGGCAGGGAAGCGAGGGACCGAACAGGAAAGGATGACGGACGAACCAGCAAGTAGTGAGTGAATGAGAACCGAATATATACTGAGGAGGAGAGTGAAGAGTGAACACGGAAGGAGCAGGAGACCAATTAGTGAAAGCGGTTGCAGCTGAGAGGGAGTGAGCAGGTGAAAGTAATTAACTGGGACAGGAGGTAAAATGGCTGGGAGACAGAAGACTGTAAAGAAACTAGAAAGGATAATAAGTCTAAGGAGAAATCTACAGGAAACAGTGGAGAACAGAAGGAAGAAATAAATAAAGAGATAAAGGAAACACAAATGGGAAGAACCCAGGGAGTGCCAGAATACAAAAATATAATTACACTGAAGGAAAACTACTAACTTAAGACACAAAAAGGAGGAGCAACACAAGAGGGCACCTTGGGGTAAAAAGGGGAAGAAAACCAAGTGGAAGGAAAAACTTAAACTTGCTACACAAAAATCCAAAGACCATGACAGCTGGTGTGAAAGCACCCTTAATTTATTTTACTTTTTTATTACTGCTGTCACAACAGCTAAAGTTTATATTCACTTTAGGTTTAGCTTCCAACCAAAAACATGGTCAAGACAAAAACAGTTGCCGGGAATGGACCCTTTTTTACAGTATTCCTCAATTTTTGTCTTGTGCTATATGGTTGGAGTCAAGCAGAAAAGTGAAAGGATTTGAAGAAATAAGATCTGATGGGACTCAAGCTCCTTTCTACAGGCTTCCCTACTTCCCTATAGACAGTATTTTTGGCTCTGTCAAAAGTATCAAATGTGCACATTGTCAAATTCGTGTGCCAAGACATCAAGCATAACATTGATTAATATGTTGAAGGTCTGAAGTTATCACTTTGCAAAAACACATGCCATGAGATATGAGTAGGAATTTTTTTTTTACAAATTTTTTTTTTGCCTTAGTTGTGAAAATAGACCTTTATACACTACCTGGTATGAGACCGAGTTAGATGAAAAATCCAACCTGATTTGTGCAGCAAAGAACCATAAAAAAAACAAATTTTAGCCAAAGAATCAATTTGGGGTGTATTTCTTTGAATCCTGCTGTACAAAAGCACATTTAGGTCATTCAGTTAGTTTTGTGGGCTTAAAGCGTTTAATCTACGAAGTTGCAAATTGCTACTTCTTTTCAGAACTCAAATAAAAGTGGCGCAAAAAAGTGCTCCATAAATTTAGGCTTTTATCCTTGATTTGAATAGAGAGGCATTGTATCCAGACCTCAAAATCTGTGCAGAGAATAGTGATTGATTGTAGCTCATGATTCTACAAAATCTCTATTGCTTGATTTAGAGTTACTGCATTTTAGACGAAATTACTCAAGCCATTCATGAATTGGGGCAAAAAGATGAATACATAAAGCTAATAGCAAACATATTTTAAAATCTTGGAGTTGCAGATTTGTCAGTTTCTTTCTTTAAATGTATCTTTGAACAACTTCTGTATACCGAGCATCTGAAGCAATTATCCTTTTTATCTCTGTGATTCAACCAAACAAATTTACTTTTGTGAACGCGTTCTAAGAAAACATACATTCAACTTGTATGTGTTTTCCCTTATTCTTTTTTTTCCTGATGCCCACTGTTGAAATTAAACTACTCTGCCATGCACAGAACAGCAGCCAGTTAAGTTAACCTTTTTTTACTTTGTGATAGTGAAGACTCCATACATGATAATAGTTTGAAATCTTTGTGAAAAGATATGAATATGAAGGAAAGCAACTTGAAGGCTAAAACTCTAGTAAGTTCTTTATACTTGAGATAAGCACTTGCAACCTTGCAAAGATTAAGTTGGTAAATGAAATGAATTAATGGCAATGAGCATTTAACAAACTTATGTTTAGAAAATAGATTTTTTTCTCACATGCAAAGTCACATCTGAGAACATGATAATGTGATAAATATTTGAAATTTTACGTTCAACTAGTGTGTGGAATATGTGAAGCACACAAAACATATTTTACTCATAAGAAACATGTTTTCGGAACAGATGAGCACATGATTACATGTGTTGCCCATTTTTAAGAGGCTACATGAAACTTTTTCCCCAAAATAAACGTAACAATAGCCTTTTTATTTGACTATTTATTACTCAAACATCTCCTGGTGAGCATACTGACACCTTGTCAGCTCACAGAGGGTGCACCTATAAGCCTGTATCCAATTTTTCCTATTTTCTGTTGGGTCGGATTTTTCGCGCGCTGTCTGCGGATGTGATGTTCATGTTAAGCGTTTCAGATCACTCTGCCACCACCGCTAGTCAGCAATTAGCCTACACTCGCAAGCAGTGCAATGTGTCATATATATTGCAACCATACAAACACCAAACACTCGGCAACATAGTGCCCCAGGGAACTTGACATGTGGTGGGTGAGATTGGAATCAAACTTACAACCTACTTATTACCACAGGACTACTAGTAATCACAAAGGAGCAGCTATCCCACATGATAGCCCTGGGATGGCAATACCAAGAGACAACCCTATCTGTACAAAGGAGCAACTATGACTCCTGGATATCCATCATTTTTGGGGAGTTTTGATGAAGCAGTGTTAGTGATGTAAGATCCCCCGCAAACAGTTCTTTAATTAGGCCCAAGCGGCTAAGCGCTGCAAAGGCCTATTGTACAAGATATGGCCATCCACATGAATAGACAAGTCAGACAAGGAGAGATTTAATTAAAGAAGCAGTCAAAAGACCTATGTTAACTCTAGAGGAGCTGCAGATTTCAAGATCTCAGAACAAAGAACCTATGAATTTGATGACTAGTTCCTGCATTGGACAGATTTGGCCTTTATGGAAAAGTGTTACAAAGAAAAACATTGACAACAAACCACAGGAAATCCCAGAAGCCATACAAGAGAAATAACAAACATGTGGAAGGAAATAATCATGGCAGATGGGATCAAAAGTTATTTTTGTTTTACACTACATGCAAATGTGTGAAGGAAGATTAACAGTGCGCATCACTCTAAAGACTTCTTCCCTGTGATGAAAGATGGTTGTGGCAGCAGGATGCTGTGGCAACGCTTTTTATTCAGTCGGAACAGGGAAACTAATCAAAATCCATGGGAAGACAGATAGACCCAAATACTGGATAATTTCCAGTTGCAAACCTGTTGTAGGCTTTAAAAGGCGAGGCTAAAGGTTGCCCTTCTAGCAGTAAATAGCTTAAAATAATGTAAGATTTGTAAATTAATGTTTACAAACACTCAACATCCAGTTACATTGTGTTCAAAATAATTGTGCAAAAACAAATGGAAAAAGAAACTCCCAAAACATATATTTTCCTTTGAATTTCAAAAATAAGTATTACTTAGTGTTGGAATGTAACATAGAACACAATGACATTTGCAATCGAAAACTGTTTAAATGTGAAAAAGTTATAGTGGTATTAATACTTGTACTGTAACATTGCATTTAAAAGTTTTCCCCTCCTGTGTCTATTCTCCAAAGGCAAACTGCAGTGACACCTGTGCAGTTTGTAAAACATTACCCCCTGCACTGAAGCCAAAACACACTTGAAAAATATGTCCCCATGGAGTACTCTGGGAGCTAATTTTATTCAGAGAAATAAACCTGTTATCACATGCACACATTAAACCATGCCAGCTTGTCCAGAAGAACAGAGGCAAAGCTTTTAAGCAAATGGCAGTTGTGTAAACTCAAATGGCAATGTTGAAAGTCAATTCAATAATAGCTGAAAGCCATTACAACACTGTTATTAACAAGGTTACGGGAAATGCAATTAGCCTCTTCACCATTGCTCACAGCAAAAAACAGCGAGATGTTACCATGAAAAGGAAACAAAATGAAAAGAAAACAAGAAGAAAATGACAAAAGAGCCAGACGGAATGATTTACAGCTGGGTATTGGAAAACAGGACAATAAAAGGAAGTATTGAATTGTACGGGAGATAAGGAAAGTCCACATCGACAACAAAGGTATGACAGAAGAAACACTAAGCTGCAACGATGACAAATTCTTTTCAGTAAGAAAGTGTTTATTTTACTCAGGTGCTGCCCTTAAGGATAAATCCCACTAGCCAACAAAATCTTAACACAGCAGCAAAATACACAATTTAATAAGTCCCAATAGCTATACAAGAGTCAAGGCTTGAGGTGCAATAACACAGTGATCATGAGAAAAAAAACAATAAAAGAGAAGTGAAACTTTACAGCAAACTAGTAACAGCTTAAATACCTTTTTAATCACATATGTCCATCTCAGTAAATTAGAATATGAAACAGTTTAATTCAGTAATTCAGTTCAGAAAGTAAAACTCATCTATTATATAAATTCATTACACACTGACTGATATACTTCAAGCATATTTTGTTACGTTTGATGATTCTGGTTTGCACCTCATAAAAATCTAGAGATAATTTTGAAGACAAAAATTAAAGAAAGAAAAGTAAAGTATGTTGATGTATTGTGTTCAGCTATACACTATTATTTTTTTGAGCTCTTTTTGCTTGCATTCCTGCATCTGTGCAGACTGTAAGACTGCTGAGGTGTATTGGAAGCCTAGGTTGATTTAGCTTATCTGCACTGTTGGTTCAGGTGTCTCTCATCCTCCTCTTTACAACACCTTTATAAATTCTGCATGGCATTTAAACCAACTGAGTTTTCTGGCCAATCAAGTACAGTAATTCCAAGGTTAGTATTGGTACGCTTGGTAGTGTGGGCTGGTGCAAAGTCCTGCTTAAAGATGAAATCAGCATCTCCATGAAGCTTGTCAGCAGATGTCAACATGAAGTATAAAATATCCTAGCAGACAGCTGCATCACACCTGATAAAAAACACTGGACCAACACCAGCAGACGACATGGCTCCCTATATCATCTGAGGAAACTTCAGTCTGCATCTCAAGCAACTACGATTCTGTGCCTTTCCAATCTTAGAAGTCTAAGACCTTGAGTTTCAAATGAAATGCACAATTTACTTTCATCTCACAAAGTTACTCTTGAAACCCTTACTCCAGCCATAGTCAACCTGCAGCTATCTCTGTTGTGCAACTTTTTATCACATTCTCCCCCACTCAGGTTTATATATATATATATATATATATATATATATATATATATATATATATATATATATATATATATATATATATATATATATATATATATATATATATATATCTGTGTGTGTGTGTATGTATATATATATGTATGTATATGTATGTATATGTGTGTGTTTTCATACAACACTCTTTCAACAGCTTCTTTAGCAATGATCTTTGATGACTCAGTCTTTTATATTGAGTTCTGTATTGTAAAACCTAAGATGCAGGATTGTTTCATTAGCTGTAAGCCATAATTATTAATACAATAGTAATACATGTTTTATATACATCACTGCGGGTAATGAATCTATGCAATATCTGAGTTTCCTTTATGAAAGGAATTACTGAAATACATATTTTTGGATATTTACATTCATTGAAACGGTACTTTGAGACTGCATTTGTTAGGATGATTGTGAAGGAGGATGAGGTCATGGGAAATGAATGATAGAATACACTGTCTCAAAGCACACTTCCAGCATGTTTCCTTAGAGAACAGGGCCAGCTGTCTAACCTCAACATAACATTGTCAAGGTGACCACTTTGCATATTATGAATTATGTTCTAAACTGCGAAGCAAAAAAGCTAGTCATAATGTCCTAAGTGTAGTGCTCTTGTTATTAAAACGTTTTTCCTAGTTTAACAGAAATCTATCTGGGAAATTCACATTTTTTGCAATGTGTTTTTATCCTCTACCAGGATGAAACTGTAATAAATCAAGTTAAAAGAGAGCAATTCTAGTTTATAATATTCAATCAGTGGTTGTTCTTGAAGATAGGGGGGTTTGGCTACAACTGATATACCAGCACAGAACTAAGGCAGCAGACGGGAGGGTAATGAGGAGGTAAATATGATTAAAACCTCTCCTCAGGCTGCCTTGGACTAACCATTAAACCAGTGGATGCTCTTTATACCTAATCCATCAGACTGCTTAGCTCCCACGGAGAGTAAAGAGAGAGGGATGGCAGGGAACTCAACCCAAAACCTCAAATCTCTCTTCCCACAAACATAACTTACACTCCGGGAGGCTCACTCGTTATTAAAGAGCTGCCAAGAAAGCCCCTGAACACAAGTTCCGGTGGCAAAGGGTTGATGATGTCTTGTGTAAAAGCATTGCTAATTCTGCAACAAAACTAAGAGGGAAGCTAAGTTTTTTTTTAACAGCTCATTGAGAGAGAGAGTATGGGAGAGGGCACAGAGGATATTCTTTCTACAGACAAGTGAGATGTAGCAAACATTGTAAAAGTCATAGTAGCAAAGCCGTGTTCATCACTTCTTGGTGTATTTAAGCAAATCTGTTTAGAAAAATAATGCTAAACAGTTTGCCTAGAACCCACTGCCAAGACTGCAATTGTTTACAATAAAAATAAAAGCTTTAATGGAAATTTGAAGTAAGATGACTTCAGATCACTATAAAATATGTTCTGCCATTCAGAATCTCTAAAATCTTCCAATCCTGCGTTAATTCTATTGTTACAACAAGAATACCCAAACTGAGCAGATATCAGACAGCCATGAGCACTGCACTGTGTTTATCGTTTAATTTTAGTCCATTTGTCTTTGGGATTTGCAAAAAATGACTTCTTGGCTATTGTGGATAATGCTGATGTAGACACGGCTAATCTCATCTGCTCTTTTGCACCGCTCGTTTGAATGCCTCGTCTTTTGTGTATCAGCAACTCCTGCAGTCAGACACTCAAACAACCCCTGATAATCCCCCAAAGACATAAGAATCATGGATTACAGCTGGAGAGAATCCACATGCATCTCACTGTTGAGCTGAGCATGTTGGATTGTTGTGCAAAGCCTGTAGGATAATTATCAGCAGGAGGCACAGCCTGTGGAGAAAGAAGGCATCTTCAGCCCCAGGCCCTTTAAATGAGCCCTGCAGACCAGCTGAAAGATGCTGATGGCTCTTTTTATTAGGGAAACAAGAGGCTTTTCATTGAATGACTGAGGACTGTAGTTTTGCACGATGTGAGGGCAACTGCAGCAAGAGCTACGCCATAATGCTGCATGAATCTGGCACCAATTTGTTTCTTTTTAATAATTTATCTATATTTTGTATATATTAATATATGGTGTAAAATTCAACAGATCAACAGACAGAATCACTTATCACTTTGATGGTCACTTAGTGTTGACAGTCATCCTACAGTGGTAGAAGTTTGTTGTTTTAAAGAATTCGCTGGATTGGCTTGTACACACCAAATGTTGTTCGTTTGTTTCTGTAAAAATTCAGCTTTAAAGGAGTCATGATCTGTAATTTTCACTTTTCCACAAGAAAAAATTAATGTTATGATTGTCTAACGATTATACACTGGCTGGGAAGCCGATAGCGTTTGTTTGAAGCGTTTATTTACCCTTGGGTTCGTCAACCAGCCCACGTGCACGCGCACTCAAATACGGGATGTAAAATTTCTGGGCAGCGCAGGATATACCATATATGGACATCGCAGACCTATGGTGTAGGAAGCCCGCCCTGCTCTACTCCCCCTCATATTCAGTCGAGCGCCGCCATTACTGAATTTCGATTCGAAGTACGAACTCGAGTTCCGTTTGGAAAAAGGGGCCATTCCAACAATCAGAGACTTGCCTGCAATTGAAACGGTAAGGCTGTGTTTTTATTGCTCTACTGTGTGTAACAAACAGCAGCTAACTGCTAATGCGGCTATTGTATGCTAGCAGGAGTAGTAGCTTCGAGGACAACACAGGTAATGGCTGCTACTTTGCAAACAACAAATGACCTAGAATGCCACCAATCAACGTGCCTCTCATTTGCATTATTACAATGACCGTCCACGACAGCCAAAATATCGCATCAGATCTCGCGAGACAATAATGGCTTCAGAAATAAGGGTCAGAGGAGCTCTGTATTTATTTTTTTCACTTTTCTTTCACTTTTCTTTTTTAGAAGGGCCTGAAAGATTATAATAGAGCGTGGGTATCCAAGGTAATACTAGGTTATGACTCCTTTAATTACAGGGCTGTGCTGTGAAAAAAATAATAATAAGGATTTCATTGCTTTTTGTATTTATAATTTTAATAAGTGATATTTCTACTAAAGATGAAAGTTGTTACAATTGGGCTAGGTTATTGAATTACTTTTTGATTCACACATTTTTCAATCATTTGCGCAATGGGTGAAAAACACAAAATAGAAATGATCGGAATTTTACAGTTTTAGAACTTTACAGTTTTATCACAGTACAAAAACAAAAGATTACAAAGATACAATAATTACAATGTTGTACATTACACTAAACCGAACATCACCAACATCATCATTTGGTAAATCACATTTGACATCAGAAAACACTGATCTCTAATCATTAAATTCACTTTTGCGCCTGCATAATTTTTTGTTTTTTTAATTAGAGGATTCAATTCAATTCAGTTTATTTATATAGCGCCAATTCACAACAGATGTCATCTCAAGGCACTTAACAAGAAGTCATTTCAATACATTTATACAAACATTCCAATCAGTTAAAAAGTTTCCTATTTAAGGAATCCCAGCAGATTGCGTCAGTCATTGGCGTGAGGTTGGGCCCCGTTGATGCAGACTTTCCAACCACAGCAATCCTTCAGCAATCCCTTATACTGAGCAAGCATGGATGCATTGATCAGGGTTTTAGTGGGCAATACAAATTTCTTAAAAAAAGTGCATCAGGATTCTTAACATCGCTAGTTCTTATAAATCCAACAGAACATTACAAGATTTCCTCACTTATACTTTCCAGCCACTTTGAAAACGTACACCTTTTATGTAGTGGATTGACCCCTTTCTCCCTTCAGAACTGATTAAATTCTTCATTACAAAAAAACATCAACGTGTTGTAAACATTTGTCAGTAATTTTTGTCCATATTGACAAGAAAGAATCAGGGAGTTGCAGGGGATTTGTTATTTGCACATGCACCATGTAAAAATCTCCCATTCCACCACATTTCAAAAATGCTGTATTGGTTTGAGATCTAGCGACTGTGGAGATCACCCGAGAACAGTGAACTAAAGTAATATATGAAAAACCAGTTTAAACAATGGTACACTACCCTGCTGGAAGTAGCCATCAGAAGACGGGTACAATGTGGTCTTAAAGGGATAGACAAGGTCAACAACAATATGCAGGTAGGCTGTTGCATTTAAATGTTGCTTAGTAGGTGCTAGGGAGACCTGAAACATGCCAGGAAAATGTCCCCCACACCATTACAAAAGCTGCACCAGCCTGAACTGCTTTAAATAACCCAGGATGCATTCATGTTTACATCGTGTTAAGTCAAAAATCTGAATTAATTACGTAAATGTTGCAGATAAATTGAGACTCACTGCACCAGGCAATGTCCTTCCAATCTGTTACTGGTGCAATTTTAGTAAGCCTGTGTGAATTAGACACTTGGTTCCCTGTTGTTGGGGGATGGGAATGGCTCTTTCGTGAACTTCTGCTGCTGTAGCCCATCTGCTTCAAGGATGGACACGTTGTAGGTACGGGCAGGGTTTTTTCTTTACCTTGGTTGTGATGATTGTTTCAATTGAGCAACTTTTGATCATCTTACTGCCCATTTTTCTCTGACCCCTGACACCAGGAACACAGTTTTGTACAAACATCTGCCTGACAAACATAGTTTATCTTTTCCTCTTACCTTCACCATTCTCTGTACACCTGAGAAATGGTTGTGTGTTTAGTCAGTTTCTCAAATGTTCAGACCAGTTGCACCAATTCCCATGCCACATTAAAAGTAACTAAAAGCCCCTTTTCTCTGATGGATAGTTTGAACTTCAGCAAGTTGGCTTTATCATGTTTGCATAACTAAATCCATTAAATAGCTGTCCTGCAATTTACTGACTTCCATTTGCATCAAAAAAAGAGACCTGTGAGTGTATACACCAAAACATTTTTCCCTTATCTTGGTCTAATTTTTACTAAAACCAATCCAGTAATTGGTTTATCACTTCTTAAATCATGCACAAATTCTCATTCAGAGAAGAAGAAATCTAAATACATGTCCACTTATATTGTTACATTCCCCTGAAATCTTAGTCAGTTTGGGGACCTAATGGTAAAAGTTCACAAAAAAAGGGATAACATATTCTTTACAATATTATTCTTAAACAGTTAAAGATGATGGGAGAATTATTTTAATTGCATATTATTGAATAAGGCTGCACAGTGGCACAGTTAGTAGCACTGTTGCTTTTCAAGGTTCTGGGTTTAAATCTCGGCCTGGGGTCTTTCTGCATGGAGTTTGCATGTTCTCCCTGTGCATGTGTGGGTTCCCTCCGGGTACTCCTGCTTCCTCCAACAGTCCAAAAACATTACTGTTAGGTTAAGTGGTCTCTCTAAATTGCCCTTAGGTATGAGTGTGTGTGTGTGTTTGTGCATGTATGGTTGTGTGTCTCTGTGTTGCTCTGCGATGGATTGGTGACCTGTCCAGAGTGTACCCTGTCTCTCGTCCGATAAATGCTGGAGATAGGCACCAGTCCTGCAAAGGATGGATGGGTATAGATAATGGATGGATGGATGGATGGATTTGTAGAAGAAATTTCTTTGTTTTATTTTATTGTTTCACTGATTTGTTTCATTTCATAAAATGTGTTTATTCTGTTAAAGATATGTATTTCAGTTACTTGTGTGCTGACTTCTCAGCTCCTGCATCCGGAATTGTTTTTATCAATTGAGAGTTATCTTCTGACCTTGGAGATGTTCAGCTCCTGCAGCTGCACGGAAAACCCTAATAAGGAGTTGTTTTCTCGTAAGACACTAACTGAGGAACCAGGGTTAATCGGTTCGTGAGGATGGGAGGGGGTTGTTCAGGTGTATGACTTACAGATATATACAGATGTGGGTATGAAAAATTTCCGCCTTTTTCAGCTGATACTCCTGCAGTATCAGTGCAGTATTGTCGAGTTATGATCGCGCTACTATCAGCTTAACAAATTCGGCCGCAACATACGTCATTACGTCTCTTGTCCTGACGTAGCGAGTGGAAACACCCCTGCTCCAAGCGGTCATTCACTCTCTGCATTCGTGAATCTATCCACCAGGAGGCGCAGAAGTGCAAGCCTCTGTAGATTTGATTACACAGACGGTGGGCTGACGCCGTGTATCTGCTTTAGTTTTTGAAAATAATGATTTCCTTTGAGGGAACCCCTGGATCTTTTAAATTTTTTAGCTTTGTCTTTATCAGATTTTGTTTGTTGGCACTCGTAATTCTTGCAATATTTTTAATAATCATAGATTAAAGACAAAACAAAACACAAAATCATCATTGTGGGGAAGAACATTATCAATTGTTTTGACTTCAAAGAAAATAAATTATGTACTATAGTAAACCTTTATATTTTGTTAGGGAAGTTTCATATCCATAAATTTAAATTTCAGAAGTCTTCACCATCATTTAAGTTATTTTTGATAGAGGTGGATTATTATTTTAAGTCTCTTAATTTAATTACAAACAAGAAATGTATATCAGTAATGAACATTCAGAAATGTTTAACGGATAATATGTCACTATAACTATATTTATCATGGGATACGTTATTGTTATAACGAATGTGAGCTGGAAAGACTGAAATGTTGTTGTTGCTACAATTTTAAATAAAGATTTAAAAAAAAAGCTGTTCGTCTCAGAACATCAGCTAATGTAAACAATGCGGACACGTCGGGAAACCTAAATATCATGAGCGAAATAAGGACCTTACGTTTGAAGGTGAGTATTAACGTTGCTCGAATATGCTACCTATGCTATTTATTTGATGTATAACTTTGGCGAGGTTTATTTTGTGTAATGTTAGGTCTTGTTAACTGGCGTAAGTAATTATGCCTAGCAGATTTATTACTGCTCACTACTACCGCGGATGCTATTTTTGGGTGTATTTCTGAACTGATAATTGTATAGACTAGTAGTAGTGAGGCTAATAAGTGACTGATTTATTAGATATATTGTTGGATAGTTAATTTTAGTATTTTTGACATCAGTCAACTGTTAATTTAACTGCTAAAGAACACATTTACAGGAACAAATTAAACGATCCAAGAAAAATGATAGCATAAACATTATAGGCCTACTATTGTTTTCTCCATCATGTGTTTTTGTCTTGGACACACTAGCTGATGAGAAGGATTTGATAAATATTACCCCCAGTCATCTTCAAATGACCTATTGCCACAGTTTGTGAATGTTAGCTCATGGAGTAGCAAGTAGGTTTTTGTAACATATATGTGCTGCAGGGGGCTCAAGGGGCAAAATCCAGCATCATCCTGTGACAAAGTTATATCCAGTGTTGGGGAGTAACGGAATACATGTACCGCCGTTTCGTATTTAGAATACTAATTACGAGCCCGTTACAGTTACTATTTTTAAACATGGTATTTAGAATACAGTTACTTTCGTAAAACCATTGGAATACTTGTGTGTTTTACACTTTCGTGGTCAGGACTCACGAATATAATACTCTTTGGAGCTGAGCAGCACACTCCGTTTATTTTCTTTCACACCACCGCAACTCTGCAAACAATAACACTGTCGCTTCTCTCTGACGTCAAACCCGCGCCCCATTCTCACATTATCAAGCATCAGTTTTTCACGCTAAAAAAGGAGAGGGGGGAGCACTCTTAACAGTGCAGTGCAATCTTTGTTTGCCATACTTAAAGTATCCTACATTGTTTTTATAGACTGTATGCATTATTTGACAGTACCTGTATCGTGTAAGTTAGGTCATTTCTCACAGTTATAGTGTCGCTGTTCGTTTTATCTGAAATGACGTTAGCTTGATGATGTTTCCTGCGATAAGGATAAAAGCTCTCCATTTGGAGTGAAATGAACGTCATGTTTATACAAACAGAAAGTCGCAATAGCCTTTTTTTTGTTGTCAAATTTTGAAATACAAAGGGTAAGCAAAATGCATATATATATTACAGACAGTAATGCTGTGCTATGTTCAAGCACTTTGTCACTTTATTACAGAAATGTTCTGTTGACACTTTGATAAATAAACAAAAATAATTAAATTGTTTTATTTCTTTTTTTCCCAATCAGTACATAATGTTTAGCATTAATATGCCCTCTGTTTTCCTGCGGGAGTAGCTACCAACGCATATTGTGACATTTAATAGACTTAAATGCTGTTTTTAAGGGGGAGTATTCCAAGTATTTGGAATACAGTACCAGGATTAAGCAAAGTACCGGTATACGTTACAAAATACATTTTAAAGCAGGTATTCAGTATTCTGTAACTCAATACATTTACAAAGTATTCTCCCCAACACTGGTTATATCTGAATCTTTCCTCTTAATTCTGAGAAGAATGTAATAAGCGTATGACATAAGAGTTAGAAACAAAGTTTAGTTCTCAGATTTAATATGCTGATCATTGTGCCTTGATGCCAATTTCCATTCTTTCTCTCCACAGATTCACAGCTGAGGTTCAAGAATCACGCTGGCTTGAACATTCTTTCTTCATTTGAGACCTGGGTTATTCCATGGAATTGATGCCTTTTGTTGTTCTTAAGTAATCAGTCATAAAATTATGATAACAACAAATTAATATGTATTTTAAGAATATAACATTGCCATGTCTTCTTTCCTTAAAATAACATCAAATTAAAGTCAATCAATCAAATAGAAGTTTAAATAATTAAACCTACTTATATCCTAATGAGGTGAGGGTGATTTGGCCTGTCCTTTACTGTTATTGTTCAGCCTGTAAAATGTTGGCATTTGCATATTGTTTTAAGGATGATCTTATTGTAAAACAGTGTTTATATATATATATATATATATATATATATATATATATATATATATATATATATATATATATATGACAAACATGACTCAGTTGGTTTTAATAATTTATTATCTCAATGTTATGTCTCAACAAAAGAAATCTTCAAGAAAATCTTTGTCAATAATGCAAGTATAGAGTAGCAATGATGAATGTCCTTCACTGATACCATAATACTAATAAAGTATGCTACAAAATAATAGTACCGGCTACTACTTACTGTACTTATTACGGCATTTTAACCCTATCTTCATAAGATTGTGGTTTCAGAACCGAGTGTTGTGTATGGCAGTTCAATTGTTATAGTAACCAGATTTGGGTTGTACAAATGATCTCAGAAGTGAACAAATATTTATGTAACTTCAAAACAGGGCCTGAAATGTTTTACTATATGAAGGAGTCCAAAATGGATTCACACAGTCCAAAGCAAAAAAAAGTTTAATTCCACGAGAGAAATTGGTCAGTTTAGTTATTCAGCCCATAGGTAACAGTGAGACAATTTTTTTACGACACACAACCACATTCTATTTAAACATTTTATTTGAGGGAAAACATGAACAGGCTAAACAATTAAACTCAAATCACACATTCACTGAGTCAAAAACCCATGACGGGGTGTTTCAGGGTCTACTTTACGTGGGAACCTCAGGCGGTCATTTATTCGCGAGCGAATCTTGTACCACTGCTCCACGGACAAGTTAGGGAATCGCTCTGTAACAAATGAATGAACCCGTTATCGACAGTCTTTTTGAACCTGGTTGTGCTTAAGTTAAGAATGAGTTATTAGGTTACTTATTAAGTTTTTGTGTGAGTCATGCAAGTCTTAAATCTAATCCTTTTTATGACCTTAAAACAGTGTTTCTCAAACTTTTTTTATCATTCCCCACTTTGGAGAAAGGACTATACACAAGCCCCCCATGCTTTTATCGCCCCAACAGAATGGTGACCACGCCTGATTTTTAAAGTGTTTTATTTATTTAAATAGCCGAGTTAGTCTACAAGTTTTTAAGGGTATAAATTAGTTGGAAAAAGGGGTTGCGCACTGTTATAAAACCGGCTCAGAAATATATGCTGTCAGTAGTTGCTACATGTAGAACTTCAGCTCACAGTTGGAGAAAATAAAAGTTGTAGTTTTATCACAAATACAAAGCTTTCAAAAGTAAAAAAAATAAAAAATAAAAAATAAAAAATAAATAGCAAGATACTCATCCCTGTATTTCCTCTGTGGTTGACCGTGTGACTTCTCTGACTCTGAAACGTTCCCTGATCTTTTTAGATATTTGTCCATTTTGTAGATGGAATCTCTGATAATGCGGCTACTTCAGCTTGTTTTGTTCTGCTGCGAAATATTCCAACGTCAAACTCCCAGCCCGATGTTCCAGGTCCCGGTTCTGTTGACAATGATGATCACAATTGCTAATTTATTTGAGTGTGTTTAATTTTGTGAGAGGGGGGAGCAGGTTGATTTAATTTACAGTGCAGTGAAACATTCACAACGACAGAATCTAGGGGGGAAAAACTATTTAAATCCCATTGATGTCACGCCCCACCTGCAATACCTCTGCGCCCCACTAGTGGGGCTCACCCCATAGTTTGAGAAACACTGCCTTAAAAGGTCATAAAAAGTATTGAATATATTTTTCTGATACTTCCAGAAATGCAAAGTTAAAGCCGTGATAACTTTAGTTCTTTCTAGGTATTTTTCTATGCACTGAACTGACATCCTCTCAAGTTAATTTTTGGATTTCATTTGTTTTGTTTTTTGTGCTTTGACTTGTGTTTGATTGAGAGTTGTGAGATGTAAGATGATGGAAGTTGTGTCCTATAACAGCAATCACTTGAACAATAGCAATATGTTTGGTTTGATCTGATCCAGATATCCTTTCCTGAAAATTGTATATAATTCATTTTTACTGCCTAATGGTAACAAGCCAAGTATGATACCTCCATCAGTGCGGAACTTCTGCCAGCACTGGATAGGGCCAAGCCTCCCACTGAAAATATTTAGCAGATTTGTTGCATTAGGGGGCGAGTGCTTTTTTTCAGGACGTGGGGTGTGATGGAAGCTAAAGTTCAACATTTTAATGCTTAATGACACCAAAAGATGCTTTCATCCCCACAGCACTGACTTACCAAAAACAAACATACACATATATATAGCATTGAGGCATATATGCTCACACATATGCACAAACGCACTTCAGCTGCCAATAACAATCTAATCATTCCAGTCAAGCACTGCATCGCGTCGATTGTCCGACCAGGCATATGTTTGCGTCTCACTCCCACTCTGTATTTCTTTTAAAATTTTTAATTTTGTGTGTGCTCCATGTCACTCTGTCTACATAGGGGCAATGCTACCCACACTTTATTATTCTGTTTCCATAGTGATGGTGACAGAACATTTCCCCCCCAGTGATGGATTCTAAAGTAACATAGCAGCCATGATGACACGCAGATCAACTCTGCTGACAGCTGTGATAACTTTCTCCTCTTGAGCTCAAACTTACTCTCTACCCCAAGCCCATCTCGTCCATTCCATATGTCCTTCCACTGATATGTAAACACATGTATCACTGATGGATACACATCTTATACTCTAAAGCTCAGCCCATCTCAGCCAAAGGTAAAGGATCTCCTTCTGGAAAAGGAGTTTTCTGGTGTGTCATCCAGACGGCGGATGACAGAAAAATGGAGTCTACTCATAAGTCGAAAAACGGTACATGCACAGCAATAAATATTTCTAATCCGCAGCTTTTGAAAGCGGAGCAATAAATCCCAAGAAGGATTTTTCTCATATACCTGTAATGTTGTAAAAGATTTACAGCTCAATACAGCAAGCGCAGAAAGAAATACTGACATTTGCATGCAGGACCTTTCTTCACCAACACCATAAGACCCCTGCATGACCTAGATGGCATTTGTTGTCAGCCTAATGAATTTTCCATTAATTATTCCCTGTTAGAGGGAACAGGTAGAGCACAACTGCATGCTGCAAGGCACTAATGGGAAGATTCCACTCAACTTCCTTTTGAAGTGGTAATGGGCTTAAGGTGCATCCAATTTCCTGCCGATAGCATATGCAGGAGAGGGGCACACCTGGGTGGGTAGGATAAGAAAGTGGGATTTGGGGCCTCCCCTGGTGGCGGTGCTCGCCATCCCTAAAATCATGTGACTGATAAAGGAGCAGGTGCAACACTGAAGTAGGACACTGATAATACTAACAGAAGGGGTGTCCTTTAAAGCGTGACAAGATGAACTGCCCGAACACCGGAGCTGGGATATGTTTACTTAGGAGTCACTTGGTTAGCGAAACAGGCGACTTGGTTTGAATGGAGAAATATGCTGGAATCTTCTTGAGTTGGGAGCTGCTACAGGTAATTTTGGAAAGCCAAACTGTTCACTGAAAACCTGTGAAACGTTCAAGGCTTAGGAGTGATATATTGGATAGTGTGCTCTGCAGTATGAACATGCAGCTTATGACATTTCTTTGTCATCACCTCACCAAGTGATGCTGGCTTGATAAGAAATTATAGATTTACCATAATGTCATAATGTAGCACATTACAATACAGGTCACGTTTTCCTAAAAAAATAAAACACTATGGGCTTTATTTCTCAATATCCCAGATAAAGACTGCAAAACTGCATTCCTGATGTGCGAGTGATCTACTAAGATTGTGTGCCCAAATCATAACAGGTGCAAAAAGCACTTTCGACACAAAAATCAAAATCAACCATACCATCTACATCGCTTCTCTGCTATAGTTAAACACCCCCACATGCCTGCACCGCATCACTATCGCTGTCACATGACCAAACAAACAACACATGGATAACACCCCCCGAAACACAGACAGAAACTTCAAAAAGATCGGCCCTCTGTTACTTATCGGACCGATGCCGATATGTTAAAAAACGCCTAACATCGGCCGATTCCGATGTTGATGCCGATATATCGTGCATCCCTACTACAAACCAAACAAGACTTTTAATATTTTTTTCTTTTAACAATGGCATCATTGTCGAGAGTTGAACAATGTTGTAAAACTGCACAAAGCAAAACAAACATTGACCAGATTTTGAGTGTGTTGTTAAGGTACATGTAGGTGGCTGGGAGGATGGATGGCAACCTCTGTGTCCTCTAAAGTCTTGTGTTGGAGGCCAAAGCCGAGTTCACCTTCATCTATCAGCGGTATCACTCCGACCACAATAATTCATCCTCTCCTCCGCTACAAGATATGGAGGGTGGGTGCATAGGTAGGGAGGGGACAAGATGTAAAAGAAATAAATGGAGACAGTGGAGATGAGGATCATTGGATGCTGCAGACATTGGTCTTTGTGCAAAAGCAGGTATGCACATCTTGCAAAAATGTTACTTTGGTAGACAAGGAGAGAGAAACAGACATAGACAGATCTAGTACAGACACACATACGCCCACAATGTCAAGAGTGTGTCAGAGGCTGTCTCTATTGGATTACTTGAGGACACACTGTCTGTATTTATTCCAAAGGTCCTTGTCGATTAAAGTTGCTGATAAATTGATTTTGCCTCAAGGCCACCTGCTGGGCGCCGTCTGGCAACAATCAGGTTCAATAGTGAATCAATATTGTATAAACCAGTTATCATAGCCTACACTGACCTTATTAAAGCATATGGAGATGAAGATTAAAGCTTAAAATATGATCAAGCAAAAAAAGACAAATTTAATCATGAGGTGACTCATGTTTAATATTTCAAACTAAAAAACTATAAGAAATCAACATTTTCAGGAAATTATTGCTAATACCACATTTTTATTCTAGTTTTTTAATGTATAAATCAAAGCTATCTTCTTCCTAATGACTAGGATGTGTACATATTTTTTGATACTACTGCTTTAACGATACCTGGTTTTTGATACTGATAGCTTAACTTTGCTTTTTTGGATACCTATGTTTATACCTATATTTACCTATAAGCGTAATTTTAAGAAAGAATAACAAATTACTGAGAGGCTTTTTTATTAAACTAAGCAAAAACACAGGAAACTTTCAGTGCAAACAGTAAAGGCACAACATTTCAATATTTTTATAAAAATAGACTTTCAGTAATACTAATGCTTCACTTCATGTCAAATCTAACAAGCCTGCTGAACTTCATTTTCTAATGCTAGGTAAGGCAGTGAAGTTCATTTTATAGCATATTTATGCTTTTATAAGTCTTTCATCCTCAGACACTTCTAGTGTTTTTGTTGCTGATGCACCCAGAGGAGGAAGGTTTTCAGCTTTTTTGCAGTTAAATACGGTATATGCTTCAGCTCGCAAATTGATGCCATGCACAACAAGGTGCTTTGTTAAATTGCTGGTATTCTCGTTATTTGCGGCACAAATCTTCTTGTAAATGTTCCATTTAGCTCTGTTGATGTTTAATTTTACAAAATGCTGCCAAACATTAGATTTTTTTAAGCATTTTCATCTGCGAACTCGTTATGCTTGCTGGAGAAGTGTTGTTGAAAGGGGAGAGGCGGGGCTGACTGTGAGTGAGCGAGCTCGTCTCCTCCACATGTCACGTGATGCACGGCAGCGGAAGGAATGGAGCATTTAATTGAAAAAGTACTGAAATTTAGCATCTAAAAATATTATTTTTTTCGATATTGGTACCGACCAAAGAGGTACAGAGTTTTGGTACACAGCCCAACTAATGATCTTCGATTACTTACAGAACCTCTTCAAAACGGTAAAACTGAACACTGACACTGACATGGCATCTGTCGTTAATTTCAAACTAAACTAGTATTGTTTCCATTTTTTTTATTATCAGGGCCTTCATTATACCACTTTACTTGAATTATGCATCAATCACAGTCATTTTCTACAAATGTTCAGTGCACTTATTTTCACAAGAAATGTCAGGTACAGAAGATATATGTAATGAGTTGAAAGACTGTTTATTTTGTGGATTTGTTGTGCACTATTCGTTTTTCATTTGTTGTCATTAGTTCTGTCACTATACAACCAATCCCTTAGTTTCTTTGTCTCTTTTGGCCTTGTATTTCCTGTTGCTTTAGTCTGTAGTGGTGTTAGTTATTAGATTAGATTAGGTTTAGTTATCGTTTGTTTGACCCCTGTGTTTTGCCATTTCTCTTTTCTGCTGCCTCACTATATTCCTCCCCACAGACGTTCCACATTCAGGTAATCAGTCTCACATGTTACTACTCCAATGACAATCTTCCCAGTATTTAGGCTGAACTTTTTAACGACTCCTTGCCGGACTATCCTTTCACCTAATTTCTTGTAATTTTTTACTGCTGTGGTCTCATGTGTTATGCCACCACTTTTTGTTAGTTTGCTTTTGCATTTTATTAAATCCACTTGCATTCATTTTCAAATAAAAACAAGGTTTCCCCCAGAATTTTTTTTGACTAGTATGTGGTGTTATAACCCATTTATTAACAATACCTATTTGTCATACAAAAATAAATAATGTTAATTGTTTTCACTTAAATTAAATCTTATTAATCTCAAAACAAGCCATTGCTGGTCACATTTAAAAGTAACATAAATTAACAAACAAAAAAGTGCAAACATGGCCAATGGGTAAAACTAGGGAAATCAGAGGCTGAAGAGGTATGCTGTGCTGTGTGACCTCTACTCTTAGCTGCACATGGTACAGGTTTGATCAGTGCAAGCAATCCATCTGTTTTCTTTTTAAACAACTCTTCCATGGCCATATTGTAATCAAGCTCAGCCACAGAGGGATCATTTATTTTGATGCATACCTAGGAAAGTCAGAAAAAGCGCAGCTATAAAACAAAGCGTATTTAATGCTGAATTGAATAGAACATTTGCTGAACCAACATAAATTAGCGGCAGTAATATTTTAATATATTTTAATATAAATACAAGACATGCTTACTGTACTCGGTCTTGTATAGCCATCCGCTAAATTTAGCGGATTTGGAGGTGCTGATTCTGACCCTCACAACACGTTTGGGCCTTCCAGGTCTGTCCGGCGTCCTCCCCCACCATCGGAGCCGACTCACCACCAGGTAGTGGTCAGTGGACAGCTCTGCCCCTCTCTTCACCCGAGTGTTCAAAACATGCGGCCGCAGATCAGATGAGACGACAACCAAGTCGATCATTGAGCTGCCGCCTAAGGTGTCCTGGTGCCAAGTGCACATATGGACACCTTTATGCTTGAACATGGTGTTTGTTATGGACAATCCATGACGAGCACAGAAGTCCAATAACAAGATACCACTTGGGTTTAGATCGGGGGGGCCATTCCGCCCAACCACACCCCTCCAGGTCTCACTGTCATTGCCCACGTGAGCGTTGAAGTCCCCCAGCAGAACAAGGGAGTCCCCAGGAGGAGCACTCTCCAGCACCCCCTCCAAAGACTCCAAGAAGGGTGGGTAATCTAATCTGCTGTTTGGCGCGTAAGCACAAACAACAGTCAGGACCCGCCCCCCCACCCGAAGGCGGAGGGAGGCTACCCTCTCGTTCACCGGGGTAAACCCCAACGTACAGGCGCCGAGATGGGGGGCAACAAGTATGCCCACCCCAGCTCGGTGCCTCTCAGCGGTATTTTGAAAAACCCTCTTTCTTAATATAGTCAAGAAACACAACAGTATACAGGTGTGATGCAGTAAGTAACTTTGTAACATTTCTTCCTATTCTAGTGTTGTCTAGATGTATAAGGCTTATTTGCACTTTAACACCATAACAACAGATCAGGGGCCACAGTCCAGTGTTGTGGGAATATTCCTATGTAATTAGGATTTAAGTACATATTCTCTGTCTAGTGAATGTATAGGGTGAGATGACAAAGTTAGGGGAACCAAGGTTATGTTCCTGATAGAGATGTGCAAGATCACCAGAGAGACAGACGCCAGGGCAGCAAGATAACTACGGGCAGTCTGGCATAGGATGTGGTGGTTCATGCCTTGCTATCAGACTGGTATTCTCCAGAAGCTGGACATGAAGATTGGAGAAGACGTGCTGCAGAGATAAACAGTGATTACTAAATACTATTTAAACGGTTAGTCAGAAAGGTTGGCTAGGGCGATGCACAAGTAAACTCTTTCCCCTCCATGTTCTGGGCAGACATGTTTGAATTAAATACTTAAATGCCTTCTGGGACTCAGTCTTCTTTTATTTTTGGAACCCTGAAGCATTTTCTTCCATTACACCAGCATATGCAATCAGACAGAAAAAAATTTTAGTCATGGGTGATCCAGGAAGGATGCAAGCATGTTTTTGGTTTTTGTTACAACAAATGTCATCTTATGAGACTGTACATGATAAAATGATTTAAGCCGTATCTGTTTATAATGAATTATAGGGTAAATTAATCTAATCAAGGTCTATCATAAATCTTTGTGTAGGTCAATGATATGTGGCAGAATAACATTTAAAGTACGTTCTGCTTTGTCTTTTGAATGAGGTGAAGGCTACACTGATTAAACAAATTGTTTAATTAAATAAAATTTTTGTATTCCACATTTTATCACATTCCACCCACAAACTTCAGTTTGTTTTTATTGTGATTTTATTTGATATACCAACACATAGTAGAGCATAATTGTGAAGTTGGAAAGACATGGAAAATTATGCATGGTTTTCAAAATTCTGTCAGGTTCCGTGGATTTTGCTTTGTTTTCCTTCCACTTAATTTCCTTCCCCTCTCTACCCTAAGCTGCTTTCTTGTTTTGTTCCCTCCTGTTTGTGTTTAAACTTAGTTCTTTTCCTTATCTAGTCTTTTCATGTTAGATTATTCCTTGTCTTTATTAGTTTATTCTGGCACTTCCTTGTTTCTGTTTCTTCTTCTTGCTCTTAGATATTTTCACCTTTTTGTTTGTGTCCTCATTTGTTTCCTTAGCTTATTCTCTCTAGATAGTTTCCTAATTTATTTCTTCCCTCTGCTCTCTAGTGTTTCCTTAGGTCTCCTTCCTAGACTTATTATCTTTAGTTAAGAGTTTTCTGTCTCCCTACCATTCTACCTCTCTTCCCAGCTGATTGTTTCCACCTGCACTCTCCCTCTCACCTGCATCTGATTCCCCTAATCGGTCATTGGTCTCCTCTCATTTCCTCCCCAGTATAAATGCTTCTCTCATTCAGTCACTAGTCGCTGGTCTGTCGTCATTCTTTCCCTGCCCAGTTGCTGTTTTTAACTTCTTCATCTCAGCATTTTTGGTTCTCCGAGTTCTGTAAGTTTTTGTTCCTTGTTTTTTGATAACTATTAAATCATTTAAGTTTCATTGTTGCTGCCTTTGGGTCCTATCTACTCACAAACATGACAATTTCTTACAAATGAAAATTGTAAGTTGTGGATTTTTATCAAGCCCCTCTTTGTAAAACTTTGAAAACCACTTCTTGGTACAAATACAGCTCCAAGGCTTTTTAGTGCATGATTCCACAAGCTTTGGACATCTAAAGAGTGAATTAATTTATTTAATATCTACATGCTCCCACTAGCCCAGATTACAACAACCAATAAAATTAGCTACCATAACTATGCAGATGACACTAAGCTCTACATTACAATGTCACCTGGTGACTTTGAACCCATCGAATCCCTAAGTAAATGCATCGAGCAAATCAATGGATGGATGAGCCATAACTTTTTCCAGTTGAACAGAAACAAAACAGAAGTAATTACTTTTATATAGTCAGTCTACTCAACATCCCTAGAATTAGAACCAAACATGGAGAAGCAGCTTTCAGTTTCTATGCTCCTCTAATCTGGAAACTTCCAGACAACTGCAAAGCTGCTGAAACACTGAGTTCTTTTAAATCACGACTAAAAATGTATCTGTTTAGAGCTGCCTTTGAGTAATGCTTTGATGTATCATATGTTTGGTGTATGTTTCTTGCTTTATTGCTGATTTTACTTAATATGCTTTGTCTGTGTTTTACTGGTATTTTTATTTTACCCCTTAATCATGTAATGAATTGCCTTGTTGTTGAAAGTGTGCTATATAAATAAAATTGCCTTGTCTTGAATATTTTGTCTCACTCTTTTTGCAAAATAGCTCAAGATTGGTCAGATTAAATGGAAAACATCTGTGAGCAACACATTTTCATTCTTACTTGGACTTGGGTCCAGAGTTTGGCTGGGCCAAACACATGCATTTTATCAGATCTACTGTAGATCTGGCAACAAGCTTAGCGTCGCTACTGGACGTAAATCTAACCTAGTCCAGTCTGTTGAATGCTTTTACAGATTTTCTTCCAGAATTGTCCATCTCCCATTCAAGTATGATGAGTTTATCTATCCCCTTTGTTCTCATCTGACCAGAGACTGTGCTTCCACATTTTTTCCCCTTAGCCCTACATGGTTGGTGGTAAACTGCAAACAAAGCTGGTTTAGGCGTGTTTTCAACAATGATCTTCTTCTTGTCACTCTTCCATAAAAGCGAGATTTGAAGATTCCTAAAAAATAGATGTATAATAGTAGATTATATAAATGCAGAGCAACATAGAGACAGAAGAGACTGTCCTTGTTAGTGAAGCAGAAAGAGCGACATGTGAAAAAAATTAAACTCACTGTAAAATTGTCCAGCTTATTTAGTAAAGTTTTTCAAATCTTGGTTTAATTAATAGAAACAAAATAATCCTGCTAAATTTAGTATGACTGCTTCACCTGATTTCCGAAAAGTTATATCTTAGGTAGCAGAAATTATCTATTGGGAAAGAATGTAACAACTATAAAAAAGAAATTACTTGTGAATTAAACAGTTACTTTTTTTAACAAGAGCAAATCATTCCAAAGCAGTGGATAATTTGTGGGGAGCACAGGCGGGTACATTTTCATGCATTGTGGGGATTATGGGCATGACACCAATCCAAACAAAGCTAAAGACTTAAAAAGAAAGCTAATGGAGCTCAGACTGAGGGGCGAGTTGGCACAAGAGAGTCCCTCTGTACATCTGCCACTAGGTCTGATTTGGGTCACAAAACAAAAGAAAAGAAAGAAAAGGACGGATCAAGGTTGAAGAGAACTTTTTTGGACAAGGGATCAAAGAGAACAAACCCATCCAAGCGCACTACTTGTAAACATGTGCAAATACACATTAGCAGTCAGGCCAAGTACAACCCCCCCATGTCTTTAACACGTGCCTATGCTTTTGAAGCTGAGGTGATTGGCGATGAAAAGATTAAATTGGACCCCGAGATATCCTGTCTCAAAGATTTTTTTTTTTATGACGTGAAGATGCAGTAGTCTTCTGAAGACAGAGCAGAGATCTGGGTGGAGAGATAACGTCTGTGAAAAAGAGATCGCCTTCTTATCATGTTACAGAGGTGTGAAAGATGAGTCAGTGTGTTCATGACAGGACCTGTTGCCTAACAGAATCTGCAAATCTGTAAATAAAAGACAACCTTATTCATTGACATATTCTTTGTTCCTGATAATGTCACTATTTCATTTCTCTCTGTCTCTCACTCTCATTATATATATATATACACATACACATACACGCACATGCATACTGCGAGGGACTGGTGACCTGTGTAGCCTCTCGCCCCATGACTGCTGGAAATAGGCACAACCCCCCCCCCAACCCTGCAAAGGATGGACGGATACAGATAATGGCTGGAAAGATATACATATTAAAAAATGCTGTAAAAAAAAAATGCTATAGTATATGGTATATTTTCATCAGTAAACAAAACGCAGTGAATGAACAGATGAGAGATCTAATTCACATCAATATTTGGTGTGTTTAGTGTGACCACCCTTTGCATTCAAAACTCATTATTGTACTGCTCTCCAGCCCTCTGACAAACTTACTGCCTTCTGCTACAGCCAAATAATAAATTTTGACTCATCAGTCCTGCTTCTTCAAAAGAGCTTGAACAGCACATCTTGAAACCCCAGTCTGCTATGAAATCTTTGTCTGCGAGAGACCTTGCTGATGCAGTGTAACTACCTTGTGTCTGGTTGCTGTGCTCAATCTTTTCATGACATGAAACTATCTTCCACAACCCCTCTATGGTAGCTGAGTTGGGCTGTTCCTACACAGCTATTACTGTTTCAGTTAATGACTGTTTCAACCTAAGTGTGAAATTGATTATCATTAGCATCTGTTTGGTATACTTAGTTGATCATACACCTGACTATAATCCTACAAAATCCCAGACTACGTGCAAGTGTACATATAAGAATTTATGCTGGTTTGAAGGCAAAAGATAGTAACACCAAATATTGATTTGATTTAGATTTTTCTTCTTTTCTTTTGTTTTGCTCACTTTTTTGCATTTTGTGAATTAATAAAAAGAAACAATCATTGTATAAGAGGTGTGTTTTTTTTTGTTTAATTTAACTTCAGTAAAAATAAATGAGGCACAAGGGGCAATTTCTAACCGTTGAGGTTTACACAACCACAATGTGAATGTATTTTTTTTAGATTTTATGCTATGGACCACTTAGGTAAATGTTACTTTTTTGTTTTGTTGCTTTTTTGCAAAATAAATAAAATCTCAAAATGTGTTTTTTATCTGTATTCGGATTTGACTTGGGTTAGGGCCATTCTAACATGAATATGCTACAAATCAACCATTTTATTCTAGCTCTGGTTTTATATTTAGGGCAATTTTCCTGCCAGAAGCTGAACATCTCCCCCAGTTTCCTGTATTTTGCAGTCTCTAAAATGCTTTCTTCAAGGATTGCACTGCATTTAGCTCAATCCAATTTCCAATTGCCTCTGACTAGCTTCATTATCCCTTCTGAATAAAAATATCCCACAACACAGTAATGCTAATAACTGGCAATAATGGTTTGTAGTTGGATGGCCCCGCAGATTTTGCATATGAGAACCTTCTTCCACATTTTTGCTTTGAGCCTTACATGGGCATATCTGCAACCAGCCTCTCGTATTTATTTCCAACAGTGGCTGTATGCTTTTCAATCTTCCATAAAGGCTTGATTTGTTAAGTGGATGACTCCCCAAAGCTCTGGATTTCTGTAGCTACCCCAGACTTATCCATAGGTTGTTGGCAGCTTATTTGAATAATACTTTCTTTGCTTTCTTCTTTGCTTCAGTTAGTTGTACTGGATTTTATTTAGGGGATTCAGAGTAAAAGAGTAAAACACTTTACAGATTTGTATTAGGCCCGAGCAGCTAAGTGCTGCGAAGGCCTATTTTGTCACGCTGCTCTATTCACTCCTCCTCATCATTGTCCTCACCTGTCTCTCCAATCAACCACACCTGATTCTCCTTACCTTCTACCTTTAAAGCCCAACACTTCTCTAATAAGTTAGGGATATCGTGAGAGACTCAGTGGATGTCATACATATGATGTTTGTTTCACTTCAGAGATTTTTGGGATAGGGAGATAATTGTATTGGGGTGATAGACATACCTCTTTTTTGTGTTTTCCACATAATGGTCTCACTGTATACAGTGTGCCTTAGATATTGGGGCCAACACCAAAAAACTACTAAAGACAACACTTTTCAATGTGGCATCAATTTCAACATTGTGTGGGTTTAAAATCTGATATGGTCAGTAAGTTTTCCCAATTCATCATTCAAACAGCCATGAACATACGTCACTTAACGGACGAGCAGCACCACCTGGCCATAGCGCACCTTCAGGTCAGGCAGTTAGATGTTGCACGTGAACTTGGTGGGTCTCAAAGTGTAATCAGCAGACTTGCATTAAGACACAGAACTACTAGCAGAGTTTGTGACAGACCCAGGAGTGAAGCCCCACAAATGACAGACAGCAACAATGACCAGTACCTAAGGATGTCATGCAAGTGCCACACAGCTGCAGGCCCGTTTACGAGATGTGAGGGGTACTAGGGATTCCAACAAACCCTTCGCAACCGACTCCACCGCTTTGGCTTGAATGCCAGACGACAATTGCAGGTGACTCCACTGACACCAAGACACCGCTGTGAATGTCTGCAGTGGGAACAAGACCATGTGACCTGGACAATGCAGCAGTGGTCTACCATCCTCTTTACTGACGAGTGTCAGGTCACCTTGCACAGAAATGATGGTCGTCACCGTTACTGGAGAAGGCGATACGCGATACACCGAGGTCAACATGGTCCCCAGGGTTAGCTTTGGTGGAGGAGGTGTAACAGTCTAGGCAGGCATCACCACTCAGCGCAAGACTGAATTGGTTATTGTAGAGTCCTGTCACTGCATGTTCTTACCTTGGAGACATCATAGAACCCATCATCATCATCCCCCAATTCAGCCAGCACACCCCCAACTTTCTATTCATGGATGATAATGCTCCACCACATCGTGCCAGAACTGTCACAGCTCGATTTCAGGAAGTCAGAGTGCCAAATATGGTATGGCCAGCAATGTCCCCTGACGTGAACCCCATAGAGCATGTTTGGGACCAGCTGAAGCAGAGACTGGATGATCGTACCACACCTCCACGTGACCTGGCAGAACTGTGTGAGGAGCATGAGACGTCGCTCTCATTGTGACAAATGGTGGAAACACCCGCTACTAACATTGTCAATTTGTGTTATTTGGGGCTACCCTTGTTATTGTCTACATTTTTAGGGTAATAAATATTACACTAATGAAAATGGTGTTTCTTCTTCATTATTAGTAATATCAAAGGATACTTTTACTTATTTCATTAAAATTCAGACCAAATAGGAATAGCACTCATGTAAATAACAATATCCCTAACTGTTTTTACTTTCAGTAAACTTAATGTGTGTAAATATTTGTATGAACACTAAAAGAGTCAACACCATAAGACATAAACTAAAAATGTTTCACAGACATGTGACTAACAGAAATAGAATGTTGTGTCCTTGAATGAAGGGAGGCTCAAAATCAAAAGTACCAGTCAGTATCTGGTGTGGCCACCAGCTGCTTGAAGTACTGCAGTGCATCTCCTCCTCATGGACTGGACCAGATTTGTCAGTTCTTGCTGTGAGATGTTACCCCACTCTTCCACCAAGGCACTTGCAAGTTCCTGGACATTTCTGGGGGGAATGGCCCTAGCCCTCACCCTGCCATCCAACAGGTCCCAGACGTGCTCAATGGGATTGAGATCCTGGCTGTTCGCTGGCCATGGCAGAACACTGACATTGCTGTCATGCAGAAACTCACGCACAGAACGAGCAGTATGGCTGGTGGCATTGTTTTGCTGGAGGATCATGTCCGGATGAGCATGCATAAAGGGTACCACATGAGGGAGGAGGGTGTCTTCCCTGTACCGCAAGGCATTGAGATTGCCTGCAATGACAACAAGCTCAGTGCGATGGTGATGTGATATACCGCCCCAGACCATGACGGACCCCCCACCTCCAAATCGATCCTGCTCCAGGGTACAGGCTTCGGTGTAACGCTCATTCCTTCAACGATAAACACGAATCCGTCCATCACCCCTGGTGAGACAAAACCGTGACTCATTTTTGTCCTGGTAGAGGCTGAGACTCTTGATAAAGTTTTCTCCTCAGTGAGGCCCACCACATGTGTTTTGGACCCGATTTCCAGTTCATTTTTTAAGCCATTTTATGATGGCTTATGGGATGAGATTTTAACCATGATGAATTGCTCCCTTCAGACGGGGGTCTTTCCAGCCACCTTTAAAGGGGCGGTAGTGAAGCCCCTGCCGAAGAAGAGCAATTTAGATTTTAATGATTTAATCATTTTAGACCGGTATCTAACTTACCATTTTTAAGCAAGGTTTTAGAAAAGCTTGTTTTAATTCAACTTAATGATTTTATTAATGAGCACAATGTCCTGAAGAAATTTCAGTCTGGTTTTAGGGTGAACCACAGCACAGAGACGGCCCTTCTGAAGATTTTACTTGATTTTAGATTAAATTATGACGCTCAGAAGGTGACAGTGTTGGTTCTACTGGATCTAAGTGCTGCCTTTGATACAGTAGACCACACTTTTCTTTTAACTCATTTAAAACATATCGGCCTCTCTGGTGATGTTCACAAATGGTTTACATCCTTTCTCACAGACAGGACTTTTATGGTAAGTTTAGATACCTGCTCTTCTAGGGTCCACAGGATTACATGTGGTGTGCCCCAGGGTTCAATTTTAGGCCCAGTGCTATTTAACCTTTATATGCTCTCTCTTGGCAGCGTCATCAGGAGACATGGAGTTAACTTTCACAGTTTTGTTGATGATACACAGCTGTACATCTCCATGTCTCCCGACGACACACGGCCAATGGATGCACTTTTTAACTGCCTTTTGGACATTAAATCCTGGATGGCTGAAAACTTTCTCCAGCTCAACCAGGACAAAACTGAAGTTTTAGTCATCGTTCCTGAGGCTCAGAGAGAGAAGCTTTTACCAAAACTACAATCACTGTCTTTTAATCCTTCTTTACAAGTGAAGAACCTGGCTGTGATTTTTGACTCTGAGCTGACTTTTATCCCTCACATTAAAAATATCACTAAAATAGGTTTTTATCACCTTAAGAACATCGCCAGAGTCCGCCCCATTCTTTCTCGGGCCAACACGGAGACGCTGATGCATGCTTTTATCACCAGTAGGATTGATTACTGTAATGCCTTACTTTCTGGTCTTCCCAAAAAGAGTATATCAGGTTTACAACTCCTACAAAATTCAGCAGCACGTGTCCTGACGAAGACCAGGAGATGGGAACACATTACACCTGTCTTAGAATCACTGCATTGGCTCCCAGTGTGTCTTAGGATCGATTTTAAGGTTATTTTAATGGTTTTTAAGTGTCTTAATGGTCTTGGGCCTTCTTATCTATCAGAGCTGCTTTTACCATATGAACTTTCGCGGTCTCTGCGCTCCTCTGGCAGCCGTCTACTTGTCCTCCCAAAAGTCAGGACACACACTCATGGTGAGGCGTCTTTCCATTATTATGGCCCTCACCTCTGGAACAGGCTGCCTGAGGACCTTAGGGCCGCAGAGAACGTTCATGTTTTTAAAAGTAGGCTCAAGACTCACCTTTTTAACCTTTTTAGCCTAGCTTTAAATTAACTGATTACTATTTACTGCCTGTTATTTGCTTTTCATGCTTTTATTGATCAGTGTTTTACTACTTGGTCTTGTACTTATCTCGTTATTTAATTTAATTTATTTATTAATTTACCTACCTACCTTTCGATCTATTTATTTATTTATTTGTGTATTTTAACATGTTAGCTTGTTTTACACAGATAAAAAAAACAAAAACAAAAAAAACATAGACACATCGTTCCAGTGTTTCCTCTATGGGAGCTCTCTGCCCTGGGAGCAGTGGTCGGCTGTAGCTGGCTGGGTGCTCTCCAGGGGGTGCTTGGGTGGAGGTCACAATCCTGCCCTCCCCTCCTCTGGACGCCCTGGGTCGGTGCCTCAGCTGCTGCTGTTGACCCGCTGCTACTGGGGCAGATGGCTCCCTTGATGACGTTTCCTTACCCAACCTGGCACATCTGTACTCGGCCCAGTGTCCATCCTACTCTCTATTTTAATCTCCTTTTAATGTTGCTCTTTAATGTGTCTGCACATGGGGATAGGATTGGGGGGAGGGTAGTATAATTGTGTTTAAATTTGTGGGGGGGGGGGGGGAGTTTTATTCTATAAAGCACTTTGAATTGCATTTTTTGTATGAAAAGCGCTTTATAAATAAAGTTTATTATTATTATTATTATTAATGGTTATGGCTTGTAAGCAGGGTGTACGTTAAGTTTTTCAACTCATAGTACTGGTGCTAGAGGTTGCTGTTTTTGTAGCACAGACAAAAACGTTGTAGCATCAACACAAAATATATTTTACATGATGACATGATGACAGTAGTTTAACGTCTGTCACAGATAGATGACAACACAGACAAGTTGAAGTGATTGTGAGTGAAATTAGAAATTAGTGATTAGTGAAATTAGTAATTTATTATATTATTAGTGATTTATTTATTAGTGGTTTATTAGTTTAGATTTATTAGATTTGATGCATTAGATTTATTAGTGATTTATTAGATTAGTGAAATTAGTGATTTATTTAGTGTGCTGTCGTTTATTTTAGAAGGAAACTTTTTTGCATCCACATCTAGAGTGGTCAGAGTTAGCCAGCGGTTGCTTTGAGGGTAGACAATTTATCAACATTCTTGACTCAGCAAGGTAAATATCTGCTCTGATTGAGCAGAGCCTGGGCATGCAGGCGGATGGAGCGGCCTGCTGTTAGTGCTCTGGGCTCACCTCAGCACAGCTGTTCAGTGAGAATGGTAACAATGATGCGTGCTTTACGTCAGTGTTTCCAAGGGTCTTTAAAAACACCATAAAAGGTCGCTAGATTTGTCGCTTTCTTGTGAAAGAGTTGCTAGAGGGCTCTAAAGATTTGTTATATATAGTGACACAGTCGCTACGTTGGCAACACCGTTCCCTTGTTTCAGCTGAATGGGGTGAAGTAACATGATTATACGTAGTGAACAGGTAGTGACTGCAGCCACTGTGCAGCATTGAGACACCATCGCTTCATCTGTCATGGTGACATCTTACAGTAAAAAAAAACACATGCAGCTTACTAAGTTGTCGCACGTGTGCTATGTAGGAAAAAGTTTATCACACCGACAGTTTTTTTTGTCGCATGTGCGACGTCGCACTGTACAGCCCTGGTAAGGTATGATTATAGGTATTCTCAATTTTCTCCAGTTTGGGATGTACAACAACTCCTAAATATTTAAGATTCTGGAGAATAGGAATATTGAAAAGTAGGGATGTGTACCGAAACCCTGTATTAAATTGGCCCCGGGGCTGATTGTGACGGCCTTGTCGGTCCTCTTAACGGTAAAATTAAGGTCGTATTCATGTTTTGCAGGAGATATAAACACAAGCCAAACACTGAACGCCCATTGCAGCCCACTCCTCCTTAACAAGCACACACGTTGCGGGAACGGAGTGGCGACTGCTGCGCGTGGACGTGTGTGTTCGCCTTACAGAGCGAACGAAAATATCCAAAATTTGGCTTCATTTTACGAAACTAGATGCCGACAATGCACGCTGTCACATATGTAATAAAAGCTTTGCTTGCAAAGGCGGGAACACAAGTAATTTGATCAAATACCTTGCAAAAATAAACCAACTACAAACCAAAAGATGCACTGTGTTTGACCGCCTGAGTGCCGCAACAACAACAACAACTCCTGAAACAGATACAACAGGTATGTATGTTTGTATGCAAAGCAAACACGTGAAGCATGGACATAAGTTTGCCATTTCATTCTTACAATTAATAAATGCTGGATATTTTGAAAAACAGCTTCCTTCTAATCCAAGTTTTAAAAAAAATTCTTAAACTACAGTTAACCTGCTATTTTATTCTTACAATTAATAAATGCTGGATATTTTGAACAACAGCTTCCTTCTTATCTAAGTTAAAAAACAAATTTCTTAAACTACAGTTAACCTGCTATTTTATTCTTACAATTAATAAATGCTGGATATTTTTGAACAACAGCTTCCTTCTTATCCAAGTAAAAAAACATTTTTTTCTTAAACTACAGTTCATTATTTGTGTTTTTCCCCTTTTGTTTTAGTCAGATAAGGATACTGATAAAGTACCAGATCGATAAGGAGTATCGTTAAGAGTAGTAGTATCGATAAATCCTTAACGATACCCATCCCTATTGAAAAGGGTCGGAACTTCTATAGATCCGCCTTATGGCATCAGGGCTGATTTGGTCCAATTCACCCTATAAGCAGAAATATTTCCAAATTGTTTGAATACATTCAGAAGAAAGGGGATTGATTCTGACGGATTACTTATGTATATGAGAATATCATCTGCATACAGCAAAATATAGTGTGGACTATAATGCACCATTACTGGTGTCAGTCTCCCTGGCTGTCGAATTCATTTTGCCAAGGGCTCCAGGGAGAGGCAGAAAAGTTAGTGAAAATTAAAGTGTTATCACCACTGCGCTAGGACTGGCATAAGGAGTTTAAATCATTGAAATAAAGCCATCACTGAAGCCCATATATTCCAGTACAGGCCATAGATAACTCCATTCTAGCCGATCGAATGCCTTCTTGCCATCGAGTGAGAGAGTAGCATTTTGATTTAAGGATTTTGAAGAAGCATCTATGATATGAAGAAGTCTGCGTAAATTATCTGATGCTAACCTTGATTTAATGTACCAAGTCTGGTTCTGATGGTCCAAGAATGTCATATATTGTTCTAATCTTATGGCTAGAACCTCCATAAAAGCCTTAAATTCAGTGTTTAGGAGACTGAGAGGCCTGTAGGATGAACATTCAGTCGGTATTTTATCTATCTATCTTTTATCCTAGAGCTTTTGACCTACAGACCTCAAAATGAGCGAGGATGACTTGATACAATCTACTGGGATTCCTTAAATAGAAATTTAGCCATAACCTTAAACTGATTGGAATGTTTGTATTGAAATGACTTTCTTGTGAAGTGCCTTGAGATGACACCTGTCGTGAATCTGTGCTATATAAATAAACTAAATTGAATTGAAGCCTCATATCACGCCATATATTTTGGTATGAACAAAACATTAATACATTGCCTAAAGCTCGTCCAGAATGCAGCTGCTCGTCTGTTGACAAACACCCGGAAGCACCAACATATTACACCTGTATTCTTTACACTGGCTTTCTGTTGAATACAGAGTTCGTTTTAAACTCTCAACTTTTATTTTTACACACAGTCTTGCTCCATCTTACCTATGTGAGATTTTAAACTTTTATCAACCCAGTAGAGTGATGTGCTCTGCTGGACAGTACCTGCTGCAGGTCCCACAGAAGAAGTTAACTGCATGCGATGAACACTCCTTCGCAGTTGAGGGACAGTAACTGTGGAATTCACTTCCTTTGGAGCTCTGTAGCATCACCAAGTTGACTCTGTTTAAATCTAAACTCAAAACACATTTATTCCAGATGGCTTTTGGCACCTAACAGACAGTATACTTGTTTACATATTTCTTTTGTTTAACAGTTTTTTATGCCTTTTATCCTACTATTTATTTAACTTTGTTTTAATGTGCTAGCTTGCTATTTTTAAAGTTGCTGACAGCTTGTCAATTTTTACTACTGTGAAGCACAGTATGATTGATTGATTGATCCACACACTCCAACCTCTCTTTCCTTTTCTACATAGTTTTTGGTGCCTTTTAAAAACATTCAACATTTATTTTAATCTCTGAAATGAGGGCCAAAAAGTAAATCTCCTTTACCTTGAGCCATATTTTACACCACATACATTGCAAGCAACGGGTAAAAGCCTGAGTTAGCAGCACCCACTCCCTCTTCACTAAAATGCAATACAAGAAAACAGGCTTTTTGTTATTCCATTCCCATTCCCATTAAAAGTGACATTTCATCTAAACCAAACCCTCCAGGGGAAAGAAGAAAGCACAGTGGAGATGAAGCAATAAGATCTGTATGGGGGCTAGAGTGTGTCCATTTACATCTGTTTGTCTGGATGTATATGAATGCCAGTGTGCATTTACTCTCGATGAGAGCAGATGACCTGAATGTGTACAGAGGCAAATGTTCAGGTGTTTACTCTGATGTGATATAATACTTTTAAAAGCCATCCTAAACCTTTGCGAGAGTCTGTGCATTTGCCCTCAGGTCTCACGTTCTTACCTTAGATCAAGGGAAATGTCGTTATTTGTAGCCATCCCAGAGATATTAACGCAATTACAGTTTCTGAGGCTTCTCTCTGATCTCATCTTTAGTGCATAATTTGCAAAGTCATAAGAAACATTAACAAATTCCCTCTTTAGGGTTGTTCTCTTCGACCCTTGATGGTGTAAATGCTGCTTGTTGCTAAGGTCTGACAGCTTGTTCCACCACTGCTAAGATTTTGGTGAAAGACAGTAGCTTGTATGCTTTGTATTCTGCAATGAGAAAATGAGTGACATGGATGGAAATGCAAGAAAAGGCTTCCTAAGCTTATTTTCAGGCATGTGCATGTAGTAAATACTACACCATACAAGGGAACAGTGCAAGATAATGGTAGTTTTTTCTGTTATTGTCCTTTTGTTACACAAACAAATAAAATGTTGCTTTAAAGCAGCAAACAAGCAGTGACACTCTACGTTCTCTTTTCTGAAAAGGTAAACATTGACTTTTCTGTTTGACTAAATGTTAAGAACTTACTGGGCAACATATCCAAATCCAAATCCTTATTCTGTGTGCTTTCCTCTCAAAACCCAAAGCTATGAATACAAGGTTAGTTTTTAACTGTACATCAGTTGTGAGCAAAAGTCTCTGAATAACCACATGTCTGTCAATATCCTAACTGCAATGAACAAGGAAAGCTAGAAATTCTTGGATTTTTCATATATTTTTCAGTATTATACAAATATATTGTTATAAAAACTAAGAGGCTGGCCATTCGAAAAGCTTAAAATCACAGTACCATGTAAAAGTATTTATAACCTGCAAACTATTTCCTGTTTTGTCACATTATAATGACATTTTATAGAGATTTTATGTCATAAAATTACACATAGTTGTGAACAGGAAGGAAAAGTATCCATTATTTCCTATATTTCATAAAAATCTAAAATGTATTATTCCTACAGTATGCAAGCTGACTTCAGAAATCACAAATAAGTGCTGCTGTTTGGAGAAGGCCTCAGAACATTTCTGAACAAACATCATTAAAACTAAGGAACATACTCAACAGGTTATGGCTTAATCTGTAGAGACGTTTGAAGTACGGTTACAGTAGGTTATAAAATAATCTTTCAAGACGAAAACATCTTAAAGATGACAGTTAAATCAATCATGATCACCATGATTTGGAGCCAAATGGTAACTCTGGTGGAGCAACTGAAAAATCTGCAGTGCAGGAGGAAAAATCTGTTGACAGAAGAATTTTTTGCTGTCCATATATCCTGTGGAGAAGTTACAAGAAGAAAGCCACTGTTGAAAGAAAGACAGAAGAAACTGTGTCTCCAAGTTGCCACCAGCCACCTAGGTGAGACAGCAAACAAATGGAAGAAGGTGCTCTGTCTGGTGAGATGAGACCAAAATGTAACTTTCTGGTCGTCATGTAAAGTGCTATGAATAATGGAAAACTAACATTGCACAGCAAACTAAACAGTTTGTCCCTGTGGTGAAACATGGTCATGGCAGCATAATGTTATACAGATATGTTGCTTTTCTTCAACAGGGACTGGAAAAGTAAAACAATATTTTTACGAGGTTACCTATATGAAGACGCAATATTATAAAAGAAACAAAATTTAATGACTTTACCAGTGAAGACAGATGGAGATCAACATAGTGCAACCAAGCCTCTTAAGATTGGTGTGGAGGTTCAGCTTCGAGTAGGACAATCACTATAAACATACAGTTAGAGCTACAAAGGAATGGTTTATGTTAAAGTACATTCTTGTGCATCACGTAACAGCTCAACAAAATACATTGTATTTGAGGTTATAAAATGGCAAAATGTGAGAAAGTTCAAGGGGAATGGATACTTTTCCACGGCTCTATGAAACCCGAAAAGTTCTAAATGCAAGAAGGTTTCAGTGTTTGAAGTTATATAATCACTATTTGTGCCAGACTATTTTGGAATTTCTAATAATTTCTAATAGTTTTATGAAAAAAAACTACTCCCTTAAAATGTTCCACATCATTAAATATTTTGTATGAATAACCCATCTAACGTTTGGTAAATGGTGTTAACAAGTCCATTGAGAAGGATCATTAGTGTCACCAATTTTGTAATAAGGGAAGTTCATCATGCACATACAGTAGGGACACATGATAAAACTTACTCCTCCTGTTCAATTAGCTTTTCTGCATGTTACATTATAAAGCCAAAATATCTAAATTCTGAAATGGTGATCCATCACAAAAGTGTAACTCACGTGTCACAAAGTCCTTACAGGTCAGTTTCACTCACCAGCCTTGCACAATGCATTGACATGTTATTTGACAACTAGAGAAACGGTAAATGGATGTGATTTTTTTGGAGGTCAAACTGGCACCAGCATTTTGTCACCAAACTCTGGAGGTCTGAGATGTGAGCTAAGCAAGTATAAGAGGAAAGAAAATAGCCAATATATGTTTCCTGACTCAAGAATGATAAGAGGAAGTCTCTGTTATAATGGGTCCAAGTATTTGTTGGTTGTCATGGCTGGGATCAGTCATACCATACCATACCAGTTTATTTATATAGCACATTTAACAACGGCATGAGAGCCGACCAAAGTGCTGCACAAAAGACAGACGAAAGTAACAGACAGATAAAATATACATTAAAACATAAGGCAATAACAATATAAAACAGTAATAAAAGCTAAAAGAAATGTAAATAGAATCAAAAGCCAAGGAATGAAAGTGAGTTTTTAAAGAGTAACTAAACCCCAAAACAACTTTTTTTTTGCGTCTAAACTGTATAAATGGGTATTTACCAATGCAATCTTTCAGTTTCTGCGGATTTTTTTACATTTTGGTGTAAACTTGTTTAATTCTATACTTGTTGGTCTAAAAACGTCTTAGTGCTGCCCTCTTAGGGTTGAACTGTGGCTACTGCATTTGAATTTTGTGATTGGTGGAGAGCGGTACATCTCTACGTCACAGGCACTGACTGTGTCACAGCAGCCATGGTCTCACAGACATGCCCCCTGTGGGTTTGGGTATAAAACTATCAGACATACAGGCCCCGTGGTGAGAGTTTGAAGTTGGATTGCGTATTTCAGGTTACCATTATTGTCACAAACAAACACTTAGTTAGCATAGCTAACATACTGTTTTGAATGTTAGCATCACCACTCAGAGACCGGACCCATCCTGTCTCTCTCTCACTCAGCAGCAGCGTCAGCCTCGGGCAGCGCTGACTCAGCGCCCCGAGCCAGCGGCTCAAATTGATACGGCTCGCGGCCGCTGGGCTCCATAAAGCCTCCCTCTATCTCCGGTGACGACGGAGGAGATCCGCTGGTTCAGGGCGCCGAGCCAGCGCCGCCCGAGCCCGGTGCTGCTGAGGCAGAGGGAGACATGATGAGTCCAGTCTCTGAGTGGTAATGCTAACATAGGCTAATGTTCAAAACAGATGGTCGATCAGATCTATCAGTCATAAAACTGCCAACGTCACTTTGGTCACTGTCCATGTTTCAGTGTCACATTAAGCGAGCTGTCACTGTCCTCCTGAACACACCCCCACGTCCCCCCCCTCCGCTTTTCCCCCACACTTGGCCATACCCCTCCGTTCTTCCTGGCACCGCCCACTTTTTAGAATTTCTCAAATGTTGTCTGGGGGCGGGGTTTTGATTTTTCATGGGGTTCAGTTACACTTTAAACAAGACTTAAAAATAGAGAGAGATGGAGACAGTCTGATTGGGAGAGGTAAATGGTTCCAGAGTGTGGGAGTGCAGACCGAAAAGGCACGGCCATCACGGGACAAATAGTAAGCGCTGGTCAGCTGACCTGAGAGACCGTGGGGGGACATAAGGGGAGAGCAGCTCAGACAAATATGCGGGTGCAAGGCCGTTAAGAGATTTAAAAACAAATAACAGAATCTTAAAATCAATCCGGAAGCAAATGCAGTCTTGCTAGGACAGGTGTAATATGTTCTTGACGTCTAGTACTGGTCAAGAATCGGGCAGCAGCATTCTGTACCAATTGAAGGCGAACAAGAGTGGTTGAATTAATGCCGTAAAGTACAGAATTTGAAAAATCAAGGTGGGAGGTGATAAAAGCATGAATCATTGATTGGAGATTGCGCCTCTTTAGAATAGGCTTGAGTTTGGAGAGCAGATGTAAGAGACAGTATTTTACAATTTGATTACCATGAATGTTTATTTTTAAAGAAGAGTCCATCGTCACCCCAAGGTTAGAGACAGGTTTTTAAGCTAGAAGAAAGGAAGGGAAGGTTATTTTGATATGGGATCAGAAAAGTATCACCTTGAAATGAAACTGAAAATAAATTTTGGCATTGAAAAATATTATTGTAACTGAAAATATTAATTTTGAATCTGAAATAAATCTAGTGAAAATATTTGTATTCAAAGTGATTTTTTTTCTCTATGAAACTCATGTATATGCATTAAAATAAATAACTCAAGTTTTCAAACTTTCATTTTTTTTACAATGCTTATCTTTTTTTACAATACCCATCTTTTTTTACAATGCCATTTTTTTTTACAATGCCCACCTTTTTTTCAATACCAATCTTTTTTTCAATGCCATCATTTATTTCAGCTTCATACAATAAATACAGTTATTTAATATGGTATAGCCTATATAGTGTGTATTTAAATCTCTTCATACCACACTGTCTGTAATGAGGAGAACCTCCAACAAAGACAAGCTACACAAGCATAAAGCTTTATCACAGGACTTCTAGTCTACTGGTCAGTAGAAGAAACTGAGAAGAAACCGTTTGTCTTTTTTTCTTCCACAAACCACATTATTAGCAATGTAAATGTCCTATTGTGTCTTGCGTCTCGTCTCGGACAGTCGGAATTTCCCTCCTGCCTCGTTCATGCAAACATATGGGGGGCTGAAGCCCCGCCCCTCATGCGCGTGCACACACAAGCGTCAAAACAGTATCACCTGAATGAAGTTGAAAAAAATGATGGCATTGAAAAAACAATTTGTATTGAAAAAAAGATTGGCATTGTAAAAAAAGGATTGCATTGTAAAAAAAAGATTGGCATTGTAAAAAAGGATTGGCATTGTAAAAAAGGATTGGCATTGTAAAAAAAAAATTACTTTCAATACAAAAATTTTCACTAGATTTATTTCCGATTCAAAATTAATATTTTCAGTTACAATAATATTTTTCAATGCCAATTTTTATTTTCAATGCCTATATTTTTTTGCAGTTTCATTTCAAGGTGATACTGTTCTGATCCCATATTTTGAGGGCAAGGAGAGGTTCTGGCAGTGAAAATAATGGCTTCTGTTTTGGCCTCATTTAAAAGGAGAAAGTTTGCCGACAGTCAACATGTCACATAATTAAAACAGTCAATTATGGTCTGGAACAAGTCACTAGTCTTTAATAAATATATATAATTAGCAGTCGTCAGCATAGAGATGGTAATTAATATTGTGTTTCTTAAAAATGTCACCTAGCGGCAGAATGTATAGGTTGAAAAGAAGGGGTCCAAGAATTGAGCCCTGAGGGACACCGTAGGCTGGAGCTGCTGAAGGAGAAGCACACCCATCCATCATAATACTAAAAGACCTATAATAAGAAGTAAACAATTCCAGGGCTGTCCCTTGGATACCAACCAGTTGATTAAGCCGGTTCAGTAAAATTTCATGGCCTACAGTATTGAAAGCAACAGATGGATGTAATAAAACAAGCAGCGCATAAAGGCCAGAGTCGATGGTAAACAAGATATCATTAAAAACACGGAGGTGAGCTGATTCTGTACTATGCAGAGATCGAAAGCCTGATTGGAATGGGTCGAACAAGTTAAGATCATTTAAGTTAGAGGTAATTTGGTTAAAAACAACTCATTCTAATACTTTTGATAAAAAAGGAAGCTTTGAAATTGGGCTAAAGTTGCCTAGGACCGAGGTATCAAGACCGGGTTTCTTTAATACTGGTTGCACCACTGCATGTTTAAATGTGCGCGGCACAACACCATTGTCCAGGATGCTATTTATAATTTTTAATAGTAGGGGCCCCGTAACTGAAAAGGCTTCTTTAATAAGTCCAGGGGGCATGGGATTAATGGGATAGCCCGAAGGCTTCAAAGCTGAAAGCAGGACCTTAAGAGAAATCAAAGAAAGTGGATGGAACTGCTCAAATGATCGGAACTGGATAGACTGAGGGAGTCTAGCATTGCAGGGAGGAGAAATCTGAGCCTTGATATTTGCAATTTTCCCAAAAAAGAAGTTCAGAAATTGAGTACATAAGTCATCGGAGATGACAAAAAGAGGGGGATCACTAGTGGAAGGAAAAGTCTCAAGAGTTTTACATAGGACACATTGTATTGGGCCGAGAGATTTGGAAATATCAGAAAAATAATTATTACAGGCAATCCTAACTTTATTATTGTAGTGGGTCCATGAATCCTTCATAAGTTGGTTGGCGACTGCAAGTTTATCCTTTTTCCTCCTTTGTTGCAATTTCCTACACTCACCTCTAAGGGTTTTAGTATGAGAGTTCAACCAAGGATCAGTTTTCGTTTTTATATGTCTAGTCCACAAGAGGGCCTGATCCAGTATGGTAAGACAGGAGGAGTGGAAAAGCTGCAATAGCCCATCAGAGTCAGAGAAAACCAGCAGAGTGGAAGCAGCATCTATAAAAAAAGCAGAAAATTCTAAGACTCAAGAAGACACGGGACGCATATCCGTTCGATTAATTAGTGAGGATCTAGAACTATTAAGACAGAACAAGACAGGGAAACGATCCGATTTGTGCACATTGTCAACATAAAAATCAGTGATCTTTAAGCCATGAGCAAGCACCAAGTCCAGAGGATGAGAGTGCTCATGGGTAGGTGGATCAACCAGCTGATCCAAGCCAAAATAGTCATTAATAATAAAAAAGCTCTAACAAGAGGCTACTCAGGACAACAGACGTGTATGTAAAAATCAGTCACAGCAGTCATAGTTAGGGAGAATGTCAGATAAAAAGAATGTCAGATAAAAAGTCAGAGAACTGGGCTAAGAAGTCTCTGTTATATTTGGGAGAGCGATACAACAGAGCACAGAAGGTGGGAGGAGAAGAGCAAAGCTCAAAAGCGGACGGGTAATAATGGGTTTACAGAGAGAATTTGATTTAAAAATGGTCAAAAGACGACCACCATGTCCAGATATCCTTCGGTGTTGAAATAAGAACAGCCAGCCAGTAAGAGTTCAGCAGTGGCAGCAAGCTCACCAGGAGGAATCCAGGATTCCGCGATGCAGAGAATATCCAAATTGCTCACCACGCCAACACCAGCAAAAGGATGAACCAGGGCGAGGAGGGAAGAAAACGCTCTCACAGGGGGAGGCGGCAGGGATGAGCTGGCAGTCCACGGAGTCCAGGAAACACCTGACCGAGCGGCATTGCAGCAATCCACCCACTCGAGACTGCATGGACCTCGAAGAATATTGCAGTGCAGCTTGCAGCTGAACCAGGCAACTGCCACGTCTACCGAGCCAGCGGTGTCAATTCCCAGGCCGCGACGGGCAGGGCACTCTCCAGAGAGACGCAGGAATGGGAGAGTGTGGAGATTGTTGAGACTCCTGTTGATTGTGAAAGTAATCCTGAGGAATATTCGTTGACAGACGAAGATCCAGAAGGGTGAGACAGTCATATGGAAAAAATAGGAATATTGAAAAAATAGGAAAAGCTGGGAGCAGCAGACGGCTTGCCGAACAAGATTGGCGCCATCTTGCCACTACCTGCATCAAAAAACTATTTAATACCATATTATTGATGAGTTAAGCATGAAAAGTAATCTGCCAGGTAGATAAGATCCATTTGGTGTTTAATCCATTACTCTATAAGAGTCAGTTGTAAAGATGTTTACTTTTAATGATATACTAGTACTTATTGGTATTTAGGTTTACAAGTACTGAAACAATAAGTCTCATTCAGATCAAAGTTCAGATTATCTTATTTCAAGGTAAGTAGACTTTAGTTCATCTGTTCATAAGAACTAATATTTCTACTTCAGCAGTTAAACTTTTTGCTATATATTCATTGAAATTCATTACTGTAATTCAGTTCATTCAGTAACCATTTAGGGCTTTCTCCATTATCTGCAGTTGGTTGAACTTGTTGCAGTGCTGCTCTCTAGACATGAACAAATCACCCGTTGCTTGCTTCCCTACACTAGATCCATGTTAGATTTTGTATTGATTGTGGAATCTTATTTTTCACATTCAAAGCCTTAACTGGTCTTGTCCCTAAATCCATCTCAAATTTATTGACCTGGTTTGTAGGCCTCTAACAGCTGAGATAGCACCCTGCTAATGATTCTAAGGTCGCAGTTTATGACAAGGGAACACCAGGTCTTTTCCATTAGCGCCCCTCTTTTATAGACACATTGCTTCCTCAGAGAACTAAGTCTCCAGCAACCTTCAGATTATTCCTTAAAACTTTCTAATTTCTGAAAGCTTCTGGGAGACTGATAAATTTTTCACATATTTTACTGTTTTCTTCCTGTGAACATTTATCTGACCTAAATCACATAATCCTTTCTCACAAACCCAGTTGTAACATTTTTAGGAAATGTAGTTAACTTTTACCACATTCTTTGATAATTTATAAGTATTACATACATTTTCTTCTTTTCTTTTAATGTATGATGTGACATATGATATTTATTTTTAAGTTTTTGTGGTCACATGTAACAAGTTAGGTATATCTATAAATATACACTCACACATCACCTTATTAGGTACACCTGTTTAATTGCTTGCTATCACAAAGGAAAATTTGAAGATGGAATGGTGTTGTTGACAGAGATGTGGGTGAAAAAATATAAAAACTGCAGGAATATTTTTGCACTCATCTATTAGATTTGGAGGGAATAGTCAGAAATCAGGAAAACAATCAGTGAGCAGCAGCTTTGGGGATGAAAATGTCTTGTTGGAGCCATAACAGAATGGGATGACTAGTTTGAGATAATAGAAAGACTAACAGTAGCAATTTGTAACAACCAAGGTGTGTAGAATACCATCTGTAAATGCACAACACTTCAAACCTTGAAGCAGATGGACAAGAGCGACAAGAGTACCAGATGACCACAACAGGTGCCACTGCTGCCAGCTGCGAACAAAACACTGTGGTTACAATTAACACAGGTTTACCAAGATTGAACAATAACCAATTTGAAAAGTCTTAGCTGGTCCAATGAGTCTTGATCTGAGTTGCAGAATTCAAATGGGTGAGTCAGTATTTGGCATAAAGGGCATGAAAGCATTAATCCATCCTATTTAGTATTAACATTCCAGGTTCATGATGTAATTAGTATCAGAATCAGTTCTATTCTCCAACATTGTGTCCATAAACAAGAACTATGACTTTAGGTTCATCCACTCACAGCATACAGACATTAATACACAAATACAGGAACTTGCAAGGAAATAAAAAATAGGATAAAGGGAACAGCATGTGTATCTATAACCATTTTCACAAAGAAGATAAAAAAGAAAGGCAGGTTAGGTGGTTTAAAAGTATGCTTATTTTATTGAATCCCTAACATAGACACAAAACACGCGATAAAGAAGAATCTTAAACTCTTTAAATTACAATAACCGTAGTACAACATTTAATTCACACTGAAAAAAACTAGACAGAATAATAAGCCGGGGCAAACTATTGAACATTCTAGTCTCACTGCGCATGAAACAAGATATAAAAAGCATCAGACTACGTGCTTTCACCATTCTTCGAAGAATAATGCCCCTCATACTTCCACTTGGAACTTGCTTGCTCTTTCTCAATTTGCCTCATGTTGCCTCAGATAAGTAATGTTATCCTGGAAAAGGTTACAACTCTAAAACAGGGCAATCATATTTAAAGCTAAGGTACATAGAATGAAGAGCTCATAGAAGATGATTAATCAACTGCTGAAATGCACTCCGTTTAAATCAGTTTAGACTGAATTAATCCCTAACCAGCCAATGTTCTTCTCCTTTGGGCAATTTAGTGAGAAAATACAATTATGGCCCATGAGTTACACCTCAGTGGTTCATCTACCATCTGTGTTTCTCCACTGAGCCAAACCATGCCTGCATGACTCATTGTTTGCCCGCCACAGCCCCGAGCTTTGCAGTAGTACCATGGCTAATTGAAAAAAAGTGCATATGAAATTTATTATGCAAGATTTAACGTAATGCAGTGCTTAAAAAAATTATCCACAATATTTTGTTTACTTTTTGTCATGCTAAACTTAAAAACTGCAATTCATTTTATTGAGAATTACTGTGATAACTACAGTGGCAAGAAGGAAACTACTGTTATAAGGAATCCATAAGCCCCATTTCCAGTTTGTCACAATACATCCAATGTCACAGCAAAAATCTAAAATCCTTTCCTGATTGTGCCTTGTGTGGGACAATAAAAGATTGCATCCTATTCTATTCCGTTCTATTCTTCCAACCATGCATTTTCTTCCGCTTATCCGGGGACAGGTCATGGGGACACCAGCTTAAGCAAAGAAACCCAGAATTCCATCTCCTCAGCCACTTGGGCCAGGTCCTCGGGAGGAATCCCAGGGCGTTTCCAGGCCAGCTGAGAAACATAGTCTCTCCAGCGTGTCCTGGGTCTTCATAAGGGCCTCCTATAGGTGAGACGTGCCCGGAACACCTCACCAGGGAGGCATCCTAACCAGATGCCGGAGCCACCTCAACTGACCACTCTTGATGTGGAGAAGCAGTGGCTCTACTCTGAGCCCCTCCCAGATGGCCGAGCTTCTCATCCTATTTCTAAGGGAGAACCCAGACACTCTGCAGAGAAAACTAATTTCATCCGGTTGTATCCGTGATCTTGTTCTTTCGCTCACTAACCAAAGCTTGTGACCATAGATGAGTGTAAGAACGTAGATCGACCAGTAAATAGACAACTTCGCCTTTCGGCACGGCACTCTCTTCACCACGACAGACTTGTACAGTGTTGGCATAACTGCAGATGCTGCACCAATCCACCTATCAATCTCCCGCTCCATTTTTTCCTCATTCGTGAACAAGACCCCCAGATAGTTAGGGCAGGACCCCATTCCTGACCCCAAGAAGGCACGCTACCCTTTGCCAGCTCAAGACCATTGTCTCAGATTTGGATGTATTGATTCTCATCTCAACTGCTTTATACTTAGCTGCGAACCGCTCCAGCAAAAGCTGTAGATCACAGTCTGATGAAGCCAAAAGGACCACATCATCTACAAAAAGCAAAGGCCACAAAAACGGAACCCCTCCACACCTTCACTCCGCCTAGAAATCCCGTCCATAAAAGTTATGAACAGGATCAGTCACAAAGGGCAACAAGGTCCAACTCTCACCAGAAACAAGACCGACTTACTGCTGGCAATACGAACCAAGCTCTGACACCAGTCGTACAGGGACAGAACAGCCCATATCAAAGGTCCTGGTACCGCATACTCCGGAAGTACGCCCCACAGGACTCCCCGAGGGACACGGTCAAACATTTTTTCAAAGTCCACAAAACACATGTAGACTAGTTGAACAAACTCCCATGCACTCTCCAGGACCCTGTTGAGGGTGTAGAGCTGGTCCAGTGTTCCATGGCCAGGACAGAAAATTGCATTGTTCCTCCTGGATCCGAGGTTTGACCATCTGCCAGACCCTCTTCTCCAAAACCCCTAAATAGACCTTACCAGGGAGGCTCAGATGTGTGATCCCCCCAGTAGTTGGAAAACACTCTCTGATCCCCCTTTTACAGTGGCTTGCAAAAGTATTCGGCCCCCTTGAATCAATTTGATTGGAATTCCACGTGAAAGACCAATACAAAGTGGTGTACACGTGAGGAGTGGAACAAAAATCATACATGAATCCAAACGTTTTTTACAAATAATTAACTGAAAAGTGGGGTGTGCGTGGTTATTCAGCCCCCTTTGGTCTGAGTGCATTCAGTTGCCCATAGACATTGCCTGATGAGTGCTAATGACTAAATAGAGTGCACTTGTGTGTAATCTAATGTCAGTACAAATACAGCTGCCCTGTGACGACCTCAGAAGTTGTCTAAGAGAATGTTGGAAGCAACAACACCATGAAGTCCAAAGAACACACCAGACAGGTCAGGGATAAAGTTATTGAGCAGGGACAGGGAAGCTGGTCAGAGTTGATGGGAAGATGGATGGAGCCAAATACAGGGCAATCTTGAAAGAAAACCTCTTGAAGTCTGCAAAAGACTTGAGACTGGGGCGGAGGTTCACCTTCCAGCAGGACAACGACCCTAAACATAAAGCCAGGGCAACAATGGAATGGTTTAAAACAAAGCATATCCATGTGTTAGAATGGCCCAGTCGAAGTCCAGATCTAAATCCAATCAAGAATCTGTGGCAAGATCTGAAAACTGCTGTTCACAAACGCTGTCCATCTAATCTGACTGAGCCGGAGCTGTTTTGCAAAGAAGAATGGGCAAGAATTTCAGTCTCTAGATGTGCAAAGCTGGTAGAGACATACCCAAAAAGACTGGCAGCTGTAAGTGCAGCAAAAGGTGATTCTACAAAGTATTGACTCAGGGGGCTGAATAATTACGCACACCCCACTTTTCAGTTATTTATTTGTAAAAAATGTTTGGAATCATGTATGATTTTCGTTCCACCTCTCACGTGTACACCACTTTGTATTGGTCTTTCACGTGGAATTCCATTAAAATTGATTCATGTTTGTGGCTGTAATGTGACAAAATGTGGAAAAGTTCAAGGGGGCCGAATACTTTTGCAAGCCACGGTAAATGGCCTGCATTTGTATAGCGCTTTTTCAGTCAGAGGACCACAAAGCGCTTTACACTACATTCAGTCATTCACCCATTCACGCACACATTCACATGCTGATAGTGGCAAGCTACTACATTGTAGCCACAGCTGCCCTGGGGCACACTGACAGAGGCAAGGCTGCCGGACACAGGCGCCACCGGGCCCTCTGACCACCACCAGCAGGCAACAGGGTTAAGTGTCTTGGCCAAGGACACAACGACCGAGACGGACAGACCGGGGACTCAAACCAGCAACGCACCAATTACAGGACGAATTCCAACCACCTGAGCCACAGTTGTTTTAAATAGGGGAAACACCACCCTGGTCTGCCAATCCAAGGAAATTGCCCCTGATGTCCACACGATATTGCAAAGCCATGTTAGCCAACACAGCCCCTCATCACCCAAAGTCTTAAAGGAACTCCAGGTGAATCTCATCCACCTCCCGGTGCCTGGCCACCAAGGAGCTTTTTAACCACCTTGGTTACCTCAGCAACAGAGATTTTAGAGTCCGACCCACAACATGTCTTTTTTAGAGCAAAAAAGCTGTGGTCCATCATGCAACCACAAAAAAAAAATCAATTCAATTAATTTTACATTTTCAAAATTTCAGAGAGTCACGTAAAGGGTTCTGGGGCCTATCTCCAGAAACATTGATGGGTAAAAATAGATTATAAAAATGATTGGAAAAAATTGTAGTGTGACTTTTGGTTAACTCCACTATTTAAGGATGAGTCATACAGTGATGACCCAGGATTGTTGAAGAGATGCAAACTTGTACATTTTGGAGTGTTTCAAGTATCTCCAAAGCAAATCCCGACTTCCTCAATAAAATCACAAAGGTAGAAATACTTTTCCTTATACCTACTGAAAATAAGGGGCACTTGAATTTTTTCACTCAGAGAGGGGAAGAAACATGTTTTAGTCATCCACTCCAATATACTTTTAAAAAGACTGAAATTTTGAATACGAGGGCAACGATTATTTTTATTTTTATTACTAACGGTGACCAGGCAGGCTACATTGGCCGTCACTCACTCAAGCATAGTTCCAAATTCTTTTGCCGTGCCTAACTTTCATAAAGCCAAAGCTTTCAGATGATTCATGTTTGCTTTTATCTTTCCAAAAACCCTAAAGATGAGAAGAGCAAAAGTTGAGTCTGATTGGGTCATAATGTTGTCATGAAATGTATGTGCATCCTGGAGTGTTTAAATTATATTGTGGCAACTTATCTTGTATAACATGCGTATGAAACAGCAGTAGCGTGTACTCATTCTGTCACTACGGTTCAGAGTATTTCAGATGCCCACTGAGAGAAGCAAATCCACTCAGAGGAACAAACTATCCTCCTGTCAGGAGAGTGAAAAATTTGCTAAAAGAGTCAACAAAAACACGATACAATTGGGTGCAAACCAGTGAGTTTTAGAACAGTGCTGTACAAAACTATTCTTACCCAGTGAAAAAAAAAAAAAAAAAAAAAATTATCCTATTAACCAAAAACCTAAATGTATTTTTCTGGGATTTTATGTACCACCTCAATACAAAAAAATACATAATTGTGAAGTAAACGGAAAATATTACATGGTTTTCTTTTTTTACAGATACAAAAACAAAAAATAGCATATATTTGTAATCTTTCCCCCTAGGTCAATATTTTGTTGAACCCCCCTTTTTTAAGATTTTGTTGCCATTATTGGTCTTTATTTGATAGTGGATCAACAGAAAATTGGAAGAGAGAAGGGAAAGAACATGCACCACAGGTTCCGAGGTCAGGAATCGAACCTGAGACAGCCGCGTCCAGGACTATAGCATCTGCATATGGGGTACCCGCTCCACCACTATGCAATGCAACGCCCCAGAACCCCCATTTTTAGGTAATTACAGCTGCACAATTTTTGGATTTGTATACCAGCTTTGCACACCATGAGACTAAATCAAATTCCCATTATTTTTTGCAAAACAACTTAAACTCAATTAGATTGGATTGAGCACCTTTGAACAGTAATGTTATAATCTTACCAAAATATCTTAATTGGATTTAGGTCTGAACTGTGACTGGGCCATTGAAATTAGTTGATTGAAACAATTTCATTGTAAATTAGTTCTGTAAGCTTAGGTTCTTTAACGCTGAAAGGTAAGCCTCTACCCTACTCTCCAGTCTTTTGTGGCCTCTAACAGATTTTCTTCCTGTGTTGGTCTACATTTAACTTAATCAGTTTTCCCAATTACTCTGACCAGCTTCCCTGTTCTGTATACATACATTTGATCCCATTTAAGAGACCAAACCAGACTTCCAGATGTCTTCCGTTTTCTGTACATGACTTGTGGCAAACCTGTTATGATTTTATTTATACAACTAGGGTGTTTGAGCGTCTCTTCCAGGAAGGGCAGATTTGTAGACTCAACAGTTTTGACAGAACAGCTGTCCTGTCAGACAGGTTGGTCAGGATTAATGGTGTTCTCAATGCTGAGAAATACAGGCAGACACTTATCCATCATGGAATACCATCAGGGAGGCATATGATTGGCTCCAAATTTATTCTGGGGACATAGACCCTAAACATACAGCCAATGTCATTAGGAACAGTGTAAAGAAGAACAAGAGGTCCTGGAAGTGATGGTATGACCCCTACAGAGCCTTGATCTCAACATCATCGAGTGTTTCTGGGATTACGTGAAGAGACAGAAGAATGTGAGGAAGCCTATATCCACAGAAGATATGTGGTTAGTTCTCCAAGATGTTTGGAACATCCTACCAGCTGAGTTTCTTCAAAAACTGTGTGCAAGTGTACCTAAAAGAATTGATGCTGTTTTGAAGGCAAAGGGTGGTCAATACTAAATATGGATTATATTTAGATTTCTCTGTGGTTCATTCACTGTAAATTGTTAATTGATGTAAATAAATTATTAAAACTTCCATTTTGACAGCATACGGAAAATAATGTAAAGCTTATCATGTAAACCACTTTGAATTCCCTTACTGCTGAAATGTGCTATGCAAATAAACTGGATGATGATGATGATGATGATGAAGAATAACAAAAAATTACACTGAACTTTGTAACAGTAATATAGAAAACTGTAACAATGTTTAGGGGGTATTAATACTTTTTGCAAAACAGTACATTCATCACACTAGGAGCAATGGATGTTTTTGATCACTAACAGTTTTTGCTGTTTGCCCTTTATAGCTTCTCCCTCTTTTACATATACGCGTTCTCCCTAATTTACATCTGGTTTGTAAAAGACTCTAATCTTGGACAGGGGAAACAATTGTTAGTATCACTCATCAAATTTTCAACTGTGATTTGCAGAGAACGAGTTGTAATAAAATCTCTAATTAAATGTTATCTCTAAAAATACAGCAAAAACTCAGCCGCCCCCTGCCTTGAAACACAAATAATAGCTTACAAAGTAAATTTCAGGGGTTTCTGCCTTACCCTACAGCTGTTGCTGCTGTGGTCAGGGCTTTTGTATTTGAATCCATGTTCAAATATTGGAGATTTATGGTTATTGATGTATTTAAGCTCTTTCTGCTGACATATTACAATTCAAAATAGCTTTTCTGGGTAATGTCAAAGCAACTATGCAGAGCAATGCTTTATGGATTTTGATTGAACCTCAAAAGGAGAAAACCACTAACACAGCACAAGAGGCAAAGGCATCGGTTGAAATCCAGGCTGAGATGCAATAGCAAAATAATGGAAAAATCAGATGAGGAAAAAAAACTATAAAGAGGGACAAAGAGTCAATAAGATCAAGCATATTAAGAATGTGATAATATGTCCCAGCTTCACAGACTTATGCACCTTTTCCGTTAGGGTCGGCTCAGCCTGGGCCACGTTGAGTCAGCCCGTATTTAGTGCGTTTCCACTACCTTTGTCTGGGCCGAGCCGACCCCTTTTTTCGGACTACCTCCAGCTCAGTCCAAAGCGGGCCGAAGCAACCCAACTCACCCACTCTTACTCCTACCTACATAGTGGTATCCAGTGATTGGCCTGGTGTTGTGAGTGTGAAGTGATGTCTTAGTCAGAATGATGATTTATGGCTTCCAGCGGAGTTTAAAACATTGCGAAAACAGTGCGAATATCGAGCCGTGAAGGACCACAACGGCCGGAGCGGGACAGACCTCAAGCACTGGAAGTGCGTTGCAGAAATGGATGGCATTTTATCTACCCAGCCCCAGGAGTTACTGTATTGGACTGGATCTCTTCTTGGATTACTTTTTTATGGACTTATCAACATGGCTTTTTGTCCTCATAATCCAATTTGATTATGAGGATTTATATAACCCCCAGAGAAACTAAATAAATTCAACCCTAACATCCCTGACACGTTATAAATGTAAGGACCATAAAGGCACTTTACTACACTGCTTATGGGAATGTGAGGAGATTAAAGCATTCTGGATGTTAATAGTGCAATATATATCCCAGATTACATCAGTTTCTGTTCCTTTGTGTCCTAAATTATGTATTCTCAGTATTTACCAACTGCATTGTGTATTGAAAAACAGAGAAAAGATAATGATTGACCTCTGCCTATTGCAAGCTTGGCGCTCAATCGCTCTCTGTTGGAAATATTTAGCTGCCCCCACGATTGGCTTCTGGTTGAGAAATTAAATGTCCTGTCTAGCATATGAACAATTTACTTATGTAATTAGGAAAAAAACTACTCAATTTTATGAGATATGGAAAAACCTACTGGAGTTCATTCATAATGGGGACCTGGAGGAAGCCCTGGTTGAAGGATAAGCTGAACCTTTAATTATGAGGCGAAGTTGGCTCGGAAGTTTTCTGCATATTTTACTCCTTTGTTGTTGTTTTTTATGTAGTTTTTTTGTACTGCCATTTGTATGTTTAGGTAGGGGAGAGGGGGAAGAGAATGGGAAAAAATAAGTAATTTGAGAAAATATCAGTATAAATACTTCTGTCATCTGATATTCAATGAAAATATGTTTTAAAAAAATATGGCTTTATGCTCAGCTGAGGATTTTGAGAAAATGCTCCACAGAATTGAAGACATTGAAATGAAGTTACGCAGTCTGGAAATTAATTTTGACCTCCACGCTGATTATGGAAACGACACAACTTTACAGATGACTACACGCAGGGAGGAACAACCTGGGAGCCCAGTGTTACATCGGTCTAACCGTGCCGCAGAAAAAACACAGGACAACTCTACACCCTCAGCCAACAGGCGCTTAAAGGAAAGAACACCACACTCTAATGAACACTGGCCGGCTTTAAAGCGCACGGAATCAGCTACCCCAGCCTGTTCTCCGAGGAAGAATAAACAAAAGAAACTCCAGCACAAGGACAGCTCTAAATCCGCACTTGCTGCCTCTGTTAAGAGAAAACAAAAGCTTAAAACAGGAGATATCACTCCACCTGGGAACTCCCTGAAAAACAGATTCACAGCCCTGAGTTCCCCAAAAGATGAGGCAGCCCCCAGGACCAGTTAAAGCCACCAGGAGAAACCCAGCCCCATTAAAGGCAAACACATAACAAAGTAAGAGCCCCCCCAGCAAAGATTGTTATCATACAAGACAGATCAATTAATGGAATTTAGGCTTTTTGTAGCAAGAACACCAGAGTTTATAGCTGCTACAAAAATAAAGTGAAACTACAGTGAAAATCTTGGACCGACACCCTACATTGGAAAAACTCGTTATCCATGCTGGATCATCAGATATCGCAATGAGACAATCAGATATTCTGAAGAGAGACTTTTCTGATCTCCTACAGAGACTTGACGGACTTAACGTAAACATCTTCATCAGCGGAGCAGTCCCTGAAGGGAATGATGAAAGATTTAGCAGATTCTGCATGCTCCATAAATGGTTGAAGAAACAATCAGATGAGAAATCGTTCACATTTAATAATAATTAAAAAGTATTTGGAAGTGCAAACCATCTGTTCAACGCAAGGCAACGTTATCTTAACAAGGCCGGAGTGAGACTGTTGGCAGCAAACATTTTCTATTATCAAATCAGAAAGCAAAACACTTGCTCCCAAAAGCTGACCTTGAGGCACCCATGGATACTATCAGAGAACTAAAACAGCAGGTCATTATGATGCCACAGGCCCTAACAGATAAACAACCATCAGAGATTAAGTCTTCATCTTCCTGTGACTCAGCCACATCAAATGAGTCACCATTTAGAAACTTTACAGACAGCCTGAACGAGCAAATCAAATTTGGGACACAATTACCACCACTGATTATTACAGATATTTGATATTTTAGGGAACCGGGCAGTAATTCTACCCCTACCGTCCCCCAGAACTTGCCCGGCATCCCTAAGTTTAGCATTCCAGTGCTTATCAGCAGCAGGACACAAACCGTTAACCAAACGCTCTCATATTAAACAAAATCTCAAATTGATAACTTGTCAGAAGGTTCAGCTGCCCATCATCACAATACCTAATTTAGCTTTATTAAATATTAGATCTCTATCCGGGAAGTCTTTTCTTATCAATGACTTCATCACTGAGCATAATTTACAAGCCCTTTTTTATCAGAAACCTGGCTAGATGTAAATAATGAAACAACTGCATTGATAGAATCTAATCCTCCAAATTACAATTTCTTAAGAGCGAGCAGAAAACACAGATGAGGTGGAGGTGTAGCCACAATTTTTCACAACTCAATGAACTTTAAAAAGGTAACCCTGGGCACATTTGATTCTTTTGAATACCTAGCCACCCAAATAAAGGAGCCCAACAAAGCTTTATTTCTAAGTTTATATAAACCCCCCAAAATTAACTCTAACTTCTTTAACGATTTCAATTACCTTCTTTCTGTAATATGTATCAACTATGACCAATTAATCATTGTGGGGGATTTTAACATCCATACCGACAACCCCCAACATAGACAAGCAAAAACATTAGATGATACTCTCCACAACTTCAGCCTGACCCAGCATTTCAAACAACCAACACACAACCAAGGACAAACTCTGGACTAAATTGTCAGCAAAGGTTTAAATGTATCCAACATCTCAGTAATTAATATTGCATTATCTGACCATTTATGTATTTTCTTTGAAAGTACCGTCTCTGCTAAATTATCCAGCCACAGTAAGACAACTATAAAAAAGCGTTTTCTAGGGGACTCAGTTGAAACTTTTAAACGAATTTACCCTTCCAGCGCATCCCCCTCGTCTCCCAACTCAAACTCAGTAAACAAGCTGGTAGATAATTTCCTTGCGAAAATCTCAGACATCATGGATTCTATTGCTCCAACTAAAGTGAAAGTAGTCTCAGGTAGAAAGAAGTCTCCGTGGACAAGTAATCCACTGGTACGTAGTGAAAAAAGAGAGTGTCGACGAGCCGAGAGAAAATGGCGGAAAACTCGACTCCAGGTTCACTGTGAGATCTACAAAGAGAGACTGAATAGATATCAGTTAACTTTAAAAGATGCTAGGGAATCGTTCTTTTCTGAAATCATCAACAGAAACATCAATAATGCACTATTTGCAACAGTGGAAAGAATAACTAATCGTTTAGTGACAGTAGCCCCTGAACTAAACTCTGCCAGGGCCTGCAATGAATTTGCCAGCTTTTTCACTGAAAAGAATATAACAATTAAACGGTCAATCTGTACCTCAATACCGAACCCACAACCAGTGCCTCCCCAATCAACAACAATGTGGAGAAAATGTCTGAATTCCACGAATAAACCAAAAAAACCTTGAAAAACATAATTATCCAATTAAGCTCCTCCTCCTGCTGTCTTGATATCGTACCCACAGCTTTTCTAAAGAAAGTTCTTCCTGTCATTGGGTTTGATCTTGTTCAAATAGTGAACTCATCCCTAATGACAGGTGTCTTCCCCAAGGCTTTAAAAACAGCAGTTATTAAAACACTACTAAAGAAGAAGAATCTGGACAACATGTTAATGCAGAACTACAGGCCAATCTCTCATCTTCCATTCATCAGTAAGATTATTGAAAAAGCTGTGTTTCACCAATTAAATAGCTTCCAAACAATGACAAAACGTTTTGAGGTTTTTCAATCTGGTTTCCATGCTCACTACAACACTGAGACTGCCCTCATCAGGGTTTTCAATGACATCCGCATAAATACAGACTGTGGTAGAACCACAGTGCTGGTTCTGTCGGACCTTAGTGCAGCATTTGACACTGTTGATCATGAAATATTATTGGAACAACTGTAGAGCTGGGTCTGACTCTCTGGTGCAGTACTTGGCTGGTTCGAGTCTTATCTAAAGAACAGGGACTTCTTTGTTTCAATAGGTGGGGTGTGGGGTGCCCCAGGGCTCCATCTTAGGGCCCCTCCTATTTAACATCTACATGCTCCCACTAGGCAAAATTATACCAACCAATAAGATTAGCTACCATAACTAAAAGGCTGATACTCAGATACTCATTACAATGTCACCAGCTGACTATGAACCCATTCAAACCCTAAATCAATGCATTGACCAAATAAATGGATGGATGTGCCATAACTTTCTCCAGCTGAATAGAAACAAAACTGAAGTAATTTGTTTTGGACCCAAAGCTGAACAATCAAGAGTCAGCACACAGCTTCAATTAATACAGCTAGAAACTACTGATCAAGCACAAAACCTAGGTGTAGTTATGGACTCAGACCTGAACCTGCAGGGTCACATAAAGGCAATAACAAGGTCAGCCTTTTATCACCTGAAGAACATTTCTAGGATTAAAGGACAGATGTCGCAACAGGACCTTGAAAAACACATCCATGCATTTATCTTTAGTCGGATTGATTACTGCAACAGCGTCCTCATGGGTCTGCCTAAAAAGTCAATTAGACAGCTGCAGCTGATCCAGAACTCTGCTGCTCCTTACTAGAACCAGGAAAGTAGAGCACATCACCCCAGTTCTAAAGTCATTACACTGGCTCCCTGTAGCTCAGATAATAGACTTCAAAATACTCCTACTAGTTTATAAATCATTACATGGCTTAGCACCAAAATATGTTGAAGACCTGTTGTCACCGTACCAACCACCCAGACCACTCAGGTCCTCCAACTCTAGCCTACTAAACATCCCTAGACTCAGAACTAAACATGGAGAAGCAGCTTTCAGTTTCTATGCTTTCCTTATCTGGAACAGACTTCCTGACAAGTGCAGAGCTGCTGAAACTCTGAACTGCTTTAAATCAAGACTAAAACCCATCTGCTTACAATTGCCTTCGAGTAAATGATTAATGTCATATGTATCAAGTATTTTCATGCTCTCTTGCTTTATTGATCTTTCTCTTGCTTTATTGTGTATCATCTGTTATTGTGCATCATGTGTAATGTGTATTTCATGCTAATTTGTTACTTTTACTTTTAATTTACAATGTTATATTCAGTTTTTTGTTTTTTTAAAATCTCAAAATCATGTAAAGCACCTTGAATTGCCCTGTTGTTGAAAGTGCTATAAAATTGCCTTGCCTTGCCTTTATGGTAAAAGGCTGGCGAGCAACGGTAGACAGAGGTAGCTAAATACCAGCTACAGCATCAGTAATGTATGTACATCTGTAATGTCTGTACATCTGTAATGTCGGAAGACGGTGAGTGATGACAGATTTTTACTGGAACTTGCCATGCTGGGCCAGGCTGACGCAACATGGCCTGGGCTGAGCCGACCCTAGTGGAAAGTCACTGTGGTTACCAGTATCAAAGTCATAGCCACGATCCTTCTTTCATGATCTCAGACAGAGTCTTTTGCATCCCTACTGGGCCATGGTTATTGAACATTCTCAGCCAATTTTCCATGACTCTGGTCATAAAACTGTCTACCGCTAACTTCAAATGACAGATGCACAATATTAGGTAGATGTCAAATAAAAACATGGATTTATTTAATCTTGCACACATGGCTCTTTCCCCCTCATTGAATCCTATTTGAAATTCCATTCTGCCAGCTATCTTGCATGACTAAACACAAGCAAATGAATTCAGTAGGTGGTAATATGTGCTGGGTTCTGCATGTAATAAGGCATATTAAATTTCTATTATTGGAGTCTAATTAGAGATGTGATAAAGTGCATTTAAAACTCTAATGTAGTCATCTGTAACCAAAGTAAGCAGACGTTTAACTTTTCTTCTGCAAGCGACACAAAGACACAAGGGAGAGTGCTGTCACCATGCTGCTATGGTGACGACAGCTCACCTCAGATTAAATTTTTCGTTGAACGTGTCTGTACTTGAGGTGAGAGCACAGTTTTAAAAAGACTCTCAGCTTTGTTCATTTTCATGAAAAGAAACTGTAGCCACTGAGAAGCCTGTCTGTGAGTGGTGTAAAATCATGTTTAGTTCCTGAGGTCCTTCGATCTGTCTATCAAAAGTAAAATGACAAAAGAAGCTCAACATTTACAACAGACAAGTTTGTTGTAAAACAACAAAGGCGGTTCTGTTGAAGTATCTTACTTGTCTTTCAAACGATGTATTAGCAAATGACATTGCTGTAACATGACATATATTTTTTTAAACCAAATATCAGATTTTTGAAAATAATGTTTAGAAAACAATGAAAGGCCTTCCTTTTTCTGTTGCTGGAAGGGTCAATATAATTAAAGTGGTTCTGTTACCTAAACTTACTTACCTCTTAAAATATTAACCCGATAGGCTTATAAGTGCCTTTATTTGGAAAGAAGGGTCACATAGAATAAAAAGAACTCCTCTTCAGAGACAAACAAGGCAGGGTTAGCACTTACGAACTATATCTATTACTACTGGGTTTGCAATATACAAATAGTTCTTCACTGGGTTCCTGTTGACAAAGATCAATGTGTTTCATGGGTGTCCATATAATATAACACTAGTCACTTGGTTCACTGGTGTGTGGAGCTTTAATCTTAAATTGTTGGTCAAACTATTAAAGGAGTCATAACCTTGGATACCCACGCTCTATTATAGTCTTTCAGGCCCTTCTAAAAAAGAAAAGTTGAAGAAAAGTGAAAAAATAAACACAGAGCTCCTCTGACCCTTATTTCTAAAAACATTATTGTCTCACGAGATCTGATGCAATATTTCGGCTGTCGTGGACGGTCATTGTAATAATGCAAATGAGGAGCGCGTTGATTGGTGGCATTCTAGATCATTTGTTGTTTGCAAAGATAGCTGCCATTACCCGTGTTGTCCTCGACGCTACTACTCCTGCTGGCATACAATAGCCGCTTTAGCAGTTAGCTGCTGTTTGTTACACACAGTAGAGCAATAAAAACACAGTCTTTCCGTTTCAATTGCAGGCAAGTCTCTGATTGTTGGAATGGTCCCTCTTTCCAAACAGAGCTCGAGTTCGTACTTTGAATCGGAATTCAGTAATGGCGGCGCTCGACTGCATATGAGGGGGAGAGGAGCAGGACGGTCTTCCTGCAGCATAGGTCTGCGATGTCCATATATGGTATATCCTGCACCGAATTGACGTCAAGTCGGCCAGAAATTAACATCACGTATTTGAGTGCGTGTGCACGTAAGCTGGTTGAAGAACACAAGGGTAAACAAACGCTTCAAAAAACAAACGCTATCGGCTTTCCAGCAAGTGTATAATTGTTAGGCAATCATAACATACATTTTTTCTTGTGGAAAAGTGAAAATTACAGGTCCTTTAAGATTTGGACAGAGTTTAGGAGACACTATGACCTTAGAACTTCTTCTATATTTGCCCTATTTGGGGAATTCACAACTTTCCACTCAAATTCTTATCTATTATGGCACAAAAATCGGTTTTTAGAGGAACAATTCTTCTCCTTTTCTGAACGAAGTGAGACTTACAAAGTCACATTTCTTCAGATGTCTGCAGATTAGGAATTTTGTTCAAAAATACTTTGCTTCCTTTCTAAACTTACCAGCAAATAATTAATTAGACAACATTGTTTCACAATCACCTACAAATAGTAGATTAATTTTTACCCTGTACAGGTTAATTAATTACACTTATCCCACCTCTCTTAAGGAAATCAGTAAGCTGTGGGAAACAGGTTTGGCAATTAGTGATGAATTTTGGGAGACCATTCTTAGACGTAATACCCAGATCCTTAATTTTTGGGGCATGGTCTGATACAGTTGAAAGTGGTCCTAATAGCTTACCTTACCAATTCAAAGTAAGGAACACACCCCTCTTGCACTCAGTATAAGGGTCTACCTGCAGATCACATACACAAGCTCTGGTCATGCTCCACAATTTCCACTTTTTGGACAGACAGTTTTGATATATATACAAAAATCTTTAGAAAGAAAATGTATCCGAACCCTCTGAGTGCTATACTTGGAATTATTCCTTTGACTTTCCCTTAATAATAATAATAATGGCTTGCATTTATATAGCGCTTTTCGAGACCCTCAAAGTGCTTTACAACTCCATTATTCATTCACTGAATGAACTGCACAGCAATTATTAGTGTCATGGAAACCATTTTTGAATTACTTTTAAGAACTACAATTACCTCTAGATGAGTGAACTGCTGATTAGGGTTAACCGTTACGTTTTCCACTTATACCGTTACGTAGGGGTATTATTTAACTTCTTTTTTCATTTTTTATGTATTTTTTTATCTTTACTTTTTTGCTATTATTAGTCAATCTCTACATGAATTGCTTATTAGTCCCTCAACAAATTGTTGTATTATTTGTGTTTTCTGTGAAAATTCAACTGTTAAAAGTTTGTCTAATATTAAAAAACTTGGAGGAAAAAAACAAAAAAGAAAAAACAGAAATTTAACACATATTTCTGACACAGAAAATGCGCTTGAAGTTGTAGCGTTGAATCTCTATTTGCTCCATGGATGTAAACATAGGTAAAGAGGACAGACAAAACATATTTTATGTCCCGGATTGGTAACTTGAGCAGGAAGTCCACCATCAGGGCGGGTGGTGGGTTCAGAACTCAACCTAATGTCTTTTGTGCTTTGATAGTAGACCGAATGTCAGGGTGGGTATAGATCTTCTTCTGGGATGGGGCTGGGGGGGCTGCCTTGGGCTCTGTGGGGCTTGGTGGTGTTGCAGCCATGGGCCTCGGGGTGGACGTGATAGGGCCTCGCCCCTTTGATGGATCTCGGTGAACGGGGGTTCCTATTGGAGTCAGTGGGGAAGCTGGCTCCCTGGGAAGCCATTTTGTCCCCCAGTCCTTCCCTCTCCCTGCTCCTCTCTTGCGGTCAAATCTGTGTTTGTCTGTCTAGGGTTCTTGTGCTGTGGGGATCCTTTAGGTTTCTATGGCTCTGATTTCCTTCGTGTCTGCGTCGATTCCTGGGAGGCGGATCAATGGCTCCTCACACCCGCTATTGAATACTCAAATGGAGAAACCTAATATGCACCAGCATGCTCACACACACACACACACACACACACACAGGTGTGGGGATTCCGGTGTTTACATATACATTCTTGGGCTTATGTTACCAATACTAAATCTTGTAATAATCAGTACCATGAGCTTTTCAGTGTATTCATATTTGTGGGTTGTGGTTGTGTAGTTCTCAGTTTGCATTTTGATTTGTTTTGTTGTTTTTATTTCCTCTCCCTGCCGTCCTGCGGGTGTGGAGGGAAACTCTTGTGTTTTCTTTGTTCCCCTTCCTTTCTTGTATCTTCAGCTTACACTCTCCCTCTTAACCTTTTTTTTCCTTCCTATCTTCATCTACTTTTGTTTTTCCCCTTTATTTTCTGTCTCTGTGTCCCTGGCACATCGAAAAAAAAACACAAACCCAAAGTAATTTCTAAAAAAGATTTCTTACACAAATATATCACAGAGTACTAAAGCAAAATCTGTAGTGCTCCACTTGTAATAGTAAATCTGTTGGGCTTCTACTTGGTACTCAGACACCAATTCTGAGCTCCACCCTGCCAGACAGGACACATGTATAGAAAGAAAAGAGTGGTTTTGACTTTTAAACACTCTCCAGCAGTATAACATGTATGCTTACATCCAAAAATCATTTTATCAAATCAACCCCAGTGTCTTCAAACTTCACCCATGCAATTTTCTCCATGAAGATTAGGTTGATGTGCAAGTCGTTTTTTCTCAGAGTCCGAGGCATTTGTAGGATAGAATCTTTGACTGGAGATGCAGTCTGGTTATATATCAGTATTTAACTTCCCTTTTATCCACTACATTAGAAGTCTTAATTTGAACTAACTTTTAGGGCATAAACGCTGTTGTGTGAAAACTATCTTCAAACAGACTTATATAGTTTGAGAGGCGCAACACAGGGTAAAATTGGGATAATGTTTTGATGGCTTTAGTGCTGTTGAACCCTGACAAGTAAAACATGAACTGATCGTATTTCAGCTAAGTTCTCAGCTGGCGTGTTCTTGCCTGTTTTCTTTGAAGATTTTTTTTACAAAGCCTGTAAATTTGGATATGAACATTTGTATAACCATTGCAAGCTACAAGCCTGAATACAATTAGAAAGGAAAAGTTGTAACAATTACGATATATACACTGTAGGAATATTTTAAAATTAAATAAAGAAAATTGAGACTCAGAGTGACACTAGCCATGTTTTCCCTGTTTGCACACTTAACACCTCATATACAACTCAGCTCTTTTTTTTTAATTCCCTCAGCACTAAAATGCTAACACCTTCTGCACCACGTCCCAGATTTGAACAATTTGCATAAACTGCCATTTTAAATTATTCACAGCTGCTGTCTTAGCTTTTCTGACTAATTATATTTGAGCTCTTGTGTTTTCTTTCTTCATTCCATCAAAGAAAAAAAACTTGAGCCCCTGCACGCACATTCACATTAAAAACCCAGTCTTGCACTACAAACCAGAAACCATGTGGCTTGTGTCTGAGATTAACTATAAGTTAGTTGATGTATTTCTGTTAGTAGCTTGTTTTATGCTTCAGAGTCAATTAATTAAAAGAAAACACAAGAAGAGTAAGCATCTAATAAAAAAAAGAAGAATTGTCACTTCTTTCTGGACGAGGGCTTTCCTTATCACTTCAGCAGAATAAAATCCACAGCGTGCGCTCATTCTGGACTTGTAGTTGTTAAAGTACCTATTGAACTATTAACCATTTTCTAAGTATTTATGTTTCTGAAAGTGTGATTAATATGAAATTAGCCCTAGGTGTCACAGCAGACCATCCAGTCCGTTTATGCAAAGGAATCAAACCACATGTCCGTAAATATTTTAAGTTGTATGCAATAAAATGGAATGAAACAGGGAAAACATAGATGGCACGGAAAGTCCTGATACTAACTCTAGCAAATACGTATTATGGGGTCACATTCTTGCCATAAACCATAAAGAGCTTCTTAAAGAAGAAGTAACAGGTCTGTGAGGGTCAGAATTCTTGCTTGTCTGTAGGTGCTAAGTTTTTGCACCATTATACCAGTAAATTCTTTAACAATCATGCAATGTTATTTCCTGGATTTATTTTACCTTCTGTCTGGCAAGTGCAATTTTCTGGCAAGAGAGTATAGATGGGTGGAGGGAGCAAGTTTTACAGCTCACCATGATGCCTTCATGTGCCCACAAATAAATGGAAATGAAAGCAATCAGAACTACACACTGTCTTGCTAAAAGAGCATATTACATGTTAAATATTTTCTAAAATGCATATAAAAAGTTGTGAAAAACGTACTATTTGAAACGTTTGAGGATATGTTAAATTTTATGGCTTGAATAGTGAAAATAATTCATGTAAGAGTACATTTCTATTTAGAAACAGTTCCTGAAATGTTTATCTAAACAGTGGTTTAAGGGGGGCTCGAACCTGCAACCTGCTCTTTAATATATGTACTGTTGGAATTGCTTAATACGCTCCTCAGGGTTTTTGGTAGGAATGTGATGCCATCAGTGATTAGAAAGCAATCCTTCAACTTAGTGCAAATTAATATCAGCTGGTTCAGTCCCAAATGATGGCCTATAAAAAGGTCTCATGTATCGCGCATTGTGCAAACCTGTGAGAATAGGACAACTCCTGTTTACAGTATTCATATTGGAAGGGAGAGTCAGTCATGGAGAAGTCACTCACCTCTGAAATGTCCATAACAAAATACAATTGGGTGATGCTCGATACCGCTTGCTGCTTTTCGTTTTGACCTGCTGTGACAACACAGATGATGCACATGCACAACTGTTGAGGTGGAGCTAGAGGGAGTGGGAGGGGGGGTGGGATGTTTTGGGAGGGGCCTTGATAGTGGGATTCAAAAAATGTCTCTTTCCCTTAAAGCTACATTGTGTAAGAACTTCTCCCATCTAGCAGTGAAACAACCAACTGAATATTACGTTCTAGCCCCACCTCTCACCTCCCATTCCGAGCGCGTTTTAACTCCTACGGTGGCCGTTTCATGCAAAGGCTAATATGGCTTCCAGTACTACGACTTCGTCCAGTGTTCCTTCCAGTGATGAGGTCACTTTAGAAAACTACATTCCATATAGTTATATAGTCAGACATCTGCCGCGTCGCGAGTAGACAATCTCCCTCTGGCATTCGTCAGACTGAGTGTAGCCAAAGTGCAAAAGGCGGAGCTAGAATTTCCAGGAATGTCCCTCATTGGCGAATGTATTTCAAAGACGGAGGCTCAACATGGATTCAGCCATTTGCGCGACTCGCGCGTTTGTATTCTGAATAGCAAATTCTACACTTACGAGAATACTTTCATTTTTAGGTGGAAGTAATTATACATTAATGAGCACATATTTTTGAAAGAACAAAGGGATTTTTGCTAAGAATTAACTTTAAAAATATACAATGTACCTTTAAATACTCAGACAGCAGCTTTAACCCTCTGGCACATAATGGTCACTGTAGTGGACAGCTATTCAAAAAACCTTTTTCTCTAAATACCAAGGATTTCTTTGCTGGAACTTCATATCAGCCACTAGAGTGCTCTCTGCTGCCCCACTCTATTAAGGTCAACTCAGTCGTCATTCATTGTACCTGCAAGTAAATTTCCTCTGAATTCAAATAGCTGATAATAAGCCACACCTGTTGACCACTCCATGAATATACTGTCAGTCCTACTATCCTAGAAGAGCCCTAGAGCTAATAAAATATGATGATATACAGTAACTTCTAAGTACATTTCTTTGTGACTAGTTTTAAAAATACATTTTAAATAAGTAGTAATTGTGAATTAATCATGTGTCCACTGAAGTGGACGCCATGCGTCATCAAGTATGTTTATGATTCCAGTCATGATTGTTTGATCCCATCTTGTGACTGCTTTGGTTTTCAAACCAGTGTATTTTTGCTATATTCTATAGAGTATTTATTTAAAAATAGATAGTGTTGTGCAGATTAGTTGCAGATGATGTCACACTCTTAATTTTGTCATATTTTGCAGACTGAGAACACCACAGAATAGGGAAACCTAAAGAAAAGTCCAGGATGTTCCTTCCAGCTCCATTGAGTATATTAGCAACAATGATAATGAGTGGCTTCAAGATAACTGTAGAGACATGGGAGATGAGGATGATGAAGGAAATGTAGTCACTCAGGATGCAGATACAACCCCTGGCAAAAAGTATGGAATCACAAGTCTTCGAGAATGCTCATTAACTTGTTTAATGCAATAGAGAAAAAGCAAAACACAAACATGCCACAAAACTCAGATTTCTCAAAAGGGCATCTTCCTGGCTTTTAGAAACAGTACAAGAAATGAACAGAAACTCAAGTGGGAATAAGTTGCAAGTGTTTCTTTGGAATAAGGGGCTGGAAACAAATATGGAATCACTCATTCCTGAGGAAAAAAGTTTGGAATCACCCATTAGAAACACCCAATTATTTCCCATTTTCTACACCATCACCTGCAACTCGTTATGTCTGTGGATTGGTCTACATTTAAAAAGGAGTGCTCACAACTTGGAGAGTTGTTGCAGCAAAGTAATGGACAGGAATCATGGCTCCAAGACCAGAGCTGTCAATTGAAACAAAGGAGAGAATTATCCAACTTCTGGAAGAAGGTAAATCCTCAAGAAATGTTGCAAAGGATGTTGGTTGTTCTCAGTCAGCTGTGTCTTAAACCTGGACTAAGTACCAACAACATGGGAAGATTGTCAAAGGCAAGCGTAGTGGTAGACAAAGGAAGACGTCTATGCGACAGGACCGAAAACTTAAAGCATTATGTTTGGAAAACCAAAAATGCACAGCAAAACAAATGCGTAACAAATGGGCACAAACTGGAGCAAGAGTCTGTGACCGAACTGTTAGGAACCGTCTAGCAGAGATGGGATTTTCCTACAGAAAAGCCAAAAGAAAGCCAATGTTAACTTACAAACATAAGAAAGCTAGACTTCAATGGGCCAAGGAAAGACAATCATGGACTGTAGATGACTGGATGAAGGTGATCTTCACTGATGAATCACGGATCTGCATTGGACAAGGGGATGATGCTGGAACTTTTGTTTGGTGCCGTCCCAAAGACATGTATAAAGACAACTGCCTGAAGAAAACAAGCAAATTTCCACTGGCTCTTATGATATGGGGCTGCATGTCAGGTAAAGGTCCTGGAGAGATGGCTGTCATTAAATGTTCAGTAAATGCACAAGTTTACATTGAGATTTTGGACACCTATCTTATTCCATCTATTGAAAGGATGTTTGGGGATGATGACATAATTTTCCATGATGATAATGCATTCCGATTGAAAATATGTGGTGGAAATTGAAGAAATTGGTCCATGACAAGGCTCCCACATGCAAAGCGGATCTAGCAACAGCCATCAGACAAAGTTGGAGCCAGATTGATGAGGACTACTGTTCATCACTTGTTAAGTCCATGCCTCAGAGACTCAAGGCTGTAATCAAAGCCAGGGGTGGTGCCACAAAGTACTAGTGGGTGGTTTTAGTTGTTTCTGTGTTTGTTTATTCTTTGTGATTCCATATATTTTTCCTCAGGAATGAGTGATTCCATATTTGTTTCCAGCCCCTTATTCCAAAGGAACACTTGCAACTTATTCCCACTTGAGTTTCTGTTCATTTCTTGTACTGTTTCTAAAAGCCAGGAAGATGCCCTTTTGAGAAATCTGAGTTTTGTGGCATGTTTGTGTTTTGCCTTTTCTCTATTGCATTAAAAAAGTGAACGAGCATTCTGGAAGACTGGTGATTCCATATTTTTTGCCAGGGGTTGTAGTCAGGAGGATGAAGACCGGGATGCAGAGGTCAGCTCGATAAGTGAGCTTTGGAAGATGTGCACATTATATACATCTTATAGGTCCCTCACCAAGCTATGGAAGATGTGCACATGTACCAGGCCACACTCAAGCAAGCAAAAATGTCTGGAAATTCCAAATTCCAAAATAATGGCTTTATTCGAAACTTGGCCCATTTTCTTAAAGACTGGAATGTAAATGTAGAGGGAAGAGATCCAGTAGACCATTTCCCAAAGATATTACTGATGACATAGTTCGGCACACCAATTTGTTTGTTCATCAGAATGAGAAAAAAAATCTGGCCATGACAACAGAAGAAATGCAATTATTTTTTGGGATCAACATGGTCGTGGACTATATTTGTTATTCTAGGACACGGTTGTACTAGTCTAGTGAGGATGGCTTCGGTCTCTTATTAATTGCAAACACCATGTCTGTGAACAGATGTAGACAAATACATTTGCTGTTGTTGATAAAAACATGTTACACTAATGTAATTTCATAGTGATGTCAGTCCTGCACCCAAGGAGAAATATGGAATCTCAAAATAATTTTTTTTCAGTATGGAGATATTTCAAATGTAGAATTAGCATATGCATAAGTTTCAGAGTTGTGAGCACTGTATGTTTTTATATCCTGGCCAAAACAACAAGCCATACCAATCATACCTGTCCATAGATTTATCATAAAACTTGGTTAAATACACTTTTATAATAAGTTCATACGGTTTTATACTGAGTGCTCAAGCGCATGGAGTCTGCAGGAGTGGACACATTTGGAACTCCCTGAAAAAAGTTACATTTTTGAAGAAAAAAACAACTCTTTTTTCATGTCCTCTCAAGAATGAAAACACTAAAGAAATTTTTTAAACAGGATTTAATTATTCATCCATCAGTTCATCTGCCACGATCAAGTGCATTTTGGGATAGAGGTATGAAAGGAATCACCAAAAGAGTTGTTCAAGTGTAAAGGACCACTTGTGGAGAGTTTTAGAATGACTTGAAATATGATGTGATTCTTGTCCTTGTGTGGACTTTATAAATAATTACCAACATCTGGTGAGAATGTAATCTCACTAGGAGCTTTAGCAATATGTGCATCCATTATCTATGCCGTCTGTCCCTTGCGGGTGTGCTGGTGTCTCTCTCTCTAGTACTCATTGGGCAAGAGGTGGGGTACACCCTGAACAGGTCGCCAATGCCAGTTCATCGTAGGGCAACATGGAGAGACTCATGACAAATACCTAATGGTAATTTAGAGAGACCAATTAACCTAATGTTTCTGGACTGTGGGAGAAAGCAGAAGTACCCAGAGGGACCCCACGCACGCACAAGGAGAACATGCAGACTCCATGCAGAAAGACGCCAGGCCGGATTCGAACCTGGGCCTTCTTTCTGCAAGGCAACAGTGCTGCAAACTGTTCCACCGTACCGCACAGTATACTGATAATACTGTTCTATAACCTTTGAACATGATTACAACTTTCAAATAAAAAGAAAGATTTACCGTGCTTACAGAGTTGGGACAAAACTATGATAGAAGTGGTAAACCACTAAGATAGGAAGTTGCTTACTCCTCTGTTAGAACACACACAGCCATTGGGTGATGCTAATCTACATTCTAGCTCCAGCAGGAGAAGAGAACCAGAGCTTTTAAAAGTGCTCTCTTCCGCTTAGCCTTTGTACCAGGCTTGTGCTAGGAGAGGCCTCAGGAAATCATTTCTTTGCTGGTGAGGGCAAAGGACGCAAGTTTCTGGGAAAAACTCACTCCAAGGAAGACAAAGACTACTGATCGTCAGATGAGACAAACCCCACTGTTCTGCCCTGAGCCCTGCAGAAGCTTTCTGAATTACAGACGCTGCCGTGAGGAAGGGAGCCGCTAACAAGCTACTGCAGAGTCACGTGACGCGTCCAGACAAAAGCAATTTCCACCCACCGCAACAAAGCCTATGTGGAATGCATGCTCTGCTGGAAAGGTGTGGAAAAAGGTACCATCAGTGAAGAAAGGTTGGAGCTGATCACTGATTAGCCAAGCCGGAGAGGACGACCTGACGTCCCAGCTAAAGGCTGTTACCTGCACCCCAACAGCCTTAAGGCCTCCCACTGCTAACCGACTGCAGCTATTGCTACCCTGCTGGCTAACGTTGTTTGAGGTTTCCCAAACATCAACGGAGCAACCTGGAGATCTTTAACCGTTCAATAAGGTCTGTCTGGGCAGAGGCAAGATTAGTTTAGGATTAACAAGATTGAAGGGTTGTTGGTTTTCACTGTGATTTGTTACCTTGTGTAAGATTTCATTTATTGTTTGGGTATAAACAGGCCGTACGGCCTGGAGGTTTAAACTGTTATTTTCAAAGTTTCCGATGGAAAGTTGTTTTATATCCTGCAACCTGATTGACTCAATCGGACAGGGGTTTTTCTTTTCTTTGTTTGGTGTGTAATAAATGAACCAAAGCGGCTTTAAGCAGCTGCACGTGAGTTAGCTGTAGGCTACATGCTGGAGCGAACCACGTGGGGCCGCCTTTGACTGCTCGGCTTCATGAACAATAATGACGGCCATTAATGGTATTCAAAATAGACATCGGCTTTAAAACAGATAGTTTAAACACAGAAACTAATCTTTTAAGTCGTTTTTGAGTATGTCAAAATACTAAATTAGATCCATCACTACGGTGACCGATCCATAAAATAGAATCAATTATCCAAAGGATATTGATTTATAATTCAGAAATTTGTTTAATGAAACATTACTTCTTAAAAATAATGTTTTTTTCTTCAATTTTGCTTAGCATAATAAATTGGCGGTTTGAAAACAAACCAAAAGGTCCTAATTTGTTTTAAAGTAACCACAATTAGTTTCAAACTAATTTAGCTTCCTTCCCAAAACTCTTCAATACAAGCCGTGGTCTATAAGCAAACATATTCATACTGAACTTTGACATCACTATCAACTTATTGGTTATGGTTTCTACTTCTTTGCATATTTATCACTTTTACTGTTTACTTTTGGGTGTTAGTTTTATTATTATTCTTTTTCTTAGTAGTTTAGTTGTGTGTTACTAGCATTTTAACTGAAAGTTGAATTATTTTTGTAATAAACTCTTGTATTTTTGAAAGCGTTTTTTTGTTGTTTCACCTACATGTGTAGTAACCTGCTATTCAAAGAACGGCAAGAACTTATTCCTTCATCTATTGTTAATTATCTCTAAAGATCTCTGAAAACTAAATTGCAGGGGCCTCAATAAATCAGCCAGAGCTCTGGCTAAACACAAACTCACAACTCATGCCAATAACACCCAACAATCTGGTGCAAACATGTGCAAGAGTGGTTAAACATAATGCATAACAGCTGACAGGGAGCCTCTCTTGCTTTCTTTTTTTTCCCAATCACGTCAATTTTTTTTCTGTTCTAACTTTTACAGGTGATTCTTTTGACAATTTCTTTATTAACATCAGGTCCCTCTTCTTTCTTCTTTCCAATCACTCACTCTTACAGTACTGTATAGTGTGCATTGTGCATGTTGGTTATTTTTAAATCAATTATGTACTGTACATATACTGAATTGTCAGCAACAAATGTGGGTGAAGGTCAACATCCTTTAGAGGCCATAGAGGAATCCTGCCATGCACACACAAATTTAGCAACAAAACAAACAAAAACAAAAATTTCAGAATTTTTACACAACATTAAAAACTCCTTAATCTAATTGGGAGTGAGCTTTACCAGTAAATAATTAAAATAATTAATCTGTTTACAACTAGCTTCAGCTCTAAATATTTTAACAGCTCCTGTATATCTTCCCAGTTGTATTTCCAATGGTCTCCAAGGGATGACTAGTTGACTCTTGATGAGTAGCAGATCTGAGATTTTTTTTATACAAAAAATTCCTTCTGACTAACCATACCAAATGTATTTAAGGAAGCTAAATAAACACAGACTTTATTGCAGTAATGGATTTCTGCATTTGGAGAAATAGACAAATTTAAATGACTTATTCTTTCATTATTTTGCTACATTAAGCAACATCCCTCTGCTCTCCACTTAACCTTTCCCTGACTCTCCACCTCTCTAGTCATTGTTACCTGGGGACCAGTTTTATAAAATAAACATTTTCACATTAACATTTTCTGTTGCCCTCTAACTTATTTTGTTATGAAGGGGCCAGGATTTGGTATTAAATATTCATCGCAAGAACCAAGGAGAGCAAAGATGCCACTCTACTAATGGTGGAAATGGTTGAATAAAATTTACATTATATGTTTCCCTACTGTATACACATCTCAGAAAAGTAAAGTTTAAAGAACGTGTGTGTGTGTGTGTGCTTATGTGTATTTTAATCGAGTCTGAGCAAAAATCATGAATCAAGTTGTTCACTTTTGATGACATATCTGGTTTGTCAATCTACATCCTTCAGTGGACATGAAATATGTTGAGGATTGATGATGAATCTGTTGATGTCTGAGGCAACAATAACAACAACAACCTTGCACAATTCAGTAAGAGTAAGTGTTTTAGGACACAGCTCTGTACCTTGATGGTAGATGGGTTAACTGTTAACTAAGATAACTGTTTTATTGATGCTAGCTGCTGTAATCACTGAGATGAAATGTAAAAGAAACTTCATAATTACTTTGTCTTTGTTTTAGAATAGTACCGCCTGGTTTTGCAACAATGGGTGTTGTCACCTTTGCTTAAACTTTGTAATTTAAATAGAATTGAAGGGGAAGAGCCACTTACCTATCACGTAATATCAGATTTTATAGTCAGCAACTTTAAATTAAACCCTTGCCATTGAATATAAAAATGGCTTCAAATTCATCTGGTAGTTGTACAGCTGTGATAATATCTAGGTAATCTTTGGTCCATCATAGTAAATCAGACACAGTGATGGCTGACCGACATCACGATGGAGAGCCACCATCGTGATGCCACGCCCCCCCACCCTGTCAGACACACACTAATCCTATAGTCTCTTCTATAGTTTAACTAAAAACTTTGCAGGGACTGCTCTGTAAACATTGAGAATATAGGCATAAATAAATTGTTGTGCTTTACAGCTCGGTTCATCAGTCTCTTTTTTTTCCCCTTGCGTGCCACGTATTGAAAAGCCCGGGGGAGTACAGTGGGTCCCATTTAGAAGTGGCCACCTCATTCACGCTTTCAGTGATTCACGCAGCTTTAGGCCTATGTAAAGAGATATAGTAAAAAAAAAATTAATAATAATAATAGTAATAATAATAAAGTGCACCCCCGTAAAAAACTATTTCTACCAAGTCTTTAAAAACACTTAAATCAACCTCATGAGAACAAAACCACACACCACAGACTCCAACATATCGTCACAAAACAAAGAGGTCACAACATAAAAGTGTGTGAAAAAGGGTCAATAAAAGTTTACCATTTTTATTACTGTCATAACATAGATAGAATAAAAGCAAACTTAATGAGGTTTAAGCACCAGCTCACCGATTACACATTGCACTCACCATGAATACAATGAAAAGAGCTACAATTTCCTGCCCAGTATAGAATCGATGGCACTCATGTTAACACTGACAATTGCTGACTGTTACTTCCTTTGTAATTTCCTCTGGGTGATTTAACTGATGTTAAACATAGAAAAAGGAAGGTAAAACAAACAAAAGTGATAGTTCAGGAGGATAGAAAGAAAAAAAATTAAACAATAGAAATACTCTTACCTGGTTTTCAAGAAGAATGAAATGCATGTAAAAGAAAAAAGAAATGTTAGAAAATGTTACATTTTTAGAGAGAAAGACAATATGTATTTTATTCGTTAAAATTCATTTAGCTAAATTTATTGTTTTGAAATTTGAACAGTCAGAAGAAAGTATAGATACATTAGAGACTAGAGTCACTGGCTTTTTTCACCATTTACTCCTCCCCCCACTTTTTAATGAGTGGCTACCTGCATGCAGAAGTGCAACTACCTACTATCAGAGGGGTATGCAGCCACATAATGTGTATAATGCCTTGTCCACACGTAGCCAGGTATCTCACAAAACTAGGATATTTATCTACGATTTGGCCTGTCATCAACACAAAAACGCAGATGTACGGAACCGAAAATGAATCTTTCTAAAAACTCCGGACAAAGTAAAGATTTGCGTTTTCTCCGTTTCAAGCGTTTGCATGTGGGCAGAAAGAACTGGAGTTTTAGGCCCTGCAACATCACTTTCGAGACAAAAATGCTCTGATATCACCTGTGTTTACACTCAAAAACAGCATTTATACCCTCAGAGATGTGTTGGCATCATCAATTGTCCAAGCGCTGTTTTTACAAGCTCAATTACTGCTGTATGTTGAAGTTAGAACATAGAAAGTTACTGTGAGTGGATAGGATTTGGGGGAACTACTGCCCCCTACAGGTCTGGCATGTCTATGAATGTGCTTAACGATGCACTTATTCGGTTAGGAGTGGAAAGAGTTTTGTTTCTTTTCTTAACGAGGTGGTGAGGATATTAGTTTAAAAAAAAACAGCTATGTGTGTACATGGCCTAAATCTAATCTAATTATTGGACTTAAAAAACACAAGACTCTTATTACAGACTTTTACTTTATGTTACATAATACAGCCGGTGATCAGTTCACTTCATTTATAAAATGGACACAGTGAAAAGGTGGTAAGCAGAAATTAAAACCATGGGTGTTCCTATACTTCCACCTAATATTAGACCAACTTGTCACATTCCCTTGTCTGTCCTGTTTCTTTCTCTCTTCTTTAAAATTATATAATGTTGGATATCAGTTATGGATTGGAATCTAATCACACTTATCGGATACATCACAACAGCACTGTATCCCAGTAAAGACATTTTGGGTGACTTGGATGAAACATTAAACAGATGATTCACTTTCTAGTTAAACAAGTAAACGTTCTTCTCTGCCTCACAATTTTTAGCTAGCTCTAGCAGTCATCAGATGACAACACGATTCAAGTAAAAACAATCGCACTCTAGCCTGTTTATATAGGTGGCGCGCGCTGGAGCACCAAGAGTGTTTATGTGTGAGGTGGAGAAGAAAGGAGGGTCTAATCAGTGACGTGGTTCTGTTAGTAATCATATCATTTACACATGCACTAACAGATGTTAAACACAGAAAATGCTACTGTAATAGTCACTGTATTAGCATATTATTTTCAAAGGAATAATAACTTTTACTTTTCTATTTTTTTAAAAGCACTACCACTGTACAATATATAACACATTTTTTGACATGGCAGTATGATTCTGTGCAATATCAATATCACAAATAACTTTTTGAACTGCAATAAATATTTTGCACAGATGTACGAAATAATCGGCAAGTAATCAAAACTGTCCAGTGTTCCCTTGTTTGATTCTGAGCTGTGATTGGCAAGTCAGAGAAAAACCTAATTCCGATTTGGTGCAAGTAAAAGCTGGATTAGCGCATGTCAGTTGCTAGGACTGTTGCCTTGCAGCATGAAGGCCCGGATTCGAATCCCAGCCTGGGGTCTTTGTGCATGGAGTTTGCATGTTCTTCCTGTGCATGCGTGGGTTCTCTCCGGGCACTCCGGCTTCCTCACACAGTCCAAAAACATGACTGTTTGGTGAATTAGTCTCCTTAAATTGCCTTTAGGTATGACTGTGTCTGTGCATGGTTTTTTATCCTGTGTGTCTCCGTGTTGCCCTGCGATGGACTGGCGACCTGTCCAGTGTGTACCCCGCCTCTCACCCCATGACTGCTGGAAATCGGCACCAGCCCCCCTCGATGCTCTTTCATTATTATTTCAATCTCCTTATATCAATTATCTCACCTGGTCTGTATGGTTCCATCAATGTAACATAAATAGTCTCCATCCTTCGCTGTCCCCTCATAATGTATCTACTATTGTTCACACCCTCATTACCTGCCATATTGATTACTGTAACTCTCTTCTCTGTGGTCTCCTTCAAAAATCCTTCCATAAACTTAAACTGGTCCAGTTTCCGCTACCAACATCATCACCAAAAGCCCCTCCTTTCAAACATGTCCCCCCATGCCTTCAGCACTTCCAATTGGCTACTGCAGTGCTTCCCAAAGTGCTGGGCGTAAAAAACGTCAGTTTTTAAAATTATCACATATTCAATAGTATTTTTTTCCATTTTAATTATTATTCAGTCCGAACAAGCTGAACTGAGAAGTACATATAAACACTGAAATTACACATTTGCACTTAAAACGCGAACAGCTCCCTGTGGCTTGAATGCACAGTCTCACATCCTCCTGCCGGTCTGAAATGTGTACTTGTGCTTAATCAAATGTCTGATGTGAGATTTCTGCAGAGGTTATTCTCATGAGATTTTTGATTTTTGCCTCAGACAGATAACTTCTCATGGGGGTTTAGATGTTGTTCTGGAGGCTGAATCCGTGCTCTGCTGCCACACTGGAGACTAAAAAAACTCCTCAAATATGGAAAATAGTTGGCTAATTCCATTGCCAGGCTCATTTATGAGATGTCCTTTTACATGTAGGAACTTTGAAGGGCTCCGCACAGACAGGGCGCGGAGGGCTGCATCAAGCGCGTTCCCCCAAAACTACTGGAACATTTTCTTATAAACCAAAGGGGGGCCCAGTTGAAATATACTCAGCAAAAAAAGAAACGTCCCTTTTTCAGGACTGTGTATTTCAACAATAATGTTGTAAAAATCCAAATAACTTTACAGATCTTCATTGTAAAGGGTTTAAACAATGTTTTCCATGCATGTTCAATTAACCATAATCAATTAATTAACATGCACCTGTGGAATGGTCGTTAAGACCATAACAGCTTACAGAAAGTAGGCATTTAAGGTCACAGTTCTAAAAACGCAGGACACTAAAGAGACTTGTCTACCGACTGTGAAAAACACCCAAAGAAAGATCCCCAGGGCCCCTGTTCATCTGCGTGAATGTGCATTAGGCATGCTGCAGGGAGGTATGAGGACTGCTGAGGTGGCTAGGGCAATAAATTGCCATGTCCGCACTGTGAGACGCCTAAGACAGCACTACAGGGAGACAGGAAGGACAGCTGATCATCCTCGCAGTGGAAGACCACGTGTAACAACACCTGCACAGGATCGGTACATCCGAATCTCACACCTGCGTGACAGGTACAGGATGGCCACAACAACTGCCCTAGTCACACCAGGAACACACAATCCCTCCATCAGTGCTCAGACTGTCCGCAATAGGCTGAGAGAGGCTGGACTGAGGGCTTGTAGGCCTGTTGTAAGGCAGGTCCTTACGAAACATCACCAGCAACAACGCCGCCTATTGGCACAAACCCACCTTCGCTGGACCAGACAGGAGTGGCAAAAAGCGCTCTTCACTGATGAGTCACAGTTTTGTTTCACCAGAGGTGATGGACGGATTCATGTTTATTGGCGAAGGAATGAGCGTTACACCGAGGCCTGTACCCTGGAGCGGGATCAATTTGGAGGTGGGGGGTCCGTCATGGTCTGGGGCGGTATATCACATCACCATCGGACTGAGCTTGTTGTCATTGCAGACAATCTCAATGCCTTGCGGTACAAGGAAGACATCCTCCTCCCTCATGTGGTACCCTTTATGCATGCTCATCCGGACATGATCCTCCAGCAGGACAATGCCACCAGCCATACTGCTCGTTCTGTGCGTGAGTTTCTGCATGACAGCAATGTCAGTGTTCTGCCATGGCCAGCGAACAGCCAGGATCTCAATCCCATTGAGCACGTCTGGGACCTGTTGGATCGCAGGGTGAGGGCTACAGCCATTCCCCCCAGAAATGTCCAGGAACTTGCAAGTGCATTGGTGGAAGAGTGGGGTAACATCTTACAGCAAGAACTGACAAATCTGGTCCAGTCCAAGAAGAGGAGATGCACTGCAGTACTTCAAGCAGCTGGTGGCCACACCAGATACTGACTGGTACTTTTGATTTTGAGCCTCCCTTCATTCAAGGACACGTTGTTCTATTTCTGTTAGTCACATGTCTGTGAAACATTTTTAGTTTATGTCTTATGGTGTTCACTCTTTTAGTGTTCATACAAATATTTACACACATTAAGTTTACTGAAAGTAAAAACAGTGGAAAGTCAGAGGACGTTTCTTTTTTTGCTGAGTATAGTTTGGGAACCACTGCGCCACTGGCCAAATTCACAATAATCTTCAAACCTCTCCTGGATATGTTCAAAGCCATCCACAATCTAGCTCCTCCTCACCTATCTGATCTTTTCCACATTGCTACCTTCAGGTCTTCTTTCTCTATCCATCTATTTGCACCCTCCTCCCACCTCAGCACAATGGGAAGCAGAGCATTCAGCTATTCTACTCCCAAACTTTAGAACTCCCTATCATCTGACATCTGTAATATCGACACACTCACCCTCTTTAAATTCAGACTCAAAACTCACCTGTTCCGAACAGCATACTCTATAATTATGCTGTTTATTTTAACTGTCTGCTCCTATCTATTGTGCTTGTTTTTATTGTAAAGTGACTTTTGGTGTCCTAAGAAGTGCTTATAAATAACATTATTATTATTATCATTAGTAGTAGTAGTGTATGCAGAATGCAGTCATGAACTGTATGCCAATAATCTACTTTAAATTTTTAGAGAAATATAAAATGCTTTATGGGAACGTGAACATATTTTACTAGTCATTTAGAGAGTGTTGCTGTATGACTAAACCAAGTATTTTTATTCAGGCTTGTAATGTGAAAGTTTCACACTGTCCCATGCCTATTCATAAAGAGTACTTTTTCCCTTTAATTCTAGCATATTCAACTTATCTTATTCTTTTTCACAGCAGATTTTTGGGATGTTCATTTAGTTGGCAATGGACACACTGTGATTTACATTTCACAGCCATGCATCAGTAATTTGCAGTCCGGACAGCATGGTAATGGAGGCATACATGCAGCTTTTATTAGCTGTGAAAATCCAATGGCATCAAATATTAAACACTTCATTATGGAGTACTGCATGTCTTGTTCCAGAGAACGGCCACTTAAACCTACAACAGCCAGGAGAAATAAGACAAAAGCTATGCGCAATGGCAGCGGTAATTATAGGAAATCTATTTTATGAGTTGTGATTGTCATTGGAAGCATATGTGCATTATTTGTGTTGAGTCCTTCACAATATTTAATATTTCTTAATAAATTCTTCTGTATCAAAACAAAGATAGTGCCCTTGGTGGACAAGATGTACAATGTGTTTAATATGCTCCTATTACATCAGATTCTGATGTAGCAGCTTATGGCAGGTGAAGCTGGCGAGGTTTTGGTTAGTTGTCTGTGCAGGGGCGGGTGACAGACACAGACAGAAGATAATGCTGACACAAGCAGAGGAGGAAGAACATGGACAGACAGCTAAAGAATGAGACTGCGAATTGGAGAAGAACCAACAGGCAGTTGTCAGAACCAATGAGTGACAGCTTCACAGATGACCTTTGAATGATTTATCCCTGGACATGTTTCTGTCTATCAAACCATCAGAGGCCATTAACATCAGGGAATTCAGGGAGTGAGGAAAGAGAAGAGTCTTGTTTCATCTGTCATGACTTAAAAGATGACCCTCTGGACACAAAGCATTCTCTCTCTCTCTCTAATAGTTTGCTTACCCTCCTGTTTTTATACGTCTTTCAAAATTAGTGGTCGCCCTTTTTCTACTGCATACAACTTTCGTAAAATGAAATCTGATCAAGTTTCACTATTGTATTAAAGGCCAAAAAACTACAGGTGTGCTTGAACTTGGGTCCTTTCACAAACTAGTTTTGCCATGAATGGTTTTGCCATTTACACTGCTGCTTCAAGCCAACTACACTCGCTACTGTTTAAAGGATAGAACTCATAATGTCCTATCAGCCTTTTAACTGTTTTGTTTATTAAAAGTTAATGCCTAATTTAAACATTCATAAACATAAAAAGATGCATAAAAAGAGCCTTCTCTGTCCTGCGTTCCAAAATAGGAAGCAATAACATAAATTAATGATGACACTGCACATGTAACGACACTGCATTGAAGTCTGTCACTGTAGTATTTTAGAAAAAAAGGATTGTAACCTTGAAAGAAAAAAAAACCTTTCTAATCAGAATATTTTAAATCAATTATTGATCGCACACAAAAAGAGTGAACAGTTTCCCTTAAAGAAGCTATATGCAACTTTTTCCCCAAAATAAACGTAACAATAGCCTTTTTATTTGACCATTTATGACTCAACCATCTCCTGATGAGCATACTGACACCTTGTCAGCTCACAGTGGGTGCACGTATAAATCTGTATTTTCTGTCGGGTCCGATTTTCCCGCACTGTCTGCGGATGTGACATCAATCACGTTCATGTTAAATGTTTCAGATCACTCTGCCACTACAGGTAGTCAGCACTCACAAGCTGTTCAATGGATTGTGCGAATACACAGAAGAGACCAAGGACAACTTTGACACCAACAGTAACGCCACATAAGACTAAAAAAGTTAAACCCCTGACAAGTGCCCGAAAAAGATAGAAGATTGAGAGCGACCGGCGCACGAGCGAGCGCTGCGAGAGCGAGCAGAAAGGAAGAGCAGTTCCGTTTTTGGCCACATGGCGTCAGTCGCGAGTTAAAATTTTAGAAAATAGCATATAGCCCCTTTAAAAAAAGATGATCTACAAAGAAAACATTGTTGAGCTCAGTAGAAGGAAACAGGTGAATTTGAAAGATTTATCCTCACATGAAAAAAAACTACTGGAATTGGAAACAGAAAAGAAAATTAGTCTTGGATTTATGGGAATGAAAACCAATCGGGGGTTATGTATGCCTGGCCAAAATGAAAAAGGAAACATCTGATTGCTTACATTACTGTTTGAATATTTTAACTTGCCTTTTTTCCTACAACACGTATAGAGAATTAGTTTGAGAAGAACTTTTACGGCCAAACGACATGTTCCATAGGTGGTAGTCCTGTTAGTCCTATTTGTTATTACCACTAGTCTTACTTTACCTATATCATTTTAACAGCTATATCACAGCTGTTAAGTTTTAGCTTAATGAGTATAAAATTAATTATCTGAAGGAAAGAAAGGACTTTCACCACTACTAGACTTTCTAACATAAAGCATTCTGGCACTTTGACCAGATAGCTGGTCAGAACAGAGGCAGATATTGCAACTCACACTTGAATACTGCCAGAGTTGTAGACTTTTGGATCATAGTTTTTGTTAGTTTATTTTTGTTGGTTTATTCACCATTACAGTGAATTACAGGAGAGCGGGTTAAACACTGAGGGATTTTAAATCTCTCTGTATAGTGCCAGTTTGCTAAGTCTCCAAGCTACTGCATTTATCCTAACTTTCTTTTCTTCATCAAATGAATCATATAAATCTCAATTTAATGAACTCAAATTTGAGCTGGAGACTTTACTATCACTACTTTTGAGTCATTTACTGTGCATTGATGTCTGAGTTTGGCCCCCCAAACAAAACATTATCACTTTTCGTCAAATTTCAGTTGAATTTTTAGCTGTCTCACATTTTACTGTCACCATTCTTTCAATTTTGGACACGACAGAGCATAAAACTACTTAAGACTACAAGCATGAACACAACTGAAAGGTAAAATTGATGCTAGGAAATTAAATAGTACACATCACTTTAGATAAATCTATTTGTATTCAACAAGTGGGACAAGAAAAGGAAGCTGAAGGAAGGTAATTCCTTATGATATATGGTTTAAAGTGTGCAATTACAGTTCTATAATATACAACTCTATAGGACTCTGTCACCTCGTGTCAAATATAGGTATTTTTGCAGTTTATGGGACATTTTCTAATAGATACTCCTGCTTTGAGACTCAACCTTGCTGCTCTTCCTGTTTGTGCAAATACACCATATTACACGCTTGTGAAACTTGCAAAAATAGATGTGACTGACAAAAATACCCTCCTAGCAAGGTCTGCACTGATTTTTTTTGTCACAAGAGTCTGTCATAAGGACAATAAACAAATAAATAAAATATTATGAAAAACACACATTTGACTTACATAGCTATGTTTTATTTGTAGTATTATTTATTTGTCTCCTACAGTTTAAGTTAAATTCCCCTTAGAAAAGCCTTAGAAGAGTACTAGTGTTTTAACTTGCTCAGAACAATACGGAGCTGGCATGAAGCTACTATGTTTGGTTTATCATCAATGGGCTTTATTGTATTGGAAATTGTTTAATTTTCCTTGAGCACTTTGGGTTTGGTACAAACTGCAAAAAACACTGCGACTCCACACCAGCAGCTCTAGCATAGGAAATTAAATAAATAAAAGGAAAAGCAAGAAGAATAGCAGCAATGGTTCAGTTGTTTGAGCCAGTCTGAGCTTTTATGAAGAATGCAAAGCATGCTCATATATTTACATCAGTCCAGTTCAGTGCTGAGAGACCATTTAAGCACTAATAGTGTAATTGCTGTTAGGCCCCACTTTATGAAGGAGATGGCGCTACAAGCCATAAAGATGATCAGGGGAGAATAGAATTAAGCTACAAAAAGGCCAATACAACAGCATGTAACAAAATGTTTTGTCTCTTTTGAAGAGAGAATTTAACCAATCTCTGACAGCTGGAGAAGCAGTGGAAATTAAAGTAGGAATAAGCATCCGAACTAAGAGTTTAGATTTCAATTAGTCTTCCCTGTCCTCATTAGTGCAGACCAGGGCTGACAGTTTGAAGAGAAGCAAAGAAACAAACAGTCACATACATAATTTCTCTACTGTGGCAGGTGACATAGCAGCCACGATTCAGTGAAAACAGAGATGTTCTTCACTGTGTCTCATTTACAGCTACGATTTCAGCTGATTGGATTAATCTCTGTCAAATTGAATGAGACTCTCTGTGCGAGAATAAAAGCTCTGACAGATCTGAAACATCACGTCAACTAAGCATAGTCACATAGTTATCTCTCTGCTCAGCTTGTCAAATTATTTGTGTACACCTTCTCCCAAGTCATGGTCTTGAATCACAGGATCAAAACATGTCAGCTCTCAGAAGTTGTTTTTCCTTTCATCTTGTACGGAACCAAAATGGTACATTCCTGCTTTAAGGTTGTGAAACCTGCATCATTGAAGCTTGGCTAGAATGTGGACATGAGGAAAAAGACCTTAATTACTGATGTTAAAAGTAGTTTGAAAGTCACTGCAAGAGAGTGGAAAATTGTGCTGCTAAGGGTTCGGTGAACTATGGACAATGAGGCCTAACCCCAGGAGGCAGTAGATTATGACGGTGTATCTCAATTAATAATACAGACAGAGCTTATCATGACATTATAATCAGGATCCAATGCTCTGCACAAGGACCAGACAGTAGCAGGGAGCAGTGGGAACCATTGATTTTTGAATGGGCCTGGATGTTCTGCGGAACCTGTCTGCAGACTGCCAAGTATATACATCAATACAGACGTGGCTTGTTTAGTCAATGCATCCTTCAAAGGGAAAAATGGGTGCCGGGAGCCTGTTCATGTCCAGGGGTCAAGGAGTTGTTACTTGCCTGGGGTACAGTCAGTGAGAAACTCTTCCAGATATAAGGAATGATTACATTTCCACATCCTTCAGAAAAATGGATTATTTTGAGTTCATTTAAAATAACAGTGCCAGTATTTAGAAAATGTTTTTTTTTCCTTGGTTATATCAATGTTATGAGTCTTGCTCTTGTCTACTGTGGTAAACATAAAAATAAATATTTTCTATTTTCTATCAAAGTCTTTTATTGGGTTATCCTAATCAAAATAAAAGCCCAATTTAAATGTTAAAAACTAGCATCTAAAATGACCTAAAATGGCAAATAAAATAGTTCATATCACACAATCTAAAGTGTGTGCACAATTATGAAGCAAGTTGTAGTTTTTGGAAATTTATTTTACAATTTAACAACTGCAACTATTTTTCAGTCCAAAATTTAAAAAAACAAAACTCAAATGTTAACATTTTGACTGAAAAGGTTCAAGTAGTTTTTCCTTCCTAATCTCAACCCATACTAGTACTCCACTTCCACCAATGGTGTCCAATGCAAAGTTCAACTCAGCACCTAGTACTGATCCAGCTATGGACTCACCCCTTTTTTTTTAGTTAGGAGTTATGCTCATCTCATCAGTAAATAAAATCACAGAAAACTGTCTTCAAGCAGTTGTGATCCCCATCTTGGCAGCAGGTTATATGTCCTGATAAGTAATTTCCAGGTGTTACCCTTCCCTACCTAGGCAAAGTCTCTGAGCCTTTGAGGTACAGTAAAAGTCATGGAAAAGGGCAGTACTGAAGGATAATATATTCCGGTTAGTGTCATGCTTTTCCTCATCCTTCGCAGTATTTTCTTATCTCAAAAGGTTTCCTTTGACTCTGAGGACCGTAACCCTATTCCGGCAATTTGAGTGTTTCATTGTTTCAAAATAACTTTTATAATTTTCAGCTTTGGAGAGTTGGTTAAATCTGTTTTTTGGACCATTTTTCCTTGGGCTAAGAAGTTGTTTTATAATTATGCAAACCTTGCTACAGCCTCCCTTATTGTCACAAATATGCATCTTATGTTATGCTTAAATCTGTTGGGATCCCATTTTCCACAAATGTACTGAACAGACTGTTGGACGGCTGGAAGCCATTTTCCCCAGATGGAGTGAGCAAACCACATTTCCCAGCATTCCTAGTGGTGACCCCCAACACACTCCTATTGGTCCGTGGCAACCAATGGTTACATCAACGATGACATCACGGCCAAAGGGCTATGAGAAGGGTGGTGGCGCCATTTCAAACTGTTCTCAGCAGAACTTCTGCTACACAGAGGAGATCTCACCAGTGAAGATTCTCTTTTGTTCTGACATGCTGGACCAGGGAGAACTGTCGTTTCAGCGCTTCGAAGTGCCCATCCTGTTTGTGTATCCAGCTTGGGCTATATCGGGACTGTTCCAAGACAGTTTGTTACGACGTCGACCTGCAAGCCGTCCGGCCTGCAGTTGGGACACACGGTCCTAAAAATCCTGCGCAGGTTTCCTAACTCTTCCCTTTCTTGCTCAACTACGGACACATTTTGCTCCCCTCTTCGTGGACCTGACTTCCCTCAAAGCAAAGTAGGCACGCATAAGTTTGAGCTGTATTTGCTGTGTTTTAAACTGTTTTTTATCCTGAGCGGATCCCACACTCTCTTTCTCTCTCTTCCTCGATTTTCTCTCTCTCGCTCTCTGATCACCTGGTCGGCAGAGTCGGGCTCGGTCCAACCTGCATTAGCTGGTCTGTTAGCTGAAAGGTTAACTCCATTGTTCCTTTGTCTGTTAGTTAAAACTGTGGCCTTCAACGTGTACAGTACGCAACATGTGCTCTGCCCCATTTTAGCCAAAGCTAGTTTTATGGTTCTTTGTCTCCTTAAACTCCATGTGCTGTTCAAAACCTCAGCTGTCTGTTTGTCCCTGATCCACTTTGTGTTAATTGTATTTAATTTTCACATAATATTATTTTCTAAGATCTTTAGTAGTTAGTAGCATGCTTTAGAATAGATGGGAATTATTGACGAAATGTTTTGGCTGTAAGGTTGATCTATTTTCTTAATAAATTCCCCTTAGCTTAAAGAGAAGTGGTCTGTGTTTCAATGGTGTATATGTACAGTTATTGTCCACAGCGTGTGAATTTACACCTTCAAGAAGAGACTGGATGTCTGATCTTCTAATACAGAAGTGGTGCCCCAAATATTTAATAGATTAAATATGAACCTCATCAATAATTGTATTAATATTAAATGATTGATCATAATTATTGATGGTTATGTAAACCAGACAAAAACTCGCTCATTATGTGTCACAACAAATCCAATAAGCATTGTAGTTTATAAAAGTAAAAATCTGCATAAAAATTATTATACATTCAAAAACCCACCTAGCAATAGTGCAGAGAGTGTAGTGCCTAAAAATAAAGACCAAATATTGCCTTTTACCTGAAAATCAACATTTTTGTACGATTAAAAAGACAGGTACGACAAACATCAAAACTAAAGAGAAATGGCAAAGGGGTGAAATGACCAGAGTATCCATGGTCAGATTTCTTTCCGTATTCATTAAATACATGAAAAATTAAACTGCCACTATGTTATGTCTTAAAACACAAGAGCCAACAGAATGCTTGTTGTTTTTTAACAGTTAAGCCCAAAATTATTTATACCCCACAACGGATTTAGGTTTTAAGCAATTTTTGAATTGTACCAACATGTTTCTTCTAAGTGGAAACCGTATAAATGTTTTTGAGTCTCCCACCCAGAGTCACAACTTGAATCCAATTGAGAACCTCTGGATGGAACAAAAGATTAGGGTGATGGTAAGGAGAACTTTAAACCCTAAAGCTCATCAATAAAGATGAATTGCAAAAGATGCAAAAAGCTGGTAAGCAATTATAAGAAGTGTTTGATTTCTGGGAAGATTTCTATTTGATTATTAAGATGAATATGTAAATTTTTCACAGTTTTAAATTAATTTTAAATCAAAATAATAGACCTTCTATTTCAAAATTAATACTCCGTTTATATTTTATCTATTGAGAAATTCCTGTTTCAGTTCCTATGCCAGAGGTAGAACTCATTTTAGGCTCACATAGAGTGGGTGAAAAAGTATTTGGGAGCCACCGATTGTGCAAGTTGTCCAGCAAGATCTTCCAGCATGACAATGATCCCAAACATACAGCCTGGGCAGCGAAAGTGTGGCTTCGTAAAAAACATTTCAAGGTTCTGGAGTGGCCTAGCCAGTCTCTAGACCTCAATCGAATAGAGAATCTGTAGAAGGAGTTGAAAGTCCCTGTTGCTCAGCGTCAGCCCCAAAACATCACATCTCTAGAGATTTGCATGGAATAATTGGCCAAAATACCAGCTACAGTGTGAGCAAACCTGGTTAAGACCAACAGGAAATGTTTGATCTCTGTTATTGACAACTACGGTTATATAACAAAGGATTGAAATGAACTTTTGCTATTGAGCAAATACTTATTTTCTGCACCAGTAAACAAATAAATTATTTAAAAATCATACAAGGTGATTTCCTGGAATTTCTTTTCACATTCTATGTCTCACAGCTGAAGTGTACCTATGAAGAAAATTACAGACCTCTCTCATCTTTTTAAGTGGGACTACTTGCCCAATTGGTGGCTGCCAAATACTTTTTTGCCCCACTATATATAGGAAATACAGCTGACTTGACGCATGTCCTGCAGACAGTTATTGACTACTTCAGCAAGGAGGGTCAAGTCATTACTAAAGAAGCTGACCATTCAAATGCAAGTGAAATGATGGAAAGTCCTACTGTAAAGCATAGAGGCACATGTTTTGATGCATGAATGGGGATCATATAGTAATTCCCTAATTTTCTGGTAAATTCAAAACAGTTATTACCATCAAACAAACTACACAGTCCATGTTCCACAAAAACAGAAATCGGAAATGGTCCAAGTCAGAATCGGTTCTCGGACCTTAAAAAAACTTTTTTGATAAAAATATTTTCTAAAGAGCTCTTTAACTTAACATGATTTAAGCATTAGTACTTTAAACCGTAAAAATAGTGTATTCAGTTCTAAAGGACAAGACCATAAAAATAACACAAAAACAGCAGCAAATAATACATCGTTAGGATTATGCATCTCACATGATTAAATTAATGTTTTCCCTCCACTGCTGTGAATGTATATGTAAGCAAACAACTGCCTCCTGTAGGAATTTATTTTATAGTCTTTTAATGGTGTTTATGCTCAAGAGCTTTTGTACATTTGATAATCCCAGCTAATGGCTTCCATGCAAGCAGTCCTTCTCATGTGTACAGTTGTGGCCAAAAGTTTTGAGAATGACACAAATATTAGTTTTCACAAAGTTTGCTGCAAAACTACTTTTAGATCTTTGTTTCACTTGTTTCTGTGATGTACTGAAATATAATTACAAGCACTTTATATGTTTCAAAGGCTTTTATTGACAATTACATGACATTTATGCAAAGAGTCAGTATTTGCAGTGTTGGCCCTTCTTTTTCAGGACCTCTGCAATTTGACTGGGCATGCTCTCAATCAACTTCTGGGCCAAATACTGACTGATAGCAACCCAATCTTTCATAATCACTTCTTGTTTGTCAGAATAAGTGGGTTTTTGTTTGTCCACCCGCCTTTTGAGGACTGACCACAAGTTCTCAATGGGATTAAGATCTGGGGAGTTTCCAGGCCATGGACAGAAAATTTCAACGTTTTGGTCACCGAGCCACTTAGTTATCACTTTTGCCTTATGGCACGGTGCTCCATCGTGCTGGAAAATGCATTGTTCTTCACCAAACTGTTGTTGGATTGTTAAAAGAAGTTGCTATTGGAGGGTGTTGGTACCATTCTTTATTCATGGCTGTGTTTTTGGGCAAAATTGTAAATGAGCCCACTCCCTTGGATGAGAAGCAACCCCACACATGAATGGTCTCAGGATGCTTTACTGTTGGCATGACACAGGACTGATGGTAGCTCTTACCTTTTCTTCTCCGGACAAGCCTTTTTCCAGATGCCCCAAACAATCGGAAAAAGGCTTCATCGGAGAATATGACTTTGCCCCAGTCCTCAGCAGTCCATTCACCATACTTTCTGCAGAAAATCAATCTGTCCCTGATGTTTTTATTGAAGAGAAGTGGCTTCTTTGCTGCCCTTCTTGACACCAGGCCATCTTCCAAAAGTCTTCGCCTCACTGTGCGTGCAGATGCGCTCACACCTGCCTGCTGCCATTCCTGAGCAAGCTCTGCACTGGTGGCACTCCGATCCAGCAGCTGAATCCTCTTTAGGAGACGATCCTGGCGCTTGCTGGACTTTCTTGGTCGCCCTGAAGCCTTCTTAACAAGAATTGAACCTCTTTCCTTGAAGATCTTGATAATCCTATAAATTGTTGATTTAGGTGCAATTTTAGTAGCCACAATATCCTTGCCTGTGAAGCCATTATTATGCAACGCAATGATGGCTGCACACGTTTCTTTGCAGGTCACCATGGTTAACAATGGAAGAACAATGATTTCAAGCATCACCCTCCTTTTAACATGTCAAATCTGCCATTCTAAGGACTATGCAATTCATCTGATCAATGTTCATAACATTCTGGAGTATATGCAAATTGCTATTATAAAAACTTAAGCAGCAACTTTTCCAATTTCCAATATTTATGTAATTCTCAAAACCTTTGGCCACAACTGTATATAATAATGCATGGGAGTTGTTGCTGCTTGGTTCGAAAGAGACACAACTTAAAAGGTTTTCTTTCATAGAATAAAAAGACTCCCATACAATAATCAACTTGATGGGGTTGATATTTTAATTTAAGCCACTTTATTTTATTTTATCTCAGGTTTATTTATTTTTTCTCTAGTGTGACACCCAGTGGCTGCAAATGATGCTTTTTGGACCTTTAAATAAGTTAGTGGTGAATTATCAGCAACTGACAAGAAGTGGACCCATAGAAAAGAAACTTGGAAAACTGTAACGTTTACTGACATGAATTATAACAAAATACAAGTAAGTATTACAGGTAATACTGACAGTAAATTAAAATGAATTTAGAAAAAGCCATTGTTATATGCATCTGAGTATTTGTGTGTGGGTATTTTTTGACAGTATTAGTGTTTCCAGCTGTGCCAATAAAAAGCTGGACATCTTACATTAGTTCTTGTTTTAAAGCTCAACCAGGTGAGAGCATGCTGCCTAATCAACTATGTCACAGCAGACATCACCAGCGCTGTTTACACTTTCAATTAAGCCTCCCCCTCGCTCGATGCTTTGTGTGTGTGTATGTACGAGTGTCTGAACCAATCACTTGTACAGGTTGCCATGCATGCCTCTCAGCGGGTAATTATGGGACTGTCAGTGCCATGGCATCTCTGATGGGCATGCACCATTAATATTTATGGTGCTTGGAATCAGTCCCACACTGAGCACTGTGACAGCAATCACCCCCGTTTTTTTATTTTTATCTCCCTATTCAGATCAATTCTGATTATCATTTCAAGCTTTAGGTGGAGCCACACAGTCTGGTGAACTTTTTCCTTGTACCCTAAGATGAATAGAGACAAAAGGGAGCAGAGGAACGGAACAAAGCAGACACCAGAGTGATACTAGAAACTAAATGTTTGTCATGCAAAAACCAAAGTGGGTGAGAAACTAATGTCTTTCTCTCTTAAAAAAGAGGTAGGTGCGCTATAATTTGAAATATGAACAAAGCACCAAAGAAAGCAAAGAAAAAACAGCGTGTGTGCCACAGTTACATAGAGAGTCAGATGGCAGCAGGAAATCCAGAGTAAACCCGAAGACAAAAACACCTGGGTAAGAATTTGCATGCCTTTATCACTGATATTGGAAGTGACATTTTCTGGTATTACAGGTAGGCTTTGAAGACCCTCACATGCTTGGTTTCCTCTTTACCATTGCAGTGGTGCTCTTTTCTAAACGTCTGTGTGGATTGAGCTTCTTTTGTCTACTCCAGAAGACAAACCAATCTGCTTATCTTGAAATCCAGAGGGAGCACAGGCGTTTCTGTCTGCAGATTGAAATATTACGCTGCACAGTAACCTTCCAAGAAAGTAAACGGGTGGGAGGTGGCAGTTTGTGTGATGCCAAGTGTGTTTCTTATTATGTGTAACAAAATGTGCATCAGAGTGAAAAAAAAACACACAAAAAAACAGTGCTGGCCTTGACACCCCCCCACAGATGTTCATATGTAGTGACAGTGAGGTTTGTTCTCTCTGTGTTATTATTTATCACACTAAGCTGATTGTAAAAATGTGACTGGATCCCACTGAGAGGAAAAATCTCCGCCCCCAATATGACACATACAGTGGGGAAAAAAGTATGTGGCAGCCAAAGAATTGTGGATGTTGTCCCACTTAAAAGGATGAGAGAGGTCTGTAATTTTTATGATCGGTACACTTCAAACTGTGAGAATCAGAATGTAAAAGAAAAATCCAGAAAATCCCATTGTATGATTTTTAAAGAATTTATTTGTATAATGGTGCAGAAAATAAGGATTTAGCACCTATGACCAAGCAAGAATTCTGGCCCCCACAGACCTGTTACATTTTCTTTAAGAAGCTCTTCTATCTTTTTTTTTTATTTTTTATTTTTTAATATATATTTTAAAAAAAGAAGCTCTTCTATCCTCCACTCGTTACTAGGGTTGGGCGATGTCCCCCAAATTGGCAGTTGACGATGTTTACCGTAAAACATTGCGATGGACGATGATATCGTCGGGGGGGGGGGGGGGGGGGGGGTGGGGGGGGTTTTGTTTTTTAACTATATCTCTTTACATAGGCCTAGAAGATTTTTTACTTAAAAAGTAGGAAAAACCTCAGTTTCGTAAACTGTACTTCCGTTATTTTACTATACTAATACATTATAAGTTGTAATATGTTGTTCATTTCAAGTTGTAATACACCACGCAGCTGCGTGAATCACTGAAAGCGTAAATGAAGTGGCCATTTCAATGGGACCCACTGTACTCACCCGGGCTTTTCAATACGTGGCACTCGGTTGCACGTAAGGGGAAAAAAAGAGACTGATGAACCGAGCTGTAAAGCACAACTTATTTTCGTGGTGGAACAGTCGCTGATGCCAAGACGTAAAAAAAAAAAAACTTGACGTCCGGATTTTTTCATCAGTCACCCATAAGGAAGGTGTTCTTTGTAGCAGAATCGACCTACTACTCCAGGTTGTTCTCCTCCCTGGTAACAACCTTACAATAAGTTCTTCCCAGCGAAAAGCTCCACGATGCGCTCCTCCCCCATGTCGGCTGACAGGCGAACAGCTGATCTCCTTTGACGCTCTCACGTGTCCAGCCTCGCCATACTACGCTCCCCTTCAGCCAAAAACAGCTGGACAAACTAAAGGCAGGCACCAATATCCGCACACCCTTGACTTATAGTGCACGTAGCACAAGTTGTGCGGCGATCCTCGATCGCTTCTCAAAACAAAGATGAAACGGTACTCACAGACCGTGAGTAAGAGCGATGACGTCTCTGGCAAAACTGCGAGCGGCAGACAGGCAACGCGAGGCAGATTGACGTGTGCGAAGATCCTCGCTCACTTCTCAAAACAGAGGTGAAATGGTACTCGCAAGTGAGGCAGTGCTGCCTGTCTGCCTCTCGCAATTTTGCCGGAGACATGTGCACCAGTCATCGCTCGTGGTGTTCAGGCCAGTGGGTTTTGCTGTCCTGCCTCAGCTCCTTTTATGTGCAGCCTAACAAGTTTTTACACACCTGTAACAAAGCAGCTGCATTGCTGCGCTCCTCCTCCTGACTATAGGATTAGTGTGTCTGACAGGGTGGGGGGAGTGACATCACGATGGTGTCTCTCCATTGTGATGTCAGTCAGCCATCACGATGGACAATGACATCCATACTCGTTACCTGTATTAATAGCACCTGTTTGAACTCGTTATCTTTATAAAAAGACACTTGGCCACACCTTAAAACAGTCAGTCTCCAACCTTCACCATGGCCAAGACCAGACAGTTGTCTAAGCACACCAGGGCCAAGATTGTACACCTGCACAAGACCAGGATCCAAGCCAATGTACAAAAGGCCAGAAGCTTGGTGAGAAGAGATCAACTGTTGGAGCCATTTTTAGAAAATGAAATAAATACAGGATCACTGACAATCTCCCTCGACCTGGGGCTCCATGCAAGATCTCACCTTGTGGGGTAGACATGGTCTTGAAGGGTGAGGAAACCGCCCAGAACTACATGGGGAACTGGTCAATGACCTGAAGAGAGCTGGGACCACAGTAACAAAGGTTAAAATTAGTAACACACTACATCGTCATGGATTAAAATCCTGCAGATCTGGCCTAAGTCAGCACATGTCCAGGCCCGTCTACAGTTTGCCAGAGGCCATCTGGGTGATCCAGAGGAGGATTGGGAGAATGGTCCATATACAACCAAACAGTTTGTTTGAAAAGCACTCGTTTTTTAAATTTTTTTGTTTCAAATGAAAAATCGGATAACGAACGCTTATCCGATTTTTTGTTTTGGTTCACAAAACGAAAATGGGAAAAAATGATATCGAGAGCTCATTTTTTATTTTGTTTTTGTCTTCTTGAGGCAAGTGGCCTGACCCAGAAGTTCTCTCTGCCCCACACACGCTGTGTAGAGAGCTGTTTGTTTACACACAGCCAACACAGCATATAATTATTTGATTGTGATAATTACACACAGAAACCTTGACTTTTCCTATGTGATTGATTGATTGATTGATTGATTGATTGATTTGATTTAAAAGGGACCATGTGCAATTAAAAACATAAATATAAAAATTTAATGCATTACACCAGAGTTAGCCTTTGGCTAATTTGCATCTGCAGTCCCCAGGTACAAAAAAATACATCACGGGTTAGAATATCAAACATCAAACATTATTCAGGGATGTGTAACATATGAAACATAAATCATCAGACATTGTTAAAGGACATGTACTGCAGCAATAGATCAATAGAGCAATAGTGTGCGTGCCCTCACAGGCACGCACACACACACACACACACACACACACCCACACCCCCACACACGCGCACACACACACGCACACACACACACACACACACACACACACACACACACACACACACACACACACACACACACACACACTATAATCAGAGGTGGTGGCAGTATGCAGGTGGGGGCCAGGCCTTTTAGGATTTTGTAAACTGTGCAAAGATTTGAAAATATTCTAAAATTTTCAAAGTTAATAGATTGTGATTATGTAGTATGTCACAATGATGGTGCCTAAGTGGCTTTTTGTCAAAGATTTTCAGGGCCTGTTTGTACAGGGATTCTAAGGGCCTAATTGTTGTTTGACTGGCCTGCCTCCAACAGGTAATACAGTATGCGAAATGTGTGAAAATAAAAGCATGTAGGAATATCTTAGCAGCCTCTGTTGATATAGAAAATCTAATCTGCCTAAAATTTGCCAAGTTGTCTTTGATGGTTTTTGTCATTTTCTTAATGTGTTTTTTGAAGCTCAGGTTTGAATCAAGCAGCACTCCAAGATATTTGAATCCAGTAACAGTCTCAATCTGTTTAATGCAGATGTTTACATCTGTGATGTTCAGCTTGGTTTTGGAAAAGAACATGCCTTTTGTTTTACCTATGTTCAAGGTAAGACAGGATAGGTCTAGCCACTCAGCCACTCCAACCAGGGAATTGGTTAGTTTAGTTGCTGCTTGTTGAGCTGATTTTGCATGGGTGTACAAAACTGTGTCGTCAGCATAGAGTTGTACCTCTACGTCGTGACAGTACTGGGGTAGGTCATCAATATACAGACTAAAGAGTGGTGGGCCTAACACAGATCCCTAAGGTACACCCATTGTCCACCTCAAGGAGCTGGAGCATGCATATTTAATTTTTACACACTTTCTTCTATTGGATAAGTAAGATGATATCCATGCAAGTGTGTTAGAAGAAAGGTTGAAGTTGGAGAGTTTAGATAAAAGGACACTGTGGTTAACTGTGTCAAAGGCTTTACTTAAGTCTAAAAACACTGCTCCAACAACTCATCCTTTGTCAAGACCAGATCTGATTTGCTCTGCTAGGTGTAGAATAGCTGTTTCTGTAGAGTAATGTTTTCTGAATCCAAACTGGACTGAGTTTAGACCAGGGTTCCAGCTGTTAATGTGATCTGTAGGTTGGTTTATGACCACTTTTTAAGCAACTTTGAAGAGATTACTGGCAATGCACTTATGGGTCTATAGTTACTGACTACATGGTGGTTGCCGGATTTGAGGATGGGAGTTACAATGACATGTTTCCAGTCTGTAGGAAAGAAACTGTGAGTAATTGAGAGGTTTACTAAATGGGTAATAGGGGGCGGTTAGAGTAGCTGAGTATTTTTAAATAAATATTGTATCCTGATGAGAAGCATCTTTGCTTTTTGAGTTTCTTAGGGAGCAAATCACTTGCTTTACTTCTTCAGTGACTGTAACTAGGTCAAAACCCTCTCCTGCAACCCTGAAGGCAGTACATTGTTCCCTAGGTTTAAAATGGTTTCCTAATTCCTGAACAGAATCAATAAAAAATGCGGAGGCAATTTTTGTGTCATCGTCTATTGTCTTGTTCTGAACTGTGAGCTGGATATCCTTGGTATGATGTTGAGCTCTCAGTATTAAACAGTTGATACTTTTCCAAATTGGGCTGCTATTGCCTCTAGCATCTTTTATAAGTTGAATAAAAAATTGTGACTTTCCTAATCTCAGTTCATTAACCACTTTGTTCCGCAAGCCTTTGTAAACCAAGATGTCTGCATCTCTTTTAGTCTTGATGGACTTTTTTAATGCAGCATCTCTACTCTTCATCAGTTCCTATACATTTTCACTGAACCAAACCAGGTTGACCTTGTTTCTGTTTTTTCTCTTAATTTTAACAGTGAGTTTATTTCTGACAGCATTGATCTTTGATGTAAATAACTGACAACTGTATTCCAGATTTTCGGAGGATAGAATGTCTACCCAGTCCAAGTTATGTATCTCAGTGTCAAATGTATCCTGCTTACTTTTGGGTATACAGAAAACATTTTTGTGATTATGTATTATTCTTAAATCTATTTTTGGTTATTTTCCTTTCCACCAGAGTTAAATTGTGGTCAGACAAACCAGTGATGAGATTATAACTTTTTGTTATCCTTTCAGGTTTGTTGGAGAAAAAAAGATCAAGTTGTGTGCTCGAACGTTTTGTGATTCTGGTTGGGCCTTTTTTCAGCTGTTCTAGATGATATTTATCTGTGATTACTTTTAGCTTTCTCCTCTTTGACTTATCTTCCCAGTTGAGATTGAAATCCCCCATGACAATAATTTCTTTGTTGTAGTCACATTCTTTGAGAATGTGAGCGAGTTCTGTATGAAATGTGTCATTTGCAGTTGGGGGGTTGATAAAGGCCTATAATAGTGAATGACATTTGCTGAGATAAGACAACTTTTAGTGCGACATACTCAAGGGAAATTTCTGATTTGACATACACATACATAAGTACCCTGCCCCCTTTTCCCACAGTCCTGTCTTGCCTGAAACATTGGAAACCATTCATAGTAAATTTATTGATCGGAGTAGAGTGTTGAAGCCATGTTTCAGAAAAGCACAAAAAGTCCAAGTTTGAGTTCGCTATAAGATGAGTAACCTGTTCAGTTTTAGAGACGATACTTCTGATATTTAGGTGACCAACCAAAAGCCCTCTTGGCTACCCAAAAGCCCTCTTGGTGTGAATTAAAACAAACAAGAACAGAGAAACATTTAAGATCGGTGTGTGATCGTGCTTATAGCCAGTTTGCTGATTAGGGAAGTTAGCTCTGTTTGAGCCTGCTGATCTCGATGGTAACTGATGCTGGCCACATCACCTGATCTGAAACACTTATATGGCGCTTTTCCACTATCGCCTACTCAACCCCACTCAGCCTTACTTGGCCTGGTTGCTTTTCCAATGGACCAGCTCAAGTGGGTGGGCGGCCCTAGAGTACGTAGCTACGCGACGCATTTAACTAAACAACAATGGAGGACAGGGTAACGATGTTCATAATTCTGCTTAGTGTGCGGCTTTTGTCAGACCCCAAAAACAAGAGACCGAGAAGATGCTGCTGGTGGCAAGGAGAAACATTCTGGAGAAGTTCAGGAGGGTGGAGGATGTCATAAAGCAGCATGAAGTGGAAGATTTCTGACAGCAAAAATTTGTTTAAAAAAATGGATGGAGTTTTTAAATTCATGTTAGGAGTGTTTATAGAGGGAGGAAAGAACCAAATCGCAACACAAAAGGATGGAAAAAGTGAAATTTGCATAGTATGTCCCCTATAAAAAATTTATGTTTGACATTACATGTTTTGACATGACTACTTTTTAGGACAATAACACTCTATACTAACTCTATAATAACACTCTACTTTATCCTGAACATGCCATCACCAAGGTGACGTGGTGGTTTGCAGAAATTGATGGGAAGACAGGTAGAGCTAAATACAGGGCAATCTTGAAAAAATAAAACTCTTAGGTTGGTTTGTCACCTACCACTAGTTTAGAAACTCTAAACAAAATGCCAGAGCTACAAACATCTTGTTTAATTTGAACAATAATCAAAGTTCAGACCTAAATCCAGGTACGAATTATGTTCACAATTATCAATGTCAAAGTCAAATTTAGAAAAAAAACAATAACATGCTTCATTGTGATATTGGGTTATTCTGAAAAATGGACAACATTGTTTTATTTTCTAGATGTGTAAGGCTGCTAGAGACATACCAAAAAATACTTGTAGCTGTAATTAGAGCAAATGATGGTTCTTATTTTTGACTCAAGGGGCTGAATACAAATGCAAGCCACCCTATTCACAGTTCCGAGAGAAATAAATCTAAAAAAACATGCACACTTTTCCTTTCAGTTCAATATTATGCACTATGTTGGTATGGCACATACAATTAAACTGGAGTAAACTGAAGTTAGTAGTTGTAGCATGATATAATATTTACTGAAACGTATGCATTTATTATATCAGTTTGGATCACCAGACATTACAGATTTAAAAACAAATCAGGCTTTGTTGGCAATGTGGAATGTTTGTTTATATGTACAAGGGATTTTGATTAGATTTAGACTGGAGGGGATGAGGTTAAATTCAAACGAAGGTCATCAAAATCAAACAAATAAGGGACACAAACTGGGATTCGGGAAGAAAGGAGGGGAGACAAACGGGGAGGAAGGAGCAAGAGACTCCTTTGGGAGACTAAATGCTCTTTGCAGCTCTAGTGAAAATAATGACTCACCAAATGGAGCACTTTAAGGAAATTTACACTCAATTCTCCTGGCTCTCTTCCTCTTCTATTCTTCCTCTCCTCAGCTTCCCTCTCACTGTTTACTTCCCCGTTACATTGTCTTTTCCACCTCCCATGACAGTATCACACAGCTCACAAAAAGCAAAAAAAAAAAAAAAAACATAGGCTGAGCTAAATATCCACACATGCATCTGTTCACACAAACACATAAATGCAGCAAAGGTAGGTGGTATACACCTGTGACTCCCCGGCATGAATCTTGACCTTTTCACATGAGCTGTGTTTTTCATATCTTCTTTTTGTGTGCTTGCTTTTCAATGTGTCTATCTGGGTGTCTTTATTACATTTGAACCTATCGTGCACGTGTGTCTCTATCTCTGAGTCTCACTGCAGAGTTGACCTTTCCATCCCAGGTTTGTCCCAGATTATAACTGACACAGCCATCTGCTATGGACCAACCTGATACCCATACTGACAACAACACATGCATTCTAACTCTCTCACTCGCACACTAATAGAAAAAACTCATACACCAACAGATACAAATATGTGCTACTGATAGGTGAGAAGTTTCCATAAACCAAGCTTAATATGCCTTTTGACACTTTGAGGAAAGCCCAGGTGATGAATATGTCATCTTCCTTTGGCTCATTTCTAACAGTTGACATAATTAGAGGCAAACGGATTCACCCTGCTACGGAAATCCAAGAATCGTTCACGTAAGGTTTTGTCTAGGCAGAGATAAATTAGCTTAGGATAAACAATTTAAGGATTGTTTTAATTGTCTATTTCACTGTGTTTTTGCTGCATTTATAAGATTTCATTCTTCAATTGTTTGGGTATAAACAAAGGTTTATGACCAAGTTTTTACTTTGTTCTTTGGAGCAAAGCTAAACGTAGTGTCTATTAGGAGTGATACATACATTAGCTCCGCATTCTTGTACTGATTAGTGAGGCCTGCTTTTCGCAGACAGCTAGCATTCATAAACATAAATATTGCTACCTATGGTATTTAAAATACAGATCAACTTTAAAATAGATAGTTTAAATACCAAAAACTAATGGTATAATTGTTTTTGAAACTGCCTTCTTAGTATGTCAAAATACTAAATTAGATCAATCTCTGCGGTGACCAATCCATAAAACAGAATCAAGTATCCAAAGATTATTGATTTCTAATTTAGCAAAAATAATTAATGAAACATTACTTCCTCTTAAGAATGTTTTGTCTTCACTTCTGCTTTGCATTGTGAGTTAGTTGTTTGAACACAAACCAAAAGGAGCTAATTAGTCTCAAACTTATCACAATTAGTTTAAAACTAACTGAAACCTTTCAATACAAGCCTTGGTCTTTATACATATAAAAATAATAATACATATTCATATTGAACTGTAGCATCATGATCAATTTATCGGATATTGTTGTACTTCACATATTTGTCCATTTTACTGTTTTACTTTTGGTGGTTAATTATTCATTCTTCTTTTACTTAGTAGTTTAGTTGTGTGTTACTAGCTTAGTGAGTTTGTTGATTAAAGCATTTTGACTGGAAAGTTGAATTTTTTTTGTTATTAAACTCTAGTATTTTGGAAAGTTATTTGTTATTATTACTCATACACTTGTAGTAACTTGCTGTTCAAAGAATGCCAATCCTTCACCTATTGTTTAATTATCTCAGCCCTATCAAGCAGGTAATCATAAACATTAACTGAGACTGAACTATTTGGCAATTATTATTTTCCTTGATCCCAGGATGGTGCCGCAAACTTGGTAATTTTGACACAAAATTATTAATTTTAGTCAAAACATACCTATTGGTTCACAACACCCCAGACAAATGGAATGAATTGAGTCTGGTAATTGGAAGAGCTGAAAGGCCACTCCTAAAGTAACTTAAAAAGCTAAAGTTTGCAAATGCACAAAGATCTAACTTAGGAAATGTGTCGTGTTCTCTGATTAAATCAATGTCTGTAGTATGAAAATATATGTTGTATCAGCTATAGCTTTCTGCCTGATCAACCTCGACTCATCAATCCAATCCAAGTTCCCCCTACGTAACTTTTTGGATTTTGCATCAGGTTGTTTGCATAGAGGCACGTTTGCAGAAAATGTCACGTCCATCTGACTAGTTTGCCTTCCTTCCACTGTACTGAAAAATGAATTTCTATAAACGCACATCAAATTTACATCTTTCTGCTACACTTTAGGGAGGTATTAATATTTAAATAACCTCTAATTGCAATTTGGTGTTTATCGATATAATTGCACTACTTAATGTAACTGGTTTACAAAAATACCTTATTTGATAATGGGTTTGAATTTTAAAAGTAGTGTTTGTGTATGTGGAGTCTTGCTATATGCATTGACATTATCATGGTCCAAGAATCTTTTGCAAAAAAACAATAAAAACTACTATGAGTTTTCAAGCACTATTTGTCATCACTTTTAAATATTGTGATTGTGACAATTTTGAGTCCATATTGGCCATTCCTATGTTCAAGCACTGTAATGTTCCCTCAAGCAACAGCCTTATAAGATAGTTTCAAAGATAAGCGGCTATTCACTGCATCAAATAAAGTTAAATAACATGTTCCTGAAATACATTAATACATTAATCACTGCAGTAGTTTTCTTACTGTATATGTTATAAAAGTCAAATGGATGGGGGGAGCTTTTTCCAAATGTACTTTATCTTTCCTGATAAAAATGGACACAAAACAAACAACAGATTTTCACATATTAAATACAAAACTGGATGCAACAAAATTCCGGAGGCCCCAAAAATTTAAACAGAGTTATCTGAGTGAGTTTGACCTGTTCACCCAGGAGCATGGGCATCTATGTGGTGTCGGTGGTGGATGTGTTTCTGTCTCCATGGGAAAGAGATATGAGAATAAAGCTCAGACTGAGTTGAGCAACACTCCATTTCACTGATCGCTGAGCAGCATCTCAGCCACTGCCGCAGGGGGATAAGCTCACTTACCAGGTATGTGTGTGAGTGTCTGTCTGAGTGCCGATGAGCATGCACATATCTATCTCTATCCATCCTTGGATGAGCTAGTATTGTGATACTGTTTTTTCATCTTCCCATCTGTGTGCATGAATACACACGTAAGTATAAGGTGAGTTTGACTATTTCAAAAAGCTGTGGGTGTGTTTTTTCTCGATGAAAGCAGTTACTCTGCAAATAGCTGCTTGGACAATAGGTTTTGAGGCTAGTCATTAAACCTGACAAGTGACCCTCATCACTCACTGCTCCAGCTACAGGAGGCAGGGGACAAAGAAGTCAAAACCTCTTGATGAAATAAAGTTTCGGGCAGAGCCTAGTTGGTGTATCTATTAGACAGATGGTGTCCGAGTTACTTTGTGTATGCCTTTAGTCAAGAAAGACATAAAAAGAGAGAAAAATTATAAAAGGCTGCTTGCACAAAAACATTCGTGAGACCTTTTCCTCTTACAAGGTTGCCCTTTTACTGCCAACCTTGTAACAACAATATCAAACTTTTATATCAAACTACATTAATTATCATTGTAGGCAACAAAGTTAAAATTAAATTAAATTCAGTTTATTTATATAGTGCCGATTCACAACAGCTGGTTTAGCTAGTTTTCTTTGTAAGGTATCCCAACAGAATGCATGGAGTCACTGACTGGCAGTTGCACCCCATTGATGCACACTCCAACCACAGCAATCCCTTATACTAAGTAAGTATGTAGCAACAGTGAAGAGGAAAAACTCCTCTTTAACAGGGAAACACCTCCAGCAGAACCTGGCTCAGTACGAGCGGCCATCTGCCACGACCGTCTGGGGGTTCAAGAAGACAGAGCAGAAACACAGAAGGAACAAAATAACTAATGTAAGAGTACTTTCTATTTTAAAGAAATAAATGTTGGCTTGACATTTTGGGCAAAATAAAACTTATTTTAAAAAAATCTATATCAAAAAAATAATTGAAAAAGGGTTTTTGCAAAATATTACAAATAATTACAAAATTACGTTTGGAAGAAAATGGAATGAGGACTATGCAGAATTTGATCACACTAAGCAAATTTAACACAAAAAATATATCATTGATCTTAAAACCTTTAAAGCTAATGTCTTATTAGATAGGGTCATCAAAATATTTTTTTAAGTCCTCAAACAGTCTTAGAAGTCAGACTTTTGAAATGCATGTATACACCTTAGGAGGGGTGGAGTCCAACCGAACTAGATTTCTCTTAATCGGACTAATAGGGTTAGAAAAAAAAAATTTCTGTACATGTAACTCCAACCCCACCTTAGTCGAGGTTTTCATAGGAAGTGGCAAGACCACGGAAGCTGGAAAACCGACACCGATACACAACAACACTGCACCGAGTGTAACACAATCAAACAGTACAGCACTTACGAAATGCACCGTGCTACAGCGTTGTTGTTGTCTATTTCTTCACTCATTGTGCACATTCTAATTTTACTCCATCTGCTTCACTGCTGCCAGCATTTGTTTACTATCTGTGTGACTCTAGGCCAACCGGAAGAATGCCAGTGTGAAAGGGTGCATGTCGGCAGGATTTTTAAGCCAATTTTGCCCCGACATGGTCCGATTATAGGGATGGCTCTTAAGGTAATCCTAACAGATATTCCTTCAGTGTGTGCTGTGTTCAGAGCACACTGGTCTGCTTGCAAGGGCGTCAGGTCAGCTCTGATCACAAATCTGGGGTATTCAACATGTTGGATTGTCTTGGCCCCGATATCACAGTGTGTGTGGTGTGTTGCGAGAACAAATGAGCATACAGCTTGGTGAATGCATCATGTAGCCAATCAGAAAGCGTATCCTATGGAAGCATCTATTATTTCCCAAGTGTCGGCTCACTTGACCGCAGTCCACAAATGGATGGAAACAGAGATCACTTAGAGCAAAATGTGTAATGATGTTTCCCAGTGAAAAAAACCCAAAACAAAACATTAATTCACCTCCATATGTTTACATAGAAAGTATAGCCCCTGCTCCTGCTGTGTCCTCTGCTTTACCCAATGCCAGGATTTCATTTTCTTTCTCTGTTAACTAGTCCACAAACTATTGCCAATGCCTCATCCTCGGCATCCATATTTATTTATTTATTCCTTTGACTTTAGTCACGTTTTTAGATTTTGTGAGATTTCCTGTCTGAGCTTGGAATGTTTGTGAGTAAAATTGGTTTGTGTGGAGTGTCTCATCATTGCCGTGTGGCCGCACACCACACACTGTAGGTCAAAACAGGAATATCCATGATTTTTTATCGCCGTGTGTGCAGTCTGAAACTCTTGTGACAATTTTAAAATCCTGCCGTGTGAACCAGGCTTTAGTATACTGTAACTGTACAGGGAATGCTGTCACATTGTCATTATTTGTCAATAAATATCAAACTAGTGAGGAAAATATTTTCAGTTATTTTGCAGACTTCACATTTTTGCTGCCAAAGTGCATCATTTACTCCATGGCCACTTTATTAGGTACACCTTGGTTGTACCAGGTTAGACCCCTTTTGCCTTCAGTATCGCAATAATTATTCATGGGATAAATAGAACAAGTTGTCAGAAACATGCAGAGATTTAGATCACGCAGTTGCAACACACTTGTCGACTTCACATCCATGATTTGAATCTCCTGATCTACTGCATGCCACTGGTATTGTATTGGATTGAGGTGTGATTGCTCAGAAAGGCACTGGAATAAAGTAAACTGAATTTCCTTTTAAGAATCTAATTTAAAGTGTATCATCGTGTAAAGATAATCATGGTGGAAGTAGCCATCAGAAAATAGGTTCACTGTGGTCAAAGGGTGAGACATGGCCAGCAACAATAATAATAAAGGCTTTGACTTTTTTTTTTTGTAAAGGTTTTTGGGCCTGAGCCGCCTTTATTGACAGTGGGCAGAGTTTTTGAAGGGGGAGAGAGGTGGGGGAAGACATATGGCAAAGGTCGCCCGGGACGGGACTCGAGCCGGGGATGGCCGCCTTCGAGGGCTGAGGCCTCTGCACATGGGGTGCCTGCTCTAACCACTACGCCAAGCGACACCCCAAGGCTTCGACTTTTAATCAATGCTCAGTTGGGGACTTAAATTATGCCAAAGGATATCCTCCACAAGATTACACCACCACCAGCATCCTGAATTGTTGATACAAGGCAGGATAGATTCATGCAAATTCTGATTACCCGTAATTTTCAGACTATTGAGCGCACCTGAATATAAGCCACACCAGCTAAATTTTAAAAGAAAATAATTTTTTTACAAATACAGTGGGGCACAAAAGCGATTGTGCAAGCTGTCCCACTTAAAATAATTAGAGGTCTGTTATTTTCATCGTAGGTACACTTCAACTGTGACAGAATGTAAAAAAAAAAATCCTGAAAATCACATTGTATGATTTTTACACAATTTATGTGTATAATGGTGCAGTAAATAAGCATGTGGTCAATAACAAAAGTGCACTTCATTACTTTAATGTAACCATGGCTGGCAATGACAGAGGTCAAATGTTTCCTGTAGGTCTTCACCAGGTTTGCACACACAGTAGCTGGTATTTTGGCCCATTCTTCCATGCAGATCTTTTCTAGAGCTGAGAGGTTTTGGGGCTGGACAACACATACTTGCAACTCCTTCCACAGATTCTCTATTGGATTAGCCAAGGCAAGGCAATTTTATTTGTATAGCACATTTTCAACAACAAGGTAATTCAAGTTGCTTTATATGAATAAGGGGTAAAATAAAAATAGCAGTTCCTTCTGTGTCTCTGCTCTGTCTTCTCAAACTCCAGACGGTCTTGGCAGATGGCCGCTCCTACTGAGCCTGGTTCTGTTGGAGGTTTCTGCCTGTTAAAGGGGAGTTTTTCCTCTCCACCGTCACTACATGCTTGCTTAGTATAAGGGATTGCTGAAGGATTGCTGTGGTTGGAAAGTCTGCATCAATGGGGCCCAACCTCATGTCAATGACTGATGCAATCTGCTGGGATTCCTTAAATAGGAAACTTTTTAACTGATTGGAATGTTTGTATAAATGTGTTGAAATTACTTCTTGTTAAGTGCCTTGAGATGACATCTGTTGTGAATCGGCGCTATATAAATAAACTGAATTGAATTGAAATTTAATTTAATTGATAGTAAAACACAGACAAAGCATATAAAGTAAAAACAGCATAAAGCAAGAAGCACAAAAAACATATACAGTACATATAACATAAACATGATACATGAAAACATTACTCAAAGGCAGCTCTAAACAGATATGTTTTTAGTTGTGATTTAAAATAACTCAGTGTTTCAGGAGTGTTGCAGTTGTCTGGAACTTTGTTCCAGATTAGAGGAGCATAGAAACTGAAAGCTGCTTCTTTATCTTTGGTTCTAATTCTAGGGATGTTGAGTAGACTGGAATTCGAGGACCTGAGTGGTCTGGGGGGTTTGTACGGTGACAACAGGACTTCAACATACTTTGGTACTAAGCTATTTAATGATTTGTAAATTGGTACAATTATTTTTAAATCTATTCTCTGAGCTACAGGGAGCTGGTGTAAGGACTTTGGAACTGGGGTGATGTGCTCTACTTTCCTGGATCTAGTGAGGATTTGAGCAGCAGCATTCTGGAGAACGCTGTTGCAGTAATCAATCCAACTAAAGATAAATAATTTTTTCGAGGTCTTGTTGCAACATCAGTCCTTTAATCCTAGAAATGATCTTCAGGTGATAGAAGGCTGACCTTGTTATTGCCTTTATGTGACCCTAGACGTTCGGGTCTGAGTCTGTTACTACACCTAGTGGGGTTCCCCTGTCTATTGTGTCATGGATCCGGGATTACCTGTCCGATAGACCTCAGTTTGTTCGTATGGGGAGTGCCGTGTCAGATGTGGTGGTCAGTGACATGGGTGCTCCCCAGGGGACAGTTTGATGACCATTTCTCGTCACCGTGTATAATTCGGATTTTAAATATTTTTCGAACTCGTGCCATCTGCTGAAGTATTCAGATGACTCAGCTGTGGATGGATGTATTGTACTTGCAGATGTATTGGGGAGGGGGAGTACAGGGATCTGGTGGAAGGTTTTGCAGGTTGGTGCAGGGATAATCATCTCCTCCTGAATGTGAATAAAACCAAGGAGATGGTCATTGACTTGAGGAGGAGGGGTTCCGTTCATCTGCTTATCATGATGGCTGGGGAAGAGGTGGAGATGGTGGATACATATAAACACTTAGGAGTGCATCTTGACTCCCGGTTGAATTGGGTGGTAAATTTTGAGGCTGTGTACCCGAAGGGGGAGCAGACTTTACTTCTTGAGGAAGCTAAGATCATTCATTGTGTGTAGTAGACTTCTGGGACCATTTTATCAGGCCTTGGTGTGCAGTGCAATTATGTATTCTGTCGTGTGCTGGGGGAGGGGGGGCAGTATTACATGCAGTGATACCAGCAGGATTAACAAATTGATCTGGAAGGCAGTTAAAACTATTGGACATAACTTGTAAACCTTGGAGACCATAAGAAATAGGAGGTCCATCAGTAAACATGTGGCCATCATGTACAATACCTCTCACCCCTTGCATTCCATTCTTGAGGGGCAGAGGAGTTCCTTCTCTAATAGGCTGTGGCAACTTCGCTGCCATAGTGAGAAGTTTAGGAAATCATTCCTCCCGTTTGCTATTTCTCTGCACAATAGATCCCCCCTGTGTGTGAGGGGATAATCTGTCATTTGAACTAAGTTTTATTACTATTGAGTGTCATGATTGTATTTATGTATCCTGGCTGTGCCGGAGTTCTCCGACTGTGTGCTGCTGTAGCAAAGGAATTACCCTTTGGAATTATTAAAGATTTTATTTATCTGTCTGTCTGTCTGTCTGTCTGTCTATTGGGCCTGATCAGTAGTTTCTAGTAGTCAGCTGTGTGCTGACTCTTGATCGTTCCTCTTTAGGTCCAAAAGTAATTACTTCTGTTTTGTTTCTGTTCAGCTGGAGAAAGTTATGGCACATCCATCCATTGAGTGGTTCGATGCATTTACTTAGGCTTTGGATGGGTTCAAAGTCACCTGGTGACATCAAAATGTAGAGCTGAGTATCATCTGCATAGTTATAAAAGTTCATGTTATTGGTTGTTATAATCTGGGCTTGTGGGAGCATGTAGATATTAAATAAGAGGGGCCCCAGGAAGGAGCCCTGGGGCACACTACATGTGATTTCTGTTCGTTCTGATGAAAAGTTTCCTATTGAAACATAGAAGTCCCTGTTCTTAAGGTAAGACTCGAACCAGCCAAGTACTGTATCAGAGAGTCCGACCCAGCTCTCCAGTCGTTCCAATTGTGTATCATGATCAGCAGTGTCAAATGCTTCACTGACGTCCAACAGAATCAGCACTGTGGTTCTACCACAGTCTGTATTTATTTGAATGTCATTGAAAACTTTGACGAGGGCAGTCTCAGTGCTCTGGTAAACACAGAAACCAGACTGAAAAACATCAAAGCAGTTGGTCATCGTTATGAAGCTATTTAACTCCTGAAACACAGCTTTTCCAATAATTTTACTGATGAATGGAAGATTAGAGATTGGCCTGTAGTTCCGCATAAACATGTTGTCCAGATTTTTTTAGCAGTGGTTTAATTGCTGTTTTTAATGCCTGGGGAAGACACCTGACAGGATCGATGAGTTTACTATTTGAATCAGATCAGACCCAGGACAGGAAAAACTTTCTTAAGGAAAGCTGTGGGTAGGATATCAAGACAGCAAGAGGAGGAGCTTAATTGGTTAATGATTTCTTCTAAGTTTTTTTGGTTTAATTCATGGAATTCTGACATTTTTTTATACATTGGTGTTAATTGAGTATAACATTGGTAGTCGGTTTGGTGCTGTGGTACAGACCGACAGTCTAATTGTTAGAATCTTTTCAGTGAAAAAGCTGGAAAATTCATTGCAGGCCCTGGTAGAATTTAGTTTAGGGGCTACTGTCATTGGAGGATTAGTTAGTCTTTCCTCTGTTGCAAACAGAGTCCATGCATTGTTAATGTTTCTGTTAATGATTTCAGAAAAAGAAAGATTCCCTAGCATCTTTTAAAGTTAACTGATATCTATTCCGTCTCTCTTTGCAGATCTCACAGTGAACCTGGAGTCGAGTTTTCCACTATTTTCTCTCAGCTCATCAACAATGCCTTTTTTCGCTACATACCAGTGGATAGCTTGTCTACTGAGACTTCTTTCTACCTGAGACTACTTTCACTTTACTTGGAGCAATGGAATCAATGTCTGAGATTTTAGCGAGGAAATTATCTAACAGCTTATTTACTGAGTTGGAGTTGGGAGATTAGGGGATGTGGTGGAAGAGTAAATATGTTTAGGTTTCAACTGAACTGACCCCTAGAAAACGCTTTTTTACAGTTATCTCACTATGGCTAGATAGTTTAGCAGAGATGGTGCTTTCAAAGAAAACACAGCAATGGTCAGATAATGCAATATCAATTACCGAGATGTCAGATATATTCTAATCTTTGCAGATAATTAACTCTAGGGTGTGTCCTCCATTGTGTGTTGGTTGATTGACATGCTGGGTCAGGTCGAAGTTGTGAAGAGTGTCATTTAATGTTTTTGCTAGTCTATCCTGGGGGTTGTCAGTATGGATGTTCAAGTCCCCCACAACGATTAATTGGTCATAATGGATACATATTATGGAAAGAAGGTTGCTGAAATCATTGAAGAAGTTTATCATTTATCTTGATGGCTAGGCATTCAAAAGAGTCAAATGTGCCCAGGGATACCTTTTTAGGGTTCATTGAGTTATGAAAGATTGTGGCTACGCCTCCACCTGCTCTCGCTTAAAGGGAGAGAGACTAGCTAGGCCACTCTAGAACCTTGAAATGCATTTCACGTAACCACTCCTTCATTGCCCGGGTGGTGTGGTTGGGATTGTAGTGTTGGAATATCCAGCCACATTTCATCTTCAATGCTCTTACTGATGGAAGGAGGTTTTTGCACAAAATCTCAAGATAAATGGCCCCATTCTTTTTTTCCTTAATACAGATCATTTGACGTTTTCCCTTTGCAGAAAACCAGGCCCAAAGCATCATGTTTTCACCCCCATGCTTCACAGTGGGTTATGGTGTTCTTTGGAAGCAACTCAGCATTCTTCCCCCTTCAAACACAGTGAGTGTCATTCATACCAAAGAGTTCCGTTTTGGTCTCATCTTACCACAGGACATGACAACGTCGTGTGTTACTAATAGTAACCTTTGTTACTGTGATCCGAGCTTTCTTCAGGTCATGGACCAGTTCCTCCCATGTAGTTATGGGCTATTTCCTCACTGTTCCCAAGATCATATATACCCCTCGAGGTGAGATCTTGCACGGAGCCCCAGGTCGAGGGAGATTGTCTGTGATCTTATAGTTATTCCTTTTTCTAATAATTGCTCCAACAGTTTATCTCTTCTCACCAAGCTGCTTGTATACTGTAGATTGGCTCACCCCAGTCTTGTGCTGGTGTACAATCTTGTCCCTGGTGTCCTTGGACAGCTCTCTGGTCATGACCATGGTGAAGGTTGGACTCTGACAGTTTGAAGGTGTGGACAGGTGCCTTTTATACAGATAAGTTCAAACAGGTTCCATAAATACAGGTATCGAGTAAAGTATAAAATCGCTTCTTAAAGAAGTAACAGGTTTGTGAGGGCCAGCATTCTTGCTTGTTTGTATGTGCTAAAAACTTATTTTCTGCACAATCATACAAATAAGTTCTTCAAAAATCATACAATGTGAAGTGCACCTTTGATAAAAATTAGAGACCTCTCTCATCTTTTCAAGTAGGACAACTTACACAATCGGTGGTTGCCAAATACTTTTTGTTTCACTGTATAGGCCGCACTTGAAAGGTTTTCATGTTGTGTTATGAGATATATACACAGAAAGACAGTACACTGAGGATTTTTTATTTATTTATTTGAAACATGCTTTTTTTCAAACTCTGCTTGAAAATCGGCAGTACGGCATCAACACAACACCAACAAAACAGTAACATGCCTGGTTAGAAAATAAAACATACTTTAGCCTACCAGAAAACTCATTGGTTATTATCTTCATCTTCCTTTTCCTCTTGCTCACTAAAGCCAACGTCTCACCATTAATGGCAAGCTTAAATGCAGTAGTTCTATGTACTTCTTCAACAGTCAGCTTGATTACCTTTAACTTAAAAGCTGCATCATATGCAATTATTCATGTGTTTTTCATGATGAGGGTGTGTGCATGATATGTAAAATAACTGTTCAAAATGAAAACCAGGGTCTTCTTTGGCGCATAACAAAGAAGACATCCAAGACATTTTAAATAAAATTTCTAGTTCTGAAAAAAATGCTCAGATATTTTAAGAAGAAAAAATTAATAGAAAGAATCTAGCTTTTGTTTGTTCTTTAGTACTTAGTAGAAAATAAGTCAGGTATATTTTCTAGGGACCAAACGTTGCTTATCAACCGCCATTAAACAGAAGTTTATGGCTTATGTTATTATTTTCAGTGTTTTTTGTCTGAAGTTTTAAAAGTCCTACATTATTGAACTGAGCATGTATTTCCAACGTTTCTTGAGTGCGCCACGTGTGCAGCTTTGCCGGATGCTTATGTGTGACTTTTAAAAGAAAGATTGCTCTTATATACTTGCAGATTTGTAAAAAAGTAGCTAAGGGTGGTCATTAGCATGGAGAAATCCTTTCAGATGGCCCAAACATTTGCCTTCAGCGAAGACGGGGCAGACCATATTTCTCTTTTGTCTTTCATGCTGAAGCATCAGGCTAGTAAATATCTGCTCTAAGTGAGCAGAGCCTGGGCATGCAGGCAGACGGAGCTGCATGCTGTTAGCGCTCTGGGCTTACTGCAGCACAGATGTTAAGTGAGAACAGTAACAGAACAGTGCTTTCCGTCAGTTTCCAAAGGTCTCCAAAAACACCATAAAAAGTCGCTAGATTTGTCGCTTTCTTGTGAAAGAGTTGCTAGAGGGCTCTAAACACTTGTTATATATAGCGACACAGTCGCTACGTTGGCAACAACGTTCCCTTGTTTCAGCCGAATGGGGTGAAGTCACATGATTATACGTAGTGAACAAGTAGTGAATGCAGCCACATTGCAGCGTTGAGACACCATCGCTTCATCTGTCACAGTGGCAGCTTACAGTTAAACAAAAAACATGCAGCTTAGAAAGATGTCGCACAGGTGCCATGTATGAAAAAAGTTAATCGCACAGACAATTTTTTCATCGCACTTGCAACATATATGTCGCACTGTACAGCCCTAGCTCAAACCATAATTGTAGTGTTAGCTTAAAGATGTTAGCTAACACTATAGAAGCCCCGCACACGCGACATGTTTCACCCAGCACGATCTCTTAAATGGCCTTAACAGATGCTGATTGAAAAAAAAAAGACTTGAAATATTTATAACCTATGTGAATCCAACAGGACAAGAAAGACATCACTGCAGTCATAGCAGCAGCTCTGGCTGGCCTGGTACTACACCTGAAGGAGGATTCCTCTGACCTCTTTAAAACTTATACAGCAATTTGTGATTGATTTTTTTTTCTTTTGTTTTTGACCCATCAAGCTGTGGAGCCTATCCCCGGGGATTATCAGGCTAGAGGTGGGGTATAACCTGGACAGCTCGCCAGTCCACACACACAGGACAAACAACCATGCATGCACACACACAATTTAGAGGGCCCAATTAACCTAACAGTACTGTTTTTTGGACTCTGGAAGGAAGCCAGAGTACCCAGAGGGAACCCACGCCAACTCCATGCAGAAAAATCACATGCTTGGATTCGAACCCAGGACCTTGTGGCTGCAAGGCAACAGTGATACCAACTGAACTACTGTGGAGCCTTTTATTTTTGACCTTTACTTTGAGATAGCAAGTTGCTTATACCACAAAAAAAATCTAGTGTCCTAAATCTGTGCATCTTCCTTTTTCCCCAATTGTGCTTGCTTGCACGCAAAGTTGTGGTCATTATTTTTCATTTTTATTTTCAAATGTATGATTATATTGAACATGTATTCCATTTTCAGGAGGAGTCGGAGGGAGCTGAAAGCGGAGCCGGATATAGACATGGGCAAGGTGGGGCAATGCCCCCCTAAATGCCGTGTCTGCCCCCCCAAACGTGATGGCATGCAAAAATCCAAAATTTCAAAGATATTTCAAGAAAAATGGTCAGAGCGCTCTCTGCTCTCATTCAAAGTAGCTACTGATTGGTAGATGCATGGGGGGCAGTCGCTGCACTTGCTTGTCATTCCACATCTCACTCACAGTCACAGCCAGTGTTGCCAATTTAGCGACTTTGTCGCGATTTCTAACGACTTTTCAGACCCCCTTAACAACTTTCCCCCCCAAAAAAGCGCCTAGCGACAAACCTAGCGACATTTCTGACCACCCTTAGCTACTTTCTGTGAAACTTTGTCACCGATACTCTACAGATTAGAGACCGGAGCTTGTTCTGCATCCAGACGCTCAGAATGGGAATGATTTGCGCATGTCCATGCAGTATTATCGGCAGTACATCTGATCAATCATAAACATTTCTCGGTTCTTTTAACCAATTTACAAAAGTATTTAAGTATAGAAGACCAATTTTTCTTTTATAAACCAAACACAAACATGCAGAAGCTTGTCGTACTATGCTGCATCTCACACCTGTGGTGCATTCAAGGAACGTTCGAAATGCATGGTGAGTTCAATAACGTAGGACATTTAAAACTTATAACAAAAAACACTGAAAATAATGCCATAAGCCACAAACTTCTGTTTAATAGCGATTGGCAAGCAACATTCGATGCCTACTAAATATGCCCAAATTATTTTTACTAAAATAAGTACTAAAAAACAAAAACTATATTCACTCTATTAATCTCGTCTTCTTAAAATATCTCAGCAAAAAAAAATTTTTTCCAGAACTAGAAATTTTGTTTAAAAAGGTCCTGGATGTCCAGTTGCAATTTTATATCTTTTTTGTTCCAGTTCTCTCAACAGTTTACTTCATGCAAAATAATCTAACATGTTCCACAGTCTCTTCTTGAAGACAAAAGTCACATTTCCCTGTAGCATGTTTCCCCTGTTTAAATAATGTATTATTTAACCCTATATGACCAAATCCTAATCTAGATATAATTATTTAGCCTACTCCTTTCTGTTTCATTCTGTTTTCCTCATTATACCAACTTTCCTTTGAATATATGAACCAACTACCAGTTATTTATTCTTCTCATAGTTTCTGCCATCTTTCCTTGACCTTTTGAGGCGGCACCTTTTTTATTCTATTGGTTCTTTTATTTCGACATGTCTGAGCTCACTAGTTTTGCACACTGTTTTTGCACAGTTTTTATTGCAAACTGGTTTTATTCGTATTGGATGTTTTGGAGAAAAAAATGAAGACCAAAAGAACAGTGATGATGTCATCGCGTCGACATGACGAGCCATGTGCAAAAACCTTTTTTTAGTTCTATCAGGATCACTGCACTCATTTTTTCATCATCAGTATGTGTCACAGAACTATGATGTTTTCCCTCCCTTAAACGACTGTTGGAGAGCAGGTGTAGAAGCCGCCATGATGTGACCAAGTGCCTTGTGGAGAATTAGAATGTGATTATGAGTATCCTATCAGAGGTTACAAAAGACAGAGCCGCTGCTGTTGATATCTGTACAGAGGCATCAGGGCAATTAATAATGATGTTAAGGAGGCATAATTTCTTTGAAATAGGAAAATTCCTCCTAAACGTTCTGGGTTCCTTGAAGTCTGCAAATGCTTTGCTGCAGGCTCATTTTGTTGTGCTTCAGAAGTAGTCAGTGCATCTCTGCAGGCTTTGAAGCAGATGAGAGATGAGGACAGTGAGACATTAACCAGCACATCTGCACCAGCTGCTAAAAGAAAGAGAACAATAAGCTCACTGCTCAAAGGTAGTGTTATGTCCATTGTAGGCCATACAGAAGATTCCATGACTCCTAGCTAGGCTCTGAAGAAAGCTCTTCTCAACATTTTGGACATAGCCATTGTAGAGATGGAGACAAGATGCTCAAAAAACAATCTTGATCTCATGAAAGCAGTTAATTCCCTTTAACCTCAATCTCCCTCTTTTCTGGATGTTGCCATGTTAAGTCCTCTGCACAAAATGGCAGGAAGTGACAGTGACAAACTTTCTAATGAGATTCTTGTCGCAAAAATAATGTTGGAAAAAGAATTAAAAAGCACTGATGATGATGGCAGTGTAGAGTTTGTAGACTTATCCACCGTTTGCAAATATCTACACAGGTATAGTAATGCCTTTCTTCAGCTCCATCGCATGTATGTGATGGATAATCATCTGCATCATGCCAGAGCTCTTTCTCCACTTTGTCTCGTGTTCTTACTCCCTTCCGCTGCACTATGCTACATGAGAGAAAAATAAATGTAGTTATTCTGGCTCATGAGGCCATAACAACAGGCCTAGATATGGATGCATTTGTTAGGACTTTTGCATAGAAAAGCAGACGACTGATGCTATAATGACTGATATAAGCCATGCTGTGTACAGAACTAAAGAAATAAAAACAACAAATACACAAAAAAGAAATAAAAAAGATATAAATAAAATAAAAGACAAAAAACTGAAAGGAGAGACAGACAGATTTAAAAAGTTGAAAAACAAAAAGATAAATGCAGCCTCAACAGGCCACAAGCCAGTGTCCTATTTGTGCTGGCCCCAAGCCCAGGTAAATGCAGAGGGTAGAGTCAGAAATGGATCAAAGCAGAAGATGGATATATGGAAAGATGAACTGATATGATGATAGCATAGTGTATTATGCATTTTAGGGGGTTTGGGGGATGTGACACCCCAAACATTTGCAGTATACCCAGACCCCCTGATATTTTACTTGCACCCCTTAGTGGGGCTGGCGGAAAGAGTAGTGGCTCTGGTGGCAGTTGTAAATGGAGAGGGACCTGCTGGAGTCCCTTTGAGACTTGAAACGTGTCCATTGTCATTAACGATCAGGTGTCACAAATCCTGATCAGATCCACTGGTAAATTTATTTGGACTGTCATTTGAGTTTAACTTACTTAACCGATTTGCTCATGCATTAACAAGGAATTATGCAGGCATACCTAAGAAAGTGGCCAATGTGTGTATATGTTGCATATTCTTACCAAACAAATATTTGAGCATATTTTTCTTTTATAAACTTGATCAACTTTAAACCTTTTGATGGATTGACAAGACAATTAAAGAAGCACAACATTTAAGGCTAAAGTCCGCGGAATATATTTATGTATCAAAGTTTTATAAATATTTTTAAAAGATAGTTGGGTTCAATACTATGATATAAGGATGGTGCTCCACAACATTTGTTATTCTTCCTAAGTCCCGCCTTTCTCCCAAAGACTCCTATTCATTTCACACTGACCGGTGAATTTATTTAGCAAATAGAATTTGAGTTTCCACCATGTCGGCTGTCAATCAACTTGCATACGCATCGTGTGAACCTGTGAAGATGGGGCCGTGCGCACAGGCCACTGCTGCTTACAGTCACCATATTGGAAGAAAGTTTCAGTCATGGAGAAGTCGCTTACCTCTGAAATGTCCATAGAAAATTCAATCAGATGATGCTGCTTTAAACTTTTACTCGCTGTGACACCACAGGTGATACGCGTGCACAACTGCTGAGGTGGGGCTAGAGGGAGCAGGGCAGAGGGATGTTTTGGGAGGGGCCTTGATAGTGGGATTCAAAAAATCTCTCTCTTCCTCAAAGACTCCGGACAACAGCTTTAAACAGTAGGCTAATACTGATTCTCATGGCTCTCATCTGGTTGGTCTGCTTTTTAATCTTAACATCAAGCCTGATGTTTCTCTGGGAAAACATGGGCATCTGGCTGCTGAAAGAAACCAATGCACCAAAAAGAAATGCTTAAAATCATCATATTTTATGGGGATGTGAATTCCTAGACTACCTTATACTGAGGTGGTAAATAGAATTACTGGAGGCTTACCAATGGACACAGTCTCAATTAAATGCACCAGAAAAGTAGTGATACACATGCATTATACAAATATGCATACACATACAAAAGTCTGCAGATGGCTTTATCACAAAGCGCTTCCCTGTAGTGAAGGAAAATATATACTATACAGTTATTGGACCATGGGTGTTTAATTATTATGAGAATTTAAAAAAACAAAAGATTTACAATAGGAGTGAATGTATTCAAATGACATTAAATGGGGACTAGAAGGGTTGTATTGAAAGTTAACGGTTCATGAGTGGATATCTACACAAAGATCCATATTTAAAAATGTTTTTAACAGCTGCCACTTGTTTTTTGTGTTAAAGAGAAATGAGTGTAGAAAACTAGATTAACTGCCAAAAGATGTCAAAAAAGTAATGAAGTAATCAACAAAGTGTAAATGATTATAGTTGGAAAATACACTGCCTGACCCAAAAAAAGTTGTTACCTGGATTTAACTAAGGAATTAGGAACAAGCCTCCTATGGATAAAAATGCATGGGCGATTATCTTTGAGCTGGCAACAAGTTCTTTAACCCCGCCTGCTGCAATGATTAGCATCTCATTTCTTAAAGAACTACATTGTAACACATGGACATAAACCACGGGTACCACCAAATATATTACAGGCATAGAGAGGCTGAATGCATGACACCTGAAATTCAGGTAGTTACTTATTATATGAAAATTGCATAAGATGAAACTGTGATAACTTTGCAATATAATGCACAGCCATAGCTTCTATGTCACTTGGGTACTTAAGTTTTCAATGTCCTACACAGATTTTCTGTTGGGTTGAGGTCTGGGCTCTTTAATTCCACTTTTGAGTCAGTGTTATGCTGGGACATCCATTCATATATAATCTTACATTTTCTGGCTGGGGAAAGAACCATGATTTTATTATACATGGCCCCAACCTTTGACTCCTTAATATGATGAAATCTACCAGACCCCTTAGCAGAAAAACAAACCTAATGCATGATGTTTGATCCTCTATGCTTGAGTAAGATGGTGTTCTTTAAAATTTTTGACGCATATTGATGCCCTGGAGCTCAATTTTGGACTCATCTGACTACAGGACTTTCTCCCAAGTCTTATTTGAATCATGTTAAAGTTAAATTATAAATCTAACAGAGACCTGTTGTGTCTTATATACCAGGGGGCTGTAATATTTCAAGCCATTAGTCTGCTACCATTGGTTTACAAGTGGCAAACAGTAGACTGGCTGAGCTACCTTCTCAGGATGTCAGCAAGTTCTACAGAGGCCTGGTAATGACCAATAGGCTCTCTGGGGCTTGAATGTGAGGCCCCTTTGGTAGCACTTGCATACATTTCGTTGACTGATCAAGAAAAGCAAGGATCCTGACGTTTGCCTGGCTGATCAACAGTCAGGCCAAATCGAGCTGAAAATGGTTGGTTTTCAGTCACCAGGCAATTTCTTGGTACATCAATATTTGAGTTTGATTGCAGCCTTGTGTAGTTCTTATATCTTCTGCCTGATGTTCTTTAACAGCTCTTCAGCCTTGCCAGACCTCTACATTTAAAGGTTATACACACCTTTCTCAATAATCAGTGACAAAATCCTTATTGGCATTACAGTATTTAAGCAATTGTTCTAATCTCTGAACAGGTTTTTGGAATGTGTCCATCAGTATCTTGATTCTGTATTGATCCTGTAAAACAAAAATTGTGTCCTTTATAAACAGTTATCTATCTCACATAATATTTTTACCATTTTTAAAATCTCATTCATTACCTCAAATTGATCTGTCTTTGCAAAGTACTTTCAACTGGCTTCCATTTGACAAACAAAATTTTTTTCTAGTGTAGATTTGCTGAAGTTTAACATCCTTTAGTGTAAAATGTTTGGCGATTTGCATAACATCTTAGGGCTTTGCTCCATTCACCACTAAAATTCTTTTATATGTTATAATGAAATAAAATAATAACACTATTTTATTATCCTGACAATACAATGTGTTCTGCTAGTAACTATTCATTAAATCAATGTCAGGCGACCATGAAGACAAAACAAAAATAGAAAAGACCAAGCTTGACTTGAGCGACTGATGAGGCACGCCTGTAAACATGCCAATTCACTCATCTGCAAGCACGGGGAAACACTTCCTTTGGGAAAGAGGGGTCAAACACATTAGCTCCCAGCATTGAGCGAGGGCAGTGCTTTTAGAAAACTGCAAGTGGTAGACTGACAGGGATGCGTCACCTCTGCCTCATATTCAGGGTCTCAATGGTAAGAATGACAGCACTCTGAGCATGCTTGGGGAGAAATGGTAATTGAGCTTTGAGATGACTTCACCTGCATTCAAAGAAAGACGAAGAAAATAAGCAGGAAGTTGACAAATTTTAATTCAGGCGTCCCAGTGTTGGTTTTTAATTAGAGTACAAAGAGGTAAAGTTGATGCTTTATTGCTGTTTTTCATGCTTTATTGTGTATCATGTGCTGTTTCATGCTAAACTGCTGCTTTTAATTTCCAATGTTATATCCTATGTTTTTCTTTATCACAAAATCATATAAAGCACATTGAATTACCCTATTGTTGAAAGTGTGCTATACAAATAAAATTGCCTTGCCTAATGCTACAGTCTAGAGAATACAGTGCATTTTACAGAGTGGAAAAATATTTTTATTAGCACTCTGTAATCAAATGTGTATTCAGTGCTTGGAGATTAGTACTTTTATCATTACTTTTATGTTTCATGCATTTTTCAGAAATCCCCACGGATTCCATCAAAGGCCTGGAGGTCTTTCCAGCAACATACCAGCTTTTTATGAAAACATCAATATTAATACAAAAACAGTAGCTTGTATTAACACAACTTTAAATGCCTGCTGAGACCCTGATTTTCTAGTCTGGTGAAACAAAATGAAAATATTTTAGTGTAAATGACAAATAACCTCTTCCCAAAGGAGATTAAAAGATTTATGGTGTCAATGAGTGTATAGGACCATGAAGTGGTGTAATAAAGTTTAAATACCTAAAATGGGAGAAGAGCTCACACTGTAAAAACTGTTTTATTTATTAAAAAATTGGATGTGCACACAAGTGTCTTCTGCGGCTTCTGCTCTACTGCTGAGTCTAAACACTAAATCTACTCCAATTAAATCAGCAACCTTGTGCAAACTATAGTGCAATAAAGCTGGTACATTTTTATTCGTAAATGCTTAATTCAGTTTTGTGCTGTGATAGTACAATGCATGAGACACACCCAGGGAACAAATGATGCCATGACAACCTTGTTTTCAAACTGTGAAAGCAGACCTGTACCTCAGTAAAATGCCATCTTATAAACTAATAGTTTTCTTATTTTAATGTCTTCCATCAAAATAAAATCTAACCATTCCAGCATTTCATAGAGCATGAACAACACATAAATCTTTGGAACAGATCTCACCCAAAAACTGCTCAGGTGTTAAGCTACCAGAGAAGCAGACCCTAAACATGCAGCACAATCAGACCTACACAATGTGCTCCATCCAAAAAACATCAATATGACAAAGATAGAGAGTTATCCAATCAACGGCATTAACAGAAGCTCTGTTCCTCATCAGAAATCATCCAACAATTTAATCGGTCAGCTATTTTCTTGAAAGAATTTAATTTGCTGAAAAAAATAGTTTTACTTATTGTATCTTTTTGTTTAATCAATAATAGAAAAAAAACATAGATAAGCAGATATTATTGGAAAGATTATGGATAGTCCTTCTCGTCTAAAATAAGAATATTAATACAGTTTCAGTATTCAGCTGGGAGGTTTTAGATTGCAGCAATCCTATAAACAGACTTCTTTTTACAAGCCAAAAAACTTTCAATAATCTGATCTGGAGGTAATAGACCGTTTTTTAAAGGAATATTCCACCCCTAAGTAAAATTTATGCCTTGTCCACAAGTAGCCGGGTATCTCACAAAACAAAGATATTTTTCTACGATTTGCTCAGTCACCCACACGAAAACGCAGATTTACGGCACCGAAAACGAATCTTTCTAAAAACTCTGGCCAAAGTGAAGGTTTGCGTTTCCTCCATTTTAAGCGTTTGCGTGTGGACAGAAATAACCGGAGTTTAAGGCTCTGCAACGTCTCTTTCTACAACAAAAATGCTCCGACATCACTTGTGTGACCTGTGTTTACACCCAGAAACAGCATTTATGCCCTTATAGCTGTGTTGGTATTATCGATTGTCCAAGCACTTTTTGCTAGCTTGTTTTTACAAGCTCAATTACTGCTCTATGTAGAAGTTAGAACACAGAAAGTTAATCTGAGTGGATAGGATTTGGGGGAACAACTGATATTATGATGAGTTTTAGATGCGATTTGATTTTAAATGTGATGAAAGACTGCTAAATTTGAGAAAAATAGGCTAAATATAAAAACACTGTCTGCTAAATCCTTTGAATGAAGATGTAACACTTGGCGCTCTATAAACAGAAAAGGAAATTTAAAGGTGAATTCATTTAAAAATGTAATGATCTACTCAGTGAATCTTGGCAAGTAAACACAGAGGTTCATTTTATGGCACATTTGACTGACAGCAGTAATCGCATAAGAAACAGCAGGCTCAGTGTTGATACAGTCCTGTAGAAAGCTGGGAAATCCGGCTAAAAGAAATTGTCCACACCTGACTCTTGTGTACAGATAACATCTACTCTGAGTGGTGTATTCCTTGCTTACATGTTATTTTTATCTTTTAGCATTTTCAAGTAAGAGAAATTGCTCTAGTTATCCCACCCTAAAAGAGGTATGTGTCTTCATGGCTCCATCCAGTTAAATAATATGCACACCTGCAGAGGTGTATTGGTCTATTATAACTCCAGGTGTCTCCTGATGCCAGGTGGCTAGCTGGTTCTACCAATCTTGCAGTGAATTAAACAATTATGTCTATGAGGGGGACGGACTATCTGGTTTCAGGGGGTACAGCCGTGGGAAGCAGCTGAACAGTGTATGGATTGTACTTTGTTCTGTCTGTTCCTGCTGTGTAGCTAACGATAGTCAGCCAGCTGTCTGCTGAAGATATCAAACACATTTGTCAAAACACACAAACAGCAGGAGCACATGAAATGGTGAGCAGTCGCTTATGCTCCATCTGTGTTGAAATAGATTATTGAAATAAATGAGGATGGAACTGATTACATTACTGATATCAATTGAAATCTTTATTATGCATGTACGGTAGGAGTATCACATATCCCATATATCATTCTATTTTTATTCTCCGGCTCCTAGCAATAATTCCATGCATGTGTCAAAGTGATAAGTCCTCCAAAAGTAAATAAATCATCATTATACCACCTTTGTAATTGAGTGCAAAACTTTTCCACACCTCAACTCCAGATCCACCATGTCCCAATAGTCAAACTAAAAGCAAGAGCTTTAATGCCATTTCAACAATTTCTATTTTCTTGCTACTTTTTCAGAAAGACCAAATTTGTGGAGTGCACAACTAAAAGCTGCGCTATCAACAGATTGTTCCTAATGTATATCTCTCTATGGACTCCATGGGCTTCGTTGCTGCTTCTTAGATTAATGCTCTCATTGTAAAACCTAAATGATATTATTGGCAACGTATTTTAAAAAGCATGCAGTGGACACTGAAAGTGATAGCCTAAATGCAGCCTTTAATGATATTTAGAATCAATTGGCTTTACTCAAAAAGTACAAGGGCCCACCCACTCGGGTAAACCCACTTTGGACCTTGTACTGACATACGGTATTGAGTGTGAGGAAATAACAATACACCCACATAACCCGGTACTGTCTGACCACTTCTTGATAACTTTTGAGTTTACTTTAACTGACCATCTTAAATCTGAAATAAAATGTCATTATAGTAGAGCTTTATCAGACAATGCTGTAGCAATTTTTAAAGAATCTGTTCCAATCTTACTTTCCTCAGTGTCTCAGAGTAACACAGTGGATGGCAGCAATTCCATCTTTAACCCTTCAGAAATTCATGGTCTGGTTCACAGCATTACTTCCTCATTGCGTTTGGCATTAGATAGTGTAGCCCCCTTAAAAAAGAAAGTGGCTAGCCATAGGAGGCTGACTCCTTGGTTTAATGCAAAGTTGTGTACTTTAAAGCAGAATACTAGGAAGTTGGAGAGAAAATGGAGCTCTGCACACCTAGAGGATTCCTATTTAACCTGGAATTACAGTATACTGCTGTATAAAAAGACCCTTCGACAAGCTAGAACAGCATATTTTTCATCATTAATAGAGGCGAATAAAAACAATCCTAGGTTTCTTTTTAGTACAGTTGCCAAACTTACACAGAGTCATAGCTCTGTTGAGTCAACTATTCCCCCAGCACTTAGCAGTGATGATTTTATGGGATTCTTCATAAATAAAATTAATTATCTTAATAATCGGAATTATCAAAAATACTAGCCTCATCTAAACCTTCAACTTGTATGTAGCAAAAAGTGCTTGGACAATCGATAATACCAACACAGCTATAAGGGCATAAATGCTGTTTCTGGGTGTAAACACAGGTCACACAAGTGATGTCGGAGCATTTTTGTTGTAGAAAGAGACGTTGCAGAGCCTAAAACTCCGGTTATTTCTGTCCACACGCAAGCGCTTAAAATGGAGAAAACGCAAATCTTCACTTTGGCCAGAGTTTTTAGAAAGATTCGTTTCCGGTGCCGTAAATCTGCGTTTTCGTGTGGGTGACTGAGGAGGTGGTTGTAGCTGTATGGTGCTGAAAGCAGTACATACATTCAGATTGATTGGATATTGCTTTAACAGTGTCTCTCTTCAGAGGCGTTGAAGCAATTATTTTTGCCCAGCACTGATAGGTACAGCATAGCTTCTCATTATTTGCTGATTTACACATGCAGTCATTTGTATATAAAGAGCACATACTCATATACATTTAGAAGTATATGAGTAGGTGGACAGGGGGTAAAGGGCAAACCATAAGAAAAAGTCAGAAAAAAACCTATTTTCACCTCTGCACCTCTAAGTTTGTTCAAATCTCAGCACAGGTGACAGTGCTCTATGTGTCACATCCCATTTACTGTGTAACAGGTCTATGAGCAACTCTATCTCAAAACCTCTGAAGCTTAAATGGACTAAGAAAATCAGCTAGCAATATGTTTTAGCAAATTGCCTTTTATTATTAGAAACACTCCATTACATTCTGAAATAAATACATTAACTGCATCGAGTGAGAGGTGCTAATGTCTCCCTGTCGTCATATTCTCTAGTTTGTCATCCACCCGACCCTTCTTTGCTCCTCCAGCCAGAGCTTCAAAAATTTAGAGAGCATGCTAAATTTATTGGATACGTTGACACTCTGAGCCTTGGCTTGGTTGGTGGCTAAATGGAAAAAAAAGGTATGAAATTAATCAAATTAATTCTTCTCTTTGATTGGCTGACAGACTCAGTGGCTGTCACTGCTGCTTAATGTGAAGTTGGGATGGAAGAGAGAGGGAGGGGATGAGAAGCCCTGTGGTGGAGAAGCCAAGTCTGAACATTAACTGTCAAACCAGGACATGAAGCTCAGCAGGTCTGCTGGATACCAACAGAGCCAAGATTGCACAAGAAGGGAAAACACAAAGATGAATAGGACAAAGGCGGAAATAGATTGAAACATAAAAAGGGTGATCAAGTTAGAAACAGAAATATAGAGAATAAGAAATGAAATTAACACAGTTAGAAGTAACTACACTCAACAAAAATATAAACGCAACACCTTTGTTTCTGCTCCCATTTTTCATGAGATGGACTTAAAGATCTAAAATTCATTCCAGATACACAATATTACCATTTCTCTCAAACATTGTTCACAAATCAGTCTAAATGTGTGATAGTGAGCACTTCTGCTTTGCTGAGATAATCCATCCCACCTCACAATTGTGCCACATCAAGATGCTGATCTGACCCAGACCCCCAATAAAGCAAAAAACTGCACATTCCAGGGTGGCCTTTTATTGTGGGCAGTATAAGGTACACCTGTGCACTAATCATGATGTCAGATCAGCATCTTGATGTGGCACACCTGTGAGGTGGGATGGATTATCTCATCAAAGCAGAAGTGCTCACTATTACACATTTAGACTGATTTGTGAACAATGTTTGAGAGAAATGGTAATATTGTGTATCTGGAATGAATTTTATCTTTAAGTCCATCTCATGAAAAATGGGAGCAGAAACAAAGGTGTTGCGTTTATATTTTTGTTGAGTGTATATTAAATGATTGGGTGAAGAAAACGTAGGAGTAGTGCTGGTAGATGGTGGGAGGGGGAGGGGGAAGGCGCTTTGAAATCGTTGCAGCAGTTGAAATTTATTGCAAATAACTGCTCCTCATGCTCCGCCGTTTCAATTTCACACAACACAATTCCACAGCTCGGGAGTAAATGTGTCCCTGTCAGCATCACTTAGGCTTCTGCTGGTCTCTCCCTTGCACCTTGTCCCCTCCTCCTACCTCAACTTTGCTCCTTGTCCTTCTCAATCTTCTCTCACCTTGTCCCTTCTATCACTTCAAAATGATCCTTTTAATGGCTTCACTGCTGCGCACGTATGACAGAGATGGACAGTGAATGGGAGAACAAAGAGACAAAAGATAATGTAAATTTAAAGAAGAGGAGATGATATGAATAGAAAAAGAAACAAAGTTATGTGAAAAGAATATTCGTAAAAGTTTGCACAACTGAACTCAGAGAAGGAAGCATGATAAGGACAAAAAACAAAGGGGGGAGGGCCGTGTCTTGATTGTGCCAGACATAATTTAAACCAGCATTTAAACACAAATGAGTAGAGACCAGAGGAAGCCTGATAAAGCTTTAATAATAACGTACAATACTCATTACTGGAATAAACGTTCCTTTAATCGACATTCCAAGACAATAACTCATCTATAGTGAGTAGAAAGAAGGTTATTATAACTAGTTTGATAAGCACATGCAAGAAGGGTTAAAGGGATTTGGGCAATGCTGGGAATCATTTATTTTGACCTTCTGAATTTTCTCTATTTCACAATTTGTTATGTTACTACCATAAACATTAAGTCAATTGGATTTCATGTGGTAGACATACACAAAGTATTGTTTTAGTTCGAGATTGCGTTAACCAAATAATTTCTGTATTTGACAGATTTTTTTTAAAGGTAACAGAAAAATCTGAAGGCCATTGTCATTTTGACAGATTGAAATTCCCACCCCTGACCACTTAGTGCAGATGCACAGAAAAGTTTTATGCCCAGATTTCAGGTAGCCGAATCAATCATAAAAAGATTCCAATAAGAGCATCTGACCATCCTCTCAGAACTGGACACTGTACTCATACATCTTGCTAACCAAGAGCTGAAAGTACAATGTAGAGTTACTAAGGCTTTGGAGCACATGTGTGACTCCACCGGACATAGACAAATGACAGATTGCTGCAGCTTAACCACTGATGAAAAAGAGCCCATGCTTTGTTATTTCCACCCACTGAAGCGATCAGTAAAGCCCTCGTTCAGATAGTCTTGCCGAATTCTGATCACTTCAATTAGAGAAATGTTCCTTGATTTCAAAACTTTCCAGTCTCCAGTGTGGCAACGGATTCAGCCTCCATTATGCACAGGCGGAACGCAGTTCAGCGCCAGGCTAAGTGTTCAGGCCACAGCAGATGAAATGTTCATAATTGATACATGTAGCCCATTAATTTGCTTGATGTGAATTCTCTGATCAGTTTGTTCAGATTGAATAATTTAAATTTATGAAAATAAATACTACCAAATAGCCTATGTCATTATTATTATTTTAAAAACTGATGGGTGAAAATAGATTATGACCAGATTTTTTTGACCCCGTCAGTCAAAATGACCAACAACAAAAAATTTTTTAGCACCTCCTCTGATTGTAGAAGTGCACAACTAAAGTTGAACAATCGAAAGAGCTTAGCACAACTACAAACCAACCTAGATGTGGCTGTCCATCTAGTCACTCAAAGAAGCAATCAAAAGAAGTCCATGGTAACTCTGGAGGAACTTACAAAATCCATAGCTTAGCTAGAAGAGTCTTGACAAAGGCAACACATATGGCCTTTATGGAAGAATACTAAGAAAAAAGGCCACTGTCGAAAAAAGGTAAAGGAGTCTCATTTGAAATTTTCCACAAACCATGTAGGAGACACAGCAAACACGTGAAAGAAGGTGTTCTCGCCTGATTAGACCAAAATTAAACCTTCTGATCTACATGCAATGTATATGCATAATGTGTATGCAAATGTAGCATTTCTCATCTCCCTGCCATGCTCAGACCAGGCTCTAGAGTAATTTAGCTGGGGGCAGTCAGAGGTCAGGTTAACGAAATAATTACGTTTTTTAGAATCAGGACGGAAACCTCTGAAGACGTACTGTCATTTTGACAGATTGCAATGCACACACTTGACCACTTGGTGGAGTGGCGCAGATATTTGAACAGATAACTTAATCAATTTAATAAAGATTCCCACGAGAGCATCTGAGCATCCTTTCAGACCTGGACACTGTCTTTGTTATATTCATTCTGTATGACTTTCGATTTATCTCAGCTATTGTTTTTTTGTTTTGTTTTTCCACAGAGGAATGCATGCTGTAGGATTTTCTTTCCGACGGATGTAGCTTGTCCCTAGAAAATGTCTGCCTGTAGCACCAAAGAACACCAAAAGTGATGTATGTTTTCCCCTAGCATTACCTGTCTCCCTCCTCTCCTCTCCTGATCGTGTTATCATGACATCTTCAGTGTATTATTTATTTTTTGATTTTTAATGAGGCTTATGGTGATACTGCAACACCTTTCAGTCTTCCTACACGTCACATACTGCATCGTCACATACTGCATCGTTGATGTTGCAGTATGAACAGAACCCCCCCAACTTTATTAACAACTTTAACAGCGGTACAAAATCAAAACGAAAGTGCTTGTGTCAGAGGCACCTAGTTGCAATTGCCTTGTTAAAACTGGTGAGCTATTAGCTTGGTTGCAAGTTGTGATTTGTCTTGGGGGGCCCAGATACCTGAATGTGCAGGGCCAGTCCATTGGCGCCAAGCCTGGTAAGGCTTTGGGAATTTTCTTCTGCTCTACGAGAACTGGGTTTTCCAGGGAAGATGGAAAGACCTTTGTACATTACATAAAATTCTCAGAAAAATTTCTGTGATTGTAATGTGAAAAAATAAAAAAATTGTTTAAGGGGAATAAAAACTTTTATAAAGCGAATCACACAGTGTGTATGACTGTCATCCTTCACAGTCTAAATACACTTTAACATTCAATTTGGCATTCAATTAAACAAATAAAAATCTGTCCCAGTGTGCCATATTTTTAATTTATTCAAGCACACGTAGCGATGGAGACCCTGGAGCTCAACTAAGCTAAGCATATCAAACCCAAAACCCCCCCACTCAGTTATCATCACTGCTACATGCCACACCGCAGCTGGATTAGTCCCGTATTCTTCGGCAGCAGCATCGTGAGCACCGGCAGCGTCATCTGAGTGGCAGGAGGAATCAGTTGGCAAATCAGCCTGAGAGAAGAGTGCTGAGGCAGAGAGAGGCGGCAAAGAAAAGGTGGTAGAGAAGTGAAAAAAGTGACAGAGAGCTCCACTCAGTCTGTTGTGGTTTGATAAGAGTTATTATTTCATTATCTCTCCCTGGGCCGAATCCTGAGCCGGTTCACACACATGCAGGCACACACACTCTGATGCATTCATACATACAGATTCAAATATATCGTACACTTAGAAAGGATAGAGAAAGAACACAGATTAAGGATGTTTTAATGAAGGGCATGAGGGAAACACACACTTATCACTCCGAGTTGGAAGAGAAAGTGCAAGCAAAACAGTTGTACCTTTTACTTCTCGCCCCTTTGTTAGACCAAGCTGGTCCACATACTTACTGACTCAGCAGAATAAGTGTTTGCAACCCTTAGAAAAAGGAGCGTGGCCTTGATGCCATAGAAATCATTTTTTGACTTGCTTAGATTGTATAAATCCTTGGGTTACATTTGTTTTGCAAGTTTTAGCTACTCCCATCGTTATTCATTTCACTATTGTTTTTTAAGTTTATTATGACCACATACTGATCTAACAAAGTAATTTTGTAGTCCATGCCAGTCATCTTTAGTGGATTAACCGGGTCAACCAGACTCCACATTTTTGACAAGTTTAGGTCATTTCAGAACAAAAGCATGACTTTAAACTTGAATTTGCTGATGGACCACACATTTATCCAACTGTTATTTAACAAAACCCCAAATAGAAGATGTAACAGGGTAATAAATCAACCGTTGTGTTCTTTCAAAGTAAAGCAGAGTTTAGTATGCACTTCATAAACGCACAATAAATACACCACCTGTTTTTTTTCCTTACATGTTTCCATACTTTCTCCTCTTACTTTTTATGATGTGAAGAAACAGTGAAAAATATGGAATTAGGGAGAGCTCATTTTGTGAAATCAGACAAACTTTATTGTTAAACCCATCGATGATACTGTTTTGTTGGATGACAATAATGCAAACTGGTAAAATATGAAAACTGTTCTGTCAAAAGCAAAAGAGTTCCTTTTGTGAGCACTGTTGCATTTCTTTTGCAAATCATTGTTCTTGCATTTTATTTCTGTCTTCTAAATGAGAAAAAGTAGCTCAGTTCAGGGGGGAGAATCTATCCACAAGATGGCTAGTAGGGGTGCATATTGGGTCTTTATTAAAGAGAGCCAAGAAAAGTACTTATTACTGAAAGAGACCCATAAAATGCCCAATCTGCACTTTTACATAAGCCAAGGGGAAGGTGATCAGAAGAAAAAATATATATTTTGATCTACATGCAAAATGTTGTTTTGAAAACTAATCTCACATCTCTCTGAACACATCATGTAGCCAGGGAAATTTGGAGGTGGCAGCATCATGCTGTGAGGATGATTTTTCTTTAGCAGAGATATTGTAGTTGATCTAATACAATGCACAGAATAAACATGGGGGAAAAAAGAAAACCTTGCTATAGATCTCATAAGGCTGGGGTAAGGAGACTTTTCATTTCCAAGGAAAAGCCGCAACCCCAAATGTATAGCAAAAGCCAAAATTCAGCCACAAATTTCATTTGTGAATCATCCATCTACAGTATAGTGAAGTAGGGCCATAGACATGGACTGTTTTCTATCAGCTAAAAAAATATATCTTTGTTCAAGCTGTAAGCATGAATTAAAAGATGGAAAGGGGTAAGGGAGGGTGTGGACACAGTAGGTCACCTTGTCATTCAAACATAATTGTGCTCAAAAGACAAGGTGGTGGTGACAAAGGCACAATTTGACTTGAATGCATGCAAAGTGGTTGGCACTTCTAAAGACTGGCACGTTTAAATAACAGGAAAAGAGCAAAGAAAAGAGCAGGCTGCGTGAGTGATACAGTAATGGCTTTGACATTTCTGCAACACCGTTTTTATGTTGCTCTTTAAAGTACCACATACAAAGCAGCTAAAAAAGCTAAGAAGAGAGAGGTAAAATTGTAAATGCCCCCCCTTGAATAGTAGTCGCAGCATGATCGCAAAACTGCTCTAAAGGTGTGGAGTAATTATTAGGATGAAAAAGTTTTTGGAACGTTCAAGTCAGTATTGGTTTAACAATTATTTATCTCTAAAGCAGTACTGCTGAAACTCAGGAGGGTATTTCCCCAAAGAGGCATATGGACACGGAAGGGTAGCATGCATGAATGGATAACAAGGGAAGAAGTAGAGTGAGAATATTTCTGAATGTGTAAATTTTATTTTGTCAGATGCTATTTTACCCACCTTAGTTCCAAAGTATTTCAACTGATGTATTTGTTAATTTTTTCATCAAAATGACTGAAAAGGATTTCAAGTAAGAGCATATAGGGCAACTTGAGAACATGGGATCTGGACTACACTATGTCCCTGGGGCAGGTGGAGCTTTGAGGAAGGGCAGCTGGTGGTACTTGGCTTGAACCATGTGGCCCTGTTCAGCCCTTCATACTTAATTAGAGTTTCCTGTTTGTTTCCTACATTCTTGTTCATTTTATTCCTTTGCGCTGGCATCCCTACCTCATCTGTCTCCACCTGTTCTTCCTTTGAATTGCCCTGCAGTGGATAAAAGTTTTTGTGCGGGAAACTGTTAAATGTTTGTTGCTTTTTTTCGTATTAATTTTTAATCTAAATATTAGCTCTCATGAATTCCTCTGTCTATAAGAAGTTCTTAGTTCCCCGAAGTTTATGCATTAAATTCATGAACATCTTAAGAAAAGCTTGATTTTTATCCGTTATTTTACTTCCATGACCTTAATAGCATCCTCCCACTTCTCCTTAAAGCGTATAACCCCTCGTCTATTACTTTAGGTTTATGGAAAGCCAATGACAAATTGCAATTTTGCAAAATTGTGTCTAAAATGTTATGTAATGAGTGCTATGGTACACATAACTTAATCCAAAATACAATAAATATATCACTATTTAAGGAAATAATGTGCCTTTATTTGATTAATTATTTGGTTGAACGGCTTTCATCAAAGAGTTTGTAACTTTTTTTTCTTCATTTCAATTGTTTCATACCATATCTTTATGTGTTTTCTGTGGCAATATTTTACAGTAAGGGGAACATTTTTTAATCTTAATAATAAATCCCAGGTAGACTGTAATATTTCGATTCCACACTTCATTTCCTTCATAAACAAGTTCTTCAGGGGAAAGCCAAAATGTAAAAATTATCTCCACAAATTGCATTATGCACCTGTGTATGTGTGGAAATCACATTTAGACCAACAAATTGAAAATAAATTAATTTGCCTTTTTACGCTGATTGAATGTTATACAACTGTTTTCCTCACCCTACATATCTTAAAAGGCTAATAATTCAATAAAGTTGCCTAATGCTTGCTCTCCACATGAGATGAAGGGAAGCATTTTCTAGCCATGACATATGACAGGAACAGCAGTTGCTGAAAACACTAATGCAGTCATAAGAAGCATTTCATAAAATAATTGCGACCTACATCTACTATCACACTGATGCTTATATTACCATGTGTGCTGTGGCATCTAACAGGATGCCGCTAAAAAGGTTTTACCTAGATCTACATGTGAAGAAATTAAGTGCATTTCGTAAAATATCAAGACCAATTGAATCTTCTATGCATGTGTTGGGATCCATTTTCCACAAATGAAGTGAAAAATGTTGGACGGCGGGAGGCCATTTTTCCCAGATGGACTGAGCAGACTGCATTTCCCAGCATTCGTAGCTGTGACCCAAACACACTGTCATTGTTCCGTAGCCACCAATGGTGACATCAACAATGACATTACGGGCAAAGGGCTATAAGAATGGTGGTAGCGCCCATTTCAAATTGTTCTCAGCAGAAACTTCTGCTATAGAGAGGACGTCTCACCGGTGAAGATTCTTTTTTGTTCTGACCCGCTGGACCGGGGAGAACTCTCATTTCAAAGCTTCGAAGTGCCCGCTGCTGTTTGTGCATCCAGGTTGGGTTATTTCTTCACGACGTCGACCTGCAAGCCTGCAAGTCTGGCCTGCAGTTGGGACACACAGTCCTAAAATCTTGTGCCAGGTTCTATGTGTTTTTAAGCGCTGAACCTGTTGGCTCATTTAGCATCGCCGCACGCATAAGTCTGTGAGCTGTATTATCTGCTGTGTTTTAAACTGTTTTTTATCCTGAGCGGATCCCACTCTTTTTTTTCTCTCTTTTTCTCGTTCTACTCTCAATCTCTTGCTCTCTGATCACCTGGTCGGCAAAGTCGGGCTCGGTCCGACCTATGTTAGCCGGTCTGCTAGCTGAAAGGTTGACTCCATTGTTCTTTGTCCGTTATGTAAAGCTGTGGCCTTCCATGTGGACAGCTCAAACCATGTGCCCTGTCTCATTTTTGCCAAAGCTAGTTTTATGGCCTTTTGTCTCCTTACACTCCATGTGCTGTCTACCATCTTGGCCCAGAGCTAAGTATATGACCCATTGTCCCACAGGCTATTTCTTACTTGAGCCTGCTGGAGTGAAGGCCACCTCCCTTTCTGAACAAAGCCTCACATACCCCCCCCCTGTGGAAGGGGAGGTATCTGTTTGTCCCTGATCCCCTTTGTGTTAGTTGTGTTGATTAATTTTCACATATTATTGGTTTTATAAGATCTGTAGTAGTTGGCTTTAGTAGTAGATGCTTTAGAATAGATGAGAATTATTGACAAAATGTTTTGGCTGTAAGGTTGATCTATTTTCTTAATAAATTCCCTTTAGCTTAAAGAGAAGTTTTCTGTGAAAACTGTGTTTTCTGTTTTTAAACTTGAACTTATTAATAATTATATTAATATTAAATTATTGATCATAATTATTGATGGTTATGTAAACCAGACAAAAATCATTCACTCTGTGTCACAAAACATGTAAGTTGTTTATTATGATCATCTGTTTAATATGTTGTCAATATTTAAGCAGGAAAGGATTCAAATATAAAATCATATCTCATCTGGGAACGTTGGCTACTCCTGCCACAATCTAACCAGCTCTTTTTTTAAAGATAAATAAGAATAAGAGATGCTTTAATAATCCCAGTGGGGGATCACCTGACCATCTGGAGATGAACGTTCAATGCTCTATCCAATGTATAAGAGTGTTGTACTTTCATCTCCAGTTGGTTGGAACCTACTTTACTTAAAACTAGAAAAATTGACTAGTGACTGTATTCTGCTTATTTTCAGTGTAATTGTTCCTGACTTATGACCTGACAGAAACTAAGAACTTTTTTTAATTAGTGAGTTCACTATTCGACGCACTACCAGGTTGTGCTGACAACAACACTCTTCAGAGAGGAAAGAAGAAGTTAGAATCTAATTTATTATTAGCGAGGTATCTAAAATAAATTATGGATTCAAAGGGATGTAAGAAAAAGTTTAAAATAAATTACATTTATTCATGCTGCAAAAAAGTAAGAGCGCATGACTTTTAGCAGATAATAGGATGGCTAAACAGACTACTGGAAAGTTCCTTCTTTTATTTTTTTAGCTTTCAACATGTTATGGAACATGTATTTCTAAATGTTGTAAATCTCAGAATCAATGTAAGGTTTTACATTGTCAAAGGACTACACACAGAGACAGATGTTTTTTGTAAGGCTAATCATGCTAGAGAAAGTATAGACCACTAGCTGTCAAAAAGCAAATGAGACCACGCCCACTTCCGGGTACACCCCTTCCGGTCGCGCCCACCTCCGGTTACGCCCCCTTCCGGATACGCCCACTTCCGGATACGCCCACTTCCGGGTACGCCCACTTCCGGGTACGCCCACTTTTGCAGGCACCCTGACTGTCGTGACAAGCTCTGCCCTGTCACAATAAGCTCCGCCCCCTGATGGCCACGCCCGCCTGTCACAATAAGCCCCGCCCCCTGATGGCCCCGCCCACCTGTCAAAACGGGATACGCCCCCTGGTGGGCACGCCCACCTGTCAAGATAGGACACACCCACCTGTCAAAATGGGGTACGCCCCCTGGTGGCCACGCCCACCTTTCAAAATAGGACACGCCCACCTGTCGAAATAGGGTACGCCCCCTGATGGTCACGCCCACCTGTCAAAATATGGCACTAAATGGCTCCCTCTAGTGGTTCTACAATTAAACTAAATGCAAAAAATGAAAATACCTCCCCCTAGTGGCCCAATAAATACTATTACACCAAAACTTATAAATGCCTCCCTCTAGTGGTTCAAAATTAATATAACAGCCTATTGTATAATTGGCCCCCTCTAGTGGATCAAAGTAACATTACATGCAAATCTAAAAATACCTCCCCCTAGTGGCTCTAAAATTAAATGACATGCAAATATGAAAATACCTCCCCCTAGTGGCCCAATAAATAGTATTACACCCAAATGTGAAAATACCTCCCTCTAGTGGTTCAAAATTAATATAACAGCCTATTGTATAATTGGCCCCCTCTAGTGGATCAAAGTAACATTACACCCAAATGTGAAAATACCTCCCCCTAGTGGCTCAAAAATTAAATTACAGCCTATAGTATATATAGCGCCCCCAATGGTTTGAATCTAACTCCTCAGTGTCATCAGAACATGTCCGAACAAGTCCCTTTAATATTATACGGTCTGGGCTCTGTCTCAACATGACTCCTTGAGCATTCCATTTTATTTTAAACAGTTAAAAGGTGCTTTTTAGCTTCCTGACTTTAATTTAAAACCACATTAGCTCCAACACTCTAGAGACACCATTACATCTGATTCTAACAATTCAACCATGATAAATTAAACTTGTAAGAGCACTAAAAAGAGAATTTATTCACCCACAGCTATGTTGAAGCAGATGCTGATCCTTTTGTTGATTTTAAAAATGCACCATTACACAGTCTTTAAAAACAGATAAGGATTTTAAAAAACATCACTTTAAACCTGGGTGCTTTAAGCTGGAAATAAGAAATCTATCAAACTACTAAAGTTACTGATAAAAAACAGTCCACCAATCAGCGTTTGACACGCCCCTGCTCTGCTTTGTATTCGCTGTATTTATCACGCCCCTGACTTCACCTACGTCCGCAAGTCGGGTAAACCGGTTTGGGCGGTGCTCACCGGGCGGCATTTACCTGTATAAAAGGCTGTCGGAAAACGGTTAATCTCTACAGCATGCTGGAAGGACCTCATTCAACAATCCGACCTTAAGGACACGGAGCGCGGTGCTGCGACGAACAAAGAAAACAGCGGTTTCACGAAGACTGTATCACCGGCTTCATTCGAGGGGAATCCCAGAAGCCCGCGTCATTGTCAGACCGCGTCAGAGCTGAGTCCTGGCGGGATTCCCGAGCTTCCCCTGCTAAGAGCTGGAGTTACGGGTTCAGCGGTGAAATCAACTTCACAGCGACTTCAGGAAATCTTCACATCGGCGACCTGTATTATCGGTTTGGAGCGAGGTGAGTAAATGTTTTTTTTTAGCTCACAATTGTGCGATCGTCTATGGATGTTTCATAGCACCAAGATGGATTCGCTGCTGGCTTATTGATAGATTCACCATAGCATACATACTCTGTTACAGCTAGAAGTATCGCTCAACTCCAGTTGCTGCTCTGAGCTGGTTTTGGGCTGGAGCGGGAAAAAGGCGCTGGAGATTGTTACAAAGCGAAACTTCGCTCTGAGGTGAGTTTACTGTTTGTTAAATTATGTTGACTGTTTAGACACTGGTATTACCGTATTTTTATTTATTTTATTATATTCCTGACTTTTACCTGCGCTTTATCATAGATCGTGATCGAAGCGCGGAGCTGTTTGCAATTGGATCTCAGCGGATCTGCCCAACGCCAGCCTTGGCGCTCCGGTTAGCTGCGAGCCTGTCTGGAGCTTTCTCCAGCTTGTGTATTGTCTGACTCTGAATGTTTTTTCATGTCCCTTTTTTTTCTGATCGTATGTTTAAATAGCAACATCAACCAGTCAGTATGAATGTCTCACAGGAGCTAAATAGTCCTCAACCGTCTAGTCAGGAAGATGAAGAATTTCAGATCAATGTACGTGACGAATTCAATAACATAGAGATCCGACACAACTTTGTCCGGCCTGAGGGTGATCATCCGTGTCCGTATGAATTTCATAATCACATAATGAATTTGCTCAGGGGTTTATCAGACCGGGTGACACCGCTGGTTAACACTAACGATATTGTGCAGATAGAGGTTAATGGACCCGGCGTGTCTCGCAGCGTGACTTTCTCTGTCGATGAAGGGGGGAGTAACGTCATGCACCAGTTCGAAACGTTTTTAGATGATCTGATGCAATCCAATGCTGAAATAGCCTCAACAGAGCGTTTGGAGTTTGTAATTCAAACAGTGCGTGATCTTAGCGGGGGAGCTAGACGAAAAGCTGAAATGTCTCTCGATTGCGAGCTTATACACAAGAAGAGACGCCACCTATATATTGTGAACAATGATCGAGATGATAAACTGTGTTTTGCTATTAGCTTAGCCTGTGTTGCAGACCCTAGCCTCGGCTCCGATGCGGCTAAACAGCTCGGTAGAGAGTTGCAACAGCGTGCAGGCCTTTCAGAACACACCCCCGTCAGATCAGGCGATATCCACAAATTTGAGAAGTTGTTGAACAGAAAAATAGTTGTTTTTATCAGAAGTGAGGGAGAGAGAGCTCTAGGGAAGATTCAGACCGACTTTGAGGACCGAAGCAGGACTGTTTTTCTATTGCACTTCCGAGACCATTACTACGGGATCAAAAACTTGAAGGGTTTTATAGGGGCTCGGGATATTTGTCCCTACTGTTTCGATCCTATAGGGCATAAATACAATCATGTATGCAAAGGTTCGTGCGCTGTCTGCAATGATGCAGCGTGTGCTCAGGGGGTTACAAATCCGATTCTTTGTCATGACTGTAACAGATATTGCAAGAACCAGACGTGTTACGATCGACATAAAGTACCTGAGCTAAAACCCAGGGCGCGTGTGATGGTCAGTCATTGTGATCAGGTGAAGAAATGTCCCAACTGTGGGTTAAACTATAACCAGAGTCTCACAACAGGCAAGAAGCATGTGTGTCAAGGGAAGAAGTGTAGGATTTGTGGGGGTAAGCTTGACAAGGACCAGCCAGCATCGGACCATAAATGTTATATCCAAACATGCTCTGTCGATAGCGAAATAAGTGACAAGGTGATTTTTTACGATATTGAAACTTTCCCTGGTGCGCAGGGTGAGCATGTTCCATTTCTGATCTGTTCAAAGTCCACATCTGGCGAGGAGTGGTCAGCCTACGGTAGTGATTGTATTCGGGAGTTTATTCGTGAAATCAGGAGGCCGGGCCGTCGGAATTACACATGTGTAGCCCATAATGCTAGAGCTTTTGATTCCTACCTTGTTCTGAATGCAATGACGGAGATGGGTTTAAATCCTGACATCATTATGCAAGGGTGTAAAATTCTGAGCATCACTGATCCTGATTACGGTTTGAGGTTCATTGACAGCCTATCTTTCCTTGCCATGAAGCTTAGTAAAATGCCTGAAGCCCTCGGTTTTCCTGACCATAGCAAGGGCTATTTCCCACACCGTTTCTCATCCTCTGATAATCTGAGCTATGTAGGTTCTTACCCGCTGCCATCATTTTACGGTGTTGAGCGAATGAATCGTGCTGAGCAGGAGGAATTCTATACATGGTACGCTGAGGTTAGCAAGGGCGTGTTTGACTTTAAAAAGGAGGCTCTCTTTTACTGTAAGAATGATGTGGAGATACTCCTACAAGGATGTACAAGGTTTCGTCAGGAGTTTTTTAACGACAGTCAGATTGACCCTTTTAACAGGATCACCATCGCAAGTGCTTGTCTGAAGGTGTTTCAAAGCAATCATTTGAAGGCAGACACTCTCGCTGTGCCTTCACCTACAGACTACAGCGAACAGTTTAAAAAGTTTTCCACCACTTCTGTTGAATGGTTGGAATATGTTTCACATACAAGGAGGGTTGGAATACAGCATGCTCTAAGAGGTGGCGAGAAAAAGATTGGATCATACTTTTTAGACGGTTACCTGGAGGTAGGGGAGCGTAAAATAGGGTTTGAGTTCCATGGGTGTGAGCATCGTGGCTGCAGCACCTGTCGCTATCCAACAGCTGAGAGTCCATTGACCGGTGTGCCTTATGGGCAGCTCTACGCTGCGACCATAGAGAGGGAGCATGTGCTGAGGACTGTGTACGGTATAGAGCTCGAGGTGATGTGGGAACATGTGTGGGAAGAAATGAAGAAGAGTAACGCTGATGTGAAGCAGTTCATGATGACCTACCAGGCTCCTGCACCACTTACCCCCCGTGAAGCGCTTTTTGGAGGGCGTACATGTGCAGTCAGGTTGAGGTACTCTGCAGCCCCCGGTGAGCAGGTTCTTTACCAGGACGTGTGTAGTCTTTACCCATTTGTTCAGAAGACGAAAAGCTTTCCTGTAGGGCACCCGATCATAATCAGGGAAAACTTTGATGATCCTAGAAATTATTATGGATTTATCAAAGCAGTCATTTCACCACCTCGTGGTCTTCATTTTCCCATTCTACCATTCAGAACAGATCATGGAAAGCTTGTATTCACCCTCTGTCGCACATGTGCATTGGAGAACAATCAGACACATAGTTGCACCCACACTGACACTGAGAGAGCCTTAACAGGTGTATGGGTGTCTGAAGAGGTTAAAGAAGCCCTTTCACACGGCTACAGAATCGATCAGATCGTTGAGGTGTGGCACTTTGAGCAGCATAGTGATCAGATCTTTGCAAAGTATGTCAACTCCTTTTTGAAGACCAAGCAGGAAGCTTCAGGTTATCCCGAGGGTGTAGAGAGCGAGGAGGACAAACAGAAATACATCCAGGATTTCATGGTGAATCAGGGTGTAGAGTTAGACCCTGAAAAAATTAAAGTAAACCCGGCAAAACGTCAAGTAGCCAAGCTGTGTTTGAATTCGCTTTGGGGGAAGTTTGCTCAAAAAAATGACCAAACCCAAACCTCAATCATTAAACACCCTGACAAGTTTTTTGAGTTCCTGTTTTCAGGGAAGTTCGTCGTGACATACTTCAGCTTTCTGAACCCCAAGATGGTCATGATTCAATGGAAGTACAACAAAAACTGTGTAACGCCCCCTAACAAAACCACCAATGTGTTCGTTGCCGCATTTACAACAGCTTACGCACGACTAGAGTTATTCAGATACCTACACCAACTCCAAGAACGGGTACTCTACCTTGACACAGACAGTGTGATCTATGTTGTGCGTGAAGGCGAGAGCTCTCTGCCGACAGGTAGCTATTTGGGTGACTTGACAAACGAGCTCCCACCAGGGGACACCATTCAGGAGTTTGTTGCCGCAGGGCCAAAGAGTTACTCGTATCAGACAAAGCACAAGGGGAAGGTTGTGATGAGGGCAAAGGGGATATCGCGAACCATAGAATGCTGTGAAAGGGTGAATTTTGATACAATGACAGGACTTGTTGACGGTTACCTGGGTGGTGAGAGAGGCGAGGTACTCAAAGCACCGCAGCATTTCATCAAACGTGATAAAAACGGGTTCCATCTGAGGAATCACTCATTTACCAAAACTTTCAGGGTGGTCTATGACAAGCGGAGGTTGTTCCCAGACGGAACGACGCTACCATTTGGTTTTTGAGGGGGAAAATGCAGCATCAGGGTGAACTGGAAGCGATTAACTTTGATCCAAGATTTAAAACTCCTTTTTCAAGTCTTGTGGTAGGCCCGAGTGGCTGTGGGAAGTCTTTTTTTGTAAAAAATGTTTTGATTCCCTTGAGGGGAAACACATTCTGAGTCAACATCATAACGCTCATGTTTCTATGGTGTCGATATTGTGTAAATATTTTCACGACCTCTGGATGCTCAGCTGCTTGAAAGAGTACATCATCGAGAATCAATAGATGCGATTGATCTGGGGGGAATAAAACATCATCTTCAAAGGAATGAGGCAATCCTTCGATGAATTTAATTGATTTATTAATCTTCATCAATTCCGTATACAATGGTTGGAATGAAGTGTAGATCCAAACAATATTTTCAGGTACAGAATCCATCACATGTAGACAATTAATCAAAACATTTTTTACAAAAAAAGACTTCCCACAGCCACTCGGGCCTACCACAAGACTTGAAAAAGGAGTTTTAAATCTTGGATCAAAGTTAATCGCTTCCAGTTCACCCTGATGCTGCATTTTCCCCCTCAAAAACCAAATGGTAGCGTCGTTCCGTCTGGGAACAACCTCCGCTTGTCATAGACCACCCTGAAAGTTTTGGTAAATGAGTGATTCCTCAGATGGAACCCGTTTTTATCACGTTTGATGAAATGCTGTGGTGCTTTGAGTACCTCGCCTCTCTCACCACCCAGGTAACCGTCAACAAGTCCTGTCATTGTATCAAAATTCACCCTTTCACAGCATTCTATGGTTCGCGATATCCCCTTTGCCCTCATCACAACCTTCCCCTTGTGCTTTGTCTGATACGAGTAACTCTTTGGCCCTGCGGCAACAAACTCCTGAATGGTGTCCCCTGGTGGGAGCTCGTTTGTCAAGTCACCCAAATAGCTACCTGTCGGCAGAGAGCTCTCGCCTTCACGCACAACATAGATCACACTGTCTGTGTCAAGGTAGAGTACCCGTTCTTGGAGTTGGTGTAGGTATCTGAATAACTCTAGTCGTGCGTAAGCTGTTGTAAATGCGGCAACGAACACATTGGTGGTTTTGTTAGGGGGCGTTACACAGTTTTTGTTGTACTTCCATTGAATCATGACCATCTTGGGGTTCAGAAAGCTGAAGTATGTCACGACGAACTTCCCTGAAAACAGGAACTCAAAAAACTTGTCAGGGTGTTTAATGATTGAGGTTTGGGTTTGGTCATTTTTTTGAGCAAACTTCCCCCAAAGCGAATTCAAACACAGCTTGGCTACTTGACGTTTTGCCGGGTTTACTTTAATTTTTTCAGGGTCTAACTCTACACCCTGATTCACCATGAAATCCTGGATGTATTTCTGTTTGTCCTCCTCGCTCTCTACACCCTCGGGATAACCTGAAGCTTCCTGCTTGGTCTTCAAAAAGGAGTTGACATACTTTGCAAAGATCTGATCACTATGCTGCTCAAAGTGCCACACCTCAACGATCTGATCGATTCTGTAGCCGTGTGAAAGGGCTTCTTTAACCTCTTCAGACACCCATACACCTGTTAAGGCTCTCTCAGTGTCAGTGTGGGTGCAACTATGTGTCTGATTGTTCTCCAATGCACATGTGCGACAGAGGGTGAATACAAGCTTTCCATGATCTGTTCTGAATGGTAGAATGGGAAAATAAAGACCACGAGGTGGTGAAATGACTGCTTTGATAAATCCATAATAATTTCTAGGATCATCAAAGTTTTCCCTGATTATGATCGGGTGCCCTACAGGAAAGCTTTTCGTCTTCTGAACAAATGGGTAAAGACTACACACGTCCTGGTAAAGAACCTGCTCACCGGGGGCTGCAGAGTACCTCAACCTGACTGCACATGTACGCCCTCCAAAAAGCGCTTCACGGGGGGTAAGTGGTGCAGGAGCCTGGTAGGTCATCATGAACTGCTTCACATCAGCGTTACTCTTCTTCATTTCTTCCCACACATGTTCCCACATCACCTCGAGCTCTATACCGTACACAGTCCTCAGCACATGCTCCCTCTCTATGGTCGCAGCGTAGAGCTGCCCATAAGGCACACCGGTCAATGGACTCTCAGCTGTTGGATAGCGACAGGTGCTGCAGCCACGATGCTCACACCCATGGAACTCAAACCCTATTTTACGCTCCCCTACCTCCAGGTAACCGTCTAAAAAGTATGATCCAATCTTTTTCTCGCCACCTCTTAGAGCATGCTGTATTCCAACCCTCCTTGTATGTGAAACATATTCCAACCATTCAACAGAAGCGGTGGAAAACTTTTTAAACTGTTCGCTGTAGTCTGTAGGTGAAGGCACAGCGAGAGTGTCTGCCTTCAAATGATTGCTTTGAAACACCTTCATACAAGCACTTGCGATGGTGATCCTGTTAAAAGGGTCAATCTGACTGTCGTTAAAAAACTCCTGACGAAACCTTGTACATCCTTGTAGGAGTATCTCCACATCATTCTTACAGTAAAAGAGAGCCTCCTTTTTAAAGTCAAACACGCCCTTGCTAACCTCAGCGTACCATGTATAGAATTCCTCCTGCTCAGCACGATTCATTTGCTCAACACCGTAAAATGATGGCAGCGGGTAAGAACCTACATAGCTCAGATTATCAGAGGATGAGAAACGGTGTGGGAAATAGCCCTTGCTATGGTCAGGAAAACCGAGGGCTTCAGGCATTTTACTAAGCTTCATGGCAAGGAAAGATAGGCTGTCAATGAACCTCAAACCGTAATCAGGATCAGTGATGCTCAGAATTTTACACCCTTGCATAATGATGTCAGGATTTAAACCCATCTCCGTCATTGCATTCAGAACAAGGTAGGAATCAAAAGCTCTAGCATTATGGGCTACACATGTGTAATTCCGACGGCCCGGCCTCCTGATTTCACGAATAAACTCCCGAATACAATCACTACCGTAGGCTGACCACTCCTCGCCAGATGTGGACTTTGAACAGATCAGAAATGGAACATGCTCACCCTGCGCACCAGGGAAAGTTTCAATATCGTAAAAAATCACCTTGTCACTTATTTCGCTATCGACAGAGCATGTTTGGATATAACATTTATGGTCCGATGCTGGCTGGTCCTTGTCAAGCTTACCCCCACAAATCCTACACTTCTTCCCTTGACACACATGCTTCTTGCCTGTTGTGAGACTCTGGTTATAGTTTAACCCACAGTTGGGACATTTCTTCACCTGATCACAATGACTGACCATCACACGCGCCCTGGGTTTTAGCTCAGGTACTTTATGTCGATCGTAACACGTCTGGTTCTTGCAATATCTGTTACAGTCATGACAAAGAATCGGATTTGTAACCCCCTGAGCACACGCTGCATCATTGCAGACAGCGCACGAACCTTTGCATACATGATTGTATTTATGCCCTATAGGATCGAAACAGTAGGGACAAATATCCCGAGCCCCTATAAAACCCTTCAAGTTTTTGAACCCGTAGTAATGGTCTCGGAAGTGCAATAGAAAAACAGTCCTGCTTCGGTCCTCAAAGTCGGTCTGAATCTTCCCTAGAGCTCTCTCTCCCTCACTTCTGATAAAAACAACTATTTTTCTGTTCAACAACTTCTCAAATTTGTGGATATCGCCTGATCTGACGGGGGTGTGTTCTGAAAGGCCTGCACGCTGTTGCAACTCTCTACCGAGCTGTATAGCCGCATCGGAGCCGAGGCTAGGGTCTGCAACACAGGCTAAGCTAATAGCAAAACACAGTTTATCATCTCGATCATTGTTCACAATATATAGGTGGCGTCTCTTCTTGTGTATAAGCTCGCAATCGAGAGACATTTCAGCTTTTCGTCTAGCTCCCTCGCTAAGATCACGCACTGTTTGAATTACAAACTCCAAACGCTCTGTTGAGGCTATTTCAGCATTGGATTGCATCAGATCATCTAAAAACGTTTCGAACTGGTGCATGACGTTACTCCCCCCTTCATCGACAGAGAAAGTCACGCTGCGAGACACGCCGGGTCCATTAACCTCTATCTGCACAATATCGTTAGTGTTAACCAGCGGTGTCACCCGGTCTGATAAACCCCTGAGCAAATTCATTATGTGATTATGAAATTCATACGGACACGGATGATCACCCTCAGGCCGGACAAAGTTGTGTCGGATCTCTATGTTATTGAATTCGTCACGTACATTGATCTGAAATTCTTCATCTTCCTGACTAGACGGTTGAGGACTATTTAGCTCCTGTGAGACATTCATACTGACTGGTTGATGTTGCTATTTAAACATACGATCAGAAAAAAAAAGGACATGAAAAAACATTCAGAGTCAGACAATACACAAGCTGGAGAAAGCTCCAGACAGGCTCGCAGCTAACCGGAGCGCCAAGGCTGGCGTTGGGCAGATCCGCTGAGATCCAATTGCAAACAGCTCCGCGCTTCGATCACGATCTATGATAAAGCGCAGGTAAAAGTCAGGAATATAATAAAATAAATAAAAATACGGTAATACCAGTGTCTAAACAGTCAACATAATTTAACAAACAGTAAACTCACCTCAGAGCGAAGTTTCGCTTTGTAACAATCTCCAGCGCCTTTTTCCCGCTCCAGCCCAAAACCAGCTCAGAGCAGCAACTGGAGTTGAGCGATACTTCTAGCTGTAACAGAGTATGTATGCTATGGTGAATCTATCGATAAGCCAGCAGCGAATCCATCTTGGTGCTATGAAACATCCATAGACGATCGCACAATTGTGAGCTAAAAAAAAACATTTACTCACCTCGCTCCAAACCGATAATACAGGTCGCCGATGTGAAGATTTCCTGAAGTCGCTGTGAAGTTGATTTCACCGCTGAACCCGTAACTCCAGCTCTTAGCAGGGGAAGCTCGGGAATCCCGCCAGGACTCAGCTCTGACGCGGTCTGACAATGACGCGGGCTTCTGGGATTCCCCTCGAATGAAGCCGGTGATACAGTCTTCGTGAAACCGCTGTTTTCTTTGTTCGTCGCAGCACCGCGCTCCGTGTCCTTAAGGTCGGATTGTTGAATGAGGTCCTTCCAGCATGCTGTAGAGATTAACCGTTTTCCGACAGCCTTTTATACAGGTAAATGCCGCCCGGTGAGCACCGCCCAAACCGGTTTACCCGACTTGCGGACGTAGGTGAAGTCAGGGGCGTGATAAATACAGCGAATACAAAGCAGAGCAGGGGCGTGTCAAACGCTGATTGGTGGACTGTTTTTTATCAGTAACTTTAGTAGTTTGATAGATTTCTTATTTCCAGCTTAAAGCACCCAGGTTTAAAGTGATGTTTTTTAAAATCCTTATCTGTTTTTAAAGACTGTGTAATGGTGCATTTTTAAAATCAACAAAAGGATCAGCATCTGCTTCAACATAGCTGTGGGTGAATAAATTCTCTTTTTAGTGCTCTTACAAGTTTAATTTATCATGGTTGAATTGTTAGAATCAGATGTAATGGTGTCTCTAGAGTGTTGGAGCTAATGTGGTTTTAAATTAAAGTCAGGAAGCTAAAAAGCACCTTTTAACTGTTTAAAATAAAATGGAATGCTCAAGGAGTCATGTTGAGACAGAGCCCAGACCGTATAATATTAAAGGGACTTGTTCGGACATGTTCTGATGACACTGAGGAGTTAGATTCAAACCATTGGGGGCGCTATATATACTATAGGCTGTAATTTAATTTTTGAGCCACTAGGGGGAGGTATTTTCACATTTGGGTGTAATGTTACTTTGATCCACTAGAGGGGGCCAATTATACAATAGGCTGTTATATTAATTTTGAACCACTAGAGGGAGGTATTTTCACATTTGGGTGTAATACTATTTATTGGGCCACTAGGGGGAGGTATTTTCATATTTGCATGTCATTTAATTTTAGAGCCACTAGGGGGAGGTATTTTTAGATTTGCATGTAATGTTACTTTGATCCACTAGAGGGGGCCAATTATACAATAGGCTGTTATATTAATTTTGAACCACTAGAGGGAGGCATTTATAAGTTTTGGTGTAATAGTATTTATTGGGCCACTAGGGGGAGGTATTTTCATTTTTTGCATTTAGTTTAATTGTAGAACCACTAGAGGGAGCCATTTAGTGCCATATTTTGACAGGTGGGCGTGACCATCAGGGGGCGTACCCTATTTCGACAGGTGGGCGTGTCCTATTTTGACAGGTGGGCGTGGCCACCAGGGGGCGTACCCCATTTTGACAGGTGGGTGTGTCCTATCTTGACAGGTGGGCGTGCCCACCAGGGGGCGTATCCCGTTTTGACAGGTGGGCGGGGCCATCAGGGGCGGGGCTTATTGTGACAGGGCGGAGCTTGTCACGACAGTCAGGGTGCCTGCAAAAGTCGCCCCGGCCGGTCGGCGCGGCCGGAAGGGGCGTACCCGGAAGTGGGCGTACCCGGAAGTGGGCGTGGTCTCATTTGCATTTTGACAGCTAGTGGTCTATACTTTCTCTCATGCTTACCAAGTTAATCGCTAATTCTGGTTCTTTATCAATTGGTCTTTTATTTAAATCCCAGTAAAACTCTGTTTTACAATGACTGCCCTCACACAAATAGCTTGACTTGGTCTCTGCTTCTCACGTAAATAATTAAATTACCACTCATGGGAAGACTAGAAAAAATACTTTCAATAAAGTCGGCATTAGTAGGGATGTAAGAAAATATCTATACACCAATACATCGCGATAATTTATTTCCCGATATTATATCAATATTCAAAAGTAAAATATGTCTTTTTTTAGGATTTGAATGGAACCATTATTGATGATAGTCATTTTTGTAGTAAAATTAAAAGTATGATAACACATCCCTAGGTATTAGTAAGTCAAAGTTTCACAAACAACTTAGCTTACGTAATTGGTCAAATAATTCTGAATATCATCTTTATACTTGAAACTGTTTTTTGATATGTCATTAAAACAAAAGAGCAATTCACAATAGTCTGATGCGGTATAAGTCAAACTTTTACCATGGTGGACTAATGAGTTTGCCTTTTACAAATACATAACTTTCCTTATTTGTAGTGGTGTTTCTAACCAATATGAAAGAGTACTATGCTTCAAATTCAAACCTGGGAAAACAATCCCACTGTATGTCCCTGTGTTCCAGAAGGAAGTGGTTATTTTATTTTGTTTCATATCCACATAGAGCAAAAAGATTCCCAAGGTCCATCAAGGAAAACTGCATAACCACAATATTATTACAATATGGGAAATCATAATAAAACGCACACAACTGCTTTCTTGCCATAAAAGGTGACTTTCTTCAGAAGGAACATCAATGACATACACACACTAATAATATATTCGAATGCATTAGAAAAATTAAAAAAGCTACAATGTATATCAAGCAAATGCCATTACAATAAATCTATCACTGCTTTTAAAGCAGAGGTTTTATCCACAAAAAAAAAGGCAGGGACCGAGGCAGGATTAAGAATGAGAGCAATGATGTAGAGGATAGAGAGCACGGTAAACGAGGGACAAACACAAAGAGAACAGATTGAAAGTGTCAGCGCCCCACTTTACAGCAGATGGGGATTTCATAATGCGCAGCCCTCCTCTTGGTTCCTGTTTACTATTCCTCCAGTAAGGCTAAGCGAGAAACAACTATTTTTGAGAGAATGTCACGGCTCTTGTCAATACACATTCATATTTGTCTGCACAAACAGAAACAAGTGCAAGCAATTTGCCGTAATCATATGTATCCATCAAAAGAACTATATTGTTACTTGTGTCATTAACAATAAACAAGTGCACAGGGACAAAATGTTCTCATGAAGCCAAAAAAGAAACAACAAAAAATGAAACCAGAGGCATTGCACTGTAGCTGCATTAATGCACACATAAACACATCTTGCTGTCTCCATCCTGAAGGATTGCTGTTTGTTTAGTTATAGAGCACACAGCTCTGTAATGAGCAGGAAAACTAATATTTGAAATGAATTAATATTGCCAATTTTATGGTGACACTGAGGCTACGAACAGCAGCACAAAAGTATGTGAAGTATGCTGGTCTACGCTTATTCTGCAGTCATAGCCGGGCTGAAAACATCACTCACTTGAACCATAGAGATCTGCTTCTATCAACTTCACAGGAATCCATCCTCAGGCTTCTATTACTGCATGTGCATGCAGATGGCCATGTGCACATAAACATGCAAACATACACATATCATAATCATGCCAGTCAATACAGATGTGTAACAAGGAAATGCCATATATATACACACACACACACACATATATATATATATATATATATATATATATATAACAGCTCAGTGTTTCAGCCCCTCTGCAGTCAACAGAAAGTCTGTTCTAGATAAGGGGAGAATAGAAATAGAAAGCTGCTTCTCCATGTTTGGTGTTGAGTCTAGGGATGTTTAGTAGGCTAGAGTTGGAGGACCTGAGTGGTCTGGGTGGTTGGTACGGTGACAATAGGTCTTCAACATATTTTGGTTCTAAGCCATTCAATGATTTCTAAACTCTTAGGACTATTTTGAAGTATATTCTCTGAGCAACAGGGAGCCAGTGTAAGGACTTTAGAACTGGGGTGATGTGCTCTACTTTCCCGGTTCTAGTGAGGACACAAGCAACAGCGTTCTGGATCAGCTGCAGCTGTCTGATGGAATTTTTAGGCAGAGCTGTGTGGACGCTGTTGCAGTAATCAATCCAACCAACAATAAATGCATGGATGAGTTTTTCAAGGTCCCGTTGTGACATAAGTCCTTTAATCCTAGAAATGTTCTTCAGGTGATAGAAGGCTGACCTTGTGATTGTCTTTATGTGACCTTGGAGGTTCAGTTCTGATTCCATTACTACACCTAAATTGTGGGCCTGATCAGTGGTTTCTAGCTGTATTAATTGAAGCGGTGTACTGACTTTTGATCATTCCTCTTTAGGTCCAAAAATAATTACTTCACTATTTGTTTCTTTTCAGCTGGAGACAGTTACGGCACATCCATCCAAAGACCTGCTCGATGCATTTATTTAGGGTTTGGATGGGTTCAGAGTCACCTGGTGACATTGTAATGTAAAGCTGATTATCATATGCATAGTTATGGTAGCTAATCGTGGTGATTGTTATAATCTGGGCTAGTGGGAGCATGTAGATATTAAATAGAAGGGGCCCTAAGATGGAGCCCTGGGGAACCCCACGTGATTTCTATTTGTTCTGATGAAAAATTGCCTATTGACACGAAGAAGTTCCTGTTCTTCAGGTAAGACTCAAACCAGCCAAGTACTGTGCCAGAGAGTCCGACCTAGCTCTCCAGTCATTTCAATAGTATATCATGGTCAACAGTGTCAAATTGCTTCACTGAGATCCAACAGAACCAGCACTGTGGTTCTACAACAGACTGTATTTATGCGAATGTCATTGAAAACTTTTACGAGGGCAGTCTTGGTGCTGTGGTGTGCACAGAAACCAGACTAAAACATATCAAAATGGTTGGTCATTGTTAGGACGTTATTCAACTGCTGAAACACAGCTTTTTCAATAATCTTACTAATATATGGAAGATTAGAGATTGGCCTGTAGTTCTCCATTAACATGTTGTTCAGGTTGTTCTTCTAGTAGGGGTTTAATAACTGCTGTTTTTAAAGCCTGTGGAAAACACCTGACAGGAAGGATGAGTTAACTATTTGAATCAATTCAGACTTAATGACTGGGAAAACTTTCTTTGAGTGGTGGAGCAATTATTGATTACTGATTTCTTCAAGGTTTGTTTGGTTAAGATTTTGGAATTCAGACATTTTCTTTATATTGGTGTTGAGTGGGGATGACATTAGTAGTTGGTTTGGTACACAAGTACAGATCAATCCTCTAATTTTCAAAATCCTTGGACATTGGGATATTGGAACATTAGGATATTCTATAGCTGGTTTGGGTTATTTATAAAATATTGAAAGCAGAATACTTTAAAATACTTTTTTCTCATAAGACAAGCAAATCAGTAACATAGGCCAATATGTACTCCCCACATACCTTAATGAGCGTTAACAACTGTTTCTTCCTAGGAACACTATGGATAGATACTGACCATTGCAGACAGTTAACAACCCCGAAGAAATGCAGTTTTGGAGATGTTCTGAAACAGTGGTAAATCCATCACAATTCAGCCTTCATTAAAACCTTACTTTAGCCCATTTTTCTTGCTTTTAACACATTAACCTATCCGACAAAATATTAACTTGCTGTATAATATACCACCTACCTATAAGTGCCACAAGAAGAATACATTTACTTTACTGGTCTTTGACTGTAATGTTATGCCTGATTAATGTATATTGTGTAAACAAAAAAAAGTTTTCCCCATGTGAACCAACAAAACACAAATGATAAGATCTTTATTGCTAACATAAAAGAATGGTTTGGAAAAATAAATACTTAGAAGTACAATGTAAATTTTTGTAAAAGCTATTGCTGTGCACAAAGCTAGGCCAAATTCTTACTTTCGAAACATCAACTGACAACGTATTGCAATACATCCAGAAGAAAAAAAAACAAGATTTTTGCTTTCCTCTTTTCAGGGGGAAGACAAAATTAACCCAACCATTAAAATATTATTATGACACTCCACTGCATGATTATTTGTACATTCCATCTCTGTAACAGTGCATATAGAATTTCTTGCAAATTGAAACATATGTAAGCAATACAACAGGGACCAAAGACAAAAGGGAATAGTTAACACAATAGTATCCCAGCTAGTTGCCTTTAGCTGGATCAAATCAATATTTATTTACTTCCTCCAACTGGCTTGGGACAAAAAGAGAAAGAGAGGGCAAGAATATAAGTGTGAAAGAGAGATGCTGTGCAACAAGGCAATCAATTTTAGTTGTAAAAAAGTGAACCCAAGACCCAGGCTTCAAGGAATTGAGAAAATATGAACTAGGAAGCAACTAATGAATGTCAAACTTTATGTTCTTTTCTAATCACTCCATCCATCTAACTCCATTTGCTGTGTTGCATGTGTGAGTAGACTGATGGAAACCAATCAGGTAAAATCTGGTCTTTGGACCCAGCTTACTCTCTCCAGCTTTAGGAGAGGAAATGCAAGTGTTATTCTGTCAAGTGGCTGAGTGGATTGGGAAGAGAGATCATCTAAACGTGTGAAATGTGTTCAAAAACCTGTATGAAAAAGTGTACTGGGGAAGGTTCTGCAAATGAGAGTGTGTACTGGTGCTCCTGGACTGGGAAACAACTAAGGTGGTGAGGGCACAAGGAAAAGCAAAGTGCAAAAAGTGAGTCATTGCAAACAATGGAAAAACGTAGGGTTGAAGAGAGAGAAAACAACAAAGAGGTAACAGGGACTGGATGATTGCTGGACTTAAAAAATTCAGAGCAAGGCAGGGTGTTTCGGCCTGGTTGTCTAAATGTTGTGAAGATTGAACCTGGGAAGGCTCCAGCAAAGATAGTATGAACTGCCATTACATCCACATCTTATGCAACAAAATTATTCTCATCACTGAATTGGAATTACCCGTATTCAAATTTTTCGGTACGGAACCTTCGGTATGGCACACAGGCGTACCGAGTTTCCACATGGAAGCATAACTCTGCTGCACTTTAGCCAGCAACACATGCAACTCTGTAAACAAATTCAGTGTAGCCTAGCCTCCTGCTAACAGAAGCTATGGCAGATTACTCTTCTAAGGGAGAGTTGGAACTTGAATGCCAGCTTCCGTTGTTAAACCCTACTGTTTGGGAACACTTCCGCTTTGTGAAGTTACAGAACAACACGATTTCATGTTAACTGGTTACCAACTTCTGGTAGCGTTTGTGGTTGCAACCACAGATGTTACTGAGCTAAAGGATATTGCTTAGCTGCCCTCATTGGTGCCATTCTCTTGACGAAACAATTAAGTACAGGTCCTTCTCAAAAAATTAGCATATTGTGATAAAGTTCATTCTTTTCCATAATGTAATGATAAAAATTAAACTTTCATATATTTTAGATTCATTGCACACCAACTGAAATATTTCAGATCTTTTATTGTTTTAAAACTGATGATTTTGGCATACAGCTCATGAAAACCCAAAATTCCTATCTCAAAAAATTAGCATATTTCATCCGACCAATAAAAGAAAAGTGTTTTTAATATAAAAAAAGTCAATCTTCAAATAATTATGTTCAGTTATGCACTCAATACTTGGCCGGGAATCCTTTTGCAGAAATGACTGCTTCAATGCGGCGTGGCACGGAGGCAATCAGCCTGTGGCACTGCTGAGGTGTTATGGAGGCCCAGGATGCTTCAATAGCGACCTTAAGCTCATCCAGAGTGTTGGGTCTTGCGTCTCTCAACTTCTTCTTCACAATATCCCACAGATTCTCTATGGGGTTCAGGTCAGGAGAGTTGGCAGGCCAACTGAGCACAGTAATACCATGGTCAGTAAACCATTTACCAGTGGTTTTGGCACTGTGAGCAGGTGCCAGGTCATGCTGAAAAATGAAATCTTCATCTCCATAAAGCTTTTCAGCAGATGGAAGCATGAAATGCTCCAAAATCTCCTGATAGCTAGCTGCATTGACCCTGCCCTTGATAAAACACAGTGGACCAACACCAGCAGCTGACATGGCACCCCAGACCATCACTGACTGTGGGTACTTGACACTGGACTTCAGGCATTTCGGCATTTCCTTCTCCCCAGTATTCCTCCAGACTCTGGCAGCTTGATTTCCGAATGACATGCAAAATTTGCTTTCATCCGAAAAAAGTACTTTGGACCACTGAGCAACAGTCCAGTGCTGCTTCTCTGTAGCCCAGGTCAGGCGCTTCTGCCGCTGTTTCTGGTTCAAAAGTGGCTTGTAGCCCATTTCCTGCACACGCCTGTGCACGGTGGCTCTAGATGTTTCTACTCCAGACTCAGTCCACTGCTTCCGCAGGTCCCCCAAGGTCTGGAATCGGTCCTTCTCCACAATCTTCTTTAGGGTCCGGTCACCTCTTCTCGTGTAGCGTTTTCTGCCACACTTTTTCCTTCCCACAGACTTCCCACTGAGGTGCCTTGATACAGCACTCTGGGAACAGCCGATTCGTTCAGATTTCTTTCAATTTCTTTCTGTGCCTTACCCTCTTGCTTGAGGGTGTCAATGATGGCCTTCTGGGCAGCAGTCAGGTCGGCAGTCTTACCCATGATTGCGGTTTTGAGTAATGAACCAGGCTAGGAGTTTTTAAATGCCTCAGGAATCTTTTGCAGGTGTTTAGAGTTAATTAGTTGATTCAGATGATTAGGTTAATAGCTCGTTTAGAGAACCTTTTCATGATATGCTATTTTTTTGAGATAGGAATTTTGGGTTTTCATGAGCTATATGCCAAAATCATCAGTTTTAAAACAATAAAAGACCTGAAATATTTCAGTTGGTGTGCAATGAATCTAAAATATATGAAAGTTTAATTTTTATCATTACATTATGGAAAAGAATGAATTTTATCACAATATGCTAATTTTTTGAGAAGGACCTGTATAAGCAGACTGGACATCTGGCAGTAATAATGTGTATTAATAACGTTTCTTCAAGGCATTAGTCAGTTTGCGTTGTTTTACAGCAGGGCAGCAGCAACTGGAAGCTGAACGGAAGGATCTCCGCCCACAACAGTGTCTCACATACTAAAATAAAGGTATTTATCTTATATATTTGTTTTCAGTTAACACACATACAAAAGGGTATATAAAATATACTAAAATATATAAAAATAGAACACATGAAAATAGGAGAAACTTTGGGGTTAGAAACCATGGCTCTTCAGGAAAAGCAACTCTGCACCGGTGATTAAATCATTAGACTAGGCTGTAATGCTGTATAACTCATGTAACATCCTGTCAACTGGTTCAGTTAACAGCTTAACCCCCCAATTAACTTTTTACCACGGTTGACAGACAGTGGGTTAGTCTAAAATATTAATTTCATATCCCAGATTTCTGTGACTTTGGCAGAAAACTAATGTATTGATGTTAAAGTTTCCTAAAAATAAAATATTGAAACTGATATAGTATTTATTTATTTATTGTATACATTTTTAAGCAGATTTTTTTACTTTAAATGTTATTATACAAACCTTTTTTCATTTTCCCTGATTGTACCGAAAATGGACCGAACCGTGAATTGAAACCAAGGGATGTACCGAAGTGGGATTTTTGGCGTACTGTTTGAGCCCTAATTAAAACCAATCATTACCAAGAATAAAATGTACAACAAAATATAAAGTGGCACTCTGCATGAGATATAGAGAAGGGAAGAGAAGAGTGGGAGGGTGCACACAAGGAAAAAAGAGATGCAAGACAGTCCAATCACTGTCAGTAAGCATGAATTATACATGTGTTGTAATTTCAACGCCGTCTGTTCACTCCCCTGCTTTGTAACTATTAAATATTCACATCAACATCTTTGTAGACCATTGTTAATTACTCATCACAACAACAAAAGGTCTAAGCCGGAAATTGCCAATGCCAACCTCTATTAAAATGTGTATGAAGCTTACTGATAGTGCTATCAGATCAAACGGGTGGCGTACAGCCTTCTTTTCTTGGCAGAGATGGCCTGGATTTTGTGCTGGTAGTAAAATCATGATGCATTAGGTGCCTTAATCGGATATAAATTATTACGTTGATTGGGGAAAGAAAAAGAAGAAAAAACATTGAGCTGTCAAACTGGCATAGTTACACCTTGTTTTTGGAAGATTTTCTATAAAAAAAATAACACTACTACAATGCTGTACTTGGTGTCAACTTTATTTGGTAGACCCAGGATGATAAAAACTCTTGGTAAGAGTTGTCTTTGCCAGTGTTATAAACAACATTTCGTTCTCTAAAGGCTGCTGTTATGCTTACGCATTAATTCCTCTCACACCTTTTCCATTCAAGCAACTTACCATTACCATTAATATGCTTGGAAATGCCAGCATCTTTAACAATTCCCCTCAATGACTGGACTAAATTGTAAATGGCCTTCATGTGTATAGCGCTTTTTCAGTCAGAGGACAGAAAAGCGCTTTACACTAATTCAGTAATTCACCCATTCAGGCTCCCTTTAACAAGCTGGTTATGCTGCCCTGGGGCATGCTGACAGAAGCAAGGCTGCCATAAAGGCGCCACCGAGCCCTCTGACCACCACCAGCAAGCAAGACGAGTGTAGTGTCTTGCCCAAGGACACAACGACCAGGTGCTATAGTATAACCATTAGATAACATTAATGAGTAATATGGCGGTAAACTGGTAAAAAAACTCGGGAAAAAACAAACCATAACATTCGAGCCAAATATAACAAACGTTTGATAATAATAACCATTATTTTGTATTTCTCCATAAAACAAACTGGACGAGGAAACCTTGCACAGCCTGGAAAGCTACTTGGACGTGTGCTTTGACAACATTGTTATGGACAAGCCACATAAATCCACCTCTGCTATGCCGATAAGCACACCATCACAGAAACGCACCCGTTCTGAGGCCAGCACCTACACCATCTCTCCAGAGAAAAGCTACAGCGATGTCCTGGACTCAATAGATAAGAAGCTAACCAGCCTAGACCCCCGTCTGGCCCTGGTTGAGGTTCTCCACAAAGAATTTCAAGCTCTAAGCGAATCTCTGGAGTTCAGCCAACAGGTAGCATCGCTAGCTGCAGAAAACCAAACGCTGAGAGACGGTGTAAAGAAACTCACCGAGGGGATGACGCAGCTGTCCGGAGAAAGCAAGAGGATGAAAGAACCTATCTTGGATATACAGGCCAGGGGAATGCGGGACAATCTTGTTTTTTCTGGGATCCCAGAACGGGCTGAGGACGACGCTGAATCAGCCGTCCGATATTTTCTCCAACATCAGTTAAAGCACCCAAGCGACATGGTAAAAAACATCACTTTTCACCGCGTCCACCGGCTCGGAGGTAAGAAGCCCAATAACAGCCGGCCGCGACCTATTGTTGCTAAATTTGAGCACTACAAGCAAAAAGAGCAGGTCAGAGGCCGGGGCAGAGAGCTGGGGGGAACGAATTACAGCGTTAATGATCAATATCCGAAGGAAATCCTGGATAGAAGGCGCGTTTTGTTCCCAATCAGGAAGAAATATATCAGCGAAGGCACCAGAGCTACAGTAGCGGTAGATAAAGTGTATGTTAATGGTCAGCTGTTCAGGGACCCCCAGCTTACTCCTTGGCTTTATTAGTCATGTAACACTGATCTGATAAGAGTTGTTTTATCAGTCAACTATAATCTAATGTTAGCACAGCTCTGTAAAGTTGTTTACATTACTCGATGTGGGCGGGGCCAGGGCTAAGCACTGGGATACTGGCTCTTTTTTCTTTTCTCAGCTTCACATGTCTATCACCAAATGTCTTTGTCACTCCTTTTGTCTTCTTTTATCACACACACACACTGAATTTTTTCATAATATAACTATTTCTTTTTCTCTCACCCTCATCCTTAACACCTTCGCAACTTTCTTCTATTTCTCTCTTTCTTATATCTCGGCTTTTGGATTTTCAATCAGGCAACCCCCAGCACAAACTAATAATGCCCCTGTGTTTATCTGTTTCTATGGTGATATGGACTTTACAACTTTTGTCTCAAAACTATGGCTACTCTAAGGTTTGTCACATGGAATGTTCATGGAGCTGGCACCAGAGACAACAGAGTTAAGATTTTTAACCAGCTTAAAAGATTGAAGGCAGATGTCGTCTTATTACAAGAAGCCCATACATCTACCTCAGCTGCAGTTGATCTTAAATCCCCTGAGTTTCCTAATGTGTTTTCTACATGCTATAACTCTAGACAAAGGGGAGTAGCAATATTAATAAATAAAATTTTTAATTTTACAGTAATACAGTTACATATAGTTACAGATTCAGAGGGTAGATTTATTATAGTAAAACTATCTATGCATAACCAAAAGTTATGTATTGTCAGTATATATGGTCCAAATGTTGATGACCCCTCATTCTTTCATTCCTTCTTCTCGGTGCTCCTTGAACACATGGATTGGTCACTTCTTCTTGGGGGCGACCTCAACTTTGGTTTAAATGAAGAAATAGACAGGCTCAGCACAGTGGGGACTCAGCGCAGCTGGAAATCTATAGATATAGTCAAACAGTACATGAGTGATTATGGACTTTGCGACGCATGGCAATCTTTTCACCCCAATGACAAAAAATATACTTTCTTCTCAAATGTCCACCATTCGTATTCTCGACTGGATTATTTGTTAGTCAGCAGCTCACTGTTGACTGACATTTCAGACACTGAGATACACCCTATAGCTGTTAGCGATCATGCTCCTGTTTCTCTAACTTTAGTAAATAAAACAGAAATGCCTCAAAGCCAAAATAGGAGATTTAATATATCATTACTTAAGGATAAAGAATTTATTAAATATTTTGAAAAAGAGTGGGCTTCTTATTTGGAGTATAATGACCTACATGGTACGTCACCATCCAATCTTTGGGAGGCAGGGAAAGCTGTGATTAGAGGTAAAATAATCTCCTTCTCATCAAATAAAAAGTAAATAAATAAAAAACTTATTCAGGAATTAGAAGAAACTACTAATTCATTAGAAGAAACTACTAATTCATTAGAAGCTTCTCTAGATGAGGAGAGACTAGGCAAAATCTGTAAAGCAAAGCTAGAATTAAATGAAATTATTAATAAACAGACCCAGTTCTTAATTCAAAGACTTAGGATAGAAAACTTTGAACAAGGTAATAAATCAGGCAGATTTTTGGCTAACCAGCTTAAAATTAGTAAAGAAAAAACAACTATATCTGCTATTAAAGATCAGACCGGGAATACAGTATATGATCCCGGAAGAATAAACAACACCTTTAAAGAATTTTACAAGGCTTTATACTCACCAGAGATAAACCCATCAGATCATGAAATTGAACAATTTTTGGATAACATACCACTACCTAAATTATCAAAAAGTCAAGCGATGGCCCTGGATTCACCACTAACAGCGGCTGAACTCCAGGAGGCCCTCCAAAGCATGCCCAATAAAAAGGCTCTAGGCCCAGATGGATTTCCAGCAGAGTTCTATAAAGAATTCTGGAATATTCTGGCACCAACATTCCACAGAATGCTGCAGGAAACCAAGGAAAATGGCCGACTTCCACCAAATATGAATTCGGCCTACATTAGTCTTCTACTAAAATCAGGTAAAGACTCTTTGTTTCCTACCAGCTATCGTCCCATATCCCTCATTAATGTTGATCTTAAAATAATCTGCAAAGCCCTCGCAAAAAGGATAGAGAAAGTAGCCCCTATTATATACATACATCCTGATCAAACTGGTTTTATTAAAGGGAGACATTCATCCACAAATTCACGTAGATTAATAGATTTAATAGATTTTTCCTACTGTAAAAAGATTAAAACTAATATATTATCTCAAGATGCAGAAAAAGCATTTGATAGAGTTAACTGGAAATTCTTATTTGCAACCTTACATAAATTTGGCTTTGGAAATTCTTTTAGAAACTGGTTGAAAATATTATACAGTTCACCAACAGCATGTATCAGGACTAATAACCAAACATCATCTAGGTTTTATGTTCAGAGAGGTACCAGGCAGGGATGTCCTCTCTCTCTCTCCCTGTTTGCTATTTTTATTGAACCACTAGCTGCAGCAATCAGGCAAACTCACAATATTAAAGGCATAAAATGCAATAACATAGAACATAAAATCAGTCTTTATGCAGAAGATGTATTACTTTTTCTCCAGCATTCACAAATCTCCTTCTCTCAGGTAATCGGGTTGATAAACTCTTACTCTAACGTTTCAGATTATTCTATAAATTGGTTAAAATCTACAGTTCTTCCAATTGTTCTGTCCAGAATCCAACTAATACACAACTGCAGTCAGGGAATATTACTTATTTAGGTATCAATGTCTCACCAAGACTGGCAGATTTTATAAAGCTAAACTACATCCCACTTTTAAAAAAAGTGGAAGATTATCTTGCTAGATGGAAATCCCTTCCCATATCACTTATGGGAAGGGTTGCTTCAATAAAAATTATGGTTTTGCCCGGAATCAACTGCTTATTCTCAATGATCCCAAGTAAACCATCACTAGACTGGTTTAGACTCCTCTGTCTCTAAATTTCTTTGGAAAGATAAACCCCCACGTATCATCTTAAAAACACTGCAGAAGACCAAAGAAAAAGGAGGTCTAGATCTACCAAACTTCCATCATTATTTCTTACCCAACAGGCTCCAATACATCTCAAGATGGTTAAAACATAGCTACCTAGATGAGTCCTGGATAGACGTAGAACAGACACACTTTCAGACCTACCATTTATTAGCTCAAATATAAAACGACATGAATGCTTTAAAAGCATAAATATCAGCTCCTCTCTGACAGCATGGCTGGAGTTTCTAAAAATGACAGAGTCCACAATAATCCCATGCAGACGTACACCCATCTGAAATAACCCCGACATCTTGCAAAAAAAAATGTATGATAAGTTTTCCAGACTGCAGGTGCAATGGAATTGAATACCTGGAACACAAATTCTTAGAATATCAACAAATTAAATCTATTATTAAAGGTAAATTTAGGCTCAATACAGTTGAATTACAAATTCCAGCAAGAGTTTTAGATTTTCTTAATCTCAACCCCCCCAAATTGCTGTCTACAATATACAAAACTTTATCTACATTAGATGAATTAATAGCCATCCCTATTTCAAAATGGGAGGTGGATTTATCAGCCAGCTATGACCAAAACTTCTGGGCACTTGGTTTTGTCGTTTGGGATACTGTTGCTGATGTGGGGGTTTTTGGGGTTGGAGGCGTCTGTGGGGATCCCTGGGGGTGGGATCACTGGATCACAGCACCCCCTAGCTGTGGTCCTGGCCGGGGGTCGGCTGGCGTGGGGTCTCTGTTGCATGGGGGGGTCGGGGCCGGCCGGCGGCCGGCATGTGCAGCTGCCTCTCTCTTTTTCTCTGGGCCTGTTGTCATCGCCGGTCCCTGTATGGCGTCTCGCCTTGTTTGCTGGTTGGGGTGCCTGGCTGCTGGTCGCGGCAGCTGGGTGGCATTTCTGGGCCTGATCAGTCCTTTTTCGCACTGGACGTAGCTCCTGGGTCTTGGTCTTTGTGCGCTGCAGGGCGCTGGGGTCGGGCGTTTGCCCGGGTTCGGTTGGGCCTGCGGGTGGACTGGCCGGGTAGTGGGCATGCAGGGCAGGTGGGTGGGGCGCTGGGTATGAGCAGCAGTGGTCGCTCAACAAGGGAATGGGGCTGGTGGATGTCGGCCTGGTGGGTCGGCCGCCCGGTTCATTGGTTTGCTCCTGGTCTGGGCAGGTACGTCGCCGGGGTTTGGGCTATGGGGGCCTCCGATGCGCAGATGGCGCTGGGGGCCTCCTTTGCTGGCGGGGAGGCTATTGCTAACTAGCGACAGGTGCTCTCTCCCTACGATGGCACTTGGACGGGGGGGAGGGGTGTGCTGGAGGGGGGGGGGGGGGGGGGGCAAACTCAACCTGGGTGTCTAGTGTCTTTTGTGTTCTGTTAGTAGAGCGAATGTCAGGGTGGGTTTAGTTCTCCTTCTGGGATGGGGCTGGGGGGACTGCCTTGGGGTCCATGGGGCTTGGTGGTGCTGTGGCCGTGGGCCCCGAGTTGAACGTGGCATGGCCTCCCTCCCCTGGTGGATCCCGGTGAACAGCGGTGCCTATTGGGTTCAGTGGGGGAGTTGGCTCCCTGGGAAGACATTTTGTCTCCCAGTCCTTCCCTCCCCATCCCCGAACACCTCTGTCCACCCGCTCCATCACTTTACCACTCATATATGGTATTGGCGCATGGGCATATCACTGGGCTATCCCGTGGCGTCCTGGGTCCCAATTTTAATATACAACTTAAACACTCCCACCTATAACATTTTCATGCGAGACACATGTAGGGACTTTGGGGTGGGCACACTTTTCGGCATCCAGAGGGGGAGCGGTTAAATCAGCTTCACCTCTGGTGCCGGTGCCCACTGTTAAACCACATATAGACACTGAGGGCTCGGGGTGGGGGGATGTGTGGCTGCCTTCCCCACATCCCACCCCTCTGTTTTAAATGCACATTATAACAACACGCATCAACACCATACTCGAGCGGGAGGATAGAGGCTAGGGGTCTTCTCGCACCCCTGTTTGCTACGGGCCATCAGGGGTTGGGGTCCGGAGGAGGAACAGGTGGTCTGGTCGGGGTCCTGGGCTGTCGGGCTGCCTCGCCACTGTGGGGCCCTTGGCGGTCTGCTTGTCTCTGTCCTAGAAGGTAGGGGGTCCATCTCCCGGGTCCGGGGGCTGGTGGCTCTACTGGGGCATCGGTACCTGGACCTGGGAGCATGAAGTGTGTATGGGGTGTGTGAGTGAGGGTACAGCATCATTTCTTGGGTGTCTTGGTGAGTTAGTGAGAATGTATGTGTTTAAAAGGGAGGGAATGACTGTGTCTGTATGTCTTTGTCTGCCTGTCAGGTTGGGTCTTGGGCTGCCCTCTCGCCTGGCACACCTCAGGCCTTACATTTAATGAGGGGCCTATTTCCCCTCCGTCACTCCCCGCCGGTGACGGATGCCCCTGCCTTACTGGTGCGTTGGTGGTCAATCCGGTTCGGACCTGGTGCGTGCCTGGCCGGGCCTGGGGGGGCCGGTGTGTTGGTCGGCCGATGCGCTGGGCCGATATCTTCCTTTGGTTGGTTGGGGCACCTCTTTTAGGGGTGCCAGGTTTGGGATTGTTGGGTGGTGCCTGCTCGGTGGCTCGGCGGGATACGGATCCAGCGTCTCTGCTCGTTCGATCACATGTTCTGTGCGCGCCGTGCGTGGTCGGTTCATTGGCGGGTTGGACCGGCCCTGGCCTTTGTTGGATGGCTGGTCTCGGCACTCTGCGTTGCACGGGATCAGGACTCGGGAGCTGGTACAACTTGGTGTCCAGATGCTGGCTAAGCTTGGCCTGGGGATGCTGTCCATCCGCTGCGGCTATCGGTGGGGTGCCCCGAAGTGGGGCAGGGGTGGGGCGCTGGGATGTTGGCGGTGGGGATTGGCCCAGGGCGGTGGTGGCGCGTGGCGGCCGGGGGCCCCTTGTCGGCCGGTCCCTTGTCGGGTCCCTGCTGGGGGGTGGGGCGCCCCTGGGCCCCGGCTCTCCCGGTCCGCCCTGGTGTGGCAGGTTGCCGGCGGGGCCCTTGGGCTCGTCACTGCTGCCCCCCGGGCCCCTGCATAGTAGCCGCTGGATGTTCCCCTGGGGTTCTCCTTTGCTCCTCACTTGGGGGATGCGGTCGGCCCTTCCCGGGTCCGCCTGGGGGTCCTTTGGACGTCTTGACTCCAATCTCCTTCATGTCTGCATCGATTCCTGGGAGACGGATTGATGCCTGCTCACACCAGCTATCAAACATTCTTTTGGAGAAACCTTATATGCACCAGCATGCTCACACACACACATAGGTGTGGGGTCTCTGGTGTTTACAAATATATTATTGGACTGAGGTTATCATTACTAGAGCTTGATTAATCGGTACCATGAGTTTTTCTGTGACATTGTTGTTGTGTTTTTATATCCATTTTTGTGTGATGTGGTTATGTAGTTCTTAGTTCACGATGTTAGGTTTGTTTTGTCAATGTTCCTTTTTCGTGTTTTGTTTTTTTCCCCCTCTCTCTGCTGTCCTGTGGGTATGGAGGCAGACTTCAATTTTTTCCTATGTTTTCTTTGTTCCCTTTCCTCTCTTGTATTTTCAACTCACCCTCTCTCATGACTTTTTGTTTCCTACCTCTCTTCTTCATCTTCTTTCTTTTTTCCCCTTAATTTTTCGTCTTCGTGTCCATAACATCAGGAAATAAAACCCCCAGCAATTCATAATAAAGATTTTTCACACATATTTCAAGTGGAGTACTATAGCAAAAGCTGTACTGCTCCGCTTGTGAAAGTAAATCTGTTGGGCTTCTACTTGGTACTCAGACACCAATTCTGAGATCCACACTGCCAAACAGGACACGTAAAAAAAAAATATATATATATATATATATATATATAACATTAATAACACTAATGTATTGAATTTCCTTTTTTGGCCTTGCAATATTCTAATTTTCTGTGAAACCAAATATTGGATTGTCACTGACAATAGTCCATTTTCAATACTAGTAACAAAAATGAACATAAATGCTTCACTGTGTAATGAATCAATATAACGTGAGTTTCACCTTTTGATTTGAACCCCTAAAATAAATCAACTTTAAATGATAACCTAATTAACTGAGAAGTACCTCTAGATATATAAGAATATTTGTCAAAACAAAGATGATGTTCAAAGGTCCAAAGTAAAATTCAATAGGAAATTAAGAGCATAGACACAAATTCTATCTACTGGGACTCCTCTTACTGTGACGTAAACCACCTTCCACTTACCAAGTAACAGAAGGCATAAAATAATACCTGTGAAATCCTGAACACCTTTTGAAAAGTGTTTTTGTCACCTGGGGAGGGAACAAATTGAGTCGGCAACAAGAACGTTGCTACCAAAAGCAAAAATTTACACTTTTTGATCTTTAAACACTGCAACGGCCATCGGGACAGAAACCTTGAGTTGTGTGGCTTTACCCTGCAGGCCTAGTTAACAAAACTGCATGGACGTACAGGACACTCATAAGGCAGAAACTTCCGGAATAATATTTGGCATCACCACAATCACTGTGTGTCTATTTGGATATGTGAAATGGGATGCATGTTTAAATGTTATATAGTGTTTAAAGACCACTGGAGGTTCTCTAAACGGGAGATACAGAACTAAAGTGAGGGAATCCAAGAGTGTGTCTGTTGAAGGTTGTGGGGGAATGGGGGGTTGGGATAGATGGTGTAAACACGTCAGCCTACAAGGATTGGGCTAATATCCAGTTTGTTCTCCCCCCGCCTCAGCTCCACGGTGGCTGCAACGCAATTTCTTCCAATTGACCTCCCTGCCACTGGCACAATCACTCTCCACCGGAGACACGACGGCCCCCGAATACGGAGCAGTAAGCAGTGCTAGTCAGGCGCTCGAGAAGCCAGCCCATAGAAGAGGTGGGGAATGAACCAACCATGAGGCGGAAATTAGATGAATTAGACAGCAAGAAGAAGAAGGCAGAGGGAGGTGAAATAGTGGATTTATTCTGTGGTATAGTGGCAGTGACAAAGCACAAGCATTTAGAGATCAGCTAAGGAGGAAATTAGAAGCATTACAGCCAGTACTGTTTGTTTCAAGGCCTTCTTTCTCTTTCTCTTTGACTTTGACTTTTTTTCTGTCAGGATAGTGGGAATGAAACTGTATAACTAAATGGCAAGAAATAAAATAACCTAGAATTCTAGAAGTGTTTGAAAGCTTGTAGTTGAGTGATAGATGCACTGTAAGAAAGCTACAAAAGGTAAGCATACAGATGTCTGTAAGTAAAATTGCAACCGCACAAACATCAGGAAATCGGTTACATTTATAAGAGCAATGGCCCAGCCAAAGGCTAAAAGGCTTTATGACGGCAAAGGATTGCCAATAAATGTGAGGTTCAAGCCCTCTAAGAGCACCACTCTCGAGTAATAGGATTAGTCGAAGTCAAGAGCACAGCCATCTAAACTCTGTCTGCAGTACAAATCACTGAGAAGCATCTCTGCCATAGCCAGTACAGCTGTGCTGATGGTGCAAGAAAAATCCTGATTCCTACTCCACAATGCTGGACTCTGGCTTCTTATACTTGAACATACATGTGTTGTCATCCAAATCAACACATTGTCAACAACTTCTCCCAGAACCCTCCTCTGCAGAAACTGAAAAACAATTAAAAGACTGCAGTTCAAGAAATGCAGCAATAAATGAAAACAGTTAATATGTGGATGAATGAATTGATGGCTCCTGGCTTATCTATTATTCTCACTCCACTCAACACAAAGTGCTGACATCGTGTTTCCACCCACAGACACCACCCTGCATTCCCTTGCATTTTCACCTTGCCAATGGCAAGTGACTGGAAACCGTTCTTCTGTTTTTATGTTAAATGAAATTAGTGCAATGCATCAGTGAGTGCATTTTTCCCACTGAAAATCACTCTGTAATCTGTTCTGCACATAAAAGAAAAGCAGCAGGGCACCTGAAGGTTGGCCACTCTGAAGACCGTGTACCTTCCTATTTCAAACATATAAGTAAAACCATTGATTTTTTTTGTCCACCTTCCTCTTCTTTATTCTCTTCTGCAAATTTATTTCTCCACTTTTCCTCTCAGTATGAGAAGTGGCCTTCTGAACTGATTTGAACATGTTAATCTTTCTATTAGACTTTAAATATACATCCAAATTTGTTAAGCTGACATGTTTTCTTACACATTAGTATGTTAGGCTGTATGTGCATCTGCACATGGACAAGCTGTACTGCTGTTTTCCTTTCTCGGCTCTGTGACTGCTCTTAACATGCAGCCCGCTTCTTTACCCAAAGGCTTATTTCTGCACATTTCCAACTTATTTCTGCACATTTCCAACAATCTCTAACAACTTGATGGGTATTAAAGTTCCTGGATCTGGCTGGACCGGTCTCTCTATGCCGCTGTAAAAAGAGAACCCCTTTCGATGCAGGAGGAATTCACAATGCCCATAGGTCCTTATTTGTTCCTGCTCCTTTGCCCTGCGGAGACAAATTCCACTGTGGGAGTGGTAAGCAACGTTGGGAAATGTGCTGCAAAATGGAAAGAGCAAAGTACAGCAAAGAGTGATGAGATTGCTCAAAGATTTAATTCAACTCTGAGTAGATGGCAGCTTGATATATATAAATGAAAGGGATCGAGAGAGATGAGAGAAAACAGGCAGCTGCTGCGTGGGGGATCATAATGGCTTCCTCAAAGCTAAATAGTAGAGACATAATACAAGCTAATTTGATATTGTATATTAGTACTCCAGCATCAATGTACAGTCACAAAGCTGAGGATTGCATGCTGTAGCTCATGGTTTGCCACAGCTGGAGGGGTCATGACGAGCTGATCTCTAATGACAGGACGATATGAGCAGATAAACAAGAACATTCAATTGTTTTTTGCTGAAACTATTATTCAAAAACTCCAAAAAATTGATTAGCAGATCATTCTCTCACATAAGCTTAAAAGCCAGAGGCAATGTGAATCAGTGGTGAAATTAGCAAATTGAAGGTAACAGTAATGTAAGTCAGAAAATACTGGTTTAGTGTTATGACTTAGCGTATGGCCAGAATTATCAGCCCCCTTGATTAAATCACACACAACTCTTAATATTTCCATGGAAATTACCATAATAAAAACTGTTCATACTTCTATTGCTTCCAAACTAAGACAACAGAATTCCCACCAAAATATTTGATCAGTACACTTCATTGATGTGTTCAACAAGAAAACTGAAAAATAACAAGGCCAAAATTATTAACCCTCCTGTGTTTTCTTTTCATTTTCAAGGCAAATCTGATATTCAATCAACTTTAAAACCACACCTGAACATTCAGTTAGCTTTCACAACACACGTGAGTAATGAACCAGCACTAAACATTACATAAGAAACTGTGGTTAGCAGGGCTAGTGGAATTTGAACACTTTGATGACACTGACACTTTTGGTAAGAAACAAATTCCTCATGCCAAAAAACAGAAAGCAGCCTGGATATCAGAAACAGGATGATAGATGCTTATTATGAGAGTGAAGGCTACACCGCCATTTCCAAACATGTCATGGTGTCTAGAATAGCTGTACAATGCATCATTGCACAACACTAGGAGATAAATTATGTTGCAAACAAACCTGGACATGGCCATAAGCATAATATTTCAAAGGTTTTGAAGAGAAAAGTAATCAGCGATATCAACAAGGACCCCCGGGGTCTCGGCCAAGGGGATTGTTGCTCAGCTTATCTCTTCAGGAGTTGATGTGTCAAGGAAGACACTTTTGAGCTCTTCATCGTGGAGAACTCTGAGGTCGCTGTCCAAGAAAAACTCTATTGCTGAAGCAACAATAATCAAAGATCTTTGGTCTGATGAGACTAAGCTTGAGCTTTTTGGGAACATGGATGTTGCTTTTCTTTGGAGCAGGAAGGTATGGGCCTTCAACCCTAACAACACAGCTCACATTGATAAACATGGTGCTGGGAGTATCATTATGGGGTTGGTCTGGTGCTTCAGGCAATGGGAACCCTGTTCGAGGTAATAGAATCACGAAAAAAGAGCAGTATGAAGGCATCTGGAAAAGCAATTTTAAGACATCTGCTGCAAGTATTCCTTTAAGCTGTCGATGGGTTTTTCAGCAAAATTAACTAAACATACCAACAAGTTGATCACAAACTTTTTGAGGAAAATGAAAATTTGAGTCCTAGAGTGGCCTTCACAGAGCACAGATCTCAATCCCATTTAGAATCTGTGGCAGCTGCTTAAGATCAATGTCCATGCATGAAGACCATGCAATCTAGATGAGATGGAGACAATTTGCCACAGAAGAGTGGGCTCATTTACCTCAAGAGATGTGTGCCAATCTAGTGAACAACTACAGCGAGAGGCCATTGCCAGTTGTGGGACAAAGATGCCACACAGTTGACCATTTCATGTTTATAGGGCAACATTTCAGGCTTGACATTTTTCAGTTTTCATCTTATAATTCAACACATCAAAAAAATATACTGATTAAACATTGTTGGGTGTGTGTGTCTGTGTTTGGGCGCATGAGGGTGGGAACGTGTAATTGTGTCTTTGTTTACCTGTTTATCTGTCAGGCTGGATCTTGGGCTGCCCCCTCTCTTGGATCATCTCAGCCCCCCCACTAAATATGGTGCCTATTCCCCCTCCAATACAGTCCCTGTCTGTGATTTGTGCCTCTCCCAGCTGGTGCGTTGGTGGTTCTTAGTGTCTGGGCCTGGGTACTCGGGGGTGCTGGATCTGCTCCAACGTAGCTGACCGGTGGTAGAGCCTGTGGGCTTGTCGCTCCAGCCCCCATGGGGTTCTGCACTTTGGCTGCTAAATGGTTCCCCTGGGGCTCTCCTCTACTCTTCTTTGGGGGGTGCAGTTTTTCCTGTGATGATCCTCTGGGGGTTCCTGTATTTTGGGAGCCTTTAAATGTATGTGGCTCCGATCTTCTCCTTGTCTGCCTCGGGTATTAGGGGGCAGATGTGTGGCTCCTCACTATTGAACATATAGAGACACCTTTTATACACAAGCACTCTGTCACAAACTCATAGGTGTTTACAGATATGCTCTGTCTTGGGCTGCAGTTGGCACTTGGATTAATCTGCACTGTGTGTTTTTCAATGACGTTGTTATATATCCATTTGTTGTTTGTCGCTGTGGCTTCTTGGTTCTCTTTTTTTTCTGTAGAGATATCAACAAGGATCCCCGGGTCTCGGCCAAGGGGATTGTTGCTCAGTTTGTCTCTTCAGGAGTTAATGTGTCAAGGACGAAACTTGTGAGCTCTTCATCGTGGAGAACTCTAGGTCGCTGTCCAAGAAAAACTCAGGTGTAGAAGCAGACTTCTAGGGTGTTTTCTTGTATTCTCTTTATCTTTATTTCTCCATTCTATCCTTACCTCCCTCTTTCCCTTTTAACTTTTTGCCCCATTTCTCTATTATTTTTCCTCTTTTTCCCTTTCTTTTCCAACTCTTAAACTTAAAGAAAGAATACTGCTAGTTTAATAATTACTTAGGATAGCAAATTCAATGTTTTGGAGAGGCCATGACAAAGTCCTTATCTCAGTTTCATAAAGAAATTGTTTCAAGAAAAAAATTCATAAACAAAATATATTGTTAATTATTTTGGCATTTAGCAAAGAGGAATCATTTCGGTATTCCTAACTGACCCAAAAAAGGATAGGTGTATTTGGATTTAATGTTAGAAGGTGACAAAGGGTTATGTGTCATTTTAAATAGTAGATAACTTGATGTGTTTAACTGTTGTACAGAACTGCAGAAACAGCAAGTCTCAGTTTAACTAAAAATAAAATTGAGAATTTTCATCACAGATTTTAATCTATGCACCCAGTCAGTCTATAATGTGATGCCCAGACAGAACTAACTGCCAAACAGTCAAAGTTTGCCATTACCACCTCCTGTCCTTACATCCTCATTGGCTTCCCCCTTGTCTTTTCATGTGGTCTACTTTCAAACATCCTCACAACACAGACTGATAGCTATCGTCCCAAGCTACCAAGGCTCAAATCTGCTTCACTCTATGATGCTCTGGGTTGGCTTTCAGTCTGTCCTCACACACTGACACTTTGTTCAATGTCACACTTCGCCAGGACGTGCTAAGAAAACAAAACTAAGACTGTTCAGTCATTGCGCTATCCCAGAATGTGAACAGACACATATGTGGTAACAAATATATGCACTGTCACATATGCTGATGCACACACGCATGGTCATACACACCTCTTATAAACCACTCAGCTGGAAGAATAGTGTGTCAGCCGTTGCTCAGTGGAAAAAGATAGACAGTGACAGAAAGAAAAGGAAAAGCTTAGATACTGAATTGAATATGTAGGAGAGAATTCCTGAGGAATGCAGTATGAAAGGGGTATGGTGACATGAAGGGATTTAAAGAACATGAATAAAGTAAAAACTGAAATAGAAAGAGACACAGCGAAAGACAAGGAATAAAAAATAAAGGGAGGTGTACAAAAAAGCTGAGAATTCACCTTTATTTGCCTTTATTTACTTCTCTCTGTCCCATTTCATATTTATTCAAGTCATCGGACTATTCTTCCTTCCTGCCATTTAAGCACCTCTGTGTGTCACTGTCTGAAGCAACTTTTTGCCTGGTTGTTTTGAAACATGATATCCTACTGCAGCGCAAGCCCTCATTGAGTCAAGTCATGTACTTTAACAATAAAAAACAGCAAATTTATGTTTAAGAGTAAACAATGACTTCAGACACCCCACTATGCACTGATAATATACTCATCTTTGTCTTGGCCCTTTTTGCTGCCAAAACAGACGAAACCCAGGTTAACTGTCACCAAGATGTTATGGATCTGACTTGTTGGTACAGTACATCACACAGATGCTCAATTGGATTGAGATCTGAAGAATGTGAAAACTGAATTAGCATTTCAAACTGAATGTTATGCTCCTCAAACCATTCCTGGACTGTCGTTGCTTTGTGATCAGGACGGATTATCTTGCCAAAAGAGGACATCAGTCATTACTGTTTACGCCCTCGTAGTTATTAACAGATAAATTGTATATTTTGGCACCTTACCAACGTCATCTTCTTCAGCGATTTGAGCAGTAGGTTGTCAGCTGGACTGAACCACATAGCCAGCCTTCACTACCCACTTGCATCAATGAACCAAGACCTTGTTCTCCGTTCCTGTTCCTTCCTTGAACCACTTTTGACAGTGACCACTGTACACCAGGAACACCCATCTAAATCACCAGTTTTAGAGTTTTGATCCAGTTGTCAATTTGGCCCTTGTCAAACTCTCAGATATTTACATTGCTTATTTTCCCTAGCTCTAAATACATGAAGTTCAAAAACAAAATGTTAAATTGCTGCCTCACAAATCCCATCAACTAGCAGGGGCAAATATGAAGAAGATAAGTGTGATTCACTTCACTTGTCTGTGGTCATAATGTTATGCCTCATCAGTGTATCTCAGGAAAGGGCAATTCAGAAAAAAACTCATTTATTCCTTGCTATGACTAAATGCAAATGATGATTAAACACAGTACTCCTGCCCTTGCCTAAACACTTTGTCTCAATCCCAATATAAACCCTTTCCAACTCCAACTAATGAAGTACGGAAAGAACACTCCTGAGTTATAAAAGGGATGTGGTGAGTTTAATTAAACAATGCTAATGAGCAACTAATTAAATGCTTTTCGATCAAAACAAGTCAGTAATTACCTAGAGCAGAGATGGATAATGAGCTCACTACAGTCACTTGCAGACAGGCAAACCCATGTAGATCAATTCCCTTAGTATTAATGACCACCTTCTTTTCTCCATCTTGCCCTCACCTATGTCTTTCTATACTCCAACTCTTTCAATATGTCAGACCACAAAAGGGATGAGAGAGAGTGACATGAAGCCTGGGAAAGAGCTCTTGAAGGAATACTTTCACTTGACTGTTGACAGAAACATCAAACATGCTTTTTATGCCACCGTCACTCACTCTCTCTTCTATTCACTTCCGTCATCTATTGATTCTAAACCTGGTTTGTTCTTATGGAGGTATGTCACTGCTCTCAGATTTTTTTTCTCTGAATGGGCATTAGCCATCAGGAGAAAAAGTCAGTAGAGCCATCCTTTGTTGATAGTTCTCCTTTTACAGTCACACCCACAGTTTGTGTCTGTGCTTGGGTTCTTCTCTTGGTTGATAAGATCACAGATACAGACACTGGAAATGTCCCTACATGCAAACCACAACTACATAATAAACAGGGCAAACTTCAACCTAGATCCTGTTGAAAGAATTTTAGAGGAAAAAAGAAAAGCAGTGGGAACGTCAAGAAAGAAAATAAGTAAGTGGAATTCCCCTGATTGACAAAGAAGCCCAGACGCCTGTTTGATAAGTAAAGAAAAAACATGTACCAGTGGAAAGAAGAAAAGTGGAAAGATTGGAAGTCACAGCACCCAAGAAGTGAGGGCATGCGGTTGGGAACAAGATGGTGATAAATGGCCAGGGAGAGTGAGGCAGGACCTGTGCATAGATAGATCTAGCAAGGGAGGCCAAAGAGAGATAAATAGATAGATATAAATATATAGCAATGTCCTGATAGTTTTTTTGATCCTGTTCTTCTCACAGAAAAAAGATTCAGTTCCTCAGAAACACTTCTGTCAACAGGGAACAGTATCTGTTTTCGATTGTCATGACTTTTCGTTCAAACAAAAAGTTGAACGTGCTTAATTGTATACCTTTCCACAAGTATTGTGCTGACGCTATGCATATAATCACAAGATACACAGCTCAGAATTTGAAGGTCAATTTCTTATCTTTGTTTTTTTTGGTTGTCGCTTTTGACGAGAATGCAGATCCTTCCCTTTCCCCTGAGAATCCAAAGGCCTACCAACATTTTTAAATTATTATTCCATAACACACATATGTTCAAAGGTACAAAGAATAAAGCAGAGCAGTTTTGGTGTACTTTGTTAATCCTTCCTGTTATCTGTTATTCTTGTTGTGTTTCACCTTGGAACCGTAGACATGTCTCAACACAGCTTGACATGTCATAAAAAATATGGTTTCATTTGAAATAGCTTCTTATATTTCTGGGAGTCCTCTCACTTCATTTTATACATTTATATAAAATAGCTAACACTGGGTCTTCTTCTTTGGGGTCAATGTTACTCAAAATGCTTGATATCAAGTAGGACTGGGCGATAAACTGAAAATGTACAGATACCGCAATTTATGACTATTACCGAAGTCATGCCAAAGTTGGTATATTCAGTGTTTTTTTTCTTAGATGAGTGTAAGGGGGTACTAGTGCGCCTGTGTGTGTGATGTAGACATGCTGGTTTGACCTCTCCAACACAACTTTCTTTAAAAAGGCATGATACCACAATAAAACCACTCAGGAGCTGACATAATCGACTCACACCCTTGGCTTAATCATCACTCTGCACACCTGAAATGTCACTGCCGAAGAAACCCCCAAATCTAGGGAAAAATAAGACCATCGACGAATACATTAGCAATGCTAATGCTAGCAACCCTGATGCTGGTGGGGCCTCGGCTGAGCCCAAAGTTGGCACTCCAGATGACAAGACCAAAATGTACGAGATATGCCAGGAAATTTGCAAGAGAATGTTTGAATCAATCCAGGTGAAACTTGATGAACGGTTAGATGCATTTGAGGCAAAGTTTCAGTCGGTGCTAATTGCAGAATTTAATGGGAAGTCAGGAATTAGCAGTCAACGCAATCGATGAGCGAATGGGAGCCCTTGAAGCCAAATGCAACTTGGAGGCTCGTTCTTGGTGACTCAACATAGAAATCGTTGGCATAAAAGAAGATTCAGAAGAAGGGGGACAGACTAAGTTTATTTCCAACCTCATCCCCGAATTGCTTGGTAAGCAACACTTCCCACATCCACTCAAGGTTGACCACCCTCATCGCTCTCTATGGCCTAAGCCAGCTGCGGTGGAGAAGCAGCACACCATCATCACCCGAATACATCACTTTCAGATGAAAGAACTTATCTTACGCTTCACCAGGATGCAACCGATGGAATACAAGGGGAATAAAGTGCTGATCTTCCCAGACTATGCTACCGAAGTAATGAGCCAGCGCCGCGCCCTCCAGAATGTTATGGTAGCCCTGAGAGAGGAAGGAATTAAATTCCAACTATGCTACCTGGTGAAACTGCGTGTGCAGTGGAAGGGTGGGGATGTCCCAGAGGTTTTCAATGATCCAGCACAGGCAGAGGTGGCTCGCCAGCGAAAGAAACAAAGCGCTACAAAGAAGGAGTAATGTGCATATTGGCATATGACAGGATTTTTTTATTTATTCTGCCTGATAAGGTGAGCAAGTTTCTTGTCTGCATTGTGCGCCACACTGTGGACTACCTGACAGACTGCATTGTAAAGCTTTGAATATCAGATTTGTCTATCTGCATGCTATTTATCAATACACCATGGTGCAGATCAGCATTTCCAGAAAGTGAATAGCTTAGTAAGAACATCTGGTAAAGTGTCATAGTTATATTGTTAAATAAATGGTTTGTTGCAGTGGAGAGTGTTGTGACTTGATTTGGTTAGGTTCGCAATTTGTCCAGCTGCCTCAGTTTGGTTTATAATGGGGAGACGTGAGTCATGTTCAGGGGAAGCGGGGAGTGGTTTGGGTGTTTTGTATTGTTCTGTGGCTCAGATGTGCATGTTCTATCCATCTATGTCATGCAAGGTCAAACTACCGATTCCTAGACAGATCATCCACAAGACTAGTGTCAGAAACAGTGTCTGTAAAACGTTTAAATAATATCTTTAAAACTAGGAATATGGTAGATATTTGGAGGACTCAACATACTATAGGCAGAGTACTCATTGTGTTCATATATTCACAAATCTTACAGTAGGACTTAATCATCTGCAAAAGGTTTAACTATATCTGACATCTCGGTAATTGATATTGCATTATCTGGCCATTTTTGTGTTTTCTTTAAAAGTACCATCTCTGCTAAACTATCTAGCCACAGTGAGATAACTGTAAAAAAGCATTTTCTAGGGGACAGTTCAGTTGAAACCTTTATACAAATTTACCCTTCCACCACACCCCCCTCATCTCCCAACTCCAACTCAGTACATAAGCTGGTAGATAATTTCTTTGCGAAAATTTCAGACATCATTGATTCCATTGATTTCTCCAACTAAATTGAAAGTAGTCTCAGGTAGAAAGAAGTCCCCTTGGACAAGCAATCCACTGGTATGTAGTGAAGAAAGGGAATGTTGACGAGCCGTGAGAAAATGGCAGAAAACTTGACTCCAGGTTCACTGTGAGATCTACAAAGAGACACTGAACATAAATCAGTTAACTTTAAAAGATGCTAGGGAATCTTTCTTTTCTGAATTCATTAACAGAAACATTAATCATGCACGGACTATGTTTGCAACAGAGGAAAGTCTAACTAATCCTCCATTGAGAGTAGCTCCTAAACTAAATTCTACCAGGGCCTGCAATGAGTTTGCCAGGTTTTTCACTGAAAAGATTGTAACAATTAGACGGACGGTCTGTACCACAGCACCGAACCGACTACCAATGTTATACCCAATAAACACCAATCTTCGAATTCATTAACCAATTAAGCTCCTCCTCTTGCTGTCTTGATATCCTACCCCCAGCTTTCCTTAAGAAAGTTTTCCATGTCATGGGTCTGATCTGATTCAAAGAGTAAACTCATCACTCACGTCAGGTGTCTTCCCCCAGGCATTAAAAACAGCAGTTATTAAACCAGTGCTAAAAATAATAATCTGGACAACATGTTTATGCGCAACCACAGGCCAATCTCTAATCTTCCATTCATCAGTAAAATTATTGGAAAAGCTGTGTTTCAGCAGTTAAATAGCTTCCTAACAATGAACAACTGCTTTGATGTTTTTCAGTCTGGTGAAAGAGAGAGAGAGAAAGAAAGAAAGAGAGAGAGAGAGAGAAAGAAAGAAAGAGAGAGAGAGAGAGAAAGAAAGAAAGAGAGAGAGAGAGAGAAAGAAAGAAAGAGAGAGAAAGAGAGAAAGAAAGAAAGAAAGAAAGAAAGAGAGAAAGAGAGAAAGAAAGAAAGAAAGAAAGAAAGAGAGAAAGAGAGAAAGAAAGACAGAAAGAGAGAGAGAGAGAGAGAGAGAGAGAGAGAGAGAGAGAGAGAGAGAGAGAGAGAGAGAGAGAGAGAGAGAGAGAGAGAGAGAGAGAGAGAGAGAGAGAGAGAGAAAGAAAGAAAGAAAGAAAGAGAGAAAGAAAGAAAGAAAGAAAGAAAGAAAGAAAGAAAGAAAGAAAGAAAGAAAGAAAGAAAGAAAGAAAGAAAGAAAGAAAGAAAGAGTGAGCTGCTACACAGCACACAGTCAGAGAACTCCGGCACAGCCAGGATACATAAATACAATCATAAATAAAATCATGAAGATCAATAGTAATTAAACTTAGTACAAATGACAGGTTATCCCCTCACACACAGGGGGGATCTATTGTACAGAGAAATAGCAAACGGGAGGAAGGATTTCCTAAACCTCTCTCTGTGGCAGAGAAGTTGCCACAGCCTGTTAGATAAGGAACTCCTCTGCCCCTCAAGAATGGAATGCAAGGGGTGAGAGGTATTGTACATGATGGCCACATGTTTACTGATGGACCTCCTATGTCTTATGGTCTCCAAGGTTTCCAAGTTGATGTTCAATAGTTTTAATGGCCTTCCGGATCAATTTGTTAATGCTACTGGCGTCCCTGCATGTAATACTGCCCCCCCAGAACACAACAGAATACATAATCGCACTGGACACCACTGCCTGATAAAACAGTCCCAGAAGTCTACTACACACATTGAATGATCTTAGCTTCCTCAAGAAGTAAAGTCTGCTTATTCCCTTCGGGTACACAGCCTCAGAATTTACCACCCAGTTCAACCAGGAGTCAAGATGCATTCCTAAGCATTTATATGTATCCACCATCTCCACCTCTTCCCCAGCCAAATGAACGGAACCCCTCCTCCTGAAGTCAATGACCATCTCCTTGGTTTTATTCACATTCAGGACGAGATTATTCTCCCTGCACCAACCTGCAAAACCTCCCACCAGATCCCTGTACTCCCCCTCTCCCCCATCCCCAACAATACATCCAACCATAGCTGAGTCATCTGAACTCGTGTTCGAACAGTATTTAAAATCAGACGTATACACAGTGAAGAGAAATGATCATAAAACTGTCCCTGGGGAGCACCCATGTCACTGACCACCACATCTGACATGACATTCCCCATACAACAAACTGAGGTCTATCGGACAGGTAATCCCGGATCCATGACACCATAGACAGGGGAACCCCACTAGGTGTAGTAATAGACTCAGACCTGAACCTCCAGGGTCACATAAAGGCAATAACAAGGTCAGCCTTCTATCACCTGAACACCATTTCTAGGATTAAAGGACTGATGTTACAACAGGACCTCAAAAAACTCCTCCATGCGTTTATCTTTAGTCGGATTGATTATTGCAACAACATTCTTATAGGTCTGCCTAAAAAGTCAATTAGACAGCTGCAGCTGATCCAGAACGCTGCTGCTCGCGTCCTCACTAGAAACAGGAAAATAGAGCACATCACCCCAGTTCTATGGTCTTTACACTGGCTCCCTGTAGCTCAGAGAATAGACTTCAAAATACTTTTACTAGTTTATAAATCATTGAATGGCTTAGCACCAAAGTATGTTGAAGATCTGCTGTTACTATACCAACCCCCCAGACCACTCAGGTCCTCGAATTCCAGTCTACTCAACATCCCTAGAATTAGAATCATACATGGAGAAGCAGCTTTCAGTTTCTGTGATCCTCTAATCTGGAACAAACATCCAGACAACTGCAAATCTGCTGAAACACTGAGTTCTTTAAAAATAATAACTAAAAACGTATCTGCTTCGGGCTGGCTTTGAGTAATGTTTTCATGCATGTGCTTCTTGCTTTATTGTTGTTTTTACTTTATATGCTTTGTCTGTGTTTTACTGCAATGTTTATTTTACCCCTTAATAATGTAAAGCACCTTGAATTACCTTGTTGTTGAAAGTGTGCTATACAAATAAAATGGCCTTGACTTGCATTTTAACTAACCCCACTGATCTAAACCACAGTTTTAGTGAGTCATATTGTGAGTTATACTCTTCTAAGTATAACGTGTTACAATTCGATCTTAATTTCATTGATTCCCTCCCACTGCCTGAACCGAGGAACTCTGACTATCTTGACTCTGATGTTAACCTTCAGGAGGTTATTATTGCTATAAAATCATTCCCATCAGGCAAGACAGTGGGGCCTGATAGCTTCGGTCCAGAGTTCTATAAGACCAGTTTTATAAGATCGCTTTCTGCCAAACCTGTTTTATTTGCTAATTTTAGCGCGTTTGAATATACTGCAACTGTTTTAGTGCTCCTCAGATTTTATGTGTCACAGTTTATAGGCCTCCCAAAAACAGCACACTTTTTACTCAAGAATTTTCAGAGTTTTTATTAATTCCGCACAACTCTTATGAAAATATCGTTTTTGCTGGTGATTTTGATCTCATGTGGATAAACTTTTAGACCCTTTATCAACAGATCTTTTTTTATTATTCAAAATTTTATGGATTTTGGTCAACATGTCATGCAGCTGACACACAACAGAGAACACACACTGGACTTGGTCATCAAATATGGCCTGTCCACCACTGTGTCCTCTGTTGTTGACTTTGCTGTCTCTGATCACTGCTGTGTATTTTTTGACATCAACAGTTTTATTAAGCGGGATACCTCTGTGAGAACTGTCAGGAAGTGTCATCCAATTCCTGAAGTGGTTGCAGGTTTTCTTGAAGTTTTTTGCAAAGATACCTCCTATTGCTTTACCTGCCCCTTGTGATTTTATAATCACAGATTTTAATAGTAGCCTTAAATCCGCTCTCGATCTGCTTGCTCAACTAAAAGTTATAAGTTCATACTCAAAACTTACATTGCCGTGGAGAAATGAAAACCTTAAAAAACAAAAGAGGAATTGCATGGTGGCAGAGAGAAAATGGAGGAATCATAGAATCACAATAAACCATAAAATATACACAGAACTTCTCAAATCATACAATTACACAGTAAGAACTTCAAGAAATGCATACTTTTCTAACATCCTTACTGATCAGAAAAATAATCCAAAAATAATATTTTACACCATTGACAAAATTATTAACCGTGCTACTAATGCATTTCAAAAAACACTCCTTGTGAGAAGTTTGCAGATCACTTCGGAGGGAAGGTAGACACCATCAGATGTAATTTTTTATCTTCTCAAATAGTTTTGTGCTGGTAGAAGCTGAGATTCTTGATAAAGTTTTCTCCCAACACATGTCTTTGCGACCCAATTCCCACTTCATTTTTTAAAGCAATTTTATGGATCTTTTAGAGATGAGATTTTAACCTTGATGAATTGCTCCCTTCAGACAGAGGTATTTCCTGCTGCCTTTAAAGGGGTGGTGGTGAGGCCCCTATTGAAGAGAGCAATTTAGATGTCAACAATTTAAAAAATTTTCGAACAGTATCTAATTCAATTCAATTCAGTTTATTTATATAGCGCCAATTCACAACAGTTGTCATCTCAAGACATTTAACAAGAAGTCATTTCAATAAATTTATACAAACATTGCAATCAGTTAAAAAGTTTCCTATTTAAGGAATCCCAGCAGATTGCGTCAGTCATTGGCGTGAGGTTGGGCAGACTTTCCAACCACAGCAATCCTTCAGCAATCCCTCATACTGAGCAAGCATGTAGCAACGGTGAAGAGGAAAAACTCCCCTTTAACAGGAAGAAACCTCCAACAGAACCAGGCTCAGTAGGAGCGGCCATCTGCCACGACCGTCTGGGGGTTTGAGAAGACAGAGCAGAAACACAGAAGGAACAGAAGATCTGATATAGGAGTACTTTCTATGTTACAGAAAGTAAAAAGTTGATAACAGGTCACAGTGGATGTTCGGTTACTGGGAGCATCACCCCAGTCGATGCCCCCCGTCCAACAGGGCATTGCAGCCAAGCAGGATACCAGACCAGGTATATCTTCTATGGAGAGAAAACACTGAGAGAAAACCAAGTTAACAGTCGAAATAACAGAATGTACTGTAATACAACTGGAGAGTCGTAGCAGAAAAGGAAGTAGCAGAGTGAAGAAAATTGGTAAGTCTGTCCTCCAGCAGTCTAAGCCTATAGCAGCATAACTACAGAGCTAGCTCAGGATGACCTTAGCCACTCTAACTATAAGCTTTATCAAAAAGGAATGTTTTAAGCCTGGCCTTAAAAGTAAACAGAGTGTCTGCCTCACGGACTAAAGCTGGGAGCTGGTTCCACAGGAGAGGAGTCTGATAACTAAAAGATCTGCCTCCCATTCTACTTTTAGAAATCCTAGGACCTAGAAGTAAACCTGCAGTCTGAGAGCAAAGTGCTCTGTTAGGAACATATGAAACAATTAGATGTTTGATGTTTGATGGAGCTTGATTATTAAGGGCTTTGTATGTAAGAAGAAGGATCTTAAATTCTATTCTGGATTTAACAGGGAGCCAATGAAGGGAAGCTAAAGCAGGAGAAATGTGATCTCTTTTTAATATTCATCAGAACTCTTGCTGCCGCATTTTGGATCAACTGAAGGCTTTTAATGGCATTTTGTGGACTTCCTGATAGTAAGGAATTACAGTAGTCCAGCCTTGAGGTAACAAATGCATGGACTAGTTTCTCAGCATTACTCCTGGACAGGATGTTTCTAATTTTAGCAATATTCCGGAGGTGAAAGAAAGAAATCCTAGAAACCTGTTTAATATGGGATTTAAATGTCCAGTCTTGGTCAAAAATAATGCTGAGGTTCTTTTCGTTATTACTGGGGGCCAATTTAATGCCATCCAGATGAAGTGATTGACAAATCAGTTTCTGTTTAAGAACTTCTGGTCCAAAGACTGCAGCTTCTGTCTTGTCCATGTTTTTATGTCTTCCAGACATGCCTGTAATCTACCTAACTGACTGGGTTCATCAGGATTTATGGATAAATATAGTTGTGTATCATCGGCATAGCTGTGGAAATTTATCCCATGTTGTCTAATGACTCTACCAATTGGGAGCATATATATGGTGAAAATAATTGGTCCAAGCACAGAACCCTGTGGAACTCCACAAGTAACCCTTGAGAGTGAAGATGATTTATCATTTAGATGAACAAACTGGAATCTATCAGACAAATATGATTTAAACCAGCCTAGTGCTGTTCCTTTGATCCCTGCAACATGTTCAAGCCTTTCTAAGAGAATATTATGATCGACTGTGTCAAAAGCAGCACTGAGATCTAACAAAACCAGAACAGACACAAGTCCATTAACTGAGGCTATGATATCATTAGTAACCTTCACCAGTGCTGTTTCAGTGCTATGATGAGCTCTAAAACCTGACTGAAACTCTTCAAACAGCTCGTTACTGTTTAGATGCTCACAGACTTGATTAGCAACAATTTTCTCAAGGAGTTCGGATAAGAAAGGACGGTTAGATATAGGTCTGTAATTTACTAAGTCATCTTGACCAAGGGAAGGTTTCTTGAGTAAAGGTTTAAATACAGCTATTTTAAATTCCTGTGGTACGTATCCGTTTACTAAGGATAGATTCATCTTATCCAAAATGGGGCCAGGAACCAAATGGAACACTTCCTTAAATAATTTGGTTGGGACTGGGTCCAACATACAAGTTGAAGGTTTAGATGAGGCTAGTATTTTTGATAATTCCGATTATTAAGATAATTAATTTTATTTATGAAGAATCCCATAAAATCATCACTGCTAAGTGCTGCGGGAATAGTTGACTCAACAGAGCTATGACTCTGTGTAAGTTTGGCAACTGTACTAAAAAGAAACCTAGGATTGTTTTTATTCGCCTCTATTAATGATGAAAAATATGCTGTTCTAGCTTGTCGAAGGGTCTTTTTATACAGCAGTAGACTGTTATTCCAGGTTAAATAGGAATCCTCTAGGTGTGTAGAGCGCCATTTTCTCTCCAACTTCCTAGTATTCTGCTTTAAAGTACGCAACTCTGCGTTAAACCAAGGAGTCAGCCTCCTATGGCTAGCCACCATCTTTTTTAAGGGGGCTACACTATCTAATGCCAAACGCAATGAGGAAGTAACGCTGTGAACCAGACCATCAATTTGTGAAGGGTTAGAGATAGAATTGCTGCCATCCACTGTGTTACCCCGAGACACTGAGGAAAGTAAGAATGGAACAGATTCTTTAAAAATTGTTACAGCATTGTCTGATAAAGCTCTACTATAATGAAATTTTATTTCAGATTTAAGATGGTCAGTTAAAGTAAATTCAAAAGTTATCAAGAAGTGGTCAGACAGGACCGGGTAATGTGGGTGGAATGTTATTTCCTCACACTTAATACCGTATGTCAGTACAAGGTCCAAAGTGTGTTTACCAGAGTGGGTCGATCCCTGTACTTTTTGAGTAAAGCCAATTGAGTCTAAAATAGCACTAAAGGCTGCATTTAGGCTATCACTTTCAGTATCCACATGAATATTGAAGTCCCCCACTATAATGACCCTATCAGTATTTAATACTAAATCAGATAAAAAATGTGAGATCTGATCCAAGAATTGAGAGTAAGGGCCTGGTGGACGATACAAAACCACAAACAAAAATGGTCTTAATGTTTTGCAACCTGGATGAGGAAAATTAAGGGTTAGATGTTCAAAAGAACTGTAGCTATCAATTGATCAGGGACTAATTAGTAAATCAGAACGAAAAATGGTTGCAACTCCTCCTCCTCGCCCAGTATTTCTAGGAATGTGAAAATTGAAATGTCTGGAAGGAGTTGACTCATTTATACTGACATAATCCTCCTGCTGCAACCAGGTTTCTGTGAGACAAAGGAAATCAATGTGATTATCACAAATCAAGTCATTTACTAACAAAGTCTTTGAGGAGAGAGATCTTATGTTTAATAAACCACATTTAATAGATTTATTTTTCTGTTCAGTCAAAGTTGTATTTACTTTTTATGAGATTTCCATAATTTGCTTTTGTTGGCTTAACTTTTAATCCATTTAAATTTGGCCGTGGGCAAGACACTGTTTCGACAGGGTAATGGGTGGGTAACAGTACAGAAGCAGCAGAGAGGTGGGTTAAACTACGACTCTGCTTCCTGGTCTGGACCCTGGGTTGTCAGTGTTTTAGAGGACTAATAAATTTGGCCAAATTCCTAGAAAGAAGAGCTGCTCCATCCAAAGTTGGATGGATGCCATCTCTCCGGATCAGACCAGGTTTTCCACAAAAAGTTCTCCAGTTATCAACTTACCATTTTTGAGCAATTATTTTTTTACAAATGCTTGTTTTAATTCTGCTTAATGATTTTATTAATATACACAATGTTCTGCAGACATTTCAGGATGGTTTTAGAGTGAACCACAGCGCCAAGATAGCCAATTTGAAGATTTTAAATGGTTTTAGATTGAACTATGATGCACAGATGGTGACAGTGTTGGTTTTACTGTCACCATAAGCGCTGCCTTTGATACAGTAGACCACACTATTCTTTTAACCCGTTTAAAACAGATTGGCCTCTCTGGTGCTGTTCACAAATGGTTCACAAACTATTTCAGAGACAGGACTTTTATGGTAAGTTTAGATACCTGCTCCTCTGAGGTTCACAAAATTAACTGTGGTGTGCCCCGGGGTTCAATTTTAGGCCCGGTGCTTTTGAACAATTATATATTCCCTCTTGTCAGTGTCATCAGAAGACATGGAGTGAATTTCAGTTATGCTGATGATACACAGTTGTACATATCCATGTCTCCCGAAGACACACGGCCAACGGATGCACTTTTTAACTGCATTTTAAACATCAAATCCTGGATGGCAGAAATCTTTCTCCAGCTCAACCAGGACAAAACTGAAGTTTTTCGTAATCAGTCCTGATGCTCAGAGAGAGAAGCTTTTACCAAAACTACAATCAATGTCCATCCTTATTTACAAGTGAAGAACCTGGGTGTCATTTTTGATACTGAGCTAACTTTTATCCCTCACATTAAAAACATTACTAAAATAGGTTTTTATTATCTAAAGAACTTCGGCAGAAAAACCGCCCCATTCTCTTTTGGGCAACACAGAGACACCGTTGCATGCTTTTATCACCAGTCGAATTGATTATTGTAATGCCCTGCTTTCTGGTCTTCCCAAAAAGAGTATATACAGTTTACAACTTCTACAAAATTCAGCAGCACGTGTCCTGACAAAGACCAGGAGGTGGGAGGACATTACGCAAGTCTTAAATTCACTGCATTGGCTACCCGTATGTTTTAGGATTGACTTTAAGGTTCTTTTAATTGTTTTTTAGTGTTTAATTGTATTGGGCGTACTTACCTTTCAGAACAGCTTTTACCATATGAACATCCGCAATCTCCTTGTCGTCCCTAAAGTCAGAAACCCACTCATTGCAAGGCATCTCTCTATTATTATGGCCCTCACCTCTGGAACAGGGTGCCAGAGGACCTCAGGGCCGCGGAGAATGTTAATGTTTTTAAGAGCAGGCTCAAGACTCACCTTTTTAACGTGTTTTACCGCGTAATCTGATCATATATGTATCTCACCTGTTATTTTTATACTTTAATCTGTTATTTTAATTTTCCTGCCAGTGTTTCCTCTGTGGGAGCTCTCTGCCTCGGGAGCGGTGGTCGGCTGAGGTTGGCTGGGTGCTCTCCAGGTAACGCTCGGCTCGCCCTGTGTACCTCCGATGCTCCAATTGATCTGCTGCTGCCGGCACAGATGGCTCCCTTGATGGTATTTCCTTACCTGAATCATTTGCACTTGGCCCAATGTCCTTTTTATTGTCGTTCTTAAATGTTTGTTTGCATGGGAGTTGGGTTGGGTGGAGGGGAGTATAACTGTGATCATGCTTTTAAATCTGTGGGTGAGGGATGGGAATATTGTTTATGTGGGGTCATTTTAATCTGTAAAGTACCTTGAGTTGCAACTCTTGTATGAAAAACGCTTTATAATTTTTTTTTGATTTATTGATTGTGATATGCATGTTCATTTGTAATAACTGATTCTTTGTAACACATCTGAGCTGTTTGTCTTTTTTCTATATTTTGAATATCTAAAATAAAATTTTAAAAAAAGTTGTGTGTAGTTTGCCGATGCTCATGACCCTTTAAGACGCAGAAGCCATACTACGTCACATACTGGAATGGGGTAGAATCACTTGACTACGTGCATTCATTTAAATCCACCCCATCCAGCAGTGTTGCCAACTTAGCTACCTTCTTGTTATTTTGCGAGTTTTTAGACCCCTCTTATGAAATTCTTTTCAAAAAAGCAACTAGAGACAAATCTAGAGACTTGTTTGGTTTTTTTGGGAGACATTTGGAGCCTCTGACGTAAGGTACGTATTAGAGCGTCCCAGAGCGCTTACAGCAGGCAGCCTCGTGCTGCAGACCCAGTCAACCAGGCTGAGCTGCAGTCAGAGCAACTGTTAACCCTACTGGGTCCAAAACCACCACTGGGTGATATTACCTGCACGTAGTCAGGGTGGGACGTAAATGTACAATTGTCCTTCTCTAAAATAAATGACAGCACACCGAGTTAAATTCACTCACAACTCAGTCACTTGCCTCGTCTTAGTGTGTGGGCGCCTCTCTGTGACAGACGTTAAATATGTCTCAGTCTAAACAGGGCTCTTATAAATAAGAAGTGGGAATCAAACCCTGAATTAAAAGGCTTGGTGAAGTTGTTTATTGGAGATGCTACACTGGCCTACTGGCTGTATTGTAAAGCTGATTTCTTTGCCACAATTAGAGCCATAAAACACATGAAAACTTAAAGGCAAACCCTTATAACAGTTCCACCCCAACCACACTGGCATCAATAGCTTAAAAACATTATTCAGCAAAAAATAGAATTAAAAAATATTATTCTCCTCTCCTGCAGTGTCCATTATAATTACATGCACATTATGCAAGTGAGGCAATGATGTCATTTTTCAACTTTTAATGACTTTTGGGACAGCCATTTGCTACTTTCCTAGCTGATGAATGAATTGGCAACCCTGGAAGAGAATGACGGTGAGCAAATGAAAGACTATTCAAATATGGAAGCGGAGATGGTAGAGCTGATTGACGAGGAAGAGGAGAAGCCACAGCCCCATCTAGAAAAAAAAATTAGGGTTTTTTTGGTGGTAATTATGTCAATGACTAGTTTAGAAAGGGTCAATATGCTTTCCTGAAGAATAAAGTATTTAATTAATGTTTCAAATCCCGTAAGCTTTATCAGGATCTTCGGTAAATTATGCCTGTTTATTGTATTAGAAATGCACTGAACATGAAGAGTTCATTGCTCCTAACAATCGATTAATGGCACAAGTTAAGACAGCACATGCTGTCAAAAAATAGCTGAAATCCTGAGTGAAATTCTCCCATTATTGCTAAGAGACTAGTTTCTTAATTCTCTCTACTGTTCACACAACACACTATGAGAGCATGAGTAGCATGCATATTAGCCAGCTAATACAGAGGTCTTCTGTTGTATGATAAGAATGGCTGATGAAGGCCAAGTGATCAAATTGTATGGTGAGACAAGCAAAACATCTCACCCCTCTAACACTGCGGTTACTGTAAAATAATGTGGCAAAAAAGGATCCACAAAAAGAATGTATTTGCATTCAAGGAATCTCAGGTATACACCTATGGAAAAATCAGATTATTGGAGTATTTTATGCTGGAACAGAATCTCATTCTAGCAATGAGGTATATAGGAGGACAAGGTTAAAGTCAGCTTTTTACAATGTTACATAATCAAATGCCAAAAAAGACTACATCTGCCAAATGTAGTCGATGGAAAGGTTTGTATGTACTATCAAATCAAAGTTTATTTATAAAGCGCTTTTCATACAAGAATTGCACAAAGTTCTTTACAGATTAAAAGGAACCCACATAAACCATATTCCCATCCCTCCACCACAGATTTAAAGGCATGATCACATTTATACCCTCCTCCCCCCAACCCAACTCCAATGCACACAAACACTTAAGAACAACAATAAAAAGGACATTGGGCCGAGTGCAGATGAACCATGCAAGGAAACGCCATCAGAGGAGCCATCTGCACCAGCAGCAGTACATCAACAGCAGCAACCGAGGCACCAACACAGGGCGCCCAGTGGAGGCAAGGCCAAGACCCCCACCCCCACCCCCACCCAAGCTCCACCTGGAGAGCACCCAGGCAGCCACAGCCGACCACCGCTCCTGAGGCAGAGAGCTCCCACAGATAAATAAAGTGCATCAAAAAGTTATATTTCCAGATAGTATACATTACAGACCGGAATGTAAATGAACAATAGACTCTTACCATTTGTGTTAATAGCAAAGAACAGTGAGTGTATTTAAGTAGTGCATTATTCCACTGACTGCATTAGAGTTTTTCTAGTTATACTACAGTAGTAAACCCATTTTAGTGCATTAAAGAGAAAAAGGCCCTCCGCTATGAGGCTGTTACAATGTTACAATAACGGTCATAATTTAGTTACTCGTTCAACCATACTCTGAAGCATCTCTGCTTTATTCAAATCTGTGCAATGTGTCCCTCCTAAAACTATACTGATTCCCAAACAATTTGGAAATTGCTTCACAAACAGTTGAGCAACAAGCTGTGGCAGATGTTCACTAGAGCCCCTGTGTGGGCAGCCAGCCTTTTTCACCGTACTTTTTTTGGCGGGGCAAGAGAACAAAGCTTTTTTTAGCTGAGTGCTTACTAAACACACAATCACACAGACAAGAACACACACGCACACACACACCTACACACGCACACACACACAAAAAGAGTTATGACAAAGGAATGAGCAATTATATTGAATAAAGTAATAAACTGAAGCTATGTAAGGAAAACTGTTTCATTCATGCCTTTAACCTCCCTCTAACAGTATGGTATATTAATAACTGTTTATTGTTTTTAATAGAATATAATGGTGATTTGGGTGTATCCTGCTAGATTGATATATATTGCTGACCCAGTTTAGTGTGGCTGTGTTGTTTCAGCCTCTGCAGGACAAAGCAGCAGGCTATGGGAGACAGCTACCTCAGATCACACTACATGTATCTACCTCCTCTCACACCTACTCTCATCTCCTGTCGTCTCTTTTCCACTTTCTCCTCTTCTGTGAAGGGTGGGTAGGGAAGACAGGTAAAGCTTCTGCCTCAGAAATTACCTATCAGAGCTTGGCAATGTGTCCAGTGAGGCTGTCTGAGAAATGCTGAATCTGTCAATCTGGTGCACCAGAAAGTATTGTGCACACTTTTTTAGCTGTCATTTAAAATGAGTCCAGTTCTGCAGGTATATGAATACTAATATGAATACCACATTGTAGGCTCGGTAGATAAAATGGGTAACAAATCTTGCTCTGCGGCTTTTCTTCATATTTCCTTGACGCCGAGATTAACCACCAAGTGGAGACTTTCAGAATCCATGATCAGAGGACATTCATCACCAGCAGCAAATAAGCATACCAGATTTGTATTAAGTTAAGATTGGATCTCTGGGGATGCAAAGCAGCTACACACTACAGCGATATATAACTATTTTCTGCAGATGTGTTAAAAGAACCGATCATAAATTATAATAAAACAGAATGCCAAGACCCAGTGCATTATTACTAAATCTGCTAGTTCTAAAGCAGAGAAGTAATTTTGGGTAATGTGTATGTACTACTTACAGACTGCTGGCTGTATGTTTATTTATTATCTCCTCGTTCTTTACATTTCTTTGGGTGCTCCAGAAAATGTATCCTACTTATCTGCAGAGAAGCCACTTCAATCATAGATAGCCACCAGCTTGTTTCATTTCTTGAACCCCTTAAAACAGGGCGATGAAAAGGTCTGTCTCAGTATCCACTCTACATTTTTGAAGGAAGTCTAGGACTTTTCATAGGACTCTTGTTCACACTAGTATTTTCCAAGATGTTCTGTGGCTGCAATCAAACGCATGAACCATAGCCTTTACTTCAGTTGGCTGAGTTTTTATCAGAAAAAACAGCCTGTCTGCTCAACTCTGTTTCAGTGTGTGCCTAGGACAGATGTAGCACGGCAATGATGCTTTATGCTTTATCTGGGGCGCATGTCTTAGTAACACGCCACAGCCTAACAGGATCACAGATGAAGTGATATTATTGGAACAGATGGTTTAAGGTTCACTCCTTACCACTCAGGTTTCCTGTAAACACAAAGAACAGATTGTGAGGAAGAAAAGGTAACACTAACTTAACTGCTTTACTGAAAATATCCATGGAAGTAGTTAAAAGTGGCATAAAATCAAAGTGGAACACAGGAAGCAGCCACAGCTTTCTGAAGATATGTTTGAAGATATGTTTCAATCTTTAAACTTATATCTTTTTTCTTAGTTTCCTCCAACAATGTTAACAGTTTTTAAAAAATGCAGCCAAGAAGGGCATTTCCAGTAATAAAGATTGGTCAATGAAAAGATCTATATAGTTTTAAAAATTGTAATATAAAACACTGTGTCCTCTTTTGCCTATGGCTGGTTTTCAGAACACACTGTATCCTCCATCCATCCATCCATCCTATGCAGGGTTGCGGGGGGGCTTGTGCCTATCTCCAGCAGTCACGGGTCGAGAGGCGAGGTACATCCTGAATAGGTCGCCAGTTCATCGCTGCACTGTATCCTTATATTCTTTTATTCTGTTTGAGCCTCTCATTTAAAATATATTGAGTGGTAATGCAACAAGAAGTTGCTGTTGCCAACTCTGGTCAATAACAAAAAGTGCAATGTTACTAAAACCCAATTATTATTATTTATTTAAATGTTACGTTTACCAATACATTTTAGTCAGCCGTACTTTGTCTTGTAAGCAGTTTAGCAACCTGTGCAGTCGTTCCTTCGTGCTTTATGAATGCCATTGTAAGAAAAACATCTTTAATTGCTTTCTACAACTCCATGCAAACAGGACACACATGCTCCTGGGTGAATTTATAGTGTCCAGACAATGCTAAATACAGGTGTGAATGAACTGAAAAGGCAATGAAGCTGTTTTTCATCATACCACCTTCAGTGGTGGTCTGGGACAGTTGTATCTGCATTAGTTTGGCAGTCTGTACATAACCCATTCTGGGGAATATTAAAGGACCACCTACTGACCGCATGTGACTTCCCTAGAGAGGGAGCATTACCTGGACAGCTTTCAATTAAAGAAATAAAAATACCGTAATTTTCAGACTGCATATAAGCCACACCAACTTAATTTTAAAAGAAAGCACATTATGCCCATACATAGGCCGCACTTGAATAAAAAATGCAGGCTTTTATGTTGTAACATAAGATATTTACGCACAAAGACGGTACACGGAAGTTTTTTTTGGGGGGGGGGTTTAATTTAAGACATGCTTTTTTTCAAACTCTGCCTGAAATTCTGCAGTACGGCATCAACACGGCATCAACAAACATCGACATGACAGGAACATGCCTGGTTAGAAAATAAAACATTCTTTAGCTTACTAGAAAAGTAATTGGTAGCTATCTTCATTTTCCTCCTCTTCTTGCACACTAAAGCCAACGTCTCACCATCGATTCATTGTTGTCAAGCTTACATGTAGTAGCTCTATTTACTTCTTTGACAACCAGCTTAATTGCCTTTAACCCAAAAGCTGCATTATATGCATCTATTCGTGCGTGTTTCATGAAAAGGTTGTGTGCATGATGCGCAAAATAACAGCTCAAAATCAAAACTAGTGCCTTCTTCGGTGCATAATCTTTCCCCACATGTCTGTCTCACCGCTAGAGTGCCCTCTGCTAGAGTGCCCTGGCTGTTAGCCAGTAAAAATTTATAAATTAGCTACTTCGTTGTATGGGCCGCAGGGTCCAAATGGTGTGAAATAGTAGCGGCATATAGTCCAAAAATTACAGTACTTCTAAAAACAGTCCTTCCAAAATGAGTGCTGTCTTAACTAAAACGTCTAAATGGTTATCTGTAAAATTCTAAAGAATTTATTTTTTTAATTTAAAAGTTTTACTCAATGGAATTTTCTACAGTGAAAAAATACATTGTCTCCAAAGTCAGGGTTTAATTTATGAGTGGATACCGAAAACCTGAATCTACAAATGATTTTTTTCTCTCCATGCAGTATATCGTTATTGTTATCAAAGACGGTTGAACCCACAACGGTAACCGCCTTAAAAAGAACAAGTCTCTCAACCAGGGACTGTCCATTCCTTTTTGCACAGCACAATGTCCCTAAGCTAACAAAGCTATGTTGTAGTGAACCATCAACTGTTTTACTATGGTGGTGTTTCAATGGCTAATATATCTGCATTCATGCAAAGCTTTATTGTCCACATCTTCCCCTCCTCTCCCTTCTCTTATATTGTTTCATGGAACCTACACAATTGAGCTTACAGAGCTTTCTAGTTAAAATAAACCCACAAAGAGTTGACTTATGAATCTCGTGAAGAACCTCAGCGTTATTTTTGACCGAGACTTGACATTTAAATCCCATATTAAACAGGTTTCTAGGATTTCTTTCTTTCACCTCCGGAATATTGCTAAAATTATAAACATCCTGTCCAGGAGTGATGCTGAGAAACTAGTCCATGCATTTGTTACCTCAAGGCTGGACTACTGTAATTCTTTACTATCAGGTAGTCCACAAAATGCCATTAAAAGCCTTCAGTTGATCCAAAATGCGGCAGCAAGAGTTCTGATGAATATTAAAAAGAGAGATCACATTTCTCCTGTTTTAGCTTCCCTTCATTGGCTCCCTGTTAAATCCAGAATATAATTTAAGATCCTTCTTCTTACATACAAAGCCCTTAATAATCAAGCTCCATCATACATTAGAGATCTAATTGTTCCATATGTTCCTAACAGAGCCCTTTGCTCTCAGACTGCAGGTTTACTCTTAGTTCCTAGGATTTCTAAAAGTAGAATGGGAGGCAGATCTTTTAGTTATCAGGCTCCTCTCCTGTGGAACCAGCTCCCAGCTTTAGTCCGTGAGGCAGACACTCTGTTTACTTTTAAGGCCAGGCTTAAAACTTTCCTTTTTGATAAAGCTTATAGTTAGAGTGGCTTAGATCATCCTGAGCTATCTCTGTAGTTATGCTGCTATAGGCTTAGACTGCTGGAGGACAGACTTACCAATTTTCTTCACTCTGCTACTTCCTTTTCTGCTACGACTCTCCAGTTGTATTACAGTAGATTCTGTTATTTCGACTGTTAACTGTTTTCTCTCAGTGTTTTTCTCTCCATAGAAGATATACCTGGTCTGGGATCCTGCTTGGCTGCAATGCCCTGATGGACGGGGGGCATCGACTGGGATGATCCTCCCAGTAACTGAACATCCACTGTGTCCTGTTATCAACTTTTTACTTTCTGTAACATAGAAAGTTCTCTTATATCAGATCTTCTGTTCCTTCTGTGTTTCTGCTCTGTCTTCTCAAACCCCCAGACGGTCGTGGCAGATGGCCGCTCCTACTGAGCCTGGTTCTGTTGGAGGTTTCTTCCTGTTAAAGGGGAGTTTTTCCTCTGCACCGTCGCTACATGCTTGCTCAGTATGAGGGATTGCTGAAGGATTGCTGTGGTGGGAAAGTCTGCATCAACGGGGCCCAACCTCACGCCAATGACTGATGCAATCTGCTGGGATTCCTTAAATAGGAAACTTTTTTACTGATTGGAATGTTTGTATAAATGTATTGAAATTACTTCTTGTTAAGTGCCTTGAGATGACAACTGTTGTGAATTGGCGCTATATAAATAAACTGAATTGAATTGAATTGAATCCCAAATGTCTCAAAATTAAAGTTGAGTGACTAAATGTACCTGTGTTGTTAGAAAAACAGCAAACCTGTTGATTGCCTAGCTCAGTGGTCCCCAAACTATTTCTACCTGACTCCCCTTAGGTTTATAAAGAAAATGTTAACGTGCCCCCACCCCATACCTTCCAGTGTAATGATATTAAGGATACCTTCTTTTTGTTACTGAGCATCAGTATCCAGCCTTAATTTCATTGCTTTTATTTATTTTTTAATAATCTCTGTGCGCAAGTGCTTTGAAAACGTAAAGAACTGCAAGAGGAAAGAAATAACTAATGCAAAGGGTTGTCTTGCAAAACTGAGGCCTTCAATCATCATACTTTTCAGTACCTGGTGTGAGCCTGCTGTGATGTCACTTTATCTGTCAGGTGGAGGTGTGTGTTTGTGCACTGCATCTAGCAATTTGATTAATTGAACATTGGTTTTAAGAAGAAAAAAAATCACTGTATGGAGGTTTAATAAAGAACTTGTTTCAGTAAAACTTGTGGGCACGTTCACTACACTCCTTCAAACAGATGCAGATATCATCTAACAGTTCAAAGACCCTGAACAGCACCTTCCCATTTGACAGTCATCAAGACTCACTGCAACACAGAACAGCTGCCCATTTCCTCACACACTACCCCAAAAATCATTTGACAGGTTGTATTTTAAAGTGGTTGACTATCCCAAAGACATCAATTATTACATCATTTAGATGGGGACTCGGCTGTTTAGACCCCGCATATGGGGGGGAGACACGCTTGACGCAGCCCTCTGCGCCCTGTCTGTGCAGAGCCCTTCAAAGTCCCTACATGTAAAAGGACATGTCATAAATGTGCCTGGCAATGGAATTAGCCAACTATTTTCCGTATTTGAGGGGTTGTTTAGTCTCAAGTGGGGCAGCGGAGCGCAGATTCTGCCTCCAGAACAACAGCTAAACCCCCATGAGAAATCATCTGTCCGAGGCAAAAATCCAAAACCTCATAACAATAACCTCTGCAGCAATCTCACATCAGACATTTGATTAAGCACAAGTGCGCATTTCAGTTCCATGCAGCCCGGGAGGAGGATGTAAGACTGTGCGTTCAACCTTAGGGGAACGGTTCATGTTTTAAGGGCAATCGTTTAATTTCAGTGTTTATATGTAGTTCTCAGTTAAGATTGTTTGGACTGATGTTATAAAAATGTGTTATTTTTTTATTTATAATTTTAAAAATAGATTATGGATTTTTTTTTTTACCCCACAAATATATATAGCGTGGACAGATTAATAACTGTTAGTGTGCTGGCTGCTGTTGTCAGTCATTGTTAAAATCGTCCATACTACTGTACAGTATTCAATCCTCTATAATTGTGTGAGGCTTTTTACACTTTGCCACTCGGTTTGAAACATTTTTTAAACTCAGTAGAACATTTGCAGGTGCTTGGTGTAACAAAAAAAAAGCAAGGTATGCTTCCTAATATTTTCTACTCTTTGGCTTGGAAAGAAGTTTGTTTAGACACGTTTGGTGGTGTTTTATGTTTTGCTTTGCGTTTATGTGGGAGCCTCATCAAAAACCTGTCCATTATGTTAGCAGTGTCCAAGCATTTATTTTATGCCTCGTTTCCACTGAGCTGGTCCGCCTTTTTTCTGTTTTTATTGTAAAAGCGGCCCATACCAGTCCATTTATGGTCCCCCTTCAGGTGTAGGTCCACAGAACAATGGTCGGATACGGTTAGGGTGAAGCTACTGGCGTAACATAACACAGTCCTTTGATTGGGTGAACTCATAAACACACCAGTCCTCTTTTCCGCACGGAGCCTTTTAATAAACACAGTGGTCGTAATTGTGTACGGAAAAAAAGCAAGAAAAGCAACCATGAGCTGCTGGATGGACTCCATTGTTGTTGTTTCTTCCTCCTCCTCTTCTTCTGCGCGTCACTCACTTCCTCGTCCCTCCAGTATGATGCCACGCAAGAATTCTGAATAAACCCCGCCTGCTCAAGGAGAGGTCAGTAGGCAGTGGAAACGCTACCATGAAAAGTAAGAATTACGCAATAGCGGACCGCACTGAGGCGCACCGTTCTGCTTAGTGGAAACAAGGCTTTATTCATTCGTACCGCGCCCCCTCTGCAATGACTCTGCACTCCCAGAGAGGGGCACCCCCCCGCTTTAGGAAACATTGCTTTAGATAATGGCGCATTCTATATCATGACTACAGGTTCATTTGCATGTAATGCATATAACTGTGATCTGCTTATAGTTATCTGATCATTCAAGACAGACTTAAATGCTATAAATAGTTGCTGTTAGGCACATTTACTTAAAAGCATGTTAATACCAGGTTTGAGTAGCATCTAAGACAGAAGTCCACCTGGAATTCCTTAAAGTGTTGTCTAAATACTATTGAATAATTACTATGCTGCCACACATAGGGACGATATTCTGACATATTAGGAGCGTTTCCACTATCGGAATTTCAGGGTAATTTTACCGGACCTTCACGGTATGCGCATCTTCATTACACCGGGCCACAGGTCAGTTTTCGGGGCAATCTCAGGAACCAACCGAGTACCAGTCATGGAGTATGTACTCAGAAATGGGCCGGTAAAGTCACTGGGAGTGAGCTGTGGTTGACTCATGCTGATTGGTTGTAACTCGGTGGGAAATGAAATCAGCAGACGTCACCAAACAACTGCATTTGTAAAATTAGAGGAGTTGCTGGCAAAGCAGTGTATAACAACATAGCAAACAGAATGACAGCAACACAACAAATAGAAACACTGCAACAATCTCTGCTAATTTCATTGTCGATCTCTTGTCATTCTCTGCAACTGTGTGCGGACGTCTTAGCAAATGACGGCTAGAGGAATGGACGGACTAATTTACCAAGGCAGGAAAAGGGTCCGTTTAAATTACCGTGGAGTAAAGATAGTGGAAACGTGCCTATTCAGGTGCAAGTTAAGTGACTTACTAATCACTGCAGAAATCATAGAGAAGTAGGAAGTGTGGCGACACATTGTGTCTAGAGCGGACAAACAGGAGGAAGTTTGACGTGCATAAAAGAATCTAAACAGAGGTTCTACAGCTGCATCATCCACAGCATTTTAACAAACTGAATCACTTTGTAGTAATAAGGCAGTACTATCAAAGACCACAAACATCTGCAGAGTAATCATGACTTCAGACAAACATGTCTATGTACTGTAACATTGTGTTTAGAATGAACAACCACAGTGGAAAAAAATAGCTTTACTTTTAGTGCAGGGAATATCACAAAGACTCATCCAGCTTGGAAGTTATTGGTGTGTTAAAAAGATTAGACTATTTTCAGTTTCAGTTAGGCTTCTAAATGTTATTTATGATACAAGGCTTTGAGAGTGAGCAGTACTTTCTGCAGATAACGGGAAGGTTTTAAACTGTTATTGTACTTGCAGGGTTTTGGACAAGATCTACATGCCTCAAAATATACAGACAGATACTGTAGATTCAGTAATGTTAGCCATGCTAATGGTGCTAAATGCTAGTGAAGGACACTAAAGACTTTAAAAATAAACTTAGTAATCAATGTTTTGAAACAATGAAACCCTCATGACTGCTAACATAAAAAGCTCTGCAAACATGTTTTTGAATGCTGATCTTCTCATAGTCTAGCTCTGAAGAAGAAATCAGAATTAGTGAAATATAGTAGTGGAAAGTCAAAGTTAAACAAAAAAGGACAAAGGAAACCGGCTATATTTTGATCAGTTTACTAAATCAAGTCTGTCTTTATAACACTGATTAAAAAAGCAACTCTCTGTTTAATAAACCTATATAGTCCATGACAAATCAAATGGACTTGCTAGGTGAACAGACAGGGCTGATTGACTAATGTATTATCTGGTACTACAAGACTGAATGTGACACCTGGGAGGAAGGGCTTCACTGTATATACTGCTTCTCTCCAGTCAGGGAGAAATTCCTCTCATTGCACAACTGAAATACAATTCTCCATTATTACTCGCCTGGATCCTAAATGTCAGGGCTGATTTGTAAATAATATGCTGCGCCTAATTGTAGTGATATTTCCAGAAGTGAAAAACAAGGCTCTTTCCTTTCCTCTCTTATGTCTCTTCCTCTCAAACTCTCACTGAAAAAGGCCTGATTTTCTTTCATCTTTTTATTATTTAAATCTTTATTGCCCTTTTAAGGGAAGAGCAATTACATTAGCGCATAAAAAAAGGCTAAGATCAAGCATTTTAACCAACTCTTAATATTCTAGGGTTTAAATATTTTGATGGGTAGAGTAAGCGTCAAAATGATTCAGAGAATCCACAGCTCAAAGTGAAATAAGAGCTGCTTCAAAAAGAACGTCGACAAACAGCACCTTTACAGGATCTGGAACTCTTAAGTTTTTCCACTGTAATGGGCTAAAACTTTGAATCTGTGTCAATGTATGTTAGAGGGAGATGGCTAACCGCTGTGTGATAATCCGAGACTTTGAGGATATGCAGTTGTGATGTATGGGTTAACCACAGGGGTTAAGACAGCCTTTGAGCAATGTCAAATGAGTCTCCTAGCTCCAGTAGGCAGCACAGCCCCTTAGGGTCAGAGAGCAGGTCAAGCTAAGACATCTCATGGGACATGAAATATCTTTCCAACATCTTAACCCACTGGGTATCCCTATCATCATTAGAGATGTTTTCACAACATAGCCTTGGGATAGAATAAATGAGCCTTTAGACAGAATAAATGGCTGGCTTCAAGAATGCTTGCCTTACCACTGTAAGGGCAGAACTCCATGAGTCCCCAGCCTCCATTAGAGGAGACAATGGGATTCTCTTTTGTGGCCTCCCCACGGCCCTCTCTCAGTGTGAGATGAGTTGACTTTTTAGCTACAACCGCTAGTGAGGCTATTCAGGAGGAAGACTGAAAAAAATAAAGTTGGCACATTCCAAGACGCTGTGTCAGGAAGGGATTGCATATTAGGGCCTCCAGACAGTCTGGAAAAGGGCTCGCACAAATGAGACTGGATCTGAGGACCCGACAAAGAGTCAGATAGCACAAGGCAGGAACAGGCATCCCATTAGCCTTTAAGTTTAAATGTCACGCTCTGGTCTAGTTCAGCAGGCTGCTCCTCCCTCGTTCCTGAGAACCATGTTGCAAAACTTAAAACACTAGCACAAAATATAAGTCAGATGTCGAGCAATTTTTGTTTCAAACAGATCCTGTACTGATTGTATAGTCAATTCTGTCAGTGAAGGGTGAAAATAAGTAAGATGCAATTTCATAGGGAATTGAATAAAGTAAACTGCAAGTGGGGAGTTAAAAAATAAATTACTCTAAGCCCTTAAAGAAGTATTATTTGCGTTTAGCAACAAGCTTTTAGGAATATATTCATGTATACATAGAAAGATTAGGACTGAATCTGTATGTCTAAGATTTCCTTTACATATGTGTCTCAGTAAAGGGTTTGTACGCTATTAGGAAACCATGTTGGGATAATTTGACCTTTGTGAAATACGGTATTATTGTGCTGCAAGTTGACATCAAAAGATGGGTATACTGTGGTAATAAAGTAATGCAACTGGTCAGCAATAATAATCAGGTAGGCTACAGCCTAATCAAGTGATGTTCAATTGTTAATAAGAACCTGAAGAATGCCAAGAAAATATTACCCATTCATTACACCGGCCAGGATTAATTCATGCTTTTAAGTTGTTTATGCCAAATGATGACCATAACAGCAGCATATCTCACCTAAAACAAATAAACATTAAGCCATTGAGTTTTTGCAATGTCTTACTGTCCAATTTCTGTGAGCCTGTAGCTATACATTCCGGTTGCTAACTGACAGGAGTTGCCCCTGTGTGGTTTCTCCTCATGTAGCCCATCTTCTTTAAGTGAATAATGTGTCTGATGGGTCGCAATTTCACACACAATATTAAGCTTACTTTAGTTGAAATTTATGTTTTTGTTAATTTCTCTGGGATTAATAAAGTAGAGATCTTCAGATCTTTGAGCTCATTTTACCAGTGCTGCTTTTCTATAATCTTAAACCTGTCTCCCCAATCTCCTCTGACCTCAACAAAACATTTCCATCCACACAACTGCTGCTTTTCTGATCATTCTTAGTAAACATGTAAGATGATTGTGAGTCAGTATCCTACTAGATTATCAATTCCTGAAATGCTCAGACTAGGCAATCTGGCACCTACAACCATACCAGGATAAGTCACTTAATTCAACTTTACTCCTATTCTGATGTGTTGGATCCCCAGCAAGTTGTCCTCACCATGGCAAGATACTTAAATGCATTAGGATGCTGCAATGTGTTTAACTGGGTCCGTATCTGTGTTAAGATATTGCACAGATGTATTGTATCTAATACAGTGGCAGGTGAGTGTACATATGCATCCATCCATCCATTGTTTTATCCTTTTCCAAGATTTAGTCTTGAAAGTAACAGGTCCAGGAGGACATTCCTTTTTCTGGCAACATGTTTCTGCATACCCCCCCAAAGAATGTTCAAACTAAACAAGCTTACCCACAAAGCAACTAACACTAAAAACATTTTAAAAAATGAATGAAAGCACCTAGAATAATAATAAGAAAACCAAATAGAAGCCACCCTCGAAAAGGAAAACTTAAAACCAAGTGACCAATGATCCAAACAAAACAGAAAAAAAGGTAAAGGTAAAGGAGTAGGTAAAGGATGATACTACACAGAGAAAGCTATTTTTGAGTTCAGAAAAATTGTCATAAAAGGTTGTCACAGTTTATGGAACTCACTTTCCATTCCATTCAATAGCAAAACAAATTTTCTTCAGATTCATGCAAGTCATATCTCATATCCAGCAGGAATGAGAAGTAAGGGATGAATCTCTCCATTTAATTAAATTTCCTCAAAAGCCAAAAAAGAAGTGACAGCCAACTATCCAACTTTGATCTGGGCAAGTTTAAGTGTTGGAAAATATCACAAATAGCTGTTAGAGACTTGGCTTCGATTAGACAATTAAGATTTTCAGAAACTGTTTAAAGGTTAAAGGCCACAACTACGATAAAAAAGGGACAGAACCAATACATATAAATTAAAAGGAATGGACAATCTTACATTATTCACATACAAAGCTTGGCATTCTGGCTTGTTTCTTTTTTTAAAAATGTTTATAGAATGAACCAGGTTAAATTGTAATGAGGTGTGTCGAGGGCATACAGAGGTAGAGTGAATCTGATTAAGAACGGCATCACAGCCATTCTATGTAAATGTGTAATTTAGCTCCTGTTTCCAACCTAGACATATAGCTGCTACAAGATTACAGTGCAATTTGAAAATGACGCTATAAACAGAGGACAATGTACCTTTTAATGTAGAGTTAACAGAAAGAAACTGATAGGTTTTTCTGCTGATTTCTGAGGGAAATAAGGGTTTATTGTTTATCGTGCCTAACTTGTAACTACAAATGTTTGAACATGTTCTGAAAATGAAACGAAACTTTGTTTTGAAATAAATTCCCTATAGCATTTCAGACCTTTGTTATGTCAAACCTAAAATGCCTAAGGGATCAAATAAGTAATTCACTTTCATTGGACGTTGAAGAGAAAATGCATGCAGGTTACAATGCTTTGGGAATTGTATCGAAATCTAAAGTGAATGCCCAATATGGGCTGAGCTCAGATGGAAATCCTTCCAGATCAGGCATAAAATACTGGCTGCCCAATAGCAAAATTGAAGGTTAGGTAGCGCCATCGGCGGAGCGGGGTTTTTTTTGTTTTTTCATAGTAAGATGTCTGACTGACAACTGTATAAAACAAAAACTACAAAAAAAACTACACACAATATTACAAGCACATAGCACACAGTCGTAAATTCCCCCTACTTTTGGTATGATCCGAGTTCAGGCACTAGCGCCACTGTATGTTTTTGTGCGCAGCACTTGCGCAGGTGAAGGAGGGGAGACACGCTGCCAGCGAATTTGCTGTAGGAGAAGAGAAGTGCAGGTAGGCAGAGGAGAGCTCAAGTTTGACCAGGTACCACAGCAAATCACTCATTGTACAAATAATGTAAATATGAAGATGTACCACAAAGACTGATGTCGTACAGCTCACCTGGCGCGTATTATGTTACTTGCTCTTCCTATTTTTGCTAGCTCTGTCAGGGCTAATCAACCAATAGCGAAATGAAAAGCCGAACAACAATGCTGTTTTTCTTGTTGTTGTTTTTCTTTTAGCTTACATGTGTTTATTTCATGTTTTCAGTTGCTATCCCCCATGGCTAAATACAGCACTCTCTAAAATGGTTTTAGTTATGTACTGATGTACAAAACTATAGACATAAGGGGCTTCTTTTAAAGAAAAATCTCATGTAAATGTTAATATATTATGCTTTATATGCCGTTCATTATATTTCTATGCAAAACAAGAGGAATTTCAATACAGCAGTATATTCACATTTGAAACCAGACATACTTTGGAGAAAAAAACAAAATAAATTTTTTCTGTACTATTAAACCTCAAATTAAAGTAAACTTTTTTTGTTTTAGCTAAATAAATATTGTCATATTTTCTGAATTAGTTAAATGTCAGTATAAAGAGAGATAGGTGGCACACCTGTGGATGCATAATAAGGCACCCCCAAAACACAGAGCTTCTTTCTTTGACATGGGAAAATCAAGAGTAATCAACCAAGACATCAGGAAAAGAATTGTGGACCTCTATAAGTGTGGCCCAATTTTAAATACAATTTGGGTGCAACTTGCCATTAAAAAATACATAAAAATACTCTCTTTATACTTGAATTTAACAAATACAAATTTTATTTATTTATTAATCTAAAAAAATAAACGTTTAGTCTGATTTGATGTTAACAGTAAAAATGTGTTTTTATCTGAAGTGTATGTAAATATCTGGTTTGAACTGTATATTTGATGTTCTTGATGTTTGGCTTGATTGCTAGCAGAAAGAGGGAGAGAGAGGAACAGAGAGGGAGAGGGAGAGGAGAATTAGGACAGAACCGAGATGGAACAAGATCCAGGTGAGAAAGACCCACAGTCACAGACAGTTGTTTGCAAAAAAATCGCTTGAACATGTTCTCAAGTGTATCTTGTTAGGTTTGTAATTGTTCTGATTCTATATTTAATAGACCATGCAGGCTTTTTTGCACAGCTAGACTAAAAAGTTAAATAAATAGTGCAGCTCTTTGGCAGAATTAAAAAATAATATGGTACCTCAGAGAGACAAATATAGAGGTATCATTAAATAGTAATGACTCTCTTTCTGATCATTCAGATGGGTCAGGGGAAATCAGGAAAGAGAGAGTACACCAAAACACACCTGACAAATAATACTTGAATAATATTGACCCTGAAAATGTCATTGATAAGTTAGCAAAACTCAAGCCTCGAAGATACAGTCTCATGCTGCCACAATTAAGAGGTTTTGATTTTCAGTGCTACTATCATTTAGTTTTGATTCTGGTTCAGTCCTGAAGTAGTCCTGATTTATAATTGCTACAGTCCTGTTTTAATCCCAGATCAGTTTTGGGTTTGGTTGAATTGTGGTTTTAGTCCTGGTGTCTAGATACAGTCCTGGTTCTGTTCTGCTTTGTTGCTTAATTAATAATCTAATGTTAATGTGTCAAATGTATGTGATATAATTTGTTTTCTTATATAAAGTTATCCTTGTCGAACACAACTTAAAACACCCCCCCACCCCCCACTCACATGCATAACAACCCTTTAGGGCTAAGCCCCTGGTGTATAAAATGTCTGGCTCCGCCTCTGGGTAGCGCCAGTGCCCCCTGAACTGTTTGGGTTTTAAAATAATTATTTTCATCAGTTGAAGTTATTTGCTGCACCAAAGATAAGGAGTAAATACATAATGAAGAGCCTTAAAAAGATTTTGGGTATCCAAATAGGAATGGATTGAAAGAAATAAAGATATTTTGGTGGCCGAGTCATTTTAACTGAATTTATGTTTCCAGTTACAAAAACAAGGGGGGAATTTAGAAAATATTAGTTTAGCTTGATCAAATAACTTAAAGTAGCTGGATTTAAATTCATTTTGAAAATTCCTCATGAGACAAATGCTGGGGTTATTGAAATGGTCTATTAACACATTTAATGGAGAACCTCATATAACTTTATTTAAGGGCTTCCTTGTTATTTAGAAAAAAGGTTGCCTTTGCTGTATCATCAAACTGACTAAAATTATGGGGAATAGAAAGGGCCTCTGGCAGAAAAGTTACAGGTTTGATTGAACTTAAAATTGAACTTAAAGAGCAGCCTTGCCAGGCTTCTCGATAGAGCCTGAAGTACAGTTACTGGTCAGTAAAGACGCTGCGAAAGTTCTAAAACAGTTTATTTCAGGAGGTAAAAGTTAGACCAAAAATAAATTCATCAAGAGACTTAATTAAATACTCTACCCCATCAAAAGGTTTTTCACCCTTTACTAAGGATGAGCCCAGGCACCCTATAAGGAAACCTCAATACCTATTGACAATAGATCAGAATTTAGTCATACTATTGAAAAGAGAGCTTATTTATTCACCTCAGGCCACATCATCACTGACATCTCCTAATCTGCCTCCTACTCTATTCTACCATCATGTATGAACAAGAAGCTGAGATACATGAACTCCTCCACTTGAGGCAGAGATTGACCTGTCGCCTGGATAGACTCATCAGACTTGGAGGAGCCCAATCTCATTCCAGCTCCTCCAAGTGCATGCTAAAGGTCATGGCCTGCAAAAAGCAATGATGATACCTTCAGATTCCAAAACATATGCGCTCATCTCCAGAACTAACCCTTAACATCTTCGAATACAACACATAGGGTCCATGGCAAGAGTCAGCTCTGGCAGAGCAAAAATGTATATGTGCATATTTATACTGGGGCATGCACAAACATTTATGATTTTTTGTCGATGAATTGTGCACCTGGCTGCTGCAGTCTGTGGACACTGCCTGAAAGTGGCCCTTAATGCCTGAGTGTGCTTTGTGACATTTCCTGGTAAAGGCTATAGTAAATAACAGTCACCCCTTAAGGAATAACATGAAAAATTTGATGCCTTTCTTGACATGTGGGCAACATTTTGTATTATTTTTCCTACATGAATTAGTTTTTGTTTTATTTTCCTGAAAAATAAAATGTATTTAGACTGTCTAGTTTTATAATAAAGTAATTAAAAAAACACTACTAAGGTCTGATCTCCGTAATAGTAAACGGTTACAGAAACATTAAGCATATTAGTAGATAAATAGACCTCATACAGTGGAAAGCTCTCTATACCCATCTATAAACAAACTTTTGAAAGTGCCTCAGTGGTCTATTTAGGAGCCATTATGACAGAAACAAATGGACACAGAGGAGGCCAGTTTTTGAGCCACAACACAGCTGTGGACCAATTTATACAATTTAAACATAGCAGAGGAAGGTTTCTTGTGCTAAATGATTCACAAAGCAAGTGCCTTGACTCCAAATCACTTACTTCTCTGTTTTTATGTCTCTGCAATAATTACATATTTGCAGTTTGAGCAGCCATTAGTATATACAAGATAGATGATTTGACAATAGAAAAATTTTAAAACATCTGCATTAAAAGCTTCTGGTGTAGTTATTTGCTGCATTGTGGCTTTTTTTCTTTCCTCACGTCGTAAATAAAAACGAAATGTTTAAAAATGAAGCTCCCACCTCAGGGTTTTCCATCAAAGATAGGCAATCTAGGCATTTTAAAAGGCCATGCAAGTGAGGCTATGCAAGTGTTGTTTCCTTCAGTTTCCACCAAATCAGTAAGATCCTATTTGAATTTAGATCTATGTACCCGGACACCGGGTTGTTTAACTATCTGTTTCTCTCTGTCTATCACAGACAGATTGACAACTGGTTTATCTGTGAGCCTGTGTGCTCACACTGACTCAAAACATATTCACAAAAGGACAAAAAAAGTCTTGTTCAGTTTTTTTGTGCGTGTGTATGTGTGTGTGTGTGTGTTAGCGGTACATGTATAGCTATACTTGTGTGGACCAACATTTGACAGGCCACATTTGTAGTTGTGAGGACATTTTGCCTAGTCCACACAATGTTTAACAAGCTATTAAACTCTACTAGTTAGGTTTAGAGGTATGGTGTGAATAAGGTTTAGGTTAGGGTTAGGCATGTGCCACTAATGGTTAGGGTTAGGGAAAGTGCCTGGGTTAGACATTGTAAAATTAATGAAATTCAATATAATGTCAACACAAGTATTGCAAGACAGGAGTGAGTGTGTGTGTGTGTGTGTGTGTGTGGGTGTGTGTGTGTGTGTGTGTGTACATGTATAGCTATACTTGTGAGGACCAACCTTTGACAGCCCACCACCCTTGTGTGGACATTTGTAGTTGTGAGGACATTTTGCCTGGTCCCCACAATGTTTAACTAGCTATTAAACTCTACTAGTTAGGTTTAGAGGTATGGTGTGAATTAGGTTTAGGTTAAGTTTAGGGTTAGGCATGTATCAGTAATGGTTAGGTTTAGGGAAAGTGTCTTGGTTAGGCATAGTAAAATCAATGGAAGTCAACACAATGTCAACACAAGGATAGCAAGAAGTGCGTGTGTGTGTGTGTGTATGTGTGTGTGTTTTCTTGCAGATTCCTTGATAATGTTCTAGTAATTATTTTAGTTTAGTGACACCAAAGACCCATGAGATATTTGACGTTTACTAAATCTTTTTACAAACTACAGAGATGCTGATATAGTTCTGCAGCATTAACTTACAGTTTACAGTTTTCAGAAGCAATGGCTTTGCATCTTATGTCATCTAATTCCAAACAGCAATTAGCTAAACCACGCCACAGCAGCCTGAATCACAACCATCATCCCTTGGTTCCAGTCTAAGTTCATCATTCCCCTTCCCCAAATTCCATAAAGCTGACCTACTTTTTATGCGGTCTATTCCAATGTATGCACACACACAGAGAAATGCAGACACTGACAAACACAGAATCTCTGCTGAGTATGTGAGGCAAACCTCTTCACCAATGAATGTGCTCTGCAGTACTGACTGAAGGTTAAACATCATAAAAGGATATCTGAGATTTGAAAAAATAAGGACCCACTCAGACGCCTGTGTAGCCTCTGTGGATAGCACAGCTGATTTTCTCTCAATTTATGCTATACTGAAAACCTATTACTGCAATCACTGCTGTGGCACATGTGAGGTCATTTTTAATTACATAAACATAAAAATAAAGTCTGTAAGCTCAATGCAGCTCAAGATAATCCCTTAAATGTATAAAATCCATTTTAAAAAACATAGTTTTATTTATATCTCTTCAAGCCTACTTATTGTCAGACAATCTAAAATACTACAATCAAGTTTAAATAGGCAACTTGATTCAAATCAAATACTAAAAAATACACTGAAATTAAATAACACGCTTAGGTTCATTTACCCCTTGGAATGAGAACAATAACCACAAATGCACACGCGCACACAAATGCACAGACATGATTTTACAAGAAACTTGCCCAATCCTGACATAAAAAGGAAATTCTCACTTTTTTTAATGTGAGGTTACATTTTAAGAGCACTCAATGCTTTAGCTGCAATTAAAGCAGACACAAGTAATGATAGCGAAACCAACCAAACCAGCTGTTGCCACATGAAAAGAAAATTAATCTAATTCAATTTTAAATGATAAAATCACCGCTTGAGAGAAAAGTAATGCATTTTATGATTTCAAAATAAAATGTTCTCCAACACCACAGTCAGATTTTTTATTGACTTAATTAGTAAATAATTGACTTTGGAATCACTCCAAGGCATTCTCCTTTAAATTTTCTACAAAAGGTAAAACATTGCCTGCTTTGATAAGCAAAATACAGTTTGATTCAGGTTTAAGTATAACTCTTATTAGTTCTTACTTTGTTTATCTTGAAAACCAGCATCATGCTCCTCTTTTGAATTTCTGTCATTTAAAAAGGGGGTATTTGGATCTTAAAGGGATTTTCCTGTTTAACTGTGGGCTAATTATAAGCAGTTGTCTTCTTTTTTGCAACAGACAGCGATCAGTGGGATCCCAGCTGGGAGAATCAAGGAGGAATTCCCACTGGGAAGTTGAGCAAACACCTGCTTATAAGCTGTGTCCACTAGGAATAGTCCCATCTCTCTAAATGCAATTCATCATCGAGTGCATATGGTTTTAACGTTCATAGTTCCTATTTATATCGCATTGTTTTTTAGTTATAGAATTAGATTAGTAGATGGTAATTTAACCAGAGCAGACCAGAAGGCCAGGGAATATAATTGATTTTTGAAGTAGAGCTGCACAAAATATGAAATTGCAGTATCATCACAATATTAGTATATTCTGTGCTGTGTTCAGTCTCATGCATTCATGCTATGTATATCAATAACTAATTAAACGCTTGTCATACTAAAAAAAGCTGTTTTTTAAGATTTATCAAAGGAACACAAAGATGGAGACAATGCATTACACAATTTAGGGACAATTGCTTTAAAATATCTTTCATACCTGCTCCTAAAATGATACTGCGGCACCACTAACACTTCTCTGAAAGGGATATAAAGCTCTAAATGTTCAAATATTTAAGCAGATGAAAAACTACACTGTGATTTATTATTGATGAATACAATTTCAAATGGATTCAAAAATGTTTGGGCAGCCAGTAAAGCCACTAAATAGGTGGTATATGTTGTCTCTCTTGTGTTCATTTAAAGCCTCACAGCTGCCTTCTGCATTAACAGTAAAAGCAACAGTTTTTATCATCTGGCTGAAATGATTGAAAATGCAAGAGCTAGAATTTCAAAAAACAACGACAATCATTTGGTCAACAAAAACTAGATTTTACCTAGACAATGCATTCACTTGGAAAAACTATTTACACATAGCAACCATACACATTAATGTATGTTACTGGGATTTTATGAGATAGATCAACACAAATAGTGTTGTAAAGTCAGAAGAAAACCCTGAATGGTTTGGTGTGGATTTTGTTCAGTGCCCTTTACTCTGCCATCAGAAGTCATCTAAACCCCTGCTTTCCACTGGACATGTAAGAGGGTTGTAACATAATAGATAAATTTTACTCACGAATTAAGCAGAGCGTCTGGGTGCGTTTTAGACACGCATCACTCGCGAAAGCATTCCACCCAGCTGGTCCCGGGAGATCACGAAATCACAAGAGAATCGCAATTGCATAACTTAAAGTGTAGTATGCAGGGGGGGCATGTAATTCTATGTTAGTAAGTATCACAAACTCAATGTCCAGATTAGTCCTGCTGTCACAAGTAGTCATGTTTTGTTATGTTTTTTTCGTAGTTAAGCGGACGGAAATTTGCACGTGTTTTTTATTTTTAAAATATCTGGATTATTTTCACTGCTTCTGTGCCTGATTTCCTGTCTAGTCCAATCTAAACTGCTGAGATTGAGGCGTTTCAGAAGGATAAAGCGTAAATTTAGAAAGGCAAGGCAAGGCAAGGCAATTTTATTTGTATAGCTCACTTTCAACAGCACGGTAATTCAAGGTGCTTTACATGATTTGGTGATTTAAAAAACAAAAAAACAATGGAAATTAAAAGTAAAAGAAACACACATTACACATGATAAACAATAAAGTAAAAGAAAGATCAATAAAGCAAGAGAGCATGAACACATTTCATACATATGACATCAATCATTTAATCGAAGGCAATTCTAAAAAAAATTGTTTTTTTGTCTCGATTTAAAGCAGTTCAGAGTTTCAGCAGCTCTACACTCTTCAGGAAGTCTGTTCCAGATAAGCGGAGCATAGAAACTGAAAACTGCTTCTCTATGTTTAGTTCTGAGTCTAGGGATGTTTAGTAGGCTAGAGTTGGAGGACCTGAGTGGTCTAGGTGGTTGGTACCGTGACAACAGGTCTTCAACATATTTTGGTGCTAAGCCATGTATTGATTTAAAACCAGTAGGAGTATTTTGAAGTCTATTCTCTGAGCTACAGGGATCCAGTGTAAGGACTTTAGAACTGGGGTGATGTGCTCTACTTTCCTGGTTCTAGTGAGGACGCAAGCGGCAGCGTTCTGGATCAGCTGCAGGTGTCTGATTGACTTTTTAGGCATACCTGTGAAGATGCTGTTGCAGTAATCAATCCGACTAAAGATAAACGCATGGATGAGTTTTTCTAGGTCCTGTTGCAACATCAGTCCTTTAATTCTAGAAATGTTCTTCAGGTGATAGAACGATGACCTTGTGATTGCCTTTATGGGACCCTGGAGGTTTAGGTCTGAGTCCATTACTACACCTAGGTTTTGTGCCTGATCAGTAGTTTCTAGCTGTATTAACTGAAGCTGTGTGCTGACTCTTGATCGTTCCGCCAACCATTTATTTGGTCAATGCATTGATTTAGGGTTTGAATGGGTTCAGAGTCACCTGGTGACATTGTAATGTAAACCTGAGTATCATCCGCGTAGTTATGGTAGCTAATGTTATTGGTTGCTATAATCTTGCCTAGTGGGAGCATGTAGATGTTAAATAAGAGGGGGCCCAGGATGGAGCCCTGGGGCACCCCACATGTGATTTCTGTTCATTCTGATGAAAAGTTTCCTATTGAAACATAGAAGTCCCTGTTCTTTAGGTAAGACTCAAACCAGCCAAGTAGTGTACCAGAAAGTCCGACCCAGCTCTCCAGTCGTTCCATTAAAATATCATGATCAGCAGTGTCAAATGCTGCACTGAGGTCCAACAGAACCAGCACTGTGGTTCTACCACAGTCTGTATTTATGCAGATGTCATTGAAAACTTTGACGAGTGCAGTCTCGGTGCCGTGGTGAGCACGGAAACCAGACAGAAAAACATCAAAACGGTTTGTCATTGTTATGAAGCTATTTAACTGCTGAAACACCTGACAGGAGGGATGAGTTCAGTATTTGAACAAAATCAGACACAATAACAGGAAGAACTTTCTTTAGAAAAGCTGTGGGTAGGATATCAAGACAGCAAGAGGAGGGGCTTAATTGGATAATGATTTTTTCAAGGCTGTTCTGGTTTAATTCGTGGAATTCAGACATTTTCTCTACATTGTTGTTGACTGGGGATGGCACTGGTTGTGGGTTCGATATTGAGGTACAGATTGACCGTCTAATTGTTAGAATCTTTTCAGTGAACAAGCTGGCAAATTCATTGCAGGCCCTGGTAGAGTTTAGTTCAGGGGCTACTGTCACTAAAGGATTAGTTAGTCTTTCCACTGTTGCAAATAGAGTCCGTGCATTATTAATGTTTCTGTTGATGATTTCAGAAAAGAATGATTCCCTAGCTTCTTTTATAGTTAGCTGATATCTATTCAGTCTCTCTTTGTAGATCTCACAGTGAACCTGGAGTCGAGTTTTCTGCCATTTTCTCTTGGCTCGTTGACACTCTTTTCTTCATTACGTACCAGTGGATTACTTGTCCACGGAGACTTCTTTCTACCTGAGACTATGTTCACTTTAGTTGGAGCAATGGAATCCATGATGTCTGAGATTTCCGCAAGGAAATTATCTACCAGCAAATAATGACAATGGGAACCAGTGACTAATGTAAAGGTTCTGTATCAAACCATTTGCGCACGCATGGCGGTGTTGATAAACAAATAATCCCTCTATTATTCAGAAAAATTCTATTCACTTTATTGATCCCTGAGACAAATTAAGTTTTGTTGTAGCTCATTCCATTTAATTCTTCGCGGAGTTGTTGTAGATCCTGATGGTTGTGGGCAGGAAGGATTTCCTGTAGCAGTCTGTGTTGTTGCAAAACTGTTGAAGCCTCTGACTGTAGACAATCTGTTTTTGTTGGATAGTCCCATGAAGTGGATGCTCAGGGTTGTCCAAAATGAATAAGACCCGGTCAGCTTTACATTCAGAAAATGTTAGCCAATGAGTTCACCTTAGCAACTGGCTAAAAGATTAATGGGATAAAAAGGCTACGTGTAAATGTGATAGTGGAATTTAAAAAGAAAGTTCCATGCATCTCTCCTGTATTGAAAAAATAAGCCACACCTTCTGGTTTTGTCCTTTATTTACACTGAAAATGGTACTTATTCAGTTATATATAAGAATTTTAAATAATCGTGATTAATTCACAGCTACCATGTGATTAATTAGATTAAAATGTTTCATTTTAGATGATAGATAGATAGATAGATAGATAGATAGATAGATAGATAGATAGATAGATAGATAGATAGATAGATAGATAGATAGATAGATAGATAGATAGATAGATAGATAGATAGATAGATAGATAGATAGATAGATAGATAGATAGATAGATAGATAGATAGATAGATAGATAGATAGATAGATAGATAGATAGATAGATAGATAGATAGATAGATAGATAGATAGATAGATAGATAGATAGATAGATAGATAGATAGATAGATAGATAGATAGATAGATAGATAGATAGATAGATAGATAGATAGATAGATAGATAATTTTGTACAGTATAAAACCGACTGGAGATTTGTATGAGCTGGATTAGAATACAACATGTACACCTGTTTGGAATATTGAGCTGAATTGATGCTACAGGTAGCCATTTGGATTTATTATTTTATGTTTACATTCAGCTTGATGTGTTTCAGGTGAGTAATTCAGTTAAGTACAGAGTGAGCTACATACCTTATTGCTTTTGGAAAATGTGTATGCTGACATTAAGTAATGGCCCCTTTTTCCCTTTCTCCACAGTTACAATATGAGAAACCTTAATGTTCCCAAAAAGCAGAGCTTAGTGATTTTGGAAGTTCTCTCCTTTTTGTTTTTGCTGTCAATTTTTAAAGCTGCCCTACAGAATGTAGTATTGCACACCTATTTCAGTATATAAACATTTTGCATGTGTTCACGTATAAAATAACCCTGTATTTGATTGGTGCATTTGCGTATCAAACAGGGGTGTACTGCATATTTTTGGTAAGAATATGTGTATCGTTACACCCTTAGTCTCTAGATGTGCCATGATGCCAGAGATTTAAGGCCATTTCAGAAGCAAAATGTTTTTCTACAAGGTACTAACTTACTGGGGCTGAATACAGATACATTGCACAATTTTCACATTTTTATATGTGAAAATATTCAAAAACCATGTATCATTTTTTCCCCATTTCACAATTATATACTACTTTGTGTTGATCTATCCCATAAAATCCAATTAAAATACACTGAGGTTTGCCATTTTAATGTGACAAATTGTGAAAAAGTTCAAGGGGTATACATTTTTGCAAAGGACTGACTGTAGACACAAACACGCACACCCCTACACATACAAACAAACACTGACGCCACACCAGAAGACAGAAGCGTGGGAGCGGGGAAGCAGAGAATCAAACAACAAACTGAAACACATTGTGAATGATAAAAAATTCAGGAAGCCAGTTTAGTAGTGGTTGCAATGTCATCAGGGAATTCTCACAATTGTTGACTTCCATGCAGAGAGACAATGAGTTCAGCTTCATTGACTTCTACAGATGCAGTGAAGCACAGTAATTACCGTGGCTCAGACAGAGGAGATGCTACCGGCAGAAACATTCAGCGTTCTATAAACCAAACTACATGTTCTAACAAGAAAAGGCTGACACACACATTAACTTTAACAAGTTTTTTTAACTAAAGATTTGGTAGAAAACAAAGAAAAATCAACAGAATAGAGACAGAGACTGCTCTTCAGCCCAAGACAGAGCAAGAACAAGTTGTAGGAAATGATAGGTGCGGATAAACAATATCACAGGGTCAGGAATGTTGAAAGAGAAACAGCAACACACTGATGGAAAACTATGAAAAAGTGAGAAATGAGAATCCCCAAACAATCTAATCTGTCCTTGAGTGCCCTCCTACTGCAGTATTGTTCTGTCAGAGTCAGATAAGTTGGGAAGCGCTGCAGCGAGTGAGCAGAGCAGAGAACAGAAAAAAGAAAATCAATGATAAGAGTCTCCACTTGACACAGTAATGGACTGACGTTTGTGTGTATTTGGAGGACAAGGGAATAACAGCGGGTACTGTAGCATTGTTTTATCTCTAAAACAACTATTAACAATGCAAAAAATAATTTTCTTACCCAAGGCTTTTGTTACTGTTAACCTCTGTTCATATTTGAACAGATATTAGAATTCCAGGGGAAGTGACTCTGTGACTCTGTGCTAGCTGACAGAAAATGAAGCCAATTTCCAAAATCCCAAGATATGTAAATACCTATTCTATTGATGATAACATAAGAATACCTAACGTACAAATGTCCCACCATATGTGTAATATTTAACCTCATTGCCTCTCGGATCAGGTCACTTATCCAAGGGATGTTTAATTCATTAAAAAATACTTTAGATGACTGACCTGATGGATTTGCAAGAGAAAACTTTCAGAGAACCTTCAATTTCATTATATTTGAGCACTAGTATCTAAATTAAAGTTAAATATTTAGAAAATCTTTCTATGGCTGCTTGAGGGATTGCGATGGATTTTTATGTGTACATTTCCCAGATAAATCTGACTGCAAACATATGAAGAAGAAAATAATTTGCGTCTGTCTGCTCTGAATTCTGCAAGCATCGTGGTGTTCTCTGTCCAAACATTCTGCGGTTAAAAAAGAAAGCATGCTTCCAAAGAGATTCCAGAAAGATTTTCACACATACTGAAATGTGAAGGCTGGGTAAAAAAACTTTAATTTTACTGTTTTTGATCATGTGTTACTGATCAGCTAAGGAGATAAGTCCTACAATAATAGGAGCTAATTCAGGGATCTGATTAAGACAAACATTTCAACAATTAAATCATGAAAACCAAGGAATAAAAGAAACATTGATAGAGAAGCCAGGACAATCACTCACTGATGTATTCTATCAAGTTTGAAAATTGTCATCCAATTCTTTACAAATGGGGTACAGTTAATTAATTCATATGCCACATACCACAAATTTCACTTTATTCTCTGGGGTTTGGAAGGGCAGAGGTGTTTGTATGGTTTTTATGGTCTTATCACATGGTCTCATCTCAGCAACACCTTTTTTTTGTTTCCCCCGGTGAACTGTAACTGCACCCAGTGTTGCATCATTGAATTACAGTCAGACAGTAATTAAGGTAACAGCTCAAAAAACATTTTTAATAGCACTGACCCATATTAATATCGAATTGCAACAGATGGATTGGATTGAATTGTGATAATCGATTCTAACTCTTTAAAATCGGAATCGAATTGATTCTTGACATTTGAATCAATACCCAGCTCTAAGTGCAACGTACATCTTTTTAAAATCCTAGTTAGGCATGAGCTGGTGAGCACGAGTCCTAATGTATTATATTACCTTGAGACAGGATACAGAGGTTTTACACACAGCAATTGAAAGCAAAACCATTTAATCTAATTGTCTTTATTTAAGACAAAAAGAAATTCAACAATTATTCCTGCTGCCACTAAAATAACTGAAGATGATGTTTATGTTCACATTATGTTTCACATACTGTGTAACATTTTTATTTATTTAAACACCCTTGTAGCACAGTGTTTTATCTTAGACACATCTAACTTTCTTTTTTTCAGATATATCTAACTTTCTTTATGAGCAAGGGAGCAAGGGAAAATTGTAGTAGAGCTCTGCTACCAAAGTGAGCAGCAACACATGTGGGAAGGACAGTGCTGTCCTCTATGGATCAAACAGCTAATGAAAGTTCAGTCAATCCAGCACTTTCTCTAGAATCTCATTAAAAGTAACATTAAATATATTAACAGTGTCACAGAAAATATTGTGGTTTTTAAACTAGCTTTAAATCTTACCCTTCCTTGATACCAGTAACAGCCCCATTCCTAATCATGTGCATTGTTTGCACAACGGTATTAAAGACTGTTTACTCTATTTTATTGATCTCACAAATTTGAGTTATCCCAAACCAGTTTACTGTACTGGCTACAGTAGCGCTTGAAAACCAAAGTCCAATTTCTTGTTTTTAAACACAACCTCAGTCAATAAAGCGTTATCTGCAGTTTGATATTTTTTTTATCTCAAAGTAATATGTAAAAAAATTTTGTGAATATGTTGCCATACAAACATGCTATATGAAAATTAAATATGCAAAGACCAACTTTGCCATTAAGTTGCATTTCTAATAGATGTTAGCCTGGTCAATGAGGATATCAACAAGCAAATCCAAGTGCTTTTTAACTTGGTTTTATCAAGGTTTGGACTTAAGAGTTAAACTGATATAAAAACCATTTATTGCTGGTTTAATGCCACGGCTAATACATTTGTATATTTTTTTCAACCAATTAATGTCATAATTTCTTCTAAATAGCAAATATCTACATGCAATGGCTTAGTAGAAAAAATATTCACCCAGAATCAGCTGTACATACTTTATTTAAACATAGGTGGAGTATAGGCAAAGCAAGGCAAGGCAATTTTATTTGTATAGCACATTTTCATGTGATATTGTCTTAAAATTGGTTTTGGTATCAAAATTACACTATATAGGTATGTGTTTAGTAAGTAAGTTTTAGATTTTTCCCTGACTTGCTTTCCCTTTTTCAAACTGTGGACAACAAACGGCTATTAAATTCTGATTGACAGAATGTGGTATAAGGAGTTTATAGGACACTACTACTTTGTTCTTTGTGTGTTGTTAGAGAAAGTAGTGTGCAAAAGTGTATATCAATCTATGGCCATGAAAAAGATTATTTCCTACATTTCACTTTTGACATGTAGAAAAAACACAAGTAACTACAAAGAGCTACATGTTCTGATAACTGGAAGGAGCTTCTTTGTTTCTTGGCAATGATTAGTGCTTTAGCTGTGAGGAGAGGACAGCCCAATTTGTCAAAAGTGTGCGTAGAGCTAATCACATCAAAAGAACTGCTACCCGGGCTAATATCAGCCCATGAGCAGGACGCCTCATTCATTAGTCTGCATCTACAGGACAAATCACTTCCATGCTGACAGACAAATGCAACACACAGGAAACCAAGTTGAGGCAGGAAAACTAATGGTGCCTAACTCACTGAGATAAACAATAACAATATCTGACTTGATGAATACAAAATAAGATCACATTTAACCTTCTGTATTATTTTTCATGCACTGGCTTACACCATAAACCATGTGCTTGGTAAAACGGTGCTGTTATTGAAAGTGCAGCAATTATGTGTATGAAAAACTGTAAACATCAAAGACAAACTCCTTTTTTTCCATTGGCAAAGCTTCATTTGGAGTCTCTTATTTACTGCTTCGTGAAAATATAACAGACCTGCAACCGATATTTCACATCGGCATCATCTGATAATTATTATAAATAAATGAAGGCTGACGAGAAACTTCATTATGTCAAAACAAAGTATTCTATTCATAAAAAGTATATTTGTTTTCTCCTCTTGCAATTCTCTTTAAAACTACTCAATTCATCTTCATTTTACTCCTTATTAGCTAGTGTACCATGCAGCAAGGACATAATATAAATAAAAACACAAGCAAGACAAATGGACGCTGGAGAAATAGCCAAGTATTAAAAATACATGAGATAATAGAGTATGGAGTTTAATGAAGAAAGCTTGTTTAGTTTATCTGTCATTTGAGTGACATCTGAAAACTATAAATTGACCAAATCACTACTTCAAAAAGCACCTATTTAAACACTAATTGATAATACTTTGCAACAAGTAGTGACAATCGAGCAAAATGCTACACAAATGGGAGATGTGATAATATATTGTGGAATGTATAGTTTGGTTTTTTTAGTTGATGCAGTTTTTTTATTTATTTTTAATTTAATAAAGATATGGGAAGTGTATCCTGTAGGCCTATATATTCAGCCCCACCAAATTAGAAAATTGTAGAACCACCCTAAATGAGATGTATATTTTCAATGTTGTGCAGTACCACCTTTGCCCATTTAGAATTTTTTTCTTCTGAGTATATTTCAATTACGTATTTAGATAATCATTCTAATTTTCTGAAAGGTGAACCTCTCCCAGGTGTTTTGGAGCCTTATGTTTTCTTCCAAGATTGCTCTTAAAAAATGTCCCATCCCTTCTAAAGAAAGGCATCACCACAGCATGACACTACCACCATCATGTTTCATTTTAGAAATATTGTATTCAGGATGATCTGCATTGTCAGTTTTTTGGCTTTAGCTCAACATTATATTTCTTCTTGCAAATATAAAGGACAAATATTTTGTGCATTTGGTTGCACTGGATTTTATTTTGTGGTATCAGAGTTAAGGGGCAAAATGCAAATGAATCAGTCATTTATAGAAATGTGGAAATAATTATGTTTTCCACTTATTAAATATGCATTACTTTCTCTGTGTTGATCCATTACAAGAAACCCCAATATAGTGCACAGCAATGTTATTGAATTGCCATTCAGAAAAGGAGAACTGGTCACAGCCAGTGACCCTATCAGTTTATTTATAGACAAATGTAACTCTCAGCCTCTGTATTTTTTCAAACTCCTGACACCAGTCTCTTCTTTGCCTAAACTGTTTTTCCACATACTGTATCTTTTTCAAAGACAACGAAGATGACGTAGAATTTACGGTGGGTGCTGAAATGTGATATGCGATAAACTTGACTTGGAAGATGCACCTCCAGTTTAGCCTCAAGTGTACTGTTTTGCAATTAAACCAAAAGGTTCTTGGTCATATCTTAACACAATAATTTATCCGTATGACAGGTCACCTAGCTACTTGTGTGGAACTGTAAACAAGAACAATCTACATTATGTTCATTCTGTTACTTTCTATTTATATCAGTGATTCTTATTTTTAGTAGAATAGCAAAAGTAGAGTAGCAAAGTTTGCTTTTTAGCTGTTTGCTGAAGGCTTTGGCTTCACAGTAGGCTTCACACTGTCCTCTACTGCCTGCTTATAAACAACAGAAGAAGCCATAAGAACACAAGAACAGCTGTTGAAGCTCTAAATAAGGTGAAAGTGAAGCCGAAAAATAAGAATTGCTGATGTGAACGAGAATTCTTCTTCTTATAATATTAGCTTTTTACTTATCACAAAAAAATGTTGTTATACAGACAGAATTTATTTACCACCCGAGTTGTGGAACTCCACTGCTTCTCCAGTGTGACCAGGGGCCACTGTGGCTCAGGAGGTAGGAGTTCGTCCAGAGGGTTGCTGGTTCAAACCCTAGCCCTGTCCTTGGGCAAGACTTCACCTTCATTGCCTACAGGTGGTGCCAGTTTATGGCCTAGCTATGGCTACAATGAAGCTTACAGTCTGGTGGTTGATCAGCAGTGGTCTGCGTGAATGGATAAATGATTGAATGTAGTCACTTAAAAAGCATCTTGGGGATGCTTTGTAAAGCACTGTACAGGCACTGTACCATCAGCCCTTATGGCTGTTTCTCTGGTTATCTGCTCCTTACTCAGGTAATGTTTGTTTTATAATCTCACCCTGTTATTTTCTCATCCTGCTTTAAATAGCTGCTAAATTTCTTCCCTGATTTCTCTGGAGTGTTCCTTTGTTGCTGTGCAAAATGTTTTCTAACAAACCATTTCAGGGCCTACAAAGAGCAGCTTGATGACTTCACAAGGTAATTGATTGCACTAGATTTTATTTAGGGATATCTTAGTTATGGGGAATAAATGTAAGTGAAAGCCACATTAATAAGATTTGTATTTGTAAAAAACTTTAAATGTGTTATTTTCCTTCCACAATAATTGACTACTTTTTGTTGGTCTGTCACCTCAAACTAATTGAAAAACAAATTAAGTTTGTGGCTCAAACAAGGCGAAATGTGAATGCCCTGTTTGTGTACGTGCAACAGTTTTCACACAAACAGGATTTCAAAAGTAACAAATTACTGCTAATATATTATATTAAATCACACCCTAAATGCTCAAATATTTTTTGCAAAATTGTTTTATTTACCAAATTAAGTGCAAGTTTTATATAAATTGAGACAATGGATAATGAGAAATGCCACACTATTCTGATGAGATGAAATAGAAGACTGCAGCAACCAATCAACTCCAATTAACATTGGAAAAGAAATCAACAAGCCCATCTGGTAAGAACCAAGCAAATAGTTAAAACCATAACTGAAGAATCAATAAGCTTTCATAGCACTGATGTCTGACCAGCTGTAAACCAGCTTCTTATGTCCACATGCAGAGATAGGCTGCTAAAGATAAGATACGCTGACTTCTTAACCATCTCTCCTAGCTCCAGGGGATTCTGCTTCTCTGTTCTCTGCCAGGCTTTGAAGCTCTAATGCCTCTGATCCGTCAAATATCTCCCGTCTCACATGCTGTCCAACGCACGAGAAACTACTCACGAGAAAGATGATGTGTCAACACTGCAGCTAACACAGGGTGGTAAAGGTGGCTATAGGCCTCTCTCCTGCACTAAAGCAGTTTCATTAACAAGTTGGTTCTGATGTGACACGTTAATGGTAGCTGGCAGCTGTGCAAGATTACCCAGCCACAGCCTTCTAAAGCTTTCACACTTCGAAACAACAGAAATCAGATGTTACATGGTGGGGTGTGCTAGTGATTTCCAACTCTCTCTCTCTCTCTCTCTCTCTCTCTCTCTCTCTCTGAACTGCATCTCCAAGCATCTCATTGGTCTGTGGCCAGTGATGACAACACAGAGTTGATAAAGGCACCGCGAATATTGAAATCTTGCCTGCAAGGAGACGCTTTAATCCACTGCTAGCATTTTCCCTTTTTTCCATTCAAACCTGCTGGACCAGGAAGAACTTCCCTTTTAAACTTCGAAGTGAATCGGCCGAGCAAACAGACTTCTTGTACGGGTAACCAGGGAGTCAGCTGGCCATCTGAGCTCTATTGACAACAGGCCTGAGTCCCTCAGCGCCTAAAGTCGGACGTCCGCTTTTCTGACCTCGGTTTTGCGCAAACCGCTCCTTTAAACTGGACACTTTCTACGTTCTACATCGTGGACTGTGGAGAGCTGCCCCCACCAAGTAGGATTAAACTGATTTATATATCTCGGTCTGGGTAGAGGAGAATTAGGTCTTAACAGTTAATATCCGTTTTCTGTTGGTTAAAATAAGTCTGTCAACTTGTTATTCTTGGTCGTCTGTCGCTGTACACCGACCCTGAATGTGCATGCTTTTTGTGTTTTATTATTTGACTTTGGTTGCAACCAGAAGCAGTATATTATATTGTATTATTTCCTTGTTTGTTTATTGTCCGCTGCGGTCGGCGCGTGTCTGTTTAGACAGGTCGCGTGGCCCGTTCTCCGTCACCCCCGTTTCCTTTGTTCAAGCCACCATTGCTAATGAATCTAGCCTTTGTTGAGTTGCCACGCGGTCTTCCTTTGTCTTCCTTTGTGAACCGATCGCGCCAATTGATAAAGCTTGAGTTATTTATCGCATTGAAGGGGTGACCTGAACCCCCCCCCTCATTCGCTTGCTGCCTCCCACACACACACACAGCCGCACACACATGCCCTTTCCCTCAACGTTAACTTTGTTCTATATTTTTGCATAAGTTAGAATAGATGGAAATTATGAATGAAATGTAATCTGTAAGGTTGACCTATTTCATTAATAAATTCCCTTAAGTAACGAGAAGTTTCCTGTGCTATTTCAGTGTGTGCTGTAAAGTTTGTTTTAACCCCGCGGTCGAATTACGCCTTTTCAGAGAGACTGACAGTCTGGTTTAATTAAAATTATCTCATTTATGAGATTGGTGCCCCTATATCTTTAATAAACAGGTTAAACTCGAACGTCATCGATAATTATATTAATATTAAATTATTGATTATAATTATTGATGCTCAGAAAACCAGACAACAACTTTTTATTATTAATAGTTACAACATATATATATAATTTTTATTTTGCTGCATTGCCCTCTCTTCATTAAAGTCTTTCCTTCTAACCCCACCACAGCCTGAGGATGTCTGCCTGGGAGGCACGTCAGCATGTATCTCCCTACAGTCTGACTCTTTGCCACTGTGGCAAATCAATTCTTAATAAACCATCGGAAGGCTTCCTCTGCTATACCTTTCATTTCCCCTCCTCAAAGCTGCCGGGCAAATTAGCCTGCCAAGTGGATGATAGGGAGCAAGTGGCAGAAGAAAGCAACAGAGGGGGATGGAGGGGGAAAAAAACAACCCAACATCTACAATTAAATTAACAAATCACTGTTCTTAATTAATCTGGGAAATACAAGTAGAACTGTGGGTTTGAGACGTGACAGACATGTCTATAGTGCTGCATGTATCTGCCTATATTTGTGCTGTTGGGGCGGAGAAGCCGAGAGAGCTAGAAGAGGAAAGGCAGATGAAAGCTTAATAAAAACTCTCCGCAGAGCCCCCTGAGCAGAATGGTGAAGCCGTTACTTTGACACCACCCACAACCACCACCTACAAGACATTTCTTTCGTTTCCTCTTCCTCCCACTGTCGTATATCCCTGTAATTCCTCCCTTAGCTTTTTACCCTATCTTCAAACTCCACCTATCTTTTCTCTCTCCTCCTACCAACTCCATACTCCTCTTTCACCCTCTACCTTTGCTCCTTCTGTACCTTGCGTTTCCTAATGAGTTGTGGCATTAATGGCTGGATTACAACACTGCTTTGTAATCCTTTCATTTGAATGTTTAGGATAATCAGCTGCTCCAGACCAAAGGCTTGCCTCCTCCCTCAAGGGGCAAATGACTATGTATGTCCATGTTTGACTCAATAAAAGCACATTTAAAACTGTGTGTGACTGTGACAAAAAATTTCTAAAGCCCGGTTGATAAAAAGGCAACAAAGAGCTCATTATCTCCACTGTGCAGAAGCTTCCAAGATGCCCATGATCATGATAGGCCACTATTACTTCACAACAAATGTTAGAAAAAAACTGTCTTTCAATAAACATCCAAGCTTTAAGTCAAGAAAGTAATCCCTCATCCCTTTCGAGTGAGCAAACATTTTCTTCTCTCAAGCACGCCTGGTCCTCTAGCGCTTGCACTCATCTAACATTTCTCCTCCTTCCCCACCCCCACCCACACTCTCTTGCAGGAGCTTGTTCCCTCTGTGGCCACAGGATTCGCTTTGTTCATCCTCTGAGCCAGGCAAGTTATCTGCTTTCTCTACATTCTTGTAGGCCCAGAGGAGGAAAATGGGCCCTTTTATTAGCCTCACTCTTTGCCTCTTCCTCTGGTCTGCTGAAAAAGACAATAGTCAGATAAGTAGAAGAAGAAGAAAGAAGATATGGCAAGTGTGCTTTTTAAAGTATCAGAGGATTTTGAAAGCCTTAAAAAACAGAAACATGCTGCATGATCTAATAAAATATATGGCTCATAGCTGCATATTTTCAAGGAATGGTTATATAGAATATAAAAGACAACTTCACAGCAGTCATACACTGTTTAAAGTAGTCATTTTGCCTTCATGTTGAAATAAACAACAATAAAATTTATATTTGGAATTTCTTTAACTCTGCAGGTTTTAGAAAAGGCAAGTTCAAGGTTCATTGTTGAATGAAACAAAAATACAACACTTATTCTCACATCTGGCTAGACTGAGGGAATCCAAAGAACCAGTGAACAAACACAAGAGTTTATCGATCACAACTGTGGAACTCCAGTGTAGGTACTGGATATGCTCTGGTAGCCAGATCTGCTACTTGTGCTTGCTGATAGCGTCACACTATAGCAACGCCACTCGAACCCGGGGCGACTGCATCGAGGACTAAGGCCTCTGAACATGGGGCGCCCGTCTTAACCCACTGCGCCACGTGACGTCCCTATTTTTGCTTATTTTTAACCTTGCTAAGCACTATGTATTAAAATTTAAAACAGACACATGTTGATAACAGTTCCTGTGGAGATCATCTTTAAAAACGTGACTCATCCTTTCTGGTACTGCTCTTTCACACATAGGCTTTGAAAAGAGTTGTTGTTAACCGTATTTAGACTGATTTTTTCCTCCCGATGGAAAAATGCTTCATTCTGTTTTTTATTTTTTTATTTACAATAGACCAAAAAATAAAAATAAATGGATAACTATACATAAAATCAATATCGAATTATCAACAAAAAGGCTCTCAAAACAATTCATACATGTAAATTTTTTGCATGTACTGCTTGTATCTGTTGAATTACTCTCTATATTTCATTTTTTCTTATGTTGTATATTTGCTCTTTGTTCAATAAAGTTCTTTAAAAAAACTGCACATTACATCAACGTGCTAACATCCAGCCAATCAGGTAGTGTAATGTCAGCATCCAGCCAATCGTATAATACAATGTCATAGATAAGCGCAGGCCCCTGAGCAGATCTGGTACCTACACCCATGTTGATTTTTTTATACTCATATTTACTCTGTAAATCACACAACATCACATTGAATAGAAACTACTGTATTTGTGGTTTAGTAAAAACAAAAAAACTATAAAAACCAAACACTAACCTGCATAAAATCTTATTCCTACAACATCAATGTGCTCTTTTCGTTTAGTACTATTGGGTTTTGGCAATAACAACTTTGACATGCTAAACAGTCTAAGCTTCGGCCACAATATAAACAGATGTTTTATATTGGAGAGATTTGTTTTGCAAAACTTTCTCTTTCTGTCCCCATGCAAACCAGTTTCTGGTGTGAAAATTGAGTTTTAGGAAACCTTTTTAAAGTGGAGATTTAAAAAAACTGTATGGTTTGTGTCAGTGTAGACGGATATCAAGAGATGCTTAGAAATTTTGTTGAGACCCAATATGTGAGTGTCTGCTTTAATTTTCTGTGCTAGAAAACCATAACCTTGAAAGTGTTTTTTGTTGTTGGTTTTTTTTTCCACACCACTGTTGCTTTGCAAATGTAAGCTTGGAAGTAATGAGAGAGATAGGAAAAGATAGTAGCCTCCCACATAAAACAGTTTAATCATAAACCTGCAAATGCAGTGCTGAGAAAAAGTGCTCTCCCCGTAACAGATTCTCCTGTTTCAGCATTTTTTTCACAAGTAAGTGTTTCAGATTATCAAATAATTTTTTGTATTGGATAAAGAGAACATGAGTAACTCCAAAAAGACGTTTTCAAATGATTTCACTCATCAAGGTAAAAGCTATCCAAACCAACCTGGCCCTAAACCTAGTAGTTTGTTATTCCAGCCTTAGCAGCAAAAACTGACATCAATAGCTGGCAATGAGTCTTTAAAATGACCACTAAGGAATATTGGCCATTGCTCCTTTGCAGATGTATTTTAATTCAGCCACGTTGTAGGGTTTTTGAGTATGAATGTTATATGTAAGGTCATACTACAGTATCTGAATTGGATTTAATTCCAAACTATTTGTGAAGTTTTTGAGGGGCCTAACTAAAGTGTGATTGGGCTTAAGGTTCTGTAACGTTGGCTTGACATTCTCCTAAAGATTTTCTGGTACAGAGCAAAATTCATGATTCCATCAATTATGGTGAATCATCCAGGTCTTGAGGAAGCAAAGCAGCCCCATACTGTCACACTACCACAACTATGTTTAACAATCAGTATGATGGTCTGTTTCTGAAAAGCTGTTAGTTTTAGGTCTGAGGTGGCATTACATACACCTTCCAAAAAGTTCCACCTTCATCTCTTCAGTCCACAAAATATTTCCCCAAATGTCTTATGGATAATCACAATGTTTTTTTTGTTTTTTTTTTTGCTAATGTGAGATAGGCCTTTTATCTCTTTTTGTTGAGGTCATCAACAGGCTAATTTTGGTTGACCAGCTGCTCCTGGAAAAGTTCACCACTGTTGCATGTTTTCACCAAATGTGGATCATGGTCATCACATCCAAAACTCTTATAAATTGCTTTGTAACCCTGTCCTAACTGAAATATACCAATGGCTTTGTTATTCCATGGTTTTTGGTTTAGTTTTGCCTTGTGGATCTAGAAGCACCTTGAATTACCTTGTTGTTGAAAGTTTTCTATACAAATAAAATTGCCTTGCCTTGTCTAAAAGATGCAATAGATTCACAGTTAATTCAAGATTTAACAAAGGGGTAATTAAATTTCCCTTGAGGGCCAGGTTGCTTAGTGAATGAAATCATAATTTGAAAAAAAAAAGTGTATTTATTTTTTAAAAAGAATAAATACTTTTGTATTTATTTGCGTTATATACCCCAAATAATAAAATTTGTATAATGTGATCAATGTTGTGTTGAAAGTGTGACTAAAAAGCAAAAACAGAAGAACTCTGTAAAGGAGCAGTTTTTCATATTACTGTATCCAGCATGTGCTTCAAGGCATTCACAAACCACAAATCAAGCTGGTCATGTCCCTCGAATGTGAGAGTTTACAAATTGAGGCAGCATCACAGGCAGCCCTAGAGTGGAACTCAGAGGGGCCCATATAGAGTATTACTAGGGCTGGGCGATATAGAAAAAGAGTAAATCGATAAAGGGAATAGTCATATTGATTAATATTGATAATTATTGATAACTATCAAAAAATATAGAAAATTTATTTTAAGTGCAAGTCATTTTATGCTATTCTTTAATGAACAAATTTAATTAAGAATTAAATTCAGCCCTTTTTTCAAACACCTTTTTTTTCCTGTAACAGAGTTTGTAAGAAACAAAAACAAACCAAGTTAAGAGATCTGAGTGACATCAGTAAATACAAAGAAAAGTAATGTTATTAGCCATTATACTATAATTTTTAAAAGTATGTTAGTAACTTAAATTTAAAGTTTATCTTGATGCTTTTTGAATATCTTTTAAAAATCTTATGACACTATTACATTAATGGTTCAGACCTTTGGTTTAGTTTGTGTGTAAAAACCGGGTCAATAAAACTGATTCTCAGTTCAGCTGCTAAAGCTAACCAGCTACTCACCGATGGCCGAGTGTAGACGGCGCCCAAAACACTGGAGCCTAGTCCAGTGACTGAGTGCTGAAGCTAGCAGGTCTTTCCATCCCCGTTTGTATTTGCAACTTTGCTAACCGTGGTATTTCGAAGTGGACCGCAGACCGCCAAAGCCCCCACAGTGGCGAAGCAGCCCACCAGCCCAGGTCCCCAACTAGACCACCTGTTCTTCCTCCGGACCCCAACCCCTGATGGCCTATAGCGAACAGGGGTGTGAAAAGACCCCTAGCCTCCATCCTCCCGCTCGAGTTTGGTGTTGTTGCGTGTTGTTATTATGTGCATTTAAAACAGAGGGGTGGGATGTGGGGAAGGCAGCCACACATCCCCCAACCCCCACCCTTAGCCCTCAGTGTCTATATGCGGATTAACAGTGGGCACTGGCACCAGAGATGAAGCTCATTGAACAGCTCCTCCTCTCGATGCCGAAAAGTGTGCCCACCCCAAAGTCCCTACATGTCTCATGAAAATGTTATAAGAGGGAGTGTCTAAGTTGTACAGTAAAATTGGGACCTAGGCCGCCACGGGATAGCGAAGATGGAAACCCCTTCTCGCACCCCAGTGACGTGCTCATGCCCTAGGACTCTATATGAGTGGTAAAGTGATAGAGCCGGTGGACAGATGTGTTCGGGGATGGGCAGGGAAGGACTGGGAGACAAAAGGCCTTCCCAGGGAGCCAGCTCCCCCACTGACTCCAATAGGTACAGCTGTTCACCAAGATCCACCAGGGGAGAGAGGCAATGGCACGTTCAACCCGGGGCCCACAGCTGCAGCACCACCAAGCCCCATGGATCCCAAGGGAGTCCCCCCAGTCCCATCCCAGAAGGAGAGCAATACCCACCCCGACATTCGCTCTACTATCAGAACACAAAAGACACTAGACACCCAGGTTGAGTTCAGCCCCCTCCTCCCGCACACCCCTCCCCCACGTCCAAGTGCACCCCGTAGGGTGTGAGCACCTGTAGCTATATAGTACCAGCCTCCCCGCTAGCAAAGGAGGCCCCCAGCGCCACCTGCGCATCAAAGTCCCCCGGGCTCAAAACCCTGGCGACATACTTACCCAGACCGGGAGCAAACTGATGCCCCGGGCTTCCAACCTACAAGGCCAACATCCACCACCCCATTACCGGGCCGATACCCAGGTCTTGCGGAGCAACCACTGCTCAAGTGCAAGTGACGAAATCCAGCGCCCTACCCATCCGCCCTACCCATCCGCCCCGCACATCCATTGCCCGGCATGTCCAATGAGAAGTCCGACCGACCCCGGCCAAATGCCTGACCCCAGCACCCAAGACCCAGGAGCCAAGTCCAGTGCCAAAAAGACTAATCAGGCCCAGAAACGCCACCCAGCGACCGCAACCACCAGCCCGACACCCCAACAAGCAATCTAGGCGATATGCCATACAGAAATCGGTGATGACAATCGGCCCAGAGAAAAAGAGAAAAGCGGTAGCACATGCCCTGAGCACTGATTAGAAAAATAAAGACCATGTGAGATTCATTTTCAACAACAGAGGAAAAATCAGCTTAAAAATATCTAGAGTTGTGTAGTCAGGACCTGAGAGCCTAAGCTCTTTTTTTCAAATTCAAGAGCTATGGAATCCAGTACTTCCATCTTCCTTGTTGGTTTATTTTGATTCATTTCTTTGTTTACTTATTTTTTCACTCATGACATTTCTTGCATATTTTATTCTTCTATGCAGTTATCCAGAGTGAGTTTGTATTGGAAGGAGTGACTGCCAGAGCAGAAGGTTGGGATCTATACACCTGGTCCACCTGTAGTATTTAAACACCAGGTTTCCTTCTTCAGTTTCAGTTCATTCAACCACATGAAGGGATAAGATCAGATCATCTTTGTCATTTTATCTTGCCACCATTTGTTTGGTGTTCTTTCTTCACTTCTCCTATTGATCCCCTTTTTTTTGTTACCCAGCGGTTTACAAATCTGATTGAAGCCTGATCCTCGGAAAAAAGTTGGACTGCATCTACGAATTCCATGCCAACTTGCCTCTAAGCAGCATTCAAATGATCAAGGCTCATTCTGTGAAGTCACAAGTTACCCACCTGGCTTCCGTCTTAATTGTTTTTAGAAGTACCTGCAAGAAGCTTCAATGAACTAACCTTCTGTTGTGAATAAACACAATCTGGAAATATTTCTAAAACGGAGTCTATGCTTTGGTCTTTCTCTCTCTGTGAAATCATAAAAGCCCAATCTGGCCAGCCAACAGGCCCTGCAGAAAAACAAAAGTAAAAAAAAAAAAAAATACTCCACTTATTTACAGAACAAAATTGTTCCATTATGTGAAAACTGACACAGTGGCTTCCTCTTCTCTCATTTGTTTTAATCATTCTAGCAGCAGAGGTCTCCACGCTCTGGCCCAAATTCATAAAGTACCTGTGAATCCTGCCAGTGAGCTCAATTAAAGGAATCTTAGTTTAGGTCTCCCTGGTGTGGTCTTTCTTTCTCCCTGTGCATGCGTGGGTTCCCTCTGGGTACCCTGGCTTCCTCCGACAATCCAAAAACATGACTGTTAGGTTAATCGGTCTTTCTAAATTGCCCTTAAGTATGATCGTGTGCCTACATGGTTGTTTGTCTCTGTGTTGCCCTGCAATGGATTGGTGACCTGTCCAGGGTGTACCCTGCCTCTTGCCTGATGAATGCTGGAGGTAGGCAACCCTGCAGAGGATAGACTGGTATAGATAATGCATGGTGTTCTGCGATGGACCTCACTGATACACTTCTGCTTTTTTTAAAGTCTCTTGTTGGGTGTTTCTGCCCAAAAGGTCCAGCATTAGGTTGAGCTGAGGCTACGGCACACTGGAACAATCATTATTATGGTTGTAAATGGTTTCACAAATAAAACAAAGACATAATACTGATATTAATACATTAAAAACTAGTTACACCATGGCAGACATCTAAATGAGGTGTGTTTTTGTAGTCTCAATGAGAAAATGATTAATTGCTTCCCAGAGATCTTTTTGTTATCTGTAGCAAATTCCTGTGCACAAATATTAATGTTTTACTAAATGGCTTTGACGTATAGTATTCATATTTGTATCCCTGATGTTGATTAATTTTTTTTCCCATTATAATGGTGAGATAAATTTCAGGCTGAGCAAAGTACCCTGTAGGGCTGCATGATATCAGGAAAATGAGTTTTCGCGGTGGTATTACCAAATATTGCAATCCCAATTAACCCACTTAAAAAATGTGAAGTTGTCCTTTAAAGTTTTATGTTGTGATTACAATTACGGTTTCAGAAATTTTACAGCTCTAACACTCTATATGTTCCTTGATACTCCAAGGAATTTAGTAATATGAATATGACTTCAGTATAAAATGTTAAGTACCAAACTAAACTCCCCCTTTTACAATGCTGTTAAAGACCTATAATGTAAAGAATGCATGAGAAATCAGGAATTGACTAGAATGTACTGATTTTAAGCTCCATCAAACATGACCAGTCAAACTCAAAAGTCCAATCTTTCCAATCAGTAAATGTACTGTGTCAGCACTACAACATCTCACTGGCAGCATCACTCCTTAAGTGTGATAACTTTAGCTGAGTAAAGAAGATTCCAAGATAATAGTATCAGAAAGGAGTTTAAAAATGAAGGCAGAAGAAGCACAGAGGTTTGGAAAATTGGATGCCGTTCATTCAGTGTGCAACAGCAAAATTTTATGAGACAACAGGAAAGCTAAACACAGTACAGCAAAGTAATTTTGTTCAGTCCTTTTCAACAATTCGACCTCTATTATAGAAAAGTTTGCAGAAGTAAAGACTGGGTCTGCGGCTTTAGTAATATTAGCCAACATAACACTAACTAACTTTGCTAATCAGTAGTATAAAATGCTAAAAATGTGTCAAAATGTGAACTCACTAATTTTATTTTCCTTTTTAATATTAATAAAATACTCTTTTACAGTGATTGTTCTCCTTATAACTCATTTGATGAAAAAAAAAACATTTTACTAATTGGTATTATAAAGTGAATTTGGTAGAACTGTATTATAACTACAATCGAATTGAAATGTATGCAATTTAATTTGAATCCATCTATATTATTAGATTGATCTGATTATATATTTCTGTATACAAATTAGATTATTTTCTTGTAAAGTGCCTTGATATTATATATTTGTTGTCAGTTAGACCTATATAACTAACCTGACTTAAATGCTGAATTGAACTGAAATGAATTAAATTGAAATTAATTATACACATGGAATTATGTTGTTTCTGCTCTTAATATAAATATTTAATGGGCGATTGCAATAAAGACAGAATTTGGGCAAACGAAAGCTCAAGAGTCCAAAAAGGGGAATCTCTAATCACAAACTGAAGCACATTCATACTATGCCCTAAGCCATAGCAACATTTATGATTTCACCTTTTAAGGTTTTTTTAAGCATAAAAGAAAAAACATCTATCTTGGCATGATCCTACAAACACTGTTTATAAGGGTCCCTGCTCCTTTGAAGGACCTTTTGTTTGCCCCTTATTAGCTTTTCACGTGTTGAATAGCATAGGGGTGAGACACCATGGGACTCAACATTGTCTTCCCATTAATTAACATTAGTGACACTCTGTTTTTAAACTGCCGACTCTTCTATCTGTGTCTCCCTCTTTCTCCTGTGTCCTTCTTGAGCTTACTTGTACAGAGGCAATGATTTGACTGTGTGGTGAACTTAAGAACTAAACGGGCGAACATTCACAAAGGAATTCAGGACACAATTAGTGATTACCAGACAGCTATGTCTTCTGAGGGCTTCCATCCTTCTTTTCATCCTCCCTTAACAAAGACAAGGGAACTTCAAGCAAAGGGAATAGCATATGAGGATGTAATGCTCTTGAATCTTTTCTGCTCACAGACAGATCACACACTTCTACTGTTGATTAGAAAAGTATGAGCAATGGACAGAAGTTTCATTAATTAATTATAATGATCTGATTTTAGTCTGGAAACTATGAAGAGCAGAAAGATAATGGAGGGCTGGGTTGGAGGTGAGAACACTCAACCACATTTCATTAATTTTTCCACACAGCTGTTATGAGGCACTTTTAATGACAATTGCTGCAAATTAGATTTTGAATAAGTCTCTTTTTATTGTTTTGTGTAAAGAAAACATAGTAAAGTATTCTTTAGAAGAAGAGAGTTATCCAAAGTCAGCTCATGTCTATATAATTTGGTCTGCAAAAAAAGATTTAGAGAAACAGAGCCACAAATAAAACTTAAGCTAAAAGACAGTGTTACTTTTGTGTCTTTACCCAACATCGTTTGTCTTTATTAGTTACAACACACCAAAAAAATTAAGAAGGAGAGGGTGAGCTGAAGATACAACAGAGGAAGGGGAACAAAGGAAACACAAAAATACATAGCAGTCTCCCTCCACACCAGCAGGACAGCAGGGAGAGGGAAAAAAACAACAACAAAACAAATCACACAATGCAAACTGAGAACTGCACAACCACAACCCACAAATACATATATGAATACAATAACAGCTTCACTGAAAAGCTCATGGTACAGATTATTACAAGATTTAGTAATGGTAACCTAAGCCCAGGAATGTATTTGTAAACACCAGAATCCCCACACCCGTGTGGTGTGTGTATGACCATGCTGGTGCATATCAGGTTTCTCCATAAGAGTGTTCAATAGCTGGTGTGAGGAGCCATCGATCCGCCTCCCAGGAATCGATGCAGACACAAATGAGATCAGAGCCATAGAAACCCAAAGACCCAACCAGGGACCGGACGACGAGGGCCGCCAGGCCGCAGGGGCGGTGGCCAGCCAATGGCTGACATGCGCCCCCCAAAGCCGACATCTCAATGGCCCTCCCGCCCCATGCCAATAGCCCCAGCGGACAGACAGCATCTCCAGGCCAAGACAAACCAGCTCCCGAATCTCACTCCCGCACACCGAAGAACACAAAGCATGCAACCCCCTTTCTCCCGTCCAAGTGCTGGCTTGAACGGGAGGGGGGGGGTTGGGAGAGCAGTAACAACTAGGCAGTAACAGCCTCCCCGCTAATAAAAGAGGCCCCCAGCACCACCCATGCATCAAGGCCCCAGTGCCCAGGCAGGAACCCAGTGTACGCACCGGCCCAAAACCCTGGCCATATGCCCACCTGACCAGGAACAGACTGATGCCCCGGCCGGCCGACACACAGATCTACCACCCCCTATCCCCGGCAGAAAGGCAACCACTGTCTGATGGCCCAGCAAGCGACCGACTCCAGCCCCCCCACCCACCTGCCCTGCACCCCCAGTTCCCAGTCAGTCCACCGGCGAGCCCAACCGAGCCCGGTTACATACCTGACCAAAATACTCTGCAGCGTGCAAAGAGCAAGATCCAAGACCAGCGCCCAACAACTGATCAGGCCCAGAAATGCCACCCACCCTCCGCAGCCACCAGCCCGACACCCCAACACACAAACAAGGCATGACGCCATCCAGACATCGACAATGAGAACCGGCCCAGAGTGGGGAAAAAAAAACAAAAAAAAAAACAGATGGGCATTGGCAACAGAGACACCAGCCAATTTACTAAGATATTTATCAGTGAGTCACTATTTCTGGTTTTATAATGTCATACAACATACATCTTTCTGTATCTTGCTATGTTACAACTACAAACTTCAAATCAAATCAAACTTTATTTATAAAGCGCTTTTCATACAAGAAGTTACATCACAAAGTGCTTTACAGATTAAAATGACCCCACATAAAACCACCTTACCTTCCCTCCCCCACAGATTTAAAAGCATGGTCACAGTTATACCCCCCTCCCCCCAACCCATCTCCCATGCACACACACAGTTAAAAGAAAAAGTAAAAAAGGACATTGGGCCGAGTGTAGATGAACCATGATGAATTCAGTCTATTTTATTAGTATTTTAAACATGAAAAGCAAAGAAAATGACACGATGAGACAAGATTTTGTACAAACAAAAATCAAGAAATTATGGTGTGCATTTGTGTTCAGCCAAAGTGTAATTTTAACCTCAGTATAGATGAAGCAAGGAGATGTATTTTTAGAGAACATTGTGAACATACAGCATGATCAAGACCTAGGATCACATCAAACAGTTGTTCTAAAACATAATCCTGTGCTTTGAAAAGCTCACAGAATATTGTACAATCCATCAAAAAGAAAGTCAAAAATAGAAAGAACAAGATACAACTGCAAACCTACCAAGACATGGCTGCTCACCTAAACTGACAGGTCAGACAAGGCAGCCCATGGTAGCCTTAAAGGAAAGGATAAGATCCACAGCTCAGGTGGGAGGAGCTTTCCTCCTTCCTTTACTGTAAGTCCTGAGATATGACCTTTATGGAACAGTGATGAAATTAAAATAATTAAGAGAAAGCATTAGTAATTTGCAGTAATGCATGTGATAAAGCAAACAAAGAAGATTATGCTCTGAGTAAAAGAGACCAAAACAGAAATATCTGGCAACATACAGTGTGTTGCAAGAAATCAATACCATCTATTCCAGTGAACATATCATTCTCACAGTGAAACATGGTGGTGGCAGCGTCCTGCTTTGGGAAGGCTTTTGTTCAACATGGATAGTGAAGCTGGTCAGAGTTGATGCAACCATGAATGAAGCTGAATATAACCCCATAAAGAAAACCTGTTAGATGCTGCAAAATACTTGAGACTGGGATAGCAGTTCACCTCCAGCAGAACAATGCCCCTAACAACACAACAAGATCTATAATAGAATAATTTGGATCAAAACATATTTATGTGTGAGAATGGTAAAGTCAAAGTCCAACCTAAATCCCAATTGCTAAAATGCGGTTAGATTTAAAGATGAATGTTCACAGATGCTCTCCCCTCCCTCTTACAGAGCTTGAGCTAATTTGCAAAACAGAATAAAACAATTTTATCAGCAAATCATCATTTCTTTTCACCTTATGATTTTTGCAGCACTTTGTGTTTCTCTATTACATAAAATCCCATTAAAATACACTGAAGTTTGTGGGTCCAACACATTATCTACTATGAATTAGTATAAGCACCAATACATACAATTAAGGTTTTCCACTAAAGAGAACAGTCTTGTCTGATACTTTCAAAACTCATGTGAAAAAAGTGACTGTTTCCTTTTGCTCTAACCATTGTGTCACCTTCTTACAGTACTCAAGCTAAAGAACATGGTTAGCATGACTGTAAAGCAAAAGCAAATTGTGATTGTTTTGTTTTACAAGAAAAATAATAACTATCTAGGAACTAATTCATCAAAGAATATATCAATAAATCACATTAGCTGCTATGCAGCACAGATCTACCAAAGAACAGAGAGGAACATTTCCTTAACCTCAGACTTATTGTGTAATATATGCATATTCGCGTGTGTAAGATAAAGGGCATATGATAGAGTGCTGATAGTGCTCCCTTGTCATCCTATAGCTGTCAAGGCCTACATAGACCATCTGTGAAATGAAGAGCTGGAGTCCAGACAAAGTATTTAAGAGGGTTTAATGTCTTCAGGAGGGCCATAACCTTCGTCCCATAAAACTCCAGAAGGATCATCACGCTGAGGCAGGGGGTCTCTTAATGTACTGAGCAGATGACAAGTATGCAGAGTTCACACAAACAGCTAAGTAACTCAATCTGCAGGAAATGTTCAACATTTTTCATTTACTCTTCTACCTTCTGCACCTTTCTGCTTTGTCATACATCTTTAAACTCAACTTCAAAAAATGGTTTCCACCTGCTTTATTTTTTCTGCATTATTAACTTTGCGATGACTAGCTTCGAAAAATCTGCAGAATGCCCATTTTTCTAGACAACTATGTCAATGTGTATTATGCTTTCAGCAAGAAAAGGCTCACAGGGACAGGGTTTTCCGATCCTAACAATATTTATCAAATGTACAGTTGTAGGTGTAGTGCCTTAATACCTCCCTGTCTCATTTATCACATAAACCACTCATGCATTGGCCGTACAAGGTAAAGAAACCCTCAACCATGTGGCTAAATCATCAATACTGACCTAGTTGGAAAGCCCTCAGAAATTCTTTAAGTCAACTGCACACATATATCCAGCATATAATACATGAGGTTATTTGCTACAGCTCCCCCAGGCAAGATTAGCCTTTGGCATCAAAAGCATTAACCAGCACCTCAGTGTGTCTCTAGAGTTGTCTCTGGCATGCAAGATTCAACAAGAGTCTTCCTGATATATTTCTTTGATTAATTATCAGTGAAAGCAGATGTGGCTGCTCTTGTGTCCAAGCTAGCATATTGTTAGAAAAATAGGACCGAAATCATGTAATGGCTAAAACAGATGGAACAAAAATGGATTTCCATAGTTTTTTGTTGTTGTTTTTTTTGCATCATAGCTTTTCATGGGGTTAGGTTGCAGAGAGTTGCTTTTGAACATCCAAGGAGAGAGCAATTATTTCAAAAATGACAGAAAAAGTTAGATGCATTGATCCAAAAGTAGAAAGACAAAGTGAAAATAATGTTAATTATTTAGGCAGATGCAGAACTTGGCACAGAATGCTGTGTTTCAACAATGTCAAATCTCCATTAGGAGCCCCTATCTGGTATCGACCCAGAAAACACTGCAGGCTATGTGTCAAGAGATTTGGGGCAAGAGGTAAACAGGAAATCAAAAACAATCTAATTCAGTTTGAGGGTAGAGGCAAAGAGAAAACTGATGTATTGCCCATCCCTATGGAGGATGTGAAAAGAAATGGCCTATTTTATTCAGGTTCCCATGAGTCATCCATTCCGGCAAACTTTAGTCCCCACATTATCAGCATCAGCACTCCGAACCACTGAATAATGTGTGACAGCTCTGGTTTTCAGAAGAAGAGCAGTTGCTTCTGTACTTTAACCCAGGGCAAAAGATCCAACAAATTTACTTTTAAATGAATTCCTACAGTGTATCTGCTTTTATGTTTGAAGTAGAAAAGGGTTGTTCAAAATGCAAAGCCAACAGTTGGGTATTAGCGTCTCTACTGGATTGTGAAAAATCACCTAAAGCTTTATATGAAAGCTTCAACAATTAAGATGAGTTAGATTCATTACCATAGGTTGTCTAGATGCCCTATAGATCTATTGGCTAAAGGATGCAGTTTAATTACACATACAGTTGTGACTCAGATAATGAAACTTTTAAGTTCTAGTTTGTCTGTGTGGACTCGTGACTAAATACATCATCTGAAGCATAAGGGGAACCTGTGTTCATCTTTGAAGACTCATTCAAATTACATGAAATAGTGTATCAAATACTGATTTGACCATTGTATGCAAAGATTTGGCAAAAATCCCATTAGTGTTAATGTTATAACTAAACAAATCCTTCTATGAACTTTAGTGAATATAATAATGTCAGCCAGTTTATTTTTTATTATAACATTAGGGACAAAGGACGAACAGTAGCTGTCAATATTTTCTCTCTCACCTGCGTCATCTCCACCACCTCCATTGCCTCTGTCTTTTTATCATTCTCCTTCCAAAAGCTAAAATTTTAATGGTGCAGCTTTTTTATTGTCTTAAAAAAAATAAACATGTACAGGCTTTACTATTGTGTGTTAAAGATAAAGTGTAGAAAGCAAAATTTTGAAATAAAATTAGGAAAAGTAAATTAACCTCGAAATCCCGCTTATGCCATAGATATTTTTTCTCATTCACTTATATTCTCTTTTCACCTGTGTAGACCCTCCCTGACCCTGCTCTGTCTATTGTGGCAATAAAGACTTCTTTCAAATATGTGAAAAGCAGTAAGGTTTTGCACAAAAAAAGAGAATTGGGTTTATTCATAGCATGAACCAGTTGGCAAGGAATTTAACATATGTAACATTAGTATGGTTAACTAACTTAACATGATATATTGGCATGTATTTGCAAGCCATAATTTACCTAACATTACCTGCATGCAACAGTATAACTCAACTTACAGCTTGTTCTGAAAAGACTGTGCAAGTCTTTTGCCTTTTGGCTGGTTTGCTAAACTTGCTGCTCTGCTCAGCAGGACCTGTCTGTGATCCACTGATGCCCATTATGTGTATGCTTAAAGTGGAACTGAACCCCATGAAAAAGCATAACCCCGCCCCCAGACAATATTTGAAAAATTCTACAAAGTGGGCGGTGCCAGGAAGAATGGAGGGGCGTAGCCAAGTGTGGAGGATGAGCGGAGGAGGGAACGTGGGGGTGTGGTCAGGAGGACAGTGACACCTCGATTAATCTGACACTGAAACATGGACAGTGACCGAAGCAACGCTGGCAGTTTTGCGACTGATTGACGTTCATCTGTTTTGAACGTTAGCCTATGTTAACATTACCACTCAGAGAACGGACCCATCCTGTCTCCCTCTCCCTCAGCAGCACCAGAAGCACTGGCGTCGGGCAGCGCTGACTCAACGCCCTGAGCCAGCAGATCTCCTCCGCCATCACCGGAGGTACCGGTGACAGCGGAGGAGATCCGCTCATCCGCTGGGAGGCTTTATGGAGCCCAGCAGCCTCAAGCCGTATTAATTCGAGCCCCTGGCTCAGGGCGCTGAGTCAGCATTGCCTGAGGCCGGCGCTGCCGGTGCTGCTGTGGCAGAGGGAGACAGGATGGGTCCAGTCTCTGAGTGGCAATGCTAACATAGGCTAATGTTCAAAACAGTATGTTAGTTATGCTAACTAATTGCTAATGTGATAATAATGGTAACCTGAAAAACGCAATCTATCAAAACTCACAATTCCAACTCCAAACTCGCCAAGGGGCGAGTATGTCTGAGAGATGGTTTTATAGCCAAACCCACGGGGCGTGTCTCAGAGACCATGCCTGTGACGTAAAGAGTGGAAAAGATGTACCGCTCTCCGCCAATCACAAAATTCAAATGCAGTAGCCACCCTTCAACCCTAAGAAGTTTTTAGTTTACACGAAAATGTAAAAAAAAATTGTAAAAAAATTCTGAGAAACTGAAAGATTGCATTGGTAAAGACCCATTTATACTTTTAAGAAGCAAAAAAAATGTTGTTTTAGAGTTTAGTTACTCTTTAAGGTGCATTTAAAGACGGCTTGGAAAAATACATTAATGCATATTAACGGACTAAACGGCTGGAACTGCAGAAAAAAAGTGCGGGGGACGTGTCCCACGTGTAACCTGTGTCAGTTACACCCATTCCAGATAACCACGCAGGCAGTTCGAAAGCATTCTTTTAATTATTTTGTCATTAAATACAAAGCAGAAAATTCCGAGGTCTAGACCTCGGTGTCCTCAGTGGTGGATACGGCCTTGGGTGTAGCTAATCAGAAAACAAGATGACATGCAGACAGCGATATGCCTTGGAACCGTATATTATTATTATTTCCACTTGACCACTGTCCATAAACACATAGAAACAGAGATTAATAAGAGCAAAGTTTGTAACTTTTCAGAGTGAAAATAAAAGAAACCTCACCTCCATATCTTTGTATTGCAAGTTACATATGTAACGACTTCTTTGTGTCATTTTCTCTCTGTTAAAACTGTTTCACAAACTATTACCAATGCATTCTCCTCGGCCACCTCGTTTACTACTATTTACTACTATAGTAGTAAACTACTGGAGTTTACTACCCCAAAGTCATGTTTTATCTCGTGAGGTTTTGTGAGACATCCATCTGAGCTGGGAATGTTCATGAGTAAAATCTGTTTGTGTGTGGTGTCTCCTCATTGCCGTGTGGCTGCACACCACACACTGTAGGACCAAAACTGTTGTATCCATGATTTTGTATCACCATGTGTGAGGTCTCTCAAGGTTTGGAAATTGTACAACCATTTTAAACTCTTGCTGTGTGAACCAGGTCTTAATTAGTCTCCCTACCTCAGTTGCCTGGTTGCTCCCAGCCACAGGTGTACCACATTTCCCCTGATTAGCTTATTTGTTTCCTTTCCATCCATTTCCATCCCTGCCTCAGCAAATAAGCTTGCTGGTTTTCATTGTTCACAGCTGGATTATTCTGTCCATTCGCTACCTATAGTCCACAACTGTTTACCTGTAAGTTCTCCAATTTTATTTAAGTACTCAATTTCAACTACAGTTTTGCTCTGCGTTTGTGTCCTTTTCAACCTCAACAATGACCTATACTAAAGTTGATGGAGTAATTTGGGACATTGTTCAAAGGTAAAGAAAGAAAGTAGCCAAAGGAATATGGGTTGATAACAGTCAATATATATATTGGCAATTTTCAGCAATATTATAGAAATCACCTATCGTCTTTATATTGTGCAGGCCTACTTGCCAAGTATGACAAAAGGCAGATTTTGAGACTCTTGAATTTAGAGTACAAAACTCTTCTGTGCTTTTTTTATTTTATTCTTACACTCGAAAATAAATAATAAATAATGACGAATAATGATCCAGCTCAAAAAGGCATTTTAATGACAAAAACGGCAAGGTTAGCAGAGTGGGCTAAGTGGGCGGAAAGCATCACACAGACAAACCTGGCCAAAGGGATACAAGAACACAAGACATGAGATAGCTGTTTCTCTGTGATTTTCGCTACGGTCAAAACTGACCACTGAAAATAGGGATGGCTAGCGTGACATCACGACATCACTTCCGGGTCCAACCCGCCGCTGCTCCTAATGTAAACACAATGGCGGTTGCCAAGGTTGATTCTTTTAAATGACAAATCATGTAAATTATTACTTAAATCTCATAAATTATTTTAATCTTCTAAATTATAACTAATTCTCGTAAATTACTTTATTTTCGTAAATGAGTTTATTTTTCGTAAAAGATGACTTTTCATAAATAACTACCATAATTTTCGGACTGTTGAGCACACCTGAATGAGCCGCACCAGCTACATTTTAAAAGAAAGTACATTTTGTTCAATAATATGCCGCACTGAATGTAAACCAGATGTTTTCATGTAACGTGAGATATTTACACAGAAAGACGGTAGATGGAAGATGTCTTTTTTTATTACCTCCGCCAGGACGTAATGTTTTCGTGCCCAATTATCTGTCTGTTAGCAACATAACTCAGGAAGTTATGGATGGATTTTGATAAGATTTTAAGGAAATGTCAGCTATGGGAATAGGAACAAGTGATTCCATCTTGGGGTTGATCCGACATGAAGCGCCTATTCACCCACCGACCGGCTGTGCTAAACTCCACTCCTCCCCCGTTTCAAAGAGCTCACAAGCGGCATCCCTCGCGCAGCAGCCCTGATTCTCTGCTCTCATGCATCTCATTAACAGACATTTTATTGGTAAAGTACAGAATATTAGAAATATAACAACATGGTGTTGTTATATATATATATATATATATATATATATATATATATATATATATGGAAATGTTTTCTGTTTTTATAATTTTTATTTTTGGATTTTAATGTCTCATTTTGTCTTGATTGTACAGCGCCTTGTTTTTGACTTTTGGTCATCTTAAAGGACTTTATAAATAAATTGACAGATTAAACTAGTAAATGACAACTTTATTCTCATAAATATTGACTTTAATCACTTTTATTTTATGTGGCCCCACTCCATCATAACAGCAACAGGTAACGTTATTTCGGCTCACGCTTGGTGGAAATACTGGCGCTAGTCCACACTTTTAAAGAGATCCAGTTTATTGTATCAGTTTAAGCCATCTCCTCCTCTTGTTTTTGTCCAGAGGAAAGCGGCAGTAACATATCGTTTAATTGGCATAATTTATTTTATTGCAACACGAGACACAGCACTGCACCATTGCTACCGCGATTTGGTTTGGACATGTAAGTGACGTTTTCGGCTACGATGACGTAGCCACTAACCATTCGCATAGTCAAAGCACAACTATAGCAATCTATGATGCAGCCAGGAAATTATTTTTAATAGTTGACTGTTTATTTTTAACATGAAAAAGAGTGTATAATCTTTTAGGCATCCAGTAATGTAATATTATAACAGAATACAGAATACTGAGTGTGACAGGTGTTCAAGAGTGTTTCAATGCTCTAGGTGTGCAGGATTTTGAACTGCAGCAAGTGTATGTTTCTGTCAAAGGGGTTGCCATAAATCTACTCTGAAGAAATATAAGATGGCTGATGTTATATGTAAAAGTATGTTAACTTATTGTCAATTCTCAAGTTCTAAGCATCGGAACAAAAACAACACCTGATCCCCATAGGTTACTTAGAAAGATACAAACAGAAATAAGAATTCAAGCTTGGCCCAACTGCAGAAATAATGTGTTAAAAGCAAAATACATCGTACAGCTCAAATGTGATTTGGAAGGTTTAGCAGCAGCTAAATAAAAAGCTCTCAGGAAAGGGATCTTCAAGAAATATGTGCTTCTCTAGTGAGTTCTCAGAGTGTTGCTCACATAACACTTTGCAGACGAGACTTCAGCAGCAATTTTACAGAATCAATTGTTGCTGCGCATAAATCTGGGTTAGGGGGAAAAGTCTATTTCAAATTCAAAATGAAGTTCATCCTTATAAAGTGATCAATTCTAAAATGTTAGGATTTAAAAAAAATACAATGTAAAGAAGACCAAACAAGTATCGCTTTTTTTAAAAAGAACAAACATCTGGATTCAGGGTTGCAAAGCTGAATCTGAACAAACCACAAGATTCCTGAGCAAAATCTGAAATAGCTGGATGAATAGGAACAAAAGTGTGGCAATACCCCAAGTAAATTCCTGGTATACCCAAAATAACTTAACAAACCTTCTGAAAGATTTAAGAAACATTAGTAAAGGAATGCAGATGGAGTTGTATTGAACAGGATTAGCCAAAGTTATTGCTGCTACTAAATGTGGTTCAACATGCTTTTGATTAGTGTTTTCACTAACCATTTTTTTGGCTGTAAAGTGGTATGTTATCTTTCAATATAAAAAGAAAACAATCTTTCTTGTAGGGCTGGGCGATATGGCCTCCAACCTATATCGCGATATAATCTGAAGCATGTTGTGGTATCAATAGAATTTATATTCTTTTCTTCTGTTTATATATGTCAAAATTACTGATTTTTAACATTCTCACATTCCAGATACATTGCTGCAGAACGACTTCAAAAAAAGTTTCGAATGTCATTTAACGGACATTTATTGTGCAAAATGCATTAAAAATATTCGAATCTTTTTCCAAAACATTCAACATTAAAATTCCCACAACAAAAAGATCAGGACTGTACGTTAACCTTTTTTAGCTTACAGCACTGGTGCTACAGATGTTGCTGGTTTTGTAGCACAGAAAAAAAGTTGTAGCATCAACACAAAATTTTTGTTGTTAATGTTAATTCAAAAGTAAAAAATAAATCTGCATGTAGGCTATATAAGACCGATCTTTTAGCGGGAATTAAGGCAGAAGCTTGTCTGTACCACACTGCATCGCACACCTGTGGTGCATTCAAGGAACGATGGAAAAGTATGGCAAGTTCAAAAATGTAGAACAGTTAAAACTTATAACAAAAAACACTGAAAATAATACCATAAGCAATAAACCTCTGTTTAATGGCTGTTGGCAAGAAACAGTCGATGTATACTAAATATGCCCTACTTATTTTTACAAAGCACTAAAAAACAAACAAAAACTGTATTCTACATTATTTATATATATTAGTCTCTAAGTTGGCAACATTGGCTTCAGGCAGTGTTAGAAATTCTATGACGTTGGCTTTTGGTGCATCCTGCTAAAACAAGACATGCAGTTTGATTCACTGAAATCTTCTCAATCTCCTTGCGTACCTGATGTAGAGTATGTAGGCACAGCTTGATGACATCAGAATGCACAATCGCGGTAGGCCGGTATAGTCAAAATGTCTACCATTGGCTCAATTTATATAATTTCTACCTTACACTGTTTATATTGCATACTACTACTTTCTTGTCAGCGTGAAATCTGTCCTGTGAAGCGCTAACTAGTTGCAGTCAACATCTGACTTTGATGTAAGTGCACGCAAATATTATAGCCCCTGAATATGAAGGTGCTTTTACGCTTGACCCTCTGTATTTGTCAATATATATTCCAAGTAAGAAGGAATATTTAGTGTGAATGCTGTAGGCATTTCGCCTGTTTTGCAAAACTAACTACTTCCACATACTTCCACTTAGAAACACCATTCAAATCTTAAAATGTAGTCATACTCTTCAGCTATTACTGTATGTCTCGGCTTCTTCCTAACTTGTACCGTTTTCATACAATCCTTCCTCAAGTTTCTGGTCCCGAAATGATCAGATTTCTGAAAATACATGCATTCCTATGGGAGCAAAGCAATTAAGCTAGAGTGGCCCACTCTAGCAGAATTACACTTTTCCACTATCCTCATTTTCCACGAACAACTTCTGCTCACTCGCTCATATTTCACTCTTTCTGCACATATTATATATCAAAACGTAGGTTTTCAATTTTTACTTCAGGAAATATCACCAGAATTTATGTGACAGTTACAGTTTTTTGGCAAATTGACCCGAAGCAAAGTGGCCGCACCCAGGAGGGACCATTGGAATGCATTGGGACAGAGCAAAAATTCAGAGGACAGCTGGATTCTGACTCATATTCGTAAAGTCATATCTCATTAACGATGCGATGTAGAAACATGAGCCTTGTGCCAATATAACTTCAGACCTTCCTGACGCTCATGATTCAACAACTTTTTTGATACCCGTTACCGTTTCTCCATAAGTTTTGTTTGTTCGAGTGTAACAAATCTGCTCTTCGCTAAAACGGCTCAGATTCAAAAATACCAAAATCAGGCTCATTTTTACAAAATCACTGCTCCTAGACAGATTGAGGTACACACATGAAACGAACCATGATTCTACATCAAAGCCTGCTGATACTCACAGTGAAAGAATAATTTCGATAGGCCTTATATTTTCCGAGTAAGAGGATGTAGTTTGGGACCAAGGAAGGACAGATTAATGTTTCCATTAAATTTATCAACATATTCGACGTCATTTTATGGCTGTAATATTATATTTTCAACAAATTGAGTGGTTTGAGAGCTTTCCCCTATCCGTTCCGATAAAAATGGTTCATTGGTGACGTCGATACGCCTTACGGTTCTTAAGTTATTAAAAGTAGTTCGGAAGCTGCGTTACCTGTTAAAACGGCTGAGAAATTAGGAGACAAAGTGAGGTGCTGCACTCTGGCTGTCTGCCCCAGTGACAGCCGGCGTGTGATTGGTCGAAAAATGGCAGGCTTTTTCATGGCTTTAGTTGGAGCTCCCTCTTGTGGTAGAAAAGAGAATTACTATACATTATGGCCTCCACTGTAAAACTGACGTTTCAGGGTTTTGTAAGATATCTCAAACAACTTGTAGATTTAATACAAATCAGTTCACCAGTACTTTTGATTACTCTGTAAAATATTATGATTAATACAGTCTCATAGGTACTAGGCAGGCAACAGCGGCCATTTTACTTTTCCAACACCTGGAAAACAGAGATTACTTTTAAATGGCAGTTACACAGACTTGTGTGTTTAGGCAATCTTAGGCATTATAAATGAAGTAGGATATTGTTGGCTAACTTACTATTGTTATCCATTATATTAAAACTAGCATTTAAGCTAATATTAGCATTTTAGCTAATTTTGACTTAATAGCTAAAGTTAACCTACTGAATGGATTGAGATAGAGTTAACCAACATGTTAGTGTTTGACAACATGCTATCTGTGGCATGTTAGCCAACATTAGCATTTTAGCTAACATTAGCGTTTTAGGTAATTTTGACTTAATAGCTAAAGTTAACAAACTGAATAGATTAAGATAAAGTTAACCAACATGTTAGTGTTTGCCAAAAAGATATCTGTGGCATTTCAGCTAACATTATCATTTTAGCTAACATCGGCATTTTAGCTAATTTTGGCTATCATTTGGTTTTTGGGTTGATTTGAACAAACTGAATGGGTTGTTATTGTTAACCAATATGTTCATGTATGCAAACATGCTAGCAATAGCTTTTTTTCTAACCATAGCAATTTAAGTCTTTCAAGCTAACAATGGATTTTTAGCTAATTTTGACTTAACAACCAAAATTAACATAATGAATGGATTGAGTTAATGTTAACCAACATGTTGGTACTTACCAACATGCTATCTATAGCATTTAAGCTAAAAATAACATTTAAGCTAACATTAGCATTTCAGCTAATATTAGCTAATATTTGCATTTGAGGAAGATTTTATCATACTGAAAGGATTAAGTTCATGGTAACGATCATGTTAGTGTTTGCCAACATGCTTTCTGTGGCATTTAAGCTAACATTAGCATTTTAGCTAACATTAGAAATTTAGCTAATTTTAGCTAGCATTTGGTTTTTGGGTTGATTTTAACATACTGAATGGGTTGAGTTATTGTTAACCTATATGTTCATGTTTGCTACCATGCTGCGAATCGTTTTTTTAAAAACTACTATTTGCAATTAAGCTCATTCAAGCTAACATTGGAATTTTAGCTCATTTTGACTTAACAGCTAGAAGTAACATAATGAATGGATTGAGATACTGTTAATCAACATGATGGGGTTTACCAACAAGCTATCTCTAGTATTTAAGCTAAAATCAACATTTTAGCTAACATTAGCATTTTAGCTAATGTTCGCTAATATTTGCATTTTGGGAAGATGTTAACATACTGAAAGGATTAAGTTAGGTAACGAACATGATACTGTTTGCCAAGATACAACCACTAGTATTTAAGCTAACACTAGTATTACAGTTAGTATCAAAATGTAAGCTAATTTTGATTTAACAGCTAAGGTTACCTTGCTAAATAGATTTTGTTCATGTTTAGCGCCATGTTAGTGTTTGCCAACTTACTACCACTAGCATTTTAGCTAACATTTGCATTTCAGATAATTTTAGCTAACACTTCCCTTTAAGCTTATTTTTATTATACTGAATGGATTGAATTATTGTTAACCAACATGTTTGTGTTTTGCAACATGCTACCATACGCTTCCGTACGTTTTTTGAACTTCAACTACTTCTGCTTACTTTGTGCTATTTTAACCATTTACATTTTCAACTATTCTGCTCATTCTGCTTTTTCCGGGTGTATCTTTCATAACCTTTATACTTTTCATAATATTCAACTTTTTATTTTATCTAATTGTGACAGTTTTTCTATGTGGTACGGTTGGCAGACTACTCGTCTTTTTTCTGCTGTTTCTGTTTATTACACTTCAGCAAGTCTTTTACAGTTGACTTCAAATACTTCAGCCATTTTCTGCAAGTAAATTCAGCTTACAGCATTCACACTGCATTTTCGCAGGAAATCCAACTTTTTCTAGTTATATATATATATATATATTCCAAGTAAGAAGGAAGTTCTTGAGTTGCATTATTATGCTAAGGGAGTTGAGTAATTAAGACTGCTAGTCAGGCTGACAACACTCATTTGCAAAAAACCACTGAAGAAGTCTCTAGCATTTTTTAATAGTTTGCTTGACAGCATTTGGGTGCTATTGATAGAGTGAGAAGATGCAAACGTTAATGTTATACTTAATTAAAGACAATGCTGCAACAAAACTACAGCTAGGTAGTACTGCAAACTAAAGCCATATTCCACTGTGTCTTAACTGTTCCTAAGTTGTTTTTTTTACATTTAAAAAGACCAATACAACCTAAACTCTAGAATTCTATACTGAGCAGATATCCTCTAAAACATCAGTCAAACCTAGAGTAAATTTTACACTGATTACAGAATTTTTAGACAACCCTTCTGAACACTGTAGTTTTCATTTTTTCCTTGCCAATCTTGTGTAGTTTTTCTTGAATTCTTTCTCTTCCTCTCTTCTATTTCTCTTTTCTATCTCCATAACCATTGTGATTGAAACAAATCCAAAGCAAATTGTATATATGCGTATGTCAATTGGAGCATTATAGCACTTGTGAAAGTAAATCTGTTAGGATTCTTGTTGGCACTCAGACAACAATTCTGATTGCTATACTGCTGTACAGGAGTAGGTAGAGTGCGCAAAAATTGTACTTAAGTAAGAGTAGGATTAGTTCAATATGTTTTTACTCAAGTAAAAGTAAAACGTATTCCTTCAAACAGTTACTGAAGACTAAGAAAGTATTTAGCAAAAAGGCTTATTTAACTGAAGACTTGATAACAAATGTATTGGGTGTTTTTTTCAAGTTAGATTAGGGCTATTTTTATTTCTTGAACAAATGCAGGTCATAGTAGATTTGTTAGCAAGATTCTGAGAATATTCTATAAATTTGCAGTGGAGGGTGCAATATTCTTTGCAGACATCTGTGCGTGCAGCATCTGAGCTACTCACACAAAGAAGCTGAAAGAACTGATACCGAAGACCAGCTCTGTGCTTTGGACGACCTCAGAGCCCCTGGAGCTGATACTAAAAGCGAACACACTGCCCAAGCTGCTTAGTATAATGTCCAACATAGCAATCTAATATGCTACATGGTGATAATACAAGAGACTGTTTACAGTCAAAGGATTCTCCAACTCCTGAACAAGGATTTCTGCTATTAATACCAACAATGTTGCTATATTTATAATTTTTTAAGTATTTATTTTGATATTTCCTTTGTTAGTTTCATATATAAGTTTGATTTTGGCTGTTCTTCTATTTTTCCTACAATTACAATAAAAACAAATAATTTCTCTTCAGAGATTAATGAAATACTATAAAATGAATTATCTTTCCTTGTAAACACAGCACATTATTAATATATTTTTGACAATCTTTAAATGCAGGACAAATATATTCTAAAATAAAACATACATAATTAGCAATTATTTAGATTCATTACATGCTGAGTAATATACTGTATTTCTAGTGTTTACTTATCTTAATTTAACTGATGAAATCTAAAAGTTTGATAACTCTTTAAAAATACTCAAAATCATTAGGTGGCAGTGGAAATATTTTCTTTTTTGTCTTTTCACATTGCTTATCTATAACTATAACTATTCTCCTATTCTCTTTAGAAATATTAAGACTTGTTTGTAGTCCTAACCTTAAATTATTTCATATAATTCTATTTCTGCACCTCTTAAAATATTATATGTATTATATCCTTCACTTTTTTTTCAGACCCTAGTGCCTTGATGTCCAATGAAATGCTACTCCTTCTTCCCCTTACCTAAGCTAAGGCCTGGTTCACACAGCAAGATCATTATGCCGATTTCTGACCCGATTCTCTCCTTCCAACAATCTCAAGGATGCAATGATTACTAGGGTCGATCTAAAGATAATATTATCAGTTATTCCTCCCGTGTGTGGTGTGTTCAGAATGCTCTGGTTTGCTCGAAAAGGATGTCAGGAGGGCTCCGATCACAAATTGGAGATATTCAACATATTGGATTGTCTTCGCCCGATATCAGACCGTATGTGGTGTGTTCTGAGGACAAATGAGCTTGTAGCATGTGTAGCCAATCAGAAAGCAAGATGATGGGCAGCAATATGCCTTGGAGGCATCTATCCTGCCAAACCAAGAAGAAGAAAGTAAGATGACACAAGCATGCTGTACGGAGTTAAATTAATCCAAAATCACATCTGGGAATGTTCGTGAATGAAATCTGTTCGTCTCTGGTGTATCGTCATTGCCGTGTGGCCACACACCACAAATTGTGGGACCAAAAGTGTGTTTTCCATGATTTTTTATTGCCGTGTGTGGTCCTTAAGGTTTAGAAAACCATACAACAATTTTAAAATATTGCTGTGTGAAGCAGCTTTAAGATTTCATTTTGGTTCAGTAAAGGCTTTAAAAAAAAAAAAGTCTGATAGACCCAGTCCAAATATGTCTGTGTGTGGCTGGCTCTTGAAGAGTGACTCCAGCCAGAGCCCATGAGTCATGTAAAATCTCCTGCAAATTCCTGACTAGGCTTGTCTTCATAATCCTCTCAAGGCTGCAATTCCCTGTTGCTTTTGAATCTTTTCTACAACAGTTTTTCCTTCCACCTAACTTTCTATAATTTATTCTCAAAACAGCAATCTTTATCCTTGTGAAAGCTATAACCTGACCATAATAAAATTATGCAAATCCTAATTGAACATATGCATTAATAAAAACGAGTAAGAAACAAAAAATGTTTTTCATTAGCTGTAGGCCTGCACTATAAACATCAAAATAAACACTTGAAATGTATCATCCTATATTTAAGGACCATTTAATACAAGTCAATAGAATGCCTGAAATAGATATATTTCCTAGTTGTTTTTTTAAATATGAACCTGGATATTTAAATAGCACACACTAATGTGTTTGAGTAGATAACTCAAGCTTAAAAACAGACTAATGTAGTGTTCACACCACACACTTAGTGGGCGTCAAAAAACGCTCACAAAGCGACTAGTTTGAAGCATATGCAATTTTAAGCCTAAAGCGTGCAAAGCTTGCAAAGTCTGCCACTTGCTGAGCAAAAAAAAGAGCGTGTGGGAGGGGCTTCCTCTGTTGCCAGATGTTTTAAACAATGGCGGCTCATATCAGGAGAGTGGTTTGGCTTTATTTGCTAAATAAAGCTGGAAAACGTCGATATCGGGCGCATCAGCGCCGTTTTTGGATATACCCCATTGTTGAGAGGCTTTGTGAGTTTGGAGAGTTTAATCATTTGCTACAGGAGCTGCGTATGGAGGAGGTTCGCTTTCGGCGCTACTTGGTTGACGCTAGTTTCATATATAAGTTTGATTTTGGCTGTTCTTCTTTTTTTCCTACAATTACAAATAATATAATAAAATAATAATACAAATAAAATAAAAACAAATAATTTCTCTTCAGAGATTAATGAAATACAATAAAATGTAATTATCTTTCCTTGTAAACACAGCACATTATTCATATATTTTTGACAACCTTTAAATGCAGGAAAAATATATTCTAAAATAAAACATATATAATTTTCAATTATTTAGATTCATTACACGCTGAGTAATATACTGTATTTCTAGTGTTTACTTATCTCAATTTAACTGATGAAATCTAAAAGTTTGATAACTCTTTAAAATACTCAAAATCATTAGATGGTAGTGGAAATATTTTCTTTTTTGTCTTTTCAGATCGCTTATCTATATCTATAACTATAACTATTCTCATATTCTGTTTAGAAATATTTAGACTTGTCTGTATTCCTAACCTTAAATTATTTCATATAATTCTATTTCTGCACCTCTTAAAATATTATATGTATTATATTCTTCACTTTTTTTTCAGACCCTAGTGCCTTGATGTCCAATGAAATGCTAAATGGAATTGATCTGAAAAGAAGACTTTGGACCACTGAGCAGCAGTTGAGTCCTTCTTCAGTAGACTGAACTTCTGCGTTGCTGGCTTTTGTCGCTATAAAAGCAGCAAAAGCTTCACAAATTGCCACAGCCAAATCACAAAAAGGACTGCAAAGACTCTGACGGCCTCAACCATAGACTAAACATGTAATCTTACCATTATGGGTGTTGACGTTTTGGGCGGTGTGAACGCGCCATAATGAAAGCTGCAAGGTCTTGGCCATTTAAAAAAAAGTCAGTTCAAAAAAATTCTTCAGACTCATACAAATTAGCGCTATTGTTCACTTGAAAGAGGAATAATATAAAACAGCATTGTGAGAAAGTTTAAAAAATTTTCATAAGGGAGTTGACCTTGTAAATGATCCCTGAGCAGAGTAGAGCAGCATTAAAATAAGAGCTAAAACACAACAATGAAATGGGAAATAAGTTATTTCACAGACAAAAAGAGAGCTTAGAGGAAATTCACTTTGCAACAGTAGATCTATAGACATATTGTATTTTCTGCAAGTAGCCACTGGTTTATGTTTTTAGGTAAATTAGGCAGATCAGAGTGAAACATTACACTGTCCTCCTTCCTTCTGACCTCCTGTCTAGACCAGGGCAAGCTACCCATCACGACCAAGGTCCTAGTTCTGTCCTTTCCATTATTACCCCTTGTGGCTAACATGATTATATTTATGTTTGTGCACGAGTGTGTGTCCAAGAGTGGGGTGCCATCACTCCTTTCCTCATCTGATGGTTTTGGGTTAAACAATGTTATTATTAAAGCCTTTGCAGAGCCGCTTCCTGTCTTATCACAGTGACGCCCTTCTCGGCTATAAATTAAGTGCCTAAGCCCTGTAAATCATATCAAAAGATATTTCATAGACTAGATGTGTGGGTGCATGTCCACAACATCTGTGCTCTCAGACACAAATGAAGATGACAGTGCAGTTGTGAGGCTGCAAAGAAGGGAAAATTAATCTTTTCAAGCAGTGGGGACAAAACAAATGAAAAATGCTAAACAAAAAATCTGCTTTAGTTGTGATGTAAAGGAATACTGTCAGCAATATTTAATATCTAAAAACTACAGTGCAAATTTCCCTTCAAAATTTCAAATGTTGTCAACTAAAACCATAAACCTCAGACCATTCTATTTGGTTTTTATGTGATAGATAAACACATAATTTGCATCGTTCTGAAATTGAAGTAAAATAAAGCATGGTTTCCAAAATTTTGTACAAATAAAAATCTGAAAAGTGTAGCATGTATATGTATTCAACACACCTTTATGTGATGCCACTAAATAAAATCCAGCGCAACAACCTCTTTCAGACATTACTTAATTAGTAAATAGAGTCTACCTGTGTGTAATTTAACCTCAGTAGAAATTCAGCAGTGGAGGTTTGTTAAGAGAACATCTATGAAGAAATAGCATCATGAAGACCAATGAACACAGCTGACAGGTCAGGAATAAATTGGTAAAGAATTCTAATGTAGGTTTTAAACCAATATCCTGAGCTTTGAAGATTTAACAGATCATTGATATATCCATCATCATTTAAAAATGGAAACAAATATGGCACAATAGCAAATCTAACAAGACATGGCTGTTGACCCGCAACCTTCTGAAACAGGAGTAAGATACTGTAGCATTTTTTCCACATAAACGGCTCAAAAGTCATATAATTGGGCTAGAGACCACAGGAAATTCATTGAAAAAATTTGTTAATGAGACCTGTGATGGACTGGGAATGAATGGAAGAATTGTTAAAGGAAGCCAAAGGTCTGGTCAGAAGAGACCCAAAAACGAACTTTTTGGTCTACATGCATAACACTGTGTGTGATGAAAGAGTAACAATACACATAACCCTGACCACCTCCACAATGTAACATGATGGAGGCAGCCTTATTCTGTGGGAAGCAATACTTAAGGAGGGCCAGGGACATTGGTGATGGAATGATGGATGAAGATAAATACAAGGCAATACTGGAAGTTAAGGCAGAGGCTGAACAAGATTTGAAACTGGAGCAGAAGTTTCCCTTCCAGCAAGATAATGGCCCTAAACATACATCCAGAGCTTCAAAGGATCTGTAGATAATTGCTTTAGATCAAATCATCTCATTTAATAGAATGCCCAAGTCAAAGACCAGACCTCAATCCAATTGCGAATTTGTGGCAAGCTATTTTGCAAAGAAGAATGGACAAAAAGATCCGTATCTACATGTGTAAAATTGGACAACACATCATCATCTCAAAAGACTTGCAGCTGTTTTGCAGAAATTGCACAAAACATGATTCTAAAAAGTACTGATTTGGGGGGGGTGAAAACAGGTGCATCCCACGCTTTTGTTTTATTTGTAAAAAACTTGGAAAAACTAATAATTTGTCTATATTTTTCTTCCATTCCAAAATTAAGTGTTGTTTTGTGTTGGTATACACCATGAAATCTAGCAAAAACACGTATATAGAATTATATAGAATTCCAAAGGGTGTGGAATACTTTTGTAAGACAATGTACCACAATTCACAAGAGGTTTAGACTTGAAGCTGCCTTTAGTGTGGCTTGCAGTCTGTGCTTTCTGTGCAGATACACTCAGAAACCTGAAAATAAGTATGTTAGGCCTACCAAAGATTAGTTTATGTGTGAAGGCAGATAGTGTGACAATTTCATCTCCCGGAGACCAAACTAGATAAATAATGCTTGCTGGAATAAACGACTCCTGTGCAGCAGGGATGGCTCATTCTGCGACTATTTGTGATTGTGTTGACACCCCCTGCTGGGCTGAAGACATCACTACCACACTTAGAACAAGCCCACTGCAAGTGACAATATCCCACATCCAATCCCACGCCCAGCCAGGATGCAATAAGCTGAAGGTAATGAAACACTAAAATAAGGGCCGATGCTTTGACCACTATAATATCACAACAAACACAGGTATGGACACATACAATAAAGTAAAGCAAAAAATATAGCACTGCACTGAGTTTGACTGTACACCCTGACTATAGAAAAATAGTCTATCTGTGTATGTGTGTGCATACACGTGTGTGTGTGTGTGTGTAGGTGTGTGTGTGTGCATGGGCAAAGTCAGGACATAAAGTCTCAACAGATGAATCTCTGCCAAGTCTCTCACAGCTAAGGAGAGAGAGAAATATAAACCGTGCAGCTGCCAAAGACACAGAAGACACAAAAAGGAGCCATTGTTGCATTGTTGCCCACAGCAAAACAATACAGCTTGAGCTATGAGAGAATAAAAAAACATTTGGATCAATAGAGAATTGCAATTAGCTCACATTGGCAGGAGCACTGCCAGATTAGACACAGGATGTCGATCCCATTTCCTGCACTATCGGGTCCTCAAACTGGCTTGTCTTGTTGTCTAATTGAAGCAATTCGCATAAAACTTTGTAAGATAATGTAGTGTGAAGGTCACGGTAAGTGAAATATGGATGACAACAAAAAAGCACTAAAATGGATAAAGCCGAGCACTCTCAAAACATAAATAAAAGAAACGTACAAAAACGTTGTACAAATACACTAACACCGTACTTGTTCACACTCTAATATCAAATTAATCAAAACATGGTTATTGTAATTAACCTAGAGAGAAGAAACGGCACACTTCGGCTGCCCCTACAGAACATACTGGACATTATGTTCAGCTCCAGATATTTCCACCAAACCAGGTTTAGTTTCTGCTATGATATTTTTCTTGCATAACTTCACTACAAGTGTTACTTAAATATTGTGATAAATCCAAACTGTAGCAGTAAAAGAAGGCACCCAACTGTTTTATCTACAGAAGGGAGGTATTTTTACTTGATTGTAAATAGTCCCGAGAAAATGTAAACCACCTGACAGGTCAATTAAGATGCTTACCTTTAACTATGCCCTGGCCTTGCAGTGTATCCCTCGATATCTGCATGGAGTAAAAGCTGTGCGAGAAGCCAGGTCGACAGGGACCTTGGGAGGCGTGCTCTCCATTATTCCTCTGGAAAAACAAACAAAAACAACAAAACAGCGCAATATATCAATAAACATAGATTCTATTGATTCTTTTTTTCCTGTTGGCTGTGTGCCTCGGGAAAATGCAGCAAATAAAACAAAAGTAAGCAGTAAGATAATCAGCAAGTTTATCAACTAGTTTTTTGCTTCTGTGTGGGTACACGCTGATTGAATTGTCCCTTAGTTTGTAACTTGTCATAAAATGTGCTGTTTAAATTTGTTCCTTTAAGAAACTGGTCGACTGCAAAGAGAAATGCTAGGGATGCACAGCCGACATAGATTTTTCTTTGAGGTTTATTCTCCGAAACCCTTTTTTTAGACTGAGGGCTTTAACAAATCAGAGATTAAAACATTTTGCCGTGTGTTCTGTGATAGAGGTGATAGGTTTGAATCCAACAGAAAATGAAGAAGTTAAAAGATTATTACCATTTATTAGATTTTTTTATTGAACTCAAAAAAGTGCATCAATAAACATGATTTTGGTTAATGCATTTATGCACCAAAAACGCTGCGAGTTCTTGGTGTTGACTCATTTAATTATAGGTTTAAAAAATCTGATTTTTCAGTCTTTAATTTTTCAATCACAGATCATAGTCGATCAAGAGAATATTGATCTATTCTGATCTCTGCCCCATTGATTCCTGCATCTCTGGATTAGGCATTATGCTCGGGGTTAAGTGAGACACATATGCACAGCAGAGCAAACAGCATGAATGCAGCATCATTTTCTCCCTATATACTCTGAGACTGACTCTAGCTGAGGGGGAATATGTGCACTGCATGAGTGTAAGTGTGTGTGTGCACTTTATGTACTAATCAAACTGTCTGCACACAAGTTTACACCAGTGATTTATTGCTTATTGATGGTTACATTTAATGATCTGACCCACTCAAGCAGCCAATGTGTCCAAAACACACACACACATGCACAGATTCACACACACACAACACATACGCGCCCGCGCAAAACACTAAAACGTGGTTGGATGCATATTAAAAGGAATATAGCACTGTAAATTCTAAATTCGGTTTATAGTAATGGAAGATTAAAATATACTGAGCTATAATACAAATAGTAACTACCACGGGTGAAACTGCAGCAGACATGGATAGAGGGAATACTTGGAGTGCCGTCAGAGAAAAGCCTACCGGCAGAGACTTCATTTAGGTTGTATTGATTACATAACGAGAAACAAACTTCTGAGTTTAACTTTATACAGGAGAATGCATTACAAAGAAATGCGGGTAAATCTAAATTGGATAGAATGACTAAATTACTTTGATAAAGAAGGCATCACCCTAGTGAATAGATGGTGCGTAATTTAACTTGTGTGGGGTACTGCTGTTCAGCGCTGAAATGGCTCCAGTTGAGAGAGAAAAAACCTACCAGATCAAACGGGACCGACTTGTTAGGTCTCACTTTTTATTTGTTGTTATATGTTGGAAATTCATTAGGGAACCAATTAGCGTACCCTACTTGTACGAAAATAAGGAGCAGCGCTGTTCACGTTGCACCAGCACACCGCAGCGACTCTATCTGCCAGCGTGACTTTCTTATTATTTATCACAAGCTTTATAAGACAAAAGAGAGAAATCTCACCCAAAATGTATCCAAAAGAAGAGCTGCTGTCAGGACCACTGCGAAGTCCGTCCTCATTCTGGCGAGTAAAAGCGAGTCAAAACTGCCTGGACAAGGAACGAGAGAAAGAGAGAAAGAAAGAGGGTCGCTTCGCGGTTCTTCCTCGGCGATTGTTTAATTTCCTCTGCCACTTTGGTCAGACTGTTTGCTACGTTCCACCCTGCGCTCTGTGAGTGTATGCTGCAGCTCTGTCCCGAGTTTTCCTCGGTTCTTCTAGTCTGCAGGTGAGCGCTCCGCTCAGCATCAAGGCGCAGCCAGCGTCACTCACTTCAACCCCTCCTATCAGCCACCCGGTGCAGCAGAACTCCACACACGCACTTAAAGACACACTCGTTGCGGCTCTGGGCAACTTTTGACTGGAGTGCGGGTGTGATCAGTATTTAAAAACGTAAAAAAATAAGTTGATTTAACAAAAAAGGCTGAACGACTTCAAGTCAGAACGGCAATTTGTCCAGAAGCGCCACCAAAGCACCCATTTCAGCTAAACGTACGGTTTTACATGCATTATTTTGTGCATCAATTTAGAAAATGAATTTTATTTATTTATTCACTTATTTTCTGTTCTCGTGTTCTTTTGTTCTTTCTTCCCTATTGTGGTTTCTTGAGCAAAACTTTCGAAAGAGTTATATATTTGTGTGTTTGACGAGCTTTCAATTTAAATCAAGATCAGTTATGAAGGTGAGAGATTACAAGAGCTACACTGTTGTAAAAAATGATATTAGGAGATAAAAGCTACAGTTCAGCCCAAAACTAATCACACCTCTGGCAGTTTAAGGTAGCCTATAAACATTATGTTCCTTCAAGTTTGTTTCTAATAGTAATAAAACCTATATTGTAATAACCATCCAGCTTTTTGCATGTTTCAACTGGTATCTTGAGGAGGTTAAAAGGCCTCTTTGTCATCTTCCTAATCTTTAGCTCCTTCAATAGACTGGCCAATTTAAAATGTTAATATTACTTCAAATGTAAAGTCATATGCTTGGTTAATTTAAAAGATTATTTTCTAACACACCAGTGTAATGGGGCCAAGGGAAAAGATTAGTTTATGGTTATTTATGTCTCCCTTAAATTATGTTGAAACCTGTGAAAAGGTTTAATACAAAATCACAAAAAAGCTATTGGATCATTCTTTTAACATATTGAGATAAAACCTTAAACAGAATCTCTTAAATGAGTATTCTCCATTTTTAGAGGGATGTCAGGAGGTGTGTGGAGTATGGACCCAAACGCACTCGCTGAAGGAAGGTGCAGGATGTTTATTACAGGAGGAGGTGGTGATGATGGTGGTGAAGACGGCAGGAACGGAGATACTGGACATCGGGCAGGGACGGAAGACAGCAGGAAGACGACACACCATGGAGATAGACAATTACTAATGATCCGGCCCGAAGTGAAAGGATGTGATGGGTCTTAAAGCCAGGAGGTGAGTAGGATCAGGTGTGGTTGATGAGACAGACAGGTGAAGACAATGAGGCAGGAATAGGGCAGCGTGACAGGACCCCCCCCCCCTTTAAAGGCGGACTCCAGACGCCGTGGAGAGAGGAGTACGAAAGAAAGGAAAAAAAAAAAAGCACCCTTCCCAGGGTGGGTGGAGGGGGCCCACGGAAGGAGGGCCCGAGTCTCTTTGGGTACGCCCCTGGAAGTCTGGCGGACGGCCCCGGTGGCGGCCCCTGAGGACCTGGAGGTCGGGTGGACGGCCCCGGTGGCGTCCTCTGGCTGGACGGAGGTCGGGCGGACGGCCTGGTAATCCTCCCTTGAGGACCTGGGGTTTGGGCGGACGGCCCTTAGGTCCTCTTCTGAGGGTCAGGTAGCGCCTGAGGAGCTGGGCTGGTCGGCAGCGACAAAGATGCCTGGCCGGTAAAGGTCGGCCGAGACAAGGAGAGTCTGGAGGCTCGGACGCCTGCTGAGACAAAGAGAGTCTGGAGGCTCGGACGCCTGCTGAGACGAAGGATCTGGAGGCTCGGACGCCGGCTGAGACGAAGGACCTGGAGGCTCGGACGCCGGCTGAGACGAAGTGTCTGGAGGCTCGGACGCCGGCTGAGACGAAGTGTCTGGAGGCTCGGACGCCGGCTGAGACGAAGTGTCTGGAGGCTCGGACGCCGGCTGAGACGAAGTGTCTGGAGGGTCGGACGCCGGCTGAGACGAAGTGTCTGGAGGGTCGGACGCCGGCTGAGACGAAGTGTCTGGTGGCTCGTCCGCTCCCCGGGAGCTCCAGCAACGGGGACGGGTCCTCCCTGACCCTCCCCGGGAGCTCCAGCGACGCATGGGGAAATGTCGATTGCTGGAAAGCCGCCGCTGTGACCGCCAGAAACACAGCAGCCACAATAACGGTGGGCTCTGGAGCTGGAATGGGCTCTGGAGCTGGAACGGGCTCACGGACTGGAGCTGGAACGGGCTCACGGACTGGAGCTGGAACTGCCCCGGAAGCGCCCCCACCTCGGCGGCGTCGCTGCCTGCGGCGAGGTGCTGGTTCTCCCCTGGAGCAGAGGTAGGCCGTCTTGTCCCCGTAGAAAAACTCGAACAGGTCCTCCTCCCTGATGTGAGGAGCCCCCGAAGAGCCAGCTGGAGGAGGGACAAAGACGGCAGGGGAGAGAACCGGCGGTGCGTGCAGCGCGGAGATGGAGCCGACGTTGGTGGTCCGTGTGGCCGCGCCGCCCTGCTCCTCGCTCGCGGAAACTCCGGCTCGGCTGGCCCGTCGCCTACGGCCAGATGGTGGAGGCGGAGAGGGCGGACCGATAGTCGGGTCCAGCGCCTCCTGGCGAATCCTCTCCGCCTCGTGCCGCAGATCGGCGAGCTCCCGGACCGAGAAGACACTCTGGAAGTGAGGGAGCACTCCGAGGATCTCCTAGGCTCCGGAGACCCGCACAGGAAGGTGAGGAGAGGCAGCGAGTTTGGCCAGGTTCGTCCAGACGTCCTGGCGGAGGGCGGCGATCTCCTGGGCTAGTGCTGTGTCTATGTTCAGGGCCGGATCATTCTGTCAGGAGGTGTGTGGAGTATGGACCCAAACGCACTCGCTGAAGGAAGGTGCAGGATGTTTATTACAGGAGGAGGTGGTGATGATGGTGGTGAAGACGGCAGGAACGGAGATACTGGACATCGGGCAGGGACGGAAGACAGCAGGAAGACGACACACCATGGAGATAGACAATTACTAATGATCCGGCCCGGAATGAAAGGAAGTGATGGGTCTTAAAGGCAGGAGGTGAGTAGGATCAGGTGTGGTTGATGAGACAGACAGGTGAAGACAATGAGGCAGGAATAGGGCAGCGTGACAGGACCCCCCCCCCCCCCCTTTAAAGGCGGACTCCAGACGCCCATGCAGTTGTACACCCATCAGGAAGAACCCTGACATTTTGCAAAAAAAAAAAAATATGATCAATTTTTTGGAGGTGTGAAGGAATTGAATACCTGGAACATATATTTGAAGGAAGAGACTTTATCACATTTAATACATTAAATACACAATATAGGGTTGACAAAAATAATTCTTTAGAAAACCTATCTAGATCTATCTATCTTTCGCAGCACGCATGCACCAGCGCGAGTGATCGTAAGTGAGACCCGCCAAGACTGGCTCCAAACAAACTGGTTTAGCTGGTTTAAAAACCTTTTTTAGGACTGGTTTAAACCGATTTTAGCATCACTAACTTTTTAATCATCAGATGCTTTTATTGGGAGTGTTTTAATTGGTGAGGAGTGCTTGGACTACTTCTTTCCCCCACCATGCCTCCACGTCAAACTCATCAAGAAGGTTCTGGAGCTGGAGCAGAGGATCTCCACACTACACCAAATCCAGAAGCACAAGCGCAACGTGGAGATCAATCACTAATCAGGCACCATATCCCAGACCAGGCCGCCCTCTTGTACATGCATGCTATGATATTCTCTCATATATCATACTGCATGACTGCATGGGGCCAGGCCATTCCCTCAACCAGAAAGTGCATTGGATCATTGTACAATCAAGCAATAAAAATCATGGACAAAAAGTCAATCCACTACCACCACTGCAAAATCCTTGAGAAGCATAAATTACGAGCTTTGAAAACTTTAGTCACTTGTGCTTTCTCAAATTAATATTGAAATGTGTCAATAATTTAGCACCAGTCTCACTCAGGTCCTTCCTTCAGAGACTAAACAGCAACAGAGTCAACAGAGGTTCTACCAACTAGAACTTGAAGCTTTGACACTGCCAAACATCCTTTGGTCAGTCGGCCTTTTCTTATAAAAATGCAAAGCTGTGGAACTCGTTATCATCTGAACTCAAAGCCATATCCGAGTTTAAAACTTTCACTTCTAGGCTGAAATCTTGGTTAAAATAAAACCAAAATTGAACTCATTTGTAAACAGCGTTGTGTGAATGAATGACTGATTTACAGATTTTGTATTGTGTGTATGGATCATTTTTATACAGGTATTATAATGTGTTATTGTATTTCTGTTTATTGTATTTCATTGTATTGTATAAAATACTTGGAATTGTATTTTATGAAATACAACATTTAACTGTATTTTAATGTTGTTTGGAAAGGCCCAACCAGGGACAGGAGTTGAAAATTAGCTCTTGCTATAAACTCTGCTTGCATGGCCTCATTAATGCAACAGTTGCAATGTCTCTGTCAAATAAATAAAACAAAATAAAATCTTCGGCCAGACTCATGTACAACCGTTTCGGCGCCTTGGAACCAGACTTTCCTCCTCTGACAGCCCTTGGCCCCCATAGCTCCACACACAGCTCAACCCCTCTCAGCTGTCGGTGCAGTAGTAAGACTCGCACAGCCCTCCATGTCACGCCAAACCCCGGACCGTAGCCAGAACTCGCCGAGGACTGCTCAACTTTACTCCAAACCAACAGAACGAGCCGATTACACATCACTACAGTCCTGGGGATGCTTCTTTACCTAACATCCAGCAAGCCCGAGATGGTGAAAGATCCTCTGCCCAGAGTCAACAGCGTACAGATCCGCCTCCCACCACACTCATCATTGGGGACTCCATCGTGAGGAACATAAGGATGAGAGGAGCCCTCAATCTGTTTTTCCCTGGAGCCACGGTCATGGACATTGCAGGAAAGATCCCAGAGCTCATTCAACTACATACAGGTGTGAGTAAAGTTATAATTTACACTGCCACCAAAGGCATTCGTAAGTAGCAGTCTGAACTCCTGAAGCCTGATTTTATCCACCTTTTTAATCTTAACAAAAAAAAAAATCACATGTCTGTTTTTATCTCTAGCCCCACTCCCACTGTGGGCAGAGGAATTGGTAGTTTTAGCAGACTTTTATCTCTGAACAATTGGCTTTCCTCTGCCAATGTGACTCACAACATCGGTTTTATAAACAATTTTAACATTTCCCGGGGAAGGAGTCACTTGTTTGGGGCGGATGGGCTCCATCTTAATAGACAGGGCACTCGATACAGATGAGATACTGAGATGCTGATGACAACTGCTGACTGCTGAAGGAGGAACAGCCTCTCCTGGTCTCTTCTGATCCCTCGCTGCAGTCTCTTTTCTGTTTGCTTTTCTTGTTTTCTTTTCCTAGCTTTTTTCTTAATTACTTTATGCACCCAGCCTTAGGAGTAATTGTATTGGACCAGATCTTATCTTGGATTACTTTTTGATGGACTGTGGATTATCAACATGGCTTTTTGCTTAGCTGAGGATTTTGAGAAACTGCTCCAGAGAATGGAAGACATTGAGTGGTGTTGGAATCCATTTTTATTTTACTAAAGAAACTACATCTCCCAGCATCCTTTGCACTGCCCTCAACCCATTCTCATTGGTCTGTGACCAGTGATGACATCACCGAGTTGATAAAGGGGGCGCGAAAACTAAAACCATTGTCTTTTGCTCCAGCTCGCGGAGCTGAAAGGAGACGCTTACTGAACTGCTAGCAAACTTTCCCCTTTTTCGTTCAAACCTGCTGGATCTGGAAAGAACTCCCCCTGAAACTTTGAAGTACCACCTGCCAAGCGAACCGGCCTCCCGTTTGTGCATCTAGGAAGTCCACTGGCCTCTGAGCTCTACCAAGTTGAAAACAGGCCTGACTCCGCTCATTGCCTGCAATCGAACAAGTCCAATTTTCCTGACCTCGGCTGTGCACGGTCGTTCCTTCCAAGAGGACATTCTCTGTGCCGTTTCAACATTGATTGTCGTGGACTGGTGTGGACGGAAGAGAATCATCACCAAGTAGGATAAACCTGGTTTATTTCTGTTGAGTCTGGGTTGAGTCTGGGAGTTTAGGTCCAATGGGTTAGATCCCATTTTTCTGTTGGTTGATATAAATTTGTGAACTTGTAAACCACTGTTACTCATCGGCAATCAGCGTCGCCGCACACTGGCCTTGAGTGTTGCATGCTTTGTGTGTTAAATTAATTCTTGTTTATTGATTGCAACCAGAAGCAGTGGGTTACATCATTACCCTGCTTGATTGTATTCATTTCCGTTGTGTTTGACTTGCGTGTCTGTTTAGGCAGGTCGCGTGGCCTTCCGTGGTCCGGTTAACATTAATCCCTTTCTTTGTCCAAGCCACCATTGCTAATTGAAGCTAGCCTTTGTATAATCACCAAGCGGCCCTTTCTTTGTCTCCTTTTGTGAACCGATCGCAGCAATTGATAAGAACTGAGTCGAAAGTAATTGATGACAAACGGGGCTCTAAGCTAAACCCCCCTTCATTTGCCTCAGCACCTCTCTCTCTCACGCACACATTCACACGCACACACACCCATACACACACACGCTGTGGCCCGTCCCGTCAACGTTAACTGTTAACTGTTTTGACTCTATATTGCATGCTTTAGAATAATGGAAATTATTGATGAAATGTTTGGCTGTAAGGTTGATCTAATTTCTTAAATAAATTCCCCTTAGTTTAAAGAGATGTTTCCTGTTTCTCATCACTGTGTGTACAGTTTATTGATGTCCCAGCGGAAGAGCTCAACTTTTCAGAACAGACTGGCTGTCTGGTTTTAACAGTATCTGTTTTTTATATTTTGCTTCCTTTTCTCTGTTTCATCAGCCCACACACGTGCTATTTTTAACTGTGTCTGTTTAAGTTTTTTCTTTTTACCTTTAGCGATAAGTGTTTTTGCTTCGAGAACACATACCAGTTCTTTCCATTGATTTCCTTTAACTTTCCCGTCTACTTTATACTTTTTGCGCCATTTTGTCAGAAACTGAAGATTTTCGGGGTCCTTTTTATGCATATACTTTGAATCTCCCTCTAATTTGTCGGTGGAAACATCGTTTCCCATCTTTGCGTTGTTTTTATATAACCCTTATTGGGTTCTATTAATTGGTCTGGTAAAGTCTAGTGTTAGAATACCAAATAGTTCTAGGAGGATAACGGCAATTATTAATATTAAGATTAAGGTGAATGAAAAAGCAAGAACTATTAAATTAGTCTGTCGAGTTAAAGTTAGTCATTTATTCTTTAATTAATTAAAATAATTTTTTGGTCATTTATTGGAGATTTTTAATTGTAATCAAATTCTGCTAAAACTGGATCGTATAGTTTTTACTCTAAGTGTCTCTTTTGTGCAAATAGATTGAGCCGTTTTATGGCTTTCTTAATCTAAGGATGTGTTGTGTAACCTATAATTCCGCACAGAACGTCTCTTGTAGTGCACGTCAAACCGTGCGTTAACACCGTTAGGTTTCAGGTTGGACTGGCATACATAAAGATTATGTCCTGGGCCTATCTTACTCTACCCACCTGGGGTGCGGTATATCGTTTTGATTCTGCTGTTTGTGTTTTTACTCCCATACACTGACGTGCTGTATTTCCCAGCGAGGTGGATTGGCTCGCAAACCTAACCCGTTACAACCGTTTCCCAGCAAGGTGGACCGGTTCGCAAACCTGGTCCGTTACACCCTTTTTTCGAGGTGGACAGGTTCGCAAACCTGTACCGTTACACCCTTTTGCTGTAGTAATTAACGCATTAATCACTTAAGGATCAACACCTGATATTTTATCAGAGAGGCTAAAGCGTCCTTTAGGCTCAAACAGCAGAATATACCCTGGCTATCTTGGAATTGGTTTTTTTTTTTATGTGAAGGTGCACAAAAAAGACGTACTCACAATTTCCCCCCTAAGCGAGTGATTCAAACCGAATCGATTGCACGGGAGCACGCGCAGGGGGTCCTCGTGGAAGTTATGCAGCCGGCCAATGCAGCAATTCAGCGATCTGGACGTCAAGAACAGCCCTTCGATGGAGACCACCAGCGGGAGTGCTCCGTACGTCGAGTCACGGCACCAAGATGTTAGGTTAAAAAAGTGGTTGACCTACAAAGAATCACACACAAGGGTCGGAGAGAATATGGAGTCAATAAGCTCTGCAGAGGTAGATGTGGATAATCAGTTCTGCAGAGGGAGACCAGGAAAATACTATAAGGAATGAGCCAACCGTGTCTGTCTGTTCTCAGCCTCCCAGTGTCATAGTCTCTGGTCTCCAAGAGCATCCCCTCTGCAGTCTCTCTTTATTTAGTCACACTTCATTAACATATTAAAAGAACAGGATGTCATGCAAATGAGGATGTGACTGAAACCAAAATGACATTTAAAAAGTACATTAGAAAGACACCCTAAGAAAATAATAATACAACATTATTATTTTACCTAACAGTATCTCTAATTAGAGATTGGTGCCCCAATTATCTTTAATAAACAGATTAAACTCGAATTTCATCAATAATTCTATTAATATTAATTTATTGATCATAATTATTGATGCTCAGATAAACCAGACATTTATATCTTACGCTGAGTCAACCCCAACAGTCGTCTGGAAATTAATTTTGATCTCAGCACTGGTTATGGAAATTAACAAATTTGGAGGAGTAGATTGGACTACAGCAAACCCCTGGGACTAGTGTCAATAAGCCTGGGAGCTTCCCCCCACTGATTATTACAGATATTTGATATTTATCCCACTCCCACCGTCTTCCAGAAGTTGTCCGGCCACCCCCCCAAAAAATAATTCAAGTCATTATTAGCAAGAGAAAACACAAAATTAAAGCCAGACACTCCTATGATTAAACAAATCTTAAATTGATCTCCTGTCAGAAGGTTCAGCTACCGATTATCAACTCACTTAAGTTGGCTTTATTAAATATTAGGCCTTTATCAGAAGAGTCACTCCTAATCAATGAATTCATCACTGAACATGAAATGCATGCCCTTTTTTTATCAAAACCTGGCTAGATGTAAATTATGAAAAATCTGTATTGACAGAATCTACTCCTCCAAATTACAATTTCTTAAGCGAGAGCAGGAAATACAGACGAGGTGGAGGTGTAGCCACAATTTTTCAATACTCAATGAGCTTTAAAAAGGTAACCCTGGGCACTTTTGATTCTTTCGAATACCTAGCCACCCAGATAAACGAGCCTAACAAAGTTTTATTTCTATATATATAACCCCCCAAAACTTAATTCTAACTTCTTCAACGATTTCAGCGACCTCCTTTCCGTGATATGTGTCGATTATGATCAATTAATCATTGTGGGGGACTTTAACATCCATACTGACAACCCACAGGATAGACTAGCAAAAACATTAAGTGACACTCTTCACACCTTTGGCCTGACCCAGCATGTCAAACAACCAACACACAATAGAAGACACACTCTGGACTTAATTATCTGCAAAGATTTAACTATACCTGACATCTCGGTAATTGATATTGCGTTATCTGACCATTTCTGTGTTTTCTTTGAAAGTACCATCTCTGCTACAATATGTATCCGCAGTGAGATAACTGTAAAAAAAGCATTTTCTCAGGGACAGTTCTGTTGAAACCTTTAAAAGTATTTACCTCTCCATCACATCCGCCTCATCTCCCAACTCCAACTCAGTAAACAAGCTGGTAGATAATTTCCTTGTGAAAATCTCAAACATCATTGATTCTGTTGCTCTGACTAAAGTGAAAGTGCTCTCAGGTAGAAGGAAGTCTCCATGGGCAAGCAATCCACTGGTACGTAGTGAAAAAAGGGAGTGTTGACGAGTCGAGATAAAATGGTGGAAAACTCGACTCCAGGTTCACTTTGAGATCTACAAAGAGACACTCAACAGATATCAGTTAACTTTAAAAGAAGCTAGGGAATCGTTCTTCTCTGAAATCATCAACAGGAACATTAATAATGCAAGGACTCTGTTTGCAACAGACGAAAGACTAACTAATCCTCCAGTGACAGCAGCCCCTGAATTTCTAACATGACAGCTGAAGGAGGAGCAGCTGCTCTATGTCTCTCTCCAGATCCGTTCACTTTATTTTATTTTCTGTTTGCTTTTCTTGTTTTCTTTTCTTTTGTTTTCTTTTCTTAACCTTTTCTTAGTTACTTTATCTACCCAGCCCCTGGAGTTACTGTATTGGACCGGATCTCTTCTTGGATTACTTTTTTATGGACTTATCAACATGGCTTTTTGCTCAGCTGAGGATTTTGAAAAACTGCTCCACAGAATTGAGGGCATTGAAACGAAGCTACGTCGTCTGGAAATTAATTTTGATCTCCACGCTGATTATGGAAACGACACAGCTTTACAGTTGAATACACACAGGGAACAGCCTATAAGCCCGGTGTTACATCGGTCTAACCGTGTAAACACAGGACAACACAACTCCATCAGCAAACAGACGTCTTACTGGCAGAACTCTGCACTCTAATAAAGACTGGCCAGCTTTAAAACGCACGGAATCATCAACCCCAGCCTGTTCTCCGAGGAAGAAAAAACAAAAGAAACTCCAGCACAGAGAAAGCTCTGAACCCAGACCTGCCGCTTCTGCTAAAAGTAAATAAAAGAGGTTTCAGCCAAAAACAAGAGATATTTCTCCACCTGGAATCCCGCTGAAAAACAGATTTTCAGCCTTGAGTTCCCCGAAAGATGACACAGCCCCTGGGACCTGTCAAAGCCACCAGGAGAAACCCAGCCGCATCAAACGGACACATAACAAAATAAGAGCCCCCCCAGCAAAGATTGTTATCACACAAGACGGCTCAATTAATGGAATTGAGGCTTTTTGTAGCAAGAACTCCAAAGTTTATAGCTGCTACAAAAATACAGTGAGAGAAATATCAGAAAAAATCCAGAACATCTTGGACCAACATCCTGCTTTGGAAAAGCTCGTCATTCACGCTGGATCAGCAGAAATCGCGATGAGACAATCAGAGATTCTGAAGAGAGACTTTTCTGATCTCCTACAGAGAATTGATGGACTTAACGTAAACATCCTCATCAGTGGACCAGTCCCTGAAGGGAAGGATGAATGATTTAGCAGACTCCGCATGCTCCATAAATGGTTGAAGAAACAATCAGCTGAGAAGTCGTTCACATTTATTAATAATTTCAAAGTATTTGGAAGTGCTAATCATCTGTTTAAAGCAGGCCAACGTTATCTTAACAAGGCCGGAGTAAGGCTCTTAGCAGCAAACATTTTTTCTTATTAAAATCAGAAAGCAAAACACTTGCTCCAAAAAGCTGACCTTGAGCCGCCCATGGATATCAGAGAACAAAAACACCAAGTCATGATGACACCACAGGACCGAACAGATAAACCACCATCAAAGATTAAGTCTTCATCTTCCTGTGACTCAGCCACATCAAATGAGTCTCCATTTAGAAACTTTACAGACAGACTGAACGAGCAAATCAAATTTGGGACACAATTAACACCTAAACTTAGACTACACCAAACCCATGGGACTAGTGTCAATAAGCCTGGGAGCTTCCCCCCACTGATTATTACAGATATTTGATATTTGAGGGAACCGGGCAGTAAATCTACCCCTACTGTACCCCAGAACCCGCCCGGCACCCCCCCCCCCCCCCCCCCCCTTCCTGAACTTAGCATACCAGTGATTATCAGCAGCAGGAAACATAAAGCGTTAACAACATGCTCTCATATTAAACAAAATCTCAAATAGATAACCTGTCAGAAGGTTCAGCTGCTCATCATCACAATACTTAAGTTAGCTTTATTAAACATTAGATCTCTATCCGGGAAGTCTTTTCTTATCAATGACTTCATCACTGAGCATAATTTACATGCCCTTTTTTTTATCAGAAACTTGGCTAGATGAAAATGACTAAACAACTGCATTGATAGAATCTACTCCAAATTACAATTTCTTAAGCGAGAGCAGGAAACACAGATGAGGTGGAGGTGTAGCCACCATTTTCACAACTCAATGAACTTTAAAAAGGTAACCCTGGGCACTTTTGATTCTTTCAAATACCTAGCCACCCAGATAAACGAGCCTAACAAAGTTTTATTTCTAAGTTTATATAAACCACCAAAACTTAACTCTAACTTCTTTAATGATTTCAATGACCTTCTTTCTGTAATATGTATCGACTATGACCAACTAATCATTGTGGGGGATTTTAACATCCATACCGACAACCCCCAAGATAGACAAGCAAAAACATTAGATGATACTCTCCACAACTTCGGACTGATCCAGCATGTCAAACAACCAACACACAATAAAGGACGCACTCTGGACTTAATTATCAGCAAAGGTTTAAATATTTCCAACATCTTGGTAATTAATATTGCATTTTCTGACCAATTCTGTATTTTCTTTGAAAGTACTGTCTCTGCTAAATTATCCAGCCACAGAAAAAAACACTATAAAAAAGCGTTTTCTAGGGGACAGTTCAGTAGAAACTTTTAAACGTATTTACCCTTCCACCACATCCCCCTCATCTCCCAACTCAAACTCAGTAAAAAAGCTGGTAGATGATTTCCTTGTGAAAATCTCAGACATCATGGATTCCATTGCTCCAACTAAAGTGAAAGTAGTCTCAGGTAGAAAGAAGTCTCCGTGGACAAGTAATCCACTGGTACGTAGTGAAAAAAGGGAGTGTCGACGAGCCGAGAGAAACTGGCGGAAAACTCGACTCCAGATTCACTGTGAGATCTACAAAGAGAGACTGAATAGATATCAGCTAACTATAAAAGATGGTAGGGAATCATTCTTTTCTGAAATCATCAACATAAACATTAATAATGCACGGACTCTATTTGCAACAGTGGAAAGACTAACTAATCCTTTAGTGACAGTAGCCCCTGAACTAAACTTTACCAGGGCCTGCAATGAATTTGCCAGCTATTTCACTGAAAAGATTCTAACAATTAGAGGGTAAATCTGTACCTCAATATCGAACCCACAACCAGTGTCATGCCCAATCAACAACAATGTAGAGAAAATGTCTGAATTCCACAAATTAAACCAGAACAGCTTTGAAAAAAATCATCATCCAATTAAGCTCCTCCTCCTGCTGTCTTGATATCCTACCCACAGCTTTTCTAAAGAAAGTTCTTCCTGTTATTGGGTCTGATCTTGTTCAAATAGTGAACTCATCCCTGCTGTCAGGTGTCTTCCCTCAGGCTTTAAAAAAAGCAGTTATTAAACCACTGCTAAAGAAGAAAAATCTGGACAACACGTTAATGCAGAACTACAGGCTGATCTCTAATCTTCCATTCATCAGTAAGATTATTGAAAAAGTGGTGTTTCAGCAGTTAAATAGCTTCCTAACAATGACAAACCGTTTTGATGTTTTTCATTCTGGTTTCCGTGCTCACCACAGCACCGAGACTGCCCTCGTCAAAGTATTCAATGACATCCGCATAAATACAGACTGTGGTAGAACCACAGTGCTGGTTCTTTTGGACCTCAGTGCAGCATTTGACACTGTTGATCATGATATTTTATTGGAATGACTGGAGAGCCGGGTCGAACTCTCTGGTACACTACTTGGCTGGTTCGAGTCTTACCTAAAGAACAGGGACTTCTATGTTTCAATAGGAAACTTTTAATCAGAACGAACAGAAATCACATATGGGGAGCCCCAGGGCTCAATCCTGGGGCCCCTCTTATTTAATATCTACATGCTCCCACTAGGCAAGATTATAGCAACCAATAACATTAGCTACCATAACTACGCGGATGACACTCAGTTCTACATTACAATGTCACCAGGTGACTCTGAACCCATTCAAACCCTAAATCAATGCATTGACCAAATAAATGGATGGATGTGCCATAACTTTCTCCAGCTGAATAGAAACAAAACTGAAGTAATTATTTTTGGACCCAAGGAGGAACAATCAACAGTCAGCACACAGCTTCAGTTAACAAAACAGCAGTAATTAAACCACTGCTAAAAAAGAATAATCTGGACAACACTTTATTGCAGAACTACAGGCCAATCTCTAATCTTTCATTCATCAGTAAAATTATTGAAAAAGCTGTGCTTAAGCAGTTACAGTAGCTTGCAAAAGTATTCGGCCCCCTTGAACTTTTCCACATTTTGTCACATTACAGCCACAAACATGAATCAATTTTATTGGAATACCACGTGAAAGACCAATACAAAGTGGTGTACACGTGAGAAGTGGAACGAAAATCATACATGATTCCAAACATTTTTTACAAATAAATAACTGAAAAGTGGGGTGTGCGTAATTATTCAGCCCCCTGAGTCAACACTTTGTAGAACCACCTTTTGCTGCAATTACAGCTGCCAGTCTTTTAGGGTATGTCTCTACCAGTTTTGCACATCTAGAGACTGAAATTATTGCCCATTCTTCTTAACAAAACAGCTCCTGCTCAGTCAGATTAGATGGACAGCATTTGTGAACAGCAGTTTTCAGATCTTGCCACAGATTCTCGATTGGATTTAGATCTGGAATTGGACTGAGCTATTCTAACACATGGATATGTTTTGTTTTAAACCCTTCCATTGTTACCCTGGCTTTATGTTTAGGGTCGTTGTCCTGCTGGAAGATGAACCTCCGCCCCAGTCTCAAGTCTTTTGCAGACTAAGAGGTTTTCTTCCAAGATTGCCCTGTATTTGGCTCCATCCATCTTCCCATCAACTCTGACCAGCTTCCCTGTCCCTGCTGAAGAGAAGCACCCTCAGAGCATGATGCTGCCACCACCATATTTGACAGTGGGGATGGTGTGTTCAGAGTGATGTGCAGTGTTAGTTTTCCGCCACACATAGCGTTTTCCATTTTGGCCAAAAAGTTCAATTTTGGTCTCATCTGACCATGGCACCTTCTTCCACATGTTTGCTGTGTCCCCCACATGGCTTGTGGCAAACTGCAAACGGGACTTCTTATGGTTTTCTTTTAACAATGGCTTTCTTCTTGCCACTCTTCCATAAAGGCCAACTTTGTGCAGTGCAAGACTAATAGTTGTCCTATGGACAGATTCCCCCACCTGAGCTGTAGATCTCTGCAGCTCGTCCAGAGTCACCATGGGCCTCTTGGCTGCATTTCTGATCAGTGCTCTCCTTGTTCGGCCTGTGAGTTTAGGTGGACGGCCTTGTCTTGGTAGGTTTAAAGTTGTGCCATACTCCTTCCATTTCTGAATGATCGCTTGAACAGTGCTCCGTGGGATGTTCAAGGCTTGGGAAATCTTTTTGTAGCATAAGCCTGCTTTAAATTTCTCAATAACTTTATCCCTGTTGTTGCTCCCAACATTCTCTTAGACAACCTCTGAGGCCGTCACAGGTCAGCTGTATTTGTACTGACATTAGATTACACACAGGTGCACTCTATTTAGTCATTAGCACTCATCAGGCAATGTCTATGGGCAACTGACTGCACTCAGACCAAAGGGGGCTGAATAATAACGCACATCCCATTTTTCAGTTATTTATTAGTAAAAAATGTTTGGAATCATGTACGATTTTCGTTCCACTTCTCACGTGTAGACCACTTTGTATTGGTCTTTCACGTGGAATTCCAATAAAATTGATTCATGTTCATGGCTGTAATGTGACAAAATGTGGAAAAGTTCAAGGGGGCCGAATACTTTTGCAAGCCACTTTAAATAGCTTCATAACAATGACCAACCGCTTTGATGTTTTTCAGTCTGGTTTCCGTGCTCACCACAGCACTGAGACTGCCCTCGTCAAAGTTTTCAATGACTTCCGCATAAATACAGACTGTGGTAGAACCACAGGGCTGGTTCTGTTGGACCTCAGTGCAGCATTTGACACTGTTGATCATGATATATTATTGGAACGACTGGAGAGCTGGGTCGGACTCTCTGGTACAGTACTTGGCTGGTTCGAGTCTTACTTAAAGAACAGGGACTTCTTTGTTTCAATAGGAAACTTTTCATCAGATTGAACAGAAATCACATGTGGGGTTCCCCAGGGCTCCATCCTGGGGCCCCTCTTATTTAATATCTACATGCTCCCACTAGCCCAGATTATAACAACCAATAATATTAGAATTAGAACCAAACATGGAGAAGTAGCTTTCAGTTTCTAAGCTCCTTTAATCTGGAACAAACTACCAGATGACTGCAAAGCTGCTGAAAAACTGAGTTCTTTTAAATCACAACTAAAAATGTATCTGTTTAGAGCTGAATTTGAGTAATGTTTTCATATCTCATATGTTTTGTGTGTATTTCTTGCTTAATTTATATGCTTTGTCTGTGTTTTGCTGCTATTTTTACTTTATCACCTAATCATGTAAAGCACCTTGAATTACCTAAAAGTGTGTTATACAAATAAAACTGCCTTGCCTTCCCTCAATTTGTTTCATACACAAACATTTCAGGTATTACACACAAATTCAAATTCAATTCAATTCAAAAATTCTTTATTGATCCCAGAGGGAAATTAAGTGTTGTTATAGCTCATATAATTAATTCTTTAAGGAGTTGTTGTAGATGATGCCTGTGGGCAGGAAGGATTTCCTGTACCGCTCTGCATTGCAGCAAAACTGAAGAAGCCTCCGACTGAAGACGGTCTGTTGTTGTATGACAGTCTCATGAAGAGGATGCTATGGGTTGACGATATTTTTTTATTTTATTTTATGAAGAATCCCTCTTTCCATCATCATCTCCAGAGGTTCCACAGTCGTCCCCAGAACAGAACCAGCCTTCTTTATCAGGTTGTTTAGCCTTTTTAAATCCCTGACTCTGATATAATGCTTACATATATGCTTAAAGGTTATTTTCAAATTTGATTTTTAATTTGACAAAGTAGCCTTATTGAAATGCATCTTCTAATTCAATTGAATACGACTGTGTAATCGTACTTTATCATGCATTCCAAGTCATAAGTATATTCAAAAGTTTATTTATTTAACAAATGCTCCCTTGTCTGCTTTACTTTTTCCTTCCACTCAACTTGCCATTAATATGCTTGTGCCCTCTGAACTGGCATCTTCTTCATCAGTTACTTTTTGACTCAGCCTACTTACTGAGGTTGTTCCTGTCTGCCTGCTGACACACAAACCAATCAGCAGTCATGTTAGTGAATGTGTTGGGTCACAATTAAGATTTTAAGTTAATATTAGTGTCATATATTTCAATTTCCTAAATTATTAACTTTTATGTCCAGAATAAGTTTAAGTCACAATTATCAAAATTACCAAAACTAAACACCAGAGATATCACTCTGTGTAGTGAATCTACATATGTGATTTTCACTCTTTGAACTGAACTGCTGAAATAGATTAACTTTTTCATTCATTTCTTATTTAAATTCACTTAGTTATTTACATGCATTTTCAGGTAAATGAATGTAAGTCTGCCGTTGTGTAAATAGTAACCTGACATTTTAAAAGTGTAAAAGTAGTCAACTTCTAGGTACACATCAACAAAGAATAATAGAAAGATGTCAATGCGCTAAGAATGACTTATCACAAACAGCACTGAGGGGAAAAGGTGTTTTGTTTTGAGTACAGGCAGTATCCTTATTTGGAGTAAGATTTAGTGAGAAACCGAGAAAAAGCCTGAGTCTTATTCCAGAAGTATAAGAGTGGAGTCTGTGGAGCAGTTTGAATCAACCGCAGCAGAAAACGTCCTTCTAATTACTCAGACATCTGAATAACTCTCTAAGATGAAAAAACAACAACTCCATGTTTAGGTTTCAAAACTGAAATGGTTTCATTATTGTCCAGTATTACCTATTCCAAACTCATTGATCGATTAACCTCCATCCAACATAGGTCTGGAGCCCAGAAATGTGTTCTTAATTACAACTAGTTTTAGACAACAGAAGCATAAATATTACTTAATATTTGTTTAAATAAAAAAAATGAAAAAAAATCTGCTTTTTGCCTCGGCCTAGAGTCACTCAACTTTCAGGTGAATAGTATTATCAGCAACAGTGCAAAATTACAACTATAATCAAAATGTAGCCTATTTCAGATCAACCTTTCTATCATGCAGTACTCAATAACATTTTTCCTGATTACCTTCAGTACTTTTGAAGATTGTGCAGTGTATCGTAGGTGTATAGTTTTCAACCTCCACAATGCATCAACACCTTCTTTTAAGAGGGATGTGAATGAGTTCATGAAGTTCTTTTCATCCCTGCCACTGAATCATGCTCAACAACAGATGTTTTAAAAACTACTCTGTGTATAACAGCAACACACTGATTATCTCAAGAGATTGGCTGAAGCTGCATGTGGGAAAAGTTGTTTGTACAGTATCCTTGCAACAAGAAGGTCCCAGCTTTCAATACCAGCCAAGGGCCTTTCTGTCTGGAGCTTGGCTGAGGGTTTTCTCCAGGTGTTCCATTTTCATGCCACATTTCAACAACATGCATGGTAAGTCAATTGGCCTTTTGAAATTGCCTTAGGTATGAGTCTGTTCATGCATGTTTTTTTTCTTTGTTGCTCTGTGATGGACTGCCCAGGGTGTACCCTGCCTCTCACCCATTAACCATAGGAGATCAGAGCCACTTCTCCAGTGGCCCTTTATGGATTTAGCCAGAAAGGTGGATGGATGGATGGACCTCAACAACTGTGACTATTACTTTCTTAACTTAAAATGTATTCCTCTGATCTTTAAAATCCCCTCATGAATAAAAAGGGAAGACAAGGCCATACTAAAAACTCAGACCCATGAGATTACAGATCAAGCAATTATGCGATGCTCATTATCAATAACTGGGAGTTTGAATAGTATCTCATGGCTACATAATCAGTTTAAGGAAAACACAACACAATAGGAGAGGCAAAGTTTTTTCTGTCATGCTTCCCTAATCACCCTCTCCTCATCATTGTCCTCGCCTGTGTCACTCCAATCATCCACACCTCCTGCCTTCAAAACCCGTTACTTCCCTTCACTCAGCGCCGGATCATTGTAGATGTCCCCATGGTGTGTTGTCCTGCTGTTACCCGTCCTGCTCGTCCGATGTCCTGTCTCTCCATTCCTGCCGTCACCACCATCATCACCTCCTCCACCAGCAGAACTACTTCAGCCAGCACTTTAATAAATATCCTTGCACCTTTCCACGGGGTCTGCGTTTGGGTCCATGCATTCACACCACACTTCCTGACAGAATGATCCGGCCATAAAGATGGGCCCAGCACTCGCCCGGGAGATCACCGCCCTGCATCAGGACATCTGGGCCAACCATGCCAGGATCTCCATCTTCCCTCACCCTCCACATCTCTGGGGCTGAGGAGATCCTCAAGGTTCTTCCTCAGTTCCGGAATGTAATCTCCGCTGGGGATCTCACTAAGCTGCGGAAAGGAGGTGGAGAGAGTTCGCCAGGAAGCCTGGGATCAGATCAGAAAGCGTGGGATCCGATCATTGGTTCACTCTCTCCGCCACCACCATCTAACCGCCGGCGGAGGTCCCGCCGCACCGGGACTGTCTCCAGGAGCAGAGCACTGCCCCCTCACCAACTGCCTGCGTGGCCACTGCTTCCTCATCTAATCCTCCGTCGACTGACGCAGCACCCCTGTCTGGCTGTGTCGGTCAAACCAACAGCAGTGGTCCGCCTTCCTCAGGACAAGGCTGGGGTTCTGCCCCCGTTCCGTCCCTGTCGCTAGAGCTCCCAGGGAGGGTCATGGAGGACCCGTTGCTAGAATTCCCAGGGAGGGTCAAGGATGACCCTTCACCGTGGCTTGAGCATCTTCGCCGCCGACCGCTGTCATTCAAGCCTCCAGACTCTTCTCAGCTGGCCTCCGCGCCGCCAGCCAGTCTAGCTCCTCAGCGGCGGTCTGCTCTTCAGAAGAGGACCACTGGGCCGTCCGCCAGAACTCAGCCTGGCAACAGGATGTCCATCCGGCTGTCCGCTGGATCTCCAGGTCCTCAGGGGCCGCCCTCCTGCCCGTCCGCCAGACCTCCAGGTTCTCAGGGGCCGCCCACCTGGCCGTTCGCCAGACTTCCAGGGGCGTACCCACAAACACTCGGGCCCTCCTTCCGTTGGCCCCTCCATCCATCCTGGCAAGGGTGCTTCCTTTTTTTTTTACCCCTCTCCTCTCCATGGCGTCTGGAATCCACATTTAAAGGGGGGGGCTGTCATGCTGCCCTAATCACCCTCTCCTCATCATTGTCCTCACCTGTGTCTCTCCAATCATCCACACCTCCTGCCTTTGAAACCCGTCACTTCCCTTCACTCAGCGCTGGATCATTGTAAATTAGATGTCCCCATGGTGTGTTGTCCTGCTGTTACCCGTCCTGCTCGTCCGATGTCCTGTCTCTCCGTTCCTGCCGTCACCACCATCACCTCCTCCACCAGCAGCACTACTTCCACCAGCACTTTATTAAATATCCTTGCACCTTTCCACGGCGTCTGCGTTTGGATCCATGCATTCACACCAAACTTCCTGACATTTCTGGCTTTGAGGATCTAATGACCCTAAATTTAGCCTTTTCCTACTGGTGGTCTGTTTTTATATTCGCTTAGTAAGACAGTGCTCTTTGCTGCTAAATTTTTTTAGATAAACGGGTACTTTTCTAGGTAAAAGCTCAGCCAATTCTCTACATGTCTAAATGTTACCATTTTCAGACTCTCAGAGATAATACTTAGCATTTGTGGTCATGGTCCTTTGTTATTCTTGATAAGGGCTGTCATGGTTACGTTTTTGTGTCATATTAATTTCCTGTTATGACTGGTAGGTCAATCAGATTAACTGGGTAGGGTGGTAACAGTTCAGCATCAATGTTTTATTTAAAGAGATCAGAAAGCACCATCTTAAGTTAAGATTGGGGTTTCAGAAGCAAAGACAAAAGAGATGGACCCTGGCTCAGCCGTTAGTTGGCAAAAGGTGAGCCATATCCTGAATATGAGTAATTTTAGGTAATTTACCTGTTCTGTGTAAACATTTTCACCTTTATGTTCCACTCTTTGTATTTGGTTGTGTTTTATAAAGCTTATAGTTAGGGTGGATTAGGTCATCCTGAGCTGTCTCTGAAGTTGTGCTGTATAGGATTAGACTTTTGGTGGGACAGACTGACCACTTTTCTACACTCTACTCTTCTAAATCAAACTTTATTTCTAAAGCACTTTTCATACAAAAAAAAAATGCAGCTCAAAGTGCTTTACATATTACAATGACCCCACATAACCCACATTCCCATCCGTTCCCCTCAATTATAAAAACGAAAACAGTTATTCCCCCTTCCCAATCCCATTTCCCAAACACACACAGACACCTTCCCAAAACGCGTAAGATCATTGGTAGAAACTAGACTGAGCTCAGACGAGTCAGGTACATAACGCCAGCAGGAGAACCGTCTGCCCCGACAGCAACAGGTCCATGGCAGCAGCCAGGGCACCGACAGGGCGCACTGAGGAGGGAGGGTGGAGACCACCGCCTCCACCTGAGCACTACCTGGAGAGCACCCAGGCCACCGCAGCTGAACACCACCCCTGAGGCAGAGGGCTCCCACAGATGAAACACTGGAAGAAGGATTAAGTAAAAATGTAAAATAACCAGAGCTAATAAAAGTAAAATTAGTAATAAATATAATAGTATAAACAGTTAACCATATAACAGAAATAACTGTTAAAATATAAGCAAATAAAACAAAGCAATGAAACACTAATCAATTAAAAGCTAAGCTAAAATGGTGAGTCTTAAGCCTGCTCTTAAAAACATGAACGTTCTCTGCGGCCCTGAGGTCCTGTTCCAGAGATGAGGGCCATGATAATTAGAGGATGCCTCACCATAGGTGTATCCCCTGACCTTTGGAATTACAAGGAGACGGCTGCCAGGAGCACAGAGGCCGTGAGGGTTCATACGGTAAAAGTAGTGCTCTCCAGTTGCATCATTTGCTGTCATTTCGACTGTTACATTTTTTTTCTCTACACCTGGTCTGGTATCCTGCTTAGCTACAATGCCCTGTTGGATGGGAGGGGGCATTGACTGATGCCCCCAGTAACTTAACATCCCCATGTCCTGTTATCAACTTTTTACTCTCTTTAATATTGACAGTACTCGTACATCAGTTTGTTCTGTCTCTGCTCTGTCTTCTCGAACCCCCAGACGGTCGTGGCAGATGGCTGCTTCTTTTGAGCCAGGTTCTGCTTGAGGTTTCATCCTGTTAAAGGAATATTTCCTCTCCACTGTCGCTCCATGGTTGCTCAGTATGAGGGATTGCTGTGTTTAGAGTCTGCATCAACGGGGTGCAACTGCCAGTCAATGACTTGATGCAATCTGCTGGGGTTTGCATGATTGTATCATTTAGAATCTGTGGCAAGACTTGAAAACTGATGTTCACATACACCAGTATGTTGAGCCACTTTGCAAAGAAGAATGGTTAAAGATTGTAGTTTCTAGATGTACAAAGCTGGTAGAGACTCAGATGAACTGAATACAAATGCAGGGCATGCTTTTCAGATTTCTGCTGGTAAAACATTTTGAAAACAATGTAGTTTTGTCTTCCAACTGATTATTATGTCCTTCCTGTTGGTCTATCACATATAACCTCAGTAATATACAAATAAGTTGTCATGTTTGCTGGGTTTTAACGACTCAAAGGCAGCACCTGACTCAGAAAACCAGACTGTATTTTGGATATGGTAAAAGATATTTATAAACAGATATAAAAGTCTCGGGTAGATCGCCGGGAAAGAATGGATCCACGATGGCAGGCGGAGGAACTGCAGCAGAGAAGTGGATATGAGATAATGTGAGGCAGAGAGTGGATGGTTACTCACGGGATGAGAATGATGTCAGATTCTGGAGGGTGATAAGTTGGATCCGAAGCTGGAGGTGAGTGGAGGCTGATGTTGTGCCAGGCTGTGTGTTTTAGCAGGTGGAGCGGGCAGACGGATGGAGATTAGGCAGACCAGTGGAGGTAACAGAGCAGAAGCTGACCGGGAGGGAATCCAGAGCGATCGGTAAGTTGTTTCCAGGAGGCTTCACCGTAGGAACGGAGATCAGAGGAGGAAACAAACTTCGGAGGACCAAGGAGTCTGGATCAGGATCTGGGAGGAAACCAGGAAGAATAAGCGCACCGAAGAAACAAAGAGGAAACCTTTCTGGAGAAATTGGTTGGCCTTGTTACCACGCTAGAAGCGAGAACCATCTGGCATCAGCTTGCAGCCTCTGTCCCTCTTTTGAATGCTGGAGACGATGAGCCTAACGATCTGCACCTGTACCAATCAGCCACGCCCCTGCAGAGAAGGTAGGAGAGCACACACACACACACACACACACACAACAGAAACACCAACTGAAAAGGATCCTAACAGAAGTGTGTGATTGCAAATGGATAAAATGTGAAAAAGCTCTCATAGGTAAATATTTATATATACAGGTCCCAGAATAACAGTAGTTTTAAGGTGTAAGGGTCCCTTTATTTGTCCAAGAACATTTGTGTGTAACTGTAAAAACAAATGTTGTAACAAGTGCCAAAACCTTGCAAATATGCTCTATATATATATATATATATATATATATATATATATATATATATATATATATATATATATATATGTCTGGTGGTTTCTTGATACGTGTTTTTAGCCAGAACACAGTTTGTGTCATTTTGGCAGATGTTGTTTCATTTGGCACCCACATGCACGAAAACTCAGGAGACCACAAAAATTTTGGAAGTATATTGAAACAATAAATAAATGAGAATGTGCCTGGATCAAGAACAGGCTGTCTGAATGTGTCCGGATATGGAGTTGGCTGGGGAACAGGACTTGAACGCTGTAAGAGTGGGGCAGAGACGTAAGTAAAGTTCTTGTAGAAGGAGGAGTTTCTGTTAACCAACAGCGAGGAGCTTACTGGATATGGAAGTGGAAACGCCAGGGAGGAGTGAGTGGAGAAGATTTGCAGGAAGACGAAGATGACAAAGAGGAAGCTGGAAAGACTGTCGTGGAAGGATCCGGATTATGAGTGGAGCTTGAGTTCGAGGCAATGATGTCTTAGGAGTCGAATCACTGAGTAGCAGGTAACCTTGAAGGAAAAAGCAGGAACAGGTAAGTATCTTGGAAGCTGTTTACATAACTATCAATAATTTAATATTACTATAATTATTGATTAAGTTAAAGTTTTAATCTTTTTATGAATGTTCGGGGCAGCAGCTTCTCCACGAGAAGCGCTTGTAATCCCAGACACCCAGGCTCTTCTAAAAAGTATAGTTCAAAATGCCATGAAACATAATAGTACACCTACACCAAGTAATCACAGAAAACCTATTTTTAAGCCAAGAGAAGTTTATTAAGAAAATAGATCAGTTTTACTGCCAAAGCATTTTGTCAATAATACTCATCTATTCTAAAGAATGCAAACTAACTAATACCAATCTTAGAAAATGAATAATACTGTATGTGGATGGAACAACAATAAGTATCAGGGAATCGCTTCAAACACCGTTTATCATAAAAAGGGAGGTGGTAAGTCTGGTTCTTCCCATGGGTTGAACCAAGACATGGGCAGATGTGGATGCCAAAGAGGGTTAGTCACCAGGAGGTGGGTTAATCCCTCATTCCAAGGAGGCTCAAACAAAGATCAGATGCGTGGGAAACAAAGAACAACTAGAAAAAGCTGTTATTTATCTAATAGCTATGTGAATGCTGTAATGCTAAATTTATTGGTCTGAAATGCTCTTAAAATTGTTGAAAATAATTTGAAATAGCTGAAAATCTCCTTTTTGAAGCTTCAGCCGAAGGAAATATGCATAGAGTTGGACTGCAAAGTGCTTAAGATAGTTGAAATAGCTGGTTAGTAGTTACATTGGCTTAAAGCCAACAATCTTTCCTACCATATTCTGTTAACTTTGTTGCAAAATAATGAAAGCTGAATGAGTGACAAGAATTTGTTTGAAGTCAGAAGAACTTCTGAAAACTAGAGTGCACACTCAGAGCTGTTGCCGGGACAACCTATTATAAAAAGCCTGAGAGCTGAAAAATTTGAATGTTTTTTTATTGATAAAATCTCAAAAATGGTAGAAGATATACAAATTCTGAATAATACTGTAATAGCCCAACCTGTTGTCACTAAGTGTAAGTTTTAATCATGTTTCTAGCTGAAAGTATGCAGGAGCTATTAAAGCTGAAAGAGGCGGACGTTTTTGTAGAATTTTCAGGAATTGCTATTCGTTTTAATGGGACCAAAAATCAATAAAAATGATAAATTACTTGAAAATGGTAGATATCGACAAGAAAAATCATAGCAGAATTGTCCTGAATGAGCTGAACGTTATGATACCAGAAGGGCTGAAAAAGCTGAAAGTATGCTGAAGTTATTAAACAGCAAAAACTGGTGGAATAAAGTGGAATAAATAGATAATAATAATAACGAGGAACAGGGCGTGTGCTGGCTCCTCCACGTGGGTAGGCCACAGCTGTAACACAGAACAAAGGACAATGCAGTTAGCCTTTGGCTAACAGGCCCAGCCAGCACAGGCCAGACAGGACCCGAGATGCTGCGCAAACTATACTCAGAGTGTGTGTGTGTGAGAGAGAGATGAGAGATGAGAGAGAGAATGGAATCCGATTAGGATAAAAACTAGTGTAAAACACACAGCAAATAAAACAGCTCACAAACGTGTGCATGCGTCGACGCTAATGAGCAAACTGTTTCAGGGCTTAAAAACACTTCAACCAACAATGAACAAGGTCTAACTCGTTCTGACCTATATTTTTCCCTATTTATTTGCCTAGAATTAATATTAGAGCAAATTACCTGGTTCAGTCCTACTTTGCTTTGAGGGAGGTCCAGTCCACAAAGAGAGGAGCAAAATGTGTCCGTAGTTGGGCAAACAGGAGAAACAGAACCTGTGCCAGTGGCAAGAGGACGTTCTCATTTATAAAAAAATTTATGTCATCGTTGGCCACGGACCAGTGGGAAGGTAGTTGGGGTCACAGCTAGGAATGTTGGCAAATGCAGTCAGTTTATTTGTTTGTTTGTGGAAAATGGATCCCAACAAAGCTGAAGCAAGGAAGAGCATAGAGGAGATCATGGATGACTTGGTTACCATGTAAGACACACTCAAGCGTCAAATTACTGGCTTCCAGCTCCTCTTATCCTGTTGCTGAAAACCTTGATGTATTGCTGGTGTACCTGAGCACACCTGCTGGGAACTGCACACTGAGGGAGAACTGCCAGGTAGGTGTCTCCACTGCGCCCTCCAGTGTGAAACCTGAGGAGCTGAAAGAGCAGCAGAACCACCACATACAGACCAACAAACCAGATTCCTGAGAGTTTAATAATAATAAAATAAAAGCTTACAAGTAATTTCATAATTTCAGTTTGTAAATTAGACTTTGTCACACTGTATTTTTTTCTTTTACAAAGACGAAAATGTTTTCCCACAAATATAAAAATAATTCATACTAAATACAAAAAGCTTCTCAGTTGGATTCAGCTTAAAAAAAGATACATTTACACTTTTAAACTCTGGAATTTTTTGTGCACGTTATCTGAAACCTCGAAGTTCATAAAAGAAAAATAACAGAAAGAAAAACACAGAAAAAACAATATGCGAAACATAACAGCCAGTTAAAAAAATATAATTTGTTAGGCAAGGCAATTTAATTATTTTTATAGCACACTCATTAATTGCACCCAGTGATGAAGTCATAAATTAGAAATGACTTCCCTGACAAAGACCTAATGTTTAATAATGCTAATTTAAGTGGTTTGGTGGTGGGCAGCAGATCCTTCTGACAAATGATCAATTTCAGAATTGGTTTAATCCAGCAGCGTTTAGTTTTAATTTGATGGTTTTTCCTGGTCATAAGCACGGGAATACTACTTTCATGGTGGCCAGACTCATCCTAGTGGACGATGGGTCTAGATGTCTGATTCCCTTCTATATCAGATGTCTGCTATGAACAGTTGTGGTAGAGGCGAGATACATTTAGTGTTAGTCCCATGGGTCTGGTGTAGGCCAAGTCTTGGTGTTAGCTGGGTTCCAATTCTAAATTGAGCATTCAGTCTGTCAGAGAAAGTTTTAAAGGAAGATTTGATTGGTGAGAATGAGTAGGAGGATGTTGGAGAACGCTGTGAGGAGCACTGTATGTCTCTGCTTGCTGCTGGTGGCATCATTATTGCTTGGTGGTCTAGTGGGCAGACAGGAAGTGCTTGTTCTCTGGTAATCTCTGTGGGCTGTGCGTCATGGTCAGCCCTTGGGTGTTTTATCAACTATCTTTTTGATTAAGATAGTTGAACATGGTTGAGGTCAGGAGTCTCAGTAAACATGAGTATGCTAAGGCTTTAAGTTTTTGCAGCAGATCAGAAAAATTCCATTTCAAAATCTGTTTTTCATCTAGATCAGTAGATCCTGTGAGGATAACGAGCTTTTCCAGTTTTGGATGTTGATTTATAATTGTCAGGATTGTTTTCTGAAATGTTTCTCATCGTCTTTTAGGAGCAACTGATAACACCAGTGTTAATGCAGAAATATTCCATTCAATTTACTGAACCATCAGGAACAATAAGAACCTTTGGTTGGAGGTTTTTTCTTTTGCTTTGGGTTGGAATTTCTTCTGTTTATTCTTCCTCCGAGCGAGGATAGAGGTGTTGCTGCACTGTAGAGTGAGCCGTTCTTAATCATACTGCGAATGCGGTGTCCTTCCATTAAAGAGCCTTGTTTTTGCAGGGGTCTTATTTTTGAGACCGTTGTACCGAGGTTCGATTAAAACGGTGCTTCCAGGTTCTTTCTCACTATTGGCAATCATCGGAAAACTCGTCTCATTTCCATATCCAGCGTTTACTACTACATTCACTTTAAGACTATGAATCTTCATTTTCATAGCATCCATTCTCTGGAGCTGTTTATCAAAGTCATCCAGTGAACAAAATGGCATTTTGTTATCCCACAGTGCTTCAAGAAGTAATCCAAAAAGAAATACAGTTGAATACAGTAACTCCAGAGGCTGGGTGTATAAAGTAACTAAGAAAAAAGCAATAGAAAAGAAAATTAGAAACCAAAATAAGGTAAGACATCAAGAGAGGCTGCTCCTCCTTCAGCAGCTAGCACTCATAGGGCCAACCATCAGGACAATAACAGGAAACATTTGTCCAGTAAAATCACACGGAAAACTACCAAATTAACCAAGGCACACAATAATTAACTAGTAAGAGCTTCCAATATAACATAAATACACCTAAAATCCATCCATTGATTGCTATTTACTAACCTCAAGTTTTATATTCCAGCCCCAAATGGAGCTTGCCTACATACATTATCTCATGAACATAGTCATGATATGGCAAGTCTCACGACAGTCCATGGTTGTCTCTATCAACACTTCCTCCTCTAATTTTAACTGTAAAAGTATTTACATCTTTTTGCATTTGTTCCAGCTGTCTCAGGATGGATTTGGTGCTGCAGCAGTGCATCATATCATGGCTCATATTTTCAGCTGATTTGAGATCTGGGTTGATAGACAATTATTAGACAATTACATGATTCCCTCTAAATTACTCAAATGCTGCTTTAGGTTAACCTCCATTGTAGTTTTATTTCAGTGGAAATTATCAAAAAAACATCTTCCCTTTTTGAATGATTTCTTGTCCCTTTTAATTCTATAAATGATCATAGGTTTTGTCTCTTGGTGTTAATAGTTTCTTTTCATTTCACTGATGTGGAGTATTTATCCATTAAATAAAATTAAAAGAAATACATTTGTAGCTACTACCTCTTCCTGTCTCCTTTTCTGTAAGTTAACCATATGACTCTACAAATAGCATTAAAAGCAACCCCAGTTAACAGCAGCTACCTGTTTGACAAATGTAGCATTCAATAATAACAGAGCAGTGAATGTAAGTATATTTGCGGAGCTCTGTTACGCTTCACTTGGCCATTTTCCAGTATAATTAACAGAAAAAGAAAAACTGAATTGAAAGACTAGACAAGCAGTTCCTCAGTTTTTAATCAGACCAAAACCATTATCTTTTTAAATTATTTTACTCCACTGTTCCCACAAATGTAAACATGGAGTTGTTATACTTGCTTTGAAATATCTGGAGTGTCTGTATCCCTTTGTGAGAATCTTCCACTGAGGATCTAGTAGCATGGCTGAAGGGAGAACGTTCAGATTCTCTCTTTAAGAAATGTGTTTAGCTTTTTCTCTTTGCTTTTAGTCTCTCCATACTACTCTACTGAGTTGTAGTTAAAATCCAAAAACGTACCTCTGACTAATGCCTCTACACCATTTGGTAAAGATCATACTAGATTGATTTGAACCCTAAACATACTGTTCGTAACAACTCAGCAGAAGATCAAAGTCATGACAAAAAGAAAGGATACCCTCTGTCGGACCAAAGAATACATTTTATTTTAACTGCTCCTTAGTGTGAGTGTGTGTATTATTGTCTGTGCCAAGTTGGGGCAACCATGGATTGACAAACTGTCCAGAATGTGCCCCACCTCCTCAATGCCAATACCAAAACCAGTCCTAGATTCTTATTCATTGATTTCTTCTCAGCTCCATCCATCCATCCATCCATCCATCCATCCATCCATCCATCCATCCATCCATCCATCCATCCATCCATCCATCCATCCATCCATCCATCCATCCATCCATCCATCCATCCATCCATCCATCCATCCATCCATCCATCCATCCATCCATCCATCCATCCATCCATCCATCCATCCATCCTCCCTCTATACTGCTTATTCTTGCAGTGTCATGGGGGAGCTGGTGCAAAAAGGCAAAGAGCAAACTGGCACAAATAATGTTAGATTATTGGAGATAAAAAAAAAAAACTCAATCTAACAAAGTACAGCTAAGCTCAACTGTATTTTGCTGACTGGTCAACAATTATAAGAAAGGTTTAGTTGCTATGCTGACATAAATACATTTTAATTGACTATTCAAAAGGTAATAAATGTTTTTAATTTTCATCATTACTACATTTTGTTTTACATTGGTACTCTTTTTACATTGTTTTATTATCTTTTGAGAGATGCTTGTCTCATTTCCAATCAAAAACATGTTTTAGTTAGACAAAGGAATAGAATGGTATAAATCATTTAAGGTTATGGGACAAAAACTCAGCTAAAGAACTTATTCAGAGGCACTAAAAAAAAAGAAAATCGAAATTCAGCTCTACCACAACCCCACTCGCCCACTTCATATTGGTTTTCAGCTGTTGCCATCAAGTCACAAACTAATCATACCAATAGCCAAAAAGTAACTCTAAAAAACATCTTTCATTCCTGTGAAAGTTTTTAATAAGAAACTGCTTAAATAAAACCAGCAGGATCTGACCTTCATCAAATATATATATATATATATATATTTACATATTTACATTGCTCCTATTTGTTTATTTTATGCTTATTTTAATTGATTTAGATATATGTTTAAGGTTACATGTTGTTGCTTATTGTCTAAAGGGAAAGTCTACATTGTCAAATCCACAGATGGTTTTCAGTTCTTATGTAAATATACCAACAGGGAAATGTTAAGGATCTAAATCAGGGGTAATCAAATGAAATTTAAAGAGGTCCAGTCCGAGAAAATGTATTGAGGCCAAGGTCCGGAAGATTATGTCCTACAATTTAGTGTGATACTATATATTTATGTATCTTAGCACTTGTATCAACATCTGCATTCTTGATTAGCCTATCAAATGAAATTAATTCAGTGTTATTGAAATATTTATGACATTTATTGTCACAAAGTACTGAACATGTATGTGATTTCTCAAATGTGTAATGTTCTCTCATTTACTAAATAAAAGTAGGATAACATGTAAATAAAAAAAATAAGACATGGCAACTGTGCATGTTCACAAACCAACTTCAGAAAACAATAAATGTAGGAAAAGCTTTATTTTTATATTTTTATTTTTCAAATGTGGACTAAACTGTCTGAAACATTTATTGTCACATAAAGTGCTGAACATGTATGTATGATTTCTCAAGTGTGTAATTTTCTCTCATTTACTAAATATAAAAGTAGGGTAACTAACATGTAAATAAGAAAATAAGACATGGCAACTGTGCATGTTCACAAACTAACTTCAGAAAACAATAAATGTAGAAAGAATTTTAAATTTTCCTTTTTCAAATGAGGACTAAACTGTCTTCAAACATAAGATTGATTTTTCAAAACTTTTGTTTTGTATCATAATGGCGTTTCACGTTGCCACTTTTAATAAGTGCCAGTTTCTGAACATATGAGACAAACAGATTTTGTGATACCAATGGGAAGTACAAAGAGAATGGACTCTGTCCATTCCGGATTAAATGCTCTATTTTCACTGTCCACTTTGCGTTTTTTAGAGGCTGCCATTTGTTATTTTTCTACTTGTACCGTTTCCCTTGCCTGTTTCTCTCCCCTTCTCCGTATCAACTATCAGTTTTTTTCCTTTCCTCTGTCTCACCCCTCTGTTTCTCCTTTTCTCTGCCTGTATCAATCCCCACCGCCGGTATTTATTCTCCTGCCTGCCTGTTTCTCCCTCTCTCCGCCTGTAGCTCAAGCTTTCACCACCGGTATTTCTCCTGTTTCTCCCTGTCTTCTTAGCTCTAACTTTCGCCACAGACATTTCTCCTTCTCTCCGCCTGTTTCTCTTCCTGTCCGCCTGAATCTCTCCTTCTCTCCGCTGTGATATTTCTCTTTATTTCGGCCGTTATCTCTGTTTATTTTTGCTACGCTTCGCTATAGTTTTTTTTCCCCAAAGTTTCCCGACTGGAATTCAAAGTGCTTATTGGCTTTGGTGGTATCACGTGGTATGGCAAAACTCGCATACCATTGGCCAGCGGGTTTCCATGGACACTACCGTATAGAATGCAAAAGCTGTGCCAGCCAGAAGGCTCTTTAAGGTTATAAATGGTCATTTCTGTTTTGGAATTCGGCTAGGGTCCGCATGAGACGGCATTTCGGTCCGGACCCGGATCGTGGTCCGCCTATTAGTGACCTCTGATCTAAATGGTGTAGGAAATGAGTCAGAAACAAAGAAAGAAGCTTTTTGCTATTATTCCAAACATATTATGAATAGTCTTTTTGATAACACAAGCTTCTCTTTTTAGGCAAAACCTGCATGTCCTTGGTCCACCAGCTCAAAGTCAGCCACCGTTTTGACATCCTTTTTTTAGTAACTAATATTATAATTGTGTGCACTGATAAGGTTGCATGATTAAAAAAGCCATCTCTCAAAATTTTGCTCTCAGCAAAAAAAGTGTTTTATAAATAGGCTCCAGATTATGTTGTGCATTTATAAAGTACAAGGTAATTTGAAAATGTATATCAAAACTCTCTAAAGCCTGGAAGTTATTGTTCACTAAAATACACAGGCAAAAAGAAACAAACCTGGAAGCTGAAATAAGAAATAAAACATAGAACTTCCATAGAGTTTTGTCATTGTGCTTTACATATGATGCTTCATTATGTAATTACAGAGTACTCTATTGAAACCCAGACCCTGGAATTTAGCCTAACAGCAATATAAAAAAATTTGGTAGACAAGGAGCATCACTCTCGGATGTCTAAGTATATTTTAGGGAAACAGTGTTTTTCCCTTTCTGAAAATGATGCTTTCATTTGCCATTGGGATGCTAAGTATGTCCTGTACACGTAAATCAGCAAGAAACTCGCTCTGCGTATGTGAGGGTGTGTGTGTGTGTCTCACTCTCCTTCCCATGTACTGATTTCATTCTAATTTGGGTGTCAATTTTGTGTTCTTGTCTCTACTTTAAGCCCATTAATGCAAATTATACTGAGAAAAGAGAGTGAGGGAAAGTGCAAAGGGTAAGAAAAGAACCCTAGTGAGTGTGGCGGCAATCGTTAGGAAATCTCTTAAATTATTCTGTCTTTATGTGCCACCAGTGACCTTTTTCTGTGAATAAGTAGTCACTCAAGACATGGAGATTCTCTTATCACCTACTGGACTCACGTGTAAGAAAATATGAATTATCCTTTTTTCCCCCCGAAAATTAGACTTTTTATAGAGAGGAAGGATATTGTCCCATACATTCTTTCAGGTTTATGTGACCTGTGGGGTTTCCCTTGTGTGGCCCTAATATCCTGTGGATTTGTACAGGGCCGACACACAGAAGGCATGGCCCTCAAAGGGTGATGATGGATTCAATGACTCGATGACATATCTGGAACAATAATGGTGAGATCATGGAAATTATGGGCTATGAGCAATTCAGAATGCTATTGTTTTATTTCCATTCTTTAAATGAGAAACAGTAGAAGCACAATATAGAGGTTCTCAGTGACAACAATATTTAGATAACAAGAGCCCAGCTGCGAAAGGTCAGCTTTTGGGTGATGCATCCTGCCACTTGTAAACCTCACATGGCACATGGTGGGAAGTGGTATTGTGCCAATAAAATATTGACTTCCTAACTAAGATATGAAAGATCTGCAATGTTTAAGAGTCACTATAAAACATTTTTCTACGTTCTATCTGCCATTATGGACAGCGTCTTGCAAAATAATTCAGAACACTGACACAGCACTGGTGAAAGGTATATTATTCTGGTATTAGATTTTGGACTTGTGTCTGTATTTGTCCAGTTAGATCTCAGTGCATTTGATACAGTCGATTACATTATTCTCTTACAAAGGCTTAAACATGCTGTAGATCAAAGAAACAACACTAGGCCGGTTTAAATCTTACTTGTCTGACAGTTTCCAGTTTGGTTATGTCAACTATAGATCTTCACAGTCTAGGGTTACTGGTGGAGTACATGGACAGAACTTATATAGCACTTTTCTAGTCATGCTGACCACTCAAAGCCACTGGAGCCACATTCACCCATTCACACTCAGATATTTTTACACCAATACACCCAGATCAGTAGGGGGTTTAGTGAATTGACCAGGGGCATATTGACATGAGACAGGCAGAAGCTGGAATCGAACCTACAACCCTCTGATCACAAGCCAACTACTCTTCCTAACGAGCCCCAACCACAGGGTTAAGTGTTTGGGCCAGTTCTTTTTACCATATCTGTGCTTCCAATTGGTAGAATTATCAGATAGCATGGGATACATTTATCCATAAATTTTGATTAATCCAATTAGTTAGTTAGACCACAGGCATATATTGAAGACAGAAACCCCTGGATGACTTTGAATGTTCAGCTTTTAAATTAGGACAGAAGTTGTCTTATTTGGAAAATAAAGAGTATGGATGGAATTTAAATGGCCTGCTGATGTAAAGTAAAGAACATTTAAATCTCAAATTAAACAGTTTCTAGGATTTTTTCCCCTTCACCTCTGGAATATTGCTAAAATTAGCAATATCCTGTCCAGCAGTGACATGGAAAAACTAGTTTATACATTTGTTACTTTAAGGCTGGACTATTATAGTTCTCAGGAAGAGTTTTCGGCTTATCCAAAAGCCCGCAGAAAAAGTTTTCATGAAAAGCTATCTGTAGTTATGCTGCTATTGAATGTGTGTTTGATGAAAACAAGAACCAGGATGAAGGTGAAACCGAATACTTTGATGCGAAGACTGAATAGAAACAGGAAACCAGTGTGGACAACAGTAGGATGACAAAGTGTGAATGAAACAGTGGAGTACTTATACGATGAACATGATTACTGAGTGCAACACAGGAGAGGAAATGAGCAGATGAAATTCAGGTGTACATGGGCAGGATACGAAGGCACTGAGGGAAAATTAACACTAGAGATCAGGATCGCAGAAATAAATGAAACACAAGATGGACCAAAATAGTTAAAATAAGCAAACTAAACCCAAAGTCCAACAGATAGTGACTGTTATAGACTCGATGCAGAATGAATGCGGCCCGGTGTCTGTACAGCTGCCTCACAGACAAAAAAACATGGAGTACAATCAGAGCATTCACACAAGCCGCGGTGCGGTCCGAGGGCGGATGCGGAGCTCCGTTAACTTTCAGGATCAAGTCTATTTTTTCTGGACGCTGGATGCGTTTTTTAATGAAGTTAAAGAAATGACATGAGCCAGACAGGAAGTGAGATAGGACCCAGCCAAGTTAATCCGGTATATTTCAAAATTAAACCGGTGTAACCTGTTTTTTCCCGGCTTTTTATAGTAATAATAATAATGGATCGTATTTATACATGGCATTTTGATACCCGCAAAGCACTTCACAATTTAATTATTCATTCACTCTCACATTCACACACTAGTGAAAGCAAGCTACGATTGTAGCCACAGCTGCCCTGGAGTAAATATGACAGAGATATCAGTTCTACGGAAGCATGCTTTCATGCAGTTGATGATAGTTGATAGCCTAGCGAATGAATTTTTAACAACAACAGTAAGAGCAGTGTGACTTTTGTTTACAAGCACCTCTCTGTTTATGTAGTTGTTATCGTGCGAACAGCCAAGATTTGGTGCTCTCGCTGGAGCAAACCCCTGGAGACATTCCACACACAAACCGCAGTCGGTGTGAATTGCAGTCCGTCTGGTAGCAGTGCGCACACCAGGCCGCATCCGTTCTGCGCCCGGTGTGAATCAGGGGTTAGGCTGCTAGAGGACATTATGATCACTTCTTCTTACTCAGCTACATTCTCCTCCTTTTCTCCAGGTTTGCGTTATTTGCTGTTATTTCACCTTTTAAGTTCTCTCTTAGTTATTTACACTTCATCTAAGCTACATCTGGTTTGGTGTTCTGTTTACCTGTAACACCTTCCTGGAGGGGGGCATTGGCTGAGCTGCTGCTGCCAAGAACTTAACATTCTCATTCTATGGATGATACACTTGACACTGTGTATTAATGCTAAAACCTGTTTATTCCTAGATGTAGCTAATGATTGAGCATTTGCTGCAACTAACTGCATGTGTTCTCTTTCATTCTATATACCTAAAAACTGGCTTAGAGTTTATTCAATTCATTTCAATTCAAAAATACTTTATTGATCCCAGAGGGAAATTAAGTGTTGGTATAGCTCATATAATTACTTATTTAAGGAGTTGTTGTAGATGATGATGATGATGATGATGATAGATGATTATATGCTTAGTTGTTTTGTTTTATTCCAGATGAAGATGCTACAGGAGCTACTACCTTAATTTTTTACTTTTCTTTAACATAGAAAGTATTCCTGTATCAGTCCTTCTGTGATTTTTGTGTGTGAATACTCTGTCTTCTCAAACCCTCAGCTAGTTGTGGCAGATGGTCGTTCATACTGAGCCAGGTTCTGTTGATGGTTATTTCTTTTTAACTGGAGATTTCCTTTTCTGTTGCTACATGCATGTATCGTATGAGGGATTGCTGCAAAGTCAATGACACAATGTCTATTCTCACTACATGCTCTCCCAAGAGGAGTGAATGCTGAAAGTCAATCGGTAGGTTTACATGCAGTAAGGGAAAATCAAATTATTGCCTTAGTTTGACTAAATTCAGATATTTGAAATGCCTACACCTTAGTCTGACTGAAGTCAAACTGAACTGGCCTACTCCAAATCGTTCTGAGACACCCAGATAATGCGGTTAAAAAACCGAATTCCTCTACATGTATACAGCATCTCAGGTTAGTCAAACTATGACGGGCCCGGGCACTCAGCCCTCCAGTTGTGATGAGACTGCAGAAGTTGGAATAACAACACTGGTTCAACAACAACACAGCAGTGTATGAAATGTACTGTGCTGCAGTGTACTGTGTGCTGCTCATATCTTAATATAATTAATTCATATCTTATCTTAATTCTTATCTAAAAAAAAAACCTTTGTTCTTTCCAAAATATGTGCTCATAGATGTGTAATTACTTCCACCTACTAATGAAAGTATTCTTGTAAGTGTAGAATCTGCTATTCAGAATACATATGAGTGAGTCACTCGAATGTTGAGCCTCCATCTTTGAAATACATTCGCCAACAAGGAACATTCTAGCTCCGCCTTTCGATCTTTGGCTACACTCAGTTGCACCGTGACAAATGCCAGAGGGAGATTGTCTACTCGCGACGCGGCAGACGTCTGACTATATAACTAAATGAAGTCGTAGTACTGGAAGCCATGTTAACCTGGGTGTGAAACGGCCACCGTAGGAGTTAAAATGCGCTCGGAATGGGTGGGTGGGAGGTTGAGCTAGAACGTAATATTCAGTTGGTTGTTTCACCGCTAGATGTGACCTTATGCCCTGGCTGTAGCGTGATGTTCTATTCTGATTCTGTGTGTCCATGCAAGAGCTGTAAATTAAGCTGCTACATTTACTTTTGGTTGTGAGTTATAAAGGACACAAGGAGTGCAACCAAAACTGTCTTCTCTCTCCAGTGACTTATTTCTTGAGTGACGTCACAATACAAAAGGAAACTTACAAAAACAGAGCTCAAGGTCCCAAAACATGAATGTCATAAATGGAAAGGCAGAATTACACACAACAGTCTATAGCCGGAATGAGGAGTGTTGAGCAGGGTAAAATAGTGTAAAACCAACTTCAGTGTGGTTTCATTTTACTTTTCATGGTGCTGAATCAGAGGCAGCGGTAGACTATTCCTCATTTTGACTGACGGAGTCAATAAATCCCGTCATAATCCATTTTTACCCGGAAATTTTTTTAAATGGTGACATATTCAATAATATTTTGTTTTTTATAATTTATTTTAATTAATAATCAATTCAAACAAGCTGAACAGAGTATCCACATCTTGCCATCACACATCAAGCTGTTAAATGCATGTCATTTTTTCCCCCACAGAGACAAAAAACACTGATTGTAGTTGCCCCAGGAACTAGATATAAACAATTAGAAATTAAAACATAGGACTTACAACTTCTTCATTTCCCATGGACCTGAGATGTGCAGAAGTTATTATGATGAAATTTTTGACTTTTGCCTGGGACTCATTATCACTCACTGATGACTTCTCTTTGGGGATTTGATGTTCTATAGCAGGGGTGGGGAACCTTGGCCCTCATCCTGCAAGGTTTCCATCTTTCCCTGCGTCAAGACACCTTATTCAAATTAACTAGTAATTGTGCAGAACTTAATTTGTCTGTTCGATCCATTTGATTTGAGTCAGGTGTGTTGAAGCAGGGTTGCATGGAAAACTTAGAGGAATGCGGCCCTCAAGGACCAGGGTTCCCCACCCCTGTTCTAGAGGCTGAATCCTCGCCCTGCTGCCACACAGGAGACTGAATTACTTCAGGGCCACTTCAGTCAAAGCTTTGAAATCTGGGAACATTTCTGCAAATTGAGTAATCAAAAGTCAGAAAGACTCTCTGAACGAGCCATTTCCTGACCCGCAAGCTGTCGCTTCAGTGGGACGAAATCCCAGATCATGGCCACTTTGGCAGAGATGCTTGGCACTACAAAGGGCACTACAGAGGGCTCTTCAGAGCGCGCTCCAAAGCCTCCTTAACTCTTCAATGTGCTGTCAGGTTACAGATGGCTACATGTCATTAGAAGATGCTCAGATGCCCTCACGGGAATTTCTTTTTTAATTATTGATTTGTCTGCCCCTCAGCACCAAGTGGTCAGTGTTATGAATATTAATCTATCATAAATGATGGACAGCCTTCAGATTTATCTGTGACCATTCTAAAGAAAACTGCCAAATAGCCTACAGAAAATATTTGGGTATTGTGACCCCTGGCACTGATGTAAATGTTTTAAGAAAAAAAAACCTTTGTTGTGCTTGTTCTTATAAATCATTCTCAGCAGTTCAAAGCTGCAGTCCGGAGTATTTGAGGGAGAGATTTTTTGAATCCGAAGTACAAAGGCCCCTCCCAAAACACTCCCCCCTCCCCTTCCCTTCCCTCCCTCCAGCCCTACCGCAGCAGTTGTGCACGCACATCACCTGTGGTGACACAGAAAGTCAAAGAAGTAAGCAGCAAGCGTTATTGAACACCACCCGATTGTATTTTTGCTATGGACATTTCGGAGGTGAGCAACTTCTGCATGACTAATGCTCTCTCACAATATGGCGACTGTAAACGGGAAGACACGGAGCGGTCTCTGTGTGTGACCCTATGTTCACATGTTTGCGCGATTCGCATACAAGTTGATTGACAGCCGAAAATGTGGAAACTTTAATTCTGTTGGCTAAAAAACTTCAGCACTAAGTGTGAAATGCATAGGGGTCTATGGGAGGAAGGCGGGATTAAAGGGGCTATATGCAATTTTCTGAAATTTAAACTCACGACTGACACCTGTGGCCAAAAAAACGGAACCGCTCTTCCTTTCTGCTCGCTCTCGCAGTGCGCGCTCGTACGCCGGTCGCTCTCAATCTTCGATCTTTTTTGGGCACTTGTCATGGGTTTAACTTTTTTAGTCTTGTGGAGTTACTATTGGTGTCAAAGTTGTCCTTGGTCTCTTCTGTATATTCACACAATCCATTAAACTGCTTGCGAGTGCTGACTATAATATGAACGCGCTTGACGTCACATCCGCAGACAGCGCGGGAAAATCCGACCTGACAGAAAATAGAAAATATTGGATACAGGCTTATAGGTGCACCCACTGTGAGCTGACAAGGTGTCAGCTAACAGTGACAAGGTATATGCTCATCAGGAGATGTTTGAGTCATAAATGGTCAAATAAAAAGGCTATTGTTACGTTTATTTTGGGGGAAAAGTTGCATATAACAAGTGTTGTGGAGCACTAGCCTTTTATCATAGTATTGAACTCACTATCATTTTAAAGATTTTTTAAACTTTAATACATAAATATATTCTCCGGACTGCAGCTTTAACTTAAGTCTGCTGCTCATCTAAAACTTTAAATCTGAAACTAAGCAGCTGAGCTGAGGAGCTGAGCCGTGGAGCCCGATGTTTCAGAGAGAAGGGCCTACTGATGTGGGTGAGGACAAACGTATGGAATCAGAATCACTTTATTGCCATTGCCAGTAAAAAAAATAAAAAATAATTAGAGACTAGGAATTTGCTCTGATGTAATGGTGCAGAGATATAAAAAACGAAGTAAAAGAGAAATTGAGCAAAAACAAAAACATAATATACTTTTTAATTAAATAATTGGTTAAAAACATCAATATGGTTGTTTGCTTTTTGTAACAGTAACAGGTGAATAGTGTGGCTATTTAGCTATTATTTAAGAGTCTGATGGCTGAGGGGAAGAAGCTTTTCCTGTGGCAGGCAGTTCTGGTCCGGATTGACCGTAGTCTCCTTCCTGAGGGAAGAGGGTTAAAAAGGCTGTGTCCAGGGTGAGAAGGGTCAGCCACAATCCGACCTGCATGATGCAAAGTCCTGGAGATGTACAGGTCATGTAAAGGTCAGAGGTTGCAGCCAATCACCTTCTCAGCAGTCCGCACAATGCGCTGCAGTCTGTCTCTGTCCCTGGTGGTGGCCCCCTTGTACCATACGGTGATGGAAGAGGTGATGATGGACTCGATGATGGCTGTGTAAAACTGCACCATCAAATCCGATGGCAGTTTGAGCTTCCTCAGCTGCTGCAGGAAGATCCTCTGCTGGGCCGTCTTAATGAGGGAGGTTATGGTCAGCTCCCACTTAAGGTTCTGGGTGATCAGGGGCGGCGTGGGGCACTAAAATCCACAGGGAAAATTCTGACTGCACCAGCCCCCCCCTATATATTATAGTTACACTCTATTCTATATTAGGTTTAAGCTATGTGATATTCTAAGTAAGTTATATTATATGTTATATGTATTATATATTATATGTTTGGGTGGGCATTGCCCACCCATAGAGCCGGCCCTGTCTCCACGATCATTCTGTGCAGTGCATTCAACCTAATCAGGGTGAAACAGTCTCACTCACAGGGCTATACTACGATCGACATCCACACAATGACATAAACACCTCAATTTGGATAATACAGAAAATATAGTTGTTTGTTTTTTAGTACTTTGTAAAAATAAGTAGGGCATATTTAGCATGCATCAAGTGTTTCTTGCCAACTGCCATCTAACCGAAGTTTATTGCTTATGGTATTATTTTCAGTGGGGGGTTTTAGTCTCAAGTTTTAAAAGTCCTACCTTTTTGAACTCACCATACATTTAGAACGTTCCTTGAATGCACCACAGGTGTGAGATGCAACATAGTACAGACAAGCTTCTGCCTTAATTCCCGCTGAAAGATCGGTCTTATATACATGCATTTTTATTTTTTACTTTTGAATTAACATTAACTACCAAACAACTTCGTTTGTGAGTGGATGAAATGAACCGAAGAAGGTTTTCATTGGTCAGTGGACATAGCGTGATCATGCAGCATACACATGCGCAGATCCTTACCTTTGGGAAGGAGCAAGCTGGGTCTCTAAACTGCAGGAAATATCGGCGACAAAGTTTCACAGAAAGTAGCTAAGGGTGGTCAGAAATGTTGCTAGATTTGTCGCTAGGTACTTTTTGGGAAAAAAAGTCGTTAAGGGGGTCTGAAAAATCGTTAGAAATAGCGACAATGTCGCCAAGTTGGCAACACTGTGTCTGAGACGTTGGAGAGTCATTGGAGAAACGCATTCCCAATTCCCAAGAGGCTTTGCTCCATTCTACATTAGATAGATAGATAGATAGATAGATAGATAGATAGATAGATAGATAGATAGATAGATAGATAGATAGATAGATAGTGTTGAGAAGGTGTTTTCACTCTAATTTAAAGCCTATCTTAAAGGAACAGACACACATTTAATTTATGACCCTGGACTCTCTGAGCTCTCATTTCACCTTCCCGCGTGCTCGTTAATTTCTGTAAAAAGGAGCAATAAGAACAACAAACAACAATTATATATTTTAACAGCGAGACATCGTTCGCTGGACTCAGTTCTAGTAACTGAGCACAGCTTTATCTCAGCATAAGGTTTTTATTGAAACAAGAGTTAAAAAGAAACTCCTCCCACACAGATCTTTGTTCACAGAATGGTCACAGCTTCTTCACACAAGGCACACAGGATGTACCACATTCTTCTTGATTGTTCACTGTTTCTAAGTGTTTCCACATGCACTACAGAATTAAACCCTCATACAACATTAACAGAATTTCTATCTCTTCATGTCCCTCTTTTGATCTCTTAAAAATAAGAAATCACTATATATAAGGAAAACATCAGGCATTACACTTATAGAATCATATAAATTTTGAGTTCATCTTCGCTGGAACTTTTCGGATCAGCAGTCAAGTCATCTTGTTCTGGCCGGGAATTGTGGTCGTCCGGCTCGCTCTTCTATGACCTCAGGTGAGAGGTTGCAAGCACATCACCCATATGCAGCTAAAATGTATCTTTTCAGTAGCCCTGACTCTAAGGACTGCATGCAGACCAGAGGATCGTTCTGCCCCTTTTGGCAGGGGTCTCAGCTTCTTTTCCTTCAAACCCTGCTGCCCCAGCTGGGCAGCTCTGTGCTCCAAGCCGCCCTGCCACCTGATGGTGTAGGTGTGCTGAAGTTGGAAACCTCTCAGCAGAGGGTTCAAGTAGGTTGTGTGGTCTGTTCCTTGCTGTTCTTCTCCCGCTCTGGCTTGCTGCTCCTGGATGTCCTCTCAGGTTCGTCCTGACTCCTCAGTGGGAGTGCATTGGCTCCAGCCTTTTCTTTAGTATGATTACCTGAGAGATCGTGGTCTGGTTGGCTGCTGGTCTCTCACCTGGTCAACAAAGCCTAAAAGAAGAGCTCGCAACTAATTTGCTTTTTCTGTTTGCTTTATCCATAATTGTATCTGTTTTGGGATTCATTTCTTATGGATTTGTCCTTTTTTTTTATCAAATCCCTCACTCACCTCATAGTCTTAAGTAGTGCCGCACTGATCGGCCGCACTAACACAAAATCAAACTATTATCCAGACTGCTTACAAACTAGGTCTATCTGTAGAAAAAGCTAATACTTTTGCTGTATGTAAATCACAAAAATCATCATTGACACAAAGTGCACTCTAAAAATCCTGTATCAAAAGTGAGCAACACTGGAACAACCTAGACCATAAAGAATATTTCTTCAAAATATATAGTAGAGGTTATAATGTAAATAAAAACTTCCAAACAAAGACTAAATGCATAAACATGCCACAAGGTAAGATGAATGGGTTGTGTGCTAAAACAACCAACCGCACAAAGGTGCCAAAACGGGATGGAAAACAGGAAACATCTGGTCTTTTTGGATTGTGGAAGTGGCATCATGAGCATGACAGACCGCTCAAAAGAAAAATACTTTGCTCCTTTAAATCTCAACCCGCAGAAAAGGATCAGTCTAATTTTATTCATTTACACTGCTAACAGCCAAATTTCATTAAACCTATAGTTTTATAAGATTTTACCACATCACCGACTATTGTTATTCATTTTTCTGAGCTGATGAAGCCCAATACTTATAAAAAAAACTATAATTTCAACCTATTTAACCAAAAAAACTATTGAACCCTAAACAAATGCTGTTTTTCATTTATTTTTTTATTTATCTGAAATGCTTTTAATGAGACCAATTGAAAGGCTTTGTTTTGTAAAAAAATATTGAAATTTAAGTTCCTCTAGTGCCTAAGGATCTTCTCCCTTTTTCTAAAACAGAACTGATTCAGAAACATCCAATTATATAAGTCTACTGTTGAACAAGTGTGACTCGATTTGCAGCCTGTTACGGAAAAATGTTATAGTTCAATAAACACCTGTATTGTAGATTAATCTCCATGTATATTTATAGTTAAGCTCAATTCCTAGATCTCAGCTGCTATACCTTTTAGAACTGCCAGGGAAGAAATTACAAAACCACTGAATCTAATTTAATGTGTCCAATCATAACATGACCTTACCCACCCCGGTCCATGGGAAAAAAGATAATGGAACCTTATTTCCATCACTCCATAATTTTTTTTCAGGGGGCATATCGGAGCCCAGATGGGACCATGAGGGGCTGAAATATCACGTCTCCTCCTTCTGCTGTGTCGGATCTGCTCTGCAAATATAAGAAAAGAATGCTCTTTAAGTCTCAACAGAAGCACATCCACTGTTCTCATTTTGAGGGTAATTGTGTCAGAGCCAAAATCCGCAGAGAATCATCAGGTCGTCCATAGAAAAGTTCCCATCACATTCACGAAGAATGGAGCACATACTGTATATTTTTTCCCATGCACCCAGATTGGTATGAAAGTGTGGTCAGATTTGTATTGTTTTCAAAACACATAAATCTTTGGTCAGGTTTTAAGTGTACTGGTCCAGCTTTAACTATTTAGATTAATCCCATGTCGTCTGTTGTATTCTACTTTTTTAAGGCTATTTTTATTATGCATTACATATGTGTTAATTATATCTTTTTTAAGCTTTAGAAGTAATAGGCCTGTTTATATTATTTAGGGTAGTAAAACATGACTGTTACCAGTATTTTATAGGGTTGAAGGTTTTAAGTAAACAAACTCTTGAGTAAAGATATGAACTGAAAGCAGGGAGGATCAGCTATAACTCTAAGTCATGTTATAACACAGTTCATGGTAAGGTCAAGAGACCTGGAGAAAATAAATGACCTGTCAAGATGTAGAAGGAGGAGAGAGGAGTCACGTGATATGTTCTTTGTTCTTCTTGAAATAAAAATGGTACAGCCCTGTAAGAGAACGAGTCAGTCAGTCGGATCTTGTCTGATTCCCATCTGCAGGTGCGTCTTTTCCAAAACAGATCTGAGTTTGTGTGTTTTTTGTAACTCTCTGTCTCTCAGCTCTGGGTCTTATTTTGAAACAGTTCCCGTTGGGGTTTTTGGAGTTCGGCGCCCCCACCTCTCTGAGCAGGAAGTGAGTTGCAGAGCACATTGTGGGAAAAGCCGACAATATGGTGGAGGATGCGGGCATTTGATTTGGTTTTGAGTTTTCTCAGGGCTGGGAGAGATTGAGTGTGAGTAATGAGTGTGGCATAACTGATTGATACAGGTGTTTGTGGCAATTGTAGTGATTTTGTGTTTTTTCTTTGAGTTCAACAGAGAATCGGAGAGCGACTGGATTGATCCTTGCTAATCAACACCCGGGTGGTTTTGTATCAATCTGAAAAAGCGCTAACACCAAATTAATAGGTATTGATCGATTTAAACGTTCTCCATTTAATGTTGACGTGTTGTTTTTTCGGTTGAGGGTCGACCAAAGTACGAACCAGGGGGCTTGAGAGTTGGCCGCTCATTTCCGATGGGACGCTATCGGAATTCTCCTCGGCTGGCAAACGGACAGGTAGACACCAGTCAGAGCCTGGGCGCTCTCTGTGTCGAGACGGATTACCTTGGAGAGGCCGGCGTATCTTCCAAACGCACGATTGAGCCACGTGAATTGGATTGTGTTTAAAGGTCCGGCTTTAGGTGGCTCCGGTAGAGGTTAGTGTTTGATGAGACGGTGAAAATTGTTGTTCTTTCTTTCTCTCGGATGTTTGTGTGTGTGATTGGGGAAGTCGCGGTGACGGAAAGAAGCTACCATTTAGCTTCTTGAATTCCGGCCGCATATAAACTTCTCATTTAGGGGAACTAACCGACTGAATCTAAAACCATAATTCCTCTGCGAATCTTAAACGCCTAGACAATGTCCGCGCTTCTTGTACAGACAATAAGCGTAGAAGCTTGACATTGTAGAGGAATAAGGGAATATCATTTTCAGTCAGCTAAAGTACCACCATAAGTTAGCTTACGGCTAACGCACAGTTTGGATGAGTTTTTCGCCTGGAAATAAAGGCGTTCAACCTTGTGCAACTACGTAAACACGTCTAAAGCATTGTCTAACACATATATATAGGACTGTTATTATGGATAACTGGTAGTAAACTCTATAGAATATATATAAAATAACTTTTTTATGATAACGGAGCGGTCACGTTTGGCTTCCGGTTGAGCTAGGTTGCTCATGATGACAGCTAATCTTTGGTAGCTTAGCTTCCGAACTGTATTTATTTGGCTCGGTTAAACAGTCATTCGAGTATTGATGGCGAAGTGTGGTTTTGTTGGAGGCATTTTGTTCTTGGTTGGTTTACTTATGAGTACGGTTTAGCATCGTAGTGCAGAATTAGCCATCTGTGCACCGGCGTATTCATTCCGCGGTGTGACAGGGAAGTTTTATTGGACCGGACTTTGATCTGTCAGTCCGGCGGAGTTTTTTTTTTTTTTTTTTTTTGGAGCAAACTGTTGACGATTTTGTGTTGCAAAGCGAGTTTTAAACGTATTTCTTTCGGTATATGTTTTAATGATAAATAAAAATTGCCTTATATTGGGAGAATTCTATTTTTTCGTGTGTTTCACCAAACCCCAAACCCTCAACCCCAAACCCTATTAGGAATTCTTTGATTTTTAGATGAAACGGCAATAATCTCCGTATATAAATAAATTAATGATAAGATAAACAGTGCGTTATAAACCTTTTTAGCTTTCCTTCGTTTCGGCTTTGCCTAAAACATTATTAAGGTTAATGTTGCATGAATAAATAATATATAAACTCCTTCACTATAAAAAGAAATAAATTAAATAAATAAAAACTGTGCCTGCCTTTACTGTTAACTGCATTAATATTGGGATAAAATTGGGCCTACGAATTGATAGTTTATCAATTAAAATAAATAATTTATAGAGTTAATACAAATAACCTATTTTTTTATTATTAAATTTTAATCCATTTGGGATTTTTGTTACGAATATTCAATGGCAGCTAAATATAGGTTACTTCCTGCTCCACAGGGACGAAACTGACGTACTTTAGATGCCCAATTGTTAATATACATTTCTAAATTATATTCTGTTTTAGTTGATAAGCCCGGTAAAAAATAAAAAGAAGATAAAAACCAGTTCCAGGGCCTTATGACGGCCAGGGGGGCTCGTCATGGTGCCCGAGGGGAGTATAAGAGAAGTCTCTCACAGAATGTGTTCTGGGGAGGAAAAGTGACACCTACTAAATTTAGTTAGCAACAAATTAGAAGGCACCGATAAATTGTTTTTTTTTTTTTGGCATCTGTGGTAAGGGGTCAAGCTACAGACCTTTCAAGAGGTCCCAGCCCCAGTCAATGTGATGAATGTACGACAGTTTTACAGGTCAAAAATATGCAGACGTTGGGAGACAAGGGGAGTGAAGGACCATTTAAGAATACCAGATCTCAGGTGTCACTGGGGGCAAGTGGAGGCCCTGATTTAATGCTTCCTTTAGTGAGAGCATCTGCGTTAAAGGACGCTGAGGAGAATAAGAAAATGGAGACTGCTTTGTTAAAACTACAGTTAAAAGAGGCTCAGAATAAATTGACTGACTTGTATCAGTCTAAAAAAAGTGATACAGATGGTGGCTGAAACAGCACCTACTGTTGGATCAGCGACAGTGCTGCCTTCTTTTCCTGTGATGTATGCTGGAGCTGCGCCGAATAAGCCATTTACTGCTCCTTATAGGACATGGCAGCCTCGTGGCAGGTCACGTGGCAGGGCCAGGTTTGGGGATTTTAGAGGCATGGGGAGAGGGCAGCCGGGTGCTAACGGTTGTCACAGGTGTGGCTCCAATGAACACTGGGTGAGGGAGTGCCCACACCCACAAGGGGGCGCTATACCTCCCGGTCAGCCACCTCTACATATGGCTCCAATGACTCTCCCTATAACTCAACCATTGCCTGTTTCAGTGGGTGATCAAAGACTATCACATCCTTTTGTCATTGCTCAAACCAAGCCTGTCAACTTGTTAGGCAGAGATCTGCTTATCAAACTTGGTGATACTATTCTATGTACCCCTGATGGACTTATGGTGACTTTTCCGAATGGACGTACGCATTGCTGTGACACCATGAGTGGTCAATTTTTGCTGAAGGATGACACTTCACAAGTGGCTGATATTTTCTGGGCCAGATTGACTACGATGTCTGCACATGAATCTTCTGCGGCTGACTTTCTGAGATGCTGGAAGCCTTGGCTGCTTGAACTCCAGCCTTTTATTCTACCGCCTGATCCTTTCCATGTGACCTTCCTTTATGAGAGGGGCGATCCTACTTTATGTCAGGAACAATTTGAAACAGAACTTGAAGGCCAAAGTTGGTCTGTGGCTTCGGGTCCATGCTTTATGGGGAGGAAGGGTATTGCACTGTTTGCTCATCTCACTTCAAAACAGCATAAATGGTATATGATGGGAGCTGAAGCACTTCCACACATATCACTTTTGTTGCATCCCGAAACATCAAGCTAAAGATTTGGGGGGAATGGTTAAAAGGGGAGTTGAATTAAAGGATTGGGTTCACACCCACCTTCAGTCTCTTTTTCTCCTTCTACTCAGATGTACAAAATAGACACGCAGCTCTCTGATACTACCATTCTGGAACATTTGCAGTTTTCTAGAAATCATGGCAGAGAAAAAACAGATCATCCTGATGCAGTGGAGGCCTTAAAGGTTGTGCCTGACTCTTTGCTATCCTCAATGCTGTCATTTCTGGGACTGACAAATTTTTCCAGACGTTATGTGCCTAATTACACAAACCTTACCACACCACTCAGGGCTCTTGTAAATGCTCATGGTATGAAAAATCTGCATGCTAAATTAGAATGGGACATACCGGCTGAGGAGGCATTTATTAAGTTAAAACAGGCTCTAGCACAAGCAGCTGATTTAGCCACTCCTGACTATACATGTCCATTTTTTCTTAACACATCAGAAACAGATGGGGTGCTTAATGGGATTTTGTTTCAGAAAAAAGGTGGTCAGAAATACATTCTTATGTATCTTAGCATAAAGCTGCAAGCTATTGAAATGAGACAGCCACCTTGCACGAGACATGCAGCAGGAATTGCACATCTAGTGGAGAAAACTTCACACATTGTTACTTTGCGTCAGCAGCGGATTAGCAGAGTTTTGGAGGCACCAAACATTATTTTTACGCATGAAGGAATAAACATGGCTGACCAAATTACCGCCTCTGGGGAGCAGCATGACTGTGTCAGGCTGAATTCTGTTGCTCAAAAAATACGTTCTGATTTACGGTCTGATACTTGATCTACAGGTTTTGTGCTCTATACAGTGTTGTTTTTAGAGATGGACAGGGCCAGTTAAAATCAGGTTTTGCAGTTGTTGAGCAGAATGGAGATTCACTACATACTGTCGTGTCAGGGAAGCTGGACGGCAAGCAGAGCGCACAGCGTGCTGAGATAAGGGCTCTTATTGAAGCATGCAAATGGAGAAGTGATAAAGACGTCATGATTTACACTGATTCGAACTACGGGTTTTCTGTTATACATTATGAATTACCACAGTGGGAGAGAGCAGTTTTTGTTACTGCTACTGGGGTCACAGCAAGGCTGACACTGTTGACGCGTGGGGAAATAGGGCGTCATCGAGCGGTCTAATTCAACTTTAAATTTACAGCTGGCAGAGAACCTCAGGTTTCATCGCACCCGGACCCTCGCAGTGATCATCAGCATCTGAAGGGCCTGGTCTCCTTTTTCCTTCCGACCCCCCTCCTGTCCCTCACGCTGCAGCAGCTCTCTGCTGACCTGGGAAAATCTCTTTGCAGCGGGTGGTGTCGGTTCTGACTAGGCGGTGTCGACTGCCGAAGCCAGGAGGCGGGGCCTGACCCACCCAGAAGATTGGTTGAAGTTGCTGTGATCATCCAGTGTAATCTATATGTGCAACAAAATTGGGCGAGATAAGCAATTTGGACTTGCTTTTCTCGAAGAGGGATTATACCGAAGAGAAAAGATCGCAAGAAATCAAACACATGTCACAGCAGGTTTTGACCACCTCACAATCGGTGGGGGAAGCTATTGGAGGCGGGGCCTGTCTGTGCATTTGTGTTTATTGGGGGAAATGTTCAGTTAATGAAGTAACTGTCATTTCAGTGAGGGCGATCTGCAGAAAAGACAGTAACTTTGGGAAAATAAAGACTCCACTGTACTGAATCATTTCATCACTCTGGTAGCCACCTGCTGCCAGAGAAAAACAAGAGCGAGGACTAGAGAACAAAATAATAAAGACTGAACACTTACTAATCATTTTTCTTGTATTTTACAGGTTGTCTAACCGATTTTTATTTACAGGTGCAGATTGCTAGACACTGCCTAAGAGGGTGTCAAATAATTTTTAAGTAGTCGATTTGTAAGATTTTTTCTTAATATTTAGTATTTACGGTTTTATAAAACTTTTTTAGTAATGAGATAAAATATTTTAAGGAGTGTTTAAAGTATAATCAGGTTCACTGACTACTAATTCTTGTTTTACTTATTCTTTTTTCATTATGATGTGGTTTTTGTAGGATGTTTTTAGGGTTGGTGACAATTGCTAGAGTTTGCTTTTACTAAAAGAATATTGAGAATTAGGTTAAAACATAAAAAACAATAATAATAAATAAAAAAATATTGCTTAAAGGTAAGGATAAAAAAAACAGACACTCTTCTCATTTTGAATGATCAGGTTGGAAAGAGGGACAAATTTGTTAAATAATATGTTTGGTAAATGGAAGACTCTGGCAATGTCTATAATGGTTTCTTTAGCAGTATTTGTGTCAACTGTGGTGTTATGTGGATGTTGTTGTATTCCTTGTATATGTTCTTTGCTCACAAAGTGTATTGAAAAAGCTGTTGGTGATAATGTGCAAGGTCAATATCTGTTAATAGCTCACATGGAGCCTGAAGGGGAAGTACAGAGGAGTGATCAATCTATTTGAAAAATAGATTGAAAGAGGGATTTGTTGTATTCTACTTTTTTAAGGCTATTTTTATTATGCATTACATATGTGTTAATTATATCTTTTTTAAGCTTTAGAAGTAATAGGCCTGTTTATATTATTTAGGGTAGTAAAACATGACTCTGTTACCAGTATTTTATAGGGTTGAAGGTTTTAAGTAAACAAACTCTTGAGTAAAGATATGAACTGAAAGCAGGGAGGATCAGCTATAACTCTAAGTCATGTTATAACACAGTTCATGGTAAGGTCAAGAGACCTGGAGAAAATAAATGACCTGTCAAGATGTAGAAGGAGGAGAGAGGAGTCACGTGATATGTTCTTTGTTCTTCTTGAAATAAAAATGGTACAGCCCTGTAAGAGAACGAGTCAGTCAGTCGGATCTTGTCTGATTCCCATCTGCAGGTGCGTCTTTTCCAAAACAGATCTGAGTTTGTGTGTTTTTTGTAACTCTCTGTCTCTCAGCTCTGGGTCTTATTTTGAAACAGTTCCCGTTGGGGTTTTTGGAGTTCGGCGCCCCCACCTCTCTGAGCAGGAAGTGAGTTGCAGAGCACATTGTGGGAAAAGCCGACACGTCCCAGTCTCCAATTTACCCTTACTTTTGTCATGGAAGTATACACATTTTTACCCATATAACTTCCTGTTCGTTCATTTACTGCACGCTCAGAATTTGTCTAAATCCTGGAGAGGAGTGTAACATCTGGAAACAGATCATTAAGATTAGTGAAAGCTTCTACATATCTGGGTAAATGTCCTACAGAATATGGCATCTGAGAACAAACAAAACAATTCATAATGCTTCATTTATTTGCTAGATATCTTGCATATTGTCACCATACACTAGTTTCAAATGGGTTTCTGTGTGTCCTTCTCTGAGTGAACCAAGAAAATAAATCAGCCTTCTCATGTGCTATATGTCATTTTTCTGTGAGTCCTAACGTTCCTATTGAAACAACACCACCAAAAAGCTGTAAAAATAAAAGTACTAAATAGCAGAAAAACTAGAAAAACCTTCATCGTTACTATCTCTCCCTTCAAACAGTCTCTATAGAAAAGTGGATCTCCTGGTTCTCTTCACTGAGGTTGAGACAAGTAGACCATATTGTATCCACCTCCCTTTGGAATCAGTCTTAAACACCACTTTTCTTAGACTGCTTTCCCTATATATAGTAATGGTCTCTGCTTTCCCTATATCTAGTAATGGTCCCTGCTTTTTATAATGGATTAAGGTATCCAACTCAGTCTCTACAGCCGTTTGTGTGGTGAAAAGTACCTGGAATTGCCCCTTCCACCTGGGTGACGACCAATCTTCTGTTTACAGCTTTTTATCAGGATCCAGTCACCTACTTTCAGCTCACTTCTTCCTGTAGGAATATAGGATCATCTGGCATATGATTAGTTTGCATTTATAACTCATGTACTTATCAGTATTTTGACCATGAAAACTCCCAAATCTTAATCAAATTATTTTTTTTAGAAGAGAGTAAACTAATCTAAGGAATTCTATATCTACGCCCATAGATTATTTCAAATAGAATGAGGCCAATATTCAAATTTGGTATTATATGCATTTATAATTTACCAAATCAAGACAATATCCAATTTTGGCCCGTTTCTTCCATTGCTTTTTTTTTTATTTGCAACATTTTATCATAAAGTCATAAATCAGTTTGTAATTGTTCCTCTGATTTTAATATACCAAACTGTAGGAAGGTATAAGGTCTCGTCAAATTCGTTCAGTTACTTGGTGTTATATTCATATATAACTTTATCATAACCAAACAGTATGTCCAATTCTGTTTAGTCTTATCCATGGCCTTTCTTAATCTGCTTTTAGAATCCAATTGTCTCTTAAAAATTATCTATAATCTTTGTCCTATTTTATCAATTATTTCATTCACAAAATGTGTTCCGTTACCACTATAGATAATTTGTGGATATCAAATCTAGGCATTATTTCTCTAAACAAAATTTCTGCAACAGTTAGTGTATCTAAATGTTTCACTGTTAACATTACAAATCCATTAGGAGAAATTATCTTATCTTACTAAACCAAGCTTCTTCAGTACAGCCTTTGTTTGCTCAAAGCTGTTTCTTAATTTTTTTTGAGAAGCTTTTATTTTTTTCCATGTCTGACACACTTCTTGTCCATGAACTAATCAGTTTGAGAATTGAATTGTCCGTAAGAAATGCTTTAATTAGTTTGCCACTAGAGGTCGCCATACCCCTATTCCTCATTGTTGGCCAAATGCCAAAAACATGCAAAGTTCAATTTGAATCTTCTGTTAGCAATAATATGATTATTTTATCTTCATCTGATTACAAACTTCAGTTAAAACTTAAATTTTTCTTATTCCAAGTAGAACAATTCTTTGGTAGCTTTCCCGTTTGAAGAATTTTATGAAATCTAAAATTTGGATTATTAATTTATCCCCTACAGAGAACATGCCCAACTTCAAGTGAAATAGGAAATGTCTTCCTAACAAATTAGAAAAAATTCTCGAGATAATATGATTAACACAACAGATTTTGTCTACAAGGACCCTGGGCTCTCTGAGCTCTCATTTCACCTTCCCGCGTGCTCGTTCATTTCTGTAAAAAGGAGCAATAAGAACAACAAACAACAATTATATATTTTAACAGCGAGACATCGTTCGCTGGACTCAGTTCTAGTAACTGAGCACAGCTTTATCTCAGCATAAGGCTTTTTATTGAAACAAGAGTTAAAAAGAAACTCCTCCCACATAGATCTTCGTTCACAGAATTGTCACAGCTTCTTCACACAAGGCACAGAGGATGTACCACATTCTTCTTGATTGTTCACTGTTTCTAAGTGTTTCCACATGCACTACAGAATTAAACCCTCATACAACATTAACAGAATTTCTATCTCTTCAATAGATAGATACTTTATTGATCCCCAAGAGGAAATTCAAGAACAAACAAACCAATCAAATCGTTTTTTTTAATAATCTGTGACCATGAATGCTTTGCCGGGAAAAGTCCCGGTCGTCCCGATTGCCACTCCACCTCTGCTTCCTGGAAGTGTTTGTTCTCAGTCAGTCTGTACATCTATCTAGGATGATATAATCTTCACTTTGTCTGTGTTGGGAAATGTTTGTTCTCTGATAGTATCCGTGGGCCGTGCTCCAAGGTCAGTTCTTGGGTGTTTATTCAGATAACAGAAAATATGAGGTGAACAGTCTCAGTCCAGCTCTGTTAAGATAATGTTCATTTGACTTGAACAAGTGCTTTGCATATCCAAATATTTTAAAGTTATATAAATTGGATCGATTTTTCAACAGATTTTTTTTTCAACCATTTAAGGAGCATGCAAAGTCTACTGTACCTTTCATCATTTCCTTCAGGGATTGGTCCGCTGATAAAGATGTTTATGTTAAATCCACCAAGTCTCTGTAGCAGATCAGAGAAATCTGATTTGAGAACTTCAGATTGCTTTTTGGCTACATCATTTGATCCTGCATGGATAAGAAGCTTTTCCAGTGTAGGGTGTTGTTCTACAGTAAAATCGTCTGGATTTTTTCTGATATTTCTCTCACTGTATTCTAGAGGCAGCTGATAACGCTAGTGTTCTGGCGACAAGAATCATCAATACCATTAATTAATCTTTTGGTGGGGGGGGGTTGCTTTCTTATCTGTCCGGTTAATGTGGATGGATTTCTCCTGGTGGCCTTGACTGGTCCCAGGGGCTGTGTTGTCTTTGGGGAACTGAGAGCTGTGAATCTGTTTTTCAGCTGTATTTCAGGGGAAGTGATGGCTCTTGTTTTGGGTTGCAGTTTCTTTGGATTTTTCTTTCTCGGAGCAGAGAAAGCAGGTATAGATTCAGTGCGCTTTAAAGCCGGCCAGTCTTTGTCGAATTGGGAATGGGGTTTTCTACCCGTTAAACACCTTTTGGCTGGAGGAGTAGCGTTGTTCTATGGCTTCTGTGCGAGACTGTTGGACCGAGGTAACACTGGGCTGCCAGGTTGTTCCTCCCTGTGTGTAGTGATCGGTAAAGTTGTCTCATTTTCATATCCAGTATTTAGATCAAAATTAATCTGAAGATGGTGTAATTTCATCTCAATTGTTTCAATTCTCTGGAGCAGTTTCTAAAAGTCCTCAGCTGAGCAAAATGCCATTTTGGTAATACTCAGTCCTTCCTAAAGTAATCCAAGAAAGAGATGTGGTCTAATACAGTGACTCCAGAGGCTGGGTGTATAGAAAAGCTAAGAAAAACTTAGAAATTAAAATAAGAAAGGAGAATAAGGCTAGAGGTCAGGAGAGGTTGCTCCTCCTTCAGCAACCAGAGCACAACTTCAGTGATTTGTTGATGTTGTTTGTTTTTCGGAGCCACAGCCACATAAAAAGGTGCTAATGTTATGCTAACTAATGCTAACAGGGGATTAATCATATTGCTATAAAGAATATCTCTTCTTGAATTATCAAGATATTGTCCAGCATTAGGTGGCAATGTTCCACCTTTATGACCACATCTAAAAGACATATTTGAGCTTGTAGAACAAGTGGTGAGACAAACAACCTACTGATTTCACACATTGATTGTTTCCCCTCTCCCAGAGACTGTCATTACTGAAACTAACTAGGAGCAGCAGGGCAGCCGGCAGGCCCATCCAACCTTGTGTGGACTGTACCGATTTAAGGAATGGGCAGGGGGAGAGATCATAATCTTTCAACAAAGAAAAACGCATTGTCCGACATGTCCCCCTTGTCCCACACAAGTATGGCTGAAATTAAAGCTGCAAGTTATTAGATGTATGTCTCATGTGCCTTTACTTATTTGGACACTGAAATTTTGGCCCATTCCCGATTTCAGAAAATCCCAATTACAGTCATGGTTGAGGGTAAGGAATATGTGTGCAAAGGTCTTTAAACCTTGCCTCAGATTTTCAACCGAATTCAGGTCTGACCATTCTAACACACACACACACACACGCACACACACACACACACACACACGCACACACACACACACATATATATATATATATATATATATATATATATATATATATATATATATATATATATATATATATATATATATATATATATATATTATATATATATATATATATATATATATATATATATATATATTTATATATATTATATATATATATATATATATATATATATATATATATATATATATATATATAATGTTACACTCTAAACCATTTAATTGTAGCTCTGGCTGGATGCTTTGGATTGATCTCCAGCTAGACCAATCAAATTCAGCAAAATCACTGCCAATCTCGAACCACACCCCGAAAAAGAAATACATTGATATTTCATCAGAGTGATACAAAGTACCAAGAGAAATGATTGACAGTAAATTGCATGTTGACATTACTTCTTCATACCCCCACATTGGGGTTTGCGGTGCTACGTGTTTATGAGGACAGATTCTCTTTCTCTCTCCTGGAATGAACATCAGGAGAATATCTTCTTCCTCAAGGAACCCTACAACCACTTGACTGATTGTTACAGTCTTCATCAGTTCCCTACCTCATCTAACTCAAGCAAAGCAAAGAACTGAGCCTTGTGTGTATGCCTGGCCACTGTAAATAGAAGAAGATTTATTTTTTTTTTTAAACACCCCTTTATTTACATTAATTTACAAAAGACAAAACAAACATTAAAGTTCACAGTAAAACTTCACCAAACTCCAATTGTCCAGCATCATTCAAACTGCAAAGGATATTACCTTCTGCCCACTGTTTCTTAAAAACCTCCAAACATTGTAGTGAAAAACAAACTCCAAACGTAACCTGGCTTTTACATTTATCCTCCAGACAGTTACCAAGTCACAAGCAAGCTCTGCCTGTAGCTTGTCCCGCCGTGACAGGTAAACTGCCAATTTGGCTTTACCAATCAAATAATTTAAAAGCATACTTTGAGGCCTATTTCCATAATTTTTTCTTAAGCCACCAATAAAGGCAGTCAATGAGAAAACCACACCAAAACCAATAAAAACCTTTTTAAGCAAATTAAAAAGGGTTTTGAGACTCCTGCACTCCATAAACATGTGAAAGACGTTTTCAGTCAAGCCACAGAACGTACATGCATTTAAAAAGTCATTATTTAAAACATATAAAAAGGAGTTCGTGGCAATCGCTCCATGAAGGATTCTCCACTGATGATCTCCAGTTCTCTTCTTTAAAGCGGGGCTATAGAGAGACAACCACTGTGGACTCTGTCCTCCAAGTCTGTCCCACCAGACTGTAGGCTGTCTCCCTTCCAGGTTCCTCTTGTTGAAAATCTTTACACAGTTTGTAAACAACATCTGTTTATTTGCTCTGCAAAGAGTTAGTTCATCTGGACGTTTGACTTGTAGGAGGGGACCATCCACGTCCAAGAACCCCGGAGACAACCTGAAATCAGGACACTTCAGTGACTTCTCCCCTGCTGTACTTTAAAAGAACTATCCTCTCAGAGACAGAAAGTCCTTCCTTCCAAAGACTTAGAGTTTTCTGTATCATCCTGACTGATGATACTCTGAAGGCAGAAGCTAGAGCAGCGGCATCAGAAAACGCCGGCCCAGCTATATGAACTAGCTGCCTCAGGTGCACAGTTTTTGAGAGGCACAGAATCCGCATTAGCCCGGGTATAGAGTGACTGCTCACATCAAATCTTGCTCCAAACAATAAAGGCTCTTCCAGTAGCCAATACAGAGACATGTTTTTGCACTTTGTCCAATTAAAAAAGCCACTCACTTTAAAACTCCCTGATAAAACTCAGGCAAGGATTTCAAGAGTGGAGATTTGAAACAAGTTAAAAACCATGCCAAATTTAAATTACCCAGACGCCTCAGAATAAAACATGCCGCACATCTCCATAATGAGTTAAAAGACTCTGTTAACAACCTTTTACCAAACTGCAACCTTGAACCAGCTCCCAGCTTTAGTCCGTGAGGCAGACCGTCTGTTTACTTTTAAGGCCAGGCTTAAAACTTTCCTTTTTGATAAAGCTTATAGTTAGAGTGGCTAAGGTCATCCTGAGCTACCTCTGTATTTATGCTGCTATAGGCTTAGACTGCTGGAGGACAGACTTACCAATTTTCTCCACTCTGCAACTTCCTTTTCTCCTACGACTCTCCAGTTGTATTACAGTACATTCTGTTATTTCGACTGTTAACTTTGTTTTCTCTGTGTTTTTCTCTCCATAGAAGATATACCTGGTCTGGTATTCTGCTTGGCTGCAATGCCCTGTTGGACGGGGGGCATCGACTGGGATGATCCTCCCAGTAACTGAACATCCACTGTGTCCTGTTATCAACTTTTTACTTTCTGTAACATAGAAAGTTCTCTTATATCAGATCTTCTGTTCCTTCTGTGTCTCTGCTCTGTCTTCTCAAACCCCCAGACGGTCGTGGCAGATGGCCGCTCCTACTGAGCCTGGTTCTGTTGGAGGTGTCTTCCTGTTAAAGGGGAGTTTTTCCTCTCCACCGTCGCTACATGCTTGCTCAGTATGAGGGATTGCTGAAGGATTGCTGTGGTTGGAAAGTCTGCATCAACGGGGCCCAACCTCATGCCAATGACTGACGCAATCTGCTGGGATTCCTTAAATAGGAAACTTTTTAACTGATTGGAATGTTTGTATAAATGTATTGAAATGACTTCTTGTTAAGTGCCTTGAGATGACATCTGTTGTGAATTGGCGCTATATAAATAAACTGAATTGAAATTGAATTGAATTAAAGGCCTGCTGGCTAAATGGACCAGGCCCTGGCCCCCCTCCTCTCGAGATAAAAACAACATAGCCTGGGGTACCCAATGAAATTTGTCCCAAAAGAAATTGACCATTTCAGATTGAATGCTGGTTAGCAACCCGCTCGGTGGATCAAGACACGCCAGCCGATGGAAAAGTTGGGAAGCTACCAGGTTGTTCAGTATTAAGACTCTGCCTCTGTAAGACAATTGCGGGTGAATCCACCGCCTTTTTGCCAGTTTATCTCTGACCTTGTCAAGGATATTTCCACAATTTTTCTTTACCATTTGTTCATCCCCCAGGTAGATGCCCAAGTACTTAAAACCATCTTTTCTCCACTCCAGATTCTGAGCGAGGACCGGAACACCCTCATCCCACCTCCCAGTGATCAGGGCAATACTTTTTCCCCAGTTCGCCTTGGCAGAAGAGACATTAAAAAAATCGCCTAGAACATCAGTTAGACTGTTGACATCACCTTTGTTTTTTTATAAGAACAGCCACATCATCAGCGTGATAGGATAGGACAAGGTTTTCCTTAAAGCCTAGTAACGACAATCCACCCAAAGTTGATCTGATTCTACAGAGGAGGGGTTCCAGGGAAAGAGCATAAAACATCCCAGACAGGGTGCAGCCCTGCCTGACACCCCTGTACACCTTAAAAGGAGCACACAGACTGCCATTCATTTTGAGCACACTCTCAATGTCACTGTACAACATCTTGATCATGGCAATAAACCCAGCGCTGAAACCCAACCTCTCCATGGTTCTCCATTGAAAGCAGTGTTCAACGCGGTCAAAAGCTTTTTCTTGATCTAGTGAAATCAGACCAACACCATTCTCCAATGAACTGGAGATTTCCAAAATGTTTCGAATAAGGTAGACATTATCTACCATGGACCTGCCAGGTACACAGTATGTCTGGTCATGATGAATAATCTCCTCCATGGCTCCTCGCAGACGTAGGGCCAGGGTCTTGGACAGTATCTTGTAATCCACACACAGGAGGGACACAAGGCGCCAGTTCTTAATATCCTGTAGGTTAGCCTTCCTGGTTAGAAGAGTAATTACCGCTCTGCGACACGAAAGCGGGAGTAGCCCACACGCCAGGCTTTCGTTAAACACTTCCAGTAGATCATTCGAAATAATGTCCCAGAAAGCCTTTGTAAAACTCGACAGTGAGACCATCTAATCCAGGAGCCTTTTGGCCCTGCATCGTTCGGAGGCCAGCAAGAAGTTTAGTCACTGATAGTGGGCCATCCAGCATAGAGCGCGTCTTATCAGAGACCTTTGGTAGACATGCAAAGAAAACATCCTGCAAGTCACTGTTTTCTGTGTATTCACTCTGGAATAACAAGGAATAAAAGGCCACTGCTCTCTTCCTTATCAATGCTGGATCAGTCAGTTCCTGCTCTTCACTGGACAACAGAGAGCGGATGGTCCTCCTCTGTCCCTGTTTCCTCTCCAAATTGAAGAAATAACTGGAGGAGGCGTCCATCTGGGTGATGTTTTGACCCCGAGAGCAAACCAGAGCACCCTGCACCTTTGTGTCAAGCAGTTTAGCTAAAAGAGCTTTTTTGGTCTGAAGGACTTCAATATATCCTTGATTTCCTGTGGATTCACTCAATCGCTCAAGTTCCACAATATCAGCCTCCACATCCCTGACAGATCTGATGCTGCCACATGTGACACCGAGACCATACTGTTGACAGAGTAATTTGATCTGCACCTTTCCATGGTCCCACCATTGCCTCAGAGAAGAGAATTAGTTCTTTTTCTGCTTAAAACAACACCAAAAGAATGTAAAGCCCTCTCTAAAACATTTGTCAGAAGTTAAATTCACGTTAAAATGCCAGTAGGCACTTTTAGGCGGGATATATGCACAAGACACAACCCATTCGGCCAACGCATGATCAGTAAAACCAACAGGCAGTATTCTACACATTTAAAGATATTAAAATGATGCGAAAAACAATAAAAACGATCTAACTGAGCCGGGGAGATCCTACCCTTTTTATGGTGAGACCTTGTGCTTTGTCTGCAGTATGCATGCATCCTTCTCCATACGTCCACCAAGCCATGACTGTGAACCAGCAGCCTAAGGGCATGTTTAGAAGGCAAATGAGGCTCTGCATGATTTCAATCTAAAAGTTCATTCTCAGTGCAGTTAAAATCTCCTCCCAAGAATAAATACTCAGTGCCATTAAGACTTTTCAACTTTTCATTCACAGTTTGAAAAAAACAGACTCTTTCTGCCCCAGCATTAGGAGCATAAAGGTAAAAAAAAAACTACCGTGAACATCTCGAACATGGCAGTCACAAATAATGCCCTCCCCTGGACGACGCGCATATGGCACACTTTTTACCACCTTTGACCTGTAGTTAGAAAAATGTGTGCAGAATACTCATTTTTTGGTTTATTGCTGTCAAATTTGGTGTGGATGAAGGTAATACTTTAGGGTTTAGACCCACAGTGTGCTTTACGTCCCAACCTATTTTCAAAGCCATTTTTACACATTGTATTTATATAAAATAAATAAACGGACATAAAAAAATTATTTTTCAGTGTATTAAAATTCATCTTGCTTGGTAACAATCGCACTCGGAGTTATTAACACAGTTCTGGGATAGATTTTAGTGTTTTCTTTCCAAAGAGATCCCAGCCATGTCTCTACTCAAAATGGTTCAAGAACAGCTTTAAGTTAATTTTGGGTATGCGTTTTAAGAAAATGTAGGGCGGAAATTGCAGGAATGTTAAGGGGGTAAAATTGGACATTAGGAGCTTGAAGCTCATGAAAATAGTTGCATTATATTCTCTTTTGTGAACCTTTAAAGCTGCTAGTTTGCTGAAAGTGCTGCAGAGAGTGCACCATGTGGCCGTTAGACAAACTGCAATCAGCAAAATGCGCACTCCCATGACTTTCAGGCGTGTGCTCATTATTCCGAGCTCTGCGACGGCAGAAGCCATTTTTGCTCCTTTTGTAATGCTGGATACAATTATTTTCTTCTTTGACTTACGGGGAGCTTGTGTAGGTGTCGAGGCTGGCTACACTTGTCTAAGCTAGTTTAGACCGCGTACATGGGTACGTACGTGCATCATTACGTCACGCTACGCGCTCTCACAAGCCCACACGCGCACCCTGAACCACCTCAAAATAAATGGAATTGCTGCCTCTACATGCAACCGCGGTAGAATCAAACTACAGCAAACTACAGCACTTGATTCAATTGTATCGTCAGGAGATGAAAAAACTGACTATAGATTACTACTTCCTTTTCTCCTATGACTCTCCAGTTGTATTACAGTACATTCTGTTATTTCGACTGTTAACTTTGTTTTCTCTCAGTGTTTTTCTCTCCATAGAAGATATACCTGGTCTGGAATCCTGCTTGGCTGCAATGCCCTGTTGGACAGGGGGCATCGACTGGAATGATCCTCCCAGTAACTGAACATCCACTGTGTCCTGTTATTAACTTTTTACTTTCTGTAACATAGAAAGTTCTCTTATATCAGATCTTCTGTTCCTTCTGTGTCTCTGCTCTGTCTTCTCAAACCCCCAGACGGTCGTGGCAGATGGCCGCTCCTACTGAGCTTGGTTCTGTTGGAGGTTTCTTCCTGTTAAAGGGGAGTTTTTCCTCTCCACCGTCGCTACATGCTTGCTCAGTATGAGGGATTGCTGAAGGATTGCTGTGGTTGGAAAGTCTGCATCAACGGGGCCCAACCTCACGCCAATGACTGACGCAATCTGCTGGGATTCCTTAAATAGGAAACTTTTTAACTGATTGGAATGTTTGTATAAATGTATTGAAATGACTTCTTGTTAAGTGCCTTGAGATGACATCTGTTGTGAATTGGCGGTATATAAATAAACTGAATTGAATTGAATAAAAAAAAAAAATTATTTTAACAAAAATATTGCGCAATGCAGCTTTAATGTGCTTAAATAACCTGAAGCAAAACAAATACATGTATGTATCTATCATATATGTAAATACTGGGGAGTGAAGAGGTGAAGCATGTGTTTGACTGATCAATAAAACCAATATATATATAAAATTCTGGCATATGGTGCCACCCCTGAAAAATTCTTGCCACTTTCTTGCCAGCCCATAAATAATTTTCTAGATCCGCCCCTGGACCAAGGAGAACTCTAAGGGAAACTTAAGGAAACACTGGAGAACAGAAGGAAGAATTAAATAAAGAGATAAACTACGGAGACACAAATGAGAAGGTGGACATAGACAGAGGTGAAAACATCTAAGAGCCAGGAGAGATACAGAAACAAGGAAGTGCCAGAAATAAATACATAAATATAATAATTAAACTGAATAAGGAAAATTACTAACTTGAGACACAAACAGGATGAACAAAACAAGAGAGCACCTTGGGGTAAAAAGGGGAAGAAAACAAAGTGGAAGGAAAAACTACAAACTTGAAACACCAAATCCCAAGACCATGACAGAGCCTTTTTATCATTCATCCCTCCGATGCTGACCCTCTATTTATTTTCTCAATGACATCAGTATATACATAGTTTAGGGTCACAAAACTTATTTTGTACCTACTATTATAAAGCTACTTCTTACTTCTTTACTGGCTGCTTCTCCAAACAAAATGCACAAGCCACTGGAAAGACAGCTTACATCATACTGTGACACATATCTTAACCCCAGGACAGGAAGCATTTAAAAGCACACTATGTAAAGAATAAATGCCTCATGGGTCCCTGCAGAGGTAAAAAATGAAGCTATAACCTGACTGTGACTAGATTTCTGTGGTAGTCCATGCAATATTTAAACTATTTTTTACTTTAGAGGCTTTGTGCCTTCCTCACTTTATGACTTTTTCAGGGTAGGCTCAGCAAAGGGATTCTTTGACACCTCGTAACAGTAGTGAGTAAATTACTCCATTCAATTATCTGAGCATTTGCTCAGTATAAATACCATCTGGGTGCTTGAAATAGATTAGTTTAAGGCCATACTAAATTATTAAACTATTCCCAGTGAATGAGTCCCCATTCCCCTTTAAATGAGGCAGACTTATGGGGTTCATGGCGAGCCTCTGGTCATTTGATTCATTCGGCACTCACATCACTTCTCCCAGGAGCACTTTGACAGTATTCTCAACAAGAAGATGAAAATAAGGTCCACCATCACTTGACCCTCACATCGTTCTACTGCCCAAACAGTTAACCTAGACTTGGTCTAACATGCATGGTGATAGAAACAGGGGAAATGTGTAAGGGTTGTAGCTCAGAGAGGAATTTGAAAGTTTCTGTCAGGCTTTTATTAATTGCTTTAATGGACTTCGCAGATACATACTCTTGCACAATATTTCATACTTATGTATATTACTTTAGCTGCTCACTTCTTCTCTTCTTTGTGAGAAAACAAACCCAGAGCAAAGGATTTCACATATATTATTTCTGGAGGTACAAATCAAACTGTAAACAAATGGCTGCACACACCATGCTGACACTGCTATTCTGTAAACTGACCTAACACCCAGCTGTAGTTGCTTTTATGCCTTGATACGCATGTTTTCTGATTGTCAATATCCCCAGAGCTATTAGGCCAATGGGTATGTTTTTACTGTCTATAAAAAATGAAAATTCATCCTTTCCTGGGATTTTTGTTGGATTTGTTACTCATTTCATATAAACTATCAAAATCAAAGGAATTCAGAGACAGAGGCATGATGGGAACACTCAGAATAATAATGTAAAACATTCTGGTGAGAAGATGTCTGCTGCAGTATTATATTCCTTTTGCACCATTTGTTTTTCTGCCTTGTGTTTATACATAGATGTGTGGCTTTAAAGGGACAGTGTGTAATATGTTACTTTTCTAACCCAAGTTTATGTATACAAAAATTACCTTTTTATATATAAACTGTGGTCAACCATCCATATTCATGCGCCATTATGAAATATGGTAGCGGTTTAGGGACATATAAGGCATAATGGTCCACTTTTCGCGTCCTCTCTTGAAAACATCTATCTTCGATCTTGTTCTTCCACTAAACGTGTGGGGGATTACGTCAGTTCTTTCCGTGGCAGTGTTATGGCAAAAAAAGGTGTATCTCCAAAGAAAAGAAAAAGGAGGTCTAGATCTACCAAACTTCCATCATTATTTCTTAGCCAACAGGCTCCAATACATCTCAAGATGGTTAAAACATAGCTACCTAGACGAGTCCTGGATAGACGTAGAACAGACACTATGTAATAAGATAAAACTTTCAGACCTACCATTTATTAGCTCAAATATAAAACAATATGAATGCTTTAAAAGCATAAATATCAGCTCCTCTCTGACAGCATGGTGGGAGTTTCTAAAAATGACAGAGTCCACAATAATCCCATGCAGACGTACACCCATCTGGAATAACCCCGACATCTTGCAAAAAAAATGTATGATAAGTTTCCCAGTCTGGAGGTGCAATGGAATTGAATACCTGGAACATATATTTGAAGGAACAGACTTTATCCCATTTAATACATTAATTACACAATATGGAATTGATAACATCAAATTCTTTGAATATCAACAAATTAAATCTATTATTAAAGGTAAATTTAGGCTCAATACAGCTGAATTACAAATTCCAGCAAGAGTTTTAGATTTTCTTAATCTGAACCCCCCCAAATTTCTGTCTAAAATATACAAAACTTTATCTACATTAGATGAATCAATAGCCATCCCTATTTCAAAATGGCAGATATGTTTAAGAACCTTTAAAATAACAAAAAAATCCTCATTTGGAATTAATACAATACAAAATCCTTCATAGAGTACACTATACAGGTCAACAAATGTTTAGGATGGGTTTTACATCGTCTAATACCTGCTTACAATGCACAAGCAATATACCAGATACTTATGTTCATGCGCTTTGGTTCTGTCCACATGTTAAGAAATTTTGGTCCCAGATATGTGAGGATTTATCAAAGTGTCTGAAATGTAACATCCCACCATCTCCCTCAATTTGCCTGTTAGGAAATTTAAATGATGTCACCATGGACACAAAGTCAGTTCTAATGGTTCACATTGCCTTATGCATTGCTAAGAAAACTATCCTCCTGAACTGGAAAAATAAAAAAGCTCTTAATATTAATCAGTATAGAAATCTCTTGTTGGACCATATTGGTCTTGAGACGGCCTCTGCCTCCATATCTGATCAATCTCTCTGGGCTCCTTTGATCGGCTCCATCACCTAGTGGGGATGGGTGGCACTTGGTTTTGTCGTTTGGGACATGTTAGGTAAAATAATAATGTTGTATTATTATTTTCTTAGGGTGTCTTTCTAATGTACTTTTTAAATGTCATTTTGGTTTCAGTCACATGCTCATTTGCATGACATCCTGTTCTTTTAATATGTTAATGAAGTGTGACTAAATAAAGAGAGACTGCAGAGGGGGTGCTCTTTGAGACCAGAGACCAGAGACTATGACACTGGGAGGCTGAGAACAGACAGACACGGTTGGCTCATTCCTTATAGTATTTTCCTGGTCTCCCTCTGCAGAACTGATTATCCACATCTACCTCTGCAGAGCTTATTGACTCCATATTCTCTCCGACCCTTTGTGTGTGATTCATTGTAGGTCAACCACTTTTTTAACCTAACAGGACACTGTTGCTGATGTGGGGGTTTTGGGGTTGGAGGCATCTGGGGGGGACCCCAGGGGGTGGGATCACTGGGCGGATGGGGCGCTGGACGTCGTGGCCGGCCTGGGGTTGGGCTTTGGGTGGTAACTCCTGATGGCTGCATACGGTGCCTTGGGGGGGTTGCACTGGCGGACATTGGGTTACTGGCCTGGTGGCCGTGCTGCGCCTGGGTAGGGTCTGGGGTGGGCCTGGGGATTCGGGGCTCGGGGGCGTGGGGTCTCTGTTGGCAGTGGGGGTCGGGGCCGGCCGCCGGCCGGCATGTGCAGCCGCCTCTCTCTTTTTCTCTGGGCCGATTGTCATCGCCGGTCCCTGTATGGCGTCTCGCCTTGTTTGTTGGTTGGGGTGCCTGGCTGCTGGTCGCAGCGGCTGGGTGGCGTTTCTGGGCCGGATCAGTCCTTTTTTGCACTGGACTCGGCTCCTGGGTCTTGGTCTTTGTGCGGGGCGCTGGGGTTGGGCATTTGGCCGGGTTCGGTCGGACTTGCGGGTGGACTGGCCGGGTGGTGGGCGTGCAGGGCAGGTGGGTGGGGCGCTGGGTTTGGTCTCCTGCTGGGCCATTGAGCAACAGTGGTCGCTCCACAAGGAATGAGGCTGGTGGATGTCGGCCTGGTGGGTCGGCCGCCCGGCTCATCGGTTTGCTCCTGGTCTGGGCAGGTACGTCGCCGTGGTTCGGGCAACGGGGGCCTCTGGTGTGCGGGTGGCGCTGGAGGCCTCCTTTGCTGGCATGGAGGCTGCTACTGTGTAGCGACAGGTGCTCTCCCCCTACGAGGGCACTTGGACGGGGGGGAGGGGTGTGCGGGGGGGGGGGGGGGGGGGGACTCAACCTGGGTGTCTAGTGTCTTTTGTGTTTTGAGAGTAGAGCGAATGTCAGGGTGGGTTTAGTTCCTCTTCTGGGATGGGGCTGGGGGGACTGCCTTGGGGTCCGTGGGGCTTTGTGGTGCTGTGGCCGTGGGCCCCGGGTCGAACGTGCCATGGCCTCCCTCCCCTGGTGGATCCTGGTGAACAGCGGTGCCTATTGGGGTCAGTGGGGGAGCTGGCTCCCTGGGAAGACATTTTGTCTCCCAGTCCTTCCCTCCCCATCCCTGGACACCTCTGTCCACCCGCTCCATCACTTTACCACTCATATAGGGTCTTGGGGCATGGGCACATCACTGGGGTGCGAGGAGGGGCTTCCCTCCTCGCTATCCCGTGGCGTCCTGGGTCCCAATTTTAATATACAACTTAGACACTCCCACTTACAACATTCTCACGCGACACATATGTAGGGACTTTGGGGTGGGCACACTTTTCGGCATCCAGAGGGGGAGCGGTTCAATCAGCTTCACCTCTGGTGCCGGTGCCCACTGTTAAACCACATATAGACACTGAGGGCTCGGGGTGGGGGTTGGGGGATGTGTGGCTGCCTTCCCCACATCCCACTCCTCTGTTTTAAATGCACATTATAACAACACGCATCAACACCATACTCGAGCGGGAGGATGGAGGCTAGGGGTCTTTTCACACCCCTGTTTGCTACGGGCCATCAAGGGTTGGGGTCCGGAGGAGGAACAGGCGGTCTGGTCGGGGTCCTGGGCTGTCGGGCTGCTTTGCCACTGTGGAGCCCTTGGCGGTCTGCTTGTCTCCGTCCTAGGAGGTAGGGGGTCCATCTCCCGGGTCCGGGGGCTGGTGGCTCTACTTGGGCATCGGTACCTGGACCTGGGAGCGTAAAATGTGTATGGGGTGTGTGAGTGAGGGTACAGCGTCATTTTTTTGGGTGTCTTGGTGAGTCAGTGAGAATGTATGGGTTTAAGAGGGAGGAAACGTATGACTGTGTCTGTATGTCTTTGTCTACCTGTCAGGTTGGATTCTGGTCTGCCCCCTTGCCTGGCGCACCTCAGGCCTTACACTTAATGGGGGGCCTATTTCCCCTCCGTCACTCCCCGCCGGTGACGGGGGCTCCTGCCTGCCGGTGCATCGGTGGTCAATCCGGTTCGGACCTGGTACGTGCCTGGCCGGGGCTGGGGGGGCGGTGTGTTGGTCGGCCGATGCGCTGGGCCGATATCTTCCTTTGGTTGGTTGGGGCACCTCTTTTAGAGGTGTCAGGTTTGGGATTGTTGGGTGGTGCCTGCTCGGTGGCTCGGCGGGATGCGGATCCGGCGTCTCTGCTTGTTTGATCACCTGTTCTGTGCGCACCGTGCGTGGCCGGTTCATTGGCGGGTGGGACCGGCCCTGGCCCTCGTTGGATGCCTGGTCTCGGCGCCCTGCGTTGCGCGGGATCAGGACCCGGGAGCTGGTACAACTTGGTGTCCAGATGCTGGCTGAGCCCGGCCTGGGGATGCTGTCCGTCCCCTGCGGCTATCGGTGGGGCGCTGGGATGTTGGCGGTGGGGATTGGCCTAGGGTGGAGGTGGCGCGTGGTGGCCGGCGGCGGCCCCTGCAGTGCCGGGGGCCCCTCGTCGGCCGGTCCCTTGTCGGGTCCCTGCTGGGGGGTGGGGTGCCCCTGGGCCCCGGCTCTCCCGGTCCATTGACCTGGGGTTCTCCTTTGCTCCACTCTTGGGGGATGCGGTCGGCCCCACCCGGGTCCACCTGGGGCTCTGGGGGTCTTTTGGACGTCTTTACTCCGATCTCCTTCATGTCTGCATCGATTCATGGGAGACGGATTGATGCCTGCTCACACCAGTCATCGAACACTCTTATGGAGAAACCTTATATGCACCAGCATGCTAACACACACACATAGATGTGGGGTCTCTGGTTTTTAAGGATATATTCTTGGGCTGAGGTTATCATTACTAGAGCTTGATTAATCGGTACCATGAGTATTTCTGTGACATTGTTGTTGTATTTTTATATCTATTTTTGTGTGATGTGGTTGTGTAATTCTTAGTTCACAATGTTTGGTTTGTTTTGTCGATGTTCCTTTTTCGTGTTTTGTTTTGTTTTTCCCCCTCTCTCTGCCGTCCTGTTGGTATGGAGGCAGACTTCAATGTCTTCCTGTGTTTTCTTTGTTCCCCTTCCTCTCTTGAAGAATAAAGAAGAAAAAAAAATAGGTGTATCTCAGGGTTTCCATAATAAAGAAGACTTGAGTCCCAGAAGGCATTTAAGTATTTAATTCAAACATGTCTGGCCAGACCATGGAGGGAACAGAGTTACTCGTGCATCACCCTAACCAACCTTTCTAACTAACCGCTTTAATAGTATTCAGCAATCATTGTTTATCTCTGTAGATGTCTTCTCCAACCTTCACGCCCCACCTCTGGACAGCTGCTCCATGCGAGTCTTATATCAACGCATAAAACAGCTGATCCGAAGGCCAGACTGTTATCTCACTGCCCCGGCGTTTGTCTCTCTGGTGACCTGACACACATATATCATAAACATTAAGTTGGAGCAATAACCTTGTCATTTTACCCTAGATGCATTCACTAAACAGAGAATGTACACTTAATTCCTAATTGCATAACAATTTTCCACCACAATTCCCTGCTTTTATTAACTTAATTAATATCATAAATATAAAGAGAATTCTAAAGTGCTATCACAAATCTCCCTAAAAGGTCAGTAGGTTGATAAAAAAAGAGACAATGTTCAAAACACAAATTACAATCAGACATGAGACATGCTTGGCCATGGAATTAGCTCACAGTGACAAATATTAGATCCTTCCAGATGACTTTGCTGAGACTCCTGTGCATTGAGACCGAAAACCCACGGGGTCTTCTTACACCATTTTCTTGTGGGCAAAATGTCATCTCAACAGCCCCTCGCCCCAGAGGTGGCATTCACAGGTCTCGTCATCAGTCAGGATGCTCTAGATAAAAACACAGAACAAAGGAGAAATGATGTAGCATCTCCCAGTACACTTCAGAGGGTATTACATCAACACTAGGTGTTGAAATGTGTACTCTTCCCTTGCGCTGTTTGCTGTCTGTTGCCGTGAAGTCAGCCACAGCCAGCATCCAGTGACCCGTAGCCACCAACTAGTCCTTCCTCAGAAAGGAGAGAGTGGTCCCCCTCAGAAGGTCCTCCAGTGAGAACCTCCCAATGCGACCCTTGGGAGCTGAGCTAATTAAGTATTAGAGCATTGATGTTCAAACACAGGTGAGGCAATTCACAAAATATGAATAGGATGAATATGACAAGTGATTAAGTGGAACCAACACCCTCGGAGTATGGTTTCAGATTAACATGATGCAACTGTGTGCAAAAGCTCATCAACTGAAGCTAGATTAAGGTAAATGTCTCCAAATCACTCTGTACTAAATCCATGCCAAGAAAAAGACAACCAACCATTCCAACTTGTGAGAGCAAAAAATCCCAAGAATCAACTACTCCCAGCAAGAAGTAAAGAAGGTTTTCAGATCAAATTAAAACTTTGCAAAGTTCCCAGACACAATATGTACTACAACTCTGAACCCGAACTGAAATGGAAAATGAAGTCAGACGTCAAGTCCAGGTAGTAAAAAAACCCATTAATTTATGACAGAATTATGATTCACAAGAAACCCAATTACCTGCAAGTTACAATTCTCTTCATAATCCCTTAAAAATCTGTTCCAATTACTATCAAATCCAACTCCCCCTTTTTTTAAGGCATTGTCTTGCACATGCCTTACAAAATCAAGAAACAAGGAAACTTTAACTTCAACTGCTTCTCCAGTGTCGAGAAAAGAAACATAGTAGGTTAAAGGTCATGCATAAGACATAACCTCAGAACCTGTGTATCCTGCTGCTGCCGCTGCTGAGGCAGCTTTAACCCCCAGATGATCATATTCCAATCATTTAGGTTTGCAATTAGGTTCATATATTTGAATTACCTTGTTGTTGAAAGTGTCCTATACAAATAAAATTGCCTGGCCTTCCCTTGCAAAAACAAAATAACAATTTCACCACATAGTTACCTAATGTATTTAAGAATTTTAGTCCTACTTGCATTAGCTACAACAACACGTAATTTCCCTCTGGAATCAATAAAGTATTTTGAATTGAATTAGATGGCTTCTTCAGACCCTGCATTTCCAGAAACTAATTGATGTTACACTAAGGATTATCTTTGAAGTTCAATAAACAAATACTCCTGCTTTTTGTTAAAAAATTGTTTTACTCAGGACAGTTTATTTACCTAATTAATATCTTTGCTGCTGTTATTTGCTAATCTGTTTCTTACAGTTTATTCTCTGTTAACTCCTTTAAAAAAAAACATTTATTCTAAATGCACAATTTTAAAACTTGTACAACTGTAAAACATCTCTTTTTTCCAATTTATCTAACTCAGTTGCACATTCAGATTTGAGTATGCCACACTAATTTAATAACAACGATGTCGAGTAACCTTTTTACCTGTACCTGATACTCTTGCTTAAGAAATAAACTTTTCTTCATTGCAGTTTCTGTGTAGGACTTGAGTTATACTTTATACTTTACCGGAGTAAATATCTATTTGCCAACTTTTACCTCTACTCAATACTTTAGACTGCTTATATTTTAAAATTAGCCTCAATCAAAGAATGCTACAACTGAAAAGAATTTACTGCGGTTTAATAGTAGGTCTAACATTTATTATACTGACACCCTGTTTTTTATGCGATCTATAGCATATAATGCGCACAAGTGTTAACTGAATATTTTCCACATTTGTCCCGTCTTTAGAACAGTGACCGAAATTCCAAATCTATTTTTAGTCATCATTTGTCTTAATGAAGTAAACTAAATTTTAAAAGTAGAAACCAAGTAATTTTAAAACTCCACTGTGTGTGTGTAGGTCACACCTGTTGGCTTAAAGATTGCACTAAGTGCATAATTTTCATATATGCAGCTGAAACAGGTAGCCTAGTGTATCCCAAATGTGTCATTATTATTTAACATTTTTATTAAACATTACTATCATTAAGTAAAAGTTATTTTTGGTCGAGGTATGGCTAAAACTTTATTCTTTATCATTTAATGTTCTAATCCTAAATTTGTTTTATGCTTTCTACCTCCTTTGTGTGAATCTAAATTTATATACAGTCTATGATCTAAATGCTTCTACTATCTGTCACTTTGCTACCGGTACAGCAGAAGTTCCCCTTCTTGGGAAAATAAAAGGATTATTCATGATGTTAAGCATTACTGTATTTTAACTTGGAAAGCTCATGTTTGAAACAGGAAGCAGTTTTGCGCAAAAAACAAACAATTTGACTAACCTGGACTCGTTAACATCCAGGAAGTAACTGAAAATTCAAGACTGACCTTTTCATCAAAACAAGTGTTTAAGTTCCTATTTTTAGACTTCCAGCCGCAGTCTAAGAGCGCTTTTAACGCTTCATCAGTGTCGGGATCTATGATTGTTTACAACCAGAGAATCGCAGCACATCGGTCGCAAGAAAGAAGTTTGTGGCTCAATTAGCTGGTCAGCTGATTAGCAACAAGAGAATCATATTAAACCTGCAACAGACTTTATTTCAGATTATTTTTAATAACTAGCTGGCTAAGATTAACCTTAGTGTTTACCCGCGTTGTTTCTATTTACTACTGAGTAGGCTACATTTATCAAAAGTACTAGTTAAACATAGAAACCATCATTCATCTAGTTTATAGCTGAATTGCATCGTTTCTCATAGGATCTTAAAAGAAAGTTTTCAAGCTAAGGTTCCCGGGCCAAATGCGGCCGCCCCTTATCTCATGAACACAGAGTGTTATAGTTTTAGGTCGAACCAGTTTGAATCCGTTACAATAGTCAAAATTTTATATTACCATTTATCTTTGTGCATTATTTCCCCCTGAGGGTTTTATTGATTAGCGCAAATCTAACAGCTGTAACTCACTGAGTACAGCACACCCATTTAATAGGTTGACCATATTCTGAGAATCCAAAAAGAGGACACCCTCCCCAGCATGGGTGTGACTACCCCCCGAATCAAATCTATAAATTAATATGGATTCAGGTTAGAAAATACTCAAATATTAGATTGATGAGGTAAATACAGTCAGATGTCATTTCCATCTTACATGAATTTGAAGGATTGCTTTGAAAAACCAGTATAATAAATCAAATAGACTAAAGAATGTTTATTCATATTTGCAGAAAAATATCATTATTAATGATTGTTGGAAATGTGTTCCAGCAAATATGTTTTCAAAACTGATGTTGGAATTTATTCTCCAGTAAATCACTGAGTCATGTTTAATGTTTTACTTGCTTTCTGACAGAGAACTTCTTCTGTATCTTATAACATGCAGGCTGGATGGTACGACTTGAAAACTTTATTTTCTAGTTGATGCATTAGATTAAAAAATATATTATTATATTATCACCATGATAAACTATAGCAAGTTTTCAAGATAATATAGTTTATTTTAAACATTAAATCTGACTCATATGGACCAATCTAGATCATAACAATCAGACTATGGTATCCATCATTCATTAGGCTTTAAAATTGGAATATTCTCTTTTTATTTGATCTATTTTTACCTTAGATCTCTTGATGTTAAGATTGCAGTTTTCTAGATCTGCTGCGTTCAGTTTTTCAGGTAAAGCGATGACAGTAGCATATTTATAATCCTGAGAAACAAATTTATGGCCAAAAAGGAAGACATGTCCGGGCAAAACAGGGACGTCACCCTACATTTAAGGGCTTATTACCCATTGTTTTTACCAATGTTAAATTATTTTTAAACAAGAAAACAACAAACTGGTAGTGGTCAGTGTCCTTCATATTTTCTTGTCCTGGTCCTAGATTGCGTTAGATGAAATCTTGAAAGCATTTAAGAACGGTATCTATTGCAATACATTCTTCTAAAATATTCTCACTTTACATATGCATTGCAGCAGAACAACAACTTCAAAAGTTTAGAATACCATTTACAGAACATATATTGGTAAATGCATTAAAAAGACATTCAAATCTTCTTTTATAAAAATGCTACGCAGTAAAATTCTCACAACAGGCCTCAAATAATTTAGGCTGTGATAAAAGCCAAGAGAGCTACAACAAAACTAACTGTGAAATTTATAGTTTAGGATTTGATTTTTACCCCTAAACACCAAGTGAATAAATATTATTTGCTTTCTTAATTTGAAAAGTGATACGTCACTGTTGACGAACAATTACGTTTTATTATTTATTACTACTTTAAAGAGTGTTTTTGCAACTACAGGGGATCATACTTCTTAGCCTCCCTTGTAAGGTCTAAGAGAAAATGTTGGAATTTGAATTCTCTTCACCATAGCCCCAAATAAGCCAAAATATATAAGCACCCCCCAAACTCAGGTACGCACAGGTAACCTCCCAAGCCACTTGTCCATACCTTTTTGGGCCGTACCTCCTCCTCTGTGGACAAAGTGGTCAGTCCATTCTAGAAAAAAAAAAAAAGAATGAGAACCAGCCTGATTTGCATTCTGGTTCGGTTGAAATTGAGAATAGCATTGGTCGTCATAAGCAAAATTCCAAACTCACAGGACCACTGTATTGTTATAATTGATGGCCCCTAGAAAGCATTTCAGGTATATTAATATTTACTTAAAACAGTGAGATGTCTTCCCTTTAATTACAAAGTCAGGTGCCTTATATTAAGACCCACTTATATAACTTCCTGTGTTTACCCACCAGAGTGTGACAAAACCGACAGATTTCTAGGATCAAACCTTTCCTGATCTCTTGCCCCTTATCCTGGAAGGAGACACAGAATACTTCACAACTTGAGATCAATTTAGTAATTTTCCAAGCAAAAGTTCTAATAAGCCCCACTAACTGCTCCGACGCTGGAATGTTGCCCAGATAAGATTAGTATTTACCTTTTCCCCATTCATTTAAGACCTAAGTTGCCTAAGGACTAGTCATCTTTATTCTGTTACCCAGCAGAAACCTAAAGTTAAATTTTTTTAGTTGTATTCAAATTATAGCCTCAACAATTTTGTTTTATTGTTGCTGCTTACAGCAAAGTCTTGTTATTTTTTAGTCTCGCCATTTTCTGATGTCAATAAGAGATTGTTTACATTAGCGCCTTGCAAGCTGATAAAAAAATGTGTCCTTCACAGCTGTGGCGAAATCTAAGCAGTGTTACTGTAAAAGCTCCTATCTACTTTAGTTAATGTTCTCAGTTCTATGATTTATTACTTTCTTATAACATAAACCCCAAAATACAAGAAAGAAAATCAACCCCAATTGTCCCAGAAAGAAAGGAATATATGTTTTCAATGTCTGTCAGCTTAGTCAAAATCAAGTCAGTCAGGGTATAATTCACCACCTACTCTAAATGCCCCAATCAACTCTATTTGTTCTAGTCGTAAAGTGGGAATTCTAAGTTTCTAAGTTAGTGCTCACAAGCTGCGATAGCTAAGTAAACTTTTACTTAGTGTACAGTTCCATCAAATAACTTTCAACCAAAATGTAATAAAATGTGGACTCTCCTGACAGAGAGCATTAGGAGAGAAGATTACTATCTTACTCTAGAAAAAATAGATGTGCAACACAGTCTTTAAGCTCTGATTAGACTAAACTCACCGAATGACGAATCATCACCTTATCAGTCAGAGCCGTAGCAGTTTCGTTGTCTGCTTTACCCCGTCCGTCTAAAACAAACAAATTAAGTTTAGTTGCACATCAACTTTCCCTTACAAATTACAATACAATAACAAAACAAATTAGATCAACATAGAAAATAGAAAGTATCAAGAATTATGGCCTGCTTCCATCGAGACCCCTTTCGCTCTAAGGGTCTTCTGGCAGAAACAAAACAAAAACAAAACAAGATTTACTTTCCTAAGGGAGTGTGTATGTGTGTGTGTCATGAGCAGGTGTCACAGAGATAAAATACAGCTACATCAGTCAGCAAGCATTTCATAATTGCATTTGAGGTGTGTGTTTTGTCCTGCCTGAATTTCGCTGGGTCATCTGCAGGCTGGCCGGCCCAGGGCCCCCCCTCGATCCATCTAATCGCCATGTTTCAGGGACCACAGCCCCCAAATAACTCATCTCACCTGAGCAAGAGTTTTCCTCTCTGCCCACTGGTCAGCTCGCATTCAGGCCGGAGTCCGGCCTACGCCTTTGTTATGGCTGCCAAACCCCTCATTCCGAGGGTGGGGGGGCGGTACTAGGGTTCCTTGTGGCCCTCCCCAGGCGCGCTGGACCGAAGGCGGGGTCCCAACCAGCCTGAAGAAAAACACAGGACAACTCAGCAAAACTCATCGCAGTTCTACAATAAAATGTGTAACAACAGTGCGTGTGTGTGTGTGTGTGTGTGTGGCATTCTGCATTATACCAAGCCATCAAACAAATGATCTTAATGCTCAAACACTCTAGTTCTGGTAGAAGCAAACAAGAGTAAATAAAAGAGAAATAAACAAAACCACGTAAATAAACCACAAATAAATAACATAACTTTTAGATTTTCTTTCAGATTATCCAAATTCCTCCCCTGGGCCCATTAATTCTTTTATTTTTATTTTTATGTCGACATATTGGACTGTCTGGAGGTGAAGTGTTGCTAGATTACAGACCCCATTCTCTGCCTGGGTACACAGTATTGATGAAGGACGTCTCCCCCATCTCACCTGCTTTCTAGTTTCCTTAAGTTAAACAAAAGTATAAAAAAAAACCTTGTCGGAAAATAATCAATCAACTTAATTAGTTGACCACTTGTCCAACTGCTGTGCTCCCAGGTAAAACCCGGAGCAAAAACCGTTACTTTCTTTAACATTGATTAAATAATTAACTATACAATTATATATAAGTATATATATATTATATTAATTAATCAATCAATCAATCAACCGCGTGTAAGTAAATAAACACAAAACCGCTAGCAAATATTTACCTCCTGAGAGTGCAAATAAAATTCTGTTATCAATATTTATTTAAAGGACTCACTCTTACCAGGTTCTGTCTCAGGCGACGGCAGGGCCGACAGAGACACTTCAAGGCCTCCATCTCCCAAACAGTTACTGAAGGTAAGAGGCTGGGAGAAAATTTCCCAGGACGCTAGCAACTCCCTTGACCCTGTCCCTGACGGTCCATTCCGTTCGCTGAGGCTACGTTGTTGCGCCAAGTGTTATGGCAAAAAAAGGTGTATCTCAGGTTGTCACGCTGCCCTGTTCACTCCTCATTGTCCTCACCTGTGTCTCCCAAATCATTCACACCTGATCCTACTCACCGCCTGCCTTTTTAAACCCATCACTTCTCTCCACTCGGAATGGTGTGTTGTCTTCCTGCCTGATGTCCAGTGTCTCCGTTCCTGCCGTCTTCACCACCACCATCATCAGCACCTCCTCCACCTTTTAATAAACATCCTGCACCTTCCTTCAGTGTCTGCATTTGGGTCCATACTCCACACACACCCCTGACAGAATGATCCGGCCGAGAAAGGTGGACCCAGCAGAGCATACCCAGGAGGAATGGATGGAGCTAATCCAGTGGAGCGTGAGCCAAGGACTGTTTTCGGACTCCCGGTATGTCGGAACTCGCCTGGCCTGTTGTTCTCCCGGCGTCGGTCCACGCAGGCTTGAGGCGAACAGCGCCTCCGCTCTCCCTCCCTCGAGCCGCCGCCGCCGCCGTCCGCGGGCTGCTGGTCGGGTGGATGACTTCCCGGTTCCCCAGACACCAGTCCTACACCACAGCCTCCAGATCGCCCAACCTCCAGTCTCGGATCCCCGGAGCTGCAGTCCGCCTCCACCATCTGGCCGCAGGCGGCGGTCCTTCCTCGGTGGTGTTTCCAGGAGCGGGGAGCAGGGCGGTGCTCCCAAATGGACCACCAACGTCGGCTGCATCTCCGCTCCACACGCACCGCCGGTTCTTTCCCCCGCCGTCTTTGTCCCTCCTCCAGCTGGCTCTTCGGGGGCTCCTCACATCAGGGAGGATGAGCTGTTCGAGTTCGTCTATGGGGACAAGACGGCCTACCTCTGCTCCAGGGGAGATCTAGCGCCTCGCCGGAGACGGCGACACCGCCGAGGTGGGGCCGCTTCTGAGGAGGAAGGCAGAGAGCCAGTCCATGCGCCCGTTCCTGTCCGAGAGCCTGTTCCGGCTCCAGTCCCAGAGCCCGTTTCAGTTCCAGTCCCAGAGCCCGTTCCAGCTCCAGTCCCAGAACCTGCCGTTATTGTGGCTGCTGTATTCTTAGCATTCACAGTGGCAGCTCTCCAGCGACCGACATTTCCCCATGGGTCGCTGGAGCTCCCGGGGAGGGTCAAGGAGGACCTGTCCCCGTCGCTAGAGCTCCCAGGCAGGGTCAAGGAGGACCCGTCCCAGTCGCTGGAGCCTCTTCACCGCCGACCGCTGTCGGTCGAGCCTCCAGACTCTTCTCAGCCGGCTTCCGAGCCTCCAGACTCTTCTCAGCCAGCGTCCGAGCCTCCAGACTCTTCTCAGCCGGCGTCTGAGCCTCCAGATTCTTCGTCTCAGCCGGCGTCCGAGCCTCCAGATTCTTCGTCTCAACCGGCGTCCGAGCCTCCAGACTCTCTTCGTCTCGGCCGACTTCTACCGGCCAGGCATCTTCGTCGTGGCCGACCTCTATCGGCCAGGCATCTTCGTCACCGCCGACCAGCCAAGCTCCTCAGCCACTGCCTGACCCTTAGAAGAGGACCTAAGGGCTGTCCGCCTGATCTCCAGGTCCTCAAGGGAGGATCACCAGGCTGTCCTCCAGACCTCCGTCCAGCCAGAGGACGCCATCCGGGCCGTCCGCCCGATCTCCGTCCAGGAAGGGGACGCCATCCGGGCCGTCCGCCCGATCTCCGTCCAGGAAGGGGATGCCATCCGGGCCTTCCGCCCGATCTCCGTCCTGGAAGAGGACGCCATCCGGGCCGTCCAGCAAGGGGACACCACCGGGGCCGTCCACCCGATTTCCTTCCAGCCAGAGGACGCCATCCGGGCCGTCCGCCCGATTTCCGTCCAGCCAGAGGACGCCATCCGGGCCGTCCGCCCGATTTCCGTCGAGCCAGAGGACGCCGTCCGGACCGTCCGCCCGACCTCCGTCCTGAGGTCTGTGTGGCACTAAGGAGTCAAAGAAATGTACACACTGTACCTTTAAGCAAATAAGGCTCAGCATTGCCTTTCTAAATATATGTTAATGTTGTGTTCATAATTCAATATCCAGCTAAACAAGTCAGCCAGAGATTTTTTTTTTATGCTGTAGCTATTTGAAATTATTTCTAAATATAATTATGTTCAGCCCAAATTGGACCTGTCTGACACATATGCTGTAGTCTGTCTACTTACAGGTTCAACATGCTATGTGTTCTGAAATGGTATTATGCATACCTCTGTAGAAACAAGTGATTATTTGAGCTGTTGCCTTACTTTCATTTCAAACCAGGCTGCCCATTCTCCTCTGACCTCTACCAAAGAAGACACACAACTGCAGCTCAAAGAATATGTTCTCTGTTAAACTTAGGGATGATTGTATGTAAAACCCCTAGTAGTATCATAAATTTTGGAAACATTTCATCTCATCCCATTGCCAGTATCAACTTTACCAACCTCAAAGTAACCTAAGACAAAACCTTCATTCTGATGCTCCGTTTGAACTTTAGCAAGTCATCCTCATTATGTTTTGTTGACTAAAGGCCCTGAGTTGCTGGCAAGTGACTGGTTGATTCACTGTTCATGTTAACAAGCAATTAAACACGTATGCCTTAAAAGTATTTCTGTAAAATGTAGCAACAGTGACTCCAAAATGACGTTACTTAATCTTATGGTGCTCTGTGCAGACTATGTCTGAATTAACACTACACTGTAACTACCAGAACGGCCAATCCTCATTTAATTACCTTGCAAGTTTACTACTGAGATAATACAAAAAAAAATCAGCTAAACAATGTTTTAAAAACCACAATAAGGCAAAAATTTAAAATTTTAATTTAATTGACTAAGTTTAACTATGCAAGCTTTTACCTGAATCGAACATCAGCCAAACTATTAGTGTAACGTACATAGAGGAGCATTTCTTTCAATCAACTCATTTGATAAATTTTACAAAAACACATTACTATAAATTTACAACAATATTAGTTTCCTTTAAAAACAAAACTGAAACAAGTTTTATATGACCAAAATACATGTACTAAAGGGTAACGCAAGCACGTAATAGAAGCAACAGAACAAGCTGGATGTCAGAACTCAATAAAAGGAGCTAAAATACAAGCATCTGCTACAGGTGTCAAAAGTTTTATTTTTAGCGCAGCTTCTCGCGTTGCACCTCCGCATTTCAGCACCAAAGGTCCTTTTTCAACTAAACGATGTCCAGAAATATATTTAAAGAATCATAACAAAAAAAAATGGAAGATGGCACCGCTGTACATGGCTTGCCGTCAGTCACTCTGGCTCTTCTCTATTTTTTTCCCCGTGGTGTCTGATTGCTGCTCACGGAGTGCTTGCGCTCGCCTGACATATGACAGAGAAACTCTTTTGGAGCTGGCCATTGGCCGTACATTATTCGCTCCCGACATGGATTATGATTATCGTTTCCCACACCACACCCCCTTCTCTTCTGGATTACCTGAGCCTTTTTCTCGGTGGATGATCAGGCCTCGCAGGCGACGACGCCAGAGACGGTGTGACAGACGTGGCGGACGCCTGGTGAGGCTGCGGGCACAGCTGCGATTGGAAGGGCGTTTTCCCGGAGGTACGTGGATGATGCGACAGTCAGATCGCTGCCTGGTAGTCGCCCGCAGCGATCACTGGATGAGCTGGAGTCGGGGCCTGGTTGGGCACCTGCCCCCGCCCTCTGCAGGTTGTGTTGCCCACTGCGCCATTACGCACAGTCACTGGTTCGACCCGAGGAGTTAACAGCAGGATTTCTAAGACAGGTGTCTTGCCTTTCACATTTTGATCCTTTCTCAGACCTTGTCAGGTCGGTGCCGCCTGCAACTGGGTTTATCAGGTTCGGCCTGCTAAACGCCAGGTAAGTGACTAATAAGACATTTGCTTTGAAGGAATTTTTCATCTCTCAGATCTTGGATTTCCTCTGCATCGTAGAGAGCTGGATCCCGGATGGGCTGCTTGGCGTTCTCAACGAGATCCTCCCTGCTGACTGCTCCTTTCTTAATGTTTCTCGAGCTGCAGGGAGAGGTGGCAGGCTGTTGGTCATTTTTAGATCTTGCTTTAGCTGTAAACAGCTTTCTTTGGAGGTACAGCCTCGCAGCTTTTAATTTTGTGTGTGGGAATTCGGCTCCTCCCCTGTTTTGCTTGTTATACTGATCTATCGTCCCCCCAAATATAACTCGTCTTTTATTTTGGATTTCGCTGAATTCCTGGGGGGAATAATGACAAAATATGAACATGTACTTTTAATTGGTGATTTTAATAAACACATTTGCTGCCCATCAAAACCCCTGGCCAAAGACTTCTTGAATGTTATTGACTCTTAATTTTTGCCAGCATGTCAATAACCCTGCTCATGCTGGAGGACATATCTTGGACCTAGTGCTCACCTTTGGCCTACCTATTGTTACCTTAAAAATTGGCGATTATATTCTTTCAGATCATAAGCCTGCTTTATTTGAGTTTAGTAATCTTTCTACTCCTGGGGTGCTGTTTGAACCAGCTAGAAGGCGGCGGTGTATCAACCAATCTTCAGCCGCTGAATTTTCATTACTTTTCAAATCTTCTGTATATCTTAATGCCTGCTCTAACTTGGATGAGTTTTTCCTGCAATTTAATTCTCTCTGTGAGTCTCTCCTGGACCTTGTCGCTCCAGCTCATCTAAGGCCGCCTAAACGCCGTACAGAGTCATGGAGGAATTTATCTATAAGGGCTCTTAGACAAGAATGCAGGACAGCAGAGCGTAAGTGGAAAAAAGACAGGCTACAGGTCTCTCGCCAAATCTTAAAGGACTGCTGGGCTTGCTATCAGCATGGCACAATGTTGGCTAGGTCTAACTACCTAGCCAACATTATTGACTCCAATCCTCGGAACCCTTGTACCCTGTTCAGAACTTTGAACTCTGTGCTGGACATCCTGGACCCGCGGGCGCCAGAGGCCTTTGCTGATAAATGTAATGACTTTCTCAAATTCTTTGTTGGCAAAGTGGCAAGAGCTAGAACATTGACTCAGGCTCCAGCCTATGACTCTTTTACCTGTACGCCACCATCCGTTACTTTCTCCACCTTTTATCCAGTATCCCTATCTGCCCTGGAAAATGTCAATTCTAGCATGAGGCCATCTGGCTCCCCAGATGATGTGCTACCTGCACGGTTTTTTAAGGATGTTTTTCCCTCAATCGGTCCCTGTGTTTTAACTATAATTAATAATAGCTTAGAGTCTGGTTGTGTCCCACTCCCTCTCAAGCATGCTGCAGTTACCCCACTTATTAAAAAACCTGGGCTGGATCCATCCGACCCATCCATCCCAATTACTCTTTCTTGGTAAAGCCCTCGAGAAAGTGGTGTACAACCAGCTGATGGATTTTTTAAATGTACAAGGCTTTTTGGAGCCTTTCCAATCTGGATTCAGGGCGGGTCATAGTACTGAGTCTGCGCTTTTAAAAATTTTAAATGATGTGTTCATAGCTAACGATCGAGGGGATGCTGTGTTGCTTCTACTACTTGACTTATCTGCTGCATTCGATACAGTCGACCATGCCATCTTGCTAACCCACCTAGAGCAGTGGGTAGGGATGTCTGGCCTTGCTCTGGACTGGGTTAGGTCTTACTTGACTGGTAGAAGCTTCCATGTGAAGATTGGTGACTCCTCATCAGCTTCTTCCGACCTGTCCTGGGGTGTGCCACAAGGTTCTATCCTTGGCCCCTCTTCACCAATTACCCTTAGGTGTAATATTTCGGTTAGCTTTCACCTATACACTGATGACTGCCAAATTTACTGCCCTTTGACAAAAAGTTCTGACAGTGCTGTTAAGACCTTCTTAGCTTGCCTACAGGACTTAAATGCTTGGTTGGCTAACAGCTTCCTGAACCTGAACGAAGACAAAATGGAGGCTATTGTCTTTCACCCTAATACTAGAGGCTCAGGCCAACGGGCTCTAGACCTTGACCAGCTGGCTGTTTTTCAGAAAGACCTGGTCACCAATCTTGGGGTCAAACTGGACTCAGGTTTTAAGTTTGATGCCCATATTAACGGTATTATTAAGTCCTGTTTCTTTCATCTTCGTCGCCTGGCGAAAATTAAGCGTTTGTTGTGCTGTGCCCACCTGGAAACAGTTGTCCACGCTTTTGTTACTTCTCTCCTGGACCACTGTAATTCCTTATATAGCGGTCTTAATCAGGCTTCGCTTAATCGGCTCCAGGTTGTGCAGAATTCTGCTGCAAGATTTTTTACAGGCACTAAACGCTATGAGCATATCACACCAGTCCTGGCCTCCCTCAGACACAGTGTTGCCAACTTAGCAACTTTGTCGCTATTTCTAACGACTTTTCAGACCCCTTTAACGACTTTCTTTCCCAAAAAGAAAATTGCACAAAAATTTTACCAAGACTCATATTAAGCTATACAGTTCATTCATTTCACCAGGTTTAGCATTTTAAATGGTTTGCTTGCGATCAAACAAAAAGTGTCTCAAATTACCCGATGTCACCCTATCCTTTGAACACTAAATATGAAATCTATTTTTTTTTAAGTTTACCAAGTTTTAGGAAAAGTCATGAAACAACAAGGCTTTATGTTTTTTTCATAAAGTAATTAAACATACAAATTGAAAACCGGTCAAAATGACTCCCATGGCTGTTCTATTAAAGAGGTTCAATTGGCTTCGGCATGTCATTGCTTGCAGTTGTTCCAATAGCAGTTTAGTCCAACCTATTCTCTGATTAGCCCTACTCATAATTGTTTGACCAATTGTGACAAAACCAGGGTGCATCAAAAGTCAATAGAAGTGACAAAAACTAATGACTTACAATGTGCTTTTCATTAAATGGTAAATGGCCTGTACTTGAATAGTGCTTTATTTAGTCCCTGAGGACCCCAAAGCGCTTCACATTACATTCAGTCATTCACACATTCACACACTGGTGATAGCAAGCTACATTGTAGCCACAGCTGCCCTGGGCAACACTGACAGAAGCAAGGCTGCCGAACACTGGCGCCACGTGGCCCTCTGACCACCACCAGTATTATTATTAATACTGGTGGTGGTCAGAGGGTCAGGTGGTGGTAGAATTATTTCATTTTCAGACCCAAGGAATACATACAAATATTACAAGTGTTTAAAAACAAAAGTTTGTTTGTTTGCCTTGTTTATGATTCTTGTGTCTCAAGTCTTCTTAATGCTATGCAAGTTTTTGGACTTTATGAACTCACCACACTGTACCGGTCCTAACTGGCAGGTTCTTTTTTCTTCTACTTTTGGTTCCTCACACAAAACACCTTTAAAAAAAAGTTTAAACAAACCTAACTATTAATTGGGGAGAAACATGGTGCACCCTAAATTTCAGTCATTTTAATCTTGTAATTTACTAATGAATTAATACATTATTTTTTATCCATAATGGACTGGACTTTCATTGTTGACAGTTTTTCAATACTGATCTATTTCATACAAATGCTGTTGACGTTACTTGCATCTGTAATTGATAAAAGTGGTGATGATTTTTTAATGGCAGGTAGTGATATACAAGCTCATATATGCCTCCAAACATTCCTTTAAGTAAAACTAATAAGTTCTTTGTTGCACAAAGACGGGTGCTTGATTAGTAGCAACAAGAAATAAAAGCTTGTACTCTGACCAAATTTTATATCAAACTATAAAGTGCTTAAAATTATTATGTAGTGTTTTATGTAATTCAGCTAGATGCTAAGTGCTGTATGATATTTTTACTTGGTTTCACAATTTAAAAAAAAGACTAGACATTCAAGTGGTTTATTCTTTTATTTGCTTTCTAAAAGGCTTATTAGTAGGCACAGACTCTTCACAGCACTGCTCTTCAGAGTATGGGGCTCAGGTGTCCCAGAATAAGGTTTCTTCGCATTGAGATCCTTCATCTATCATTTCCATCTGGCATACAAATGAAATACTAAAGAAAATCACTGCTACCAGCATTAGGGGATAAAACAATGGGACACTTCATCAAACAGTACATCATCAAAATTCACTTCCAAAGAAAAATATCTTGGGTTATCTTACCACAGATCATGAGAGCCATTTTTCAAAAACCAAGTATAATGGAAATTATGAAAAGGCAATTTCACCCTTGGATAGAATTGGGGTGACCGAGTGCAATAGATTTTAATGTTGGGTTGTAAACACTGAGATACAGGCCTTCTGGTTGTTGACACATCTCCACAGTGAATGACAATGTTTCATTACATTGCAACAAGTCAGCAGTCAGCAGTTCAGAGAGCAGAATAAGGATAGCTAGTGAAAAACAAAATGTATGTTACCTGTGCCCTCTACTTAATTTATGTTCTGCATTTAAAACAAATGAGGTATATTTTTAGGGTTATTATTCTATTACTTACAAAGTGTTCACTGTAACCTTGTCAAACTGTGCAGCATTTGCATTTCTTTAGAAAAGTGACCTTTTTACAAAATGACTTCAGAAGAAAGTCTTGTCCATTATATTAAAGGTGATCCATTGTGTGCTTGTTTTGTCTGCATTTGAAGAAATACATAAAAATCAATTCATGGCTTTCATGATTATGCCATCCTTCCTTGGTCCTTGGAGCAATCTGAGATCCTTGAAATAGACTGACCTTTCATTCATCAATACCAACTTTGTTTTCTAATCAGCTCTTCAAGAAAAGTCACAAATCAATTGAGTAACATAATATAGAGAAGGGAAAAGGGGGCAACAAATTCTGCAACATTTGTTTTGAACAGTATTTAGTCATATTTAAATCAAGTAAACAAGCCAATAATTATTGTAGTTAGAAAATATATCGTGTCACCTCTGCTGAAAATATGTGAACACTTAATTACACTTGACATCTGTACATTTTGATTGCAATTGACATGAGTAGATTAATCAAACATGCCTCAGGGAGAGGTGCAGACAGATTTTCTAACATGTACTATAAATGCATGCCATATTTCTTCATGCATTTGAGAAATGCTCAAACCACCATAGATTATGTATATGGAATATTATGTACATTTAACTTTACATCGGGGTTAAAAATATACAATATCTAAATGTTCCCACTAGCTCAGATTATAACAGAAAACAAGATGAGTTATTATAATTATGCAGATGATACACAGCTCTACATTGCAATGTCACCAGGTGACTATGAACCAATTCAAACATTGAATAAATATAACAAATCAATGCATGGATGTGCCTTACTTTCAAACTTTCAGTTAAATAAAAATTAGGGTAGTTTTTTTTAATGGATTAAATCTCAAGTAAAGATTTCTTCATATGCATTGGTAATTTTTAAGATGGCACTTTGTACAGGAGAACAACCAGATGATGTATTTTGGTTTTTACTGTGGTCTCTGTCATAATGCGTGTTTGTTGAGGACCTAAATGAAGAGCTGTGGAACTGGGAGGATGGTGAAAATGGATAATTTAATAAACAAGATGGAACAGGAAACCAGCATGAAGACAAGAGTAGGATCTGACATTGTGTGACTGAAACCGAGGAGTATATATATACAGTACTGGGAACTTGATTACTGGATGTAACACAAGTAAATGAGTAAGTGAGCAGATGAAAAACATGTGTACAGGGGCAGGGAACAGATATACTGAGGGGAAAATAACACTAGAGATCAGGAACACAGAAATAAATAAAAACAAAATCAAGAACAAAATAGTCTAAACAAAAAATCTAAACTTAAAATTCAACACATCATGATGTCATGTTTTGTAGTTTAAACTGGACCCAAAAGCAGCAGAGTAAATACAAAAAAATGATTTAATGAAAAACCACACGGAACTTACAGAAACTCGGGAGGGTACAGGCAGCAACAGGGAAACACAGGAACCAGACGGGCAACAAGGAAGGCAGGAATCAGGCGGGGAAAAAAGACGGACGAACCAGCGAGTTGTGACTGCAAGAGGGCTATATTTATACTGAGGGAGGAGAGTGAAGAGTGAAGCAGAGAAGGAGCAGGACCAATTAAGGGAAGCGGTTGCAGCTGAGGGGGAGTGAGCAGGTGGAAGTGATTAGCTGGGACAGGAGGTGAAATGGCTGGGAGACAGAAAACTGGGAAACTAGAAGGATCTTAAGAAACTAAGACAAGACTACGGGGAAACCAGAAAGTACAGAAATCACAAGAAATACTAAGAATAACTAAACATGAAAATAGAACTAAATAAGGAAAATCACTAACAAAAGACAAATACCCGGGGAACACAACAGAACCTCCCCCTCAAGGGCGGATACCAGACGCCCCTAGAAGTCCAACAAAAATAAACCAAACCCAACCCAACCAGGGTGGGCGGAGGGGGCCTCGGAAGGAGGGCAAGAGTCCAGAACAATATAACAAAAAACACACCCAACTAGGGTGGGCGGAGGGGGCCTCGGAAGGAGGGCAAGAGTCCAGAACAAAAACACACCCATCCAGGGTGGGTGGAGGCCAGAAGGTGGAACCAGAAGACGGAGATGAGAAACCAGGCGACGAGGAAGCGGGCGGCGACAAGGAAGCGGGCGGCGACAAGGAAGCGGGCGGCGACAAGGAACCAAGAGGCGAGGGGGCCGGCGGCGAGGAACCAAGAGGCGAGGGGGCCGGCGGCGAGGAACCAAGAGGCGAGGGGGCCGGCGGCGAGGAACCAAGAGGCGAGGGGGCCGGCGGCGAGGAACCAAGAGGCGAGGGGGCCGGCGGCGAGGAACCAAGAGGCGAGGGGGCCGGCGGCGAGGAACCAAGAGACGAGGGGGCCGGCGGCGAGGAACCAAGAGACGAGGGGGCCGGCGGCGAGGAACCAAGAGACGAGGGGGCCGGCGGCGAGGAACCAAGAGACGTGGGGGCCGGCGGCGAGGAACCAAGAGACGTGGGGGCCGGCGGCGAGGAACCAAGAGACGTGGGGGCCGGCGGCGAGGAACCAAGAGACGTGGGGGCCGGCGGCGAGGAACCAAGAGACGTGGGGGCCGGCACCGGAGCAGAACCTTGTGGCGTGGCGGCCGGCACCGGAGCAGAACCTTGTGGCGTGGGGGCCGGCACCGGAGCAGAACCTTGTGGCGTGGGGGCCGGCACCGGAGCAGAACCTTGTGGCGTGGGGGCCGGCACCGGAGCAGAACCTTGTGGCGTGGGGGCCGGCACCGGAGCAGAACCTTGTGGCGTGGGGGCCGGCACCGGAGCAGAACCTTGTGGCGTGGGGGCCGGCACCGGAGCAGAACCTTGTGGCGTGGGGACCTGCAAGAGGACCGTGTGGAGGACCCACGCCAATGTGGCGCTGAAGAACCACGACGTGGCGCTGGACTCACGGCCGTGTCCCTCTGGACACCCTGGGCGGAGCCAAGAGCCCGATGCATGTCCTTCAGAACACCCCAGGCGGAGCCAAGAGCCCGATGCATGTCCTTCAGAACACCCCAGGCGGAGTCAGGAACCCGAGGCGTGTCCCTCTGGACACCCCCGGCGGAGACAGGAGCCCAAGGCGCGTCCCTCTGGACACCCCCGGCGGAGTCTGGATCCCGAGGCGCGTCCCTCTGGACAACCCCGGCGGAGACAGGAGCCCGAGGCGCGTCCCTCTGGACACCCCCGGCGGAGACAGGAACCAGGGGCGTGTCCTCCGAAACACCCCCTGCGGAGCCTGGGATCAGAGGCGTGTCCTCTGGGACACCCCCCGAGAGCTGGCAGACTGTCAAGGCCGGGCCGAAACTAGGGGGCTGCACCTGGGGTCGAGGCGGGAGAGGCCTCCCCAACTGGCCAGCAAATGTTGCCAGTTTGTTCCACTCCGCCTCCTCCCAAAATGCAGTCAACCCCAGCTCGGCCAGTAATGGCGACCAGGGCCTTAGCAAAGCCAACAGTTCATCTGCTGCCCCGATCCGGACCCAAGGCAGGGAGAGAGTGGCCATTTGGTCCAAATGCTGCCTTAAATACAGGCGCAACGTGAGCAGACAGCGAGCTTCTGCTGGGTCCAAAAACTGGCTGGTTCGTTCTGTCATGTTTTGTAGTTTAAACTGGACCCAAAAGCAGCAGACTAAATACAAAAAAATGATTTAATGAAAAACCACACGGAACTTACAGAAACTCGGGAGGGTACAGGCAGCAACAGGGAAACACAGGAACCAGACGGACAACAAGGAAGGCAGGAATCAGGCGGGGAAGAAAGACGGACGAACCAGCGAGTTGTGACTGCAAGAGGGCCATATTTATACTGAGGGAGGAGAGTGAAGAGTGAAGCAGAGAAGGAGCAGGACCAATTAAGGGAAGCGGTTGCAGCTGAGGGGGAGTGAACAGGTGGAAGTGATTAGCTGGGACAGGAGGTGAAATGGCTGGGAGACAGAAAACTGGGAAACTAGAAGGATCTTAAGAAACTAAGACAAGACTACGGGGAAACCAGAAAGTACAGAAATCACAAGAAATACTAAGAATAACTAAACATGAAAATAGAACTAAATAAGGAAAATCACTAACAAAAGACAAACACCCGGGGAACACAACACATGACAGTCTCAGTAGAAAAAGGTTTCAGATAAAAGGCTGTTGCAGCAGCATGGTTGGACTTCTTGAGAGCTACTTTATTCATAAGGCTTTGTTACTGAAAGGGATGTGTGAATATGGTACTGTGCAATTTTCTTAAATATTTTTCAATTTCCTGCATAAAATATGTACTTGCATTCTGTACAAAGGAAATTATTTGCTTGATGCCTTTGGTTGTAAACATATATCATACACAGCAAATATATGAAAGTTAAAATGTTAGGGACGGTGTTGAATACAGAGTGTTGGTGTTATTTTAACACCACACAGTTCTGAAATAGCAATGCTAGTGTTGCCTGTGACTTATTTGCATTGTCAAATCGGAGTGTTAAGCTTTTTTGGTGTTAAGGCAGATCTAAGCCACGCCCTTGTCCAGGACTTGATGAAGATGAAAAAACTTTCTTCTGCGCCATTTTCTTTCACAAGGGCAATACGCACGACTGTGGAAGGTAAGTGCTTAATTTGACTTTATGGGGGTATTCAATTTATATTTGCTTCATAACTTGTGCTTATTTAACTTGTAATTGTCTGTTTTGTATTGTCACGTTAGATACTAGCTAGGTTATAGCAAAGATTTTAGCATGACTCAATATTTTCAGGTTAGACTATAACGTTAACGTCAGTGAACAGTTTTCTCCCTGATAATAAACCTACTGTGTAAGCGGGAATATATCGTTAGAATTGTTAAAAAGCAAAGTTATTAGGCTGTACTAGTTGTGTCAGAGTTGAATGTTGTAATGTGCAGTGTTCGGCGGGAGTAAGTTAGCAAGCTAAGTTGTTGCTAATTAGCAAGCTCACAAATGTTAAGAACTTTAACGTGGTTACTGAGAGATGGTGACTTATGATATGACCTTCTAACCATGTCCATAATTGTCTACAAAAATACATTCCAACATGGAAAAGCATTACAGGTAGAAAAACGTTGCGAACGCAGCATTTAAAAACGACATTTCCCATCAACGTTAGCGTTTTCGCGCTATTTCGGAACCTACGAAGGGCCCATGGAAGAAGCGAAATATAGAGGAATGTTCTTCCAACCACCAAATTCGAGTTCATCAAGTAATATACCAACAACATAAAAGATAAAGGATGAATGTGATGGCATTCTGAGATTGTAGAGAGAGAAGGAATGGTAGTATGCATTTGAGTAATATGTAGTTGAGGGATTGGCTCAAATAGGCTATGCAAAATGTAGCTGTGATGGGAGGAAAGGGGGGAAATGAACGTTAGCCTCCCATTTTCTCCGATACAAAATGTTGCTACGAACAGCTGGACTTGTATGCATGCGTATTTTCACCAAATACAATCAAAAATACAAAATGACAATTTGCCCACTGCCCATCAGTCACATATTTCAAATAAATATACATATATTTGATTAGACTATGCTGGGTTTCGTGGAAGTGAAAATGGTCAGTTTTAGTAGTAGTAATAGGCAGTATGGAGTCAGATAGGCTCAGGTCACCATGGACGGATTTGAATTTTCCCAATTTTGCAAGACACTTGATATTCATGGGTTTCATCAGGTCTCTTTCCACAGTTGTATAAAATCAAGCACATTGGTTATCAATGCAGACTGCATGGTGCTTGATTAATACACCTGTGAAAAGGGACCTGATGACGCCCATTAATACAGGCTAATTACAAATATGACATGTCAGGATCATACATGCAGGGACAGATTGACTTTGTGCATTGATATGTTTAACTGTTGGCCTGAGATTTGTGTTTTATTTTTTAATAAAGAAATGCTGGTTCAAGTGGAGTGCAAGGGTGTCCTGAAATGGGTTCGAATTCCAATAAAGGTTGACCGCTATGATTACTTTCAGTTCATTCAAGAAGGTAAGTAAAATGGTAACTCACAGAGTTTTCACATCACACATAATATTGCATGCCAGTATGAGTCCGTTCTTGATTATTAACAGCAAAGTGTATAAACCTCATGATTGTTTTACATATCTAAAACAGAACTGTACCGACAGTTTATCGGAAGTTATTTCATCATGTCATAGGTTAAAGCTGAACTTGCGCAAAAAAGAAAGGTGTTGAAAAACTCACGTTAGCTGTGTTCGGTTCCACTCGCATCCATCTTGTCAGTCAAGACGTGTCGATCTCCGAATGCAAATGAATGGACTTATATGAGGCTCTTTTTTACAACTAGAAGATCGATATTGCTTTTTAACTTGCGACAAAACAACGAATTAGCCATGCATTTATATGGAAATAGGCTTTAGGAGCTATCCATCTTTACTCTCCTCACTATTACATCCCATTCAGAGATCTACACGTCTTGACTGACAAGGTGGTTGCAAGCGGATCCAAAAACAGCTAACGTGAGTGTTTCAAAACCTTTCTTTTTAGTAAACTCTGTGTACACAAACAATGTTCTCAATGCTCGAGTTTCATGTGTCGAGCCTTCTCAGTGTTTTAAAAGCATCGATTTTGATGCGCTCAATGTATTGCCCCTAGCAGTCCCATTCACCAGCCATTTTAACAGAAAACGAAATTACGAAAAATCTTAAAAGTGGCTCCTCCGTCATAATTATGCTTTTAGATGAAAGTTTGACTCGTTTACCACCACAAAAACACCCCAGGTTGCATTTCAGCGCAAGTGGTTGTTGCCAAACAGCTTTTAAGTGCGTTACCGCCAACTTCTTGCGGTAGTGCATTGGTAGTCCAATGAGATAAAAAAGCATTTACGTGTGTAGGCCGCACCGCACCTAAGTTTTAGTTGCAGGGATGCAGGAATTTTACAAAATTACTGTATCAACTGTGGTTAATATTTAGGAAAGTACAGTAAGTGTTTTGGATCTCAGTTTCAGCTAAGTTCAACCTGCCAAATTAATCTGATGTGGACCTGAAGGACTACTCAGGAGTTGATGTAGATGCTAACATTTTTGATTAGTTAGTGAGATCTGCTGCAGTATCTTTCAAGGTGTTCACTGAGGACCTCGGTAAGACACAGAAACGCCCCTCCCATTGCATTTACATTTAGGGCTTTTAGCAGATGCTTTGGTCCAGGGTGAATTAGTATATCTTTCTATTGAAACATAAACAACAATATCGCTATTGTTATAACTGCAGATGTCAGAGAGCAAATATGCTAGATCAGGCCACTGTGTTGATGTTGCCTTATGCAAAATCTATTTACCAACTACCGGTAATGTATTGAGGTCCGGATACAGACATCAGCTTTGATGGATTTTAATATTGACAGTGTCTCTTGTCTGTGTAATTGTCTGACAGGAACATTACTACTATCCTCACAGTGGCCAAGGTTACCTGGCCTACAGATTGAAAACGGTTCAGCGCAATACTACAAGTGACTTAAAGAGGAGCCCCAAGCCTGCTGATCAACATTGCCCTAAGACCCGGCGTGAGACATCATCATCTGAGCAGCTGTCAGGTGATGAATGCAGAAAAGTGATGTCCCTGATGAAGCATTCAGCGGATCAACCAGTTGTTAAGGAGAAAATGAAGGCAACCTTCAAGCACCGTCAGAGTATGCTACATGATCCAGACCAGTCTTTAGTTATCCTAGATCACTTCCCCCGATTCTTGAATACACCAGGCTTGGTAAGAAAAATAGAGACTAGCTTGATGTATCAGTTATTAAATGTGTTGTGTATCATGTTTTAATATGGTTTCTGTCTGTGTTAGATTAACCAAGACTTCACAATGCTATTTGGAGAAGACGTCTCGGGCAAGTTTATTGCAAAATGTCCAACGTTCTACAAACCCAGGATTATCACTGTCTGCAAAGGCCTTCGACCTGGTCCTCATGTGGATGACCTTCTGTCTGCTCAAGAGGAATCAAATGATTATGGTAAGTGTCCACGGATTGTGTTTGCCAGTGTTCTCCATTATGCGTCTATGAACTATGACTGTGTATACTCATGGGATATGGTTGTTGTCATACTAATCCACTAGGATGGGACAGTGACTTGGCAGCTATCCTCCTGCTCGTTCATCTTCTGCCTCCAACCGCAAAAGGAAGAAGACATGGGAACATCAGTGCTACTGAAGCTACTGACCATGTGGTCAAGTTCATGAAGGTACGTTCAGGACATAAACTCAGCAAAAAAAGAAACGTCCCTTTTTCAGGACTGTGTATTTCAACAATAATGTTGTAAAAATCCAAATAACTTTACAGATATTCATTGTAAAGGGTTTAAACAATGTTTTCCATGCATGTTCAATTAACCATATTCAATTAATTAACATGCACCTGCGGAATGGTCGTTAAGACCTTAACAGCTTACAGAAAGTAGGGATTTAAGGTCACAGTTCTAAAAACGCAGGACACTAAAGAGACTTGTCTACCGACTGTGAAAAACACCCAAAGAAAGATGCCCAGGGTCCCTGCTCATATGCGTGAACGTGCATTAGGCATGCTGCAGGGAGGCATGAGGACTGCTGATGTGGCTAGGGCAATAAATTGCCATGTCCGCACTGTGAGACACCTAAGACAGCGCTACAGGGAGACAGGAAGGACGGCTGATCATCCTCGCAGTGGAAGGCCACATGTAACAACACCTGCACAGGATCGGTACATCCGAATATCACACCTGCGTGACAGGTACAGGATGGCCACAACAACTGCTCGAGTCACACCAGGAACACACAATCCCTCCATCAGTGCTCAGACTGTCCGCAATACGCTGAGAGGGGCTGGACTGAGGGCTTGTAGGCCTGTTGTAAGGCAGGTCCTTACCAGACATCACTAGCAACAACGCCGCCTATGGGCACAAACACACCTTCGCTGGACCAGACAGGAGTGGAAAAAAGTGCTCTTCACTGATGAGTCACGGTTTTGTCTCCCCAGGGGTGATGGACGGATTCGTGTTTATTGTCGAAGGAATGAGCGTTACACCGAGGCCTGTACCCTGGAGCGGGATCGATTTGGAGGTGGGGGGTCCGTCATGGTCTGGGGCGGTATATCACCTCACCATCAGACTGAGCTTGTTGTCATTGCAGGCAATCTCAATGCCTTGTGGTACAGGGAAGACATCCTCCTCCCTCATGTGGTTTATGCATGCTCATCCGGACATGATCCTCCAGCAGGACAATGCCACCAGTCATACTGCTCGTTCTGTGCGTGAGTTTCTGCATGACAGCAATGCAGTGTTCTCAATCCCATTGAGCATGTCTGGGACCTGTTGGATCGCAGGGTGAGGGCTAGAGCCATTCCCCCCAGAAATGTCCAGGAACTTGCAAGTGCCTTGGTGGAAGAGTGGGGTGACATCTCACAGCAAGAACTGACAAATCTGGTTCAGTCCATGAGGAGGAGATGCACTGCAGTACTTCAAGCAGCTGGTGGCCACACCAGATACTGACTGGTACTTTTGATTTTGAGCCTCCCTTCATTCAAGGACATGTTATTCTATTTCTGTTAGTCACATGTAGGTTTAATTTATGTCTTATGGTGTTGACTCTTTTAGTGTTCATGCAAATATTTACACACATTAAGTTTACTGAAAGTAAAAACAGTTGAAAGTCAGAGGACGTTTCTTTTTTTGCTTAGTTTAGATAGTGACTGAATGTTGCTTCGGCTCTTTTAACACTTAATTTACCTATGATTTGTCATTTTCTTGATCAGCTGTGTGTATTTCTCACAACAGTTAAAGGGACACACCAACATTTAGGGAAATTATTTATTGTCTCCCTTTTGTCTCCATGCGTGCAGTAACTCAGTCTGACATACCCACTACCTACCTAGTTTAGCATAGCTCATTGAGGTGGGCAGAAGCAACAAGCAGAGATAGAACATCAGACTAAGTTACTGCACGCACAGTGGAGAGAAGTGTAATTATCATCTTATCCAACTCTGGGGGATAATATTTAAAATATTGGCATGTTCCTTTAAAAGAAAATGCCTCTTAGTGAAGGATAGCTAGAAATATATTTCATCTTGTTTAATCCATTATCGAATATTCATTGTATATATTTTAGTGTTGCAGTCTGATGACCAAATGGGTGAAGTATATTGTTTACGTAAAATAATGCTCTTAAAATTATTTGGTGATATTTTATTCACTGCTGTGGTGGCACTGTAATCAAGGAGGCCAAGATAATGAGAGATAATTAATTATTATTTATTGATTATGTATGTACGTTGCCCTTGGTTGAATAGACTCAGTAGATCCAAATAAAGCTCTGTTTTTAACGTGCCATGTCATTTAGAGGTGTTTAGACGCCTGTCCAGCTTTAAGAAGGTGGAAAATCTTTTTTTCTGCCTCTTAGGTGTGTAAACAAGCTACTGTTCCTAATTTCTCCTCCAACACTCTTAGGTGGGGACGAGCATGGTGACATTCCTGGACAGATTTGGTTTAGCACAGCCCTTCCTCTTCTGTGTTGGAGAAAAGAAGAGTAGTATCCAAAATTTTTACGTCATCCTCGATCAGAAGGCCATTCCCTGCGTGTCGCAGACAGCTGTGGCTGCCTTCGATAAATTGTTTAAGGCCCACTTCGTCTTTGCTATATCCTACGATGAGGCCTTGTGCAACTTCTACACCTTCATTCACACTACCGTATTTGGGATTGACGTCAGCACTACAAAAGAGAGTCCACGGGTCAAGGAAATCCGGGCAAAATTTGATCATATGGAGGTTTGAAAATGTTCACCTGTTACATTTGCAAGGTACAGCACAGAATTTCCTCCGCTTTTTTTCAACATTTGAAGCTCTATTGTCGCTCAAGTACAAGCATCTGGAGTCTCTGAAAGTACTGTGCAGTCTTTAGTTGGTTCAATGGAGGAATTTGTAAATGACGTCCATGTCCAAGCACAGGACACTGTTCTTAAATGTCTTTCATCTGAGGTAACTGAACAAGCTCTAAAGAAAGTTAAAGACTGTTTTGAGCAGCTTGAAAATCCATTTTCATCCCACAATACTGAAACTAAGAGGCAAAGACATTTTGAGAAAAAATGGAAAATTGTGGAACACGTAGAGTATGTTCTTGGTGTGCGTTATGATCTACGCAAGGATTGAACTACTGGTGTATACAGTCAAATTCATGTAAATGACAAATTTGTTTATGTGCCTATTTTGGGAACTCTTGAGTCAATGTTTACTAATCGGGAACTCAGCACCTGTTTCCAGCAAGTGAAGCTTCATGAAGATTACATTTTCAAAGACATTAATGATGGTTCATATTTCAGAAATCATCCATTATTTTCACAGCAAGAACATGCTCTTCAAATTCAGCTTTATTATGATGATTTTGAAACGGCCAATCCGCTAGGATCTAAAAAGGGAATTCACAAGCTTGGCTGTGTTTACTTCATTTTAAGGAATTTGCCAATTAAGCTGAATTCCGTTTTGATGAACATTCATCTTGTGGCGCTTTTTCATTCAGAGGACTTAAAAAAATATGGTGTTGATCCAATCCTTCAGCCTCTTGTTCATGACTTAAAAGTTTTGGAGACGCAGGGAATCCAGGTACCCTTTTCAGATACACCATTAAAGGGGTCTGTTATTCAGATTACTGGGGATAATTTAGCTATACATGGATTTTTTGGTATGGTTGAATCGTTCAGTGCAACTTACTCTTGTCGATTTTGTTTAACTGACAAGACACATTTGCAGTCAGTCTTTAGTGAAGATGACCCAGACTTAATTCTTCGCACAAAGGAGCTCTACTCAGAACACTGCAATGCCATGGCACAAAATCCCACTCTAGTTCACTCATTTGGTGTTAAGAGAACTTGTCCCCTAAATGCACTGCAATTTCTTCATTCCTCAGACAATTATGGAGTGGATATTATGCACGACCTACTACAAGGTGTTGTACAGTATGAGTTAAAGCTTCTTTTTCAGTATTTGGTGAAGGACTACATTTCTTTAAATGCCCACTCTCAAAGGATTCAGGGCTTTAACTTTGGATACAGTGAGAGAAAGAACAGACCCAGTGGAGTCAAAGTTAATGATGATTGCAATGACCTTGGGCTCAATGCCATCCAGTCTTGGTGCCTCCTGCAAAATACTCCCTTGATTTTTGGGGACCTAGTTGACCAGAACAACAGTTATTGGAATGTGATTATGCTTTTGATTCAGATTGTCAACATTGTATTCTCACAAATTATAACAGATGGTATGACTTATTATTTGAAGCACCAAATTTCTGATCATCACAAACTTTTTAAGTTAGTGTTTACAGATAAGAGGCTCATCCCAAAGCACCATCTGATGATACACTACCCTAGATGTATTAGGAAAATAGGTAGACTTATACACATGTGGTGTATGCGATTCGAAGGCAAGCACAACTTCTTCAAGAAGTCAGTGAAGAGTTTTAAAAACGTAACCAAAACATTAGTCAAGAAACATCAGCATCAATTGGCTTTTCATTGGGAGAATTTTTATTTCAAAAGATTACAGTTCGGTCCTGTTAAACATGTCTCAACTAGCAATCTGGAGGGCAGTGTGGTCTTGAGGTCTTGTCAAACTTTGAGTGTCTCTAGTGTCTCCACTACTTCCTGGGTTAAAGTCCATGGAACAGAGTATCAGATTGGAATGTTTGTCTGTACAAGTGTTACAAATGAAATGCCTACTTTTAATAAGCTTATCATTATCAAAGATGACAAAGTGTTTCTTTTGGCAACTAAAGTTATTACCATGCATTTCGATGATCACCTGAATGCATTCACCATTGAGGAGGTGGATGATGTGTCCAGTGTAATTTGTGTGGCTGATCTGGTCTATTACAGACCTTATGACAGGCAGTTTTCACCTGAAAATGATGAAAGAATGTATATTGTGCCTTACTGCAGTTTAGTGCATTGAATTGTCAAAAATGGATTTAATACAAAGGTAATTTTCTCTACAATTTCTGCCATTCATCTTTTATTTCAGGTAGTGGGGTATTGGGAAATTTGACACCCAATAGTGTTATTGGTACATACACCTAGTAGTGTTAACTATTAGTCATTTTCAACACTGAGTTTTGTTGTCTTTACATTACACTGGTGTTGGTGTTGAAGAAAGCAGTGTTCTCTTTTAACATTTAATTTTAACACCAACACCAGTGTAGGGTGAATACAACACCATAAAGTGTTGTATAGTGTTGGTGTAGTGTTGATTATTAACAATGTAGAGTGTGAAATCAACTATAATTGGGTGTTAATTTTCTAACACTTTCAAAAGTGTTAATTTAACACTAGAGAGAGTGGATGCATATAGACACTTTGCTCGTGTTAAAATTAACACTGTGGGTGTTGATTTGACACTGACAATTTTGCAGTGTAATGAACTACACCCTGTATGATGAAATTGATTGAGAATTAATTGAGAGAGGCTATAGTTATAGGAAGAGCTTAAAATCAATTTATGTGGTTTTAGGGAATTTTCTACAAAACTCAATGCTTTTTAGGTCGCACATTTATATCATAGGACTTACAGAAGAGGCCCACATAAGGTTGAGACTGTGTCTCTGTGTTGTTCTTGCGGTGTGATTAACCTGTCTGGGACCTGTAACTCTGGCTAAAGTCAGGTCAGAGACACTGTTGACAGGGGCTGTTGACCCAGCTGGTGTCTGTGACTCTGACTGTTTAATGCTTGATCTTAGATTGGTTAGACTTATTACTGCATGGCAGCCCACCTGGGAAGTTGAACTCAGGTCAGGTTGAACTTAGGTTAGTCAAGCACTCATAGCACACTACGGCTTGTTTCTCTCTATGTGCTGTCATGTTGGTCTGGCTGTTTGTTTGACCCCCTGAGAGCAAGATCTGAGTGTAAACAACCTGGTCAGCTGCTTTAATGCTTTGTTTCTGTATTTTTCTGTATTAAAGAAAGATATTCCATGCTTGAGAATGGACTTTTCAGTTTCAGCTTGGTAGTTTCGAAAAACTTTTTTCTTTACAAATTAATTACTAGGGATCGTTTTTCTTTGCTTTCGACTTGAAGTGATAATCAAAATTTTGAATCCAACGCTTTCATTTATCCAACCTTTGTTTAAAAGGCAACATGATACGTAAAGATTCAAAAAAGAGCGCACACCATGTGACATTAAACAAAATATTTTTTTTATATTTTATAAACAACCTATTTATATTCCATTCACATATTTAAAAACACTTAACAATCAGAATCAGAAAGGTTTTATTGCCATATGTGTGAACAGGTTCACAGCATTAAGAAATTGCTGCTGTATTTTGTGCAAACGTAAAAAAGCACTTCTAAGCATGCAATAAATAAAAATTTAAAATAAAAATGGGGTAAACAGATTAATATATACATGAGTACAGGTTATGACCAGTGTAAAATCAGACAGGTGCAAAAATATGACACAGGGTCTTGTGAATGAAACAGAGTGGGTGGTGGGAACAGTCTTAGGGTTATTGTTCATGAGTCCAACTGCAGAGGGGAAGAAACAGTTCTTATGTTGAGAGGTCCTTGTCTGAATGGACCGGAACCTCCTGCCTAAGGGGAACATCTCAAAAAGACTGTTTCCAGGGTGAGATGGGTCAGTTGTGATCTAACCTGCACACCCATGTGTCCTGGAGGTGTACAGGTCCTGTAGAGATGGGAGTCTGTAGCCAATCACCTTCTCAGTAGAGTGCACTACACTCAGCAGTCTGTGTTTGTCCCTGATGGTAGCTCCAGCATACCACACAGGGATGGAGGGAGTGAGGATGGACAGTGTAGAACTGCATCATCGTCCGTGCCGGCAGGTTAAATTTCTACAGCTGACTCAGGAAGTACATCCTCTGCTGGGCTTTCTTTAGGACGGGGGTGATGGTGGGCTCCCACTTGAGGTCCTGGGTGATGGTGGTGCCCAGGAAGCAGAATGAGTCCACAGTGGTGATGGGGGTGTCAGTCAGGATGTTGGAGAAGAGTGGGGCTGTGTGCTTCCTAAAGTCCACAATAATCTCAACTGTCTTCTGGGCATTCAGCACCAGGTTGTTGTGGCTGCACCAGGATACCAGATGTTCAGCTGCCATCCTGTAGGCAGACTCATCCCCGTCCAAGATGAGTCCAGTAAGGGTGGTGTCATCTGGAAACTTAATTAGCTTGACATACTGGTGGTCAAAGGTGCAGCAATTGATATACAGGGAGAAGAGCAGAGTAGAAAGAACACAACCCTGAGGGGAGCCGGTGCTGATGGTCCAGGAGTCTGAAACATTCTTTCCCAGCCTCACATGCTGCTTCCTGACAGTCAGGAAGTCAGTGATCAACCTGCAGATGGGATCAGGCACATTCATCTGGGAACGCTTGCCTAGGAGGAGGTCTGGAGGGATGGTGTTGAAGGCAGAGCTGAAGTCCACAAACAGGGTCCTGGTGTAGGTTCCTGGGGAGTCCAGATGCTGCAGGATTAAGTGTAGGGCCATGTTGATGACATCGTCTACAGACCTGCTGGCTTTGTAGGCAAACTACAGAGGGTCCAGGAGGGGTGCCGTAAGAATCTTGAGGTAGGAGAGTACGAGACAATCAAATGACTTCATGACCACAGATGTCAGAGCCACAGGTCTGTAGTCTTTGAGTCCAGTGAACCTTGGCTTCTTGGGGAGTGGGACTATTGTGGAGGTCTTGAAGCAGTCAGGCACACGACATGCCTCCAGTTAGGAGTTGAAAATGCCCGAAAACACTGGGGTCAGCTCATTTGCACAGTGTCTAAGAGTGGCAGGAGACACACTGCCTGTGCAGGTGACTTTACGGGCATCCAGGGTCTTAAACTGCTTCCTCACATCTGCTTCATGAATATAAAAGGTTGTAGCCACAGCTGTTTGAATTTAGGAGTAAACAAGGGTTTGTCGTTGTTATAACTCACCCTGGTGCGTGATGCGACAATGCTGTCCTCGCAGAAGTGGATATAGGAAGTGACAGTGACTGTGAACTCATCCAAGCTGTCAGAAGCAGCCCTCATTGCATCCCAGTCTGTAGATTCTAAACACATGGGAAGCTCCTTAGCAGCCTCTTTGCTCCACAGTTTTATAGTCTTCATGACAGGTTTGGAGAGATTCAGACTCTGTCTGTACGTGGGGATCAGATGGATCATCACATGGTCGGAATGTCTGAGTGCAGCACGGGGTACTGTGTGATAGGCCCTAGTTATTGTGCTGTAACAGTGATCCAGTGTCCTCTCATCTCTCATCAGGCATTTAATATCTATATTATATTTATATTTGGGAAGTTCCTGGCTCAGGTTGGCTTTGCTAAAGTCTCCAAGAACTCAAGAATGCTTTCTACACATATTATAAATTATTGATTGAATTGGTCCTAAAATCAAAGAAACAGCAAATTAATAATGGTAGAGGTAAATACTTAATAGATATACAGGGAAAAGGCTAATGTACCACATTCAGTTGAAGTTTTAAGAAATTACAGAAGACTGCAATTTTCACTCTTCTGGACCTTTCCATCTAGTAAAAGGGAATGTTAAAAGAATAAAAGTAAAGCAATTTGCATTATCCATTGAAATTAGAGCTCTGAAATGTTTTACAACTCAGGCTTAAATGAGCAAAACGTTTCCAAGGCCACTAAATCTAATCCACTCGCATACATAATGATCCTCACCAAAACAAGGAAAAACAGCGTTTCATTGTTGAGCACCAATTCAAGGTTGTTAACAAATGTCTGAAGGTGCAGCAAATTATCGTCTTTTACAACCAGGCCTTTATTCATTTTGTATCTTTGAAGCGATGTACTTCAACCGTCTACCAGTGTCACAGAAGTTTCTCCAGGTCAAATACTTTCAAACTAGTGTTGAGAAGGTGTTTTCACTCTAATTTAAAGGTTATCTTAAAGGAACAGACACACATTTAATTTATGACGCTGGGCTCTCTGAGCTCTCATTTCGCCTTCCCACGTGCTCGTTCATTTCTGTAAAAAGGAGCAATAAGAACAACAAACAACAATTATATATTTTAACAGCAAGACGTCGTTCGCTGGTCTCAGTTCTAGTAACTGAGTCCAGCTTTATCTCAGCATAAGGTTTTTATTTGAAACAAGAGTTAAAACGGAAACTCCTCCCACATAGATCTTCGTTCACAGAATGGTCACAGCTTCTTCACACAAGGCACACAGGATGTACCACATTCCTCTTGATTGTTCACTGTTTCTAAGTGTTGCCACATGCACTACAAAATTAAACCCTCATACAACATTTACAGAATTTCTATCTCTTCATGTCCCTCTCTTGATCTCTTAAAATAAGAGATCACCATATATAAGGAAAAATGTCAGGCATCACACTTATAGAATCATATCAATTTTGAGTCCATCTTTCTGGAACTTTTCGTATCAGCAGTCAAGTCATCTTGTTCTGGCCAGGAATTGTGGTCGTCCGGCTCGCTCTTCTATGACCTCAGGTGAGAGGTTGCCAGCACATCGCCTATATGCAGCTAAAGTGTATCTTTTCAGTAGCCTTGAGTTTGAAAACTCTAAGGACTGCACGCAGACCAGAGGATCGTTCTGCCCCATTTGGCAGGGGTCTCAGCTTCTTTTCCTTCAAACCCTGCTGCCCCAGCTGGGCAGCTCTGTGCTCCAAGCCGCCCTGCCACCTGATGGTGCAGGTGTGCAGAAGTTGGAAACCTCTCAGCAGAGGGTTCAAGTAGGTTGTGTGGTCTGCTCATTGCTGTTCTTCTCCCGCTCTGGCTTGCTGCTCCTGGATGTCCTCTCAGGTTCGTCCCGACTCCTCAGTGGGAGTGCATTGGCTCCAGCCTTTTTCTTTAGTATGATTACCTGAGAGATCGTGGTCTGGTTGGCTGCTGGTCTCTCACCTGGTCAACAAAGCCTAAAAGAAGAGCTCGCAACTAATTTGCTTTTTCCTATTTGCTTTATCCATAATTGTATCTAATTTAAGATTCATTTCTTATGCATTTGTCCCTTTTTTTTAATCAAATCCCTCACTCACCTCATAGTCTTAATTAGTGCCGCACTGATCGGCCGCACTAACACAAAATCAAATTATTATCCTGACTGCTTACAAACTAGGTCTATCTGTAGAAAAAGCTAATACTTTTGCTGTATGTAAATCACAAAAATCATCATTGACGCAAAGTGCACTCTAAAAATCCTGTATCAAAAATGAGCAACACTGGAACAACCTAGACCATAAAAAATATTTCTTCAAAATATATAGTAGAGGTTATAATGTAAATAAAAACTTCCAAACAAAGACTAAATGCATAAACATGCCACAAGGTAAGATGAATGGGTTGTGTGCTAAAACAACCAACCGCACAAAGGTGCCAAAACAGGATGGAAAACAGGAAACATCTGGTCTTTTTGGATTGTGGAAGTGGCATCATGAGCATGACAGACCGCTCAAAAGAAAAATACTTTGCTGCTTCAAATCTCAACCCGCAGAAAAGGATCAGTCTAATTTTATTCATTTACACTGCTAACAGCCTAAGTTCATTTAACCTATAGTTTTATAAGATTTTACCACATCACCGACTATTGTTATTCATTTTTCTGAGCTGATGAAGCCCAATACTTATAAAAAAAACTATAATTTCAACCTATTTAACCAAAAAACTGTTGAACCCTAAACAAATGCTGTTTTTTATTTTGTTTTTTCATTTATCTGAAATGCTTTTAATGAGACCAATTGAAAGGCTTTGTTTTGTAAAAAATTATTGAAATTTAAGTTCCCCTAGTGCCCAAGGATCTCCTCCCTTTTTCTGAAACAGAACTGTTTCAGAAACATCCAATTATATAAGTCTTCTGTTAATCAGGTGGGACTAGATCTGCAGCTTGTTACGGAAATAGGTTATAGTTCAATAAACACCTGTATTGTAGATTAATCTCCATGTATACAGTATTTAAGCACATTTCCTAGATCTCAGCTGCCATACATTTTAGAACTGCCAGGGAAGAATTAACAAAACCACTGAATCTATAATTTAATGTGTCCAATCATAACATGACCTTACCCACCTCGGTCCATGGGAAAAAAGATAATAGAACCTTATTTCAATCACTCCATAATTTGTTTTCAGGGGGGCATATCGGAGCCCAGATGGGACCATGAGGGGCTGAAATATCACGCCTCCTTCTTCTGCTGTGTCGGATCTCCTCTGCAAATACAAGAAAGAATGCTCTTTAAGTCTCAACAGAAGCACATCCACCATTCTCATTTTGAGGGTAATTGTGTCAGAGCCAAAATCCGCAGAAAATCAGCAGGTTGTCCATAGAAGAGTTCCCATCACATTCACGGTATGGAGCACATACTGTATATTTTTCCCATGTACCCAGACTGGTATGAAAGTGTGGTCAGATTTTTATCATTTTCAAAACAAATAAATCTTTGGTCAGGTTTTAAGTGTACTGGTCCAGCTTTAACTATTTAGATTAATCCCATGTCGTCCCAGTCTCCAATTTACCCTTACTTTTGTCATGGAAGTATACACATTTTTACCCATATAACTTCCTGTTCGTTCATTTACTTTACGCTCAGAATTTGTCAAATCCTGGAGAGGAGTGTAACATCTGGAAACAGATCATTAAGATTAGTGAAAGCTTCTACATATCTGGGTAAATGTCCTACAGAATATGGCATCTGAGAACAAACAAAACAGTTAATGTTTTATTTATTTGCTAGATATCTTGCATATTGTCACCATACACTAGTTTCAAATGGGTTTCTGTGTGTCCTTCTCTGAGTAAACCAAGAAAATAAATCAGCATTCTCATGTGCTGTACGTCATTTTTCTGTGAGTCCTAACGTTCCTATGGAATAACACCACCAAAAAGCTGTAAAAATAAAAGTACTAAATAGCAGAAAAACCAGAAAAACCTTCATCGTTACTATCTCTCCCTTCAAAAAGTCTCTATAGAAAAGTGGATCTCCTGGTACTCTTCACTGAGGTTGAGACAAGTAGAACCTAATGTATCTACCTCCCTTTGGAATCAGTCTTTAACCCCACTTTTCTTAGACTGCTTTCCCTATATCTAGTAATGATCTCTGCTTTTTACAATGGGTTAAGTGTATCTAACTCAGTCTCCACAGCCGTTGGTGTGGTCAAAAATACCTGGAATGGCCCCTTCCACCTGGGTGATGACCAATTTTCTGTTTACAGCCTTTAATCAGGATCCAGTCACCTACTTTCAGCTCACTTCTTCCTGTAGGAATATAGGATGTTCTGGCATATGATTAGTTTGCATTAATAACTCATGTGATTATCAGTATTTTGATCATGAAAACTCCCAGATCTTAATCAAATTGTTCTTTAGAAGAGAGTAAACCAATCTAAGGAATTCTATATCTCACCCATAGATTATTTCAAATAGAATGAGGCCAATATTCAAATTTGGTATTATATGCATTTATAATTTACCAGATCAAGACAATATCCAATTTTGTCCCGTTTCTTCCATCGCTTTTTTTTTTACATTTGCAACATTTTATCATAAAGTCATGAATCAGTTTGTGATTGTTCCTCTTATTTTAATATACCAAACTGTAGGAAGGATAAGGTCTCATCAAATTCGTTGAATTACTTGGTGTTATATTCATATATAACTTTATCATACCAAACAGTATCTCCAATTCTGTTTAGTCTTATCCATGGCCTTTCTTTATCTGCTTTTAGAATCCAATTGTCTCTTAAAAATTATCTATAATCTTTGTCCTATTTTATCAATTATTTCATTCATAAAATGTGTTCCGTTACCACTATAGATAATTTGTGGATATCAAATCTAGGCATTATTTCTCTAAACAACATTTTTGCAACAGTTAGTGTATCTAAATGTTTCACCGTTAACATTACAAATCCATTAGGAGAAATTATCTTTTCTTACCAAATAGAGCTTCTTCAGTACAGGCTTTGTTTGCTCAAAGCTGTTTCTTAATTTTATATGAGAAGCTTTTCTTTTTTTCCATGTCTGACACACTTCTTGTCCACAAACTAATCAGTTTGAAAATTGAATTGTCCGTAAGAAATGCTTTAATTAGTTTGCCACTAGAGGTCGCCATACCCCTGTTCCTCATTTTTGGCCAAATGCCAAAAACATTCAAAGTTCAATTTGAATCTTCTGTTAGCAATAATATGATTATTTTATCTTCATCTGATTACAAACTTCAGTTAAAACTTTAATTTTTCTTTTTCCAAGTAGAACAATTCTTTGGTAGCGTTCCCGTTTCAAGAGTTTTATGAAATCTAAAATTTGGATTTGGATTTTTTTTTTCTCTCCATCTGGCTTCACTAACTTCCTACCATTTTGTCAATGAGATAATCAGCAACTGATATTTCCATAACAAAACATCACATCTCTATTCCTTGCTCCCTGCTTATCTGCTCCTTCATAAAGATTCTACAAATTAGCTTATTGTTATGATTATATGTGGAAGAGTCTGTTGCTAGATGTCCAAAAACATGGTACCATTCTCAACTCAGATTGGGGCGAGGGCCGGCCACCTCTCCCAATCTCAGGTGTAGGTCCAGACATCTCTCTTGCTTAATCAGACCCTTAGTTTTGTCCCATTTGCAACAACTCCATTGAGTGTAAATATTGAAGTGCGCTTATACTAAGTGTGCTACTGTAACTAAAGTTGAATTTTGGAGTGCGTTACTACATTCTTTACTGCAGTAATCCCGTAACGAACATTTCTTCTCTTTTTTTCAGTCTCTAACCCAGCGCATTACAAGATTGTTTCCTTTCAACATGTATCTTATCTGTCATTAAAATGTTAGAAGCAAACATCTGAACCTGCCACTTGTTACAAAGAATAAATTCACGTAGCCACCCAGCTCCTACCCCACAAGACCTGTAGAAATCCGCCTGAATTTCAAAATAAAATCACTCTGCTCATAATCCGTCATTGTTAAACCATTTCTTTTCTACTATATGAGAGATCTCACAGACATCCCATGAACATCATTAAAAATATTAGCTAAGTTTTTTTTATTATTATCATAGAGTAAAAGTTGCCGCTGCACTTAAGAAATCCCAACCTTTTGTATGCAGAGCTGCACGCAGCTAAAACATCCCCCTCATTATCAGCTAGCGGGGGAGGTGTGTTCCTTCCCACCTGCCTTCCGGCAGTTGGATAACCTTTAACAATTTTGAAACGCATGATCAATTTGGTTTCAAACAAGTCTTTCTCAGGAAGTCCATTTTACCGGTTTCTGTCGCAACCCATCACAGTTGGTTTGTTTATTAAGAGAACAACTAACGACCCATTGTTGAGGGACAGGGGGAGGAGGTCTTGTTTATTATCAGAACAGCCCTACCTTAAGGGGAAGGGGGTCGCTTGTTTGAGATAATTCATTTAGATCACATTAAAGTTTACCTTACTCTTCATAGGATTTTTTAAAAAATATGGAAGTGAGTTTTCTCTTTTATTTTATTTTTCTTTTCGGCGGAACTTTAGGAGAAAACGAAGTTTAAAACATTTTTTATCCTCCCCAGTGCTAAGAAACACATCAGCTTCACGCATGAACACCTCCTTTTTCTCTTCTTTACTCCTTCCTGAGGAATTCCTTTATTTGAGACGCCAAATGTCTAATTCCTCAATTTTGATCTTTTTAATTTTATTTTATATCGCAACTACCAAGAAGTGCGCGAAATTACTCAGTCAATCGTCCTTCAAATTCATAATCTTTATTTAGTTTAAAGAAATGTTGTATTGTCTTTTCTCTTACATAAATTTTGCATCTCCTTTAAATCTGCTTTGCTATTTTTTCCCCATATTTCGATAAGTTACATTTTGTTTCTCAATCCACGAGCTGATCCCACTCGGCCTTCTTCGTGTCCAACACGCAAGCTTTCAGTAAGAAGCGTCCTAGCTTACCTTAGGGCCGGCCACACCCTCAGTTTACCGACCCGGTCGGCGTCTATTTAACTCAGCAGAAACAGAAATCAACATTTTCTGGAGAACTACAGACAGAACATACTTTTAGATTAGTCAATTTTGCGCCTCGTGTGTCAGCGCTTACCAAATAACTTCAGGCCTGGGTCACTTCCGTCCTCCAATCTCCAGTATCTGCCGATCACAACAATTTCCTAACTCACGTTTTCCTTTGCTGCTCCAGAAATCACGTCGGGGTCACCATTTTGTTGAGAAGGTGTTTTCACTCTAATTTAAAGCCTATCTTAAAGGAACAGACACACATTTAATTTATGACCCTGGGCTCTCTGAGCTCTCATTTCACCTTACCGCGTGCTCGTTCATTTCTGTAAAAAGGAGCAATAAGAACAACAAACAACAATTATATATTTTAACAGCGAGACGTCGTTCGCTGGACTCAGTTCTAGTAACTCAGCATAAGGTTTTTATTTGAAACAAGAGTTAAAAAGGAAACTCCTCCCACATAGATCTTCGTTCACAGAATGGTCACAGCTTCTTCACACAAGGCACACAGGATGTACCACATTCCTCTTGATTGTTCACTGTTTCTAAGTGTTGCCACATGCACTACAAAATTAAACCCTCATACAACATTTACAGAATTTTTATCTCTTCAGTAGACAGATTGTTTTATGTTCCGATACAAAAGAAAAATGTAACGAAGGTTTGAAAATTATAACTTTTCAAGTTGAAAACTACAGTGATGTTTGCAGATCAGGTCACATTTGGATGCACAGATAATTAAAACCAGTATGATTTACTGTCTCTTTGAGAAGAATAGAACAATGATAGTTTTCTTTTTTATTTTAAGAAAATGTATGCACACTTTTGTAACATTATAACACTTTACAAAGGTTATTTGAGGTGCAAATCATCACAAAATATTAAATTAAAATTATATAGGGTAGGAACTTTCTTACATTTTTTCGGCTGAGATATTTGCGAGGAAATTATCTACCAACTTATTTACTGAGTTGGAGTTGGGAGATGAGGGTGTCATGATGCTCTATTCACTCCCTCTCCTAATCATCGTCCTCACCTGTGTCTCCCATCACCACACCTCATCCTCCTTACCTTCTGCCTTTAAAATCCGTCACTACCTTTCAATTAGCGCCGGATCATTGTGTAGATGTCTCCATGGTGTGTTGTCCTGCTGTTTCCCGTCCTGCTCGTCCGATGTCCTGTCTCTGTTCCTGCCGTCGTCATCATCATCCTCACCTCCTCCACCACCAGCACTAATAAACACCCATCCATCGGCTTCTGCGTTTGGGTCCATGCACCCCACCACCGCACTTCCTGACAGAATGATCCAGCCATAAAAGATGGACCCAGCGGAAGCCAAAGACCCTGAGGTCCTCTGGAGTCGGCTGGACAAGATCGTCGGCTTCACCTGTCCCTTGGCTCGCCTCACCGGAGCAGAGGATTTCCTCCTGGAGACTCTCCCCTGGTCCATCTCCCTCATCAACCCACTTGATGTGGAGGAACTGAGGGAAGTCTTTCAATCAGCCGAGGAGCAGATGTCTCGAGATGGGAGGCGATCAGCTCCCTCAGCTCGAGACGGCGGAAATTCCACCAACGTCGGCTGCATCTCCGTGATGCAGCCGACGCAGATGGATCTCCTTGGGCTCCTCACATAAGCGAAGACAAGCTGTTTGAGTTTTTTTTATGGGGACAAGATGGCCTACCTCCGCTCCAGGGGGGATCCAGCGCCCCGCCGCAGATGGCGACGCCGTCGAGGTAGAGCCGCTTCTGGGGTGGAAGTCCGAGCTGTCCGCTCGCCTCCGGTCCTCCCTGCAGCGATCTGCGCACCGGCTCCGCCCAGTCCCTCAGCTCTAAGAGCCAGTCTCGGTCTCAGCCTCCACCATTCTCGTGGTTTTCCTGGCCATCTAATTGGCTGCTCTCCAGCATCTGGCATCTCCCCAGAGGTCAGCTGAGTCCCCGGAGAGGGTCAGGGAGGACCCATCTCTGCCGCTAGAGCTCCCAGGGAGGGTCAAGGAGGACCCATCCCCGTCGCTAGAGCTCCTAGGGAGGGTCAAGGATGACCCGTCCCCGTCGCTAGAGCTCCCAGGGTGGGTCAAGGATGACCCGTCCCCGTCGCTAGAGCTCCCAGGGAGGGTCAAGGAGGACTCGTCTCCGTCGCTGAAGCCTCTTCGCCGCAGACTGCTGTCGGCCGTGCTACCAGACTCTTCTCAGCTGGCCAGGCCTCTTCGTCGCCGCCGACCAGTCAAGCTCCTCAGCGGCTGCCTGGTCCTCAGAAGAGGACCACCGGGACGTCCGCCAGAACTCATCCCGGCAATGGGACATCCATCCGGCTGTCTGCCGGATCTCCAGGTCCTCACAGGAGGACCACCGGGCTGTCCGTCCGACCGCCATCTCCAGTGTCCTCAAGGGCTGCCCTCCTGGCCGTCGGATCATTGTGTAGATGTCTCCATGGTGTGTTGTCCTGCTGTTTCCCGTCCTGCTCAGCTGATGTCCTTTCTCCGTTTCTGCGGTCTTCATCATTATCATCACTTCCTCCACCACCACCAGCAGCCCTAATAAACATCCTTACACCTTTCCTCTGCTTTTTCGTTTGGGTCCATGCACCACACCACTGCACTTCCTGACAGAGGGGGATGTGGTGAAAACGTAAATACCTGTAAAAGTTTCAACTGAACTGTCCCCTAGAAAATGCTTTTTTACAGTTATCTCACTGTGGCTAGATTAGCAGAGATGGTACTTTCAAAGAAAACACAGAAATGGTCAGTGCAATATCAATTACCGAGATGTCAGATATATTTAAACCTTTGCAGATAATTAATTCCAGAGTGTATCCTCTATTGTGTGTTGGTTGTTTGACATGCTGGGTCAGGTCAAAATTGTGAAGAATGTCACATGTTTTTGCTAGTCTATCCTGGGGGTTGTCAGTGTGGATGTTGAAGTCCCCCACAATGATTAATAGGTCATAAACGATACATATTACGGAAGGAAGGTCACTAAAATCATTTAAGAAGTTAGAGTTAAGTTTTGGGGGTTTATATACATTTAGAAATAGAGCTTTTTTAGGCTCATTTATCTGGGTTGCTAGGTATTCAAAAGAGTCATATGTGCCTAGGGATAACTTTTTAAAGTTCAATGAGTTATGAAAGATTGTGGCTACGCCTCCACCTCGTCTGTGTTTCCTGTTCTTGCTTAAAAAATTTTAATTTGGAGGAGTAGGTTCTATAAATACTGTTGTGACAAGGAGTGAGCGAATTTTGTCTTGTTTACATAACAATCAATAATTATGATCAATAATTTATTATTAATATAATTATTGATCAGGTTTAAGTTTAATCTATTAATATTAGGGGCACCACTTCTGTATTAGAAGACCAGACATCCAGTCTCTTCTTGAAGGTGTACATTCACACGCTGTGGACAATAATTGTACGCATACACCATTTAATCACAGAAAACTTCTCTTTAAGCTGAGGGGAATATATAAAGAAAATAGATCAACCTTACAGCCAAAAACATTTCGTCAATAATTCCCATTTATTCCAAAGCATGCAACTAACTACTACAGATCTTAGAAAACCAATAATATGTGAAAATTAATCAACACAATAAACACGAAGGGGATCAGGGACGAACAGACGCTCCCCTTTCACAGGGAAGGGGAGGTGAGGTTTGGTTCAGAAAAGGAGGTGGCCCTCACGCCACGGGGCTCAAGTAGGAGTTAGCCTGTGGGGAAAAGGGTCATAAACTGAGCCCCGGGCCAAGATGGAGGACAGCACATGGAGCATAAGGAGACAAATGGCATAAAACTAGCTTTGGCTAAAATGGGCAGAGCACATGGTCTGTACTGTCCGTGTGGAAGGCCACAGCTTTAACTAACAGACAAAGAACAATGGAGTTAACCTTTCAGCTAACAGACCAGCTAACACAGGTCGGACCGAGCCCGACTCTGCCGACCAGGTGATCAGAGAGTGAGAGAGTAGAACAATAAAGAGAGAGAAAGAAAAAGAGTGGGATCCGCTCAGCATAAAAACCAGTTTTAAAACACAGCAAATAATACAGCTCACAAACTTGTGCGTGCGGCGACGTTAAATGAGCCAACAGGTACAGCGCTTAAAAAAAACTTTCAGCCAACAATGAACGAGATCTAACTTGTTAAGAACTCAATTTTCTTTATTTTTCTGCCCAGACACAAGATTAGCATAAATGAACCAGTTCAGTCCTACTTTTCTTTGAGGAAAATCCAGTCCACAAAGAGGGGAGCAAAATGTGTCCGTAGTTGAGCAAAAAAAGAAGAAAGACCCTGCGCAGGATTTTAGGACTATGTGTCCCAATGGCAGGCCTGGCGCCTTCCAGGTCGACGTCATAAAGAAATAACCCAAGCTGGATGCACAGACAGCAGTGGGCACTTCAAAGCTTTGAAATGAGAGTTCTCCCCGATCCATGTTGGAGTCACCGCTAGGAATGCTGGGAAATGCGATCTGCTCAGTCCATCTGGGGACAATGGCTTCCCGTCGTCCAACAGTCTGTTCAGTTAATTTGTGGAAAATGGATTCCCAACAATACAGATGTTTCATTATTTACGTCTAGCCAAGTTTCTGATAAAAAAAGGATGTGTATATTATGTTCAGGGATTAATTCATTGATTAGGAATGACTTTCCTGATAAAGATCTAATATTTGATAAAGCTTACTTAAGTGGTTTGATGATCAGTAGCTGAGCCGGGAGTAGAATTACTTTCCGGTTCCGTTCTATATCAGATGTCTGTTATTACCAGTTGGGGCATGGGCAGAATGCATCCAGTGTTGGTCCCAGAAGCCTGATGTAGTCCAGGTGTTGGTGTTAGTTGTGACCCAATTCTAATTTGTGCTTTCAGTCTATCTAAGAAATCTCTAAACAGAGAGTCATTAGGTGTCGATGGGTCTGATGACACTGGAATACGTGAAGAACACTTTGTTGAGCGATGTACATCTTTGCTCGCTGCTGGTGTGGTAGGAAGTGTTTGTTCTCTGTCAGTCCATGCAGCTGTCTGGGCTGGTGATGTCACTTGATGTGTGTGGGGAAATGTTTGTTCTCTGATAGTATCCAAGGGCCGTGTTTCAAGCTCAGCTTTCGGGTGCTTTATCAAGTGCTTATTCGGATAACAGAAAATATTTGAGGTCAAGAGTCTCAGTCCAGCTCTGTTAAGATAACTTTGATTTATCTTGAACAAGTGGTTTGGATATCCAAATATTTTAAAGTTTTTAATAAATGGAAACGATTTTACAGCAGGTTTTCTCTTCAACCATTTATGGAGCATGCAAAGTATACTGTACCTTTCATCATTTCCTTCAGGGACTGGTCCACAAATAAAGATGTTTATGTTAAGTCCATCAAGTCTCTGTAGCAGATCAAAAAACACAATTTTCAGAATCTCTGATTGTTTTTTGGCTACATCAGTTGCACCTGTGTGGATAACAAACTTTTCCAGTTTATGGTGTTGTTCTAAAATTGTCTAGATTTTTTCTGATATTTCTCTCACTGTGTTCTTGGGGCAGCTGATAACACTAGTGTTCTGGCTACAAATATCTTTGATACCATTAATTGATCCATCATGTATGATGAGAACTATTGTTGGGGGGGGTTCTTGCTTTCTTATGTGTCCGCTTCATGTGGATGGATTTCTCCTGGTGACCTTGACTGGTCCCAGGGGCTGCTAATCTGTTTCTCAACAGTATTCCAGGGGGAGTGATATCTCTTGTTTTGGGTTGCAGTTTCTTTTGTTTCTTCTTTCTCGGAGCAGAGAAAGCTGGTGTAGATTCAGAGTGCTTTAAAGCCAGCCAGTCTTCGTCAAACTGTCTGTCTGACTGACCATGAGCCATTTATCATTGAATGGGCAGAAACTGCTGTCCAGACCTGAGACATACCCAAAAACAACTGTAATTGCAGAAAGTAAAATGTCTTACTAGAGGCTAGGTGAAAACAAATACATGCCACACCTTTCAGATTTATATTTGTAAAAAAAAGAATAATAAAACAACTAAACCAACTTCCTTTTTCTTTTACTTTATAGTTATGCAATACATTGTGTTGGTCTTTCACACAAAGTCACTATAAAATATATTGTTTGCGGTTGAAAGGTGAGAAGATGTGGAGACCTTTATTGGATATTAAGGCACTGTATGTCAAATGTATAGTAGACCAATCACACAATGATGTACTTGTAAGTATGATGTCACTTTGAAGTGAGTATGTATGCATTAGAACTTTACATTAGCTAATTTGTTAGTTTATACAGAACAGGTTTATTTTTCAGTGACAGGGCAATCTCTATTGGATTCAAAAGAAGCAAGAAATAGTAGGAAGCGTCGGAGAAGGGTGATAGAGCTTTAAAGTCAGGAATATGTCCTTGAACCCAGTTAGCTTTGTAATGTGCTTTAAACATTTTCTTCCCAGAGCAGAATCGGGTTTTGGAGGTAATATGCATAACTTTTACAACACATTTTCCAAAGTCAGATGAGGTCTGAGGGGACTTATCACCTCTGTTCACCCTATCCTCTTGTCTTACCTGTCTAACAATAACAGCAAAAACAAGATGTTTTGTTTTATGCACATTTACAGTAATAGCATCACAGCAGGCAGTTGTGTCAGTGCTACTTACCATCATCTCCTCTCCCAGTGACCATAAACAAGCAAAGTGTCACACCTGAGGCACAGGGACCATAAAAAGAACCAATCTAAAAACCAGTGTGCTCTGAACAAAGTGCTTCACTTTGACAGTCTGTTCTCTTTGTAATTACCACATCTTACTTGGGATCATTAAATATTCAACTTCCATCAACTGTGAATGCTCCCGCTTCGGTGTTCCAGTCACAGCCGTTTTCACACAGAGCTTGGTAGGGCACCATTTTATATTGTTTTTTTCCCATGTGGCACTGCTCACAGTTAAAACTTACCTTTACCTTACGACAACTTTCCCTATGTAACTTCACTGTATGTTTCCCTTAGTTTTTGAGTCTGTTGTGTAAGCTGTCCTCTCTTTTGAATTGCAAACAACCTCTTTGCTTATCACAAAGCAACTAAGTATTGAAGTGAGCAGAAAATCACATCTATCCCACAGGATTATGTCTGAGAATGACAAAGCTTGGGCACCATTTGGGTTAAATCTATCTGATGGTCATTAATTTAATAAGAGAAATGGTTCAATTCAAAGTACTAAGCTTTATACATCCTTTGTATCTTTAAAAGCAGACAGAATACCCACCTAATTCCAAATGTTTACGGCACAAACCAGTGAACAACAAATTAAAAAGGTTAAAAGGGTGGTAACCGAATTCACAACTAATTTACCGCAACATACCCAAGAGAAGGAGATTTTACACCTTCTAATGAGCTTGACAAACCATTTTACTTTCACTGTTAATAAACTATACTATATTGCCAAAATGTTTTTACTCACTTATCCAAATCAATGAATTCAGCTGTTCCAACCACTTCTATGGCCTAAGATATATTAAATCTAGGCATACAGACCACTTATACAAACATTTGTGAAAGATTCTGTCGCTGTAAAGAATCCCCATGTCTGTTATCTGTACCCCAGGGTAACTCCAGATTATGAGTCTATCCCTCTTCAGAAGATTGGTTCTAGAGCATTATTTGTGTGTGGAGGTGAGTCCAGCTATATTTAGCTGGCTACAATCAAACTCACGTATGAGCTCCAGCTGCTTTTCCACCAACAAGCTGACATTCCCCATTCCCAGAGTCAGTTTATGTTGCCAGATATTCAGTTGCCTTGATTTCCCTTATTGCCTTGCAACTGTTTAAAAAAAGTTAATAAAATGCTCAGGAGTGATTAATAGGGCTTTATATATGTATGGGCCATTTGTTACAATTACATTTGGCTATAAGTACTCTACCCCATTTTTTGTTACTTTTGATTCACAGTAGGACTGCATTATATTAGGCAAACATGCAATTACAAAATCATATTCAGACATTGTAATTGTGATACTGGTATTGAATGGAATGGATTCCTCATTATTCTCTACATTTTACATCATTACTGTGTCCCCACCACTTTCTGTGATCTTTTCCCCCTCTTGATTACTATATTTTTCAGGCATAAGAACGAGAAGTGTAAAAGTCTGTTAGACTTGCCAAATATATTATTTGCAAGAGAAAGTAAATACATGGCACTTGGAAGAAATTATCCTATCAAATATTGCATGAAAACATTCTTCTGCGATTTTGCACAAATTCTGATAATGATTGTGATTCAATTTATTGTATATCCTCCAACATGCAAAAGAGCATGGTTATTAGACATTTTATTATTTAGGTTGACCCAATAAAAATTAATTTTGATTACATTTAAGGAATGTTTTTTAATGACCAGAACAGTGGATGTTTTTCATGCTCATGGGACGATTGTTATGAAAAGAATCAATGTGTGTGTCAGACCTAAACTCCTGATTATCGGGGCTTTTGCTGGTTTGAGACTCTTTTCTAATTTGGGATGCTGTTGGTTCGCTGCTTCTGACAGTAATTAAATTAGCTTCTTGTGACTGTGTTTCCAGATCAATGCCGTTTTGGAATCCAAACCATAAAAACGAGCACTCGAATACTGAATTTACTACATCAATGTAATGTGGTCTGCATTGTAAAACTGGGCCCATCTGCAATGTGTTTCAATTTAATTTTGTTATGTAATTAATTTCTATAATGGCTGTGTCAGGAGTCAGTGGAATGAGGACCCAATTGCAGCCAGGCAAAGATGAAAAACAATGTTTATTACAGTTCGGATTGACGAACATAAGGAACAGACATATGACTGACGAGGAACTAGCGGAGAACTGAAGACACAGGCGACCATGTCAACACACACCAGGGTAATCAGGGATCAGGAAACAGCTGGGAGAAATCACAAGGGTACATGAAAAAAAAATCATGCAGGGAAACATCATGACAGGCTGAAAGGTTTATATATATATATATATATATATATATATATATATATATATATATATATATATATATATATATATATATATATATATATATATATACATAGTTTATTTTCTTTAAATTTACAGTATTTTTTTTTCTACTTTTAAAAAACGCAAGGTTAGACCTGTGTAGACCTTCTGATGCTTCCTTGATTGTGCAGACATGCATTTGGAGGAAGGACCAATGATGAGATTTCAGGATATTTGAAGACTTTTTTTGGGAAGCTAATAGTCTACTTTAAAGGTTAACTGGCTTGGACGACCTTGGCATGTTGGTAGTGGTTTTAAATTTATTATACTAGAAGAATGTTTTCCGTACAGTGAAATATGTTATTTCAGATCATTTTTAAGATCACTTAAATATGTTAGCAGACTCATAAGTTACTACAGTCACCTTTTCGAAGGCCTTAGCTCTTTTGCTTTCAACATGGTGTTAAGGGTTCACTTTAATAGTCAGAAGCATAAAACCAGCAAACCGAATGTCTGAGGTTTAAACAGGGTAAAACCCATTTAAAATGTTCCACAATGGTGTTCTAATATTGTGCACTTAAATAAATATGCCTGTGTGTAATATTAGACATTTTATGTTGTAATAAATGTGGGAGTCATCTAATTTATTCCTGAACAGAAAATGCCTTTTTTATTACATTTTACCTGAAAATGTCATGTGTTTATTTAAAATACTTGATTCGTTTGTATTGTTAAAATGTATACTAAATATTATTATGAGCAAATATGCAAGAAAAACACAGACTGTGGTAGAATGTCCAATTTATTCATATGACTGCATGTTACCTCATGGATTATGTGACCACCCTTTGGTCAATTTTGAAACCATTGTACTGTACAAATGTACTGTACAATTTCTGGACACTTTTTTAGGTATTTTAGATGTTAGGAAGAAACAGTGCTTCCTTGTGAAGATAGGAAAATCTCGATTTTGCACACTGTAATATTGCTTTTGTTCTAAAATGAGATAAAATCTTTCTGCATTAAAGCATCTCCACAGCATAAATGATCAATTTAAAAACAGTAATAAGAATAAAAAACATAAAAAATTAAATCTGTTACAAGAATATTGTATTAAAACCACAATGAGGGCGGGAAAGCAATGCCTACATTTCTATTACCTGTAATCAAAATGTACTTTCTGTTAGTAAGTTGCAAGGAATAGATAAGACATTACAGCAAAGAAACATTTTAACAGATCGTCATACGATGCCTGTGTGTGCTATGCCTGTAATTCTTAGATGAAACCAAAAGTAAAACAAAGAATCATGTCAGATCTGCCTTCTTCTCATTTCAGTGCAAGAACATCAGTTTGTCTTGACTTGTTTTAATCAAAATCAAACATAAAGAGAGGACAGTCAGCATAAGATCACAATCAACCATGCAATTGGGAGCTGTTATGCAATCATTGATTTTCTTTTTTTTGCAGATTTAAGCAACAAAACTTCTTTTTGTGTCTTCCTAATCAAATTAGTCAACTTTTGGAGTCAGTGTCACGTGTATATAACCACTTGTGAACAAACCAATTAATTATGTGCAATGAAGACAATGAATCACAGAGCCTTCTTTTTCAAAAATGCATGTGGATAAGAGATGTGCACTAAGTGTTCTTGTCTTGTCCTTTCAACAGATTTTCAAAACCTAACCTGTGGATTTCTGAAACTCCTACAATTACCATGAGCCACTCAGTTGATTTTATCATTAATGCTGTTTTTTCATGATGCTTTTTGTTGTTGGCTTCTGAAGGCAGTTGGTTGCACTGGGTTTTATTTGTGAAAAACATGGAAAACCAAATATTCTTTTAATCTCACTTTGTGTTAATCTATTAAACCAAATCTCAGTAAATTATTTTGAAGCTGTTGGCTGTAACTGAACACGTTGGTAAGGCAGTGTAAGCTCAATGCATGTACAGGTTTAGTTAACTGTCCCTTATGACCCATTGTTGTGTCTTTTAAACGAAACACATTGCTCCATATTATGATAAATTATGCAGCTTATGTCCTAAATAAACACATTTTTACTACAAATGCAGATGAAGCTGTTTATCCCACATAATCATACGGGGAAATAAGTGGCTGTGTTGTGCTAATCATTTTAAGTGCAGCATTTTAAAAAGTTACACTGCACTGCAGTTTTGCATCACATTATTTAAGTACCTCTCTCACTCACGCCATCCTTTTTCAAATATCCAGTATTTAATAGGTAAAGCTTTAACGGAAGTAATTAATCATTTAAACCAAACAATTAAATTGGCATTTAAGTTTGGGCATTAAAATTTATTTTAGCACATAATGAATGAAAAGGAATAAAATCTGCTTTCCCTATTGTAAGTGTCCTTACCAGAGTTCATATATAAATTTATAAGTACTGGAAAGGTTTGTTATACAAAAGAAAGTGAGGGCTGGCATTTAGTTGACACAGTTGCATATGGAAGGCTTTTGCTTTATGTGTTTACGGGTAAAATAGATTCCTTCAAATTTAACTTTGAAATAGGAAAAGCAAAACATTGCTAAAATAGCACAAAGCAAAAATGTTGGATAAACACTTTTCCTTTTTTGTCTTTCTTTCGTCATTTTCTATCTAGGTGTAATCCCTTTATTTACAAATCACAACCACTTTTTGAACTTCATTTTCTGTTAATATTCTCTCTAATTTTTCTCAATTTCCCATTTCTCTTTTCTTCTCCCCTGCTATGATGAGAAAATGATTGCCGACCCACAAAAAGAATGCTCATCTACTTTGTTACACAGGTGAAAAAAGGCAGGTTATTCTATCACTGTTCTCTCCTGGCTCCAGAGGAACAATGCAAAAGTAATAATGACGATCCTTTTATTTTTATTTTTTTCCAAGATAGAATAACAAGAAACCCATTTAACATTAATCTGTCGTTTAGGACGGTTGTAGCGTGGGTTGTGCCAGCAGAGCCCGACTGGAGGACGAGAGAATGCAGAATTGAAAAGCTAGTCATGAATAAATACAACAACACATTTTTTCCTTCTCCTTATCGAGGTTTCCCAGAGAGAGGTGGGCAAGGAAGCACACTGATTACTGCATGTGCTGAAGACTCTCTGAAAGCATATGTCTCGTTGATAATAGGGCACATAAGTGCATGAAGTCATCATACAAAGCTATTGAGATTGGTATACTGGCTCATAGCACTGTCTTTATAACATAAATGTGCTGCTTATAATTCTGCCTGTATTTGGTCATAATGTTGTATGACTCCATGAAGACCTTGAATACTCAGCCTAGTTTTTTGATTTTTGGATTTAGATTAGCTCCTAGTCCTTTCTTGCATGTTGCTTAGTACATAAACACATACTGGCTTACAGGGTACCTACTTAATACGTTTTAATTTACATTTCCCCCATAGATGCCAGCTTAAAATAAAAGAAAGGAATAATAATATTTTTTATTGAAAACACTCATTTTGCAAAACAATGCATCCCAATAATGCCTGAGTGCATCTGCTCATTGCTATGATGATCTCCTGCCGTGTCCGAGAGGCTTAAAAGCTAACTGTACTTTATGGAATTGAATCAATAAAAACAGAGGAAGGGCGAAATGACTCAGGTAAACATGTGGAAACAGCATGGAGCTGGAGGATGAATTGTTTCAAATAATGATGGTGTTTAATGCTCAGCCAGGTCTCTTTGTGGAATGGGCTAATACGGGGCTTTACAGTGCCTCCTCTAAGGACTATTCTCAGCACAGCGTATCACTCATCGCCTTCTCCAGCCTCTCGGCACACTTTCACAAACACACATTTGCAGGCGTTCCCACGCGCCCAACTCAGGTATTCTCTGGTTGTTCCTGTTTTTGTTTGCCTTCCTGGCAAAGTGGAAAACTGCTGGAATTCAGTACTATGAAGAAAACTCATACGGTACTCCTTACACCCTATCAAGCAGACAGGCAAAAAAAAGTTATTGGGTTTCAGGTCACTGTCATTTCTGAATGGTTGTAAGCAACTGGATAACATAGTATCTACAGGGAGAAGTGTATGAATACCAAGCAGATGAGATGACATCTCACTTACATCAGTGTCTCTCTGATTGACACACCTGGATGGTGAGGCAGACTGTGTGCACATAAACACAATTTTATTGCTCTGGAATAGCCTGTCAGTTTGACTGATTTCATATACACCAAAATTCCCTTCCTACTAGTACCAGGGAAAATCTTAGTCATGTATGTGTTACATCTAGGCTTTAACATTAATATTCTGTATTAATTCTCTGTAAAGCCTACAGATGATCCAAAAGGCTGTAAGTACAAGCTTAACTTAAAGTGGTATACAATCTCTGCATCTTCTGTTTAATTTTAATGTGATTTATGGTAATTAAATGTAAAAATAATAACTTATGAAACTGACTTGCACAGCAATCTCATTCTAGTAGGTGTTTAATAAAGGAGGCTGTTTGTTAGCTAGAGTTAAAGAACCAGGTCAATTTTAGATTTTTCCTGTCCAGAGTGCCCATTCAACAGAACATTGCTACCCAAATGTTACTTCCTCAAAATTACCATGTTGACAGTGCTGATGCTTCAGTGCATACCACAATTGATATACGCAGCTCCTTCAAAAGAGAAATTCAGTAGAGAAGCTTGAGAAGGTTTAATTCACAGCTATCTACAAAATTTGTTTCTTACAAAATGTATGGCATCCTGAACGCCATTGCCATTCACTGAGTTGCGTCTCTATTTTGTGTGTACAGCCCATTATCATGTAAAGGAAAAAGGATATGTGCCGCAGGCTGTAAACTGATTTGTAATTAAGAAATATTTATTGTATCTCCAAGACAAATTCAACTTTCTCTCTTTTTAATATAAAAAATGATAACAAGGAAAATGTGATTACTTAAAAAAAAATTTTTTTTATTAAACATAATTCAAAGTACATTGAAACAAAAAATGTAATGAGCTAAAGTTGCCAACAATTACTTGCACTATTAAATTTCTGCTAAAGTAAATCCCAGTAGTGCATTTAATATAAGGAGTTAAAATTCTCTTATAGAAGCTCAAACGTGTTATTGGGATACAAGCAACAGCATTGATATGGTTACCATCAAATTAGTCAAATTCCATTATCTCTCTACAAACAAAAAAGTTTAAAAAAACAACTAATTCATTTGTTATTTCATATATATCAAAATCTATACAATGAAACAACTGCACTTGTCACACCTAGGAACACTGAAATTAAGTCAGCATGAGTCCTTGGTTAGCTATGTCTCTTTCCAACCCTGCAACCAGAAACTCAATGGTTGCCATTTACTTTACAGGCCATTGTTTGCTGACAGTCCCTACCACTTCTATAAGTGTTTTATACTTAGAGAGGCAAGACAGATCAAGGACAGCTGCAGCAAAATCACAGCTTCATCACCTGTACAGAAGGTTAGCTTCCGAGAACTTCCAGTATATTTAACTGGATTTGAAATATTGCTATGGAGGAATTGCTCCTCCTCCACATTGAGAGAAGCCAGTTGGGGTGGCTCGGGCATCTGGTTAAGATGCCTCCTGGACGCCTTCCAGGACACACTGGAGGGATTAGGTTTCTCGGCTGGCCTGGAATTCCCCCCCAGAGGGGCTGACACAAATGGCTGGGTAGAGGGAAGTCTGGGTCTCTCTGCTTAAACTGCTGCCCCCATGACCCAACCCCATATAGAGCTCCAGGAGTTGACGTCACTTCTCCCAGCATGCAACAGTTGAAATCGAATGGGCACCATTGTGGCAGGCAGTTATTTGCAGGTAACCCAAACTTAGAAACAGTGATTATGGTGGAAACCTGGCTAACTGAGTTAAATTTAGAAACCTGTTGTGCCCCAGGATGCCATAACAGATGCGAGATAAGGGAAGAGCATTCTATAGGACTCCCAAGGATCCAGAACACAGAAAACGATGGATCATTGCCGTGAAACGCACTAGCGATCAGGCAAAAATGAAGCTGTTTCATTTAGTCTTTGGGATGGATTTACCTGTAATTCAGATTTAATACCATTTGTTTGATAACTCCTCTTGTAACAATAAGGGATGCAAATTAAAAGCTCTCTGTTTCACAATGATGCCTTTAGAAATAAAAAATACTTGAAATATTTCCTGAGAATAATGAACACAAAAGATGTTGCACACAGACATAACCTAGCTACTGCCCGTTGCTCATGGTAACTAAAATCAGGACAGGTCTCCACTTACCCTCCCGGTGACAACAATGCGATCCTTTGCAGGAAGATTCCAGATCTGGATCCTGTTAACAAACCCAGATTATATCCCTCCAGGCTTTTATATGCTTTAAGCAATTCTCCAGAGTAGGACGAGAGAAAATTGATCAGGAAATTGTATATTTTAGGGCAGAGACGTCATTGTCCCCAGCAATATTTATGATTGACAGTTTTGTCCCTACCACTTTTAAAAACCTGATGCTGTTTTCCTGTTGTCTTTCTGCAAAGATGCTGCAGAATTCTTAGCAGTGGATATGTCGAGGTTTTAAAAGACTCATATTCCGCTGCAAACAGGGCAGAGTCCTGCAATGTAGCGGGTACCAGTTTCTAGATTGAAAAATACCCAGATAAATTTCAAGGGTTTGGCAGAGGTTTCTTTACTGTGGGTGAAAAAATATTTATGTAATATTTTTGTTTAAGACTCCCAAATAAAATCGTATTGTATGTGTTTGTGGAGAGAGCATGCCAGAATATTCCCCCAACTTTGCGCTGACAGCGGAATGTTCTCGCTATCTAGGCATCCTGTGCTGCCAGAGAGAGATTTTTCTGAAATTTATGAAAACTGAAATTTATTTAATGCAGAGATTGCTGTGCAGAAACAAAAAGTGTACACAGTCCCTGACTTTAACTGAGTTCTCTGCTCCTGATTCACAAATCCTGCCGCAGTAAAGTCTCTCTGGCAGCGTTGAAAGCCTAAATAGCAAAAATATTCCGCTGTCAGCGCAGCATTGGGGGAATTTTCTGGCATGTTCTTGCCACATATCACAATAAATCAACACAATCCTCTTTGGGAGTCTTAAACAAAACATTAAAAACAATTATATGTTCTCACTCGCAACCCACCCGCATTTAAGAAACGTCCTCCCGGACCTTTGAAATTTAATTGCAAATGTTTATGATGTAAAAACGTTATGTGGGTCACCAATGGGTACCCGCCCCGTTGCAGGATTCTGAACTATAAGTTCAATTTGAAGTTTCTCTGCACAGAACTGCAAGGGTTGCAAAGGGAACATGTTTCATTGTTGCACATAGTCTTCTAGGGCGAGTGTATATAGTCAACATTGTTCTTTGTGCTATGGTGTGGATTTTAATGAAGCCAGACACGCCAACAGCCTATTGATGGTTTTCAGTGTCGTCTGAAAAACAAAACACATAAGCCTATGGCTTTCAACTTTTATTGATGGAATACAGATGCGATTTACAACACCTGATTATACACTGCAGTGCATAAACGTGAAATGGATTAATATTCATAGACCACATGAATAATTAATAATTGTCCCCAGCCATCTTCAAACCACATTTAAGTTTATGTTTATTGTCCCCAGGAATTTTACAAACAAACTGACACTCTTGTGTCAGGGTTTCTCAAATTCCGAAAAAGGTCCTCCGTGACAGCTTCTGAAGTTTTAAAAAGTATCACAGGGGCATGGTAAGGGTTGGGGATGTTTAATCTTTTTAATTTCCCAGTATATACAATAATATCTTCCGTTTTAAAATGGGAAGTAAACTGCGACGGAGTAAAATCACAGCTGGCGACATTCATCTTGTCTTCTCCTTCCCTGTCGCATCATTGTTGCTGCTATGCTGTGTCTTGTCCTGCCATGTGTCTCCTGCCTGTCCGTCATTCCTGCCTAGGTCCTCTTCTCAACAGCATACCCTGACACAAGCTTTAATTCAGTAATGTTTCACAGCACAGAGTGAAGTTATTACTAATTATGTTGATATAGTCTTAGGCTACATGCAGATCTCTTATAATGTGCTGACCACCTTACTTTTACTCTTTACCCTGGGTCTCTTACTGTTAGAGGAGAGGTTTCCTTTTTACTACTGTCCTTCGTGTGCTTCGGAACTAGGACTGAATGCAAATGGTTTGCAATTAAATTATAAGCAAAATGAGCAATTCCAATAGTTGAACTGTTAGAATATAATATAATAACTAATAAATATAATTTTGTTTAATATCATTATGAAATACAAATAATAAAATGCAAACGCATGGTTTTAATGTGACATTTTGTAAAATACAATGTGAGAACAATGAGAACAAAATTAAAATCATCACTATGAAAACAATTAGAAAAATAGATAAAAGATTAATCAAGGATATACAAATTGTTTAGTTCTGTAGATGTTATTGCTTGAGTCTTTGAAAATAACCTTCAGCATATTTTTTTATTGTTTGCCCACAATACAACAACATTACAAGAACAAAAGTCCTATTTAGGTTTCAGTTTAAATTATGTTCCTTGCAGCCAGTTTTAGAGATGTTGTGAGATATCTGACCCCAGTTTTCCCCTCTCTATCTTTGTTACCTTCTCTTTTCAGAGGTGGTTGCAGATTTATGGTTGCAAATTTCTATAACCCTTGAACTCTTGATTAGACTCCTCAGTGTTCAGAGTGACAGTTTCCAAAAGCCCACAAAGCAAACCAAATACACAGTGGGACTTGGAAAGATGTTTGGAAACTGAGGTTCATCATTTTAAAAATCTCTTTCTACAGGAGTTTGGCCATGTAGAATTGAATATATTAAAGCTTTATGAGACCATTTTGATGTGAGTCATGTGTTAACCCATCCATATATTTTAACTTTAGACCACAGAAACAATGGCTTGGTAAAATACCAGCTTGCAGGGCCAGTTACACTCAGTATATGTTTTGTTCCTGTGTTGTTGAGTGTATCAAGTCCCTATGAGGACATGAGAGTTAAGTTAAATATCAAGAGCTCACTTCTTAAAAATTATTATTTATAGCAAACAACTCAGTAACTGAAAAGTGAAACAGGAATAAAAGCATTAGTCAAAGTACCTTGGCGTTAATATATGTTTGAATGTCAGAAACCTAAAGAAAATTTATTCTTAACCACACAACCAAACATCTCTGCCTGGGGTCTTTCTCCATGGAGTTTGTATGTTCTCTCTGTGCATGTGTGGGTACTTTCCGAGTACACCGTCTTCCTCCCACAGTCCAAAAAGATGACTGTTAGGTTAATTGGTCTTTCTAAACTGCTCTTAGGTATGAGAGTGTGCATGCATGGTTGTTTGTCCTCTGTGTCACTGTGTTGCCATGAGATGGACTGTTGACCTGTCCAGGGTGTGCCCCGCTTCACACCAAATGACCATTGGAGATAGGCACCAGCCCCCCCGTAACCCTGCATTGGATAGACGGTATAGATATAGATAGATGGGTGGATGGACAACCACACATGAACAATAAAAAAAAAACAGGTTAGTAAAATTGTATTCAAAAGATATGAAAAAATTCTGCAGTGCTCTGCGATGCTTGTGGTTTTTTATGAGAATACTGGACGTTTGTCAGATTTACCCAAACAAATTCAGATTTAACAGATTAGATGCCCCAAGCACACACTGCTGCAAAATATTTCAATTTAAAGATGTATGGTCAACATTACCAATAATATTAAACTGAATACACACTTCAAATTAAATTGAGTACCTGGCTTTTACTAGAAGTATTGTACCAGATAGAAAGAATGGAGGGATAAAAGAGGAGAGAGAAACATCCCATTTGATGTGATAAACTGTAGCAGCTGTTTATCTGTTAATCCCAGTTTTCTCAAGGGTAAGTTTGCAAAAAGTACCAGGTGTAAAATGGCTACTGCAGAGGTGCATATTGGTAGTGTTTGCCAGAACTATGTCATCTGGTCCTGCACAAGAAAAAAAAAAATAATTATCCATTGAGTGTTCGCTAACTGGTTCTCTTAGTATGAACATCACCCCCCTCCTCTGCCCCAATGTTTGCCATGCAGTGTTTCAAGGTGGTTCTTGTTAGAATAAATCCAGGTGGTGTACAAAGTACAATTTACTCGACAACCAAATACTCTAAACATAGATCTATTTCTCTGCTTAATACGCAGCCTTTTGACGCACAATGTGCTGTTTTTTTAACCTTGCTTTCTACAAAATTAAGTTCCTTCTTCTCTAATAACAAACAACTACACTCAACAAAAATATAAACGCAACACCTTTGTTTCTGCTCCCATTTTTCATGAGATGGACTTAAAGATCTAAAATTCATTCCAGATACACAATATTACCATTTCTCTCAAACATTGTTCACAAATCCGTCTAAATGTGTGATAGTGAGCACTTCTGCTTTGCTGAGATAATCCATCCCACCTCACAGGTGTGCCACATCAAGACGCTGATCTGACATCATGATTAGTGCACAGGTGTACCTTATACTGCCCTATAAACTATAAAGAACTTTTTTTATCTTAACTAGAAAGATCGGAATCTGGAAAAAATATAATCTGAAACCTAAGGAAAAAAAATTCTTAAACTTGAAAAAAATATATAATACTGAACATATTGAATTAACGTTTATTCAGACAATTACAAAATAAAAATACCATTGAAATTTCAATTAAAATAAACATTCAATACCATTTCATTTTATTTTGGCCCAATGTTTTGTTTTTCAAAGTTCGCAATAGAAACTTGACTTTCGTTTTCATCTTAGATATTTTCAGTTTCAAATATTTCCTTCAAATACACAAACATTATGGCCCTGATTTAACTCCATAGAGAACAAACTACAGAGGAACAATATCAGAAATGTCTGGTCAGGAATGAAAATGATCACAGGCTTTAAGGACAGGAAGGATTGGATAGATGGAAGTCTGGACAGAGCCAATGAACTGAACTCATTCTTCAACAGGTTCAGTTCAGGAACTAGCATAGCATCCTCCTCTCCTGTTCCCAGCCAAACAGACATCCCACTCTCCTCTGACCAACAGCTTTCCTGTTACACCTCGGATGTTTTATCCTTCACCTCAGCCATGGAATTTTCTGATTCCACAAGTTTCACTTCAACCAAGTGAGGAAATGCTGCTACCCCTTTGCCTCCCCCTCCCACTTCTCTGTCTCCAAAAGTCAGGTGAAGAGTACACCTCAGACTTCCAGTAAAAATCAGAAACCTTTCATCTGCAGAAATACTCAGATGACTCTGCAATTGTCAGGTGTATCAGAGATGGACAAGAAGCTGAATACAGAGAGCTGGTGGACCGCTTTGTGACATGGTGTGGAAACAATCGTCTTACTTTGAATGTGAATAAAACAAAGGAGATGATTGTAGATTTCAGAAGAAACAGGGATAAGTCAAACACTGTTTCCATCATGGGAGAAGAAGTGGAGGTTGTTGAGGAGTATAAATACCTCGGAGTTCACCTTGACAACAGACTGGACAGGAGGCGCAACAGTGAAACCGTCTACAAAAAGAGACAGAGCAGACTGTACCTCTTAAGGAAGCTTAGGTCCTTCAAGATGCTGCAAATCTTCCACAACAAGTCTGTTCTGGAGAGTGTAATCTCTTCAACCGTCATCTTTTGGGGTAGCAGCATCAGAGCCAGGGAATTAAAAAGGCTAAACGACCTGATAAAGAAGTCTGATTCTTTTATTGGCACTACTGTGGAACCACTGGAGATGATAATGCAAAGAAGGATTTTTCATAAAATAAAAAAAAATTATGGACAACCCTGAGCATCCCCTTCATGAGACAGTCATACAACAACAGAGTGTCTTCAGTTGGAGGGTTTTTCAGTTTCGCTGCAATACAGACCGCTACAGGAAACCCTTCCTGCCCACAGCCATCATTATCTACAACTCCTTAAAGAATTAATTATATAAGCTACAACCACACTGAATTTCCCTCTGGAATCAATAAAGTATTTTTGAATTGAATTGAATTGAAAGCTGCTGAAACACTGAGTTCTTTTAAATCACTACTAAAAACGTATCTGTTTAGAGCTGCCTTTGAGTAATGCTTTGACATATCATATGTTTCGTGTATGCTTCTTGCTTTCTTGCTGTTTTTACTTTATATGCTGTGTCTGTGTTTTACTGCTATTTTTATTTTACCCCTTAATCATGTAAAGCACCTTGAATTACCTTGTTGTTGAAAGTGTGCTATACAAATAAAATTGCCTGGCCTTTAAAGCATTTGTGATGTCATCATTGGCCACAGACCAATGGGAATGCATTGGGGGAACAGCTAGGGATGCTAGGAAATGGAGTCTGTTTAGTTCATTTATAAAAAAAAAAAAAGAGTCCCATGGCAGCCAAGTTAAAGCCCTTTAAAGAGTGGTCAAAACGCATGTTTTTCTGAATGAAAAAAAAAGTTTATGATCTGAAACATTGTATCATGAAAAAAAGCAAAAACAGACCAAATCTGTATTTACCTACTGTTTGCTGATTCTGCTTGTAGATGGAGATGGAAGAGAAGGTGAAGTTATATTAGAGATTTTTACAGCACTAACTGCTGTGACAAAGAGGTGAGCCTAAATTAAAGGACACAATATCGAGCACTTTAAAGAAATGAATGAAAAGAAACTATAATGCTTTGCTCAGAAGAGCACTGCATCTAACAAATAATGAACCATTTTGCATGAATACAACTATTTGTTTAATAGTAAAACATGAATTATAGCAAATTTAAATACACTGGCACACAATTTTGCATTGATTGTTGAAATAAATATAGTCAGGATGAAAATTTTCAACACATTATAGGGTAAGCAGGTGGGGAAATGAGAATAAAATTGCACTTATCAATTATTAAAAACATTTTCAATAGGCATCTTATACATGTAAGATGTGCTAAAAAGTGAACCACAATTGACTAGGTTTCAAGTGTTATACTTCTGTATTGCATATCTGATACTTGACTTTCTTGTAGTTATCATTCCAAATGTATAATTAACTTTGAGCTGATGTTTTGACATTTTCAAGAGTTTCTCATCTGTTGAGAACAGATTGATCAAATATTGAGTTTCACACGTTTGCTAGATAACGCTGAAAGAAACATGCCTATCTTAGTCAATATGTTTGTCTTAATAGAGCAATACTAAGGCTGTTTCAGCCTAGATGTGGAAAGAAGAGACATTCAAAGAAAAGCTGAGTCATTTGTATATACAAAAGCTGTTAAACAGCTGAAGAGGTTCACTGTTCCCTGTCCCTAAAGGGACTTCCCCAGAGGAAATTGGGTGTACTTCTCATTATTCTGCATATCTGGAGGTTCCACAGCAGCAATTTCATCCCAGACCAGACGATCCACAGTCAAATATTTCACTGAGAACAATGAATGGACCTATGTTCATCTAAACACTCTCCCACTGATCTTCTGAACTGAACCCTCCCTGTTTTTTCCTTTCATAAAATTACATGTTAATCCAACCATTGTCTATACCCTCTTATCCTCTCAGGGTCATGGGGATGATGATAATGCCTATCTCCATATGCAACAGTTATTAGGCAAAGAACTCACCAGTCATCACAGGGCGACACAAGACAGTTGACCATGTGCATGGGCACTCATTTTGGAGTAACCAGTTAACCTTATAGTCATGTTTTGGACCGTGGAAGGAAGCTGGACTGCCCGGAAAAAGCCACATGCATGCTCTGGAAGAAGATGCGGACTCCATGCAGAAAGAACCCAGGCCTGTATTTGGACTAAGGATCTTTTAACTGCATGGTGACAGTACTAAAAACTGGCCCACCATGCAGCCCCTCATAATTATCAGTTTCAAGCAGTTCCCCCAACGCATTTTATTTCTTCTTTTGTCTCCAGTGTTGAATGAACATGCCAAAATGGAAATGATGCCTGGCATTTGCCCCCCCCCTAATAAATGTATATATATATATATATATATATATATATATATATATATATATATATATATATATATATATATATATATATATATATATATACACTACCGTTCAAAAGTTTGGGGTCACATTGAAATGTCCTTATTTTTTAAGGAAAAGCACTGTACTTTTCAATGAAGATAACTTTAAACTAGTCTTAACTTTAAAGAAATACACTCTATACATTGCTAATGTGGTAAATGACTATTCTTGGTGCAATATCTACATAGGTGTATAGAGGCCCATTTCCAGCAACTATCACTCCAGTGTTCTAATGGTACAATGTGTTTGCTCATTGGCTCAGAAGGCTAATTGATGATTAGAAAACCCTTGTGCAATCATGTTCACACATCTGAAAACAGTTTAGCTCGGTACAGAAGCTACAAAACTGACCTTCCTTTGAGCAGATTGAGTTTCTGGAGCATCACATTTGTGGGGTCAATTAAACGCTCAAAATGGCCAGAAAAAGAGAACTTTCATCTGAAACTCGACAGTCTATTCTTGGTCTTAGAAATGAAGGCTATTCCATGCGAGAAATTGCTAAGAAATTGAAGATATCCTACAACGGTGTGGACTACTCCCTTCAGAGGACAGCACAAACAGGCTCTAACCAGAGTAGAAAAAGAAGTGGGAGGCCGCGTTGCACAACCGAGCAAGAAGATAAGTACATTAGAGTCTCTAGTTTGAGAAACAGACGCCTCACAGGTCCCCAACTGGCATCTTCATTAAATAGTACCCGCAAAACACCAGTGTCAACATCTACAGTGAAGAGGCGGCTGCGGGATTCTGGGCTTCAGGGCAGAGTGGCAAAGAAAAAGCCATATCTGAGACTGGCCAATAAAAGAAAAAGATTAAGATGGGCAAAAGAACACAGACATTGGACAGAGGAAGACTGGAAAAAAAGTGTTGTGGACGGATGAATCCAAGTTTGAGGTGTTTGGATCACAAAGAAGAACGTTTGTGAGACGCAGAACAACTGAAAAGATGCTGGAAGAATGCCTGACGCCATCTGTTAAGCATGGTGGAAGTAATGTGATGGTCTGGGGTTGCTTTGGTGCTGGTAAGGTGGGAGATTTGTACAGGGTAAAAGGGATTCTGAATAAGGAAGGCTATCACTCCATTTTGCAACGCCATGCCATACCCAGTGGACAGCGCTTGATTGGAGCCAATTTCATCCTACAACAGGACAATGACCCAAAACACACCTCCAAATTGTGCAAGAACTATTTAGAGAAGAAGCAGGCAGCTGGTATTCTATCGGTAATGGAGTGGCCAGCGCAGTCACCAGATTTGAACCCCATTGAGCTGTTGTGGGAGCAGCTTGACCGTATGGTACGCAAGAAGTGCCCATCCAACCAATCCAAATTGTGGGAGCTGCTTCTAGAAGCGTGGGGTGCAATTTCTCCAGATTACCTTAGCAAATTAACAGCTAGAATGCCAAAGGTCTGCAATGCTGTAATTGCTGCAAATGGAGGATTCTTTGACGAAAGCAAAGTTTGATGTAAAAAAAATCTTATTTCAAATACAAATCATTATTTCTAACCTTGTCAATGTCTTGACTCTATTTTCTATTCATTTCACAACGTATGGTGGTGAATAAGTGTGACTTTTCATGGAAAACACAAAATTGTTTGGGTGACCCCAAACTTTTGAACGGTAGTGTATATATATATATATATATATATAAAATGTGCTATGAGAAAATGTCAATTTGTGACAAGATTCTTTAAGAGGCAAAATCCAACATTCTAGGTTGGCAACAAAACCAACTACCTCTCTAAACGAACACTGATCTGCTAAGGTCCTCGACTGCTTACACAAATAAGTAACAGCTAAATTGAGTAACCTAATTTATGTGATTGACTTCTTTTCAAATTCAAAAAGCTTTAGGAGCTGAGCAAATAACAGTCATCCCCATATGCTATGGGCTGTATAGGAAGAACCCAGATTGCAGATAAACTTTTCAAGTTTCAAATAAACCTTGAAACTAAATGCTCTTTTACTATGCATGGTGAAATTAAAAAAGTGGGTATAGATCAAGCAACCCAAATTCACTTTTCAAGACCTTCACACTCTCCTCGACAATGTTCACAAATCAACAGATGCAAGCAAATTTGCACCCTGCAGTGTAGTGAAAACAGAAAAGAGGGGTTCTTTCATGTCTCTAGTGATTGCCTGCTGTGAGTCATGGGACATATATCTGTTTTCACTTTTAATGGCCAAATTCCTAATTAGAGAGGCCTTAATTAAAAGCAAGACTTGAGACTGTAATACAGCTTGGTTTCTCTATTAGTTTTTTCTGTCGTCTTTCAGCTAAGGTCCTGACCTTTTTCTTGAAAACAAGGCACCAACCAGCAAAGTTGGCTTTGGTCAAAGACACACTTGTCTTGATAGTGTATTCTTATGAGTGTATTCTTAGGAGTCAGCATTCTTAAGATTTAGATGAAAACTCAAGGCTAATGGCAACTCCTTGAAAGATTCCTTGGCTGAGAACTAGCACTGCTTCCGAACTGAATATTTATAATCACATTTGCTAAAGCTCACTCTGACGATGTTTCACATTGCCTAGAACATGATTTATCAGAGCTTTCTGCAAAAGGATATATATTCAAACATTATTTAGATAAGTACATATTTATAGTTATGTAGTGCATTTATTTATTATTTGACTGATAAATAAATATGAATTTTGAGATAAATTAGATTTCCGTACATTTGTGGAATGGAAAATATTTTAAAAAGAATATTAATTCAAAGCTTCACAGCTGCGGCAACAGCTGCTTCAACTCATGTCTGGAAGCTGAGGATTTTAGAATATGCTCTATTAAATATATGGAGCATACTAAAGCACCATCAAGTCTCTACTTTTATATCATTTATTAAGCATAAACAACAGTCTTAAAAAAAGTGTTGAACAAGTAAGCTATTCCATGTTTAAAGTGCAAGATGGTTTACTAGTTGTAGTTTATTTTAATACTCATTCATATCAAATCTTACTTTTGTATTATAGGCCACTCCTGAATGTTTAACAGTGTGCCAAATTTCTTAGAGTTAAAATGATCCATGTACAGAAATACTAAACTCTAACTAATATTTAGACATGTGACCCAAGCATGATGTTCATGAATTCTTACTTTAAGACATTGTTCCTTATTTCTTGTGATGACAATCATTATGAGTATACACATTTTTGTTTTCCAAATTGTCAGGTTTTTAATCCACTCTGGATAAATTAGAGATGCACTGTAAAAGTCCCAGCTTTTATGATCAGAGAATGCACCATACGTGAGCCCTACCAAGTAATGGTAACAACAACACCCTTTGGGATGGAAGTTATTACTTGCTATCAGTTATGTATCAGTTGGTTATTTACAAATTAATTCATAAATAATTAATTAATTAATCAATTTAGCAGAATTGTGTAATAAGCTGTTTTATCATAAAACTTAAATTTCTGTGATTGGTATTTGTACTTTTCTTTCCAATTTCTATGCTTTTGTAGTCACTTCTTTTTGGTAAATTTCTGGTAGACAAAGGAGATATCTGCCACCTCACTTTAATTTTAACCTTTAGGAAGTTACATTGAATTGGCAAATTGACCTGGAGCTGACTTAAGTAGATACCAGGAAGGCTACAGTAAATTTGCTGTGATATTCTCTCTGTTATGAAACACACTGAATTCTCAAATGTTGGCAGATTTTTAGAAATATCAGAATTAAGGTAAGGATTTTCATTCTCTACGGAATACACAGAAAGCTGTTTATAGTTACTGAAGCAAAGCACTGTATGCTAGTTACTAAAGATGTTAAGGATACTTTGAGTCTAAAGCAGTTTTTTCTTTGTTTTGTATTACGGAAACCCTTTTTATGTTAGCTTCCTTATGTGTTTGGGTATTGAGTTTTAGTTATTCAATTTCCTTATTCAGTTTACATTAATATTTTAGCTTATTTCTTAGTGTTTTGTTATGTATTATTTGAGTTTTTCCTTCCACCATGTTTTCTCTCTCTCTTTTACCTGCAGCTGCTCTTATGTTAGGTTTCTTGTCTTTTAATTACTTAGGTTCATAGTTAGTCCTTATTCATCTTTAGTACTCATCTCTGGCTAGTCCTTATGTTTTGTATTCCTCCTTTGCGTCACTCCTTGTCTTCCCATGTTTGTCTACTTATTGTCAGCTGTTCTCTGTCTTTGTCAAGGGGCAAACTCCGCCGCTCAGAATTGAGGCCATCCCGGAAGTAACAAAAATTGCAGTTAACCCCTCATCCGCTGGGTGCTGGCTCCAGAAAGGAGCAATTTCCCATTGACTCCCATGTTAAAAAGGCCAACTTCACAGCAGAAATAAACCTGTTTACAGCCTGGTTCAAAAACCATTTTAGGTTTATTAGGTCAGGTTTATCGTCATGACAACTCTGAGGGGGGTGAATTTTTTTCTAACTCATTCGTTTAGACATAATGTAATCTGGAAATTATTAATAATTAGGGGCGTGTCCTTTTGATTGACATGTCTGGGCCATGAGCTGTCAGCGCTAAGGCTGGTGGCTAACGGTGGCTAGCAGCTGGCCGCCATAGACTGCTTACCCCCCCCGTTTGCTCCGGGGAAGGCCTTCAGCCTGGGACTCACGTTAATACTTTGGCCATTTCCTTTCTCTGAACTTGAACATCAGTTCTATCCGCAAACTTTATTAGTGTTTAGATATAAATCATGCACTTATTGCACTTATTGGACAAATATGGCTTGCTGTGGTACTGATTGCACTAACAGACAGTCCAAAAAGTCTCTGCTCCATTTTTTTCGGTAAGTAAAATTATATTTCTGTACATTATTTTGTAGATGAAGCTCCTGCAGCTGAGCTCCTTAATTAGCAAAGTTGCTAGTTAACCACGCTGGGAAACTACAAACTGAACAGGTTAAGATGTTGTGCATTTAAGATAAGGCTGCTTGGTCGAACATGGGTTGAAATGATCACATTTCTTATTTACTTTACATGTTGATTTATTCAAACTTCACATAGTTTTAGTAAAAGCTATGGGCAAACAGGGCTTCATGATTTTATTTGACAAAATTATTGAGTTGTGCTCATTTCACCGTCAAAATAACGTATTGATCGCTTCGTGGTCAAGACACACACACACACACATATATAGGCCTATATATATATATATATATATATATATATATATATATATATATATATATATATATATATATATATATATTCAATTCAGTTTATTTATATAGCGCCAATTCACAACAGATGTCATCTCAAGGCACTTAACAAGAAGTCATTTCAATACATTTATACAAACATTCCAATCAGTTAAAAAGTTTACCATTTAAGGAATCCCAGCAGATTGCGTCAGTCATTGGCGTGAGGTTTAGCCCCGTTGATGCAGACTTTCCAACCACAGCAATCCTTCAGCAATCCCTCATACTGAGCAAGCATGTAGCGACGGTGGAGAGGAAAAACTCCCCTTTAACAGGAAGAAACCTCCAATAGAACCAGGCTCAGTAGGAGCGGCCATCTGCCACGACCGTCTGGGGGTTTGAGAAGACAGAGCAGAAACACAGAAGGAACAGAAGATCCAATATAAGAGTACTTTCTATGTTACAGAAAGTAAAAAGTTGATAACAGGACACAGTGGATGTCCAGTTACTGGGAGGATCATCCCAGTCGATGCCCCCCGTCCAACAGGGAATTCCAGCCAAGCAGGATACCAGACCAGGTATATCTTCTATGGAGAGAAAAACACTGAGAGAAAACAAAGTTAACAGTCGAAATAACAGAATGTACTGTAATACAACTGGAGAGTCATAGGAGAAAAGGAAGTAGCAGAGTGAAGAAAATTGGTAAGTCTGTCCTCCAGCAGTCTAAGCCGCAGCATAACTACAGAGATAGCTCAGGATGACCTTAGCCACTCTAACTATAAGCTTTATCAAAAAGGAACGTTTTAAGCCTGGCCTTAAAAGTAAACAGGGTGTCTGCCTGACGGACTAAAGCTGGGAGCTGGTTCCACAGGAGAGGAGCCTGATGACTAAAAGATCTGCCTCCCATTCTACTTTTAGAAATCCTAGGAACTACAAGTAAACCTGCAGTCTGAGAGCAAAGGGCTCTGTTAGGAACATATGGAACAATTAGATCTCTGATGTATGATGGAGCTTGATTATTAAGGGCTTTGTATGTAAGAAGAAGGATCTTAAATTCTATTCTGGATTTAACAGGGAGCCAAAGAAGGGAAGCTAAAACAGGAGAAATGTGATCTCTCTTTTTAATATTCATCAGAACTCTTGCTGCCGCATTTTGGATCAACTGAAGGCTTTTAATGGCATTTTGTGGACTTCCTGATAGTAAAGAATTACAATAGTCCAGCCTTGATGTAACAAATGCATGGACTAGTTTCTCAGCATCACTCCTGGACAGGATGTTTCTAATTTTAGCAATATTCCGGAGGTGAAAGAAAGAAATCCTAGAAACCTGTTTAATATGGGATTTAAATGTCAAGTCTCGGTCAAAGATAACGCCGAGGTTCTTTACGTTATTACTGGGGGCCAATTTAATGCCATCTAGATGACGTGATTGACTAATCAGTTTCTGTTTAAGAACTTCTGGTCCAAAGACAGCAACTTCTGTCTTGTCAGAATTTAAAAGCAAAAAGTTTAGGGTCATCCATGTTTTTATGTCTTCCAGACATGCCTGTAATCTACCTAACTGACTGGGTTCATCAGGATTTATGGATAAATATAGTTGTGTATCATCTGCATAGCTGTGGAAATTTATCCCATGCTGTCTAATGATTCTACCAATTTGGAGCATATATATGGTGAACACAATTGGTCCAAGCACAGAACCCTGTGGAACTCCACAAGTAACCCTTGAGAGTGAAGAAGATTTATCATTTAGATGAACAAACTGGAATCTATCAGACAAATATGATTAAAACCAGCCTAGTACTGTTCATTTGATCCCTGCAAAATGTTCAAGCCTTTCTAAGAGAATATTATGATCGACTGTCTCAAAAGCAGCACTGAGATCTAACAAAACCAGAACAGACACAAGTCCATTATCTGAGGCCATGAGAATATCATTAGTAACCTTCACCAGTGCTGTTTCAGTGCTATGATGAGCTCTAAAACCTGACCGAAACTCTTCAAACAGCTCGTTACTGTTTAGATGCTCACAGACTTGATTAGCAACAATTTTCTCAAGGACTTTGGATAAGAAAGGAAGGTTAGATATAGGTCTGGAAGGTTTAGATGAGGCTAATATTTTTGATAATTCCGAAAGCTCGACTGAATCAAAACAGCCTAAGCACAACTGAGGTTCTACAGTTCTTTCCGATACTGCCTCCTTTACTGAGGAAGAAGTAATCATGTTTGGGAGGATGCCAATTATTTTATTTTTAATAGAATTAATTTTATTTATGAAGAATCCCATAAAATCATCACTGCTAAGAGCTGGGGGAATAGTTGGCTCAACAGAGGTATGACTCTGTGTAAGTTTGGCAACTGTACTAAAAAGAAACCTAGGATTGTTTTTATTCGCCTCTATTAATGATGAAAAATATACTGTTCTAGCTTGTCGAAGGGTCTTTTTATACAGCAGTAGACTGTTATTCCAGGTAAAATTGGAATCCTCTAGGTGTGTAGAGCGCCATTTTCTCTCCAACTTCCTAGTATTCTGCTTTAAAGTATGCAACTCTGCGTTAAACCAAGGAGTCAGCCTCCTATGGCTAGCCACTTTCTTTTTTAAGGGGGCTACACTATCTAATGCCAAACGCAATGAGGACGTAACGCTGTGAACCAGACCATCAATTTCTGAAGGGTTAGATATAGAATTGCTGCCATCCACTGTTCAGTTCAGTTCAGTTCAGTTTATTTATATAGCGTCAATTCACAACAGATGTCATCTCAAGGCACTTAACAAGAAGTCATTTCAATACATTTATACAAACATTCCAATCAGTTAAAAAGTTTCCTATTTAAGGAATCCCAGCAGATTGCGTCAGTCTGTTACTGTCACTGTGTCACTGTGTTACCTTGAGACACTAAGGAAATATATTATATATATATATATATAATATATATATATATATATATATATAAAATGTGTGTGTACCAGCATGTTATTTTGACGGTTTTAACATGTCAAGTAGATAAGAAATGTGATCATTTCAACCCGTCGACCAAGCAGCCTTATCTTAGAGGCCCATTTGTTTACAAAAAAATAATTTTTTTCCCAACTAACTCCAGATATATTTCACATTTTGTTGTCAGAGATTTTTTACTTTAAAAAATTGTAAGTTTTTAATATACATTGGGTCTTTTTCTTACAGATTATATCAATCGCCTAAAACAACAGGAAGATCATAAGGAGAAGTACTTAACATTATATGTGCATCATTTTAATGCCACTTCTTTCATATCGTTAGGTGCTGTCCGTTTTTTGTTTTTGATTAAATAAACAACAAGTGAATGAAGTTTGTTTTTCTCTCACACAGATATTGTTTCCATTTCAGGAAAAAAAAAATCATCGTTTTGTAGCCGCATAAGAAGTATGATTTGGCTTTGTAATATTGCAGACACCATGGTTTATTTTAATATTGAGATGTTGAAGGAATTTATCAAATTCAAAAATGCAGTTGGCTGATTAATTACTTTGTTTTCTTTTTTCCCTTGTTATCAAATCAAATCAAATCAAATCAAATCAAATCAAACTTTATTTCTAAAGCGCTTTTCATACAAGAAGTTGCATCACAAAGTGCTTTACAGATTAAAATGCCCCCACATAAAACCACCTTCCCTTCCCTCCCCCACAGATTTAAAAGCATGGTCACAGTTATACCCCCAACCCATCTCCCATGCACACACACAGTTAAAAGAAAAAGTTAAGAGGACATTGGGCAAAGTGTAGATGAACCATGCAAGGAAACGCCATCAGAGGAGCCATCTGCCCCGGCAGCAGTAGATTAACAGCAGCAGCCGAGGCACCGACACAGGGCACCCAGTGGAGGCAAGGCCAAGACCCCCACCTCCACCCAAGCTCCACCTGGAGAGCACCCAGGCAGCTACAGCCGACCACCGCTCCCCGGGCAGAGGGCTCCCACAGAGGAAACACTGGAACGGGGATTAAGATAAATTAAAGTATAAAAAGAAACAGTAAATTAATGTGCTAAGATTGAAAAGTAAAACTGATAAAAATTTAATCATATAAAACATCCAGGCAATTAAACAGTGATAAATAATAATCAGATAAAAGCTAAGCTAAAAAGGTGAGTCTTGAGCCTGCTCTTAAAAACATGAACGTTCTCTGCACCCCTGAGGTCCTCTGGCAGCCTGTTCCAGAGGTGAGGGCCATAAAACTGGAAAGACGCCTCGCCATGCGTGTGTGTCCTGACTTTTGGGGTGACAAGGAGACGGCTGCCAGAGGAGCGCAGAGACCGCGAAGGTTTATATGGTAAAAGCAGTTCAGAGAGATAAGAAGGCCCAAGACCATTAAGACACTTAAAAACCATTAAAAGAACCTTAAAGTCGATCCTGAAATGTACGGGGAGCCAATGCAATGATTTTAAGACCGGTGTAATGTGCTCCCGCCTCCTGGTCTTCGTCAGGACACGTGCTGCTGAATTTTGTAGTAGTTGTAAACCTGATATACTCTTTTTGGGAAGACCAGAAAGCAGTTCTTTAGTTGATAAAAACCTATTTTAGTGATATTTTTTATGTGAGGAATAAAAGTCAGCTCAGAGTCAAAAATCACGCCCAGGTTCTTCACTTGTAAAGAGGGATTAAAAGACAGTGATTGTAGTTTTGGTAAAAGTTTCTCTGTCTGAGCCTCAGGACCGATGACTAAAACTTCGGTTTTGTCCTGGTTGAGCTGGAGAAAGTTTTCTGCCATCCAGGATTTAATGTCTAAAATGCAGTTAAAAAGTGCATCCATTGGCCATGTGTCATCGGGAGACATTGAGATGTATAACTGTGTATCATCAGCATAACTGTGAAAGTTAACTCCATGTCTCCCGATGACGCTGCCAAGAGGGAGCATATAAAGGTTAAAAAGCACTGGGCCTAAAATTGAACCCTGGGGCACACCACATGTAATCCTGTGGACCCTAGAAGAGCAGGTATCTAAACTTACCATAAAAGTCCTGTCTGTGAGATAGGATGTAAACCATTTGTGAACATCACCACAGAGGCCGATCTATTTTAAACGAGTTAAAAGAATAGTGTGGTCTACTGTATCGAAAGCAGCGCTTAGATCCAGTAGAACCAACACTGTCACCTTCTGAGCGTCATAATTTATTCTAAAATCATTTAAAATCTTCAGAAGGGCCGTCTCTGTGCTGTGGTTCACCCTAAAACCAGACTGAAATTTCTCCAGGACATTGTGCTCATTAATAAAATCATTAAGTTGAATTAAAACAAGCTTTTCTAAAACCTTGCTTAAAAATGGTAAGTTAGATACTGGTCTAAAATTATTAAAATCATTAAAATCTAAATTGCTCTTCTTCAGCTGGGGCTTCACTTCCGCCCCTTTAAAGGCAGCAGGAAAGACCCCCGTCGAAGGGAGCAATTCATCATGGTTAAAATCTCATCCCTAAAAGATTCATAAAATGGCTTAAAAAATGAAGTGGGAATCGGGTCCAAAACACATATGGTGGGCCTCACTGAGGAGAAAACTTTATCAAGAGTCCCAGCTTCTACCAGGACAAAACTGTCCAGCGTTTCCTCTGGTAGAGACACACATTCAGATTTCTCTAAAACCATGTTACACTGAGAAGATAAAATATTACATCTGATGGTGTCTACCTTCCCTCTGAAGTGGTCTGCAAACTCCTCATAAAGATTGTTGAGGGGGTTTTCTGAAAAGCATTAGTAGTACAGTTAAAAATTTTATCAATAGTGGAAAAACGAATTTTAGGATTATTTTTATTGTCTGATATGATTTTTGCTAAGTAAGCATTTCTTGAATTTCTTACAGCATTATTTTAGGATTTGAGAAGTTCTGTGTATAATTGATGGTTTATCATGGTTTTATTTTTTCTCCATTTTCTCTCTGCCGCCCTGCAGTCCCTCTTGAGTCTTTTAAGATTGTTATTTCTCCATGGCGCTGCAAGTTTTGAATGTGAGCGTTTCACTCTAAGTGGAGCCAGCAGGTCAAGAGCGGACTGAAGTCTTCTGTTCAAATCACTGGCGATAAAATCAAAGGGGGCAGGTAAGAGAGTAGGAGGAAACTTTTGGAAAACTTCTAGAAAACCTGCAGCCACTTCAGGGGTTAGATGGCGCTTCCTGACAGTTCTCACAGAGGTCTCCTGCTGGATAAAACTGGTTATGTTAAGAAACACGCAGTAATGGTCAGAGACAGCCAAGTCAACAACAGAGGACACACGGGTGGACAGGCCATGCGTGATGACCAAGTCCAGGGTGTGTCCTCTGTTGTGAGTTGGCTGCATGACATGCTGACTAAAATCCATATAATTCAAAATATTTAAAAAATCTGTTGATAAAGGGTCTAAAAGGTTATCCATGTGTAGATTAAAATCACCAGCTAAAATTATCCTTTCAAAGGAGTTGTACAAAATTGATAGAAACTCTAAAAATTCTTGAATAAAAAGTGCACTCTTTTTAGGAGGCCTGTAAACTGTGACACATAAAATCTGAGGAGTGCTAAAAACAGTTGCATTATATTCAAAAGTACTAAAATTATCAAATAAAACAGGTTTGGCAGAAAGCGTTGATGAACTAATGAAAGCAGTTCCGCCTCCCCTTTTGCAACTCCTCGTGGAATAAGTGAAGTTAAAATTTGGTGGGGAGGCCTCTGTACGAACAACAGGGGCATCTGTACTCAGCCATGTTTCTGTTAAAAATAAACAATGTATATTATGATCTAAAATTAGGTCATTTATTATAAAAGTTTTATTCAGCATAGAGCGGACATTTAAAAGTGCCATATTAATAGTGGTTGGAGATGGAGTGACTGTATGATTTACTGGGGGTAGGACTTTTGGTAACTGTTTGAGATTATTAGAGTTGCATTTGCTACGTATTTTATTATTTGTCCGCTCTCTGCTGATAATAACGGGTATAGATGATTTAGGGCAAGGTCCAAGTCCGATATGTGAATTACTGTTAAAATCAGAACTGAGTTCATAGGAGCAGTGACCAGCTACACATCAGGATGTGGCAGAAGGGGCATGGAGGGCAGGTGCAGCTGGGGCTGGTGTGGTAGACAGGGGGGGGCGAGGGCATGCCAGGCTCATTGACAGCATGCGGGCACCCTGTCTATTAAGATGTATTCCATCTGGACCAAACAATTGACTCCTGCCCCAGAAAATGTTAAAATTGTCCATAAAACCAATATAGTACATCACGGTGGCAGAGGAAAGCCAGGTGTTAAGAGATAAAAGTCTGCTAAAACGACCAATACCTCTGCCAACAGTGGGAGTGGGGCCAGAAATAAAAAAGAAAGGGACACAGATAAAAAAACAAAGGGGGCCAGAAAGCAAAAGAGACTTATGTACAGTAAAATGGGGTTGGGGGGGGAGCAGAGTTGTAAACAGTGTTATGGCAACAGATGTAAATGTTGAAATAAAAAACTACACCAACAACACATTAGACATAACAATCAGGATTATATTTATATTTTTTGCTTTAACATCAATTGTTCAAAAGGACTGTCATGTCTAATGTGAGGATGCGTAAAGATGGCACCATTTAAACTAAGAATAAAAGAAGCCATAACACTGTTGACAAACCTGCTGGCTTTTTCTATTTTTGCTGGGTTTACACCTGCCCTCTATCAACGCCTTTGGGTGATGGAGGAGAAGATGATGGACATCTGAGGGTGGAGAAGGTAAAGCTGGTGCAGGTCCTCCATCATCATGTTCACCAACTGGACACTGCTGACCGCCCCATGTCATCTCCACCACAGCTGATGATGAGGACATCTAGAGCTGCTCTTCCTCCTTTCCACCTCAGCCCCCCCAGCCAAACCAGGAGATACGGACGTCTGGAAGGCCGAGGTTTCCTCCGATGGTTTCTTCAGCTTTCTCAGAACTATGTCAGACATAGCTGTCCAATGATCCAAATGGCTATGGAGAAAAAAACCAGCATAATGAATGGCAGTTGCACAGGTGTCGCTTATCGGTTGAAAGTATAATACTATTAAAATTGTACATGAAGTGATGGAGACAGGTACTTACATTTTCTGCTTTGTTTGGCTGTTGTGGGGGACAGGCATGCAACCATGGTAAACAAAATCTATAAAAAGAAACACAAGTGTCTTACTAAGAGTGCAACTTATCCCTTCCCAGACCTCAATAAATGATTTGTAAAATTCATACATCGCAGAATTGACTAGGATCGAAATTAGTCATATTAGATGTTGCTAATCTATAATAGCTGTGGGAACAGTTTTTTAAACTGGGAGATCCTACATGGTAGTACAATCACTAACAATTAGGGTAAATACAAATATAAAAATAAATATGTGAACTATCCTAACGTAGCTTGATCATGTATCTCATGCATAGACTAAATAGATCTCATACACTATTAATAACTAAGTTAAAAATATTATTGAAAACTTGCATTAAGTTAATTATCACTTCATTTGAATAAATTATTTCAATTTAAATGTTAACTTACCGATTTAATATTGTATTTACAGCCTCGATGGAGGAGGGTAGCAGAGTTGCTCTGCTGCGGCATTCAGGCTAAAGGCGCCCACTAACCTCTGTTAGCTTCAATTAGCTTCAGTTAGCTCCAGGACTAGCTCCTGGTTACATCGGCTCAGAGTGTCAATCATCCGCCCCCGCCCTCACAGCGCCACTCTCAGCTCCAGCTCTTTGCCCATTTTTGTATTTTCTGGGAGTGACGAAACACGTGACACAGACAAGATGGCGGCAGTGGGAACAACCCATTTGGCTTCATTTTTGCTCTTCAGAAACCAATGGGTGACGTCACTGAGGCTTCGTCCAGTAATATACAGTCATGGTCTTTCTCCTTCCCTGTTCTCAGCTGTTTCTTGTCTCCCTGATTGCCTTCCCATTGTTGTTCTAGTCCATTTGCTGCTCGTCTTGTTCCTGTCCTTCTCTGAGGTTTGGATTTTTGTATTGTTTATTATTATTTACCATTAAATAGGAGTGCTCTGCACTTTAAACGCCTCTCTGCGCCTGGGTCCTCCCACAAAACATGACATTTTAAAACAACTCTGGTCTCACACACAGACTTCGCCTCTGTCACTGAAATAAATTATTGATTGCTCATGGTTATATTTCACAAGAAAGTAGTTTGAGCACTTCTTATTTATAGTGCTGAAACAGAAATCTGAATTAACAAAAATCTATGTAGGCAAGTCAAAGCTTTACCAGTGATTAGAAATCAGACACAAAACTTTGGTCGATGCACCACAAGAGTGCATTGTAATGTTTTGCAATTACACATATAGATTTTACTTTTCAAATCTCCTGATAAGATCATACACAGTGGACTCCTATACAGGGGTTAGAGATCACAACCACCCCTAATAATACCTGAGACCTCCTGTCAAGAAAGGCTTATAACTGCCTACTTTAATGATTCAAACACTAATTATACTTTAATAGCTATTAAAATCCAAAGTAGAAACTTTCTTGGCTCTAGTGGAGGTGCTAACATCCACGGTCTCCTTTATGTTCACTTTTGCGGGTACATCCTGTTTGCAAAGCAGAAGTGCCATTCAATTGTCTTGCTGCTAACACTAGTCAATGGCATGTCAAGTAGCAATATGTTTAGGTATTTCAGTTTCCCAGGAGGCATTTTGCCTCACATACTTAAAGGGGGGGTGGCATGTAAAATCCACTTTTTAAAGCTTTTCATCACTTTCTTATGCCATTCCCTCCTTAAAAATATGCCTAAAGTGTTTCCTAGGTTAATTTTTGTATGTATGAGTATTATCTATAAACTCTCGTGGCCACCATGTTGAGCACTGAACGCCAGGGTCCTCCTAGGAACGTCCTAACCTCCCAGCAACGCCCCTAAATTTTGATTACCGCCCACGTCTCTCCACAGCCCTCCCTCCCCCGCTCTCAGAGCACTAAAGCAGAGCGTTGTCAGCAGCAATCAGGTAGCACCTGTGGAAAGAAGTTTCTCTTGAACGAGCCGCTGAACCGGTTCATCCAATATTTCACTGTCAGGGTCAGAGATGGGATCAAATCCATATGCTTGTACCATGTCCTGCATGGCCATAGTAAACCGAAAGATATGCCTGTCTTCCAAAAGTCCGGCGCACCGATGCTACAATACTGTAATGATTCGTCCCCATGCGACTGGAGAATGTTGTGATGACGTTGACGGCAGCCTGTTGAAGGGGGCATGTGCAAGACTCTTAAAGAGACATGCAGCTAATTTCAAGGTGTTCAGTGCGGACATGCTGTGAGTGCAAAATTTCAAATAGGTAGTATAAATCATTTGTTAAACTTACAGATCTATTTCAAGTAAAATTATTGATGTACTGGACCTCAGAATTGTTCTTTCTGCATAAGAAGAACGTGCCACCCCCCACTTTAAAGCTGCAGTCTGGAGTATTTGAGGGAGAGAGATTTTTTGAATCCGACGTACCAAAAACATTTGGGGAGAGACTTCTCAGATAAACCTAATAAAAAAGGTGAAGGCATCCAAAAGAGTGATCTTACAAAGTACTGTGACATTAACACCTATAGTCCAAAGGCTTATTTGAACTGATGTGTAGGGCACAGTGTTCTTAACAGATTGGATTTAAAAGAGATATTTTTGTCCAGTGAAAATCCTGGCAACAGTACAATCACTCCCCCCTCCCCCCAACAACAAATACTGCATGAGAAAAAGAAAAGATGCTGTGCAGTGATGCATTTTTGACCTGAAGCAAAAATAAGTCTGTTAGTTGGTAATTGATCCTCGATATGGGAGAAAGGCAATATCAATATCCTAGCTTTCAGGGGAGCAGTGAAGAAATCTAAGAAAGATCTCAAAAATGCATTAGCAGCATCAAGGATTAATGCTTCAGAAGAAAAGAAAGCCTCATAATTACAACATAAATAATAAAATTGGTAAAATAAAATAAATGAGACACAGACTTTCCCCATATAATATTTTTTTATTTAAACCAGAACAGAGACACGTAGCTCAAAATGTGCTCAGATTGTTAAATATTATCAAGGTTTTTTTTGTATTTGATAAATAACCAGAAGGGCAGTTATGAAGAAACCGCACATTACATTAATGTCCTCACATTAGATTATTTGAATTTCTCACAATAACATTTAGGTTCTTATATAGGAACTGAGAACAGCTTAACTAACATGCACATAGTTTAACTCACTTGGGGTACTGTTCAAATATGCATGCCAACAATTGACTTGCAAAATGGATGATAAATTAATTTATTTAAACAGCACAAATTCAGCTAAATCAAAATCATTATGTGGTAACTGCTACATGTATGGGTTACTTTTAAAAATGTAACTACTCCAATCAAAATGTCAGCCTAAATGTTGGGATGTGCTGCACTATAGAAATGCTTTAAACCACATCTGACTTTTTTCCTTTGTTACCAAAAAGTGTGACTTTTTTTGTAATATTTTAATTGTGAGAACTGTTTCATCCATCCATGAGAACCCTCTCCCAGCAACAGTTTCCAGCACTTTGGATATTGTGTCCCTACATTGAGTTCTGGGTCAACCATAGGGTTTTCTTTCTGTCGGTTACACCAAGTAAAGCTCTAGAATGAAGTGCCCAGAAGGTATTCTGATCAGCTTCAGGACCACTTCAGCTGGATCCTTTTAATGCAACTTATCACAATGACACACTTTCTTCCTATTTCTCATTCTGAATAATGCCAAAGAAAATACATTTTAAAAGATAGAAGATTTTCAGGGCTGGCAAGGTTATTACCAAACAGCTATTGGATAAATACTTGACAGACAGTAGATGATAAACTGACATTTGCTAGATAGTTTTTTTAAACTGGCACAACTATCGACATTTTCAAGTTTTTCCTAGAAAACATAACAAATAATAAAAAAAAAACTCTTTAATAGTAAAAATATTTTACCTTTCCACTTTGAACTCAATTACTTAATTAAGATTGTAAAGAACTCTGAAAGTAGACATGTCAGGTACAGAACATCTATTAAACCGACTCCAAGATGGATGAAGCAATGGGCTGATGCTGCTGTTTGGGAGTTACAGATGGATACACTACTGTTCTAGACTTCCAGTGTTGTGGAAGACATCCTGCCTTGTTCCAGTACCAAAGAGAACTCACCCATCAGTCATCAATGACTATATACCTGTTGCCCTGACATCCCACATCACGAAGGTCCTGGAGAGACTCCTGTTGGCCCACCTGAATAAGCAAACTAGAACATATCAGGACCCGCTGCAGATTGCTTATCGCTGTGAAGTTGGGGTTGAAGATGCCATCTTCCACCTGCTTCAACCAACCCACTGTCATCTGGACAAAGCAGGCAGCACTGTGAGGATCATGTTCTTTGATTTCTCCAGTGCATTTAACACAATTCAGCCTAATTCGGTTTGTCAGAAACTCCTGAAGACACAGGTGGAGCCCTCAACAATTGCCAGGATCAATAACTACCTGACAAACAGACCACAGTTTGTGAAACTGAAGAATTGTGTGTCAAACCAGGTGGTCAGCAGCACAGGAGCACCACAGGGGACCGTACTCTCACCATTCCTTTTCACTCTGTACACCTCAGACTTCCAGTACAAATCCGAGACCTGTCATCTGCAGAAATACTCAGATGACTCTACAATTGTCGGGTGTATCAGAGATGGACAAGAAGCTGAATACAGAGAGCTGGTGGACCGCTTTGTGACATGGTGTGGAAACAATCATCTTACCTTGAATGTGAATACAAGCAAGGAGATGATTGTAGATTTCAGAAGAAACAGTAATAAGTCAAACACTGTTTCCATCATGGGAGAAGAAGTGGAGGTGGTTGAGGAGTATAAATACTTCGGAGTTCATCTTGACAACAGACTGGACTGGAGACTGAACAGTGAAACCACAAGAAGCGACAGAGGAGACTGTACATCTTGAGGAAGTTTAAGTCCTTCAAGGTTTGCAGCAAGATGCTGCAAATCTTCCACAAGTCTGTTGTGGAGAGTGTAATCTCTTCAGCCCTCATCTATTGGGGTAGCAGCATCAGAACCAGGGACTTAAAAAGGCTCAACAACCTGATAAAGAAGGATGGTTCTGTTCTGGGGACGACTTTGGAACCACTGGAGATGATGATGCAAAGAAGGATTCTTCATAAAATCAAAGAAAATTATGGACAACCCTGAGCATCCTCTTCATGAGACTTTCATACAACAACAGAGCGTCTTTAGTCGGAGGCTTCTTCAGTTTCGCTGCAATACAGACCGCTACAGGAAACCCTTCCTGCCCACAGCCATCACTATCTACAACAACTCCTTAAAGAATTAATTATATGAGATACAACAACACTTAATTCCCCCTGGGATCAATAAAGTAGTTTTGAATTTAATTGAATCTGGCTGCAGCAATGATACAATATGGTGTTTTTGTCATGGTGGTGTATCTTTCTTGAGAATGATGTCTTAAATGAATAAATCAAATACATCCTCTTTCTCCTTTTTTATCATTGCTTGTCTTTGTATATTCTGATATGTTGTGTCCTTATAAATGCTAGCAATATTTTTTCCAGCAGTGACTGCAACTAAGAAGGTAAGCGCCTGCTCTCTAAATATCTCTTCATTTATATGGTGGTCTCACACTGCAAGAAAAAAAAGTCTGACCTTCCTCATTTAATCTGACATGATAAGATACTTCAGCTTTGTTTAGAAAAGTGTAATATAGCTTTTAATGCGACACACAAAAACATGGCTTGTGATTGTTAAAAACTAGCATTTAATCATTCATAGTTCAAGATCAAAAACACACACAACTGGTTTGTAAAAACACAAATTTAGATAATTTACTTTTTTGGGCAGTACATTATAACTAGAAAAACACAACCACCACATTATATTGATGAGGCAAATCTTGGCTGGAATAATTTACATTGGGTAAAATCTTTAAAAGACATTGTGATTTGTATGATTAAGTCCTTCCATCCATCTTTTTGATTTGAAAAAAACTATACTGCATCTTATTCTTGTGAGATGGATGTGTCGTTAAGTCTGTGTGTTTCCACTATTTCTAATGGTCTCATTCACTGAGAAACCGTGTAATACTTGTTATTTTTGAAATACGATCAGTCTCTCTTAGTAGTGGGGCAAAAAAGTATTTGGCAGCCACAAATTGTGGAAGTTATCCCACTTAAAAAAATGTGAGAGGTCTGTCATTTTCATCGTAGGTACACTTCAACTGTGAGAGACAGAATGTAAAGAAATCCAGAAAATTACACCTTCAAACAGTCAGACTCAAACCTCCACCATGGCCAAGATCAAATGTCCAGGTCTGTCTAAAATTTGCCAAAGACCATCTGGATGATCCAGAGGAGGATTGGGAGGATGTCATTTGGTCAGATGAGACCAAAATTACAACAAAGTGGTTTAAACGCCACTTGCCGTGTTTGGAGGGGGAAGAATGCTGAGTTGCATCCCAAGAACACCATGGGGGTGAAGCATGGGGGTGGAAACATTAGGCTATGGGGTTGTTTTTCTGCAAAGGGGACAGGACGATAAATCTATATTAAGGAAAGGATGAATGAGGCCATGTATCGTGAAATTTTAGGCAAAAACCTCCTTCCATCAGTGAGAGCATTGAAGATGAAACATGGCTGTATCTTCCTGCATGACAATGATCCCAAACACACCGCCCAGGCAACGAAGGAGTGCTTTTGTCAAAAGAATTTCAAGGTTCTGGAGTGGCCTTTCCAGTCTCCAAACGCCAATCCAATAGAGAATCTGTGGAGGAAGTTGAAAGTCTGTGTTGCCCACAACGACCCCAAAACATCAAAGCTCTGGAGAAAATCTGCATGGAAGAAACTACCAGCTACAGTGTGTGCAAACCTGGTGAAAACCTACAGGAAACATTAGACCTCCGTCTTTGCCAAACAAGGTCACATTACAAAGTATTGAGGTAAACTTCTGTTATTGACAAAATACTTATTTTTTGCACCATTATACAAATAAATTCTGTGTAAATCATTCAATTTGATTTCCGGTATTTTTGTTCTAGATTCTGTCTCTCACAGTTGAAGTGGATTTAGAAAAAATGTTACTCCAGAAACAAGTACAAAAAAAATAAATAATAAAATATATTTTTGCTTGTAATAAGCTAAAAACATCTGCCAATGAAACAAGTGAAAATTTTCTTCAAAGATTTTTTTAAATAAGACAATATATTTTAAAAATAAGAAGAAATGTCCATAAAAAGGGATTTTTACATTCTTGAAATTACAGACCTCTCTAATCTTTTTTAGTGGGACAACTTGCACAATTGGTGGCTGCCAAATACTTTTTTGCCCCCCTGTATGCATGCTGCACATGAACATTTTCTTCAGCCCCATGGGGCTGCAGCCTTCATGGGGCTGCAGTCTTCATGGGGCTGCAGCCTTCATGGGGCTGGCTGCAGCCTTCATGGGGAGCCAAAGTCACGTCCATCTCCTTCTGGTCCTTGGGTCCTCTACTGTCAAAGAAAAAAAAAAAACAATTGAGACAATGGAGCGATAAAAGTTATTTTCTGATCTCTTTCAAAACTTTCCATGGATTTAACATATGTCTGTGAATTTTAAAGACACATTTTGATGACAAGAAAGTTAATTTTCGAAATGCTGCAAAAGTTACTTTAGGTTTTTAAAACGCATAGTGGAATACAACTGATAAGAGAGGAAAGATTTCTGTGAGGTTAGCAAACTTTGCATCCTTCTTTCAGGATGAAGCAAGAAGCATTAGACATGGAAAGAACCACTGTACTTGGACATGTGGCAGCTATGCTGGGGGAGAAAGAGTCAGTTGAGTGAAAGCCAGCTTCCGGGACAAACTCTACAAGGCCTGCCTTTTCTTGCAACAGCCTAAGGGAAAGCTGTATTGATTTTGCAGTCAGGAGAAAGCAGAGAGCCTCATTGCTAGTTGAAGCTTCCTGTTAGCAACTCCACAATATGGCAGAACAAGTTTGGGCTTGTGTTATTTGTGGACATACACATTAGCGTTGCATTTTTTTTAACCAAAGACAGAGGGGCTGAGGTAGAAACATTTGGAATTTGTCTTGGAACCACACCAGTGAACTAAGTTTAGTTAGTTATTTATTTGAAGGCAGCATAAGAGTCGCATTGCTGTTAGCCAATCAAAGGTGAGCTGTTTGCATATCATGAATATTACTGAGTAAAACTTGTAATCCTGATGTTTTCCCCCACCCACTCCAACGACAAACTGCAACCTCCTGAAACAGGAGCGAGATAACATTTTTTCAGCAGAAAACGATTCATAAGGCATTAATTCAAACTAGTGACCACAGCAAATTTATTGGCAAAACGAGTGAATGAGACCTTTAAACAAATCTATTTCTGTTTATAAAAAACATTGCTCACCAGCCTAGGTTTAGCCATCAAAATCCTACATTGAACTTTCATCATTTCTGTGGACAAACAACTTTGACATGTTCAATGAGCATTATGGAGATGTTTTCATTTCGAGTAAAGTCACATATGTACACAGAGGAGAACCTGTCTGATTGGGTCCTTATCACCATGAAATTAAGACATTCCAGCTAACAAGGCTGCTGTCAAACTGATTATGTCCAAGATGACATTGTGTGGTAAGGGACATGTACTTCAAAACAATCAGAGCATAAGGACCAGAAAAATGTTACTGTTTCAGGTTGCATTTATTCTTAAATCACAGAGCATGTCTCCTCTGATATTCCCTCTGCTAATCAACTGATGTGATCATTTATTCATGGATGTGGCCAAGCAACCAACAGAGAATTCACATCCGTTTTTCTCAAAGGAGACCTATCACATCTAAATATTTTTAACAGCTCATAGCTCAACAATTCTGGCTTGACAATTATCATCAAAAAGAGTTTTATGTGAATGTAACTTTCTCTAAAGTATTCTAATGATCCTTATAACTCATTACTTGCCAGTTAGCAGTTGTAAAATTTGTCCTCCAACCAAACTCTAATAAAAGAAGAATAAATGTTTTTGAGACAAAAGCCAAAAAAATGAAAAGAAACAAACACACAATCTTATGGAACATATTGCACCAAAAAGCAGACAAAAAAGGGAGTAAAGGTGTTGTATCTTTTGTATAAGTTTGTAGTTATTACAGTAGCTAGTGCTGAAAAGAGTCAAGGAATGGTTGTAGCACTTTTGGTCAAGAGAGCAGGAGGAGTCAGATCTGACGACAGAATACGCAATTGTATACAAACTATAGGTTGTTGATAGTTTTCTACTTAAAGTAAAAATATAATAAATCATTAGCTGGTCCAGGTTACTGCACAAAGTATTAAAAACAATAGGTAGTTGTAATCAGATTTAAAGATATACATCTATATCTAGACAGACAGACAGAAAGACAGACAGACCGTTTAAAAAAAAAAAGAATTGTGTTGATTCTACAAATTAATCAACCTGCATTAATGCATTAATTTTGACAGCCCTATATATTAGCACTGTCAAAATGTATGTTATTAATGCATTGTAAAATTGTAGTTTTTCCTGCATTTCTTTTAAAAAAGAGCAAATGCATCCGGTTTTGTCCTTTATTTACACTGAAAATTGTAGTTTAGGAATGTTAATTAATGTTGATTAATCATAATTGATTCAAAGCTACCCTGTAATTGATTCGATAATTCTTTTTATTTGTTCGACAGCCCTTATATATATATATATATATATATATATATATATATATATATATATATATATATATATATATATATATATATATATATATATGTATACATACATATATATATATATATATATATATATATATATATACACACACATATATATATATATATATATATATATATATATATATATAAATATATATACATATAAATATATATACATATAAATATATATACATATATATACATATAAATATATATACATATGTATATACACATATATATATATATATATACATATAAATATATATACATATGTATATACACATATATATATATATATATACATATAAATATATATACATATGTATATACATATATATATATATACATACATATATATATACATATAAATATACACATATACATATAAATATATACATATACATATAAATATATACATATAAATATATACATATACATATATATATATTAATACATATGTACAGCTTGTTCTTCTTGACAAATATAATTAAGTGTGTATTAATGATCACTTTAAAATTCCATCCATCCATCCATCCATCCTGTGCAGGGTTGCGGTGGGCCCGGTGCATATCTCTAGCACCCTGGACAGGTCGCAGACTTTAATATTCCTGTAAAATTAAATAAAAGTAATGTTACTTCTCTGATCAATCCTTTCACTGATCAGTATCTACCAGTAAGTACAAGAACTGATTATTAGAAAGATCCATCCATTGTCTAAACTGCTATCCTTTGTCACTTGGGGCTTGTGCCTATCTCCACTGGTCCTCAGGCAAGAGGAGGGGTACCCTGGACAGGTGGCCAGTCCATCGCAGGACAACATAGAGAAACACAGGACAAACAACCATGCATGCAGACACTCACACCAATTAATTTAGAGAGACTAATTAGCCTAACAGTCATTTATTTGGGTCTGTGGGAGGTAGCTGAAGAACCAGGACAGAACCCACGCATGCACAGGGAGGATATGCAAACTCCATGCATAAGATCCCAGGCCAGGATTCGAAAACAGGACCGTCCTGCTGCAAGGCAACAGTGCTTCCAACCCTGTCATTTTTCCAAGCTGTCTCAAAGCTTCTTCCTTTATTATTCTGACATCCTAATGACCAGTTTTTTTTCTTCTTTGAGTCAACCATCTCCAGAAACCATTTACAAAATAGAATAGAGTAAAATAGGTACTTTATTAATCCCCTTTGGTAAATTGTTCTGATAGAGCAGTTGCAACAGAGACATTTAATATGAAACAATCATATAGGACAAATACTAGCAAACAATATCTATGTATTAATAATACAAGCTGTGCAGATAGGACAGATGCACCATTATTTTTGTATACTTTAATCTGGGCTGAAGAAAGCCGTGGCCCCATCACAAAAGCCTATAGAAAGGAGAAAAGACCATTGGCAATGTTGATTGAGCAAATGGAGTGGGAGGAAACAGAGCCAGTTTGTTGATGAAATCATAAGTTCACAATGAAGAAAAAAGTTATATGCTGTGATTTGTTTCACAAAATACAGTTCTTCAGCAAGGAGGCATTACCTTGAGTGATTAGAATGTTGTGATGATGTTGCATTGAAACCTCTATATCAACACCGTCAGATTTGTGTCAACACCATCAGGTCAAAGTCAACACAGTCAAATTGAGTTTTATTTGTTGTAATTAAATATGCATATGATTGCTTTTGTTAGTGCAGTTGAGTTTTTAAAGTACTCAACAATTGAAATTAAAAAAAATATGTTTTTTGATATATAACTGTATTTCTTTGTCTATTCAAAGCTAAAGATGAGAGCAACATGACACTGTTAAATGATTAAGGAGAGCAAATGACATGGTAAAGAAATAGAAAGTAAAACATCAACATTTTGCAGGTCTTAATATATGAGATATGATCTCGGACTCAATTATTTAAAAGGTTGACATCAATATCAAGGTAAATTTTAAAACAATTGTAAGCTTTTTGTTGTGTCTGACGCTGTGGACAAAAGCATGGCAATGACAGGGGAAATACAAATTTTGGGGGAAAATGACAATGTCAGGAGGTTGTGTTATTATAAATCTTAAAAACTAAGAACTGGTTCTACATCAGCAGACTTTAAATTTCTCACTAATTCTAAATTCATATTTTTCAAAACTGAAACCTGATTTATCCAAATTCTCAAGAATCGGTGACATATTATTATAAAATAATATGAAAAGCTAAATGTATGATTAAATGAGACATTGAGGTTATCATGGCTTGTTGAAGGGCCCAATAGCTGCTAACATGCATGAGTTCCTGTGGCATCCCGTCCTACACCTTGGAGGGATCAATCTGTGGCTCAAGGTGTTTCTCTCTAAAATGTCCAAAGCATTAACTGGGTGTAAGGTATTACTGATGATAGAGATCAATTTACAGCCCATTCTCACCTCTCCCGCCTGCTGAACTGTATGTACAAGTGTCACACATGTGGAACTTGCCTTCCTGATCAGTTTATTTATCTTGTACTTGTTTGCTGCACATTGTGCTTCCCTCAGCACTCTTCTAAAGATGTTAAAGGACTCTTAAGTCTCGTTTCCACTGAGCGGAACAGTGTGGCCCGGTCCGGTATTGCGTAATTCTGACTTTTCATGGGAGCATTTCCACTGCCTTCTGAACTCTCCTTGAGCAGGCGGGATTTACCCTGAACGCTTGCGTGGCATCATACTGGAGGGACAAGGAAGTGGGTGATGCGCGAAAAACACAAAAGAAGAGGAGGAAGCCACAACAACAATAGAGTCCATCCAGCAGCTCATGGTTGTCTTTCTTACCTTTGTTTTTTTCTTTACACAAATGCGACCCCTGTGTTCAATAAAAGGCTCCGTGCGGAACAGAGGACCGGTGTGTAAAGTTGTCGCAGGGCCGGGGTGACGTTTAAATTTACTGCAGTGTTTATGAGTTCACCCAATCAAAGAACTGTGTTGCGTAACACCAGTAGCTCTGCCCTAACAGTATCGGATCATTGTCCTGTGGACCTACACCTGAAGGGGGACCAATAATGGACCGGTACAAGTCTGTTGTATGGGCCGCTTTTACAATGGACAGACCGGAACGGACTGAGCCAGACCGGACAGCTCAGTGGAAACGAGGCATTAGTTGTCTTAGAAAGTATAGATAGCTTTGACCCTTCTTGTACAGTGCCTGTATGTGATGTGTCCAGTCGAGATGGCTGTCTACCAGTATTCCTTCGTATTTATGGCTGAAGAGGATCTTCACATCATCTCCCTGAACAGTCACAGGAGCTGGTATGGACAGGTTCCTTCTAAAGTACACGCCCTTCTTCTTGGTCTTGATGTTATGCTACATATGGCTATGGCTGCATCAGTTCACAAGGTATTTTATAATGTTCCTTTTCACTGTTTTACGTCATCCAAACACATAACCAACGAACCAAGAATCTTCAGAAAATGTCAGAAGCAAGCAGCTCTCTGAGTTGGATTGAAAGTCAGATGTTCAGAGAATTAATACAAACTGGGACAGGACTATACCTTTTTACCTGGATCTTTTTTCCTTAGTCATACTGTTAACCATCCCCTGATTACCTTTACAATATCCCAAAATACAGTATGGTCTGCATCTTTGGAGTCCAGCAGAATGCAGGGTCTGGCAAACTGTCTGCTTTGAGATGTGTCCAAACATGGTCCGCATTCTTCATAATAGTCTAGGTGTTCATCCTTTGATTTCTTTTTGCTTCTCATACCATCACCCTTGCCAGCCATTTCTGTCACTTTTTTGTCACTTGAAACTTAATACCATTGAGGTTTTCCTAGGTTTAGCATGCGTTGTTTTTGTATTGATACTTTGTTCTTTGCCAATGAAACTTTAGTTTTTCCTTAGTTTTGAGGAGCCATAATATGCAGCCGCAGGTCCTCACTGCGTTCTTTTGCTTTGGTCTGGACCTGGTGCTAACCAGCTGTAGAGGGCTGCTTTTTTACACCATTTAGGCAACAATAATTTCAAACATTCTATTTTACATACGGTAAATTGTAAGTTCAACATAGAAAATGTTCTACTAAATGTAATTTGCATTAGACTATATTTTGATACATATTAAAATCCTTTTTAGTAAGAAGAAAAACGTCTGTCAAGTTGAAAGATTACTCAAAATCTAAACTTTATTTTCCCATACAAATAAGTAAGCAAGGAAGCAAGCAAGCAAGAAAGAACGAAATGAGAAAACATCCATTTTACAAGAATGTTGTTTGACACAACTACACATTTTTACATTCAGACAGAAAAAGGCAAAAATAAAACCAGTTTCAGGTTAATTTTTTAACAACTGGTTCTGCAGCATTGGGTTTTTTTTTTTTTTCTTTTTGCTTACTCCCACCTAGTCTGCCCCCCCACCTTCTCTGTAACTTTGTTTGTAGGCAACAGTTCTGAGAAGCTTAACAAAAGTCTTACCTGTTGCACATTGATTTTTTATTTGCTTCCATGTCTACACAACCTAAATTCAAGCTGCAGTCCGGAGAATATATTTATGTATCAAAGTTTTATAAATCTTTAAAATGATAGTGCGGTTCAATACTATGATAAAAGGCTAGCGCTCCACAACACTTGTTTTTTTCTTAATCCCACCTTCCCCCCGTAGACCCCTATGCATTTCACACTGAGCGCCAAATTTTTTTAGCCTACAGGATTCGAGTTTACGCATTGTCGGCTGTTTTGGGAGGGGCTTTGGTACGTCGGATTCAAAAAATCTCTCTCCCTCAAATACTCCGGACTGCAGCTTCCAGCAAAATTTGAAGCATGTTCATTAACTTGCTCATAATAATACTAACAAAAACCATAATCATGTGATAAACTTACATTTTTTTAAATGAAAAGTATTTTAAATTTGAACATTTCTAAGAGGTTTATAAGTCATGTAACCCAATATAAAATCCAGTATATCTGATGTATACAGAAAGGATTTCCTTATAGAACAATATGGTATTTTTTATTTGTCTTTAAAGGTAGAGAAGACATAAGAAGTAACTAACAGAAATAATTACACGCTTACCAATAAAAAGTGGTTGCTGTAGTCACACACCTTTCTTTCAAAACAAAGTGCGTTTGGATGGCTGCTTTGTCTATAATTATATTAAAGGCTTCTGGGTATGAGGATGGAAATCACACCTAAAAAACAATAAAGCTTTGTAAAACTAGCAAATAAGCTCACCATTAGCAAAGATTTAACCCACAGGGTAAATTACTTGAGAGCTACAATACAGGTGTAATTTATTAAATCTAATCCAGTCTGTATCTTGGAGGTACAATCGTTTTGTCAAAGCCAGTTGGAGGTGAACGGCGCCTGCTATTTTACCATTAGTGAGAACGGACTTTTTTTTTCTTTTGCCCTTGTGCTAACTGCTATAAGCCCAACTCAGTGTTACCAGAGAGAACATTTTTCTTTAAAATGTGGTTCTATGAAGGTACTTATTTCAATAGTTGTTAATGGAAAAAAGCAACTTTTTTTTTATTTATTGAAACAGGAGCAGCATTATTAAACTAATATGTCGTTACATTTGGGTTTGTAAAGCTGTGTTACATTTTTGTCACTAATTATTATTTGAATCCCTACAGCTCAGTGCTTCTTTGACCAGCCTGCTGCCCAAAATATTACACCTACATGATAAAAGCTTTCATCAGCTGTAGGGATGTAAGAGTTACTGGTTTTAGTTGTGCTCTCACACTGTGTCTTATCTTACTGCCGTTTAGACATGAGGACACAGTGGTGGTTTCTCAAAGAAATGGGTTTTATTTCCACAAAATAAAAACTTAATTTACACAGGAACCTTAAAAGAGGTCAAAAGAAGAAAACCTAACTCAAACCAAAAAGGTTCTATAACAAATCCTCAGACTAACTGCTTAAAACAAACAAGCAAACTGACTTAACAACCAAGAAACAAAGGGGGCTTGAATACTGGCTGATCAGACCAGACTGACACACAGACTGACTGACTTATCTACACAATTAACTAACAAAGAAAAAACTAAACACACAGTTTAAGAGTTAACCTAAATTACTCAACTAAATACAAAATTACCAAACCATGAATCTAACTTAATTCATACAAAAATTAGAACAAAACTCTCATCCTCCCCTATGGCAGAGCTCAGGTTGGTACGACCCAATCAGCACTTCCTGTCCAACTGCAAGGCAGGCTGAAGCTTCCAACCCTCCATGGTCCAAGACTCAGTCCAAGGAATCCCCCACCACCAAAAAAAGACAACAAATATTAAAAAGTGTTTGACAGAATTGAATATACAAAAGTTAACTAAATGTGCGCTACAATTAGAACTTAAAGCATTTCAGTATTGTCAAATGAAAATAATGTGCGAACAAATGTGTCTGTTACTATCAGCTTAATGTGTAAAAACAGAAACAAGTGTATTGGTGTGTGGGATTACAGACTTTGTGTGGCTGAAGATGAGGCCATCACAGTTACCATGTATGGTGATGGACTAAAAAACAAGTTACTTGGGTCTACATGTGAGGAAATAAAGGGCATTTTGCAAAGCATTAAGTCCTTTCACATCTTAAAGGATGTATATCTCTTTCTGATCCACTCTTCTTCTGAATAGTGCATGTGTATTGGACGTAACCTTCACAGTGTTTTGTTGCGTCATGATGTGGTACATTACTTTTGCAGTGATGGTAATGTCAAAATTGTATTTATAATTTTTTTTATATACATATACATATGATATTGGTACATCTCAAAAAGTTTTAGCACTCATTTTCAGAACGTGAAACATAGATATGTAGATTCATTAAACAGAGTAAAATATGTTACCATTTTATTCCTTTTCATTTTTATGATTATGGATTACAGATAACGAAAACCCAAGATTGAGTCACTCAGGAAATTTAAACATGTTGCATGGATAAAAGGAACAGCACTAGGCGGGATAAATCTTATTTGTGAGACACATTCCAGTTTGTTCATGTAAATGATAAATCTTCACACTCAAGGGTTACTTGTGGAGTACCACAGGGCTCTGTGCTTGGATATACATACAGTGGCTTGCAAAAGTATTAGGCCCCCTTGAACCTTTCCACATTTTGTCACATTACAGCCACAAACATGAATCAATTTTATTGGAATTCCATGTGAAAGACCAATACAAAGTGGTGTACACGTGAGAAGTGGAACGAAAATCATACATGATTCCAAACATTTTTTACAAATAAATAACCGAAAAGTGGGGTGTGCGTAATTATTCAGCCCCCTTTGGTCTGAGTGTAGTCAGTTGCCCATAGACATTGCCTGATGAGTGCTAATGACAAAATCGAGTGCATGTGTGTAATCTAATGTCAGTACAAATACAGCTGCCCTGTGACGGCCTCAGAGGTTGTCTAAGAGAATGTTGGGAGCAACAACACCATGAACTCCAAAGAACACACCAGACAGGTCAGGGATAAAGTTACTGAGAAATTTAAAGCAGGCTTAGGCTACAAAAAGATTTCCCAAGCCTTGAACATCCCACGGAGCACTGTTCAAGCGATCATTCAGAAATGGAAGGAGTATGGCACAGCTGTAAACCTACCAAGACAAGGCCGTCCACCTAAACTCACAGGCCGAACAAGGAGAGCGCTGATCAGAAATGCAGCCAAGAGGCCCATGGTGACTCTGGACGAGCTGCAGAGCTCTACAGCTCAGGTGGGGGAATCTGTCCATAGGACAACTATTAGTCGTGCACTGCACAAAGTTGGCCTTTATGGAAGAGTGGCAAGAAGAAAGCCATTGTTAAAAGAAAACCATAAGAAGTCCCATTTGCAGTTTGCCACAAGCCATGTGGGGGACACAGCAAACATATGGAAGAAGGTGCCATGGTCAGATGAGACCAAAATGGAACTTTTTTGCCAAAATGTCAAACGCTATGTTTGGCGGAAAACTAACACTGCACATCACTCTGAACACACCATCCCCACTGTCAAATACGGTGGTGCCAGCATCATGCTCTGGGGGTGCTTCTCTTCAGCAGGGACAGGGAAGCTGGTCAGAGTTGATGGGAAGATGGATGGAGCCAAATACAGGGCAATCTTGGAAGAAAACCTCTCGGAGTCTGCAAAAGACTTGAGACTGGGGCGGAGGTTCACCTTCCAGCAGGACAATGACCTAAACATAAAGCCAGGGCAACAATGGAATGGTTTAAAACAAAACATATCCATGTGTTAGAATGGCCCAGTCAAAGTCCAGATCTAAATCCAATCGAGAATCTGTGGCAAGATCTGAAAACTTCTGTTCACAAATACTGTCCATCTAATCTGAATGAGCTGGAGCTGTTTTGCAAAGAAGAATGGGCAAGAATTTCAGTCTCTAGATGTGCAAAGCTGGTAGAGACATACCCTAAAAGACTGGCAGCTGTAATTGCAGCAAAAGGTGGTTCTACAAAGTATTGACTCAGGGGGCTGAATAATTACGCACATTCCACTTTTCAGTTATTTGTAAAAAATGTTTGGAATCATGTATGATTTTCGTTCCACTTCTCACGTGTACACCACTTTGTATTGGTCTTTTACATGGGATTCCAATAAAATTGATTCACGTTTGTGGCTGTAATGTGACAAAATGTGGAAAAGTTCAAGGGGGCCGAATACTTTTGCATATATATATATGCTTCCAATTGGTAAAATCATCAGACAACATGAGATAAATTTTCTAGTTATGTCAATGACAAGCAACTGTATTGATCCATAAATCCTGATGAATCTAACCAGTTAGGTAGATTACAGGCAAGTCTGAAAGACAGAAAAGTTTGGATGACTAAACTTTCTGCTTTTAAATTCTGACAAGACAATAGTTGTTGTCTTTGGTCCAGAAGCTCTGACAAACAAACTGCTTAGTCAATTACTTCATCTGGATGGCATTAAATTGGCCCCCAGTAATAACGTAAAGAACCTTGGTGTTATTTCTGACCAAGACATGACATTCAAATCCTAAATTAAACAGGTTTCTAGGATTTCCTTCTTTCACCTCTGGAATATTGCTAAAATTAGAAACATCCTGTCCAGCAGTGATGCTGATAAACTAGTCAATGCATGTATTACTTCAACTTGACTCAAACTGGACTATAGTAATTCTTTACTATCAGGAAGTCCACAAAATGCAGTTAAAATGCTTCAGTTGATCCAAAATGCTGCAGCAAGTGTTCTGATGAATATTAAAAAGGGAGATCACATTTCTCCTGTTTTATCCTCCCTTCATTGGCTCCCTGCTAAATCCAGACTACAATTTAAGGTCTTCCTCTTACACATAAAGCCCTTAATGATCAAGCTCCACCATACATCAGAGATCTGATTGTTCCACATGTTCCCAACAGAACACTTCACTCTCAGATTGCAGGTTAACTTGTGGTTCCTAGAATTAGTTCGGGAGGCAGATATTTTAGTTATCAGGCTCCTCTCCCGATGGAACCAACTCCCAGTTTTGGTCTGTAAGGCAGACACCCTGTATACAGGCTTAAATATTTCCCTTTTGATAAAGCTTATAGTGAAAACAGATTGAATTTAGCCAGTTGTTGGATGAATGGTGGAGTAGGGAAGGGGTAGTAGCCAACAGCTTAAGCCGGTTTGGGGGAATGCAGTCCAGACACATGGTTCTCCCTGGTTCTGCCCCTCTCGTGTTCATAGACTGTATATATAAGATAGATGGAGTGCGGCTGTGAGGGTGGAGGCGGATGATTGACACCCATTGAACTCTGAGCCATTGTAGCTACGAGCTAACTGAGCTACCCAGAGCTAATTGAAGCCAACAGACATTAGCAGGCGCTTTTAGCCAGAAAATGAAGCACAACAGCACATGATACACAATAAAGCATGAGAAACAGCAATAAAGCAATAAAGTATGAACACATATGATAAATAAAACATTAATCGTTTACTCAAAGGCAATTCTAAACAGATGAGTTTTTAGTTTTGATTTAAAGCAGCTCGGTGTTTCATCAGCTCTGCAGTCGCCAGGAAGTCTTTTCCAGATAAGTGGAAATAAGAAACTGAAAGCACGTCATCCAGGGATATTTAGTAGGCTAGAGTTGGAGGACCTGAGACCAGTAAAAGATGGACCATCAGTCAAAAAACGTGGGGTTAGAAGGAGGCCTATTATGAGGTCACCAGTTTGGCCTGAGAAAGATGGGTTGATGCACAGAAAACGTAGGAAAGCTATCTTATCACTTAGCCGGACCAGATCTGAAGAGAATTTGGGCAAAAAGGCTCTCCAGAAGGCAACAAGATCGCCCAAAAAGCTCACATTTTTCTCTTAGCATAAAGGTTGGAGAATTAATGTGTGTACTCTGATTCTTTTCTCAATAAATGAAAATATTTATTCAACCAATTTCACATGTACAGCTTATTTTTCATTACATACATACATACATACATACATACATACATACATACATACATACATACATACATACATACATACATACATACATACATACATACATACATACATACATACATACATACATACATACATACATACATACATACATACATACATACATACATACATACATACATACATACATACATAGATACATACATACATACACACATACATACATACATATATATATATATATATATATATATGCACACACACACAGGCATAAAAAGATGGGAACAAAATGGTTACAAAAATTGTCTACATACAAACATCTAAGAACACATTTAGAAAAAAAAAATCTACATAAAACGGCTGACAGAGAAACAGCATTAGCACTAGCTAGTTGGGACATACCTCTCTTTCTCCGGTAAAAATCAGGTTTTCCTTTTCTGATGACGAGTCCTCGACACAAACCTCAAATGAACTATCATTCCAAATAATCGCCAGGGCTTCGTCAGTGATGATTCTCTTCTCTTGAAGCGCCATTTTTCGAATGCAAACAAAACAATCGAAACTGAATTGTTCACTCTCGCTCTCACCTGCTCATCTGATTACCTGCGGGTAACTGCGAAGCAGGGCGCGCCCCCGAGCTAAACAAAATATCTGTTTTTAGAATTACTCCAGTTTCTATTGGCCGATTTGGATGATTGACATATGGTTGGAATTGTAAGATCCTATAGAATCACGCTGACATCAGTACTTTGAAGCAGATTGGACAAAGCAATTGTTTACATGGAGAAAGTTCGCAATGCGCATGACAGACAAAGTTGAGCCTCCTCAAATCAAATGTAAAAAATAATGGCAAAGAATTATGTTTTTTTTCACTTTTTCTTTTCTAAATGCACACTAGGTATTTTAGTTATTCTGGAAATACAGTCATAACACGGTGGATTATTCTTTTCAATAAGGAAAAATCAAAGGTAAGAAAGAATTTATGCTCTTGTTTTTCAAATGCGGTACGTATTTTTGGGGTTATTTTGCTGCTCATTTGCTGAAATTTGCACGTAGCATAATGAAACTTGCAGCTATAGAATCTGTGAGATGCTGACTTTCAGGGAAGGCAAAGTTTGCTCGGTTCTGTTCGGCAGGGTGACCGACAGGTTCAGTTGAATGTGTGCATGTAAATATCGCAAAATAGCACAACTGCTCTTTTAATTGCTTGTTACTTTGTCTGGGTTTGGACGTCACAAAAATATTTATATGAGTCTTTAGCTGAGATTCTGAGGTTTATAATGATAGGACAGTGACCACAGGTCAACTAAATTAGGACATTCTCACCGCCCTTCCCCCACAGTGACCCGGCAGCGGGGCTGTGGGGTGGAACAGGTTAATGCAAGTCATTCTAGGAGATGTGAAAGGAAACATCTGTTTTATCTACCTAGACGACATCGTTATTTATTCCACCACACCAGAGCAGCACATGTATGATCTACAAGCTGTTTTGGACAAGTTGAAAGAGGCAAACCTGACACTGAACATGAAGAAAAGTCAATTCTTCCATTCCTCACTGAAATTTCTGGGCCAGATCATCTCTTCTGCTGGAATAGAGGTAGACACAAAAAAAGCAAGGCCGTTCCGGACTTTCCAATACCACAAAACATTAAAGAGCTTCAGCGTTTCCTCGGCATGGCTGGCTGGTACCACTGGTTTGTGCCCCGGTTCTTCCAGTTAACTGAACCCCTGAATGCTCCGAAGAGGAAAGGAGCTAAGTTTAACTGGACTCCTGACTGTCAGATGGCTTTTGAGAGTCTCAACAACAACTAGTCTCACCACTGATCCTTGGCCATCCTGACTTGAACCTGCCATTTATTGGTTACACAGATGCCAGCAAAGTTGGCATTGGGAGCTATCCTAGTTCAAACAACAGCCCTTGGAACAGAACAGGTTCTCGCCTCTGTCAGTCTTAACCTTAAATCAAGCAGAGAGATATTATTCCACACAGAACAAGAATGTCTTGCTGTGGTATAGGCTCTAAAGAAATGGTATTACTACCTGGAAGGAAGACACTTTACAGTTGTAACTGACCATTCCTCTCTTGTGTGGGTCTTTAAAACCACCAAACCCAGCACTAGACTGATCCGGTGGGCTCTGGGACTGCAAGAATTCACCTCTACAGTGGAATACCGTAAAGGCAAATATAACACTCTCCCAGACACCCTATCAAGATCACCTGTGGATCTCCATCACTCACCCATCTGTGCTGCTGTGGTGCTATCCATGAAGGATATGTCACAAGATCTCCAAATAACAGAAAAGGACATATGGAGAGCACAGCAGATGGATCCAGATGCGCAAAACCTGTAAGACAAGATCATCGAAACAGGAGAAATTACTGACAGTCCCTCCACTAAGTACACCATTGTGTCCCCCCCACCTCAAACACGGTTAGGACAAAAACTGCCTAGATACAGCGATATGGAGAATAACATTGTGCATAATACATTACTAATCTGGAACAAAGTTTTTAAAAAATACAATCTGCTGAATGATATAAGAATTTTGATTTGGCCCTCCTTAGCTCCAGAGTTCCTACCAGGTGGAGAAGACCCTGCTTTCCTAAGGTGGAATGAAAAAGGTTTGACAGCATTATGCCTGTTTGTTGAGGGAAATACTTTTAAATCATTTGAAAAGTTTAAAACGGAATTTAATTTAGAAAAAACAGATCTTTTCCGATATTTGCAAGTACTACACTTTTACAATACAGTAATAAGAAAAGGAGCTTCAAGTACTGGGATTGCCCTAATAAAATTGTTTACAGATGCCTATAAATGTCTGCCAAGTAAAATTGTCACCAAATTGTATAAAGGACTGCAGAAGTTGAATGGAAATGATACACTATATGTTAAATCAAGATGGGAGGAGGATCTGGGCATCTCTTTGTCAGAGAGTGATTGGTTCATGATGTGCAACACACAACAAACATCAACTAGTTCCAGATAATGGAGGCAATTCTGGTGGAAAAGCCTGATCAGATTCTCCATTACACCACACATCACTGCTAAACTAAAGAGACATCAGCAACACTGCTGGAGACAGTGTGGGCACATAGGCGCCAACCACTCTCATATTTTTTGGTCATGCACAAAACTAAAGCCTTTCTGGGATAGGCTCTTCAACATTATTGAGAGCATTATGACATATGATGTTCCGAAGGACCCTAAGTATTTTTTGCTGAGATTGATGCCTGAAAATGTAATAGAAAAAAGTGATAAATACCTTTTTAAAATTCTTATAATTGCTTCTAAAAAGGCCATAACGAGGAACTGGCTTAAAACAGATGCACCTCGTGAAGAACAGTGGCTGGAAATAATAGACGAAATCCATTCTATGGAAAGACTGACTTACTATCTACGGTTCAAGGAAAACATCTTCATAAAGCACTGGACTAAATGGCTGGACTATAAACAAAAGTCATAAGCTTCAACTGTCTGTCATCTTAGCATTTCTGATTCACAAGTGACCCCCACTTTTTGTCATGTTTTTATTATGTTGTTGTTGACACTAAAAAACCAATAAAGAGAAAGTAAAAAAAATAAGTAAAGTACACCATTGTGGAGGACAAAGTGTACAGAGTGATCCAACTGCCTCACAAAACTACACGGCAGATCTACATCCCGGCATCCCTCCGTCAACAACTATTCCATCACTATGACGACAATCCTCTGTCTGGTCACTTGGGTCACTATCAAATGTATAAGCGGTTACAAGCCCTTGTATACTGGTCCAAGATGAGCATGGATGTCAGTAATTATGTGCGTAACTGTAAAGTTTGTCAACTGTACAAACCTGAGAACATTAAACCCAGAGGTAAGCTGCTGCAAACTCTTGTCCACAGACCCTGGGAGATGCCTGGAGTGGATCTCATGGGGCCATTCCCACATAGTCTCAATGGAAATCTGTATTACATAGTTTTTTTTATTACTACACTCGGTGGGTAGAACTTTTTCCACTCCGTAAAGCTACAGCATAATCTGTTTCCTATATCCTGACTAAAGAAATACTCCCCCGCACGGGTACACCAACCTACATTCTCTCCGACCAAGGCCTACAGTTTGTTTTTTCTGTGTTTAAAGCAACCTGCAAACGATGGAATCTCCTGTTGAAGAGGAAATCCCCATACCATCCACAAACCAACCTCACAGAAAGAATAAACCGCAACATCAAGGCAATAATTCCTACTTATGGGAGGAAAAACACAAAACGTGGGATAAATTCCTTGCAGAGTTCCGGTAACCCCAGCCGAACTCAATCTGGGGCATTCTTTAAATTGACCGCTGTAGGATGAACTGCAATTACGGTTCTGTGACCCTCACTCACCTGCTTACCCCATGGCCAAACAATTGGCAGAGCTCAAACACCTGGTTACAAACAACTTGGAAAAAACATGAAAAAAACCAAAAAATTATTATGATAAAAGGAGAAGAGAAGCAGACTTCAAAATCCAAGACAGAGGCTGGCTTCGCACTCACCCAATTTCAAGAGCAGATGTGTCCTATTCTGCAAAACTTGAACCATGGTGGAAAGGTCCCTACAGGATAATTCAAAATGTAGGACCTTTAAACTATGAAGTGGTCTTGGAAGACTCTGGGGAAGACCTTTGCGTTGTGCATGTATCTCAACTAAAACCTTGTCATCCTACGGCAGAAGAGGTTGATAGAGCTTCATGTAATATTATTTATAAATAAACTAACCTTAATGCACGGCAGAAGAGGTTGATAGAGCTTGATGTAATATTATTTTTAAATAAACTAACCTTAATGCCAGTTTTTTTCCGGCTGTACGTCCGGTGCTGTACGTCCTCCAACGTGGACATGCTCCAGCAGCTTGTTTCCGGTTGATCTGCCCTGCTGGCAGTTTATAAAAAATGAGGGCCAGGTTCACCGGATGGAGTTGGCGGGTGAGGACGCAGATGAGCAAACGGGCAGAGATCGGAGACTCGAGGGGACGTGGAAGCTCCACCTGAAAATATCTGCAGCAGACACATCTTGTCTGGCTCCCCATGCAACAAGGAAAGAGATTCCCAATTGTGTGGATTATGTTGATGCAGAAGAACTTACCTTATTGATACCATGAGTAACAAACATTTCTTACTCTGGTGGATACTGGCTCTGGATGGAGTTTGTGTGCCACTGAGCACTAGTCTGGCTGCAATGCTGCACTACTGATTTGTTTGGTGTCTTCATTCGTGGACCTGTTGAAAAAACTACTTTTACTGGACTGAGATTGTCAAGGATCAAACGAGGGCTGGACTATTTACTTTTTGGAATGTATATAATTTTTGGTTGAACTATAAATAAATTATGTAAATAGTAATTCTTGCAGGTGCATACTTTTAAGTTCAGTTATTCAGTTGTTGTTTTCTGAGTTTCGTTTATTCAGTGTGCAAGGTGATTGACGTTATGAAACGTTTGCATCCTTTGTGGGGTTTATATGGTTCAAGGATAAGTTTATGTTTTTCTTTTCCATTATTTTTTTTATGTCAGGAGAAAGACCTGACTGGCACCCTAGATAAAAACCTTGAACCGTCACAATAGATTCAGTGGTTTTGTTAATTCTTCCTTTGCAGTTCTAAAAGGCATAGCAGCTGAAATGCTTAATTGAGACTAATGGCTCTGCAAAATAAGTTAGTTTTAAATAATCTTAGTGCCTCCAGTGGAGGTGTCTGTGCAACTGTAGGTACATCCTGTTGCATCTTTTTTCATACCACCTAATGATGAGGATAATCATGTGATAGTTGAAGCTAACATTACTCCTTTTCGAGATGCAATTGACCAGGATCAAACATTCCAGGGAGACTTCCTAACCTGGCTACTACTAGGGAGTTGGAACCAAATTCTGCTGAGAATCCTGGTACAAATTGGAATTGTACTATTGTTTTTTGAGTTATTCACATCATGTGTTTTACCCTACCTCAGGAAGCTTCTCACCAATGCAGTGACTGTTGTAGTCAATGATATGCTACTTAAAGAACACGGAGGACTCTATTTTGCATTTTTAGCCCATGATCAAGATGATTAGAATGACCATAATTAACTGGAAAATGTGAATTACGTATGAATTATGATGCTGATGTAGAAAATCATTTTTGAAGTTATATCAGATGATGTTGACATAAATGTGTTAAATTAAATGATGAACAGGAGGGAAATGTAAGGAGAAAAAATTGTAAATACCTTTATTTCAGTTATTTATTTTGCTATGCTTATGGAGAAAAGTATTGTATGCAGGATGATATGAAACTGTGAGGATTCAGCTTTGTATTCACATGCTCTGAAACATGTGGTCTGCCCCTGCCCCCTGGAGTAAGCTAAGGAGGGGGCAACAAAATCATGATGACCTCATGACTACCAAGAATGTGGGAGAAGGCTGTTTTTCTCTCCATAGAAGCTACACCTGGTCTGGTATATTGCTCAGCTGCAATGCCTTGTCGAAGGGGGGCATCGCCTGGGATGATGCTGCCAGTAACTGATCATCTTCCGTGTCCCGTTATCAGCTTTTTACTGTATTTAATTAAGCAAGAAAATATTGATACAGCGATATATCACAATATTTTATGTCACAATATTGTATCGATATTCAAAAGCAATTAAGAATTTTTTTTATTTTTACTTAATTATTTAGAATTTGAATGGAACCATTAATGATGACAGTAATTTTTGTAGTAAAAATAAAAGTATGACCACTAGTTGGTGGTTATTTTCACCTTCTTCGTTCCAGTGGATCAACTAGATCTACTAATAAACCTGTATGTATTTTGTATGAAACAGATTGGAGTTTTTAGAATGCTGACAGATTTTCTACAGGTAAATTAAGTAAAAAGAAATCACAATATATAGTCTTACTCATCGTATCGCAATATATCGTATCATCACCCCTGTATTGTGATACATATCGTGTCACAAAAATGTTGCCATTACACATGCCTAATCTTTAATATAGAAAGTACTATTACATCAGTTTTATTGCTCTTCTTTCTGTGTCTCTACTTTGTCTTCTCAAACCCCAGTCGGTCGTGGCAGATGGTCGCTCGTACTGCGTCAGGTTCTGCTGGAGGTTTCTTCCGGTTAAAGGGGAGTTTTCCTCTCCCCTGTCGTTATATACTTGCTCAGTATGAGGGATTGCTGTGGTTGGAGTCTGCATAAATGGGGCACAGTTGCAAGTTAATGACTCGATGCAATCTGCTGAGATTTTTTAAATAGAAAACTTTTAAACTGATTGGAATGTATGTTTGACTGAATTGAAATGACTTTTCTTGAAAAAGTGCCTTGAGATGACATGTTGTGAATCGGTGCTATATAAATTAACAGAGTTGGATTGAACCGGCAACTCTCCGGTTACAGGACAAGTTCCCAACTCCTAAGCCCCAGTCTCCCCAAAATATTTAATATTTTCAGTAATATTTGTATTTTGTTTTTGAGGGGTGGGGAAGGGCTGATATTACAGCAGAAATTTTATCCCCAGCCTTCAGAATTATCATGCTGGATTTTAGGTACTTAAATGTATGCATATGTTTAAATATATCTTTGAAGAGAAGCACAAAAGGCATTTAAGCTTTGTATCGATAGTTCTGCATCATTTTAGAGCTGATCACAATAATGTGTCCAGTGTTGCTGTTGAGAGAAGACTCATGATGATATTAACCACTGTTTTAAATGTGTCCCACATGCAGTCGCATATTTATTTAATATAATATGACTGTTGGAGATTAATAACATGTAGACAATGCTTGGCAATTAATATCATGATTGAGTGGCTACAGAGAGGTGAATCAGGGTTATGGTACTGCTGCAGCCTCCAGCTAGCCTCAGTCTTAAAGGGAAATAAATTACTTTGGCAATTAACATCACATTAATGTTCTTTAGCCCTTTCCACTTGTCTTTGCACTTATCACCGGGGGCAATAGCGAGGCTGCAATACAGCTGTAGCACACAGTGGGTTAAAAGCCTCACCAGTGTCTGTTTTGTCTTATGATTGACACATTCAATTGAATGAGAAGGTGTGTCCAAACTTTTGGCTTTGACTGTATATCAGAATATTATTGATAGAATAATAAATTGTCATCATTTATTATGTGGTTCAAATACAGCAGCAAAAAGGCTTTGTGTCAGATTAGAATAGGGATTTGTACTACTAGAACAATACAGTAATCATCGTGTAAAATCAAAATTTATTGTAAATTTATTTTGAGACACTTTCGGTTTAAATTATAGTTCAGTTAGAAAATGTGTTAACTCAGATTAATACAATGAGCATTCTAATTAGCATTCTTGTGAGTACTATATGTGTTAGGTTCCTTAGGTGTTTGGGTTTTGAGTTTTAGTTATTTCATTTCCTCCATGCTCCTAGATTATCATTGGTTAGTATCTTAAGAGTTTTCTTTTGCCCTTGTCTGTATTCATCCTTAGTACTCATCTCTGTCTAGTCCTTTTGTTTTGTATTCCTCCTCTGCGTCACTCCTGGTCTTCCCGTGTTTGTCCTTCCCAGTTCTCAGAGGGTGTTCCGGGTGACACGCCCCTAGCTCCAGACTCCGTTGAGGGTGTCCAGGGGACACGGCCGTGAGTCCTACGCAACGTCGTGTGTCTTCGGCGCCACGTCGTGGGTCTTCGGCGCCACGTCGTGGGTCCTCTACGCCTCGTCGTCAGTCCTCTACGCCACATCATGGGTCCTCCACTCCTCCCCGAGAGTTCTCCACTCCATCCTCTCAAGGGTCTTCCACTCCGTCCTCTCGAGGGATCCCAGCGTCCTACCAAGGTCCCCTTAGTCGACGTCGTTTCCCAAGCCACAAGGTTCTCTGCAGCCGGTTCCCAAGCCACAAGATTATCTGCAGCCGGTTCCCAAGCCACAAGATTATCTGCAGCCGGTTCCCAAGCCACAAGGCGCTCTGCAGCCGGCTCCCATACCACAAGGCGCTCTGCAGCCGGCTCCCATACCACAAGGCGCTCTGCAGCCGGCTCCCATACCACAAGGCTCTCTGCAGCCGGCTCCCAAACCACAAGGCTCTCTGCAGCCGGCTCCCAAACCACAAGGCTCTCTGCAGCCGGCTCCCAAACCACAAGGCTCTCTGCAGCCGGCTCCCAAACCACAAGGCTCTCTGCAGCCGGCTCCCAAACCACAAGGCTCTGCTCTGCATCCAGGCTCCGCATCCGGCCTCCACATCACAAGGTTCTGCTCCGCATCCGGCCTCCTCGTCTCCTGCTCCTTCGTCGGCGGCCTCCTCGTCTCCTGCTCCTTCGTCGGCGGCCTCCCAGGTTCCTGCTCCTTCGTCGCCGGCCTCCCAGGTTCCTGCTCCTTCGTCGCAGGCCTCAGGACTTAAGCCTTCGGCTGTTTTTTGTTTTGGACTCTTGCACTCCTTCCGAGGCCCCTCCGCCCACCCTGGTTGGGTTGGGTTTTGTTTTGGAATTCTAGTGGTGTCTGGGATCCGCCCTTGAGGGGGGGTTCTCTTAGGTTCCTTTGGTGTTTGGGTTTTGAGTTTTAGTTATTTCATTTCCTCCATGCTCCTAGATTATCTTTGGTTAGTATCTTAAGAGTTTTCTGTTGCCCTTGTCTGTATTCATCCTTAGTACTTATCTCTGTCCAGTCCTTATGTTTTGTATTCCTCCTCTGCGTCACTCCTGGTCTTCCCGTGTTTGTCCTTCCCTGTTCTCAGCTGTTTCCATAAAGCAGGAACAGTAAGACTGAATTTATGTTTTTGGCTTTGTGAAATAAGCCTTTTTCCCCCTCTTCTTCACCTGCTGGTTCAATGAGTTTTGCACATAGAACCGTTGATACTTATACCGTTGAAAAAGAGAGAATTTGGCCTTTTATTTCAAAGGTTGCTTGTGTGGGTAGCAATGATGCCAGTAACTCCCTAATATAAAATGATCACTTTTATCAGTAACAAATCATCTAAAGTTACTATTTCCAAACCAATAATCAGATTAGCATGACTAATCACAGAAAGTATACAGTTTGTCTCAGTGAGTAGCATTACATATGAGACAAATAAAGCAAAAGGACAACTCGCGTGCAACACATAACCAAGCAGCCAGCAACACAAGCTTAAACAATAGAGTACATTTCACAAGTAATGTACTGTTTGATCGTGTTACACGGGTTGTTGCTGCTGGATTCCGAACCAGTGTTGTTGTTCTCGCTCTGTGGTCTTGTCACTTCTGGAAAGTGGAGTACCCAGGCCGGTAATAGCTTGCTTTACCTGAGTTTACTTATAGAGGGATTCCGTTTTTTAACCGATTAATCTGGGTCTCTTAGCTTGATCAGAAGTAGGCCAGTTCGGTTCAACTTCAGCCAGTCTAAGGTGTTTAAATTAATAGTCAAAAGTCTGAATTTAATTGGACTAAGGCAATAATTATTTTTTCTCTTACTGCATTATATTCTCTGACTGTGGAAACCTCCCTTTAGACTTTAAGCAATGATGATTCTGTGGTTTTCCCACTACTCTTTCAGACTCTTGGACCTTAATTTCAAAATGAAATGCAAACTTTCATTTGAAAATATGACATTGAACCACAGAGCAACAGTACAGTCTCTGGTTCAGTAGTCTTGACACAAGATTAGCTACATATTTGTAGCTTATGTGTAGGATTCATCTGTGCGTAGTGACTCTTGATGCGCCGGCTCCAGCCTCAGTCCCCTGCTTGTGAAGGTCCCCCAAGTTCCTGAATGGATTTTGCTATAGAATTCTTTCAAGGCTATGGCTATCCCTGTTAGTGATGCACCTTTTCCTACCACCTTTTTTTCCTTCCACTCAACTGTCTGTGAATATGCTTAGACACAACACTGTGAACAACCAGCTTTTTAGTAGATTACCCTCCTTGTGGAGGATGTCAATTATAGTCTTCTGGACATCTGTTTACTTAGCAGTCTTCACCAAGACTGTGTTGCCTTGTGACCGTGAGAGAAGATTTAGAGGCTGATGGTGGTCAGAGGGCCCAGTGGTGCCAGTATTTGGCACCCTCACTTCTGTCAGTGTGCCCCAGGCTAGCTGTGGCTACAGTATAGCTTACCATCACCAGTAAGTGTATGTGAGCATAAATGGGTGAATGACTGAATGTAGTGTGGAACACTTTGGGGTCCTCAGGACTGTGTAAAGCGCTATACAAGTACAGACCATTCATCATTTTGTTGTCTGTAAAAGTAAAACCTTGCATGAGCGCTTCTAGGCAAAGTAATTTATTTTGTGCCAGAAGAAATCACTCAGTTATAGATTTTAAAATAAAATTGCTTACAAATCTATAGAAATTGAAAAGTATATTTGAACAGAATGAAAAAATAGTACTGACCAACTGAGGCATGAACTCTACTAGATCATGAAGGTGTGCTGTAACATCTTGCACCAAGATGTTGGTGCCAAATATCACCTCACAAGAAGTCGTGGTGGGGCCTCCATTGATTAGACTTACTTGACATCCAACAAATATGGATTGGAATTGAGCTCTGTGGATTTTAAGAGGCCAAGTCAACACCTCAAACTCGTACACTAATTTTTGTTTTGTGGCAGGGTGGGTTATTTTGGTGACAGAGGCCACAGACTTCAAGGGAGGAGGTTCTTCATGGTCTGCAGCAATGTTTAGGTAGGTGAAATGAATCAAATCAAAACTGGGACCCAAAGTTTCCCAACAGAACATCGAACAAAGTATTACGCTACCTCCTCCACCTTGCCTTAATACCTCAGCACATCATGGTGCCCTGTTTTTGCCAGGTAGATGACGCATACACACCCGGTCACCAAAGTAGTGTAAAAGAACACATAATTGATTAGACCAGGCCACTTTCTTCTATTGCTCGGTTGTCCAGCTCTAATATGCCCATTGTTGAAAGGGAACTCCATGCAGTACCATGAAAAACTAATTTTGATGCACTATGTATTCTTCTTTATCTGAAAACCAGCAATAATATATTCAGCAAGCTGAGTTGCAGAAGCTCATCTGTTGGATTGGACGACATGCACCACCTTTTTGCTCCCCAATCATCTGGCTGCCAGAATTGGTCCCTTTTTAATCTCAAACGAAATTCTTACTTGTCCTTGCTTATCACATACAAATCTTGAGGACAAATATTCACAGGGTGGTAGACAGATGCCATGATGAAAATGTGATCTGTGTTGTTCACCTAACCTGTCACTAATGATTTGATGTATGGCTTGAATATATTGTTTCAATCATACCACAGCTCAGGATATGTTTTTACATAGTTAATATCTAATGCATTTCAATGAACAACTTTGTAGAACTTGAAACAATCATTAGCTGAAATGAAGGATTCAAATTCTAAATTTATGTTTTGTTCTAGTTTTCATACAATTCAGAAACATGACTGGTGTCAAACAAAAAGATAACAAATGTATTTTAAGTTAAGTTTACTTTCTTCTGACTAAAAGAAGTGCTACACAAACGTCAAAATAAGGTGTGGATGTTCATATTATTATTTGTGAAATAATTTCACTCAATGTGTTGCATAGCCTTTGAGCACAGGCAAATTGAATGTCAGGCTTAGCTTAATTGCCTTTGGGCTGTCATCACCCTTCCACTGAATGGCTTTTCTCAAAATGATTATCTAATGGAGGAAAAAAGTCAGTTTAAAGCCTGCAAAGCTAGGAACAACTCACTCATCTTCTGTTTCATGGAATCTCAAATATCCCATGTCAATTTTCCTCCCACACCTTGACTTCCTCTGTGCCACCACAGTCAGCATAAAGCTCCAGGACAGCACATTACCTGACAAAATCAAGAGTATAGAAAGTACAGTATAAATGAGCAGTTTTGAGTCTATTATGAACCTGTCGTGCTGCCTAGTCATCTGCACTACATTCAGCGATGTTTGAATGCACAAATAACACTCTTTCGTTACCGTGGTCAACTGTAATTACCTTGGCCAATGCAAATGCAACCATGCCAGGTAGGTCAAGCATGCAAAATGTACTGACATAGACTGCCTGCCACCCCCATGGCAAAATAAAAACAAATCCTTGATATGAATGTAGATTAACTTTAGCGCATATCAATTTCTAAATACCCTTATATCCTACCTCTGATAAAGATTTAGACCATGTACACCCGTAGCCGGGATTTAAAAAAAAGAATATTCTCACTACCTCGTTAAAAAAAATCTCCATCCACATCTAACCAAATAGGTGCGTTGTTAAGCACATTCATAGACATGCCAAACCTGTAGGGGGCAGTAGTTCCCCCAAATCCTATGCACTCAAAGCAACTTTCTATGCTCTAACTTCTACATAGAGTAGTAATTGAGCTTGTAAAAACAAGCAAGAAAAAAGTGCTTGGACAATTGATAATGCCAACACATCTCTGAGGGCATAAATGCTGTTTCTGAGTGAGGTCGCACAAGTGATGTCGGAGCCTTTTGGTTGCGAAAGTGACGTTACGGAGCTGAAAATCCCGGTAATTTCTGTCCATACGCTAACGCTTAAAACGGAGAAAACGCAGATCTTCACTTTGGCCGGAGTTTTTCAAAAAGCTTCGTTTTTGGTGCCGTAAATCCGCGTTTTTGTGTGGCTGACAGGTCAACTTGTAGAAAAATTCAAGGCATTAATACAAGGCATTAATGTACATTTCTGAATAACTTTATTTTGTATTTCTGCAAACAAACCTTACAAGCGTAAACCCTTCATTCTTACAGGTAGTAGAATTCTGAAAACAATACAAAGCCCCCAATTAAAGGATGCCATTTCTGTTTTGTAGAATAAATCACAAGGTGTTCTTTAAAGACATTTAGCCAATAAGATTCAGGAGGCAGAGACGAAACACCACAAACTCAATCAAGCCCTTGTCACACCAAAAAGCCGTAATAATGGATGGAGAATTGTGTCATAACAGTGTGATGGACAAAGTAATTCACAGTAATATTCGTTTTTAAAAAAGGAAAATTGTCAATGTTATGTTATGGCCCACACAATCATGCCGGAGATTGCTAACTTCACAGTTTTCTGGCTGACTGACCGAAACTGTCCATAAGCAAGGGAACCCATAAAAGGTCATTGTTAAACAAGCTGTGCTAAACGAACCGCCTGTTCCTCCTCCCGGACCCCAATCCCTGATGGCCAATAGCGAACAGGTATGTGGAAAGACCCCTTGCCTCCCTCCTCTTGGTCTGGTATGGTGTTGATGGGTGTTGCCATAATATGCATTTAAAACAGAGGGGTAGGATGTGGGGAAGGCAGCCACACACACCCCATCCTCCACTCTGAGCCCTCAGTGTTTATATGAGCTTTAGCGGTGGGCAATGGGACCAGAGGTAAAGCTGACTGAACAGCTCCTCCTCTGGATGCTGAAAAGTCTGCCCACCCCAAAGTCCCTACATGTGTGTCTCATGACAATGTTATAAGTGAGAGTGTATAACCCTTCCTTTCCACCGGACGCGTAAGCAGCGCGTTATAGGAGCAGCACGTCATACGCAGCTGATAGCCACCGCTATAGTCAATAAAACCCTTTCCACCGGAGGCTAAAGCAGCGTGAGTCTGCCGTGTCTCAGGAGTGTCATGTCGAGGCACTTTTCTAAATATACGCAGCAGTCTTATTCTTTACGCCTCTTAAACGCGTAAATGTCGACATTTTGGATAGGGGAAGACAGGAAATCAAACGGCTCGGCATTCGGAAATTTTCAAAATAAAAGAAACTGTTTTGCGGTTGCATTACTTAAAAAAAGGTCACTACCTGTGCGGCCCGGTGATAAGTCAGTACCTCGCAGGAGGGTCACATTTGTGTGTCATCATGGATGACGAAAAGTTGATAGTGGAAGTGGAGAAGCACTCAATCCTATATGACCCCAGTCACACTTTTTATAAGGACAACGTAAAGAAGTATGAAAAAACATAAACTTATTGGTAAATATAAAACGGACATAACATAAAACACAGACCTTTGGAGCCATGTTGCTATCTTTTCCTGCTTGTTGTTGTGTTTACTGATGAAACCACGCGTGATTTTGCTAATCCCGCGGGATTTCGTGCTCTCTCTGTGACAGCTGCTTCCCTGCTACTATGCGCCTCATACACACCCGGTGGAAAGGGCCAAGCAGCAGAATAGGCAAGAAAAACGTGCTGCTCCTGTAATGCGCCGCTTAGGCGTCCGGTGGAAAGAAGGGGTAAGTTGTACAGTAAAATTGGGACCCAGGCTGCCACGGGGTAGCAGAGATGGAAACCCCTCCCCACACCCCAGGGATGCCTACACCCAAGGCCCTACTTAAGTGGTAAAGTGATGGAGTGGGCGGACAGAGGTGTCCGGAGATGGGAAGGGAAAGACTGGGGGACAAAATGCCTTTCCAGGTAGCCAGCTCCATTGACTCCAATAGGCACCCCTGTTCACCAAGATCCACTGAGGGAGGGAGGCCCTAGCATGTCTACCCCGGCGCCCATGGCTGCAGCAGCACCAAGCCCCATGGATCCCCCCGGCCCCATCCAAGAAGAAGATCTATACCCACCCCAATATTCGGTCCACTATAAAAGCCCAGATGACATTAGACACCCAGGTTGAGTTCCCACAACAAAACAAAAGGTCCCCCACGGAGCCGATCAAAGGAGCCCAGAGAGATTGATCAGATGTGGCGGCAGAGGTTGTCTCAAGACCAATGTGACCCAACAGGAGATCTCGATATTGATTAATATTAAGAGCATTTTTATTTTTCCAGTTCAGGGGGATAGTTTATTTGCGATACACAAGGCAATATAAACCATTTGAACTAACTTTGTGTTCATGGTAACACCATCTAAGTTTTCCAGCAAGCAAAGTAAGGGAGAAGGTGGAATATTACATTTTAGACACTTTGATAGTTTTCACATATCCGGCACCAAAATCTCCTAACAGGTAGACAAAACCAAAACACATGGATATGATTATCCGGTATATTGCCAGTGCATTGTAAGCATTAGACAAAGTAAAATCCATCCTAAACATTTGATGACATGTATAGTGTACTCTATGTGACATGATTTCGTGATGGTTTCCCGAGACGACCAAAGAAATGGGTTGGGTCTGATAGGTTATGGTGGTCATTGTGCTGCCGTCTAGAGCTGTAACATGGATAGGAGGATCTAGAGCAAGAACAGGGATGTTGCATTGATCAACAACGTCAGAGTGGATAAAATTTTGTTCAGAACCCGAATCTATTAGAACAGGACATTGAAAGGGGTTTTTATGAGCAGGGTTAAGGGTGGCTGAGACCACCAACCTATTTTTGTTTGACTGGGCAGTCAGGACCCCTATAATCCCTGAGGTGAGCCACAGTAAAGGCAACAACCAGATGACATTCGTCTGTTTCTTTCCTCTGGCGATTGGCGAGCTCTGCCTAACTGCATGGGTTCAGGATTGTTTTCACTGGGGGGTGAGGAACTATTAGGGATGGATCTTTGGAGTTGGGAAACGACTGGCTGCTTTCATTTGAGAATCTGGACCCAAATCTTTCTCGGGCACGGTTATCTAATTTAATGGCAAGGGTGATTAACTGATTTAATGTCTCAGGTTCATCTCTACTTACGAGATCGTCTTTTATTTTATCATTCAAAGCATTATAAAAGGTCTCATGACGCTTGATCAGCGTTTTTAACTGGGGAGAATGTGAGTGAATAATTCTAAGAAGTCCTCATAAGAGGTTCCCTCAATGGGATCGGTACCAAAAAAAGCTTCCGCCCATCTCAGGGCTTTGTCTCGTAGGAGATCAATAACATAACTAATTTTATTTGAGTCTGAAGAAAAAATATGCGGAGAGCGAGAAAAGGCAAGGTTACACTGGAGTATGAATGTCATGGTTCCAGGGTGTTTGTGTTTTGTTAATTTTCCTTATTTAGTTCTATTATGTTTTAGTTGTTCTTTGTCTCCCTCTGGTGGTCTTGTGTTTGGTTGCAGTTGTTTGTGTTAATCTCTTTTCCCCAAGTTCATACTTATCCTTCATTAGTCCCAGTGGTTATATTTTATTCCTCCTTTTGTTTTCCGGTGTTTCATTAGATTCCCTTCCAGATTTATCTTTAGTTTCTTAAGAGTCTTCTGTCTCCCAGTTGATTACTTCCACCTGCTCTCTCCCTCCCACCTGCATCTACTCCCACTAATTGATCATTGGTCTTCTCAGTCACTTCCTCATTTCCTCCTCAGTATAAATTCGGTCCTCTCTCAGTCACTACTCGCTGGTCCGTCGTCATTCTTCCCTTGCCGGTTCCTGCCCTCGTTGTTGCCCATCCTGGTTCCTGTTTTTCCCTATTTGCTGCCATTCTTCCCTCTCTGGTTCCTGCCTTCCTGGTTGCCCGTCTGGTTCCTGTTTTTTCCCCGTTTGCTGCCTTTTGATCCTCCTGAGTTATGTAAGTTCCTTGTCCTTGTTTTCATTAAATCATTTTGTTTCTACTTGCTGCATTTTGGGTCCTCCTTAACGTCGAAACATGACAATGAACCCATCAAATTTATTTAACTCACCAAAAAAGAATTCGGGGGTTGGTGACGTCACTTCCCGGAAGGAAGGTGGGGTGGAAACGCGGACCGCGGAAGTAGCCTGCGATGGGGCGCTTAGCTTGCTAACTAATTCAGAAACTTGCTGAGTGAGATGGCTAATGGAAGTACTCTGGTTAACTTGTTGCCGAGTGATTTCTTGCAAGATTGACTCCTGTCTGCCTAGGAGGATTCCCTGTTGGGTAAGTGCTGACTGGAGGTGCGCCGAAGAGTCTGAGTGGCCAGTTGGTTCTGACATGATCGGTTGTGAGACTCTGAAATCGGCAACAATTCCAGTCAGCAAACAGACGATAATTTGTATTTGTAAAAGGTTTATTGAACTGAAAAGAGTGGAAAGATAAGCCGGAGGGTCGTCTCGGGAACAACCAGGAGATTTGGATCGGACTAGGAAAGGAAACAGGTACGAAGTTAAACACAGTCTGAGGTGATGTGATCTCTTGAAGAAGTGTAGAGGAGGGTCTTACTTGTTGTCCGGTAAATGGTGACGGAGAGAGGGAACTGTAGGAATCCGTGATCTGAGGTTGGCTGGAGGTGGGTGTTTGATTTTGATAAACTTTTTGTCTCCTTAGATGAGGAGTCTTGAGGAGTTCGACGGGTGATCCGGAGGGATGACGGAAGTTTGTAAGTTTCTTTGTATATTTGGCGGTGGTGTCTTCTGGGCGGACAGGCAAGCAGCTGGGTGGAATACGGAGATGATAGATGAGTGTGGGAGAAACGTTACCAGCAGGGAAGCGGTGCAGAGGCTGACCAGGACTGGACTCAGGCTGGAGGAGAATTTCCCCGCTTGGAGGATTCCGGGAATTTGTTGTAGGAGTTCCACGCTAGAAGCAAGAACCAACTGGCGCCAGCCTTCAGGATCCGCTGCCCTTTTAAACTGGAGAATGATGAGTGTTGATTGGAAACAGCTGGAGCTGCTGCCTGACACGCCCTGCAGAGAAGGTAGGAGGAGGAACACACACACACAAACCACTCTCCAGCACACAGTCACAGAAACCTAACACTATGAAGGATTTTATATTGTATTAATTGCAAATTGGGATTTGTAGTTATTTTAAATGTTTTTAAACATATCTGAGACCAGATGATTTGGTCCAAGTTGACTGATAGATCCACCTCCCATTTTGAAATAGGAAGGGCTATTGATTCCTCTAATGTAGATAATGTCGTGAATATTTGGAGGGGTTGAGATTTAAAAAAAATCTAAAACTCTTTCTTGCATTTGTAACTCAGCTGTATTGAGCCTAAATTTACCTTTTATAATAGATTTAATTTTTTGATATTCTAAAAATTTATTTTTCTCAATCCCATATTGTGTAGTTAATGTATTAAATTAAAATTAAATTCAGGGGTGCCAACAGGAGTCTCTCTAGGACCTTCATGATGTGGGATGTAAGGGCAACAGGTCTATAGTCATTGATAACTGATGGGTGAGTTCTCTTTGGTGCTGGAACAAGGCAGGATGTCTTCCACAATACTGGAACCTTTTCCTGAGTTAGGCTAAGGTTGAAGAGGTGCTGCAGAATCCCACAGAGCTGCTCGGCATAGGCCTTCAGGACTCTGGGGTTGACACCATCTGGACCTGCAGCCTTGTTCCAGTTCAGTTTCTCCAGCTGCCTCTTCACCTGACTTTTAGAGACAGACCAGTGGGAGGGGGAGGCAGAGGGGGTAGCAGCATTTCCTGACTTGGAAGTCAAACTTGTGGAATCAGAAGAGTCCATGGCTGAGGTGAAGGATACAACATCAGAGGTTTAACAGGGAAGCTGTTGATCAGAGGAGAGTGGAATGTCTGTTTGGCTGGGAACAGGAGAGGGGGATGCTGAGCTAGTTCCTGAACTGAACCTGTTGAAGAATGTGTTCAGTTCATTGGCTCTGTCCAGACTTCCATCTAACCAATCCTTCCTGTCCTTAAAGCCTGTGATCTTTCTCATTCCTGACCAGACATCTCTGATATGATTATTATATGTGATAAATGTAAATCTTCCACTGCAACGCATCTACATATCTATGTACTATGCCCCAAAATGTACTGTTTTTGGTCTGATGTCTTTAATATGATGTCAGAGGTGATGGGATTTGTGATAAAACCGGAACCCTTATTTATTATTCTTGGGGTGTCTGAAACCTTAAAAAAATTAAACAAAGCACAACAAGGCTTTATTTCATATAGTCTTATAATAGCGAAAAAAAATTCTTACGATGTGGAAGAGTGTAAATACTCCAACATGTAAGATGTGGGTTGAAGAATTAACTAACACACTCTATTTGGAAAGAATAAGATACGTTCTGAAAGACAGACTCCAACATTTTGATGCAACTTGGCAACCGCTTATACAGTACCTAGCTAATATGAACCCAACTTAACTTTGGTCTCCTATTTGCTTAGCTGGGTTGCTGTGATGTTATCAGTAAGGGTCCTCTTTATGGGGTGGGGGGTTGGGTTAATTTCTTTCTGCCTTTTCTTTTTTTGGTCAACCTATTAAGTTCTGTTTCTGCTGTTTTCATCTATGTGTTACGTAATTATTATATTTGTATGTTTGTATTATAAATGCCCAATAAAAATGCATGCAAAAAAAAAAGTTCGTTAGATCTAGACCTCCTTTATATTTGGTTTTCTGTAGTGTCTTTATGCCAATACTTTGAGATTCTGATGTCTTTAATATGATGTCAGAGGTGATGGGATTTGTGATAAAACCGGAACCCTTATTTATTATTCTTGGGGTGTCTGAAACCTTAAAAAAATTAAACAAAGCACAACAAGGCTTTATTTCATATAGTCTTATAATAGCGAAAAAAAATTCTTACGATGTGGAAGAGTGTAAATACTCCAACATGTAAGATGTGGGTTGAAGAATTAACTAACACACTCTATTTGGAAAGAATAAGATACGTTCTGAAAGACAGACTCCAACATTTTGATGCAACTTGGCAACCGCTTATACAGTACCTAGCTAATATGAACCCAACTTAACTTTGGTCTCCTATTTGCTTAGCTGGGTTGCTGTGATGTTATCAGTAAGGGTCCTCTTTATGGGGTGGGGGGTTGGGTTAATTTCTTTCTGCCTTTTCTTTTTTTGGTCAACCTATTAAGTTCTGTTTCTGCTGTTTTCATCTATGTGTTACGTAATTATTATATTTGTATGTTTGTATTATAAATGCCCAATAAAAATGCATGCAAAAAAAAAAAGTTCGTTAGATCTAGACCTCCTTTATATTTGGTTTTCTGTAGTGTCTTTATGCCAATACTTTGAGATTTATCTTTCCAAAGAAATTTAGAGCTGGAGGAGTCCAGAAATCTAAACCAATCTGTTGAGGGTTCGCTTGGGATAATTGAGAATAAAATTAATTCTGGGCTGAAAAATCTTTTTTTTTTTATGCATCTCTTCCCATAAGCGATATGGGTAGGAATTTCCCTCTAGCAAGATCATCTTCGACTTTTTTTTAAAAGTGAGATGTAGTTTAACTAAATCTATTAATCTACGTGAATTTGTGGATGAATGCCTCCCTTTTATAAAACCAGTTAAGTCAGGATCTATTATAAGAGGAGTTACTTTCTCTTTCCTTTTTGCGGGGGCTTTTCAGATCATTTTAGGATCAACATCAATAAGGGATATGGGACGATAGCCGGTAGGAAACACAGGGTTTTTACCTGTTTTTAATAGAAGACTAATATAGGCAGAATTCATATTTGGCGGAAGTCTGAATTTAAGAATTGAAATTAAATTGTAGAACTGTAACTGAATGGTGAGAAGTGAAACTGAAATTTTGAGAGCTGAATTTGCAATAGAATAAAATACAGTTTTAAAGCATATAAATTCCTATTCAAAATATAAAATTCCATTTCAATTTAGAAAACAAAAATTTCCAAACTAAAAATTTTATTTCAAATTAGTCTAATTCAGTTTTCAAAAGCATTTATTAAATTCGAACATTTCAGATTCAATCCAAGTGACGCAAATTCAAACAGAACTAATTCAAATTCAGTACCTGATGACACAAATTTCTGCCCATTGTATAAAGCCTTGTAAAATTCTTTAAAGGTGTTTATTCTTTCAGGGTCATATACTGTATTCCCGGTCTTGTCTCTGACAGCAGATATTGTCGTTTTTGTAAATTTATTTTAAGCTGGTTAGCCAAAAAGCTACCTGATGTATTACCCTGTTCAAAGGTTTCCATCCGAAGTCTTTGAATTAAGAACTGTGTCTGTTTATTAATAATTTCATTTAATTCTAGCTTTGCTTTATAGATTTTGCCCAGTCTCTCCTCATCTGGGGAAGCTTCTAATGATTTATTAGTTTCTTCTAATTCCTGAATAGGTTTGTTTTCTATTTTCTTTTTATTTGATGATAATTGGATTATTTTACCTCTAAGCACAGCTTTTCCTGCCTGCCAGAGAACAGATGGTGACGTACCAGGGAGGTCTTTAAACTCCAAATATGAAGCTCAGTCTTTTTTGAAATATTTAATAAAATCTTCATAAGCTTCTTAAGCAGTGATGTATTGAATCTCCAGTTTTTGCTTTGTGGAATTTATTTACCAGAGTTAAAGAAACAGGAGCATGATCGCTAACAGCTATAGGGTGTATCTCAGTGTCTGAAATGTCAATAGTGAGCTGCTGACTAAAAAATAATCCAGTCAAGAATAAGAATGGAGGACATTTGAGAAAAAAGTATTTATCCTATCTTTGGGGCGAAGAGATCGCCATGCATCACAAACTCCATAATCACTCTTGTACTGCTTAACTATATCTACGGATTGCCATCTGCGCTAAGTCCCTGCTGTACTCAGCCTGTCTATATCTTCATTTAAACCAAAGTGGAAGTCGCTAGCTTAGGGAATTTGTTGATTAAAGTATTTTAATTGGAAGGTTTTTGTTAATATACTGTTGTATGTTGGAAAGAAGTTGGCATTCAGTATTCATGTGTAGAAATGTGCTGTTCGAGCAACGCCAGTGCTGAACTTGTCCCTTGTCATGGAAAAAGTAGCTTCTTCTTAAACAAAGATGAACCTGAAGTCCTTTAGGATACTTTATAAGCATGTTAACCAGATTGGAAGACAAAGCGTGCACCCAGAACTGTGCCAGGCCAAACTCTTCCTGCATCCTCCTATCCTAATGGTATATGGCAATCAAATATCTTCTTCAGTCCTTCCTACAAAGTCATGATGTCTGTTACCACAAGGTTAAATCACTTCACACTGTAGAGTATAAGCAACGATATCAGAGGTGTCCCACTGATATCTGCTGCGTACTGACATCTGTCTAAGCACTCTGACAATCTCTACGTGACATATTCCCTAGATGCAGCTACAAAAATGTAACTAATCAATTATTTCAATTTAATTCAGTTTGTTTATATAGCGCCAATTCACAACAGATGTCATCTCAAGGCACTTTAAAAGAAAAGTCATTTCAATACAAACATTCCAATTAGTTTAAAGTTTGAGTTCGTTTCCTATGTAAGGAATCCCAGCAGATTGCATCGAGTCATTGACTTGAGGTTGCGTCCCATTGATGTAGACTTCCAACCACAGCAATCCCTCATACTGAGAAAGCATGTAGTGACAGTGGAGAGGAAAAACTTCCCTTTAACAGGAAGAAACTTCCAGCAGAACCTGGCTCAGTGCAAGCCGCCATCTGCCACGACCGTCTGGGGGTTTAACAAGACAGAGCAGAGACAGAAAGAACAGAAGATCTGATATAAGAGCACTTTCTATGTTTTAAAAAAGTGAAAATGTTGATGAGACGAGGGATGTTCAGCTGCCGAGACAATCATCTCAGTTGATGCCCCCCGTCCAAATGGCATTGTAGCTAAGCAGGATACCAGACCAGGTGTAGCTTCTATGGAGAGAAAAACACTAAGAGAAAACAGAGTTAACAGTCAAAATAACAGTATATAATGCAACTGGAGAGTAGTAGAAAAGAAAGTAGCAGAGTGAAGAAAAGTGGCCAGTCTGTCCACCAGCAGTCTAAACCTATAGCAGCATAACTACAGAGATAGCTCATGATAACCTAACCCACTTTAACTATAAGCTTTATCAAAAAGGAAAGTTTTAAGCCTGGCCTTAGAAGACAGAGCATCTGCCTCACTGACTAAAACTGGGAGCTGGTTCCACAGGAGAGGAGCCCGATAACTAAAATATCTGCCTCCCATTCTACTTTTAGAAATCCTAGGAACTACAAGTAAACCTGCACTCTGAGAGCAAAGTGCCCTGTTATTAACATATGGAACAATCAGATCTCTGATGTTTGATGGAGCTTGATTATTGAGGGCTTTATATGTGAGATGGAGGATCTTAAATTCTATTCTGGATTTAACGGGGAGCCAATGAAGGGAAGCTAAAACAGAAGAAACGTGATCTCTGTTTTTAATGTTCATCAGAACTCTTGTTGCAGTATTTTGGATCAACTGAAGGCTTTTAATTACATTTTGTGGACTTCCTGATAGTAAGGAATTACAGTAGTCCAGCCTTGAGGTAACAAATGCATTGACTAGTTTTTTTAGCATCACTCCTGGACAGGATGTTTCTAATTTTAGCAATATTCTGGAGGTGAAAGAAGGAATTCCTAGAAACCTGTTTAATATGGGATTTGAATGTCATGTCTTGGTCAAAAATAATGGAGATGTTCTTTACGTTATTACTGGAGGCCAATTTAATGCCATTCAGATGAAGTAATTGACAAAGCAGTTTCTTTTTTAGAGCTTCTGGTCCAAAGATAGCAACTTCTGTCTTGTCAAAATTTAAGAGCAAAAGGTTTAGTCATCCATGTTTTTAGGAATTCTGGACATGCCTGTTAGCCTAGTGCCTAGCTCCTTTGATCCCTGAAACATGTTCAAGCCTTTCTAACGGTGCGTTCACACCAAAGCGTCAAAAACGCAGAGCACGCCAAAGTTGGACGTTTCAAAATTCACAGCTCGACGCACGTCTAAAGCGTATTTCTGGCTTGATGAGCGTCAAAATGTAGCTTTTTGACGCGCGTCAAGCCAGAAATACACAACTTGTGGCAGGAGCTAGTGCCAGACGGTGTTTCTGCAAGATGGCAGATGTTGATCTAGCGTTGAAAGAGAGAGTCTCCATTCTGTATTTACTTTGGAGAGTACCCTGCACAGGGTCAGTAGCGTGAAAACTTTCAAGATGAAATTAACTTACCAGGTTGCCCTATCTCCTCACTTATATTCCTCCAAGCAAGGTCCTTTTTATCCCTGTCCCTGTAGAGAAAGCAACTGGTATCGTATAGCTCGGGGTGATTAGCCACGGCCGTAATCAGTATTTCCTCCGTGTTGAATGAAAGATTTTGCTGGACCTGATCCCATGAACTGGGTCACAGCATCACATGACACCACATCACCAGGCTCCTGATTGGTTGAGGCGGCACGAATTGACGGCGAAGTTCAGATTTTTCAACTTCAGCGGCAGATGCAAAAACGTGCGTCACGCGCGACTGCACAAAATGAACCACATAAAATGAGGCGCGTATCTTCTGAAGGCGCGTCAAACGGAGGTTTGCGCGAATGTGGCAGAAATGCATTTTCGCGCTGCAAATCTGCTTCTGACGCGATGCAGAAATCTTGACGCGTCAGCGCTCTTCTGCATTGACTTTACATGTAAACCTGACGCCCATGACGCTTCGGTGTGAATGCACCATTAGAGAATATTGTGATCCACTGAGTCAAAAGGAGCACTGAGATCTAATAAGACACAAGTCTTATTATCCAAGTCCATTATCTGAGGCCATGACAAAATCATTAGTAACCTTCACCAGTGCTGTTTCAGTACTATGATGAGCTCTAAAACCTGACTGAAACTCTTCAAGCAGGTTGTTACTGTTAAGATGCTCACATGCTTTATTAGCAACTATATTCTCAAGGATTTTGGATAAGAAAGTAAGGTTAGATATAGGTCTGTAATTAACTAAGTCATCTTGAACAAGTGAAAGTTTCTTAAGTAAAGGTTTAATTACAGCGATTTTAAATTCCTGTGGTACATATCCATTTACCAAGGATAGATTCATCATATCTAAGATGGGGCCAGGAACCAAATGGAACACTTCCTTAAATAATTTGGTTGGGATTGGGTCCAACATACAAGTTGGACTGTTGTCCATATGTCCAAATCTTTCTAATTAATTTGAAATATTCCCATCACACCCTTCATCTCAAAGAAAAAGATGAATTAACTATTTTAGCTATTATTTTCTGATAAGGCAACTGATGCCCCGACTTGGTAGGTTTGTAATTACCCAAAGCAATTAAGAGTTATTAATAGCCAAAACAGACCTATTGTTACACAACAGCCATAATCATCAAAATGAACTGTTGAAATATATCACTGTATGTATATATTATATACATTTCACTATTGGAATTGAATTACTGAAATAAATGATCTTTTCCATAATATTCTAATTTACAGTGAGATGCACGAGTATATTTCTATACAATCATATTATAATTAAGAAGTCTATGGACACAGTATTTCAGCTATAAACTGCAGTTGCTTTGTCAAACAGCATAAATGGCTGGGACACTTATAATTACTCTTGAAAGGGAGGAGTTGTATTGAAGTGAACCAGACAAATTAGGATAAATGCCTGCTGAGTATATGTGCTGCTGTTTAGTAGACTCATTGCACACTTAAAAACATGACTATTATAGACCTCATTTAAGGCTGACTAAAGGCTCATAGTCAAAACCTGATGCTCAAGCTATTAGCATGGTAATGACCACAAACCCCAGAGCCATGATTTGAAAAAGTCACCAGAAATGAGAGCTTTAAGGTAGCTATTTAAAAAATAGCATCCCAAAGGAATACACTTAGTGAAAAGAGCTGGGGAAAAGAAAACGAGGATGATTGCAGAAAGAGGGGAAAAAGGGAATTCTAGATTAAAAATAACGTGGATTACTTTTCAAAATATAACCCATCTTCTTTCCTGTCTCATCTTCGAAAGACAATGGGACATTAGCATACTTCTACCAGTGTCACTGGAAGACTAATGAGATGGCAGGAGGCCTGTGAATGGCTCATTGACCTGATGCACATTACTGTTTTTAAGAGTTTTTTCATCCTGTTATGGCCAGTCGTGCACTGCTTCTTATACCTGTATCAGAGACTGTATTGAATAATAAAAAATGCATACCATGAAAGTGCACGGTATACCACCATTACAAGCAGATGTTGTGGTAGTTCTATGGTTCAACAGATATTCGAAGCAAAGGACATAAAACATGACTTGAATAATATATTCATATTGATGTCTTGATTTTTTTTTTGTCTTTGTTTTTCTTTTTAATTTAACATGCTCTAGGCCTGAGTTTCATACTTTTTCTGCCTTTTTTGTGTCCTCTTATCCCTCACATGATCATGGCAGATGACTGGTGTTACTGATGGTGTTCTGTTGGAGGTTTACTGTTAAAAAGGAGTTGCTCTTTTTTTTTTTACTTTCGTCTCATGTTTTCTTTAGAGGAGGGATTGGTGCATAGTGAATTAGTCAGTGCAATTGTCTTATTCCTTTTTAACAGTTGGTATTGTATGGTCAACTGGACTTTCCTATATTGTTTTAAAACTGGATTAAATTGGACTGTATGCAATTAGATTTGAAACAAACAATATAACTGGATTTGATAGTAATTAATTGGATTGATTTAATCAAACAAAATTTGATGCTATGCAAGTGGATATTAACTGAGAATGTTTGTCCTGTAGAGTGTCTTGAGATTCCGACTTATGAATTGATGCAATGAAAATGAAAAAACTGAATTCATTTAATTTTCTTAAGGTACACATGTGAACATCTACCTATTTGTAATGATTTTGTCACTTGTGATTTGAAACATTGATTTCAGTAGCAGCTTTTCTGTGATCATCTGGAAAGGTGGCCTATTCACTCATTGAAAGGATGCTAAAAATTGTTAAAACAACAATTAATAAAACAAAGTCACCTCTGCTTCAAAACCAAAGCAGAGGAGACTTTCTATCTTTCTTTTTGCACGTTTTATATTTTTTTGTATCTATTGCATTTTTATCTAATTCTCTTGTCTTTAATATTATTTTTATGCTAAGTCTAGTTTTTACTTTTACACACACACATATATATATATATACATATATATATATATATATATATATATCTCTGCCAATCCGGGGGAACTGCTCCCGATGTCTACGTAATATTTAGAGCAATGTAAACCAACACAGCCTCACAACATCCAGAGCCTTGGGGAAATCCAGGTGAATCTCACCGAGGAGCTTTTCAACTCGGTGACCTCAGCACTAGAGATTGGAGAGCCCAACCTGAAGTCCTTAGACTCTGCTTCCATATTGGAAGGTGTGCTGGTGGGATTGAGGAGGTCTTCGAAGCATTCCGTCTACTGACTCAGGACGTCGTGAGATAAGGTCAGCAGCACACCACCCTCACTGTAAATAGTGTTGGTGTTGCACCGCTTCCTCCTCCTGAGACGTCGGATGGTGGACCAGAATCGCCTCAAAGCCATACGGAGGTCATTCTCTATGGCCTCACCAAACTCCTCCCATGCCAGAGTATTTACCTCAGCGACCATCCAAGCTGCACTCCTCTTGGCCTGCTGATATGTATCAGCTGCTTCCGGGGTCCCACAGGCTAAAAAAACTTGATAGGACTCCTTATTCAGCTTGACAGCATCCCTCAGCGCCAGTGTCCACCAGTGGGTTTAAAGGTTGCCGCCGCGACAGGCACCGACCACCTTCTGGGCACAGCTCCAGTCAGCCCCCTTGACAATGGAGGCATGGAAAATGGCCCACTCGGACTCAATGTCCCTACATCCCGTGTTGAATTGAGTTGAAGCTCCTTTTGACAGGAGACTCTGCCAGACATTCCCAGCAGACCCTCATAACATGTTTGGGCCTGCCAGGTCTGTCCGGCATCATCCCCTGCCATCGGAGCCGACTCGCCACCAGGTAGTAGTCAGCGGACAGCTCTGCCCCTCTCTTCACCCGAGTGTCCAAAACATGCGGCTACAGATCAGATGAAATGACTATAAAGTTGATCATCGAGCTGCAAGTGCACAAATGGACATCCTTCTGTTTGAACATGGTGTTCGTTATGGACAATCCATGACGAGCACAGAAGTCCAGTAACAAAACACCAGATCGGTGGGCATTCCTCCCAACCTACACCTCTCCAGGTCTCACTGTCATTGCCCAAGTGAGCATTTAAATCCCCCAGGAGAACAAGGGAGACCCCGGGAGGAGCACTCTGCTCCACCCCCTCCAAGGACTCCAAAAAGGGTGGGCAATCTGATCTGCCATTTGGTGCATAAACACAAACAACAGTCAGGACCGGTCCCCTCACCCACAGGCGGAAGGTGGCTACCCTCTCGTTCACCGGGGTAAATTGCAACATACAGGGGTTGAGATGGGGGACAACAGGTGTATGTATATATATATATATATACACACACATACATACATTTTGTTTGTTCCATTGTTTTTTAATTATGTAAGACTTACATTTGACTGTATAAAAAGTAGTCTATAAATCTAACCTGACTGACTTCAAAACTTGCCTGAAAAACTTAAAAAATTGTTTTAACAGAAATAATGTTATTTAAACGTTTTTGGGGATACAAAGGAAGTCATTCTACAATGAAATGTTCTGCAACTTGCTACCTCTGGAATATACCCAGATCTTAAATAAATAACTGTTTGGATGAATGGTAAGTTTCAAAGTAATGTCTGGACAAAAATGTGAAAAAATTGTTTTGTAAAGTTGTAATTGTACAGTACACCACAACAACAGAATAGTGTTACTGTGTCTATCAAATGGCATTGACTAATCAAGGACTTGTCAGCAATTTCAACCTTCTTAGGCCACACAAATATTTATTTTGTTTGTACCCCCCTTAATGCATACTATGATTGCATATCAGAGAAAGTATGTACAATCGTCTGTCAAAATTCATTCGTTCACACCCACTCCCCACCCGCCCCGTGATGAGTTCACACCTCACCCCCGTGATGAGGTCACGCCCACCTTTCAAAATAAGCCCCACTCCGATGTCATATGCCACGCCCACATGTCAAATAGGTACCACCCCTTTGTCATATATCACGCCCACCTGTCAAAATAAGCCACACCTCTTCCAGTTCTGGTTCTGCCCTATCTTTGGGTTTGGATGGGATGTTGCCACAATCCTATTGGTCAGGCTATCTCACCTTAATATAATACACATCCCTCCATTCAATCTCGGGGTGGCTCGCTACATAAGACTCACGATCTGGAGGCCACCTCTGCAGCACATCAAAACCATCAGCAAGCTCCGTCCTACAGTCCTTCATCTTCAGCACTCAGCCCGGTGACTGGACGCTGGGTGATTTCAGCATGCAGACCCCGATACCATCATACTGGGATTTCCTCCGGCCTGTCGAGGCCCTCGTCCATCCTGCATCACCGGTCGGGTTCAACCATGCTGATCCGTATTACCTCTTGCCAGACACCCCTCACACACCCTGCTCTTTGCCGCTGTCTCCACCGTTCATCTTCTCCAACAATCTACAGCTTACCTGATGCCTGGATAGTGGGAATGAATACTCCATATGCCTGCGAGGAATCCGGCAAGATGGGTCGGCCGTGTTTCAACTACTTTCGCCCCCCTACTCCGAGGCCTCATAATGCGCAGCCCCCACAACCTAGACCACCACCTCTACCGATGGGTGAACTCCAGGATGAGAGTGATGGCCCAGTATCACAAGCCAAGAGTGAAGACCAGGATGAGGCACTCGGGACGTCACCGCACCCCAGAAGTGGGAGTCATGATGAGGCAGGTGATCCAGCACCCCAACACTGATTTCCAGGATGAGGTGGACGGTTGGATATCATCCAAACTTATCAAGGCTGTGAAGACAGCCCTGCTTCATTTGTTTGAAATATCATATGGCTAACTGCTACGGATGTCAGGTCGACCATCCTAGTTGGTTACAACATCAATCCTTGGAGGTAATCAAGGAGGAATATTATCAGATTCATTTTCAGCCCATCATGCAGCGACTTCTCATACCGCAATTCATTCCTGCTATCCAGTTTCTGCTAGCAAGCCGATGCATACATGCCGATGATCACAAGGTAAAAACTGTTGCTCAAACCATTATACATGAACTGAGAAGAATGCAGGGGATCCCGGCAGCAATTCAAGAAATGTATGGAGGATGAGACCCATCTAGATGAACTCAAGACTGTTTCCCTTTGCTATGGCTTGGAAGAAATATTTAGACCAATGTCATCAATAATTACAGTTTAAAGTTGTGTTTAATCCCTGCTAAATTTTGAATTAATCCTGTTTTAAAATGTTTTGAAATATGTTTTAAGCTTTAAATAAAAGCATGAGCCCAGTCATCTGTCTCGTTTATCAGAATAATTTCAATAGAATGAAAAACATGTATCACACATACTCGAGTATTCTCATTCATAAGAGAATGGCAGGTCAGCGGGTGAGGAGTGAGGTGTATTATAACCCAGAACATCTTGAGAGTTATGGGGGCGCTGAGAGACTGAGAAGGGGTTTACAGGATAGAGAAGGCCTGATAATCGGTGCTGAGAAAGTTAAAGACTTTCTGTCAGGAGAGGATACCTATACACTACATAAACCAGCAATACTAAAATTTCTGAGGAATCGGGTTTTTGTTTCCAGACCCTTGAAGCAATTCCAAGCAGACTTATGCGACATGTAGGCCTTAGCAGATCATTATGATGGTTTCAACTATTTACTAAAAGTGATCGATGTGGTCTCCAAAAAGGCATACGTACATCCTTTAAAGAGAAAGACCGGGGCTGAGGTTGTTAAGGCATGCAAATCAGTTTTTAAAGAGAGTCAAATTCCTCAAAAGCTGCAGACTGACGAAGGTAAAGAATTCTTTAATAAGCTGTTTAGGGTGTTAATGGAAAAATATGGCATTGTGCACTTTGGTACAGTCAGTGACCTAAATGCGTCTGTTGTAGAGGGGTTTAATCGCACTCTAAAAGCTAGAATGTGGAGATATTTCAAGGCCAATAATACCCACTGATACATTGATGTCCTTCAAAAACTTGTGGAAAGTTACAACCACAGCTTCCATTTAAACATTAAAATGACCCCTACGCAAGTGACGTCGGAGAATACTCTGCAGGTGTTACAAAACATCAACGGGGCAATTCCAGCAAAAGAAACTGTTAAAATGAAGATGAGGTTTAGGAAGGGGGATTTGGTTAGAATCTCAAAGCTGCGTGGAGTGTTGGATAAGAAATATGAGAAGAGCTTCACTGATGAGCTGTTTAAAGTTGATTGCTGCATCGATACCCCCCAGTGTACAAACTGGTAGATTATGATTGAGACCCCATTGAGGGATCTTTTTGTGAAACAGAACTACAGAAAGTAAAAATAGGTCATGAAAGAATTTATCATGTGGATAAGATTTTGAAGCAGTGGAAAGTCAATGCCGAGGAGCGAGTTTTTGTGAGATGGAGAAACTGGCCGGAAAAATTCAACAGTCTGGGCCCAACCTCACGCCAATGACTGACGCAATCTGCTGGGATTCCTTAAATAGGAAACTTTTTAACTGATTGGAATGTTTGTATAAATGTATTGAAATGACTTCTTGTTAAGTCCCTTGAGATGACATCTGTTGTGAATCAGCGCTATATAAATAAACTGAATTGAATTGAATGTTTGTGATCAATAGCTGAAAAACAGTAGTGACAGATGTCATGTGCCCCTTTAAACCCCTTCAGATTTTTATACCATAATAATGCTGCTGGAGGAGTAGGAGGAAGACTGTCCTGCTTCGATCAGAAAAATCTGTTTTAAATTTACAGAGCACTCTATCTCGCAATCCAAAGTCTTTTCAGCTTTCCTTTTTATCAGCTCGCAATCCAAAGTTTTTTCAGCTTTCCATATTTCACCTCAGCGAGGATCCTGACCAGTCTGAAGAAATTTCCGCATTAAACTGAATCAGGCTGTCCAAAAATATCTCAAATTCATGCATGATATTTCCCCCTCCCTCGTCAACCGTGAATGTCAAGTGGTGAGATGTGTTTGGACCAGTCACTTCTATTTGGACAACATCATTCCGGCTAACCATGGCAGACACTCTGTCTGATAAATCCATGAGTGTGGTCATTACATCTTTATAGAAATCTACTAAACTGGGTTAACAATCCTGGGGTAGAACAACCGTATGCCTTATTTCAGAAATATGCTTTCCTGTGTGTTGGTTGGGGATGTCAAACGCTGCTGTTTTCTATTTCGCCAGAATGTTGAACCAATGTCTGAGGGATGGGTAAATCTGATAGCTCATTTATAGCGTCTTGTAACACATTGAGGGTGGTGTGCGGTTGTGACATCATTAAAACACCCGGCCTACTCACTAAACAGCCACCAGGGCTAGTCAGAGTTGCAGACTCAGAGGCATCATCCGATGATACCGAGTCAAGCAAATGAAGCCACGTGCGATGATCCTCCACACCCCTCTTCCACCTCCTAACCCTCGGAGGGGTCTCTGTAATAAAGAGAAACCTAAATTGTGATTATATTGAAACATCTGTATTCCTATAGTAAAATAATGTTTTTTCTCGGCACAAATTCATTATTATAACAAGTATTCCTACCTCGCTCTCAAGTCGAACCGCAGTGTAAATGAGTACTTGCAGAGTGTGAGGATGGTTTGAGAGTCTGCAGAGATTAATGAATCCAATCTGCTATCCCCATATCTGCTATCTTGGATCCAATCAATGGAGGGGTAATAAAGAGAAACATAAATTGTGATTATCTTGAAACATCTGTTTTCCTATAGTAAAATAATGATTTTTCTCTGCAAAACAAATGCATTATTATAACATTTATTCCAACTTCGTTCACAAGTCAAACCGTGGTGTGAATCTGTACATGCAGAGTATGAAGGGGTTTGGGAGTCTGCCGAGATTAATCTAGATGTAGGAAAGAGGAAGAACGAATTACAGTCATGAAACCTTTACACCAAGTTAACCTCTTAAGCCGCAGGGTCTCTCCAGGGTCTCTCCAAGCTCCTAGCTCGAATAGGACATGCCCAACATTAATTTAGTTTTTCTCTGCAAAAACAAACTCTGTGTAAACAATCTTGGTACCAAAATGAAGCCAATGCTTGTGAGATTTAATCAGAGGTGTAAAAATTACAGCATATGTTACTGTGCCAAAGTAATTGTACCTTGAACATAGACAAATTACAAGATTCTATATTCACACCTAATTTTTTTTTCTCATGTTAGAGTATATAAACCATTCAAAATATGCTCCAGTAGAATATAAACTGCAGATAATCATTAACCAACATGTGTAGATTCACGTTGATGAAATGAAGTGGAGCAATGTCACAGAAGTTTTAGTGAAAAAATAGCTTTTTTTTTTTTTGCAGTTTGGCACAGTTCGGCACATTTTGGCACAATTTGGCACAAACATTGAAAGTTTCAATTTCTCAATTCCTGATCTACCTATTGTATTCAATTTCAATTATATGCCTGAAAACAAAGTGTTTTTTATATTTTTGGGTAAAATATCCAACATATTTATCACCCTATTTAAATAACACTATAACACAGAGTTAGGCTTGACTCCAACTGAAGAACATTTATTCAAATTCCAAATACAACAAAATTGTGAAATATACATCTGAAATGGATAACAAAACTGTTCATAACCCCCTCCTCTTATCAATGCAAAAGTTATATGGATGGTAATGTGCTTTGCATGCAGTAACAATATGATCGTAGAGTGACCTGATTTTGCACAGACGACTGTAATCAGGGTTGGTTTTTGTTTCTTTCCATTGTCCTCATTCACAAAGCTGAGGTGCAATGACAACAAGATTGCCTCAAACTGGTTTCTCTGCATAGTGTTACGGGATAATTTAAAATTATATGGCCACTCACCCCTCCAGCAGTCAGCCACAACTTCGGTGTATATAATGATGGATAGGAAAACATATAAGTCTGTTACAGTGAGGGGAGTCCAAAGGAACTTTCTGCCAGTCTCTTTCCTTTTTGTAGCGTTGGTATTGTCTATAATTGTCCAAATTACAGATGAACTGAAGAAGAGCTGGAAGAGAGAGAGAGGGGAGACCATGCTGCTGCTTGGTCAGATGTATGTAGGCCCGGTGGCCTCGTGAGCATGAACCTAAAAGACTCAGGAGTGCTGTCCTCATGTCTGTGACATCTTCACCCACTGGATTGTCAGCAGACCTCTTTGGACAGCCGTTGTCTTAGCTTAGTTTTTAGGCCTTGGAGGTATTTAGTCTTCATCCTCACTAAAACAAGATAACAGAAAAATAGAAAAATTATAAATATATGCATACATATCTACACATAAATGTCTACACAACACATTTTATTTATAAATAAATAAATAAATAATACCTTTCAGGCAGCTGCGTCTCTCTGTATGACGTTCCAGCAGTCTGCTTGAGCATGGTTGATGAGTAAGCTAAGGATGAATGTCGAGGTGACTAAAAGAAAATTATGACAGAAAAATAGTTAGAAAAAAATATACAGAAACTACAAATACAACCCACAAATATCTCTGTACACATATCTACACAAATATCCTCACATAAATTCACAAATCCCTTTCTCTCTCTCTCTCATATATATATACAGAGCCATTAGCATTAGCTAGTTGGGACATACCTCTCTTCCTGGTAAAAATCAGGTTTTCCTCTTCTGATGACGAGTCCTCAACACAAACCTCCGATGAACTATCATTCCAAATAATCGCCAGGGCTTTGTCGGTGATGATTCTCTTCTCTTGAAGCGCCATTTTTCGAATGCAAACAAAACAATCGAAGCTGAATCGTCACCTGCTCATCTGCTCACCTGATCACCTGCGCGTAACTGCGTCACAGCGCTCGCCCCCGAAGTAAACAAAATATCTGATTTTAGAATTACGCAGACCTGTAACTCCAGTTTCTATTGGCCGATTTGGATGATTGACATATGGTTAGAATCGTAAGATCCTATAGAATCATGCTGACAACAGAACTTTGAAGCAGATTGGACAAGGCAAATGTTTACATGGGGAAAGTTCACAGTGCGCATGTCAGACAAGGTTGAGCTTCCTTGAATCAAATGTAATAAATAATGGCAAAGGATTACGTTTTTTTCACTTTTTCTTTTTTAAATACACACTGGATATTTTAGTTATTCTGGAAATACAGTCATATCACGGTGGATTATTCTTTTCAGCACGGAAAAAACAAAAGTAAGGAAAAATTTATGCTCTTGTTTTTCAAATGCTGTATGTATTTTTGGGCTTATTTTGCTGCTCATTTGCTGAAATTTGCACGTAGCGTGATGAAACTTGCAGCTTTAGAATCTGTGAGATTCTGGCTTTCAGGGAAGGCAAAGTTTGCTCGGTTCTGTTTGGCAGGGTGACCGACAGGTTCGGTTGAATGTGTTCATGTAAATATAGCAAAATAGCACAATTGTTCCTTTAATTGCTTTTTATTTTTTCTGGGTTTGGAGGTCACAGAAAATATTTATATGAGTCTTTAGCTGAGATTCTGAGGTTTATAATGATAGGACATGCTTAGCAATCAGGGGCGCTGGGTAAGCCGGCTGCCACCGCGGTCTTCCATATCCTGTTTGGATTGGTTGTACTGAAACTTAATTTCCCCACGGGGATTATTAAAGTATTTCTTATCTTATCTTATCTTATCTTAATCAGTGACCACAGGTCAACTAAATTCGGACATTTCACCACCCTTCCCCCACAGTGACCCGGCGCCCGGGGCTGTGGGGCTTAAGAGACTAAAATGAGAGAGAAATGGAATTTACACACCTGTATCTCTGATTGAGGATGAAGGACTGTAGGACGGAGCTCGCTGACGGTTTCGATGTGCTGCAGAGGTGGCCCCCAGATCATGAGTCTTATATAGCGAGACACCACGAGATTGAATGGAGGGATGTGTATTCAGGTGAGATAGCCTGACCAATAGGATTCTGGCGACATCCTACCCAAACCCAAAGACATTTGAAACCTAGGTACAGGTGTGAACTCAGAAAGTTTTGACATCCATGGGGTTATTGATTTGGGGGTTAAGTTAGGTTAGGTTAACTGTGAACTCCAGACGTTTTGACATCTGGGGGGTCATTGATGTGGGGATATGTACTCATACATCTTGGGCACCTGAGGGGGGTGGGGGTTAAGTTATTTTTTTTTTATTTTTTTTTTACGTGTCCTGTTTGGCAGTGTGGAGCTCAGAATTGGTGTCTGAGTACCAAGTAGAAGCCCAACAGATTTACTTTCACAAGGGGAGCAGTACAGCTTTTGCTATAGTACTCCACTTGATATATGTGTGAAAAATCTTTATTATGAATTTTTGGGGGTTTTATTTCCTGATGTTATGGACACGGAAACGGAAAATTAGGGAGAAGAAAGAAGGAAGATGAAGAAGAGAGGTAGGAAACAAAAAGTCAAGAGAGAGGGTGAGTTGAAAATACAAGAGAGGAAGGGGAACAAAGAAAACACAGAAAGACATTGAAGTCTGCCTCCATACCCACAGGACGGCAGAGAGAGGGGGAAAAACAAAACAAAACACGAAAAAGGAACATCGACAAAACCAACCAAACATTGTGAACTAAGAATTACACAACCACATCATACAAAAATAGATATAAAAATACAACAACAATGTCACAGAAAAACTCATGGTACCGATTAATCAAGCTCTAGTAATGATAACCTCAGCCCAAGAATATTTCCTTAAACACCAGAGACCCCACATCTATGTGTGTGTGTTAGCATGCTGGTGCATATAAGGTTTCTCCATAAGAGTGTTCGATAGTTCGTGTGAGCAGACATCAATCCGTCTCCCAGGAATCGATGCAGACATGACGGAGATCGGAGCAAAGACGTCCAAAGGACCGCCAGAGCCCCAGGCGGACCCGGGCGGGGCCGGCCGCATCCCCCAAGAGAGGAGCAAAGGAGAACCCCAGGGGAACATCCAGCGGCCACTATGCAGGGGCCCGGGGGGCAGCAGTGACGAGCCCACGGGCCCCGCCGGCGACCGGCCGCGCCGGGACGGACCGGTCAACGGACCGGGGGAGCCGGGGCCCAGGGGCACCCCACCCCCCAGCAGGGACCCGACAAGGGACCGGCCGGCCGCCACGCGCCGCCTCCACCCTAGGCCAATCCCATCCGCCAACATCCTAGCGCCCCACCAATAGCCGCAGGAGACGGACAGCATCCCCAGGCCGGGCTCAGCCAGCATCTGGACACTAAGTTGTACCAGCTCCCGGGTCCTGATCCCGCGCAACGCAGGGCGCCAAGACCAGGCATCCAACGAGGGCCAGGGCCGGTCCAACCCGTAGCGAACAGGGGTGTGAAAAGACCCCTAGCCTCCATCCTCCCGCTCGAGTATGGTGTTGATGCGTGTTGTTATAATGTGCATTTAAAACAGAGGGGTGGGATTTGGGGAAGGCAGCCACAGATCCCCCAACCCCCACCCCGAGCCCTCAGTGTCTATATGTGGTTTAACAGTGGGCACCGGCACCAGAGGTGAAGCTGATTGTACCGCTCCCCCTCTGGATGCCGAAAAGTGTGCCAACCCCAAAGTCCCTACATATGTGTCGTGTGAGAATGTTATAAGTGGGAGTGTCTAAGTTGTATATTAAATTGGGACCCAGGACACCACGAGATAGCGAGGAGGGAACCCCCTCCTCGCACCCCAGTGATGTGCCCATGCCCCAAGACCCTATATGAGTGGTAAAGTGATGGAGCGGGTGGACAGAGGTGTTCGGGGATGGGGAGGGAAGGACTGGGAGACAAAATGTCTTCCCAGGGAGCCAGCTCCCCCACTGACCCCAATAGGCACCGCTGTTCACTGGGATCCACCAGGGGAGGGAGGCCATGGCACGTCCGACCCGGGGCCCACGGCCACAGCACCACAAAGCCCCACGGACCCCAAGGCAGTCCCCCCAGCCCCATCCCAGAAGGGGAACTAAACCCACCCTGACATTCGCTCTACTCTCAAAACACAAAAGACACTAGACACCCAGGTTGAGCTCAGGAAGTTTTGACATCCAGGGGGAGGTTATTGATGCCGGGCTATCTACTGATGAATTTTGGGTACCTGAGGGGGGTTAAGTTAGGTTAGGTGTGTACTCAGGTAGCTTTGACATCTGGAGGGAGTCATTGACGTGTGGGGCGGACAGCGCAAAGCCGGAATGACAGGGGTTGGGAACCAAACATGATTGGCTGGGTGCAGTCTAAACCAAAGCGATAGATGGCACCGCATAAGCTGAATTGGACTGGAATATTTAGCAACATCCAGTATTCCTTGAATTATGATCAATTTGTCAGGTGTTCACAATGACAAATATACAGCTCAGAGCCTCATTTCTGCCCACATGCAAAGTTTCTACAGGTGTGGTGCTCAGCTTTCATGTTAAGCTTTGTCTGCCAAGATGACTTTTTTGTGAATGTTCGGATAAGGCTGCAAGGCTTTTTGGCAAATTGCTAACTTTTTTCTTTCCTTCAAGCCATTTCTGCTCCAGTTTCTGAGGAGCGTTGCTGCTCTTTCGGAAACTAACATTCGCGCTGGTGTGTGAGTTTTGGTAGTTTGACATGAAAACTATGACATTAAGAAAAAATCCTAGCTAATTTCAGAAAACACCTGTCTTGATCTCTCTGTTATTTTTTTAAAACTGAGGGCTCATATCTCTAAATCAGAGTGTAAACTGTAAATCTTGCCTTAACTAACAACGACAGGAAACAGGGGTGTCACCCTGCAATCCCCTGAAGTTCATCTCCAGACTAGATATGGTCCACACAACCCAACAAAGAGAAAGGAGGGCAAAACAAGAGCAGAATAAAGTAAAAAATGGGAACATAGCATTTGTTACCATTTCAGCATGGGATGCCCAGTCAGACTTCTGGGAAGTTATTAATTACAGAGAACCACTGAAAAAAAATGTCCGCCTTGGACCTCTAGGGGCAGCCTATACTTCTTCAGATCTCTATCCAAGAAATGATTGGCCTGCTTATAGAGCAAGGATCTAAAGGCTCATTTTAAGATTAGACTCCTCAGAACAAGTCAGATATTATAAGAAAAAAATCTGAACTTATTTACAGAGCTACTGTGATGTCATAAACACTATAACCAAAAATGATTTCCGACTTTGATCTTTAATCCTTGTGATTTATTTTCAGTGTTATGCTGTTTTTATCACTTGCATTGGAAAATCTCAGGTCTAAAAGAGCTTTTTCCTTATAACATAGCTTTTGATTTTTCTAAAACGAGCAAAAAAAGATAATTACAGATTCAGTAATTGTGTTCATTGCACTGACTTTGAGTGTCTGACAATCAGTGAGGCTTTTCTTTCTATTTTAAAGTCCTGATGAATGTGGCGTGTTGGGTTTGGTTGAACTAAATAACCGTTATCTGAAGGTCAGCCACCTACACTTGAACCCATCAGCAAATTGATGTACCTATGTAAGGGCTGGAAAAATTAAAGCTATTACTTGTAAAAAAAAAAGACTGAAAATGCACAAAGATTAAATAGATTTTTGTGTACACAATGAGACAGTTGTTTCTGTGTTGGTTCTGCACATAATGCATTAGTCTGGTGTCATTTTTCTTTTGCTACTCAATTGGTGATTTTTAGCCCTCTGACTTAAAAAAGAAAAAAAGATGCCAAAATTCTCTGCTCAATTTGGCAATGAATTAATATTGTTAAAAAAACAACAACAGAATAAAATTCTTGGAAAAGTTTTTAGATGTGCTTCTAAGCTGTATACTTTTCAACCAGCCTTGTTTAAACTGTTTTAGAATTTGCATATGACTTTAAATGCTAACTCTGCAATTGGACATAATCTCATATTGTTTTTCTCATTTTTAAAAGATTAACTTCCAATGTTTTGGTCAATGACAAACAAACATAAACATGTTTTTTTTTGGGTGTTTTATAGCATCAAGAACTAAGGAAAAACATTTCCTTCACCCTTTACATTGTGTAATGTGCCATTCTCTCTGATGCAAAAACTCTGCTCCACAGAGCAGAGGGTTGCCCCTTGTCATTGATCTTGTTTGTTTAGTTCATGGAAAGGATCTCAATGTAGTAATGAAGAAGAGGGCGTCTGGTCTGGGAACCTCACAATTTCCCCTTTGCTGATCGCAGATGATGGGGTTCTGTTGTCTTCTTCAAGGCATGGCCTCCAACGTCCTCTGAAACAGTTTGCAGCTGAGTGTAAAGGGGCTGAAATGAGAGTCAGCTCTTTAAAGTCTGATGCCATGGTTATTGACGGGGAAAAGCTGGACTGCGTGATCATGATGCCATCTGGGAGTCCCTTTCAAGGTTTTGTGGGCACGTCCCACTAGAAGGAGATCCCAGGGAAGACTCAGAACGTGTTGGAAGGACTATATATCCCATGTCACTTGGGAATGCCTTGGGATCCCCCAAAAATGAGCTGTAGGATGTTGTCAAAGAGAGGGATATCTGGGTTTTCCTCATGGACCTGCCCCCCGTGACCAGATCCTTGCAACATGTTCTATCTGTTTAGAACTTTTTATCAATGCTTTTATCATGATAAATCATTTAACTATGGTGCTGGTAAGAGTCAGAATCAGATTCTAAGCCTATTCAGATGTTCATCCTGTACAGTAGATTCAATAAATTTGATTATTGAAAAGTTTATTTCAGTGTGAAACACAGACTGATGTTTCATTAAATGTTAATGAAAAAATATACATTTTGATGATTTCCTGCTAACAGCTAACAAAAATACAACATTCAATAATAAAATATCGCAATAGACCAACAGAAAACATGTAAAACAAAAATGTGGACTTAGTTAAAAATATGTCCAGCATCTGATTTAAAGTGTTTTGCCAATGGTAATTTGAGTCTGACAAACAAGCCTTATATTAAATATGCAATTTTTAGTTTTAAATGGTTTAATAACCTTAATTATTCAAAACAATGAATCAAGATCCTGAAATTATGGTTGCAACATTGGTGAAATCAGTAAGTTTTTTTCTTTATTTTAAAACTGGTTTGTTGGTAGCGAGACTCCTGACACAGAAATTGTCCTTATGATCAGAAAATAAAATGTTTTTTCCCAGCTGTTCATGACCTCAGTCACAGATAGATGTATTTCCTCACACCAGGACAAGTGTTAGAGTCATATTGCTGATGAAGAGGCACAGCAATCCTTAAACATGTTTCCCTCTCATGCATGCATTGTATGCTGAGAGGACACCAAGTTGTATGCGGGTGCTACGACTGTTTTATTAGCTCCCTCAAACTCAATTTCCATATAATTTGTGAGCTGGCTCTCGAATCTGCTCCTGGCAGCTAAAGGTATAAATCTGGCCTTATCTGGCCCCAGCATGCACAGTTCATATCCACACACCTTTTGCCAACAACAGATCTATAATTCATGGCCAAGCACACCCACGTTATTGGCTGCCCTGTATTAGAAAATACAACACAGAAAAAAAGAATTCAATGGGGTGTCATCCAAGCAGTTCAGAAGGCAGGAGGGTATGTTTTCTCTCCCCAGAAACAAACCATGTGACAAAGACTTCTCTGTTGTGCTTTTACAAATGAAAAAAGAAATTTTACACTGTCAAACTTTTTTACATTAATATTCTGCTGAAGGGTTTCTTGTATCGTTATGCCAAAGTGAAGGTTAACATCAATGTGACCCCACAGGTGAAAGAGTGCTCTGTTTGACAGATAGGGAATTATTCATCCAATTAGGCTAATTGGATGGGACAGGTCAGGCCTTATAATGCTATTGAGTGAAGCTGAATAAATTGGAGAGACTGTTAAATTATTTTAAGAAAAGTAACCAGAGACACCAAATTAGGCCTGTATTTCTGAGAAAATCTATATTAGTAAAACAAAAAAGCAGCCTATACTATGGTTTCTTTTGCTAAAAAACAATGACCAAATTATTTACAATTTCAAACTGTCTACATCAACACTAAAGAGCAATGAGAAGGTCTGAAACGTTTGCCACATTAGTAACTGATCAATAGAACGAACCCATTCTCAACTTTCATGCTATCCGTTTGTGTAGGAGCGAAGAAATGTCCAAAGACAGCTCAAATTCACAAGCCTTACAAGAATCTCTACGAAACATATTGACATGATGCTGACAGGTATTGCAGCAGGAAATCTTCAGCCGGCCTGTGCTTATTGAGTCATGCGAAAGTGAAGGAAGAAATGTAGGGCAGAAGACAAGGACTTTGGGCCACCCTCTTCAGTGTCCCTTTTTTAATGAGCATTACCATGCCAGCAGAGAAGGAGGAAGATTTCAGCACCACAACCAGGTATCATGGCTAGTCTGAGTCTCAGTTCACTGACAGCCAACTGTGGGGAATCAGAAAGAGAGGTGAAAGAGACATCAGATGGCAAGTAATTAGGACCACTCGAGAAAACGAGGTAGAGGAAGATGCCACACCTCACCCTCTCTTACTGTCTCTGTCTTTGATTCCTAAGGGTCATGCTTGTTTTCGCCCTGATATCTATGTTAATGAATAAGTGTGCCATCTACTTCCCAGAGGGGGACCAGTGTTCATGTCTAGACGGGGAGGAGGGGATGTTGTGTGTGTGTGTGGGGGGGGGGGGTGTACTGGGTTGTGTTTGTGTTGTTCTGAGGCAGCTGGAGGCAATGACGAGGAACACAATAACAGTTTTTCATGCACTGAGTGAATGCATAAGCACCCACTCATCATGGAATCATAGCTAAACTAATACAACTGTGAACAACCACCTGCTTTTATCATCATGTACAATCACTCAAACTTCAACACTTCACAATATGTTGTACAGTGCAATATTAAACAACGTCTGTGTGTCAAGTTCATAAAAAAGAACAAATCCAAATGAAGCATTTACAGACTATGAAACTATTTAGCTAGAACTAACTACTTTCTTAATGTCAAATTGTATTTGTTATTCTGTTAATAAACAAAAGTTGCAGCCATTTTCTCCATTCCCTGCCTTTGCTTGAGAGTGTGTCATTATTGAAATTACCCAACAGCAAATCTGCATGATTAAGTGCTACATCTGCTCCACCTGTTCTCATCAGAAGACTTCATATATTGCTGCTAATTTAAAGCCAGCAGAATTTAAAGGTACAAAGTGTTCTTTGGTTGGTACCATAATACAAAAGCCACAACTTCATTTATATGAGGGAATTCACCAACAATGATCAATTGTTTTCTCTCAAAACAAAGGACAAGTGTTGCATAAGATTAGAAGGAAGGTGGAGGTTTGAGTTGCAATTGTCACAATTATTTTTTTTCCAGAACGTACTGTTTAATTTAGCCTAAACAATTCCATTATAGGTGGGATACTACAATAATTAAACAATAACAAAAAAAAACTAAAAAAAACTAAAACTAAAAAACAACAACTGAACTGCTCATTTATCCATATTCTCATAGCTTTTAAAACTTATGTCTTTCAGTCTATGCTTTCAGCTTGATTTTCTAATGGTGAAAACTGCAATGTTGTAAGCAGAGAACAAGAGGCACGGCATGAAAATTGTGTTGAAGCAAAATAAAAAAGGAAAACTGGTTGGCTCTGTCATTAATCTGGTTCTACATAGACCTTTAGGTGTTGTAACCATGTCACATGCCGACAACCTGTCCTTCAACGGGAATGAAACTAGTGCTTAATCATGGAATCATGGAAAGGTTTCCCTCTCTTGGGTTGAACGGAGGAAATGTTGGATAGGTGTTGCACTGCTCGAGGGATGGCAGGCTAGCTTCAGTATAAACATTTTCTATGCATTGCAATTTACAGTGCTTTGCATTACAACCAGAAACCTCTTCGGTTTCTTGGGATTTGATGTGATAGAACAACACAAAGTAGCACAGGTGTGAAGTGGAAAGAAAGTCATACATTCTTGTAACAGTTTTGGATGTTTCACCCTTTTATAGCTTTTACCAATCAAACATGATCAACCAAATTTGCCTTTTTTGACAAGTCCTTTGATGTCAAAGTGAAAATTGATTTCTACCAAAATAATGACAATTAAATAAACATATTTTGCAAAAATAAGTGATGACAGAATTTTCACCCCCTTTAAAGTAAATTTAACAGAGGTCCAACCAATTGGTGGTAGTAGTCTCACAATGAGTGGAATGGAGATCACTTGAGTGCAGTGACTATGTCTCAATTGATTGTAGTATGAAGACACCTGTGTCTGGTAGGTCCATTCACTGGTTAATTGGTATTCATGGCTACCATTACAACATGAAGACACAAGAACACCCCAAGCAAATCAGACAAAAGGTTATTGAAAATTATAAATTAGGGGACAATGACTCAAATTATACAGTTAAAACTACAAAAATGGTTTAAAGACAACAAGGGGGATATTCAGGATTGACAGAGTCAAAGCCCAGATCTCAATCCCATTGAGAATTTGTGACTGTCCACAACAGATCTTCATGCAACCTGAGCTTGAACAGTTTAGCAAGAAAGAATGGAGTAAAATTGCAGTGTCAAGATGTGAAAGCCTGATTGAACCCTATCCACACATACTTTGTCCTGTGTTTGCAGCCAAAGGTGCATCTACTAAATACTGACTTAAAGGAGGTGAATATTGGGGCAAAAAAGTATTTCGCAGTCACCGATTGTGCAAGTTTTTCCACTTAAAAAGATGAGAGAGTTTTGTAATTTTCATCATAAGTACACTTCATATGTAAGAGACAGCATGTAAAAGATAAATGAGTGAAGAGAGCTGGGACCACAGTAACAAAGGTTAAAAAGTAAAAAGGCACATGTCCAGGCCCCTTTAAAGTTTGCCAGAGACCATCTGGATGATCCGGAGGAGGATTGGAAGAATGTCATGTGGTCAGATGGGACCAAATTAGAACTCTGGTATAAACGCCACTCGACATGTTTGGAGGGGAAAGAAAGCTGAGTTGCATCCCAAGAACACCATACCCACTGTGAAGCATGGGGGTGGAAACATTATGCTTTGGGGCTGCTTTTCTGCAAAGGGGACAGAATGACTGATCCGTATTAAGGAGGGGATGAATGGGGCCATGTATCGTGAGATTTTGGACATAAACCTCCTTCAATCAATCAGTGAGAGCATTGAAGTTAACATGTGGCTGGATCTCCCACCATGACAATGATCCCAAACACACCGCCCAGGCAACGAAGTAGTGGACACGTAAAAAGGATTTCAAGGTTTTGGAGTGGCCTAGCCAGTCTCCAGACTTCAATCCAATTGAGAATCTGTGGAGGGAGTTGAAAGTCCATGTTCACCAGCGACAGCCCCAAAACATTTCAGCTCTAGAGAAGATCTGTATGGAAGAATTGGTCAAAATACCAGCTACAGTAAATGCAAACCTCATGAAGACCTACATGAAATGTTTGATTTCTGTCATTGCCAACCAAGCTTATATTACAAAGTATTGAGGTGAACTTTTGCTATAGTAATTTTCTGCAATTATGTTCTGCACCATTATACAATGTTATTTCCTGATTTTGTTCGACATTCTGTCTCAGTTGAAGTGTGCCTATATGAAAATTACATTACAGACCTCTCTCATCTTTTTAAGTGAGAAAACTTGCACAAATCAGTGGCTGCTAAATACTTTTTTGGCCAACTGTACATATTTTTGATTGTCAGTATTTAATAAAAATCAGGTTTTACTTTGACATTAAAGGGCTTTTTCTGCTAAATTTAAATTCAAAAAAAGAAAATTTCGCTGATTCTGACTGCTTTGTAAAAGCAGTAAGAGGGGTAAAACATCCAAGGGGGTTAATGCTTAGTCATAGGCACAGTAAAGAATGTGAATATATGAATAAAATATTTACTTGATTTACAATATGGAATTTAAATCAAATTTTGCTCAAATATCTACTTAAGTTGGGTATAAACTGTCATGTTTGTGTGAAGGAGGACCCAAATGCAGAGAACTGTGCAAGATGAGTGGGATTTAATAAAGGTAACAAATGAAGAACTTACAAGGTCGGACTGAGCTCATGGGAATTAAATGCTGGGATAATGAAACAGGAAACGAAGACAGAGGATTCAAAATAAAATAAAACTCAAAATAAAAGCACTAACAAACAGGGAAGAGAGGAGAGAACAGAAGGAAACATAAGTATAAATACTAGAAAGATAATTTGAATAAGAAAACCATTCTAATAAGAGAAAATAAGTTACACAGAACTAACAAAGAAAATGATGACATAAGGAAAAACAATTAAAAGATTGAAACAACCCAAAAACAATTAAACAAAAGTGTAAATATCTAAGGAGGGACAAGTGAAAATATGGAAGGAAGATAGAACCAAAAATCACAACACTAAAATCCTAAAGCAAAACATAACAGAAGCTAAGACCAAGAAATAAATTAAAAATAAGGTAAACTGAATAAGGAAATGAAATAACTGAAACTCAAAACACAAACACCTAATATTCGCAAAATAAACAGAGAAAACCGTCCTCATCAAACTTGTAGTTTGTACGGAAAGCTTAAGACTAAGATTGATTAATTAGAGGGCTGATTGATTTATTTTAACATACTATAGTTTAGGCAGATGTCAAAAATTGACTTTTGTATTATCCATGCATAGCTCTAACACTTAAATATATTATTTGATTGGTACATATGAATAGGTTTTCTACACCTTTACTTCCCCTAAGTTTGGAATCCTGTTGCCCAGATGTTCCTTATACTTGTGTAAGAGCTTTAATATTCACACTTGGTCTTTTTTTGCTCAGAGCCAACCAGTTCCATCTATAGATGTTCCCTGTCAATCTTAATTATGAGGAACATGACCAATTAATCAAATGTTTTCTTATACAGTAGCGCTCCAGCAGAACCTTTTAAAAAATGTGTGACGTAACTTTACCAGTTTATAGAAACAGTATCTACTTAACTGTCCATCTTGCTTCTGTTATTAATGCATCTGATATTTTTATGCTGCCATAAAATATCTGCATAGGTCAATTCTTTGGACAAAACATATAGAGTAACAGCAATTTTATACAGGTATTAAATCAAATTGTGCAGTAAACACTTAGGTGCCTGAATTGAGGGGAAAAAAGGGGAAGAGTATGAAGAGCCCCCTTGAGAACAATAATGCCTTTAGAGCTCATGATTACACTGTAGCTGGCTAAGCACAGTAAACAATGTGGTTAGAATTCCATGCTCAGAATGTTGGTTAATGGAATATTAGACTATAGGAAGGGCAGGGGAAATAGTTTTTAAACTGAGTCATCTTGTTAGTTGTATTGTGGGGTGAGCTATCTGCAGATAATGGGGTCACCTTTCATTATATTTCAAACCACATTGACAATATCACAGTTTCTTCATATCATGAAAGAGGGAAAAAAATTTAATTTGGCAGACCAAAAAACAGCTCAATTCAATTCAGTCCTCCCTCTACCATCTGAAACCCCCTGAATGGACAAAGAGAAGATGGCTATCTCGTCTCAGACACAGAATCATGGAGGAGCTGCAAAGAATGTCCAGCCCATTGTTGAATGAAATAGGTAGTCTGAATCTCTCTGGGGAGCTGACTTGAACTTTTGCAGAGGAGAAATAGTTAAACGAACATTGGCAAATATGCACGGCCACAGAAAGCAGACATTCACAGGTGCCCTGAGTTGCTCTTCCACCCATGTGAGAGGATTTAAAGCAAATCACCAAGAGTTAGGAGTCAAACAATGACCATATGTCAAGCTTTGGACAGCCGCAGGGGGATTTCATTGGAGCTTGAGCTACATTCTTTCCAAATGAAAACATACTGTATGTCTCCCCCGAAGGTAAAGGTTTACCATATGTGCATATTTGTGAATTTTGCAGCTTTACTCTTTTGACTTAGGGTAATGGATATAATTTTTTTTACTTATCAAATAACTTGCTGTTCGTTAATTCAGCCTGCAAAATCTAATAAAACTGATTATCCACCTTTTCTTTTAGGCCCAAGCATGAAGGCAGTGTAAAGGTCAAATGTATCTATCCGTATCAATCATTATTATTGTGCCACATTATTGTTTTTTTCCCTGTAAAGGTGAAGATGCTAAAAAAACAAAATTGTTAAAGGAGTGAAATATTTTGTATTCATGTAAACTCCACAGCACCTCCTAAACTGCAACTCCTGGGTCTATTTATAGAGCTACAGAAATTAGTACCTGCATAGAGCTCCCCAAAACAGACAAAGACATTTATTGGAGGTTCAAGAACAGTTACAGGTAAAGAAAGTGGTCTATTTTGGATTAAAGGTGATATTTCAGCATTTCAGACGTTGAAGTAAATGATCAGAGGTACATTTGATCATTGACTGTACAATTTTCATAAGAAATGGAGGATGAAATGTTCTGAATGTTGGACAGCCTTGAGTATCCACTTCATGAGACTATCCTACAACAACAGAGTGTTTTCAGTCGGCGGCTTCTTCAGTTTTGCTGTAATACAGACCACTACAGAAGATCCTTCCTGCCCACAGCCATCAGCATCTACAACAATTCCTTGAAGAACTAAAATAGTTGGAGCTACAACAACATTTAATTTCCCTTTGGGATGCATGAAGTATTTTTTAATTGAATTGAAGTTACAATTCAGAATTTTTACCAACATGCAGGGTTTTAAAACTGTGCTATCAAATTAGTATTTTTGCATTGTGTACTTCCTGGTCACCCAATGTCCTATGGTGTCATAAAGGTTGGAAAGTATATGGTTTGAATAATTGCAAATAACAGTGCTGACACAAAGAAGCAAGTTTCAAGTTGATTGGACAGGTTCTGAAATGGAGTCTGAAGAATTTTCTTCCAGTAAGGAGGAATTCCTTCCGAGAAATGACTCTGAAACAAATGAAGCCTTTCGGCTCTAAGCATACATTATCTGTGTTATATATTTGATCTAAGTTGGAGTTGATTTTGAGCCCACCTTCAACCGGAAAAGGTCCAACCAGCTCATTGTTAATATTACCAGGTCATACCAGTACCCTACCTACATCTCGTTGGCGTCTGACTTGAAGTGGAACTCAGGTCTTCCTTACTTTGACCATATCTCTGAGCACTGAATACATTATACTACTAGGTACTCCAGGAAGGTTGCAATTATAAAAAAATTATAGAACTGGAAGATAATGGGTTCCTAGTAGCTTAATGGTTGATTCTTCCAAAATTCTTGGCAGTTAATTTACGGCTTTTTTTTCTCAACACATTTCTTGCAACCCTGTTGACTATTTGCTACAAAACATTTGATTTTTCTGTGATCATCCCCCAGTAACTTCGCAATTTCTAATTGCTGCATCCCTCTGAGACTTGATAATTTTTTACTTTTCAAAGTCCGTTAAATATCTTTTTTTGCCGAAAGTAAATGAAGCTGCCTAATAATTATGCACACCTTAATACAGGATGTTAACGTCCTTAGACCACCCCCTCCCTCATTTTGCATATACACATCATCTGCTATGCTTAAATCCATTAAGCATTGAAATTTATACAGATTGGAGTTAGAAAATATGCCTACAAATTATACGTTCAAAATACTCACTTACCCAATAATTGTGCACAGTCTATTTTGAAGACAAAGTAATTTACATTTCTATTTGATGCCAGATTTCAGATTGTAATATAAGTCTTCCTCACCTTTACTTCACCCACACACCCTCCTATACAATTTTTTTTTCTCAATCCCTATTATGAATTATTGTAGATAGGATGTCTTCCAAACATTTACCAGTTGGATCCTTCTGTTAACAATGGTCTTGTCAAAACATCAAAACAGGAGAAGACAAAAAAAAACCTGAATCAATGTTGTACACTGAATCATGCACCTTTTATGCTTGCTATGACTTATGGTTTAATCATAAAGACGCAGCATGGTTTTGCAATAGAGAGGAGGCTCTTTTTTATTGGCAAATCAGTAAAAGTCAGAAGTCAGTAAAATAATTTCTGATTTCTAGTTAAGTCCAGTTCCCTAACCAATTCAGTAAGTAATACATTAAAAAACAACTCTGACAGAAAAAATGAAATAAAGTTTACTTCTCCTCTCTTATTTTTCAGTCTTAACTCCTTAGTAGAAGAGATCAACTTACAACTTGTGTATACGAACATAGAAATGCAAAGCAAGTCAAATGGGGCTGTCAGAGATTAGTCAAAAAAGCTATCTCTTTTGCACATCACAGTGGCTTAAGCTGTTTATTTTGTAAGGCAGTTTGCAGGAATCGCAGCGCGTGTGTGTGCGTGTGCTTGTTCGTCTTTGCTGACGGCTAAGAGGAAAGCTGTTTTAATCACCACTCACCCTTACACCCCGCTGACAGCGTCAGAGGACCAGTCTCACCCCTTTCCTATGATCAGCCTCACCAGCTGTCTGCTTAGCCTTCCATTCATCTCTTAATTATTTATTTACCTCCACTTTGTTCATACATATTCCCTGGAGGAACACATCTTTTGAGCGTTTCAGCAGGGCCTCACTTTAAGTGGCTGAGCAGTAACTCTGAAACTTTTTTTCTCTTCATTTGTGTTTCACAGAGAAACCAAGTTTCTTCTTCCTTTAATTTTGACATATGCTTTTTTCTATGTTGACACTTTCTCTCTTTTAATGGATGGAGAGCTTATTTGAAATAATATTTTGAGTTGGCTGAACTGATTTTTTTTCTAAATATGCTTCTTAAAATAAAAACAGACAGTTTATTTATAATGAATAATCCCTCCAAAGGGAAGCCAATTAAGAAGAGCAGATGCATATATATTTGTACATTGATTTATAATATAAGTTACATTTACAAACTCTATGGGGAGCGTTCACAAAATATGTTCTAGTAAAGCAAGAAGATATCAAAGTTATTTTTCTATCTTTAATCTTTGACATAGATGGCTTTAAATTAAACTTTTTCCCTCAAAGTCCAAAGTAAATAATTTATTGCCAAACCATGTCCGATCATTAAACAGGAATAACTTTTTAATCCTACTTCCCTCTTCCTCTTCCTATTATGAACTTCGAAGATTTTGTGTTTGACTGTCACTTTAATTTTCATCCATCCATCAGTTATCTATACCTTTCCATCCTCTGCAGGGTTGCGGGGGATGGGGGGGTTGGTGTCTACCTTCAGCATTCATTGGGCAAGAGGTGGGGTACTCCCAAGACAGGTCACCAGTCCATCACAGGGCAACACAGAGACATACAGGACAAACACCCACCTATGGGCAATTTAGAGAGACCAAACTACTCAACAGTCATGTTTTTGGACTGTGGGAGGAAGCCAGAGTACCCGGAGGGAACCCACGTATGCATAGGGAGAACATCCAATCTCCATGCAGAAAGACTACACGCAGGGATTCGAACCCAGGACCTTCTTGCTGCAAGGCAACCGTGCTACCAACTGCTCCTCTGTGTAGCTTTAGACCATGTACACACAGCCGGGGTTTTTAAAAATGAATATTCTCACGACCTCATAAAAAAAAAATCTCCATCCACACCTAACCACTTAATGTTAAGCACATTCATAGACATCCCAAACCTGTAGGGGGCAGTAGTTCCCCCAAATCATATCCACTCAGTGTAACTTTCTATGTTCTACCTTCCACATAGAGCACTAATTGAGCTTGTAAAAACAAGCAAACAAAAAGCGCTTGGACAATCGATGATGCCAACACATCTCTGAGGTTATAAATGTTTCTGAGTGGAAACACAAGTTGCACAAATGATGTCGTAGCATTTTTGTCACGGAAAGTGACGTTGCGGAGCCGAAAACTCTGGTAATTTCTGTCCACACGCAAACACTTAAAACGGAGAAAACGCAGATCTTCACTTTGGCTGGAGTTTTTAAAAAGATTCGTTTTGGGTGCCGTAAATCTGCGTTTTAGTGTGGATGACAGGCCAAATCGTAGAAAAATTATTCGTTTTGTGAGATACCCGGCTACGTGTGGACAAGGCATTAATGTTCAATTATGTATATTTCAGCATACTTCTATGTTTTGTATATGAAGGTAAATATGTGCCAAAATTTATTTGTGCTTTGTATTCTGAATTGTTTTAAGTGTTTGTCACAGTTATTCCTCAGCCACTCTTTCTTTGGGTTTGCAGTCATTTTTAGTTTTACAACATTTGCATTCTGTTTCATTATGGTATTCCCTTGTTGTTTATGGTGTCTTTTCTAGCTATGGGCCTTTACTACAGCGTTTTTCAACCCTGGTCCTCAAAGCACACTGGCCAATTGATTCAGCTGCTGGGTGATAATTCAATTCAAATTCAATCCAAATTCAAAAATACTGTATTGATCCCAGAGAGAAATTAAGTGTTGTTGTAGCTCATAGAATTAATTATTTAAAGAGTTGTTGTTGATAGTGATGGCTGTGGGCAGGAAAGATTTCCTGTAGCTGTCTGTGTTGCCGTGAAACCGAAGAAGCCTCTGTCTGAAGACACTCTGTTGTTGCAGGATAGTCTCATGAAGAGGATGATCAGGGTTGTCCATAATGTTTATTTTATTTAATGAAGAATCCTTCTTTGTATCATCGTCTCCAGATGTTCCACAGTTGTCCCCAGAACAGAACCAGCCTTCTTTATCAGGTTTTTTAGCCTTTTTAAGTCCCTGGCTCTGATGCTGCTACCCCAACAGATGATGGCTGAAGAGATTATACTCTCCACAACAGACTTGTAGACAATTTGCAGCATCTTGCTGCAAACCTTGAAGGACCTAAGCTTCCTCAAGAAGTAGTCTGCTCTGTCCCTTCTTATAGACGGTTTCACTGTTCAGTCTCCAGTCCAGTCTGTTGTCAAGGTGAACTCCGAGGTATTTATACTCCTCAATCACCTCCACTTCTTCTCCCATGAAAAAAAACTGTGTTTGACTTATCCCTGTTTCTTCTGAAATCTACAATCATCTCCTTTGTTTTATTCACATTCAACGTAAGACGATTGTTTTCACACCATGTCACAAAGCGGTCTACCAGCTCTCTGTATTCAGCTTCTTGTCCAACTCTGATACACCCGACAATTGCAGAGTCATCTGAGTATTTCTGCAGATGACAGGTCTCTGATTTGTACTGGAGGTCTGAGGTGTACGGAGTGAAAAGGAATGGTACGGTCCCCTGTGGTGCTCCTGTGCTGCTGGCCACCTGGTTTGACACAATCCTTCAGTCTCACAAACTGTAGTCTGTTTGTCAGGTAGTCATTGATCCAGGTGAAGGGTCACATCTAAAAAAAAAAAAACTTTCTAGCAGAGCTCAATTTGTCGTTTTGCTGTTCTGAGACAGTACTCTTGAAAATTAGGAAGGTACTAGGGGTGCAACAAATCTTAGTTGCACAAAATATTGTAAATTTAAAAAGGTGAAAAACTTTGTATGAACCAAGAATGTTAAAGAGCAACTAAACCCCAAGACAACTTTTTTTTTGCTGCTAAACTGTATAAATGGGTCTTTTCAATCATTCAGTTTCTGGGATTTTTTTTAACATTTTCATTTAAACTTGTTCAATTTTACTGTTTTTGGTCTAAAACGTCTTAGTGCTGCCCTCTTAGGGTTGAACTGTGGCTACTGCATTTGAATTTTGTGATTGGCAGAGAGCAGTACATCTTTTCCACTCTTTACGTCACAGGCATGGTCTCACAGACATGCCCCGTGGGTTTGGTTATAAAACTATCTCTCAGACATACTGGCCCCGTGGCGAGTTTGAAGTTGGATTGCGTTTTTCAGGTTACCATTATTATCACATTAGTACTTAGTTAGCATAGCTAACAAACTGTTTTGAACCTTAGCCTATGTTAGCATTACCACTCAGAGACTGGACTCCTCCAGTCTCCCTCTCCCTCAGCAGCATCGGCCTCGGGCAGCGCTGACTCAGTGCCCTGAGCCACCGTCTGGAATTTATACGGCTCGGGGCCGATGGGCTCCATAAAGCCTCCCTCTACCCCTCTACCTCCAGTCACGTCGGAGTAGATCCGCTGGCTCAGGGCGCTGAGTCAGCGCTGTCCTAGGCCCGTGCTGCTGAGGCAGAGGGAGACAGGAGGAGTCCAGTCTCTGAGTGGTAATGCTAACATAGGCTAACGTTCAAAACTGCCAACGTCACTTTGGTCATGTTCCATGTTTCAGTGTCAGATTAAGCGAGTTGTCACTGTCCTCCTGACCACACCCCTACGTTCCCCCCTCCGCTCATCCTCCACACTTGGCTACGCCCCTCCATTCTTTCTGGCACCGCCCACTTTGGTAGGATTTTTCAAATGTTGTCTGGGGGCGCGGTTATGATTTTTCATGGGGTTCAGTTCCACTTTAAGAAATTTTGACAATGTTTTAAATTCTTTAATACATTTTAATTTCATTTAGTTTTTTTAAATCAATTTATAAAGAATAAATGGGTATAGGCATCAGATAGATAGAAGGATTCTACAACAGTATTTTTTTTGAAAATGCTTAATGTGGTTTAGGAATTTTTAAAAAGTGTATTTCATAGTAGACGTTTTTTATCAAGCATTGTATTTCAGTGCATTGTAGAAACATAACTGGTTGGAAAACCCTGCTTGTGAATGGCCTACTTTTGCCACTACTGGTGCGTGGTTGTCTGCTGCTATTAACTCATAGTATCCAGGCACAGTGTACATTTAAGATATCCTTGAACACCTGACCAAACATCATCAGACATCAGGCCTTAGGAAAAAAGCATACCTTTAAATTAAAAAAGTTGTCATACCATCAGACTAAAATCTCTTAGAAAAAACGTTGTCCGACTAAACGGCGTCAGAATACAATATTTTAGAATAAAACTTCTGAAAAAAAACACAGTCAGAAACAAACCTCCTGCAGGTGGCACTATTGTCAGATCCCAGCTAAATTGTTTTGTAAAACATATGCTACATGTATTAATCATAAACATTTCATGTGCTGTGGCCTGAATGCTCCCCATAGAGCCAAACTGTACACCCTTCTGTGTGTAAAGAGGCTGAATCTGCACTCCGCTGCCACACTAGAGACTGGAATTACGAGCGCCACTAAAGCCAAAGATTTTTAAATCAGGGAACATTTTTCAGATTGAAGTGATCAGAATTGGGAAAGACTCTCTGAACGATGTCTTTTCTAATCACTTCAGCGGGTAGAAATCTCACAGCATACACGTTATTTTGCATCAGTGGTTAAGCTGCAGTGATCTGTCACCGTTGGTCTGTGTCCAGTGCAGTCACAGATTAGTTCCAAATCTCAGCAAGTCTACAATGTGCTGTCAGCTCCCAGATAGCAAGATGAATTGGGAACAGTGCAGGTCAGTTATGATGCGCAGATGCTCTGAGGGGAATCTTTTGTTAGTTGATTTAGTTACATGAACTCTGTGCATAAATTTGAAAATGTCTGCATGTCTGCACCTACTAGTTAGAGGTTAGTATTGCAATCTGTCAAAATGATTGATGGCATTGAGATTTTTCCGTCACCGATCAAATACGGAAGATATTTGATTAATGGGCCCTCTGGTCTGAGGCCACTTTTTCTGAGACCTTTTATTCTGATGCCATTTAGTCTGATTTTTTTATGATAACGTTATTCTGATACCTTTTTTCAGAAGTAAACAAACAAAATTTAACAACAACATTTACAGGTGTATTCAAAATTAGATTTTGTGAAGTAAAAGTTCATATTGATTCTAATCCTAATCACAGGGAAATTTGCACTGTTTCTTTGTGAAAAAAATCTTCAGGGTCTTTTTACTCTACCATAGCCAAAATCAACTGGCATAAGAAAAAAACATGGACATTTGCAATAAATGCAAGAAAATGTCCCTATGACTAGTTTTATTATTCATAATCGGTTGTGGGAGCTATATCCATTGGTTTGCCCACCACTGGATATTTAAAACATTAATTTCTTTTCTTTTCTCCACAGATGTCTTCTGGCTCGCAAGACAAGTGGCAGAATGCTGGGACCCTGGGACCAGGCAAGCTGCATATTATAATTAGTCTCACACGGACAGACCTTGATTTGTCTCCACTGAGACAACATCTGAAAGGAATTTTGCTTGAAAAAACATTAACTTTGCTGAGTTGTGTTCAGTAAAAAACCAAAAAACATGAAGCCTGGTGAAATGTTTTAGGATTTCAGAGAGAAAGTCAAACAGACTAAGATAATAAGGTGAGTACCTAGAATGTCAGGACATAACAAGATGAGTATCAATTCAGCTACAGAAAAGATAGGATAGTAATTCAATTTCACGTCAATTCAATTCAGATTATTTATATAGCGCAAATTCACAACATGTAATCTCAAGGCACTTTTCAAGAAAAGTAATTTCAATGCAATCATACAAATATTCCAATCAGTTTAAAGTTTTAACTAGTTTTCTAAGGAATCCCAGCAGATGGCATTGAGTCATTGACTGGCAGATGTGTCCTGTTGATGCAGACTCCAACCACAGCAATCCCTCATACTGAGCAAGCATGTAGCCACAGTGGAGAGGAAAAACTCCCCTTTAACAGGAAGAAACCTCCAGCAGAACCTGGTTCAGTAGGAGCGGCCATCTGCCACGACCGTCTGGGGGTTTGAGAAGACAGAGCAGAGACACAGAAAATACAGAAAGAACTGATGTAAGACTACTTTCTATATTAAAGAAAGTAAAATGTTGATAATAGCACATGGGTGATCTTCCCTTACGGGGAGCATCATCCCATTCGATGCCCCCCGTCCAGCAGGGCATTGTGGCTAACAGGATACCAGACCAGGTGTAGTTTCTATGGAGAAATAAAAACACAGAGATAACAAAGTTAACTGTCAAAATAACAGCAAATTATGCAACTGAGGAGTAGAAGAGAAAAGTGGTCAGTCTATCATTCAGCAGCCCAAGCCAATAGCAGCATAACTACAGAGATAGCTCAGGATGACCTAAGCCTAAGCTTTATCAAAAAGGAAAGTTTTAAACCTGGTCTTAAAAGTAGACAGAGTCTCCGCCTCACGCACCGAAACTGGTTGCACAGGAGAGGAGCCTGATAACTAAAAGATTTCCTTCCCATTCTACTTTTAGAAATCCTAGGAACCACCAGTAAACCTGCAGTCTGAAAGCGAAGTGCTCTGTTAGGAACATATGGAACAATCAGATCTCTAATGTATGATGGAGCTTGATTATTAAGGGCTTCATATGTAAGAAGGAGGATCTTAAATTATATTCTGGATTTAACAGGGAGCCAATGAGGGGAAGCCAAAACAGAAGAAATGTAATCTCTCTTTTTAATATTCATAAGAACTCTTGCTGCCACATTCTGGATCAACTGAAGGCTTTTAATTACATTTTGTAGACTTCTTGATGATAAAGAATTACAGTAGTCCAGCCTTGAGGTTACAAATGCATGGACTAGTTTCTCAGCATCACTCCTGGACATGAGGTTTCAAATTTTAGCCATATTTCAGAGGTGAAAGAAAGAATTTCTAGAAACCTGGTAATATGGGATTTGAATGTCATGTCTTGGTCAAAAAAAACCCCCGAGGTTATTTATTTTATCACTGGAGGCAAATTTAATACCGTCCAGAAGAAGTGATTGACTAAGCAGGTTTGTTTTAGAGCTTCTTGTCCAAAGACAGCAACTTCTGTCTTGTCAGAATTTAAGATCAATACCTTTTGAGTCATCTATGATTTTATGTCTTCCAGACGTGCCTGTAATCTACCTAACTGACTATATTCATCAGGATTTATGGATAAATATAGTTGTGTATCATCGGCATAGCTGTGGAAATTTATCCCATGCTGTCTAATGATTTTACCAATTGGAAGCATATATATATACAGTGGCTTGCAAAAGTATTCGGCCCCCTTGAACCTTTCCACATTTTGTCACATTATAGCCACAAACTTGAATCAATTTTATTGAAATTCCACGTGAAAGACCAATACAAAGTGGTGTACACGTGAGAAGTGGAACGAAAATCATACATGATTCCAAACATTTTTACAAATAAATAACTGAAAAGTGGGATCTGCGTAATTATTCAGCCCCCTGAGTCCAATAATTTGTAGAACCACCTTTTACTGCAATTACAGCTGCCAGTCTTTGAGGGTATGTCTCTACCAGCTTTGCAGATCTAGAGACTGAAATTCTTGCCCATTCTTCTTTGCAAAACAGTTCCAGCTCAATCAGATTAGATGGACAGCGTTAGTGAACAGCAGTTTTCAGATCTTGCCACAGATTCTCGAATGGATTTAGATCTGGACTTTGACTGGGCCATTCTAACACATGGATATGTTTTGTTTTAAACCATTCCATTGTTGCCCTGGCTTTATGTTTAGGCTTGTGGCAAACTGCAAACGGGACTTCTTATGGTTTTCTTTTAACAATGGCTTTCTTCTTGCCACTCTTCCATAAAGGCCAACTTTGTGCTGTGCATAACTAATAGTTGTCTTATGGACAGATTCCCCCACCTGAGCTGTAGATTTCTGCAGCTCGCCCAGAGTCACCATGGGCCTCTTGGCTGCATTTCTGATCAGCGTTCTCCTTGTTCGGCCTGTGAGTTTAGGTGGACGGCCTTGTCTTGGTAGGTTTACAGTTATGCCATAATTCTTCCATTTCTGAATGATCGCTTGAACAGCGCTCCGTGGGATGTTCAAGGCTTGGGAAATCTTTTTGTAGCCTAAGCCTGCTTTAAATTTCTCAGTAACTTTATCCCTGACCTGTCTGGTGTGTTCTTTGGACTTCATGGTGTTGTTGCTCCCATCATTCTCTTAGACAACCTCTGAGGCGTCAAAGGGCAGCTGTATTTGTACTGACATTAGATTACACACAGGTGCACTCTATTTACTCATTAGCACTCATCAGGCAATGTCTATGGGCAACTGACTGCATTCAGACCAAAGGGGGCTGAATAATTACGCACACCCCACTTTTCAGTTATTTATTTGTAAAAAAAAATTGGAATCATGTATGATATTCGTTCCACTTCTCACGTGTACACCATTTTGTATTGGTCTTTCACCTGGAATTCCATTCAAATGGCCCAGTCAAAGTCCAGATCTAAATCCAATCGAGAATATGTGGCAAGATCTGAAAACTACTGTTCACAAACACTGTCCATCTAATCTGACTGAGCTGGAGCTGTTTTCCAAAGAAGAATGGGCAAGAATTTCAGTCTCTAGATGTGCAAAGCTGGTAGAGACATACCCTAAAAGACTGGCAGCTGTAATTGCAGCAAAAGGTGGCTTTGCAAAGTATTGACTCAGGGGGCTGAATAATTACGCACACCCCACCTACGACCAAAACAAAAAGTTTGCGTACGCCAAAAAGATTTCTGATTTATAAAACCATGCCTACGCACAGGTGTAAGCAATTTCCCCTTTATAAATCACAGTCTTCTTGGAAGTTTGCGCACGTGAATTTGGCTCATATCCTGCCCTGAACACGCCCAAATCTGGCTATAAAAGGTCAATGCAAAGCAGGACATGAATATTGATGCATATGAAGAAGAGGGGAAATATGGCAACAACAAAAAAAACCAAGAAGAGAAACTTTACTGAGATGGAGATTGAAGTGCTAGTGGGTGAAGGGGAGGCTAGGAGAGACATTTATCTGGTGGACACAGCAGTGGTGTCACAAATAAAAGGAAGAACTGCGAGTGGCAGCATGTGGCGTCTGCAGTGCAGACTGTCAGTGCAACTGACATGATGGTACCCGAAATAAAAAAAAGTGGTCGGACCTCAAAGTCGAGGCAAAAAAAAACTTGCCTCCCACCGCCAGAGTGGGTCTGCTACTGGAGGAGGTACATGTACACCCGAGCTGACACCACTGGACAGGAAGATGGCAAGTATCATGGGAACATCAAGCGTGTACAGTATTGTGTCAGAGAAGGAGGGCGACACCGACCTGGCAGAAACGACAGATGAACCCGGTAAAGCACCATTTGTATATATTTTATTACGTGGCTACGTTAACAAATTTGAGCATATTTTAAGGAGACAGACTAATATGCCGTGTCTTTTCAGCTCTTCCACAGTCGTTAGGTGATGAGGATGAGGAGGCTGAGGAAGATGAGGTTGCCTGACTGAAGCTGTGATGCAGACACAGAGAGACACCATCAGCGCCATCAATTCTGTGACAAACGAGTTAAAGGAAATAAAGAGTGTGCTGTGCGACATAGTGACAGCCATTGGTACCTTAAATGATACAATAAAAAATGTTAATAAATGAACCTTGTCGTTATCTCAAACGCCACATTACATCCTGGCGGATCCTTGCTCCCTGGGTGAAGGCTTCCTGTCGAGGAGGCGGCTGTGGGTCGGGGTTCTCATGCTGGGGAGGGGGTAGGCCAGGAGGGAGGGGAATTCCAATTCTCAGTGCCATGTTATGAAGAATTCCACATGCCTTCACGATCTTGCAGACCTTTATAGGGTGGTATAATAGTCTGCCACCCGAGGCATCCAATGACCGCCACCTACATTTTAACAGGCCTATGGCACGCTCCACGACTGAGCGCACACGCGTGTGACAGGAGTTGTAGCGCATTTCCTCTGCTGTCTGTGGGTCTGGGAACGGGGTCAGAAGCCAGCTCCTGAGAGGGTAGCCACTATAACCTGCAAGTGATAACACGTTTAATTCAGGCGTCAACAACTAGCATTTCTAATGACGTTGAGGACTTACCGAGCAGCCAGCCATCACGCACAGCACCTGCCTGCAGTCTGTTCCCTACACTGCTGTGTGTCAAGATAAAGGAGTCGTGTGTTGACCCAGGCCATCGTGCCACCATATTAGTGATCATCATGTGTGAATCACATATGATTTGCACATTAATACTGTGTACATGTTTCTGTTTGACGAAAACAAATTCATCCTCGGACAGGGCCCTTATAGCAATATGGGTGCAGTCAATTGCGCCAATTATGTTTGGGAAACCGGACATTGCTGCAAATTGCATCTTAATTTCGGCCTGCTCCCCCACAGTATATGGAAACGTGATGTATTGCCTGCTCAATTTAATGAGCCCATCCAAGACTGCAGGCATTATTGCACGGCTGTGATATCCCAGACCTAGTGAATAAATATAACATATTTGAAGGCATTATTTCCAAAAAGGGACTTTGGGCAGAATAGTAAAAATCATGTCACTCAGACACATACCTGTCGGCTAATTCCCGCTGGTAACAACCAGTTGCAAGAAACCCCAGAGTGGTGAGCACCTGCAGCTGGACCGGAATTGCACGGACCGGGCCCAATTCAGCACAGAGATCCAAGAGCACAGCTCTAGGGATTCTGAATCTGCTTATTAGCCAGTCATCATCATGGGCAAGGAGGTCCGCATGATCCCTGAACACGCGTTCTCTCCTAATCCTTCCATTTGCAAAATCTTCTAGCAACGCCAGTGCATCCATCTCAAATATTACGCTTGAAAGTAGTTGGGGTATTTCTATTGGCAGCAATAAGACTGATTGCTTCCTTCCTTGGCACAATGAACGTGCCAATCAATGATATATGGTACAGATGATTCAATTTATTAATTGGCATACAGTCCCGGCCCTTTTATCTGAGTTTAAGGTTTTGAGATAAATTTTATGTATTTATTTTAATATTGAAAAATGTTTTTAGAAGAGCTATAGCTCACTGCAAAGCTACAATATAGATATCATTGCTGGTTTGGATGTTTATAATAACATGAATCCATAATTAATGTTTGGTGTGAGGTGAAATGATATGTGTGAGAGGAGTAATATGCAGTCTGGCTGGAGTTCACCACCTCACCAACTGCGTCGTCGATTCCCCCCCGTCTCCAAAATGTCCGTACGCACGGGTCAGAGTTGGTTTACAGGTGCGCACATTTTCCCGTCAAGTCTGTTTTTTATGAATCACAACTTTTGCTTTGAAAGTGGCGTACGCCAGTTTCAGGCCTCGTTTTGTGCGTACGCAACGTTTATAAATGAGACCCCTCGTTTGTTGGTCTTTTATTTGATCAGCGTTGAGTAATCAAACCAGTTGTTTAAAAATAAGAAATCATAGTGAAACTATATAGAATGAGAAAGATGAATCCCCTCGTTAATCAATACACAGAGCTTCTTAGACCTTTTGAATCTGCAACATGCCACTGTTCGTAACAGGTCAGAGCATAAAGCCAAATAAAGTGAACAGAGGAAGAACAGACTGAATAAATGAAAAGGACACATGTTTCAGCTGATAAAGACAAACAGACTTTGCACTTGCACCACTGAATTTAAGGCTCTGTAGTCAATGAGACAAGGATCCTGCAGATGAGGCACCATGCTTCAAACCACACGTGAATGAGTCAGTGTAATTACATCAGCTCTGCTGCTGAACAGAGGTTAGGGGTTTATAAACACTGATTGTTCCAGACAAACCACGTGTAGTTTTGATTGATGGCGTGCGGCGCTTATTTAATTTCTACAGGCCTTTTGTCCGATTAATCCTCAAAAAAGGTTACAAGTCCAGTTCTTTAGCTTAGCAGAAATATTTCAGCTATTGCTCGGGAAGAATTTAAAGAGAATGTTGCACCAATATATCTAGAAATATTGACTATGACAGTTAACTGCAAAATGTATTTTAGGTATTGTCAACAATCTATTAAAGATTAAATCTATTGTGAACCACCAATCAATTGTGTTTTCTATTTAAGTGGTATTGAGTCTTTTGCATAAATCAAATATAAAATGTTTGTAATGTCTAGAATTTATTATACTTGTACAACTGCAATTTTCTATGTGCAGCAGCTTAAAAAAAAGTTAAAGCTCACTTTTTTTTTTTTTTTTACGTGTCCTTTTTGGCAGTGTGGAGCTTGGAATTACCAAATCGTAGCCCAACAGATTTACTTTCACAAGCAGAGCACTACAGCTTTTGCTATATTACTCCACTATATATATGTGTGTGAAAAATCTTTATTATGAATTGCTGTGGGTTTTATTTCCTGATTTTAGGGACACGGAGACGAAAAATTAAGGGGAAGAAAGAAAGAAAATGAAGAAGAGAGGTAGGAAAAAAAAGTCGAGCGAGGGTAAGTTGAAAATACAAGAGAGGAAGGGGAACAAAGATTGGGTTTTACTTTGGGATTTAGTTATCGTGCTTTTTAAATTTTGTCTCATTAATATTTAAAAACTCTGAGAAATAAATTCTGTCAAATGAAAAACTTTATAGGCTGACCCAAACCATTTCAAAAGATTTGTTTTGAGTATTATTACATCAATATTACATCTGATTTTTCTTCATTTATTCTTGTACTTGACATCAAAAACAGCTCAGCAGACATCTGATACAACCAATACTTTCTTTAGAAAAATGACCTTCTTTCTGTTTAATATTTCATCTCAGATATTCTAAATAAATAAAAAATGGCTCATATATTTGTGTAAAATCTTGTTATCCTGTAGCATTAAATTTGATATGCTGGAATAAGAAAAAATCTCAAAGCAAGAAGATTTGAGTGACTTCGACAGGTGCCAAATTGGGATGGCAAGACGGCTGGGTCAGAGAACAACACAACCATAGCTTTTGTGAGATATTCCCACCTCCCAGTCGGTTATGCTTAGGACCAACCCAACGTTGCCCAGGGAAGAAAACTGATAAACCAGTGACAGGGTTGTGTGCAGCTTGCTGACTCACTGAGAATTAGGCCTGGGCTGATTTTAGACTGTTTTTAGAAGAAAAAGCAGAGGAATATAAGAGCTATTGCATCTTATATTGCTAAAAAGTTTATTTCAACAAAAAAGGTGTCAGAATACAGTTTTCCTGTATGATTCATCACATCTCTAAAAAGGTACTAAAATGGGCAGAAAGCATTAGAAGAAGGTGGAATGTTTTGATGAATCATGCTTTCATTTTTTGTGCGTCATGTCTACGACCTGGTCTTTGTTTGTCTCCTACTTGAGGGATAAACATAGCTCCAGAATTTATTAATTGGATAAAGATCAGATAACAGCACAATGTGAAACTTGGTCCTGTCATTTTCATGGATGTAATGTTGACATTTATTTAACTACACTGAAAAAACTAATTTTTACAATTTATGCAGGAAATTTTGTGTAACAAGTTGTAACATTCTATTTGTTTAACTTAAAATCAACATTTCCGTGTGGTTTATACAGGAATCCTAGAGTTGAATTTACTACCTTTTACTACCTTTTTGACTACCTCTCCATAATTTTTACTACCATCACAACATTGAGCAGCGGCCTCTTTTGGTGGAGTGATACTGACCCATGTGTGATGATGGTCCATCCCTGACCCAAAACTAAATGTTATTCCACTCACTTCAAAGTATAAATGTGATGATGTCTTGACTAATATATAATAATTTCCAGAAGACTAGAATCAATAGAATATAAACAAAATGCAATGACCTTCACAAGAAAATGTTTTATTCGCAATAGAATAATAATAATGAGGCAAATCATCAAACTGAACAACTGATACAGTTTAACACTAAACTAAAGGAAGTTAAATTAAACAAACTGCCATGCAAAATATCACATAGAAGTGTGACATGCCCCGAAAAAAATTGAAATTGATTGAAATTGTACTTGAAGGTGCAGCACTCTGTGTAGCACCGCCAAAAAAAGAGATGGACCCAACTGCATTTACAATGGCCGACAAGGGTGCCGCCATATATCCAGTCCATACCGGAAGTCTCAAGCGGAAGTTAGTTAAGCAAAAAAATATGTATAAATAAAAAGCATCTCTATAGATTGTTTTTAAAGTTACATGTTTATCAAAATTGTATAACTGACAAGTTGATTAACTCCGCAAGTTTATAGGCTACTTGAAACTCAGAAGTTAGAAGACTACACAGGCTTCACTGCCTGTCTGCTGAAGGAGCAGCAGCTGCTCTCTGTCTCTCTCCAGATCCGTTCACTTTATTTTATTTTCTGTTTGCTTTTCTTGTTTTCTTTCTTAACCTTTTCTTAGTTACTTTATCTACCCAGCCCCTGGAGTTACTGTATTGGACCGGATCTCTTCTTGGATTACTTTTTTATGGACTTATCAACATGGCTTTTTGCTCAGCTGAGGATTTTGAAAAACTGCTCCACAGAATTGAGGGCATTGAAACGAACCTACGTCGTCTGGAAATTAATTTTGATCTCCACGCTGATTATGGAAATGACACAACTTGACCTTTGAATACAAACAGCCTGGTGTTACATCGGTCTAACCGTGTCACAGAGACTCCCTACAGGCGCCTGAGCGGCAGAACTCCGCACTCTAATAAAGACTGGCCAGCTTTAAAACGCATGGAATCAGAAAAAAACAAAAGAAACTCCGGCACAGAGAGAGCTCTGAACCCAGACCTCCCGCTTCTGCTAAAAGTAAACAAAGGAGGTTTCAGCCAAAAACAAGAGATATTTCTCCACTTGGAATCCCGCTGAAAAACAAATTCGCAGCCTTGAGTTCCCCGAAAGATGACGCAGCCCCCGGGACCAGTCAAAGCCACCAGGAGAAACCCAGCCACATCAAACGGACACATGAAGTAAGAGCCCCCCTAGCAAAGATTGTTATCATACAAGACGGATCAATTAATGGAATTGAGGCTTTTTGTAGCAAGAACACCAGAGTTTATAGCTGCTACAAAAATACAGTGAGAGAAATAGAAAAAATCCCCAAAATCTTGGACCAACATCCTGCTTTGGAAAAGCTCGTCATTCACGCTGGATCAGCAGATATCGCGATGAGACAATCAGAGATTCTGAAGAGAGACTTTTCTGATCTCCTACAGAGACTTGATGGACTTAACATAAACATCCTAATCAGCGGACCAGTCCCTGAAGGGAATGATGAAAGATTTAGCAGACTCCGCATGCTCCATAAATGGTTGAAGAAATAATCAGCTGAGAAGTCGTTCACTTTTTTTAATAATTTCAAAGTATTTGGAAGTGCTAATCATCTGTTCAAAGCAGGCCAACGTTATCTTAACAAGGCCGGAGTAAGGCTGTTAGCAGCAAACATTTTTTTCTTATCAAAATCAGAAAGCAAAACACTTGCTCCCAAAAGCTGACCTTGAGGCGCCCATTTATATCAGAGAACAAAAACACCAAGTCATGATGACACCACAGGACCAAACAGATAAACAACCATCAGAGATTAAGTCTTCATCTTCCTGTGACTCAGCCACATCAAATGAGTCTCCATTTAGAAACTTTACAGACAGACTGAACGAGCAAATGAAATTAGGGACACAATTAACACCTAAACTTAGACTACACCAAATGCCTGGGACTAGTGTCAATAAGTCTGGGAGCTTCCCCCCACTGATTATTACAGATATTTGATATTTGAGGGAACCGGGCAATAAATCCACCCCTACCGTCTCCCAGAACTCGCCCGGCACCCCCCACCCCCCGAGTCAAGATTTCTGTGATTATCAGCAGCAGGAAACATAAATCGTTAACCACACGCTCTCATATTAAACAAAATCTCAAATTGATAACCTGTCAGAAGGTTCAGCTGCCCATCATCACAATACTTAAGTTAGCTTTATTAAACATTAGATCTCTATCCGGGAAGTCTTTTCTTATCAATGACTTCATCACTGAGCATAATTTACACGCCCTTTTTATCAGAAACTTGGCTAGATGAAAATAACGAAACAACTGCATTAAAAGAATCTACTCCTCCAAATTATAATTTCTTAAGCGAGAGCAGAAAGCACAGACGAGGTGGAGGTGTAGCCACCGTTTTTCACAACTCAATGAACTTTAAAAAGGTAACTCTGGGCACGTTTGATTCTTTTGAATACCTAGCCACCAAGATAAATGAGCCTAACAAAGCTTTATTTCTAAGTTTATATAAACCACCAAAACTTAACTCTAACTTCTTTAATGATTTCAATGACCTTCTTTTTGTAATATGTATCGACTATGACCAACTAATCATTGTGGGGGATTTTAACATCCATACCGACAACCCCCAAGATAGACAAGCAAAAACATTAGATGATACTCTCCACAACTTCGGCCTGATCCAGCATGTCAAACAACCAACAAACAATAAAGGACACACTCTGGACTTAATTATCAGCAAAGGTTTAAATATTTCCAACATCTCTGTAATTAATATTGCGTTATCTGACCATTTCTGTATTTTCTTTGAAAGTACCATCTCTGCTAAATTATCCAGCCACAGTAAGACCACTATAAAAAAGCGTTTTCTAGGGGACAGCTCAGTTGAAACTTTTAAACGTATTTACCCTTCCACTGCATCCCCCTCATCTCCCAACTCAAACTCAGTAAATAAGTTGGTAGATAATTTCCTTGCGAAAATCTCAGACATCATGGATTCCATTGCTCCAACTAAAGTGAAAGTAGTCTCAGGTAGAAAGAAGTCTCCGTGGGCAAGTAATCCACTGGTACGTAGTGAAAAAAGAGAGTGTCGACGCGCCGAGAGAAAATGGCGGAAAACTCGACTCCAGGTTCACTGTGAGATCTACAAAGAGAGACTGAATAGATATCAGCTAACTATAAAACATGCTAGGGAGTCGTTCTTTTCTGAAATCATCAACAGAAAAACATTAATAATGCACGGACCCTATTTGCAACAGTGGAAAGACTAACTAATCCTTTAGTGACAGTAGCCCCTGAACTAATCTCTACCAGGGCCTGCAATGAATTTGCCAGCTTTTTCACTGAAAAGATTCTAACAATTAGACGGTCAATCTGTACCTCAATATCGAACCCACAACCAGTGCCATCCCCAATCAACAACAATGTAGAAAAAATGGCAAAATTCCACGAATTAAACCAGAACAGCGTTGAAAAAATCATTACCCAATTAAGCTCCTCCTCCTGCTGTCTTGATATCCTACCCACAGCTTTTCTAAAGAAAGTTCTTCCTGTTATTGGGTCTGATCTTGTTCAAATAGTGAACTCATCCCTGCTATCTGGTGTCTTCCCTCAGGCTTTAAAAACAGCAGTTATTAAACCACTGCTAAAGAAGAAAAATCTGGACAACACGTTAATGCAGAACTACAGGCCGATCTCTAATCTTCCATTCATCAGTAAGATTATTGAAAAAGCCATGTTTCAGCAGTTGAATAGCTTCATAACAATGACAAACCGTTTTGATGTTTTTCAGTCTGGTTTCCGTGCTCACCACAGCACAGAGACTGCCCTCGTCAAAGTATTCAATGACTTCTGCATAAATACAGACTGTGGAAGAATCACAGTGCTGGTTCTGTTGGACCTCAGTGCAGCATTTGACACTGTTGATCATGATATTTTATTGGAACGACTGGAGAGCTGGGTCGGACTCTCTGGTACACTACTTGGCTGGTTTGAATCAAACCTAAAAAACGGGGACCTCTGTGTTTCAATAGGAAACTTTTCATCAAAACGAACAGAAACACATGTGGGGTGCCCCAGGGCTCCATCCTGGGGCCCCTCTTATGTAATATCTACATGCTCCCACTAGGCAAGATTATAGCAACCAATAACATTAGCTACCATAACTACGGGGATGCCACTCAGCTCTACATTACAATGTCACCAGGTGACTCTGAACCCATTCCAACCCTAAATCAATGCATTGACCAAATAAGTGGATGGATGTGCCATAACTTTCTCCAGCTGAATAGAAACAAAACTGAAGTGATTATTTTTGGACCCAAGGAGGAACGCTCAAGAGTCAGCACACAGCTTCAATTAATACAGCTAGAAACTACTGATCAGGCTCAAAACCTAGGTGTAGTAATGGACTCAGACCTGAACCTCCAGGGTCACATAAAGGCAATAACAAGGTCAGCGTTCTATCACCTGAAGAACATCTCTAGGATTAAATGACTGATGTTGCAACACGACCTAGAAAAACTCATCCATGCGTTTATCTTTAGTCGGACTGATTACGGCAACAGCATCTTCACAGGTCTGCCGAAAAAGTCAATCAGACAGCTGCAGCTGATCCAGAACGCTGCCGCTCGCGTCCTCACTAGAACCAGGAAAGTAGAGCACATCACTCCAGTTCTAAATTCCTTACACTGGCTCCCTGTAGCTCAGAGAATATACTTCAAAATACTCCTACTAGTTTATAAATCATTACATGGCTTCGCACCAAAATATGTTGAAGACCTGTTGTCATGGTACCAACCACCAAGACCACTCAGGTCCTCCAACTCTAGCCTACTAAACATCCCTAGACTCAGAACTAAACACGGAGAAGCAGCGTTCAGTTTCTATGCTCCCCTTATCTCGAACAGACTTCCTGACGAGTGTAGAGCTGCTGAAACTCTGAACTGCTTTAAATCGGGACTAAAAACCCATCTGTTTAGAATTGCCTTCGAGTAAATGCTTGATGTCATATGTATGAAATGTGTTCATGCTCTCTTGCTTTTTTTTATCTTTCTCTTGCTTTATTGTGTATCATGTGTAATGTGTGTTTCTTTTACTTTTAATTTCCATTGTTTTTTTTGTTTTTTAAATCACCAAATCATGTAAAGCACCTTGAATTGCCCTGCTGTTGAAAGTGTGCTATACAAATAAAATTGCCTTGCCTTGCCTTACACTAATCACTAAGTTGTAAAGTTAACTGTTTATGGATATAACTTTAATATCAACGTTATAAATTACGCTTCTGTGGTTGGGGAGGGAGGGGTCACTTACACATGCATGTGCGCACACACTCAAAATGACTTACACAAACATTATGTAAGAGTAAAATATGTTCTTACAATAGGCTATATATGATTGTCCGTGCGTGCGTATGCCTCTGTGTGTGTGCGTGTTTGTATGCGGGTGGTGGTGGAGGGTCTGTTGGCAAAGTCCGTATAACTTCGCCAAATTCACAGCATTTCACCAAATGCATTAGCGTATCAAAATCCCTTAGCATTCTTTCTAGCAGGAAGAGCAGCCCGTACAAGAAAAACAACCTTCACGAGACATGTTACTCTAGTTCTTCCATGCATCGCATTTTTAAATAGCACAAATTACATCCTACATATAACAACACACTCCTGGGATTATAATTAAAGACAATTTTTCTTACCGTTCTCTCACTCTCTCACAAGAACTGACCGGTATGGATGCCGAATAAGCAATACATAGATTTGGGACTTCTTATATTTGTTTTACATCGGTTTCTGCTAGGGACTTCCGACATGGATTTGATCAATGGCGGCGCCCTTATCGGCCATTGTAACTGCAGGAAGGTACTCTTGCGAAAAAACGAAATGGGTAACTGCTCCCCCCGCGCGCAAATCTGCTGCTGATGAATGGTGAATGCTCCGTGAGACTTGATCGCCGTAACACCGTTCCAGGTCAGATTAATGGTTTTTCGACACTACGCATGCACACAACAAAACAGATCACCCAAACCAATCAAGATCAGAGGACTGGACACCGGCCCAGGTCCTGTCCGCACGTTAGTAATAAATACCTGAACAGAAAATATGCATCAACTGAAAAGTTACAATATATTGAAGGAATAACCAAAGAATAAGAAAAAAACACTACCATGTCAGGTTGTGCTCATTACCTTTTAAGGGCCTTAATTTGAAGTCATTTAATTTACTACCTTTTACTACCCTTTACTACCCCGCAGCAACCCTGTGTGTAGAAATTATCAAGTTAACAGCTAAAAGACACATAGGGAGTGCTTCTCAATATCTATCCATCCTTCTATCCATTTTCTATACCCACTTCTCCTTGCAGGGGGCCTAGTGTTCATTGGTCAAGTGGTGGGGTAGACTCTGGACAGGTCACCAGTCTGTTTCACCACATCCCAAAGGTTACTGGATTGAGATGTTTTGACGGTGGAGGTGAATGTAGTGAACTTCTTGTCATGTTGAAAACAACAGTTTGAGCTGATCTGAGGCTTGTTATGTGGTGCGTTATTCTACTGGTAGAAGCCATCAGAACATGGGTACGCCGTGGCCATAAATGGGGTCAGCTACATTACTCAGGTAGGCTATGGCATTTAAATGTTACTGCTACTGAGAAGTCCAAATTAGGTGAAAATATCTTCCACACCATTAAACCACACGCAACAGCCTTGACACAAGGCAGGAACCATGTGTTGGGAATCCATTTTCCACAATGAGCTTGTTTATTGTTGGTTAAAGTGTTTTTAAGCGCTGAACCTGTTGGCTCATTTAGCGTCGCCGCCCACATAAGTTGTAAGCTGTATTATTTTCTGTGTGTTTTAAACTGGTTTTTATCCTGAGTGGAACCCACTCTTTCTCTCTGTTTTCCTCATTCTACCCTCCCTCTTGCTCTCTGATCACCTGGTCGGCAGAGTTGGGCTCGGTCCGACCTGCGTTAGCTGGTATGTTAGCTGAAAGGTTAACTCCATTGTTCTTTGTCTGTTAGTTAAAGCTGTGGCCTTCCACATGGACAGTTCACACCATGTGCTCTGCCCGATTTTAGCCAAAGCTAGTTTTATGACCCTTTCTCCCCTTACATCCCATGTGCTTCCCTCCATCTTGGCCCAGAGATAAGTTTAGGGCCCCTGTCCTACGGGCTATCTCTTACTTGAGCCCCCTGGAGTGAGGGATCAGCCACCTCCCTTTCAGAACAAACCCTCACCTCACCACCCCTGCTGAAAGGGGAGCCGTTTGTTTGTCCTTGATCCCCTTGGTGTTAATTGTGTTGATTAATTTTCACATTTTCGTTTTCTAAGGTTGGTAGTGGTTAGTTGCATGCTTTAGAATAGATGGGAATTATTGACAAAATGTTTTGGATGTAAGGTTGATCTATTTCCTTAATAAATCCCCCTTACCTTAAAGGAGACATATCATGGAAATTCCACTTTTTTAGCCCTTTAATGCTTTGTGTAGTGAATTTAGAGTGTCTAGGAGTGCAAAGTGGATATATTTGTCCCTCCATGAGATATTTTTGTAAAATGTTTTGGGTCATATTTTTTAATCCGTTCAGTTTTCTCTATTCTCTATTACGTTATTTAACTATTACGTCACAGTACTTGCACAGTAACTGCCAAACTTGGTCATGGATTTCCACCTAAACGCTGAGCGAATCCGCCATCTTAATTTTTCGCTGTGAGTTTGTAGTCCAAGTTTAGGTATGCCGAAAGTACAAGTGTCAAAATGTTCTGTTGTTGGGTGTATTAACCCGCACAACTCTTTACACCATCTCCCAGCATCTGAACCACTTTAAAGTGTGTGGTTAAGTTTTATTTTTAATGGTAATGTGCCCGAATCTGTGGCTAAAGTGGTTTTTAAATAAGATACATAGGTATATAAATTGAATGCGTTAAGTAATCGTTTCAAAGGTTATCAAGGATATCAAGGTTAATACAGTAATAATGCACCTTTGCGAGACATTCATTTGAAGGCGCGGGTCGTCAGGTTCCTCGTCTTCATTTTCCTCTCGCTCAGGGTCAGACCCTGGCTCGAACATGTACGGCTGGATGGACAACTCTTCCGACATTTAAAAAAGAATTTGATGGATAAAATGTTTCTGCAGTGCTAGGTTACTGGTTCTCTATCAAACTACAAAAATGGCTTAATGGGTGGAGTGGAAGGTTTAGCGATCTGGAGGGGTGTGTGGTATGCAGCACGTCTTACACATGTAAAGGGACCACACCAAAACGAGTCCTTCTGCAAACCCTGTTCACATCTCTGAACAGGGGTAGAAGAGGAGCCTATAAAACTACTATAATAAAAGATTCCGACCTAATAACTGCAGTTCCACTATATATAGACCACAATTAAATTATTTAGATGAAAAAAGGAAGATTTTAAAAGCAGGATATGTCTTTACACTTTACAACATTAAAAAAGGACATTGGGCCGAGTGCAGATGAACCATGCAAGGAAACGCCATCAGAGGAGCCATTTGCCCCAGCAGCGGTAGATTAACAGCAGTAGCCGAGGCGCTGACACCGGGCGCCCAGTGGAGGGAAGGCCAAGACCCCCACCTCCACCCAAGCTCCACCTGGAGAGTACCCAGGCAGCCACAGCCGACCACCGCTCCCAGGGCAGAGGGCTCCCACAGAGGAAACACTGGAACAGGGATTAAGATAAATTAAAGTATAAATATAAACCTTAAATTAATGTTCTAAGATTAAATACTAAAACACTGATAAAAATATAATCATATAAAACATGCAGATCAAATAAACAAACAGTAATAAATAATAATCAGTTAAAAGCTAAGCTAAAAAGGTTAGTCTTGAGCCTGCTCTTAAAAACATGTACGTTTCCCCCGGCCCGAAGTCCTCTGGCAGCCTGTTCCAGAGGTGAGGGCCATTAAACTGGAAAGATGCCTCGCCATGCGTGTGTGTCCTGACTTTTGGGGTGACAAGAAGGCGGCTGCCAGAGGAGCGCAGAGGCCGCGAAGGTTCATATGGTAAAAGCAATTCAGAGAGATAAGAAGGCCCAAGACCATTAAGACACTTAAAAACCATTAAAAGAGCCTTAAAATTGATCCTAAAACGTACAGGGAGCCTATAAAATGATTTCATATATCATATTAAATAGATTAAAACTTTAACTTCAATAATTATATTAGTATTAAATTATTAATAATAATTATTGATGGTTATGTAAACCAGACAAAAATTTGCTCACTCTGTGTCACAACACATGCTTTCATGTTGTTTATTCCAATTTCTTACCCTACCATGTTGCAGCTAAATTTGGGGCTTGTCATACTGGCAACAGTTTTTCCAATCCAATTCTGGTGAGCCTGTGTGAACTGTAACCTCAGTTTTATTCCAGTCGGATCATTTTCCTTCTACCTATGACATCAAGTCATTTTTGTTCACTAAACTGACATTCACCTCTTTCATTTTCCTGACCATCTTTGCAAACCCAAGAGATGTCTGTGTAGAAAATCCCAGTAGATTAGCAGTTTCTGAAATAGCCTGACCAGCTCATCTGGGAAAAACAACCAAGCCGTGTTTAAAGTCATTAAATGCCCTTTTTTGCCCCGTGATGCTCAGTATAATATCAGCAAGTCGTCTTCATTTTGTTTAGATAACTATAAATGCATTAAAAATGGTGGGTCTGTGTAAGTATTCATAGATATAAATTTGAATACCTTCAAAATATTCTCTGAAGTACTGTATTTGCTAAAGTTTTTCTTCAATCATATATTTTTTCATATTTTTATTTGCGATAATAGTAAAAGTGTGCTTGCTTTCAAGTCGTTTACTGAAGGCAGAATTCTGAATAATTTGCAGTTACCATGGTCAAACGAGCTGTATGCATGGCACAGACAGTCTGACTCAATCCATTTATGTCTGACAAATAATCTACTTTAGTGATGTTTACACAATGCCTAACAAGTGTTAGATTTGTACCGCTAACCATGGAAACTGTCTAAACATGGCATTGTGGACACTACAGTAATCCATTCAATCATTGATTTTTAGTTCCAATTTTATTACCTCTATTCAGCATATAACGGTAAGCACATTGAAGATGATTGTCACTGCTGCACAATCAAGAAGCATTTCAAACACACAGCGTATTGAAATAGAGGTAACAGTATTTCTTTTAGTTTTAAACTTGCTTCTTCCATCACACAGTGCCATCTCTCTGATGTATGAATAATAAAGCAATAAGAAACATAGTCTAAGCATTTCATATTCATAACATTATGAACAATGTGTGTAAGCACCCTTGGATTTCCTGCATCTAAATATTACACCTTCCTGTGGATTTTTCCCACCCAAAGCCAATGAAATTCATTCACTGAATGTTTCATCATGTCTCTGCCAAAGACGTTATTGAGAAATTACTGAAGAGGCAATAAGTCAGGAATCAGTGTGACAGTAGGCCGAGTGGAATCCAGGAGAGATGTATTATTATGATATTTTCTTGGAGGATTCTGGAATTGAATTCTGATTCAGTGGAATATGATTTTAAAGTGAGGTTATGCTATCCCCTGATAGATGATACACAGGCAACAGCCACGGTACACAGAGCATCGCAATAGATACACTGAGTATGGAGCTGGCCATGCGAAGCTTCACCAAGCTGAATAAAGATGAAGCTCAAGGAGCAGAAACACTGTGGAGGGAAAAACAGAAACTAAGTAAAGGGAGAGTTTGCCACCCAAATGTATTAAACTACCTGGGCTACATGTAAAAGTTAGGTTTCCAGTCATTTCAAAGTGGGACAAGATTTTACATTTTAACCTTATTAACTGCAAAACATAAAACTAGAACTAGAATTCAGTAAGGGTGTCCCGATTTGTCATGAATCAGTTAATCGCAATCTGAAATGTGCAAAATCTATAGCGATTCAAAAGTGTTGAAAAATTTATTATTTTTCATAATATTTAAATGAGAAAAAAATTAAAGTCTGGAGTGCTGCACTGATATTTTTAGGGGATAAATCGACGAAACAGTATGGCTGCAGCAAGTGTTTCAGCCATGCAGTGCAAACGTTACAAAATACAGTAAATATTTTGCACTTTAGTTGTGAAAGAAGCGTTGTTGTTGATGTGTATCATGTTCGCAGCAACATCTTCTTTTCCCCGAACATGTCCACTTTTTTTGTGCTGTCCGGGGCGCCCTCCCCAAGCGTACCACAGCACAGGGCAGCTAATTTTTACCAGACGTCACCCCAAGTGTAATTTTAGGTATAAAACACGAAGGAAATTTCCTTCATTCCATCCTGTTCACGACTAATGGTTGGCGGAGAGCACCATACTCAAAGCTGGCAGATTAGTTTCTGTGTACGACAGGTGCCAAACATCCCATTGGTCAAACTGAAACAAAACCTATGAAAATTCAACGCAAACTCTAACGCAAAGTTAGAGTTCTGTATTAAATTGACAAAGTGGCGGTCCTTCCTACAGGCGACATAGGTGCTTGCCTAGGGCACCATCCAAATATGCAGCAAGAATCTTTTTTATAATGTCTATTTTTTTCAACAGTTTTATATAATATAATTTTGCACACAATGTTTTATTGTTAATTTATTTTTGTTTGGATTCTTTAGTGTGCACTTTTTGCTCTCAGATAATGCACTACTGTTCAAGTTAAAGTTTTTTTTGTATATTTATTATTGAACAGCTTTATTCTTTTGCACGCTATATTGTTATTGTTATACTATCATTATCTAAATAAATGTGCAATTCTTTGGACATTACTTCTTTTTTCGTGGGCAAGGGGCGCCATCAGTCAAGCTCGCCTAGGGCACCAAATGGTCTAGGACCGCCACTGAATTGACAGCAAAAAAGCAAAGTGTCTTTGGGAGAATGGTGCTTTTTATTTTCTATTACTTATAATAGAAAAATAATACTTATTTTCTCTTAATTTAATTTCAGATTTTTGTGTAATTTCTGTCCTGTATGAGTTAAAAAGGGAACTATTTTTGTCATAGGCTTATGTTCTATTACAGAAGATTAATTATTTCTGTTTAGATTTTAGTCATTTCTTTAATGGTTGACTTGTAAAAGCTGAATGAAGTTTATTTACATTTTCTTTTTAACCACATAGACCAGGAATACTTTAAATATGTGAAATCAAAAGTATTCTTTAAGTAAACAGAATATTATTGATGTGTTTAAGGATTGGACCAGGTTTCCTCTTTTATGGAACTCAAAATAAGGTGACCCTATATATTTAAATTGCCAACACACATTTCCTTTAGCTTTCATTGATAATATGACCTTGATATGTTTATGAGACATATTTTGGACATGTGTTGGTTTTATTCGGGGTTTGACATGAACAAAAGATAGGACATCAATTGGTTTGGATATTTCAAAATCAAAACAATTATGGACAACCCTGAGCATCCTCTTCATGAGACTGTCATACAACAACAGAGTGTCTTCAGTCGGAGGCTTCTGGAGTTTCGCTGCAATACAGCCTGCTACAGGAAATCCCTCCTGCCCACAGCCATCATTATCTACAACAAGTCCATAAAGAAATAATTACTGGGATCTGGGATCAATAAAATATTTGAATTGAATTCAATTCAATCAATGGAAACTCAATGGATTTAAGAGTGAAAGTTGCCATGGAAGGAATGAAGAAAAAACCCCAAATGGGGAAAAATATGCAACAGAAATAATGGTTTTATAATCGAATCGTAGCACCCGAATCAGAATCGAATCGAAATCGTGAGGCACCTAAGATGGAGTACCCCTATTGTTCAGGATGAAAACATTCTATAAAATTGTTCAAATTTTCAATGCAACAAGGCTGTTTAGCAAGTCAAACATGAAATAAATTATGTCTCACTTTTCATACATTGAACAATATTCTTTTACAGACTGCTGTAAAAAGAATGATTTTAAAAGAGAATAAATTGGCAGTACTGCCCTGGATGGTAAACATCTAACTCCTCGGTGCATGCCATGCTATTAGCTGAGAACAAGTCAGCAAGGCTACTTGTACAGAATATAAAAAACACATATGGGTGTCTAAGTAGATTACCATCATTGAATAATTAAATCTTCCCTATTTTAATTTTGACTATCAAAACTGAAAGCTGAAATCAGTATTAATTAGGGATCTCAAGATCAGATCAGGCCGATGTTTTCACATTTTTCAGTAATCGGAGATCAGTTACATAGCTAACGAGTTGTGCTGATTTTAACGAAAGTACCTCCTCCTTACGTTTAATGGTGATTGCTCAATAATTCAAACCTCCGTAGGGGTGCAAACAAAGACTCTTAATTACCACAAATCAGCATAGCAGATTAAACACAATTCTAATATGGGTAAACTTCAACAAATGTGCTTAACCGTACTTTAACCTATATAATAAAGGGATAGAAACTCACCTTCTGGCATTTATACGCAAAAATAAACCGAAATAACATAGAAAAAGTCTCTCAGCTCCCGCAGAAAGACGGAAGATGAAAAAAGCCAGACGCTGAGAAGCAGCTGTGGGAAAATCTAAGATGGCGGAGTGAACAGTCGCGCTGTTGCAGGCTCCTGTTTAAACCAAGTCTTTTATAAGTCCTCGAATGATAACTGTGCATTATACAGGTGAAAGTTAGGTAAGAACAAAGCTTCGGGAACGGCGGTGTCTGAATAAAATAAGAAGTCTCCCTAAATTTCCTGTCAGTCTTTTGTCTACTTGAGTGCTAGCTAAAATGGATAACCATGACTATGACCTGGCAGAGATGGAAATAGCGAGATGGCCGATACTGAAATTAGTGAGCAGATGTCCAAGGCTAGAAAAATCAATCTGGCACACACTCCTATGAAATCTCCTCTTCCAAAAAACACACAAAACAGAGGAAGGGCAGCAAAATCTCTCATGATGAGTATATTGGTGATACCATCCTGGAGGTGGTGAATACACTTGTGTCAAAGGTGGATGCACAGACTGCTCTCCTGATTAAGTTTGAAAAGCGGATTGAAGAAAGTACTGCTGCTATTATTGTGAACAAGAAACATATCGACGGTCTGCAAGAAAAGGTTTGCAAGCTGCAAGAGGGGAACAAATGGTTGAAAAAATCCATGATTGAGCAAGCCCGTTATAAGAGGAGGTAAAATCTGAGGTCAAACGGCCTGGCTCAAAAGGATGGGAAAGATACCCGGGACGTCGTTATTGGCATTTTGACAAGAGTGATACCCATTTCAGTAGAGCGCCTTCGTGAGACGGTTGACATAGTGCATCGCCTGGAGAAAAAGAGAGATCCTGCCACATCAAACAACACTCCACGGTCAATAATTTTCCAGTTCGTGGCGAGGTCGTGAGAGATGACGTCTGGAAAAGTGTGTCAGGAAATGCATATCCAGTTTGAATAAGACTTTTCCAAGGAAGACAGGGAAGCTCGGAAAAAACTGTGGCCTTTGGTGCGAGATGCCAGACTGAGGGGGCAGAGAGCCTTTCTGAAAGAAGTATATGCACTGATCAACAGTCGCAGAGTCAACCCTACTTAATCTCAGCTCTTCATCCCGATCTTTTCTTGTTCAATCTTCCCACCTATGATGTTAATTTTGGAAATTACAATGGGGTGATTTAATTTTCTTTAGCCATGGTTCATCACACGCAGCTGGGGTTATGGTTCTGTTTAACAGATTTTCTGGTAAAATAATTAGCCACAGTAGTGATTTAGATGGCCATTAGTTGATTGTGATAACAGAAATGAATGATGATAAATGTATTATGGTGTGCTAAAAACAAGAAACTGATTACTGATTTATGTAAACATATTACAGATAATATGCATTCTTATTCAACTGACAAAATTATAGTAGGGGGTGATTTTAATTTGGTGCCGGATCTTTGGCTAGATAGGAATCCACCCAGGGCTCATTGTCATAAATATGATGACCTGATTATTCAATTGATGAATAGTGCAAATTTGATTGATTACTGGAGGGTTTGAAATCCTAGAACTTTACAGTTTTCCTGGTTTAGTGCCTCGGGGAATGGTCTGAGCTCTAGACTAGATTATTGGCTCATTTCTACTTCTTTAATAAATTATATTAGTAAATGTGAAATTTCTGCTTCACCCCTAACTGATCATTCTGTTATCTCAATATATTTACAGTTTTCAAGGTCAGGTCCAGGGCCCGTATCCTTATAGAATTTTTGTGCAAAAAGTGGCTCCTAGCGGCCAAATTCTAAGAAAATACTCAGTCATGACGTTTTCTTAGAATTTCCCCTAAAAGTGACACGGAAATCCCAGTTAATATAAAAGCTATTCCTCAAGATTCCTAGCGCTTAAAAGGGCTCCTAAGGCGAGATCTGCTAAGAGCAGGGAAGAGGACTTTTAGTGGCTTAGGAGTTCCCCTAAGCAGCTGCACAAAATGACCAACAGAGGAGGCAGGAGAGATGTCCTGCAAACACTGGATGACAGGGAATTATTGAGACGCTACAGATTGGATCGTGCAGGAATCATGTTTGTGGTGGATCTCCTTAGAGATGCAATTACTTCACCAACTCGACGCCACAACGCTATTACATCGGAGAAGAAAGTAATCACAACCCTGAGGTATTTGGCAACAGGGAAAATGCAACAATGCAGCAGTGATGACTTGGGTCTGTCCCAATCCTCCGTCAGCAGAGTCATCACCCAAACACTGACAGCTTTGTCACAACCTAATATTGTGACACAATTTGTTTCATTCCCGCTGGATGCCCGCACTTTACACACACATAAAAGGGCATTTATGGACATTGCAGGATTCCCTGGCGTTGTGGGTGTAATTGATGGAACACATGTGAGAATAATTGCGCCATCAGAGGACGAGGCTGTCTTTGTTAACAGGAAGAATTTCCACAGCATCAATGTGCAAATAGTGTTCAATGCGGCCTGTAAGATTTTGGACATTGTGGCTAAATGGCCAGGCTCCACACATGATGCGAGAATGCTCTCCGAGAGTGGCATCAGATAGCTTTTTGAGAGACGCTATGTGCCAACTAATTGCCACTTGTTAGGGGACAGTGGCTACCCATGCAAACCATGGCTCCTTACACCTTATCTCCAGCCACGCCAAGGGCCCCAACTAAACTATAACAGGTAAGCCAAACAATACAAAAATCATGGAAATGAAATGCAAGCAATATGTTAGAGCATCCAAGTAGTGCAATATTTCCATCAAATAATTAAAGGTCTGTATTCTATTGTAGGGCCCACAAGACAACAAGAGCGGTGGTGGAGCGTGGCATAGGCCAGCTTAAGAGGCGCTTTCATGTTCTCCACGGAGAGGTGCAGCTGAGGCCTGAAAAAGTTAGCAAAGTCATCATAGCCTGTGCAATATTACACAATAATTGCAAGGTTAGACAGATTGCAGAACCTCTGGAGGATGGCAATGAGGATGAGGATGAAGACAACGATGAGGATGGTGGTGAAGAAGATATTCACATTCCACAGGGGAACCTAGCCCAGAGTGGATTGCCTTACAGGGCAAACTTCACAAATTTACATTTCAGGCAAGCTGTAGCCCCATGTCATTTGAGAACTTGTGATGGTATTAAGAACTACCACAGTTTTACTGCACATCACCTGCAATTGTTAAATGCAAGAGACATAACACAATCTCTAAATTGTTTATTTTTTAGGTGTTCAATTTTAAGGCGGTAGTACTCCTCCTGAAGGGAAAGGACTTTTTTTTGTTGTTCAAACACATCAATTGTGAGTTGCAATCTTCTCTCCTGCAGGGATGCTGACGGAGCAGTTGCTGCGGATGGGAATGGTGTTTGACCCGCTGGGCTATCCTGAGTAGCAGCTGCAGGTGGTTCAGGCGGCAATCTTGTCGGCAAACTTGATGGGCCCAGTTCTTGTGATGGCTCCATGCTACAGAAATACATAGGCCTAGTTTAATTATTGTTTTGATTAAATTAATTTAATACAATGAGCATGGATAACACATGAAATGACTTCTGCAATGAATAAACACTGTTGATATGAATAACCCTGTGTCCTACCTTTGCTGCATTTCAAGGGCCTGCATCATTGACGTGTCAATGCCTGTTGGCAGCCCGGTGATACTGACCTCAGAGTGTCCCAGGACTTAAAAGACAGTGTCGGCCGCCTGGGACAGCCGCTTTGCAGGTGGTCCACCCCCTATAAAGAAACAGTCAATGAACACAGTACTTAGGCATGTAAATTAACTTTGCCAGCAGGAGCAAGTTGCAAGATTATGTGGTAGGCTATAGTATTTTGCTCACCTGTGAGTGAGGATTCGCTTGTGTGCTGCAATCTCATCTTTTGCCTTGGACTGCAGCACATACCACCTTTTCTCACAATCGTCGCCTGTCCGCACCACCAGTGGAAAAGAGGCATTGATTGTTTGGGATATTGTGTCCCAGTCACTAGCCTCTTGCCTTGGCTAGTGACAGTTGGGCCAAATTTTCCTCGCAACATACCTTTATGTTCGTTCACCAACTGGGCCAGCAACAAACCTTGCTCCTCAGTCCAGTTTGGCTTGCGATTCCTTTTTTTCTCCATTTTCTGTGTTTGTAGGATATTTGTTAACAAGCCTTCATAAATAGACCAGCCAGCAATCACAGACATTGATAAAAGCTGAGGCGTGTTACCCTCGTTAAAACCACACTGAGTTGTAACGTTGCAATTTCTACTTCATTAAGGACAGCCCCTTGAGCTCGGCCATCTTGTTTTCAATGGGGTCCATATGGGAGTGAAAGTACAAAATATGCCAGCTGGGATATTAATATGTGCAAATAAGACATGAATCATTATTTGAACAGGGTGTAATGAGCTTAAGTTTTCACATATTTTAGATTCTAATGTTAGGCTATAACCCCTACAGCTTATTATTCATTTTCCAGATATTTTCTTGAATGTGAAATATTCACAATTTGGTTCTAGGTGAGGGATCAGACAAAGTGCAGCCCAAAAGACCCCTATGATGAACAAGACAGATGGACTCAGCGTTCCCTCGCCCGGACGCGGGTCACCGGGGCCCCCCTCTGGAGCCAGGGCACGTTGGCGAGCGCCTGGTGGCCGGGCCTTTACCCATGGGGCCCGGTCGGGCTTAGCCCGAAGAGGTAACATGGGCCCCCCTTCCCATGAGCTCACCACCTGTGGGAGGGGCCACAGGGGTCGGGTGCTGTGCAGGATGGGCGGCGGCCAAAGGCGGAGACCTTGGCGGTCCGATCCTCGGCTGCAGAAGCTGGCTCTCGGGACGTGGAACGTCACCTCTCTGGTGGGGAAGGAGCCGGAGATGGTGTGCGAGGTCGAGAGGTTCCGACTGGACATCGTCGGACTCACCTCGGCGCACGGCTCTGGCTCTGGAACCCGTCTCCTCGAGAGGGGTTGGACTCTCTTCCACTCTGGAGTTGCCCCTGCTGAGAGGCGCCGAGCTGGGGTGGGCATACTTGTTGCCCCCCATCTCGGCGCCTGTACGTTGGGGTTTACCCCGGTGAACGAGAGGGTAGCCTCCCTCCGCCTCCGGGTGGGGGGACGGGTCCTGACTGTTGTTTGTGCTTACGCGCCAAACAGCAGATTAGATTACCCACCCTTCTTGGAGTCGTTGGAGGGGGTGCTGGAGAGTGCTCCTCCTGGGGACTCCCTTGTTCTGCTGGGGGACTTCAACGCTTACGTGGGCAATGACAGTGAGACCTGGAGGGGTGTGGTTGGGCGGAATGGCCCCCTGATCTGAACCCGAGTGGTGTCTTGTTATTGGACTTCTGTGCTCGTCATGGGTTGTCCATAACAAACACCATGTTCAAGCATAAAGGTGTCCATATGTGCACTTGGCACCAGGACACCTTAGGCCGCAGCTCAATTATCGACTTGGTTGTCGTCTCATCTGATCTGCGGCCGCATGTTTTGTCCTGTCAGAAGGAGCTTTAACTCACACCTCCGGCAGAACTTTGAACACGTCCCAGGGGAGGCGGGGGACATTGAGTCCGAGTGGACCATGTTCCGCGCCTCCATTGCCGAGGCGGCTGACCGAAGCTGTGGCCGCAAGGTGGTCGGTGCCTGTCGCGGCGGCAACCCCCGAACCCGCTGGTGGACACCAGCGGTAAGGGATGCTGTCAGGCTGAAGAAGAAGTCCTACCGGGTCTTTTTGGCTTGTGGGACCCCTGAAGCAGCTGATAGGTACCGACAGGCCAAGCGGGATGCGGCTCGGATGGTTGCTGAGGCAAAAACTCGGGCGTGGGAGGAGTTTGGAGAGGCCATTGAAAACGACTTCCGTACGGCTTTGAAGCGATTCTGGTCCACCATCCGGGGTCTCAGGGGGGGAAAGCGGTCTGCCACCAACACTGTTTACAGTGGGGATGGTGTGCTGCTGACCTCGACGCGGGACGTTTTGGGTCGGTGGATGGAATACTTCGAAGACCTCCTCAATCCCACCAGCACGCCTTCTAATCTGGAAGCAGGGTTTGGGGACTTGGGGTCGATCTCTCCAATCTCTGGTGCTGAGGTCACAGAGGTCGTTAAAAAGCTCCTCGGTGGCAGGGCTCCGGGGGTGGATGAGATTCGACCGGAGTTCCTCAAGGCTCTGGATGTTGTGGGGCTGTGTTGGTTAACGCGGCTCTGCAATATTGCGTGGACATCGGGGGCAGTTCCCTTGGATTGGCAGACCTGGGTGGTGGTCCCCCTGTTTAAAAAGGGGGACCACAGGGTGTGTTCCAACTACAGGGGGATCACACTTCTGAGCCTCCCTGGTAAGGTCTATTCAGGGGTTCTGGAGAGGAGGGTCAGACGGATAGTCGAACCTCGGATCCAGGAGGAACAATGCAGTTTTCGTCCTGGCCGTGGAACACTGGACCAGCGTTCGACCGTGTCCCTCGGGGGGCCCTGTGGGGGGTGCTCCGGGAGTATGGGGTACCGGGCCCCTTGATACGGGCTGTTAGGTCCCTGTACGACCGGTGCCAGAGTTTGGATCGCATTGCCGGCAGTAAGTCGGGCTTGTTTCCAGTGAGAGTTGGACTCCGCCATGGTTGCCCTTTGTCATCGATCCTGTTCCTAACTTTTATGGACAGGATCTCTAGGCGCAGCCAAGGCGCTGAGGGGATCCGTTTTGGCGGCCTCAGGATCGGGTCTCGGCTTTTTGCAGATGACGTGGTCCTGTTGGCTTCATCGGAAAGTGATCTACAGCTTTCGCTGGAGCGGTTCGCAGCCGAGTGTGAAGCGGCTGGGATGAGAATCAGCACCTCCAAATCCGAGGCCATGGTCTTGAGCCGGAAAAGGGTGGGGTGCCTTCTCCGGGTCGGGGATGGGGTCCTTCCCCAAGTGGAGGAGTTTAAGTATCTGGGGGTCTTGTTCACGAATGGGGGAAAAATGGAGCGGGAGATTGATAGACGGATTGGTGGGGCATCTGCAGTTATGCGGGCACTTTACAGGTCCGTCGTGGTGAAGAGAGAGCTAAACCGAAAGGCGAAGCTCTCGATTTACCGGTCGATCTAGGTTCCTACCCTCATCTATGGTCACGAACTCTGGGTGGTGACCGAAAGAACGAGATCACGGATACAAGCGGCTGAAATGAGTTTCCTCCACAGAGTGTCTGGGCTCTCCCTTAGAGATAGGGTGAGAAGCTCAGTCATCCGGAGGGGGCTCAGAGTAGAGCCGCTGCTTCTCCACATCGAGAGGAGTCAGTTGAGGTGGCTCGGACATCTGGTCAGGATGCCTCCTGGACGCCTCCCTGGTGAGGTGTTTCAGGCACGTCTCACCGGGAGGAGGCCCAGGGGAAGGCCCAGGACACGCTGGAGGGACTATGTTTCTCGGCTGGCCTGGGAGCGCCTTGGGGTTCCTCCCGAGGAGCTGGAACAAGTGGCTGGGGAGAGGGAATTCGGGATCTCTTTGCTTAGGCTGCTGCCCCCGCGACCCGACCCCGGATAAGCGGAAGAAAATTGATGGCTGGATGGTGAAATATTATTTATAATTACAGTCTGCATAAGTTTAAAGTGTATAATTATGTTTATTGATTTAAGGGTACATCCTTTGCTCATTATCACCAAAAGTTCATTTTCATCAAACTTGTAGGATCAACCAATTACGGCTTTTGAAATGATGACTCATACCTAGCAACGGGGTCAACCACACCTCCTCACTAAGATAGGATTTTCCATCCATTCCTTGCTCAGAGTTCACTGAAAATGTTCTGGAATCACTTCTGAGCCAAAACTCCTGGCAAGGAATTTTTAAGTTAAGTTAGGAGCTCTCTGAGAGGATTCTCAGAATCTTTAGGGATACGGGCCAAGGTCTTACGTGCGTTTGGAAATTCAACAACGCTCTTTTGGAGAATTCCTGTGTTTTGCAGTGATGTCAGACATCTGATAGTGGAAGTTGACAGCTTGGAAATGTCATCTGTAACTAAATGGGAATGGCTTAAATATAAGATCAGAGAACTAGCAATTGATACAAGTAAAAAGAAATTCTAAATTACGAAAACAAAAATATCATCACCAATATTATTAATCTCTCTCAAAAGTATAAACTGTCATCTGAAGAATTTATTGAGCAAACTAAATTACAAGGGGAATTGGATAACTTGTATTTAGATTAAGCAAAGGGGGCCTTTATACGTTCACGTGGTCGCTGGATTGAAGAAGGGGAGGAAAATACTACTTTTTTTTATCTTGAAAAACATAGGCAATATAAAAAGAAAATAACTAAATTGGAAATAAATGGATTGATTTCTGAAAATAAAAGCCAAATTGAAGAAGAAATACACAACTTCTGTTCCGATTTGTATAAATCTAATTACTCTGACATAAGTTGCTTATCTTTTCTATACATGATAAGGGAATACAACAAATGCATCAATATAAAATTGAAACAATTCATGGAAGAACAAATTAAGATTGAGGAATTAGATAAGGCTGTCTTAAAAATGTCCCCCGGGAAGTCTCCTGGTTTAGATGGGCTAACTACTGAATTGTATAGATTCTTTTGGAATTATATTAAAATGATGTTGTATAAAGCATTCTTAGAATGTATTTCAACAGATAATCTTTCTAACACAATGAAACAAGGAATAATCACTTTAATTCTTAAACAAAAATTTTTAACGTTTGGATAATTGGGGGCCTATCACTCTTTTATGTACCAATTACAAAATATTAGCTCATATTTTTGCTGATCGATTAAGTATTGGACTGAAGGTTATGATAGATGAAAGTCAATCAGCCTTTGTTAAAGGAATTAGCATACATAATCATACTAGATTAATACTCGATTTGTTAGATTATCGGGATCACATTGATAAGGATAGCTTGATTTTGTTCCTTGATTTCTACAAGGCATTTGATACAATCGAACATACCTTTTTGTTTAATGCTTTAAAGTTTTTGGGGTTTGGTGATAACTTTTGTGGGGTAAATAAAATGTTCTATTGCGATATTTAAAGCTTCAGTATCTCTCAATCCAGGACTTACTTCCAGATTTATGATCCAACGAGGTATTCAGCAGGGTTGCCCCATTTCCCCAAAATTATTCATTTTGTAGACCCAGTTATTACCTCTTCATATCATTAATACTCCTGAGTTGCAAGGGATTAATATTTTCAATAGAGAATACAAGATAAGCCAATTTGCTAATGATACAGCATTGTTCAAAAAAAATAATTATATGGTCAACAAAGCACTTAATATTATAGCAGTATTCTCAAAGGCTTCGGGTTTAGGGCTTAATATTACAAATTCTGAAATTCTTCCCATTCACAGTTGTATACACAAAAGCATTTCGTCAATCAGAGTTGAGAATGAAGTTAAATATTTGGGAGTATTAATATCTAAAAATGTTATTAGAAGAGAAGAGGTCAACATCTCAGACCACTTAATAGATATGAAAAAGGGTCTTAGTCGTTGGTTTACAAGGGACTTGACTATATTTGGAAGAAGCTTGTTGACTAAAGCAGATAGCATTTCCAAAGTGGTGTATCCATGTCATTCCATGTTTATATCATTGAAAAATATAAAGAAAGCTAACTCAATCATTTTTCAGTTTTTGTGGAAAAATAAGACTCACTATATTCAAAGATCTCAGTTAGTTAAAAACTATGAGAGTGGTGGCATCAAAGCATTGGATTTTGAGGCCATGATTGGAACGTTTAGGGTCAAATGGTTAAAAACTTTTATTATGCAACAGGACTCCATGTGGTTTCACATCCCCAGTTCAATTTTTAAGCAATTGGGTGGAATTGATTTCCTTGTGAGGTGTGGTTTTTAAATCAGTAAGATCCCAGTTAAACTTTTAAATTTTCACAAGCAAATTCTTCAGTTTTGGAAAATGATATTCCAACATATATAATGATATTCTCCTCATGGGTCAATTTTGTGGAATAACAGGACAATATTAGTTGGCAAGAAGTCGATATTTATTAAGGGTTGGTTTTTCAAGGGTATTATATTTGTTAAAGATCTTCTAGACAGTCATGGAAATATTTGAAACTTATCATCCTTTACTGCAAAATTTGATCTAAATTGTTGTCATAAAGACTTCAAGAAAATCTGCAAAGCGATCCCCTTGGCATTGATGCATCTCATCAGAAATGTTATTGTATATTCTAAAGTGACTGTTTCAATGCCCAATTTAAATGTGAATGAGTGTAACTTGCTTGACTTCAAATGCAATAACAAGGTCATTAGTCTATGGAAGGGTATGTGTAACATAAATCAAATTAAAATGGATTAGCACAAATGCTTTTTCATTTTCAAAATCTAGCTGGTATTTTTGACTCATAAATAAAATTAAAAAGAAATTATCCAAACTGCTTTTTCATTTTACAATTCAACATTGCTCATTCTGTAACTTAATTAAAATTAAATAGAAAAGGACATTTAAGATTTAATTTTCAAATTGCATCCCAGCAAAATAGTTACAAAATTCAATTTGAAATGTCAAAGTTGAAAAATAAAATGCATTGGCAGAAATGCTTTTTCATATTCTGAATACAAATGCCATTTTTGACTCATAAATAAAATTAAAAACGAATCATCCTAACTGCTTTTTCATTTTACAATTCACCAGTGCTCATTCTGTAACTTAATTAAAATTAAATAGAAAAGGGCTTTTAAGATTTAATTTTCAAATTGCACCCCAGCAAAATAGTTACAAAATTCAATTGAAATGTCAAAGTTGAAAATGAAAATGCATTTTCAGAAATGCATTTTCATTTTCAGAATACAAATGCCCTTATTGACTCATAAATAAAATGAAAAATAAATTATCCAAACTGCTTTTTCATTTTGCAATTTAGTGTAGCTCGTTCCGTGACCTAATTAAAACGATAAAGAAAATGTATAGCTTTTTTGTTTTCATCCCTACCCCCGCGAAAGGTGTAACATAATTCAAATCGAATTGGCAATCCCACACGGCGCAGGAGAATGACGTCAGGGCATTGCGAGAAGATTTCTGTTCCAGCAACAATGGTGGATGAAGCTGGAGACGGAGCAAGCGAAGAGTACAGTTTCAAATGTAACTTTATTAAATTCTGGCGGTACAAAAATTTTAAACTTAACGCGGTTGTGTTGTTTGGCTTTTGTTGTTAGTATAGACATGTATTATAATATTATTTTGTAAACTATCGCCCATAAACGAGCTCCTATGTTGGTCTAATGGTTCTCTGTCTATTGCCCCGCTTATGTACAGCTTATTTTGGGTTTTGCAAAGAAAGGGAAAAAGAACAACTCCTTTTAGGGGAAATTATTACCTCTTTACCGGGGTAAAATTGGGCCACGGTGGCATGGAGGTAGAAGAATAAATCCAATTACACATCTAATGCTTAGAGGAGTCTTATTAAGCCTCAAAAACCTCATAACCTGTATTCTTAGTATGTGATCTCTCGTGTTCTGCTGTAAAAACTATAGTTTTGAATTCACAAATAACACAGTTGCCATGTTCCTCATCTGCACTTATTTTCTATCTATTTTATAAATACAATTATGGTAAATCTGGAGGGGAATGTCACCCATTGTTGGCCAAAAACAAATGAGATTATTTTTGTAATGAAAAAGTACTGTACAAAAAACAGAACTTATGACTGATCATGTTAATAAATAGAGATTTGCTAAAAGTTTTTGTGTTGCTCTTTTTGTAAACTGTGTTTTGATGTTTTGATTTCTTGTTTAGGACATGAGGAATCAAAGGGATTAAAACAAATCTGAAATATAATTAAGTCATTTTACTCATTTTTAAAGGTATGAAAATTGAGCTTACTTTGAACAATTTAAAATGACTATTGAAAATGAAATAACAAAAATTGACATTAGGATAAATTATTGTGTAGTTATTTATAGTTACTCATGCAGGATTAACCTGAATGAGCTCTTCCTGGACCGTTCTTTAAGCTTTACTAGAATAAACAGGCTGAATAAAGCTGAGAGATGTGGATGGAGAAATCCAGCTGAGACCTGTGGGTGGTATTTTCTGGTTGACGAGGGAAACATCATTTAGGTTGGTCTTCAGAGAAGGCTTCGTGTAGTTTCTTTGCACTGTTCTTTGCGCTGCGTCGTCCAGGGCTGGCTTAATCGACTGCTGCCACATCACTAAGACGTGTTCAGAAGACACTTTGTCCCACCGGAGAACACCACTGAGTTCTCCAAACCAGCCTCATCCTCTGCTACATCATCTTCAAGCTCATCCCCAGGTGCCACAATGTCACCAGCACTGAGGCAGATGCAGAAAAGAGCTCATGCTGTTATGACCCGCAATGGTGTTAAAAACATAAAAATGTAAAGTTATTGTTGCACTGGTTGTTAAAAAAAATCTATTCGTTTTTTTATTCAGAAAGTGCCGATTAGCAAGACATCACATAGTAAGAAAAAAACTATATATTCAATTCAATTTGGCACACAATTTTGTTTTTAAATCAATTGAATATTAGAAACATTTTATGTAATATTTAGTTATTTATATAACTAAATATTACATAACTATATATGTAGTTATTATGTAATATTTAGTTATGTAAAGTGTACAGAGCCCTTTAAATTTGTCACTCTGTTTCATTGCAGCCATTTGCTAAAATCAAAAAATATCATTTTATTTCTCATTAATGTACAATCAGCACCCCATCTTGACAGAAGAAAAACAGAAATGTAGAAATTTTTGTGAATTTATTAAAAAAGAAAAACTGAAATGTAAAATTACTATAAACAGCTGGCTTGACGGCATATTTCCAAGTGTCGCCTCACTTGAAGGTGGTCTAACATGCGGTGGTCCACCTGGTCTATGAATGACCCAACGTCCTTCTTAGACCAGGTAGGACGGGTCCTTAGAAAGATGCAGCCCCTGAATTTGGACCACACAGCCTTTATATGTGTATGCTCACACTCTCATACTTTTCCACTTGCCTTCTTGTTACTTTTCCTCTCTTTCACCAGCATCAACTATACACAAACGCCCCCTAACGTATTGATTGCTACGCATGGTCAGGCTGGGGACTGAAGAAGAAGAAGGAGCCCTGACGTCATTCTCCTGCGCCGTGAGGGATTGCCAATTCAATTTGAATTATGTTACACCTTTTGCAGGGGTAGGGATGAAAACAAAAAAGCTATAAATTTTCTTTATCGTTTTAATTAGGTCACGGAACAAGCTACGCTGAATTGCAAAATGAAAAAGCAGTTTGGATAATTTATTTTTCATTTTATTTTTTGAGTCAAAAAGGGCATTTGTATTCTGAAAATGAAAATGCATTTCTGCAAATGCATTTTCATTTTCAACTTTGACATTTCAAATTGAATTTTGTAACTATTTTAATGGGATGCAATTTGAAAATTAAATCTTAAATGTCCTTTTCTATTTAATTTTAATTAAGTTACAGAATGAGCAATGTTGAATTGTAAAATGAAAAAGCAGTTTGGATAATTTCTTTTTAATTTTATTTATGAGTCAAAAATAGCAGCTAGATTTTGAAAATGAAAAAGCATTTGTGCTAATCCATTTTAATTTGATTTATGTTACACACACGCTTCCATAATTAATCATGCAATGCAGCAAAAGATTTACTGTGACTATAATTGAATTTTTTAAAAGAAACTTTATAACGTAAATTGTAAAATTACTTTGGCTTTTGCTTTTTCCACATTTATTAAATGGCCTGTTTCTCCAAAAGTAAAGGAAACTCATTTCAAAATTATAAATGGAATATATCCTGTGTCCAAGTTTCTTGAAAAAAGATTTAAATTAGAAGTTGACCTATGTGCCTTTTGTGAGTCTGAAGATGAATCCCTAGAGCATCTGTTTTTTTCTTGCCAATATTCACGTCTATGGATAGATATTAGAGAGTGGATTAACCTTAAACTTAATATTCCTTCATTCGATGTTGGAGTTGAATTTAAAGGGGGGGGTATTATGCTTCTTCCAGGGACATATTACCTTCCTATAGCACTCTCCAATAAAATTGTCACGTTAAGTCTTTTAAAAGTCCGTCATATATCCAAATCCACCTTAAAGAAATTTACTTCCGTATTGGACGCCTTGATTTTCGCCTGTGCCTATCTAAGACCCTCAAATTCTTTCTGACACTCCCCCTACAGTTCGTCACATACTGTGCATCAGTCGGAAAAAAGCTCCCACAAAAGATACGCAGCTGCAGCTGGTGTGTTATAATTACTGTACCTGGGACTTAGCCGGAGTTGTGAGGGGTGGGTAGGGGAGCTCTGCAGGGCCGAGGATCTCGGCTGAGTATGTAAGGTCGGAGGAGGAGATGGGTGGAAAAGGCGGGGATAGGTGGGAGCAGGCGTTTCAGTAACCCCGAGAACTACCAGCAGAGACTCAAAGATTACTCTAACATGAGTGAGTGGGTCAGAGCAACACTTCAGGCATGTTTTTAATGAGGGAAAGAAAGGTTCTCAGGATATCAAGCTTCAGAAAGTCAATTTTGCATAATACCCCCCCTTTAAACAATACTATGCTACATTAGGTAGTTTAAAAACCTGGAAAAGTGCCAGAATCATCTCACACCAGATTAATGTAAACCTATTGTTTTAAGTCTTTTATATGACTTATGATCTGATCCAATGTTTTTTTTCTCCTTCCCCATTGAGAGCCCCATAGCTCTTTTATGTTGTTCCCATGTTTGTATCTCTGTATATTGTTCTGTTCTAATTTCTCAATAAAGTTTATTAAATAAAATAAAAGAGCAGCAGCTGTGCTGCATTTAAATAGCATAGGAAATTTATGCTTAGTTCAGGAGCATATGATATTTCAGGTTATAGTGAAAACACCAAAGATAATACTGCAACTTACAAACTTAGAACAATGTGGGCTTTCTAACACTAGTATTTACTCAAAAATATAGAGGGAATGAGATCCTATAGAAGTGGAGGGCCCCATCATGTTCACCAGCATATATATATATATATATATATATATATATATATATATATATATAGTGGCTTTCAAAAGTATTCGGCCCCCTTGAACTTTTCCACATTTTGTCACATTACAGCCACACACATGAATCAATTTTATTGGAATTCCACGTGAACAAACCAGAACACACCAGACAGGTCAGGGATAAAGTTACTGAGAAATTTAAAGCAGGCTTAGGCTACAAAAAGATTTCCCAAGCCTTGAACATCCCACGGAGCACTGTTCAAGCGATCATTTAGAAATGGAAGGAGTATGGCACAAATGTAAACCTACCAAGACAAGGCCGTCCACCTAAACTCACAGGCCGAACAATGAGAGCACTGATCAGAAATGCAGCCAGGAAGCCCATGGTGACTCTGGACGAGCTGCAGAGATCTACAGCTCAGGTGGGGGAATCTGTCCATAGGACAACTATTAGTCGTGCACTGCACAAAGTTGGCCTTTATGGAAGAGTGGCAAGAAGAAAGCCATTGTTAAAAGAAAACCATAAGAAGTCCCGTTTGCAGTTTGCCACAAGCCATATGGGGGACACAGCAAACATGTGGAAGAAGGTGCCATGGTCAGATGAGACCAAAATGGAACTTTTTGGCCAAAATGCAAAACGCTATGTGTGGCGGAAAACTAACACTGCACATCACTCTGAACACACCATCCCCACTGTCAAATATGGTGGTGGCAGCATCCTGCTCTGGGGGTGCTTCTCTTCAGCAGGGACAGGGAAGCTGGTCAGAGTTGATGGGAAGATGGATGGAGCCAAATACAGGGCAATCTTGGAAGAAAACCTCTTGGAGTCTGCAAAAGACTTGAGACTGGGGCGGAGGTTCACCTTCCAGCACGACAACGACCCTAAACATAAAGCCAGGGTAACAATGGAATGGTTTAAAAGAAAACATATCCATGTATTAGAATGGCCCAGTCAAAGTCCAGATCTAAATCCAATCGAGAATATGTGGCAAGATCTGAAAACTGCTGTTCACAAACGCTGTCCATCTAATCTGACTGAGCTGGAGCTGTTTTGCAAAGAAGAATGGGCAAGAATTTCTTGTATTTAGATGTGCAAAGCTGGTAGAGACATAACCTAAAAGACTGGCAGCTGTAATTGCAGCAAAAGGTGGTTCTACAAAGCTTTGATTTAGGGGGCTGAATAATTACGCACATCCCACTTTTCAGTTATTTATTTGTAAAAAATGTTTGGAATCATGTATGATTTTCGTTCCACTTCTCATGTGTACACCACTTTGTATTGGTCTTTCACGTGGAATTCCAATAAAATTGATTCATGCTTGTGGCTGTAATGTGACAAAATATGGAAAAGTTCAAGGGGGCCGAAAACTTTTGCAAGCCACTGTATATATATATATATATATAGAGAGAGAGAGAGCCTGCCGGAAAAACCTTTTCTTTTATATAATACTGTACCAAGTAAAGCTTGGTTTGTACTTCTGCGTCGCGTCATTAGCGTAGGTTACGCCGTAACCGCCGTACTCACTGCTGTGTTTATACTTCTGCGTAGGGCTGAAAGCGTCGTGTTGCTGTTTCATTTCCAGACCTGCAGGTGGCAGTAGGCTGATATCGGTCGGGAAACTCCACAGGGCGGAGTTTTTCTGATGGTTTGCATATGTTTGCTTCAGTTCCGGCAAGTATTTCCTGTTTTAGAACAACGATAGCGGCCGACTTGGTGCAGTGTCTCAACGAGATTGTGGAAGCAGACGAACAAATTATCCTTCTTTTGAACACTTTGCAACGCAAGCAAATGAGAAGACGGAGACGTAGAAGATGGTAGGTGCGTACGTAATCTCACTGACCAATCACAAGGGAGTACTTCCACGTCTCTGCGTCGCCTCGCCAGGCTGCACGTTAGGTCCGAGGAGGTGCGCGTTAAGCCTCTACGGACCTACGCAGAGGCTACGGCGGTAATGGCGTACCCTACGCGAGGGGCACGACGCAGAAGTATAAACCGGCCTTAAGTGTTTTTCTTATTAATTTTGTCTGAAATATTAAACTGAAGTTAAGCTTTAATTCTCTGTAAGATTTTGATTTCATGGGATTTACAACAATGGTTATGCTTATTAATGAAATTAGTCTTATTAAAAAGCTAAATAGAGTTATTTAAAAAATATACATATTTCACTTTTAGAAATTTCAATACTAAAGGCCAAATATTGGATTGGGACTCGAAATCGTATCGGATTTAAGGTTAAAAGATCGGCTCGGGATCGGAGGCCCAAAATGCTGATCGGGACATCCCTAGTATTAATGGCCAGAAGTTTAGTCCAGCCAGAGTATATCTAGATTTTAGTATACAAGCAGAGAGATTCAGAAATGTAGAAATGTCCTTTTCTGCTGCTTCTTGGGTGCCTTTTAAAACATGAAAGTCTCCACACACATTAGTATGAAGCACATACTAGGGGGTAGAGTGATCTGATGTCTTCGTATTTTAGTAAGTTTCTTAAATCAAATGATAAAATTGGGTGGGGATGCTATGCAAATAAACCATACTGAGTAATATTACAGGCTTTGTACTGCACAATTTAATGTCAAAAGCAAAATAGATTGTAAACCTTAAAAAATAAATTGAAAGTTTGATTGAAAGTTTGATATTTTCAAACTCTCTAAATCAGGGAATAAATGCTGTAGTAGTTTTGCAATGTATTCATTCAGCAGTCGTAGTTAACGACATAAGCAGAGTTTTATCTTCCTGGGGCCTTAGAACAGTGCATAGTGGAAGCTTCTTGCAGGTGAAAGTGGCTATTTATGGCATACCTGTACAGTACATCATGACCACTGATTCACTTCATGGTAAATGAGAGCAGAGCACTGGGTGATGAATCTGTGCTCTGTATCCAGGGAGGTCATCCACATGACATCAAGAGCGATTAGGGGCCTTGTCCACCATATATCAAGGGACAATCTGTGCATTTCATCATCATCATCATCATATTCAACCTCTTTTTCCTAACCCCCACCCTGATTGTGGAAAGTCCTAATCCAAAGCATGGGCAATTAGGTCTGTAGTCATAGGCAAGGTCATAATCCATGTGTAAATATGTCAGTGTGTATGTATGTGTCTGTTGTTACCTTCTGATTTATACACGAGTAAGACAAAGGTAGACAAAGACCACCTTAGCCATCTTTTGTCTCACAAGAGTCATCCATCAGAGCTGAATATAACCATGACCTGACCAGATTTTCTCTCACGGGACATTCACCAACCCTGGATGGACCCAAGGTTTCACCGCTGTGCTCATGGAGCAGGAGGAGAGGTTGGACTCATTAGGTATAGTGTAAGGTTGACAGGTGTGTGATTCTGGGAACGATGGGCTTCTGTTTGAAGATGGATCTTTCATACTGCCATGTAATATAAGACTATGTAGCCTAACTCTAATGCTGCTTTTCTAAGTTTGTTTGGCAGGTCATCAGACCTACATATTTTAGTTTTACTGCCATGTGTGATATTATTTAAGAGCAGCATCTAAAACCTGTGGTCTTCCTAGAACTATTTCAAATGGAAATGGTATGGATGGATCTAGACCGCCAGTTACAACTTTAAAAGTCTGAAATTAAATTGTCTGAATTTTTTTTTCGGCAGTAGAAGCTTTTTGTTGGCAGTCTATTCCAACTAACTAACATCAAGAACAGAGCCCTACATACTCTCTTGAAAACATATTTTGAAAGTGTTGTACATGACTTAAAACACTTTCCAATACTTGCATGTTTTCTGAGACAGAGTAAAGAACTGGCTAATGAAAAATCTAAAATAATTTACATTTCAAGTACAAAAGCATCTCCATAAAAAGTGGAAATGCGACTGGGGGGACTGTCATCAAAAAGCTAATAATTTTGCATGAATTAGTGCATCAATGCAGTGTGGCACAAAGGCATTCAGCCTGGCTCTGTTGAGATGTTAAGGAAGCCAAGGTTACTTTTTTCTTAAATCCTGACAAGATATAAGTTGGACCAGAAGCTTTAAAAAGAAACTACTTAGTCAATCACTTAATCTGGATGGTATTAAATTGGTCTCCAGTAATAACGTAAATGACAGGGTCATTTTTGACCAAGACATAACATTCAAATCCCATATTAAACAGGTTTCTAAAATGTCCTTCTTTCACCTCAGGAACATTGCTAAAATTAGAAACATCCTGTCCAGGAGGGATGCTGAGAAACTAGTTCATGCATTTGTTACCTCAAGGCTGGACTATTGTAATTATTTACTATCAGGAAGTACAAAAAATGTAATTAAAAGCCTTCAGTAGATCCAGCATGCGGCAGCAAGAGTTTTGATGAATATTAAAAAGAGAGATCACATTTCTCCTGTTTTAGCTTCCCTTCATTGGCTTCCTGTTTAATTCATAATAGAATTTAAGATCCTCCTTTTAACATATAAAGCCCTTAATAATCAAGCTCCATCCTACATCAAAGATCTGATTGTTCCATATGTTCCTGACAGATAACTTTGCTCTCAGACTGCTGGTTCACTGGTGGTTCCTAGGATTTCTAAAAGTACAATGGGAGGCAGATCTTTTAGTTATCAAGGCAAGGCAATTTTATTTGTATAGCACACTTTCAACAACAAGGTGATTCAAAGTGATTTACATGATTAAGAGGTAAAATAAAAATAGCAGTACAACACAGACAAAGCATATAAAGTAAAAACAGCAATAAAGCAAGAAGCATACACAGATACATCAAGGCATTACAAAGCATATAATGTAAAAACAGCAACTAGGGGTGCACCGATCCCACTTTTTCAGTCCCGATACCGATGCCTGGGCTTTGTGTAACTGTCGATACCCGATACCGATCCGATACTATTGTTGAATTAATAATAAACTGTATACCCTCCACCTTACACCTTACTTGAAAAGACTAAAAGGTACCAGACTTTGCTAACTAAAAATAAGACTTCTTTTTTCCTTTTTGACCCCGCTCCTTTTGTTTTGCTGAGGTACAGGAATTCAGCGTGCTCCTAAGCATAGTGTTTCTGGATATGCTTGATTAAAGTGGTAGTATTGTACTTTGCAGTAATACCACCTCCCCTCGAAACATTTTGTAACACTCCTGTGGTGGTGGTTACAGGTAACATCAAGAGGTAGTGTGCAACACTAAGGTTTGGACCAGTAAGATTCAGCTAGATTCGACTGCTGGAGTACATTTAGATTTAGATAAATTAAAGGAAAGACCACAGAACAGAATATAAATTTAAATTGCCGCCTTATTATTAGAAAAATAACACATAGACAAAAGACGTCAACAGACAAAACATAAAATATTAACCAATCCAGAAACCATACAAATGAACCAACTTAATTTCCTTTTTTTGTTTTAATTTGTTAAGTTAGGTTAAGTTCTATTGTTTCTGTTTTCCCTAAATCTCTATTTAGATTTTAACATTTGGTTCTAGTTTTATAGTAGTAGTAGGTTGCAACCTTTTAATAAGTTTTAATTCAAGTTATCTGGTATCTAGTTCTTTTCTTTTGAAAAACATTGCTTTCTGTTCTATTATTCAATTTAATTTTAAGTTTTAACAAATTGAATTTTCCTTTTAACTTTCCACCATTTCTTAATTTACCATCACATAAATAAATTGCATTGTAAAAGTAACCTCTTACAATTATTTCAGTATCAGGCAAGTAAATAAAACTGTGAAAAAGTACAAACTCAATATAATTCAGCAAAAGGCTAATTAAATTTGTAAATCACAGAATCCAAGCTCGGTTTCAGTAGTTCTGAATACAACCCCTGGCAAAAAGTATGGAATCACCAGTCTTCGAGAATGCTCATTCACTTTTTTAATGCAATAGAGAAAAGGCAAAACACAAACATGCCACAAAACTCAGATTTCTCAAAAGGGCATCTTCCTGGCTTTTAGAAACAGTACAAGAAATGAACAGAAACTCAAGTGGGAATAAGTTGCAAGTGTTTCTTTGGAATAAGGGGCTGGAAACAAATATGGAATCACTCATTCCTGAGGAAAAAAATATGGAATCACAAAGAATAAACAAACACAGAAACAACTAAAACCACCCACTAGTACTTTGTGGCACCACCCCTGGCTTTGATTACAGCCTTGAGTCTCTGAGGCATGGACTTAACAAGTGATGAACAGTAGTCCTCATCAATCTGGCTCCAACTTTGTCTGATGGCTGTTGCCAGATCCGCTTTGCATGTGGGAGCCTTGTCATGGACCAATTTCTTCAATTTCCACCACATATTTTCAATCGGATTGAGATCCGGGCTATTTGCAGGCCATGCCATGGACCTTATTTGTCTCTCTTCAAGGAAAGTTTTAACAGTTTTGGCTCTATGGCATGATGCATTATCATCTTGGAAAATTATGTCATCATCCCCGAACATCCTTTCAATAGATGGAATAATATAGGTGTCCAAAATCTCAATGTAAACTTGTGCATTTACCGAACATTTAATGACAGCCATCTCTCCAGGACCTTTACCTGACATGCAGCCCCATATCATAAGAGCCAGTGGAAATTTGCATGTTTTTTTCAGGCAGTTGTCTTTATACATGTCTTTGGGACGGCACCAAACAAAAGTTCCAGGATCATCCCCTTGTCCAATGCAGATTCGTGATTCATCAGTGAAGATAACCTTCATCCAGTCATCTACAGTCCATGATTGCCTTTCCTTGGCCCATTGAAGTCTAGCTTTCTTATGTTTGTAAGTTAACATTGGCTTTCTTTTGGCTTTTCTGCAGGAAAATCCCAACTCTGCTAGACGGTTCCTAACAGTTCGGTCACAGACTCTTGCTCCAGTTTGTGCCCAATTGTTACGCATTTGTTTTGCTGTGCATTTTTGGTTTTCCAAACATAATGCTTTAAGTTTTCGGTCCTGTCGCATAGATGTCTTCCTTGGTCTACCACTACGCTTGCCTTTGACAATCTTCCCATGTTGTTGGTCCTTAGTCCAGATTTTAGACACAGCTGGCTGAGAACAACCAACATCCTTTGCAACATTTCTTGAGGATTTACCTTCTTCCAGAAGCTGGATAATTCTCTCCTTTGTTTCAATTGACAGCTCTGGTCTTGGAGCCATGATTCCTGTCCATTACTTTGCTGCAACAACTCTCCAAGTTGTGAGCACTCCTTTTTAAATGTAGACCAATCCACAGACAGAACGAGTTGCAGGTGATGGTGTAGAAAATGGGAAATAATTGGGTGTTTCTAATGGGTGATTCCAAGCTTTTTTCCTCAGGAATGAGTGATTCCAAATTTGTTTCCAGCCCCTTATTCCAAAGAAACACTTGCAACTTATTCCCACTTGAGTTTCTGTTCATTTCTTGTACTGTTTCTAAAAGCCAGGAAGATGCCCTTTTGAGGAATTTGAGTTTTGTAGCATGTTTGTGTTTTGCCTTTTCTCTATTGCATTAAAAAAGTGAATGAGCATTCTTGAAGACTGGTGATTCCATACTTTTTGCCAGGGGTTGTAGCTGCTCTGAATTTACTCTGAGTCCATTTCAGTCCTGCAAGAAAATATGAGCAAATCCCACCGGTTTACATGAAAACCAGGCAATACCACCAGCCGATGGCGCTTCGCTCCCGACAGTTCAGAAAATCCATGGGTGGCTCACCATCTCAATCATCCACGTGCTCTCTCAAGTTCGCTCTGGCTGGAACTCGTCAACCCACGCTTAAAGGCCTTTATAAACAACATAAAGTATGCATAAATAAATAAAATAAAACAAAACACTAGGTAGCATTAAAACAAGGGAAAAGTCCAAATCCTGTCCCAATCTGCGCCTGAAAATGGCGGACAGAAAGCGGCAAGAGGAGGCGCAGCCGAAGCGTTCAAATGCCTCATATTCTCCCCAGTTTTACCATTAAAACAACATAAATCCACTACCTTAGCCTCACATTTGCATGAAATGACAGTTACATTGCAAAATCATTTCTTAAATAAAATAAGACAATTCTTTCACTCACCAAGTCCCGTTCATCAATTTACAAGATGTCTCCAAATGGAACAGGTTGGAACAACAAAAATAGTTTCTACAAATTTTCCTACTCAACAGAAAAAAGTAGCTCTTTAAAGGCAACTTCTCAGTTTTTCTGCTCTCAGCAAACTCAGCAAAAAAAGAAAAGTCCTCTGACTTTCAACTGTTTTTACTTTCAGTAAACTTAATGTGTGTAAATATTTGCATGAACACTAAAAGAGTCAACACCATAAGACATAAATTCAACCTACATGTGATTAACCGAAATAGAATAATGTGTCCTTGAATGAAGGGAGGCTCAAAATCAAAAGTACCAGTCAGTATCTGGTGTGGCCACCAGCTGCTTGAAGTACTGCAGTGCATCTCCTCCTCATGGACTGAACCAGATTTGTCAGTTCTTGCTGTGAGATGTTACCCCACTCTTCCACCAAGGCACTTGCAAGTTCCTGGACATTTCTGGGGGGAATGGCTCTAGCCCTCACCCTGCAATCCAACAGGTCCCAGACATGCTCAATGGGATTGAGATCCGGGCTCTTCGCTGGCAATGGCAGAACACTGACATTGCTGTCATGCAGAAACTCACGCACAGAACGAGCAGTATGACTGGTGGCATTGTCCTGCTGGAGGATCATGTCCAGATGAGCATGCATAAACCACATGAGGGAGGAGGATGTCTTCCCTGTACCACAAGGCATTGAGATTGCCTGCAAAGACAACAAGCTCAGTCCGATGGTGATGTGATATACCGCCCCATACCATGACGGACCCCCCACCTCCAAATCGATCCCGCTCCAGGGTACAGGCCTCGGTGTAACGCTCATTCCTTCGACAATAAACACGAATCCGTCCATCACCCCTGGGGAGACAAAACCGTGACTCATCAGTGAAGAGCACTTTTTTCCACTCCTGTCTGGTCCAGCGAAGGCGGCGTTGTTGCTGGTAATATCTGGTAAGGACCTGCCTTACAACAGGCCTACAAGGCCTCAGTCCAGCCTCTCTCAGCCTATTGCGAACAGTCTGAGCACTGATGGAGGGATTGTGTGTTCCTGGTGTGACTCGGGCAGTTGTGGCCATCCTGTACCTGTCACGCAGGTGTCATATTCGGATGTACCGATCCTGTGAAGGTGTTGTTACACGTGGTCTTCCACTGTGAGGATGATCAGCTGTCCTTCCTGTCTCCCTGTAGCGCTGTCTTAGGCGTCTCACAGTGCGGACATGGCAATTTATTTCCCTAGCCACATCAGCAGTCCTCATGCCTCCCTGCAGCATGCCTAATGCACGTTCACACAGATGAGCAGGGACCCTGGGCATCTTTCTTTGGGTGTTTTTCACAGTCGGTAGACAAGTCTCTTTAGTGTCCTGCGTTTTTAGAACTGTGACCTTAAATGCCTACTTTCTGTAAGCTGTTAAGGTCTTAACGACCATTCCACAGGTGCATGTTAATTAATTAATTATGGTTAATTGAACATGCATGGAAAACATTGTTTAAACCCTTTACAATGAAGATCTGTAAATTTATTTGGATTTTTACAACATTATTGTTGAAATACACATTCCTGAAAAAGGGACGTTTCTTTTTTTGCTGAGTTTACAAACTGAACAGGTTAAGATGTGCATTTAAGATAAGGCTGCTTGGTCAAACATGGGTTGAAATGATCACATTTCTTATGCCCTTTACATTTCGATGTATTCAAACTTCACATAGTTTTAGTAAAAGCTATGGGCAGATGGGGCTTCATGATTTTATTTGACAAAATTATTGAATTGTGCTCATTTCACCGTCAAAATGACGCATTGATCGCTTCGCGGTCAAGACACACACACATTATATATATAATGTGTGTGTACGAGCACGTTATTTTGACGGTTTTACCATGTAAAGTAGATAAGTGTGGGGGGGGCAGAGTTGTCAACAGTGTTATGGCAACAGATATAATTGTTGAAATAACAAAAGCTACACCAACAACACATTAGACATAACAATCAGGACTATAGTTATACTTTTTGCTTAAACATCAATTGTTCAAAAGGACTGTCATGTCTAATGTGAGGATGCGTAAAGATGGCACCATTTAAACTAGGAATAAAAGAAGCCATAACACTGTTGACAAACTTCCTGGCCTTTTTATATTTTTGCTGGGTTTACACCTGCCCTCTATCAACACCTTTGGGTGATGGAGGAGAAGACGATGGACATCTGAGGGTGGAGAAGGTAAAGCTGGTGCAGGTCCTCTTTCATCATGTTCACCGACTGGACACTGCTGACCATCCCCATGTCATCTCTGCCACAGCTGATTAGGACATCTAGAGCTGCTCTTCCTCCTTTCCACCTCAGCCCCCCCAGCCAAACCAGGAGATACGGACGTCTGGAAGGCCGAGGTTTCCTCCGATGGTTTCTTCAGCTCTCTCAGAACTATGTCAGACATAGCTGTCCAATGATCCAAATGGCTATGGTGAAAAAAACTAGCATAATGAATGGCAGTTGCACAGGTGTGGCCTATTTGTTGAAAGTATAATAATATTAAAATTGTACATGAAGTGATGGAGACAGGTACTTACATGTTCTGCTTTGTTTGGCTGTTGTGGAGGACAGGCATGCAGCCATTGTGACCTGGTAAACAAAATCTATAAAAAGAAACACAAGTGTCTTACTAAAAGTGCAACTTATCCCTTTCCAGACCTCAATAAATGTTTAGTAAAATTCATACATTACAGAATTGACTAGGATCGAAATTATTCATATTAGATGTTGCTAGTTTACAATAGCTGTGGGAACACTTTTTTAACTGGGAGATCCTACATGGTAGTACAATCACTAACAATTAGGGTAAATACAAACAAGTCTTAATATAAATATGTGAACTATCCTAACTAATTTAGCTTGATCATGTATCTCATGCATAGACTAAATAGAATATCATACACTATTAATAACTAGGTTAAAAATATTATTGAAAACTTGCATTAAGTTAATGATAATTTCATTTAAATAAATTATTTCAATTTAAATGTTAACTTACCGATTTAATATTGTATTTACAGCCTGGATGGAAGAAGGTAGCAGAGTTGCTCTACCGCGGCTTTCAGGCTAAATGCGCCCGCTAACCTCCGTTAGCTTCAGTTAGCTCCAGGACTAGCTCCTGGCTACATCGGCTCAGAGTGTCAATCATCCGCCCCCGCCCTCCCAGCGCCACTCTCAGCTCCACTCTCAGCTCCACTCTCAGCTCCACCTCTTTGCCCATTTTTGTATTTTATGGGCGTGACGAGACGAGTGACGCAGCCAAGATGGCGGCGGTGAAAACCGCCCATTTGGCTTCATTTTTGCTCGTCAGAAACCTATGGGTGACGTCACCGAGGCTTCGTCCAGTTATATACAGTCTATGTTTAAAGGCAACGTATATTTTTTTATCAGTTAAACCTATTTTTAATTAAATAAAGAATTGTCTGTTGTTTTTATTTTATTATTTTTTTGTAATTAAACAACTATGAACTATACTGGCCTAATAACTATCCTGGTAACATGGATTACAATTTACTTTGCAGACATTGTAAACAGCTGACGAACTAGTTGGAGTGGCAAACGTAAAATATCTCCACACAGCCGAGTCTTTGGCTCGATCCATGTTGTTTCTAGCATGTGACACACGTGAAGTTGACGCACGAAATAGGTTCTGCTACGATGAAAAAAGTAAAATAAAAAAACTGGATCGGCCAGTGGATCTGTTCATTTTTCCAATCCCCGATCCAGCTATTTTGTCAGTATCGCGGCCAATATCCGATCCTAATATCGGATCGGTGCACCCCTAGTCCTAGCACAACCTCTGCTCATCAAGCCAGCCTTCTCAGTCTTAGCCTGTTTCAAACCATCGCAGTCAGCCTCAGCCAGCTTCTAGCCAGCCGTCTCCACCTCCTCCCAGCCACTGGAGCTAACGTCAGTCGTCTCGCAGTCTGTTCCAGTGTGCTGTGACACAGAGTGAGCACATTTTGTCTGGTTTACATAACCATTAATAATTTAATATTAATATAAATATTGATGAAGTTCAAGTTTAATCTATTACTATTAGGGGCACTACTTCTGTATTAGAAGACCAGACATCAAGTCTCTTCTTGAAGGTATAAATTATTTTGCCGTGGACAATGATTTTACGTATACACCATTTAATCACAAAAAACTTTGCCTTAAAGAGGTTATATGCAACTTTTTCCCCAAAATTAACATAACATTTGCCTTTTTATTTGACCATTTATGACTCAAACATCTCCGTATGATCATACTGACACCTTGTCAGCTCACAGTGGGTGCACCTATAAGCCTGTATCCAATTTTTTCTATTTTCTGTCTGATTTTCCCGCGCTGTCTGCGGATGTGACGTCAAGCGCGTTTATGTTAAATGTTTCAGATCACTCTGCCACCACCGCTAGTCAGCACTCGCAAGCAGTTAAATGGATTGTGAAAATACACAGAAGAGACCAAGGACAACTTTGACACCAACAGTAACTCCACATAAGACTAAGAAAGTTAAACCCCTGATAAGTGCCCGAAAAAGATAGAAGATTGAGAGTGACCGGCGCACGAGCGCGCGCTGCGAGAGCGAGCAGAAAGGAAGAGCAGTTCGGTTTTTGGCCACATGGGGTCAGTCGCGAGTTAAAATTTCAGAAAATTGCATATAGCCCCTTTAAGCTAAGGGGAGTTAATTAACAACTTACTACTACAGATCTTAGAAAACCAATAATATGTGAAAATTAATTGACACAATTAACACGAAGGGGATCAGGGACAAACAGACAGCAACCCTTTTGCAGGAGAGGGGACGTAAGGTTTTGTTCAGAAAGGGAGGTGGCCCTCACTCCAAGGGGCTCAAGTAAGAGATAGCCTGTGGGACAAAGGGTCATAAACTTAGCTCTGGGCCAAGATGGCGGACAGCACATGAAGTGTAAGGAGACAAAGGGCCATAAAACTAGCTTTGGGTAAAATGGAGCAGAGCACATGGTGTGAACTGTCCACGATGAAGGCCACAGCTTCAACTAACAATGGAGTTAACCTTTCAGCTAACAGACCAGCTAATACAGGTCGGACCGAGCCCGACTCTGCCAACCAGGTGATCAGAGAACGGAAAAGAGAGTAGAACTAGGAAAAGAGAAAGAAAATAGGATCCGCTCAGGATAAAAACCAGTTTTAAAACACAGCAAATAATACAGCTCACAAACTTATACTTTAATTGAATTGAATTGATATAACCCAAGCTGGATGCAGAGACAGCAGTGAGCAGTTCGTAGCTTTGAAATCAGAGTTCTTCCTGGTCCAGCGGGTCAGAACAAAAGAGAATCTTCACCAGTGAGACGTCCTCTCTATAGCAGAAGTTTCTCCTGAGAATAATTTGAAATTGGCCGCCACCATTCTTATAGCCCTTTGGACGTGATGTCAGAATCAGAATCAGAATCACTTTATTGCCATTGCCAGTAAAAAATAAATAAATAGATTTACAGACTAGGAATTTGCTCTGATGTATCGGTGCAGATGAATGACTAAGTAAAAGAGAAATTAAGTAAAAAAAAAAACATAACATACTTTTAAATTAAATAATTGGTTAAAAACGACAATATGTTTGTTTTTTTGTAACAGTAGCAGGTGAATAGTGTGGCTATTTAGCTATTATTTAAGAGTCTGATGGCTGAGGGGAAGAAGCTGTTTCTGTGGTGGGCAGTTCTGGTCCAGATAGACCGTAGTCTCCTTCCTGAGGGGAGAGGGTTAAAAAGGCTGTGTCCAGGGTGAGAAGGGTCAGCCACAATCCGACCTGCACGACCCAAAAGTCCTGGTGATGTACAGGATAAGTAAAGGTCGAAGGTTGCAGCCATCACCTTCTCAGCTGTCCTCACAATGCGCTGCAGTCTGTCTCTGTCCCTGGTGGTGGCCCCCGTGTACCATACTGTGATGGAAGAGGTGATGATGGACTCTATGATGGCCGTGTAAAACTGCACCATCAAATCTGTTGGCAATTTGAGCTTCCTCAGCTGCTGCAGGAAGAACATCCTCTGCTGGGCCTTCTTAATGAGGGAGATTATGGTCAGCTCCCATTTAAGGTTCTGGGTGATGGTGGTACCTAGGAAGCTGAAGGAGTCCACAATGGAGATGGGGAGGTCCATGAGGGCAAGGAGGGATGGTGAGGCTGAGACTTTCCTGAAATCCACAATCATCTCCACTGTCTTCTGAGTGTTGAACTGCAGGTTGTTGTGGGTGCACCAGGACACCAGCCGATCCACCTCCCTTCTGTAAGCAGACTCATCTCCATCTGAGATGAGCCCAATAAGGGTGGTGTCATCTGCAAACTTGATCAGTTTCACGGACTGATGGCTGGAGGTGCAGCAGTTGATATACAGAGAGAATAGCATAGGTGAAAGTACACAGCCCTGAGGGGAGCCGGTGCTGATGGTCCAAATCTCCGACACATTTGAAGCAGGATTTGGGTGGACTCACTCCCGGTTTCAGCGCCTTGTCCTGGGTCCCTAGCGCCTCGTCCAAGGTCCTCTCCGCCTTCCTTCTGAGGGTCCTCTCCGCCTTTCTCCCGAGGGTCCTCAGCGCCTCCATGTCGAGGGTCCTCATCACCTTTCTGAGAGTCCTCTACACCTCGTTTGGTTCCCTTTCTTGTCGCCGGCCTTCAGGCCAAAAGTCTCAGACCTGCCGGCCATCGCCTTACTATAAGGTTCTCCACCGCCGGCCTCCGAGACACAAGGCTCTGCTCCGTAGTCTGCCTTCAAGCCTCTTGGTCCCTCGACGCCAGCCTCCAAGCCTCTTGGTCCCTCGTCGCTGGCCTCCTCGCCTCTTGGTCCCTCATTGCCGGCTTCCTCGCCTCTTTGTTCCTCATCGCCGGCCTCCTCGCCTCTTGGTTCCTCGTCGTAGGCCTTAGGACTTTAGTTTTGTTTTTTTACTTGTGTCCTTCTTGGTTCCTGTGTTCCCCATTGTTACTTTTTCTGTTCCTCCTAAGTTCTTTAAGTTCCATGTTCCTTGTTTAATTAAATTATTATTTTATTTTGCTGCGTTTGGGTCCTCTCTATGCAAGACATGACAGTCAGAGGACTCCAAAGCACTTTACACTTTGTTCAATCATTCACCCATACATGCACACATTCACAAGCTAAGTAAACACAGGTTAAGTCAACAAAATGCATGCGTTTCAGTCAATGTGTGTTTCAAAATTTTGGGAGAAGTCTGGTTTGCTGGCTTGAGCACAGTTTGTAAGCAACGATACATCCATACAATGCAATGGTAGCATGACACAAACTGCCCCCACTTAAAACTAAAAATGGCATTGATCAATCTTCTCTTTTAAAGGTCTCATTCACTCTTTTTTTTCAATAAATTTTCTGTGGTCTCTAGCTTAAATGAATGCCTTGTGAGTAGTTTCCTGTGAAAGAAATGATCTCGCGCTCCTGTTTCAGGAGGTTGCAGTCTGTCAGAGGAGTGAGTGGGGGGATTTTAAGTATTAATCATTATTCATGATTGGTAAACGTTTTGCCCCTGATTAGATAACAGCAATGTGACTCTTATGCAGCCTTCCCAAAATAACTTAATGTACTTTGCTGGTGGTGTACTAAGACAAATTCCAACAGTTTCTTCCTCAGCGTTTTTTTTTCTTGGGTAAAAAATGCAGCGTTGATTTGTTATCTTGACAAATAACACAAGGCCCATGTTCAATCTCCCATTTTCAGCAAATTAAAGTAGCGGTTTATGAGCAAATTTACCTTTCTATAACAACAAGATCAACTCTCGATGGCTTTTCAGGCTTTTGTCCATTCCACTTGTGAGACTGCATTGGTAGAACTACTGATTGACATGTATCTTGGTATTACTGGATCTCAGTGCTGGGTTTGACATAACCATACAGATTGATAAGGCGCGTTCACACCGGTCAGCGTGTCCAGGCAGCAGAGCAGCTAGATTACATGCAAGTCTTTGGTACCTACGAGTCAAATGGGTGTCAAGCTGTCCCGCAGAAAGCTGCGCGCGTCGGCGCAGCTGGCATCAACGCGTCCACGCAGCTGCTGCTCGGACGTGTTGACGGACCGTCAGAGTAGCTGCTGTGTGAAGTTGGGAAAACTGAACTTTGGGGCAACAAACGCCGGGCATCAACCAATCGTAGGGACTCTTTGTACTGACATGGATTGGCAAGTCATTCATTCAAAATGGAGTATCAACTAATCGCCGCTGTCTGTAATTTCTGTGAATTGTATTTCCCTTCTTCGTCTTTTCACAAAGACAGGAAGAGATCGTACCTTATTTGGAGGAAGATATCGGAGGATATTGGGGTGTCAGGTAAGCAGTTAAATATTTTCTTTTAACTTTCTTGTTATGTTAGCTAATGCTAGCCTAACCCAGTTAGAGCAACTACAGGATGTGACGTGCTGATGCAGACTACCAAGTATGCAAGCAGCTGGGTTTTAATTTTAAAGCGTCAACTTTTGTCCATTTGAGCGATTTGACACGTGGACGCGCTGACCAGTGTTGGTGGCTGTGGCTCAGTGCGTAGAATTTTTGTCTTGCAATTGGAAGATTGTAGGTTTGAATCCAGTGTTCTCCTGTCACATGTCAATGTGCAAGGCACTTAAAAGTTGTTTATCAATCTGTGTATAGGTGTAAAAGTGAGTGTGAATGTGGCTCGAGTATGAAGTTTTAGTGGTCAGTATGACTAGAGAAGCACCATATAAATTCAGTCCATTTGCCATTTATTGAGCTAAACTGGCTCCAGTCTTATTTGATAGACAGTAACAACGTTTTGTAATTTTGCGATTATAAATCTTGGCGTACTAAATTAATTTTGGGGTACCCCAACTTTAAATTCTCAGAGCATGTTATTTAACCTCTATATCAGTGTTTCCCAACCCTGGTCCTCAAGGAATACTGCCCTGCATGTTTTAGATGTTTCCCTGGTTTAAAACACAATTCAGAGGATTGCAGTTCAGCAAATGCCTGTTAAACATCCATCAATTGAAATCTGGTGCGCTAAAGCAGAGTAACAGCTGAAACATGCAGGGCACTGTGCCTTGAGGAGCAGGTTGGAAATCACTACTCTATATAATCCCCTTATCTCAGGTTAGAGGAGTACAACATCTTCCACCCTGTGCATGGTGATGACACACAACTTCAGATTTCCGTGTCAGTGCATAACCCTGGTCCTCTTCACTCACCGAGTCAGTGTGTCCATATATAAATCATTGAATGGGTCAGAAATTGTTTCAACTGTATGAAAATGGGAAAATTCATTATTTGGTCCCAAAAAGGTGAGGACCTAGTGACCACAGATCAAGAAACTTTTGTGTTGTTTTTGGACTGTTTGGGACTGATATAAATTTTAACAACCGCATAAAGTCGGTTGCAAAATAAGGTTACTATTATCTTAAAAATATTGCTAGAATAAAGCATTTCTTGTCAAGTCATCACAGAAAAACTGATGCATGCCTTTAATTTCAGTAGGTCTGTCAGGTATCCTATAGGTGCAGCAGGGACACAAACGCAGATGTAGGTAAGGTGCAATGCTAATTTATTAATGACAATAATGATGATGAAAACTGGAGTGGAGAGAGGAAGACAGGACACCAGACTGACGTAAGATGAGCAGAAGTGAAACAGTATCAACCGAATGGGAGGAAGCGGAGGTGAAGGGTTTAAGTACATGAAGGGAATGAGGATCAGATGGGGACTGGGATGGACACAAGTGCTGACAAGGATTAGACATTATAATCAATCAGACAATATAATCACCTTCCATCTCACACCCATCCAGATCCCATCTCATCTTCTCCCTCATTTCAGAGACCTAGCTCCTGGTCCTCAGCAGTCCCCAGCAGCCCTAGTTCCATATCCATTCACCCCCATATCACTTTGATTAAACTTCATAAAACTGATTTTGTCTCCTGAGAGTTCAATGCATGTGGGCCAGACAGCTTCCTAAAACCATGACAAAAGGATCAAAATTATAGAAAAGTATATTAAAAACAAGAAATACATCAAAAGTATAATAGAGAGAACTAAGCGTCGCATAAAAGTAAAATACTCATTTAAAACAAATAAACACCCATTAGAAGAATGAAGTCCAAATAAAGGCAAATAGCAGACGATGGTTTAGAAAACTCATAAACCCTCTAATGTACTTTGTAGACCTGAAGATGTTTTGAAAAATACCATAGTAAAAGTATCTGAATAAAGCAGAAACATTATTTTCAAAAATATTCTTTTGCTAAATAAAACTAATTCACAACAGTTTTATTGTTTATATTTCCCCTTATAAAGTCAAGCTAAGTGCCATTTTCCAGTTTTGGAGTTGGCTCTCCAACTTCCTGTTCACTTAAATTTGTGTATCTCAAGGACTGTATTGTACAAATTACAACTGAAATAATTTATAAGCAATAAATTATATGCCAGATACTTCCATATAAGCCTGCTTTGCAACACACGCACTACAAATAAATATTGCAAAACTTTATCAACACAGTGCAATTCCTCCTCTTACGTGCACCAGTTTATTTTACTTTTGGTTTCTATCCAAGTGCTGTTTGTTGCTCTCCTAAGGGACCAAATTCTTAGAAGTTATTTTTTTCCTGAAACTATATTAAAAATATTGTTTATTTTTCATCAATACAGCTACCGCTTTCTGGTTCTAACAACACAAACCACCTACATATTCCCAACATTTCAATATATTGTGCAGTTAGATCACAATTTCTTCTGTAATCTTCTTTCAATGGTCGTACTCAGCTTTATCTGACCCATCTGTTTTCTGACCTTTGTATTTCTTTTCCTTCTTTACAGATCTACAAGCAGCTCATGGCTACAGAGATAGCCCAACAAAAAAAACAAAAAACTTTTCAACAGAGAGAACAAGTCTCTCTCTCCTTTGTTCTTTTTCTCAGTCATATTTTCCTGTAATACAACTGAAAGCTGTTCTCCAGCTGTGTTTCTCTCATTGCGTGAGTCCCACAACCTTTTCTTATGGCTTCACAGTACCCTCACAGTATCCATCCCTTAGGGCCAATCGATAGACCGCAAATGCCTTTCAATGAAATCTCCTCTATGCTACTAAAGAAAAGAAACGTTGTTCAGTCTAACCGATAACTCTTTCATTGTGTTCCTTTTGATTGCTCTCTCTCCCCTTTTCTATAAATACAATCTGCCTTCCTCTCTGTTTTGCAGTTGGTGCGAGGTGGATGATAGGGAGGCAGCATAGGCAGCAGTCAGAGTTCACGGCTGGAGGCTTGTTTGATGATCACTGGGGAGGGATACAAGGAGCCATCACGCCACAGGCATTGTAAATTACCTCTGAGTGATGCAAAGGAGATAAAGCAGACAGCACATTGAGAATATGGGTGGAGAACAGGTAGGCACACTCAGTCTGGTGGCTGGAGAGAAAAAAAACATTCCAGAAAGATGCAATAGTTGTCAAATAAAAAAATGAGCCTACACATAACCAAACTTCAAGCCTGAACCTGTATTTTCCAGCATGTCTGTATGTGAGCACTTTTTTGATATGTAAAAAAAAATGAAAAAATTAGTGATAAATCTCATTCCTTTGAGGCAATACTGTACATGTTAGGATATTATCTGTAACTTAACTTATAAGGTTGTATTTAGTATCTCTAATTACTACTGGGATGTGTGAGCAATAAATTCGGAGGAAATCAGCTTCAATAAAACAGAACTTGTAAAACACATAACATTGTGGTAATTCGAAAAAAAAACAGCTCAAGCTGAGCATTGATTTGTCCTGTCATATTTACAGTTGTAATTAGGTCTGAACCTTGAGTCGTTCTAATAGATACATTTGCTTTAATCTTAACTGACGCTTTAGATGTATGATTCAAGTATTTGACCTTTTGAAAGTCTAAAGTCTTCTGCAAACTCTAAAAAGTTTTCTTCCAGGATTTATTTCAGCTCTAATCATCATCCCATCAAGTCTGTACAGTTTTCCTGTACCTGGTAAGGAAAAATATCCCAACAGCATGATACAGCCACCATGTATTTTGCAGTATTAGTTTCCTAGAACACATAGTATGTTGTAATAGCTAAAAAGATTTTTTTTTTTGTCTCACTTGACCAGAGCACCTTCTTGCGTATGTTTGCTGAGTTTCCTACATGGCTTGTGGTAAACTGCAAATGGGACTTCTTTCTACTTTTCCATAAAGAGCGGATTTGTGGAGTCCACAACCAAGGACGCATTTATACCTCCCAGTCCACTCTGTTGTTCGCTCCACCACAGAATTTGTGTGAGATCTATTTTTGTCATGTGTGGTTGAGCTGCAAGGGAACCCTAAATTTAGAAGGATTATTGCTTTAGTTTTACATAGAATGTCAAAATAAGACAAATTGATATCCAGTTTGAGGAGCTGTATGCACTGCATAAGTAAATTGGAAAAGTGTAAAAAATGTGAGTATTAAAAAAACTCACAAACATGATTTTACAGGAGTTTTTTGTTAGTATTATTAACTGCAACTCAGGCAAAAACTATATACTTTTGCATTAGCAGTATGCAAAAGAAAAAATCATCAGTTTGTTTAGAGTGAAGATAATTGATTTGATTCATGCTGTGCTCAAGAAAACGCTCGATATAAAATACTTTTTTTACACTTCTCCCTGGTGACGTTTCTATTATATTTCCATAGATCAGAATGAGCTGACATGTCAATTATGTGTGGGCACATCATATATTTATTTGTAATTCCAATATTTTATTTAGATATGATGATCCCCTGCTTTACTAAAATATAGTAGGTGAATAAGTGATTGCCTCTCATTTATGTCAAGCTTGATTTTGCACTGCAGTTTAAGCAGTTGAAAAAAGCTTTTTAATTTTTAAATTGTCCTGACAGTTTTATCAGGGCTTCATTTCCATTAGTGAACACACATATAATAGCCAGGACATTCAGTGTCGGTCAGAAGTTTACATACACACATCATTGGAATATTAGATTTTGGGCTTTTAATAACGTCTTTTAATCATTTGTTTTCTAGGGTGGAATCATCATACAAGAAACAGCTTGAATTATTTAAAAGAATAAACAAAATCTGGGTGCACAAGCGTAGTTTTATTCTATTGTGTCCTTAATTCACACAGAGTCAAAATTATACATACAGGTTCAGATACATGCAAGTACCCCACTAACACTTGGAGAAACTCGCTAAAGGCTAATATTTGGCTTCATCAAATACTTTTTTTCTGTTAGGTGCGTGGCTTGTCTATCTACGCAGTTGAAAACTAGGTTTCTGGAAAGGCCCTGACCTTGTTCACATTCTGTTGAAAATGTAAGGTCAATGCATAAATGTCAGAATCAGGTAAAAGGCATGTTAATGGCTACAAAAAGTGTGCAATTGGCTGTGAGACATTCAAACGAATTTAAGTGGGGGTGCATTTAAACATTTCAGACTATAATTTGATCCTGCATGGATCAGAAAAAACAACAACCTTATAACTTCCAACTTCGAGCAGTCTTTTTTTAAATACAGTGTTTCAGTTGTGTGTTCATTATACCGCACTGGACAAAGAAAGAATGGTTTAAATGCTTCAGCAAAATCCTCAAATTTATATGGCATTAATGCTAATGATGAGAGAATATAAAGTGTTGACCAGCACTGTATTAAACTTCCAGTGCCATGGTGAGGTTAGAGGTAGGTCCCAAATGCAAGCAAATGAGGGCAGCCGGATAGGTGCAGACGACTTTAATAAGAAAACATAATAATAATAATAATAATAATAATAATAATAATAATTCATTTATAAAGCACTTTTCTTAAAACTCAAAGAGGCTGTACAGGAGTGAAGGATAAAAACAAGCAAGTGAAAGAAACAGGCAGGGTAAAAACACAACAAAGAATAAAACATTATAGGCAGTCTTGAAAAGGTGAGTCTTAAGCAGAGTTTTGAAAGTGGAAATATCAGAGCAGTTGCAGATGGATTGTGGGAGTGAGTTCCAGAGAGTGGGGGCAGCTATGAAGAAAGCTTTGCTTCCCCAAGTTCGGAGTTTGGTCCTGTAGGGTTAGGGTTAGTTTAGCATTGGAGGAGCAGAGGGAGGGGATGGGGTGGTGGTGGTGGAGCAAGTCAGACAGGTATGTCTGCACCGGCGCAGCACATCAACTGCAGCAAACAAGGCACTGACCCAGGGCACCCAGAGGAGGCAAGGCCAAGACCCCCACCTCCACCCAAGCGCTACCTGGAGAGCACCCAGGCAGCCACAGCAAACCAGCGCTCCATAGAGGAAACACTGAAAGGAAGATTAAGATACCAGGTTAAAATATAAAAATAGACAGTGGATAATATGATCAGATTAAACAGTAAAACACTGATAAAATGTATTAGGTAAAAAATGCAGAGCAATTAAAAAGACTATAATAAATAATAATCAGTTAAAAGCTAGGCTAAAAAGGTGAGTCTTGAGCCTTCTCTTAAAAACAAACGTTCTCTGTGGCCCTAAGGTCCACCGGCAGCCTGTTTCAGAGGTGAGGGCCATAAAAATGGAAAGATGCCTCGCCATAAATGTGAGTGACCTGACTTTAGAGATGACAAGGAGACAGCTGCCAGAGGAGCCCAGAGACCGCGAAGGTTCATATGGTAAAAGCAGTTTTGAAAGATAAGAAGGCCCAACAACATTAAGACACTTAAAAACCATTACAATAACTTTAAAATCAATCCTAAAACATACAGGGAGCCATTGCAATGAATTTGAGATGGGTGTAATGTGCTGCCGCCTCCTGGTCTTCGTCAGCACACGCACTGCTGAATTTTGTAGAAGTTGTAAACCTGAGATACTCTTTTTGGGAAGACCAGAAAGCAGGGGATTACAATAATCAATTTTACTGGTGATAAAAGCATGCATCAGTGTCTCTGTGTTGGCCTGAGAGAGAATAGGGCGGACTCTAGCAATGTTCTTTAGATGATAAAAACCTATTTTATTAATGTTTTTAATGTGAGGGATAAAAGTCAGCTCAGAATCAAAAATGACGCCCGAGTTCTTCACGTGTAAAGCAGGATTAAAAGACAGTGATCGTAGTTTTGGTAAAAGTTTCTCTCACTGAGCCTCAGGACCGAGGACTAAAACTTCGGTTTTGTCCTGGTTGAGCTGTAGAAAGTTTTCTGCCATCCAGGATTTGATGTCTATAATGCACTTAAAAAGTGCATCTATTGTCCATGTGTCATCGGGTCAGGAGACGGGCAGCAGAGTTCTAGATGTATTGAAGTTTGGTCAGGTTTTTGGAGGGGATACCATACAGGGTGCTATTGCAGTAGTCGATGCATGAATCAGGGTTTCAGCAGCAGATAGAGGAAGGGAGGGGCGAAGTCTGATGATGTTTTTAAGATGGAAGAAAGCAGTTCGGGTTATGGGATTAATGTGTTGTTCAAATGGGGGGGAAGAATCAAAGTAGATGCCAAGGATGCAGATGAGTGGAGATGGGGTAAGGGCAGTGTTGTTGACAGAAGTCCAGGATGGACGTAGTGATTGTTTTGGGTCTGATGATAATGACGTCTGATTTATTGCAATTGAGTTTGAGAAAGTTGTGTTACGTTCAGTGTTTGAGCTTAGTGAGACATTGGGTAAAAGTGGACAGAGGCTGGGTTGATAGTTTTGGTGGCACTGTACAGTTGGATGTCGTCAGTATAACAGTGGATTTGAAGGCCATGATGTCAAATGATGTGTTGGTAGAGAATGAACAAAAAAGGACAAAGCACAGAACCTTGAGGGACACCTTGGGACAAGGAGGCTGTGGAGGAAGAACAGTTATTTATGTGGATAAACTGATAACGATTTGTGAGGTAGGACTTCAGCTAGGACAGCGCAAAATCGGTGATGTGAATACAATTTTAAAGACAGGAAAGAATAATCGAATGGCTGATGGTATCAAAGGCAGCTGTGAGCTCCAGCAGAATGAGTATGTTGAAGTGGCCAGAATCTGAAGAGAGGAGGAGATAATGTGTGCCTTTAAGAAGAGGTGTTTCTGATCTGTGGTGAGAAAGGAAACCAGACTGAAATGGTTCAAACAGACAATTAGAATTGAGGAAGGTTTTTAGTTGTGCAGCTAGGACACGTTTAAAGACCCACTCCGATGAAAATCATGTTTTTCTAGGTGTTAACATGTTCTTGTGGCATTTTTCTGATGCTAGAGGACATATCTTGAGAAAATAAAGCTCAAAGTTGTATTTCTGCATTCAAATGGCATTAAGTAGCAGACATTAAAGAGTAACTAAACCCCAAAACAACTTTTTTTTGCTTCCAAACTGTATAAATGGGTCTTTACCAATGCAGGCTTTCAGTTTCTGGGGATTTTTTTACATTTTGGTGTAAACTTGTTTAATTCTACACTTTTTGGTCTAAAAACGTCTTAGTGATGCCCTCTTAGGGTTGAACTGTGGCTACTGCATTTGAATTTTGTGATTGGTGGAGAGCGGTACATCTCTACGTCACAGGCATTGACTATGTCACAGCAGCCATGGTCTCACAGACATGCCCCGTGGGTTTGGGTATAAAACTATCAGACATATCCACCCCCTGTGGCGAGTTTGGAGTTGGATGCGTTTTTCAGGTTACCATTATTATCACATTAGCACTTAGTTAGCATAGGTAACATACTGTTTGAACGTTAGCCTATGTTAGCATTACCACTCTGAGACTGGTCTCCTCCTGTATCTCTCTCCCTCAACAGCAGCACCGCTGAATCAGCGCCCCGAGCCAGCGGCTCGAATTGATATGGCTCACGGCCGCTGAGCTCCATAAAACCTCCCTCTACTCCTCTATCTCCGGTGACGACGGAGGAGATCCGCTGGTTCAGTGCGCCGAGCCAGCGCCACCCGAGCTCGGTGCTGCTGAGGCAGAGGGAGACTGGAGGAGTCCAGTCTCTGAGTGGTAATGCTAACATAGTTTAACGTTCAAAACAGATGAATGTTGATCAGATCGATCAGTCGCAAAACTGCCAACGTCGCTTTGGTCACTGTCCATGTTTCAGTGTCAGATTAAGCTACCTGTCACTGTCCTCTGAACACACCCCCACGTTCCCCCCTCCGCTCATCCTCCAAACTTGGCCATACCCCTCCGTTCTTCCTGGCACCGCCCACTTTGTAGAATTTTTTTAATGTTGTCTGGGGGCGGGGTTATGATTTTTCAGGGGGTTCAGTTACACTTTAAGTAGCAGATGTTAAAATGCCAGCTAAAATAGACTGGAGTTGTTACTAGTAACTCCACTGGGCGGAGCCACAAGCTCCTACTCCGCTCCGCCCCCACAGATTCTGAGGAGTAGAGAAGACGATGGCGGATCAACATCTATGTGCTGTAGCGGGTTGCAATACATTGCTGAATAAAACAGCTGCTTTCTTTAAATCTACTGCCTTGTGCTCTAACTGCTTGGTACTACTAGATGTCTCCGTGCCAACGGCTCCGCCCACAACACAGAGGCGAATTGCTAATGAGCTACTGCAGCTCTGCTGAAGCAAAGTCCCAGAAAACGGCACAGGTTTTGTGATTTTGGCTATAAACGGCATAATCATAATTTAAAGACCACTGAGAATGTTTAAAAAACAGCTCAAAATATGATCGGAGTGGGACTTTAAGGATTTTAGACAGAAAAGGAAGGTTGGAGATTGGCCGGTAGTTCGGAAAGGTTGTCAGAATCAAGGCCAGGTTTTTTTTTTATTGAGGCCAGCTTGAAACACTGGGGTAAGGAACCAGAGGTGAGAGAGGAATTAATGATGGTTGTGATCTAGTGAGAGATAATAGGGAGATTATTCTTGATGAGCAGGGAGAGCAGGTTGGGGTTTTCATGCAAGATAGAAGCTTTTGAAGATAAGCTGAGGAACTGGCGGAGAACTAGGTGAGTTGCTGGGTGGGGCTGGAGGAGGGTGATCCAGGAGAAAGTGCTGGGTGTGTGTGTGGGGGGAGATGGGGGGCAGAGTGGGAGGGAGAGAACTGTGTATAGTGTTCATTTTAGATTGGAAGTAGGACAGAAAAATGTTGCACTTGTAAGGTATAAGAGATGAAACAGTGTTGTCTTTGGGTTTGAGGAGGGAGTTTATTATGTCAAATAAGAGTTTTGGGATTTTTGGAGCAGGATTGAATGAGGTTTAAGTAGCAGTTAGACCGGGCGGAGCTGAGGGCAGCTTCATATCGATGAAGGTATTCAGTGAAGGCTTGAAGATGGACTGATAAACCAGATTCTTTATGCAATCGCTCAACCTGGACATTTATGAGATTTCATTTTATGAAGTTCTGGGCTGTACCAGGGTGCTATATGAGTGAAGGAGCCAGTTTTAGTTTTGATGTGAGCCAGTTCTTCAAGACAGGAAGAAAGTGTGTTGTTTTAGTAGTTGATAAGTTCAGCGGGCTTATCAGAGTGTGGAGGAGGAAAGGTAGGGAATTTAGTAGCGAGATAAGCTGAGAGTGCAGAGGGAGAAATAGATTTGAGATTGTGAAACAATATTGTACGTTTGGTTTTAGGAAGGCGAAGAGAGATGTCAATGTCCAGTGTAATAAGCACATGGTCAGATATATGGAGGTTGTGGCTGGAAAGTTTAGGGGTATTGAGACCAGTAGTGCAAACCAGATCCAGAATGTGGCCAAATCTGTGGGTGGGGAAGTTTACTAGCGGGTTGATGTTGAAGAAGTTAAGAATGTCCAAAAAATCCCCAGCCGGTTTTGAGCCAGTGTTGTCAATGTGGAAATTGAAATCGCCGAGGAGAAGAATAGATGGAGAGATAGCACTGAGCTGGGTCAGAAAAACAGTGAAGTTAGAGAGGAAGTTGGACAGAAAGGAAGGGTTGAACTTAGGGGGGCGGTAGATGACAGCGGTAACTAAGGGAGTAGAACCAGACAGTTCAAAAACAGTACATTCAAAAGAATTGTTTGATGGGAGAGAAATTATGAGGATTTTGATGTCCTTTCAGTGAATAACTGCAGAGTTTCAGTATATCCAGGTGGAGAGGTATGGTTGAGGAAGAAATAGTCAAGAGGTTTGTGCCAGGTTTCAACAAGACAAACGAAATCCAGGTTATTCTCAGAAATGAATTCATTTAGAATTGAAATCTTTGTTATTAAGGTAGTGAGTATTGAGGAGAGACAGTTTCAGGTGATGCTGCATGGTGCTTTGCTGCATGCACAGAGGGAGAGGGCGAAGATTAGCCAGTGTCACATGAGTTTTGTTGTGATCATGTGATGCAAAAATGGAAGGACGATGAGACCAAATGGATGGCAAAGCATCTGAGGATGAAAAATTATAACTGAAGATACGACCAGAGGCTCTGTGTGGAGGATGGCAGTTGCGGAGTAATCCAAGGTGTTGTGGAGTGCCAGTACAGGATGGGTGGTGAAGGTTGTTGAATCGGTGAAGAGCAGAGGCGGAGTACTGGAGAAGCATACCGCCAGAGGTTGGCCAAGCGCTCGGACAAACTCAAGTCGGCTGGAGATGTAGGGACCTCAGTGGCCCAGGAGATGAGGAGAAGGAAGCGGGAGGTGTGGGGGATCAAGTAAACCCACTGCTGGTGGCTTGGAACTGATCCCGGCCGGGCGGTGAGCACTAGCAGGCAGGCTAGCGGCACAGGTAGGATGCCAAGTCCACAAACAAACCCATAAAAGTTTAAAATGATGACAAAATGTTGCTAGTGGAGCAGAGGCAGATTGTGGTTAAGTCCAGATAGAATCCCCATATTCAAGACAGTTTCCCGAGTTGGAGCGGCAGCTAGTATGTGACAGCATCCGCCATCTTGAAAGTTCAAAGTTCGAGATAACCAAGATTTAGAATCTTATATAAGTTTTATAAATGTTGTATAAAATAAAACTTACAAACACTCTTAGGCAATCAGATACTGCAACAGAGGATGACTAAGGGTGCATTCACACCAGCTCTCTTTAATTGAACTCTATTTTGTTGGCCCCGAAGGTCCAATTCATTTGGGGAGGTGTGAATGTGCAGTCAAACTCTGATACAGATCCTAAAAACCTAGGTTGGTTGAAATATGCTCTGGTGTGGTTTGATTGCATATGTGAATGCCAAACAGGCTGGGGCCGCTCCAAAAGCAGGAAACGGATTATAGCGCAGGGAATTCTGGTTAAATAAAACCAAAAAACAGCACAAAAACAACTCTGGCTTGTTCTCTGCTCATGCTGAACCGATTGCTGCAATGTTATTGCCTGGCACATTTGCCAAAGACAAAAGAGAAATAAAAAAAACATGCTAAAATCTGATGCCACACCATATTTGTTTACATTTCACAGAACAGGAAATATCCCTGGGTTGAGTGCTTCTTGGTACAGCATCAGCACAGTGCCGCCACAGGCGAGGAGGTTAATATGTTGCTCAAAATCTTAGGTTTGTTTGACAAAGAGCAGTGTAAATGCCAACCGCACCAGCTAAAAAAAAGCAACAATGTTGCAATTTTTGTCCCCAATCGAACAGAGTATGTTGGACTATCAGGTGTGAAAATGACCACTGAATGGTGAATACTGACAGAAAACCAATGAAAAATGACAGAAGAACCAGAAGAGTACTAGAAAAGCACTCGAAGTGTGCAGACCTCCGCCAAGGCAGCTTAGTCCCCCCCCCCAGACGCTGATCCGGATCACCCCCAAATTCTCCCCAAATTCCTGAAGATTTCATCAAATCCACCTACAACGTTTTGAGAAATGTTGCTAACTAACAAACAAACAAACCCTGGCGAAAACATAACCTTCTTGGCGACAGTAAACAATGAGGATAACCCGGCTTAAATTCATGGAGGGAGAGAAGAGAGTGGCACAGGAACCTGAATGACTAATCAGGGGCTAAACAGATGCAGGTGGGAGAGATAGTGAGCAGAGGGAGAATAGGAAATGAGTTACAGCTGGGAAGGGAAACAGAATGGCATGGGGGAAATAGAGTCTAGACAGATCAGAGGGAACAAAGAAAATAAATATAAATATAAAGGTTTAAACACTAAGCAGAAATAAACTCTAATCAAAAAAGAACAATCTTAAATGTATAATGTTAGGTTAAAAAGTGGTTGACCTACAATGAATCACACACAAAGAGTCGGAGAGAATATGGAGTCAATAAGCTCTGCAGAGGTAGATGTGGATAATCAGTTCTGCAGAGGGAGACCAGGAAAATACTATAAGGAATGAGCCAACCGTGTCTGTCTGTTCTCAGCCTCCCAGTGTCATAGTCTCTGGTCTCTGGTCTCAAAGAGCACCCCCTCTGCAGTCTCTCTTTATTTAGTCACACTTCATTAACATATTAAAAGAACAGGATGTCATGCAAATGAGCATGTGACTGAAACCAAAATGACATTTAAAAAGTACATTAGAAAGACACCCTAAGAAAATAATAATACAACATTATTATTTTACCTAATATTTCCCCCCTGAAATGTGGTTTTTAAATGTGATCACGAACAACAAAAAGTTGTAAAATAGGTAACAACTCCAATAATGTAAAAATATAAGAATCATAAAAACCAGACAACAAAAGGTTGCAAAATAAGTAGCATCCCAAATAAATAAAAAATAATAATAAGACATACAACAAAGAAATTGCAAAAGTAGCAATTTCAAAAAGATATTAATGCGAGCTTCACCTAGACATCATCCAATTAATCGCTACCTGAACAGTAGTTTAGATTAATGGAATCATAAAAAGGTTTTTACACATGTTAATTACACCCCATCTTCTTCTTCATTACTGTCTTCATCTTCAAGCCTCTGATTAAGAAGAGAGTATTGGACCATTGTGTTAGTTATCATCTTATTCATCATTTGTTTTATACATGGGAGAACACAACTAACAAAAATGCAGAAAAGTATCAAAATTACAATGAATGGCATAGCTATTTTTAAAAGAACCTGATACCACCTGCCAGTTGTCAGCCAGCCCATGAGATCCCATTGTCCATTACTGCTTTCTTGTGATTGTAAAAAGTCAGTTAATCCCTGCACCCGGTCATGAATGAGAGTCCAATTATCATGTGTACTAGGAATGTAAGTACAACAGTGTTCACCAATTACAGTACAAAGTCCACCAAACCTCGTTCATCCGTTTTGTCAGGCTTGCAACTCCAACAGGTGGGAACATGATGTGGAAGATTCCTTTTGCATCACTGTAGAGAGGTTTTCGTCCACCATTGTCAGAGAACGGGTTGAACACTTGTGGAGGGTTGAATTCCCGTTTATTCAGCTCTGTAGGTTTAGAAGGTGCTCCGTTTTCTGTTATGATGTATGAGGAGGGTTGCAGTCGAGCCAAACTGCATGTGCCACACCAATCCTTAGGTAGGTATTATTTAAGGTGGTTGGGACAGCAGTTATCGATGAGACTTCTTCAGAATGGTGTGGGATCCATGAACAGACATAACAGCTGGTATTGAAACCTAAACGTTTTGCAGTCAAATTAACTATTTGGTACCAGGTGTTCTTGAACGCATGGTGGGTTAGAATTTTAGCTCTTCTTTCCTTTGATGTCTGGGCGTCATCAGGTGTGAGGAAAAAGCAGTGGAATAGAGGCAGGGAAACTGCCAGACAGGAGTGGAGACAAACTAGTTTCATGTTGGCTAGAGGCAAATAAGAGAACTAGCCCTCCAAAACAGAGGTTTGACCACTAAGGGGACAGGGATGCTGTTCTGCTGGGTTTGAGACCAGAGGCCCTATTGGTCACTCTGTCCTTTGTAGCCCAGACTTCCCCACTGTCCTGTGTCTAGTCCCCTAATTGCCTTTGCAATTTGCAGTGTGAGATGTGTATCCACGAGGGTCTCTCAGCGATTTTCACAGCCGTGGGCGTGGTCAGCAGGACTTCAAAAGGTCCTTCCCAGCGGGGACTCGTCCATTTAATCACCTTGATGAATACCCAGTCTCCAGGTTTGATTGGCTTTTCAGGATCCTGCAAAACAGAAGGAGAGATAGGCAGATTGTGTGCGTTTTGCACTTCTTTGGTTAGGATAATTTTCCTCATGTAATCAGCTAATGTGAGTTCCTCGTCTGCTTTTGATGGTCCCATTATGTCTTTCTACTAAACCTGCACTTTGGGGGTGATAGGCACAATGATTTTTTAGTTGGATGTCTAAATGTTTTGCCATATTTTGAATAACCTCATTCACAAAATGTGGTCCATTATCTGAATATATTACTTGTGGAATACCATGGTTTGCAATGATAGTTTTACATAGTGCTTTTGCCACTGTTAGAGCATCATTCTTTGCAGTGGGAATTATTTCCGGCCATTTGGAGAAAGCGTCAATTATTACTAAGCAATATTTGTATAAGCCGCTCTGTGTTAGTTCAATGAAATCCATGTGGATTGTGTGGAATGGGTAGGCTGGTTGAGGAAATTGGCCTTGCTTGGGTCTCATATTCCCTTGTGGGTTGTGTTTGATACATGTTAGGCATGTCTTGCAAAAATGTTTTAAGTATGTTTCAAGGTTGTATGTTGTAAAGTGTTGCTGTATCATTGATACCATCCCCCCTGTGGAGACATGGCAAGGCCCATGGCTCATGGGCGCAGCAGCTTTAAACAGTGATTTGGGTAGGATGGGTTTATTACGAGCTTCATAAAGTCCATTTTCGTTTAGAATGGCACCTTTTGTTTTCCATTAATTGTAACACAACTCCGGCAGCATCTCTTCCTGTGTAATTTCCTCCTACATGGTGCCAGTCTTTTCCCAACGATGCAGCCATAGCCTGTCCTAATTCATGACCGTTTAACCGGTATGATTTGACCACATCAACCATATCCTCTGTCCATTTTTCTGGATCCTCCTTATGGCTGGTGATTTGTTCTACAACCTCTTTAACGTCTTTAAGTGACCATGGTCTAAAAACATATCTCGGAGTGCCATCGGCAGATGGTACTTGAATCATAGGGTTAACATCTATTGAGTCCTCTGGTTCACTCTCATAAGACTTATCCTCAGATTTTTTTGGAGCTGACTTCTTTGTAATTCTAAGTCTTTGTTTTATTGTGGTACCATCTGTTTTTTCTTCAATTGCAAATTGATCTCTTGGAACAGGAGGATATAGACCTTCCCCTAAAGCCCCCGGCTGGTCTGATGGGGGTGTTGGTGCATAAGGTACTCCTCCAACAGCCCCAGGGGGGTCTGTCTGGGCTGTAGGTAGAGGTGCATAAGGTACTCCTCCAACAGCCCCAGGGGGGTCTGTCTGGGCTGTAGGTAGAGGTGCATAAGGAGGAGGGCACAGTGTGAGTTCGTCACCGAGCTTTTTCATAAGAAAAGCCTCATCTTTAGAGCCTTTGATGTTGGTTTTTTTCCCGTTTTTTATATTTTGCTTCCTTTTCTCTGTTTCATCAGCCCACACACATGCTATTTTTAACTGTATCTATTTAAGCTTTTTCTTTTTACCTTTAGCGATAAGTGTTTTTGCTTCGAGAACACATACCAGTTCTTTCCATTGATTTCCTTTAAGTTTCCCGTCTACTTTATACTTTTTGCGCCATTTTGTCAGAAACTTAAGATTTTCGGGATCCTTTTAATGCATATACTTTGAATCTCCCTCTAATTTGTCGGTGGAAACATCGTTTCCCATCTTTGCGTTGTTTTTATATAACCCTTATTGGGTTCTATTAATTGGTCTGGTAAAGTCTAGTGTTAGAATACCAAATAGTTCTAGGAGGATAACGGCAATTATTAATATTAAGATTAAGGTGAATGAAAAAGCAAGAACTATTAAATTAGTCTGTCGAGTTAAAGTTAGTCATTTATTCTTTAATTAATTAAAATAATTTTTTGTCATTTATTTGAGATTTTTAATTGTAATCAAATTCTGCTAAAAATGGATCGTATAGTTTTTACTCCAAGTGTCTCTTTTGTGCAACTAGATTGAGCCGTCTTATGGCTTTCTTAATCAAAGGATGTGTTGTGTAACCTATAATTCCGCACAGAACGTCTCTTGTAGTGCACGTCAAACCGTACGTTAACACCGTTAGGTTTCAGGTTGGACTGGCATACATAAAGATTATGTCCTGTGCCTATCTTACTTTACCCACCTGGGGTGTGGTATATCGTTTTGATTCTGCTGTTTGTGTTTTTACTCCCATACACTAGCGTACTTTATTTCCCAGCGAGGTGGATTGGCTCGCAAACCTAACCCGTTACAACTGTTTCCCAGCAAGGTGGACCGGTTCGCAAACCTGGTCCGTTACACCCTTTTTTCGAGGTGGACAGGTTCGCAAACCTGTACCGTTACACCCTTTTGCTGTAGTAATTAACGCACTAATCACTTAAGGATCAACACCTGATCTTTTATCAGAGAGGCTAAAGCGTCCTTTAGGCCCAAACAGCAGAATATACCCTGACTATCTTAGAATTGTTTTTTTTTATTTATTTTTTTTATGTGAAGGTGCACAAAAAAAGAAGTACTCACAATCTCTCCCCTAAGCGAGTGATTCAAACCGAATCGATCGCACGGGAGCACGCGCAGGGGGTTCTCGTGGAAGTTATGCAGCCGGCCAGTGCAGCAATTCAGCGATCTGGACGTCAAGAACAGCCCTTCGACGGAGACCACCAGCGGGAGTGCTCCGTACGTCGAGTCACGGCACCAAGATGTTAGGTTAAAAAGTGGTTGACCTACAATGAATCACACACAAAGGGTCGGAGAGAATATGGAGTCAATAAGCTCTGCAGAGGTAGATGTGGATAATCAGTTCTGCAGAGGGAGACCAGGAAAATACTATAAGGAATGAGCCAACCGTGTCTGTCTGTTCTCAGCCTCCCAGTGTCATAGTCTCTGGTCTCTGGTCTCAAAGAGCACCCCCTCTGCAGTCTCTCTTTATTTAGTCACACTTCATTAACATATTAAAAGAACAGGATGTCATGCAAATGAGCATGTGACTGAAACCAAAATGACATTTAAAAAGTACATTAGAAAGACACCCTAAGAAAATAAAAATACAACATTATTATTTTACCTAACATATAAAATATAATAAAGCTGAAAAGAACTAACACAGAGGAATGAAACAGAAAACACAAAGGGAAACACAAATGAAAACTCAGTTCAAACACCCACATATGACATCCAGGTGTTCTTTTCCGTCATTGATAGTCATTTCTTGCACATAAAGTATCCCAGTCCCCGCTCCATTCCTCTTCTAATGCATCTTTTAAATGTAGGTGTCTCAAGATTTTCAAGACCACATTGTTCAAGACAGTGGTGTCTAAATTCTCCACTGTGACCCACTATTGGTAAAGTCTAAAATATTAAAGGCCCAGAGTTTTTTCCCCCAATTTAAAACACAAACTAATTTGATTTTGAATTATTTTATTTTTACCTGCTTAGCTACAAACTGATCATACATTATTTTTGTAAAACAAAGTAGTCAAAAACTTATTATTGTTGGTTTGAAAAGAGTCTCAGATATTTTCTTAATAAAAACGAATGTGTAGAGTTTCCTAACTTCTTGGGTTGATTATCTTGTTTTCCTTGTTCACAAGTATAGGGAAGGCAAGGCAAGCCGATTTTATTTGTATAGCACACTTTCAACAGCAGGGTAATTCAAGGTGCTTTACATGATTTGGTGATTTAAAATAAACACATGGAATATAACATTGGAAATTAAAAGTAAAAGAAACACACATTACACATGATACACAAATCAAAAAAGCAAGAGAGCATGAACACATTTCATACATATGACATCAAGCAAACATATATATAGCTCAAACAATAAGAAATGGTAAAAAGGTTAGATATTTTTTGTTGCTCATTTCAGAAGGTGAAACTCGTATTAAATAGAATCAATACACATAGCAAAATATTTCAAAACTTTGTTTCTTGTAAGTTCGAGCACTAAGAGTCACAGATAATGAAAACCCAAAATCATCTCTCAGAAAATTAGAATGGTAAATAAAACCAATAAAAAAGGATATTTTGAACAAAAATGTCAGGCTTCTGAAATGTATTTTAATTACTATACAGTAAAGACTTGACTGGGCCTCCTTTTGCATGAATTACTGCATCAATTCACAATGGCATGGAGGTGATAAGCCTAATCCACGCAAGTAAAATGAGAACTGTAATCAAAGACCTGGCTGTGTTTAGCCATGTATAATATATTTCATTTAAAGTGTTTTAGAATTTTTTCTCAGTACCTTCTAATACATCAGACTTTAGTTCTATAGTCATAAGAACTGTCCAAACCAAAATTAAAACGTGTCAGGGCTGCTTGAAATGTTTTGCAAAGTTTTGTATTCACTCTTAATTTTCTAATTTTACTTTTGTAAGTCATAAAATTCTTATTAGAATATTGTATTAATTATTTTGACCTCACATTCTTGTGCCAATCAAACTACACAGATTTTTACACTTGGCCATAATCACACTAGGCCATGGCCTATCTGCTAGAAGAGAAACGATTATTTTTGTACTGTGGAGGCCGGATATATTAAAAAAGTCTCAAAGTGTCAGAAGACTTTGGCTACCTTAAGGGGCTTTCATAATGCATGAAGACGACTCAGTGCTGGATCAGAGGGATGATGACACTGATGCTCAAGCTTGCCATTTCTGATATCTGACTCCTCTTGCATTATTACATGTCCAGATACAATCTTTAATTCAACTTCCCTTAAACAAGGTTGATGTGAGGGTCATTAAACCTCCATTCAGGGTCTTAATTACCTGATAAGGTTGCGGAGGTAAAATTGAGGATTTAAGAAGAGAAAGGGTGAACAGCTAAATGACTTTTTTCCCCCAGTAGAGATCTGCTATATCATTCATATGATGAACTGTCATCCTATAGTTCAAGGACACCTTACAGCAAAGTGACAGGTTTTCAGGAAAACAGCAAATGATTGGATGTCTAGATTACATTCAGTACTCTTGTCAAAATTTAGTGGCTAATTGTCAGCCATTAAAATAAGATAATAAATACGGATTCACATTTCTATGGATATGATTTCTTTTACTAGGACAAAAATTAAATGTACTTTATAGTGAAACTTCATGAAATGTATCAATATGTAGCAGCGATTCACCAAGTTTGGGGTTTCCTTATACTCCGTTTACCCTTTTACATATAGGCATGTTATTTCAATGGCATTACTTTGGTAAGTAATAGACCAGCGTCACTTTCCTATGCATCTGTACCATATGGAGTTTCATCTTTAGCTACGCCAGACTACCAAGAATTTCTTGGACGTACAGATACTTTTTGGGCTAAGCAACTCTGAGACACCACATATACTGCATATGTTTAATGGTGCGTTCACACCGCACACTTTGTCTGTGTCAGGCAACGCTAACAACGCATCTAGTTTGACGCATGTACGTTGAAGCTTGCAACGCTTGCTTCACACTGCACTGCGTCCGGCAGCGCTCCCTTTTTTTCCTGGTCCCACTTCATTCATGATACGTGTGGTGACATAGCTATAGTGAGACGCTCTGGTTGGTTGGCGCACTGCGTCAAGTCTGTCAAAACGCGTTGCTTGCGTTTGCTACTTTGCCGCTTGAAACGCAGGTAACATTTGAAAAGTTGACGGAGCCACCGCACACAACGCACCACAGAGACTCTGACGGACCTCTGACGAACTCAACCGTAGACTTTACATGTAATCTTGCCGCAACTGACGCTGACGTTTGGCGCGGTGTGAACGCACCATAAGACTGCAATAGAGTTGACATAAGTGCTAAGTGAAATTGCAGCAATGACCCAGTACTGTTACTCAGCATAAAGCTACACTATGCAATGATCTGCCTGTGTCGATAAAGGTTTGCTCACCTCTGCAGGCTAAATGCTTTGAGTTGCTTCCATAGCTCCTAATGCAACCTTTCTAATTCAGCTAATAATAATTTGACTTTTTAAGGACTACTCATGAGCATGGAGTTTATAGAGCATCCAACTTTCAGATGATAATTAAGTATGAAAACAACAAGGCAGTGACTATACACCTTACTGTATCCTGACAAAGAAGATGATATTAACTTTCCATCCTTCTTCTCTATACACATGCGTGGTACAAAATGAGTGCACAATGAAAGTGAAACGCTTATTTCATAGATGATTTCAGGACTTGATGTATAACAACCTGCTCCGTTTCTTTACGTTAAGACCGTCCTGTTTGTTATGTTAACATATGTGGAAAGATAAAGAGTGAAGGCAGGTAAAAAAAAAAGTTTTTGTTTACCATGTATAAAGATAAGAAATAAACTGCACATACATGCTAAATTTCTTAATAGGAAAAACTACTTTGTCCACATATTTGTGATGATGTACATTGTTACATTGTTAAAGCGTTTTATTACTTTTGACTTGAGTTGTGAGTCAGTTTTGCTTTGTATCTGTGTTGTTTAAAATCATCCTTGTATTTAACCTTGTAATTAGTTTAATATGATTTCAATAGTGTAGAGACAGCTTTTGTTAATTCAATTCAGTTTCAATTCAATTCAGTTTATTTATATAGCGCCAATTCACAACAGATGTCATCTCAAGGCACTTAACAAGAAGTCATTTCAATACAATTATACAAACATTCCAATCAGTTAAAAAGTTTCCTATTTAAGGAATTCCAGCAGATTGCGTCAGTCATTGGCGTGAGGTTGGGCAGATTTCCAACCACAGCAATCCTTCAGCAATCCCTCATACTGAGCAAGCATGTAGCGACAGTGGAGAGGAAAAACTCCCCTTTAACAGGAAGAAACCTCCAACAGAACCAGGCTCAGTAGGAGCGGCCATCTGCCACGACCGTCTGGGGGTTTGAGAAGACAGAGCAGAACACAGAAGGAACAGAAGATCCGATATAAGAGAACTTTCTATGTTACAGAAAGTAAAAAGTTGATAACAGGACACAGTGGATGTTCAGTTACTGAGAGGATCATCCCAGTCGATGACCCCCGTCCAACAGGGCATTGCAGCCAAGCAGGATACCAGACCAGGTGTATCTTCGATGAGGAGAAAAACACTGAGAGAAAACAAAGTTAACAGTCGAAATAACAGAATGTACTGTAATACAACTGGAGAGTCGTAGGAGAAAAGGAAGTAGCAGAGTGAAGAAAATTGGTAAGTCTGTCCTCCAGCAGTCTAAGCCTATAGCAGCATAACTACAGAGATAGCTCAGGATGACCTAAGCCACTCTAACTATAAGCTTTATCAAAAAGGAAAGTTTTAAGCCTGGCCTTAAAAGTAAACAGAGTGTCTGCCTCACGGACTAAAGCTGGGAGCTGGTTCCACAGGAGAGGAGCCTGATAACTAAAAGATCTGCCTCCCATTCTACTTTTAGAGATCCTAGGAACTACAAGTAAACCTGCAGTCTGAGAGCGAAGTGCTCTTTTAGGAACATATGGAACAATTAGATCTCTGATGTATGATGGAGCTTGATTATTAAGGGCTATGTATGTAAGAAGAAGGATCTTAAATTCTATTCTGGATTTAACAGGGAGCCAATGAAGGGAAGCTAAAACAGGAGAAATGTGATCTCTCTTTTTAATATTCATCAGAACTCTTGCTGCCGCATTTTGGATCAACTGAAGGCTTTTAATGGCATTTTGTGGACTTCCTGATAGTAAAGAATTACAGTAGTCCAGCCTTGAGGTAACAAATGCATGGACTAGTTTCTCAGCATCACTCCTGGACAGGATGTTTCTAATTTTAGCAATATTCCGGAGGTGAAAGAAAGAAATCCTAGAAACCTGTTTAATATGGGATTTAAATGTCAAGTCTTGGTCAAAAATAACGCCGAGGTTCTTTACGTTATTACTGGGGGACAATTTAATGCCATCCAGATGAAGTGATTGACTAATCAGTTTCTGTTTAAGAACTTCTGGTCCAAAGACAGCAACTTCTGTCTTGTCAGAATTTAAAAGCAAAAAGTTTAGGGTCATCCATGCTTTTATGTCTTCCAGACATGCCTGTAATCTACCTAACTGACTGGGTTCATCAGGATTTATGGATAAATATAGTTGTGTATCATCGGCATAGCTGTGGAAATTTATCCCATGCTGTCTAATGATTCTACCAATTGGAAGCATATATATGGTGAAAAGAATTGGTCCAAGGACAGAACCCTGTGGAACTCCACAAGTAACCCTTGAGAGTGAAGATGATTTATCATTTAGATGAACAAACTGGAATCTATCAGACAAATATGATTTAAACCAGCCTAGTGCTGTTCCTTTGATCCCTGCAACATGTTCAAGCCTTTCTAAGAGAATATTATGATCGACTGTGTCAAAAGCAGCACTGAGATCTAACAAAACCAGAACAGACACCAGTCCATTATCTGAGGCCATGAGAATATCATTAGTAACCTTCACCAGTGCTGTTTCAGTGCTATGATGAGCTCTAAAACCTGACTGAAACTCTTCAAACAGCTCGTTACTGTTTAGATGTTCACAGACTTGATTAGCAACTATTTTCTCAAGGACTTTGGATAAGAAAGGAAGGTTAGATATAGGTCTGTAATTCACTAAGTCATCTTGATCAAGGGAAGGTTTCTTGAGTAAAGGTTTAATTACAGCTATTTTAAATTCCTGTGGTACGTATCCGTTTACTAAGGATAGATTCATCATATCCAAAATGGGGCCAGGAACCAAATGGAACACTTCTTTAAATAATTTGGTTGAGATTGGGTCCAAAATACAAGTTGAAGATTTAGATGAGGCTAATATTTTTGATAATTCTGAAAGCTCGACTGAATCAAAACAGCCTAAGCAATACTGAGGTTCTACAGTTCTTTCCGATACTGACTCATTTACTGAGGAAGAAGTAATCATGTTTGGGAGGGTGCCAATGATTTTATTTTTAATAAAATTTATTTTATTTATGAAGAATCTCATAAAATCATCACTGCTAAGAGCCGGGGGAATAGTTTGCTCAACAGAGCTATGACTCTGTGTAAGTTTGGCAACTGTACTAAAAAGAAACCTAGGATTGTTTTTATTCGCCTCTATTAATGATGAAAAATATGCTGTTCTAGCTTGTCGAAGGGTCTTTTTATACAGCAGTAGACTGTTATTCCAGGTTAAATAGGAATCCTCTAGATGTGTAAAGCGCCATTTTCTCTCCAACTTCCTAGTATTCTGCTTTAAAGTACGCAACTCTGCGTTAAACCAAGGAGTCAGCCTCCTATGGCTAGCCACTTTCTTTTTTAATGGGGCTACACTATCTAATGCCAAACGCAATGAGGACGTAACGCTGTGAACCAGACCATCAATTTCTGATGGGTTAGATATAGAATTGCTGCCATCCACTGTGTTACTCTGAGACACTGAGGAAAGTAAGAATGGTACAGATTCTTTAAAAATTGTTACAGCATTGTCTGATAAAGTTCTACTATAATGAAATTTTCTTTCAGATTTAAGATGGTCAGTTAAAGTAAATTCAAAAGTTATCAAGAAGTGGTCAGACAGGACCGGGTTATGTGGGTGGACTGTTATTTCCTCACACTCAATACCGTATGTCAGTACAAGGTCCAAAGTGTGTTTACCTGAGTGGGTCGATCCCTGTACTTTTTGAGTAAAGCCAATTGAGTCTAAAATAGCATTAAAGGCTGCATTTAGGCTATCACTTTCAGTAACCACATGAATATTGAAGTCCCCCACTATAATAACCCTATCAGTATTTAATACTATATCAGATAAAAAATGTGAGATCTGATCCAAGAATTGAGAGTAAGGGCCTGGTGGACGATACAAAACCACAAACAAAAATGGTCTTAATGTTTTGCAACTTGGATGAGGAAAATTAAGGGTTAGATGCTCAAAAGAACTGTAGCTATCAATTGGTCTGGGACTAATTAGTAAATCAGAACGGAAAATGGCTGCAACTCCTCCTCCTCGCCCAGTATTTCTAGGAATGTGAAAATTTAAATGACTGGAAGGAGTTGACTCATTTATACTGACATAATCCTCCTGCTGCAACCAGGTTTCTGTGAGACAAAGGAAATCAATGGGATTATCACAAATCAAGTCATTTACTAACAAAGTCTTTGAGGAGAGAGATCTTATGTTTAATAAACCACATTTAATAGATTTATTTTCAGTCAAAGTTGTATTTATTTTTATGAGATTTCCATAATTTGCTTTTGTTGGCTTAACTTTTAATCCATTTAATTTTGGCCGTGGGCAAGACACTGTTTCTATAGGGTAATGGGTGGGTAACAGTACAGAAGCAGCAGAGAGGTGGGTTAAACTACGACTCTGCTTCCTGGTCTGGACCCTGGGTTGTCAGTGTTTGATAACAGTGTTAAACAGTGTTAACTTGCAAAGGATTTAAAAGTGCCAGTGTTATTTATAGTCTTTCATTATTCTACAGGCCTGTCATCTCCCAGCAATAACAGGTGTTCAAAGGTGATTTGCAGGCTTATCCCCTGAACAAAATAATTTTACAAAATCTTTGAATGATATCACAACTGAAGGATGAATCCCCATATTCTGACAATTTTGTCAGACTGGATTCAGACTGTATTCAAATAAACGTTGAACAATAATATAAATGATATCGTTGACATCTCCTAACACAGTTTTCCACAATAAATGTTAAGTCACATTACTTGTGAACTTGCGATCTAACAAGTTAAATCTATGAATTATGTGCAAACACAGAATTAAATTTTATTAGCAGATAACGTCACTATAATTTTTATGTAAAAAATGATAAAAATCACCAAAATTGTTGTTTATTCATTTCTGGTCTATATGTGATGAATCTCGGATAAAGCCCAAAAAAATTGTTTGTTTTTTGGAATATACAACACAAATCTAAATGTATATCTTGAGATTGTATAGTGGACTAACACACAGTAGTGGAAAGCTGTCAGGGGGAAGTGAAAGTCCACATGTGTATAATTTAATCTCAGTATGTGTGAAGGCCTCCGAGGTTTGTTAAAAAACCTCAAAATGAAAAGGCTATAGCAAAACTACAAACCTATTGAGACAAGGAGCTCCACCCAAGCTGAACTGGTAACCCCAGAGGAGGTGCAGAGATCCACAGATTCTGGAGGACAATGTTGTCAGGACAACTATTTTTTGCCACAAGCCATGTGAAGGTCCTAGTAAACATATGCAAGAAAATCCTCAGATGACCAAAATTTAACTTTATGTCCTGCATAAAAATCTCTACATGGAGAGGAAGAGTAAAACTGTACATCACCCCAACACACCATCCTCACCTTGACAATTGGGAGTGAATGTGGCTCAGTGGATAGAGTATTCGCCATGCAATAGAAAGATTGTAGGTTAGATTCCAGCTTCCTCCTGTCACATGTTGATGTGGACAAAACCTGATGTATCAGTGTATAAATGTGTGAGTGACTTTGCACAGAAGTACTTAACAAGGAGAGGGAATCTGGACAGAGTAGATGGGAAATTAGATGGAGCTAAACGCAGTGCAATAATGAAAGAAAACCTGTAAAAGGTGGCCACATATTTGAAACTGGAGCAGATGTTCACCTTCCAGCAAAACAACTACCCTAAACATAAAGCTTATAATACAATTGTTTAGATCAAGGCAAGTTCATATGATACAATGGTCCACTGAAAGGCTATCAACATTTTTGCAAAGCCCTGCACTTATCAAATACTTTTCGTACTGTGCCACGTAATTGCTAACAACAATTATCATCTGTTTGATTGTATCATAAGAAAAGCTTCCATATTAGAAATGTGACATTTTGAAATATTTATTTAGTGATGTTGCCATTTCCATTTTACTTTCTTCTCCATAAAATCCCACAAATTTTCAGAGTAATAACCACTAATGAAACAAACAGCTATTCCACGTTGAACTCAATCAACCTTTTTCCTCTATTGCCAGTAATAGTGCTGCACACTGACTGCATTAGGCAGGCTCCCTTGCACGTCAGAAGTCAACCATCTGCTCTGGCTCCAGTAACATAGAAGAACCCAGCAGAGAATTTCACCCTAAGGAGGCCTTATATGGATGAATGAAGTACAGACAAGATGGTTCGAAGCTCAGCATTGGCCAAATAAACTTTGTGCTCAGTCACCTCGGAGACAGTTCTTTTCTTTATATATAAGGGATGATATATTGCTGTCTTTTTAGCTCTGACCAGAGTGTAACCTGAAGTTGACCTGATTATGATTTGGCTCTCTAGAGTGTGCGGCATCATAAGCAATCTGCATTGAGTGTGATATGCTGCAGACATTTCTGCTGCAAATCTACTGCCAAAACAATTAGGGAATTTGTTGTGTTCTGTTTATGGAAATTTTCTGAAACAATCAGAAAAAAATCTATCACACACACACCAGAAATTCCACCTACACTTGCAACGCACGAATCACACTCACTCTTCTGCTTTATCTCTATGATTTAAACACACCCACACCATTTCACCCACACAAATACACAGCTGAGAAAACATAAACTCAAAGCCTGACTGAGTGTGAAGTTAGAGTTAAAAAGAAATATTACAGTTTAAAAATGGAGACAGAGCAATCAGTGAAAATACAGGGAGAGAATTTAATTACACTCTGCAAAGGAAACGCCATATGCACAACCTTTCTCTATTCAGAATGCATTATGCTGTCACTAACCATATAAAGATTAAAAGAAACAACCAAAAAAATCCAATTTGACAATTGACCAGAAATAAATTGAATATCAATGATTTTTTCTCTCTAAATTATTTAAGAAGTTGGTTTATAGTTTCTGTTCAATCAGTAATAATATTAAAACAAAGACAATAAACAGAATATTAAACAAATTCATAAATTGTGGATGCGTTTTTCTTTATGAAGACTTAATTATTGCAGCTTTCATCAAAAACTACTTACAAAATTATCTTTAACTTCATCTGTCTGCGCAGCCGAATACTTGCACCTTTATTGACACCATAAGCTTGGCTATTCCTACAGAAGTTGTCTGTATCTGAAGGTGCAGTGTTAAGTGAACAAAAGATATGAAAATGAAGGGGGAAAAATCCAACAAAGTGAAGAGTCCCCAAGGAGCATCAGTTAGAAGACTGCAGCTCTCAGGAACTAAAATAGAGACAGGCAGTAACCATAATTAGGCATTTTAAGTGCTTTACATAATACAGTCAGTCATAATGAAGGCCCTGTGGGATCCAGAGACTGGGTGGCTATTGTCAGTTGGCCACAGTGGCAGCATTCATAAGGAGGGGAGCTGGATAAAGAGTTCAAAGGAGAGGTAGAAAGTAATAATGCAAAAAACTGTTAGACACCATAAAAAAGTGATGATGAAAAGGAGTTAAGATATCTCAAAACATTTTACAACCTAGTCAAGAAATGATCAAATATTAGCATTTTTCAAGTGATGGATCTGATGGTTTATGAAAGGTTCAGGCAAAAAGCAACCAAGAAAACATAGCAGTAACATGCAAAACAAAGCAATAAACTCATAAATAAACTCTGTCTTTCTTGGATGAAAGAACCACTTGATGTTGACAGTGATTTGATGCAAGCTGTTAATAAGTGTGTGCTTTATGAATAGTGACATAATCAGATTACCTGCAGGAAGGCTGGCTTTATCTACCTCTGATTTTAAATGTCTTCCCCGAAGCAAATTCAACACATGAAAGAAAAAAATTTGTCCACCCCCCATGTATAAGCCAAGCTTTTCCGAGCATTCATTCCCTCCTTTGAGCAAGGAGGCTACATGTAGGCATAATTTGGAGACAAGTCAATGCTAGATCAACGCAGACAAGTCAAGACATTTATATGTGGACCATTTAAAGTTAAGTTTGCTTTAAAGCTGCAGTCCGCAGTATTTGAGGGAGAGAGATTTTTTGAATCCGATGTACCAAGGCCCCTCCCAAAAGACTCCAAAAATTCCTAAGACATAATGTTTACAAACTTCTTTGATCCAACAATTCAATTCAATACAGTTTATTTATATGATATAGCGCCAATTCACAATAGATTTCATCTCAACGCACTTTTCAAGATGAGTCATTTCAAAACCATCATACAAACATTCCAATCAGTTTAAATGTTTTTTATTTATTTAAGGAATCCCAGAAGATTGCATCGAGTCATTGACATGAGGTTGTGGCCCATTTATGCAGACTCCAACCACATCAATCCCTCAGCAATCCCTCACACTGAGCAAGCATATAGGGACAGTGGAGAGGAAAGACTCCCTTTTAACAGGAAGAAACCTCTAGCAGAACCTGGCTCAGTACGAGAGGCCATCTGCCACGACAGTCTGGGGGTTCAAGAGGACAGAGCAGAAACACAGGAAGAATAAAAAGAACTGATGTAAGAGTACTTTCTATATTAAAGAAAGAAAAAGTTGATAATAGAACACGGAGGATGTTCAGTTACTGGGTGCATCATCTCAGTTGATGCTCCCCGTCCAACAGGGCATTGTAGCTAAGCAAGATACCAGGCCGGGTGTACCTTCTATGGAGAGAAAAACACTGAGAAAAATTAAAGTTAACAATAGAAATAATCCCAAAAATAATACAAAATTGGAGAGACCGTTCAGGCTGGGGACTGAAGAAGGAGCCCTGACATCATTCTCCTGCGCCGTGTGGAATTGCAAATCCATTTGAATAATTTTACACCTTTTGCGGGTGCAGGAATGGAAACGAAAACGCAATATAATTTTCTTTATCGTTTTAATTAGGTCACGGAACGAGCTACTTTGAATTGCAAAATGAAAAAGCAGTTTTGATTAAAATAATTTATTTTTTATTTTATTTATGAGTCAAAAGGGGCATTTGTATTCTGAAAATGCATTTCAAATTGAATTTTGTAACTATTTTGCTGGGGTCCAATTTGAAAATTAAATCTTAAATGTCCTTTTTTATTTAATTTTAATTAAGTTACAGAATGAGCCATGTTGAATTGTAAAATGAAAAAGCAGTTTGGATGATTTCTTTTTAATTTTATTTATTACTCAAAAAGGGCATTTGTATTCAGAAAATGAAAAGGCATTTCTGCTAATGCATTTTATATTTCAACTTTGACATTTTAAATTGAATTTTGTAACTGTTTTGCTGGCGTGCAATTTGAAAATTAAATCTCTAATGTCCTTTTCTATTTAATTTTATTTAAGTTACAGAATAAGCAATGTTGAATTGTAAAATGAAAAAGCAGTTTGGATTTTTTTCTTTTTAATTTTATTTATGAGTCACAAATAGCTGCTAGGTTTTGAAAATGAAAAAAAATTCTGCTAATCCATTTTAATTTGATTTATTTTACATATATGCTTCCATACTCTAACTATAAGCTTTAGCAAAAAGAAAAGTTTTAAGCCTGGCCGTAAAAGTAGTGTCTGCCTCATGGAGTAAAACTGGGAGCTGGTTCCACAAGAGAGGAGTCTGATAACTAAAAGATCTGCCTCCCATTCTACTTAGAAATCCTAGGAAATAAAAGTAAACCTGCAGTCTGAGAGAGAAGTGCTCTGTTAGGAACATATGGAACAATCAGATCTCTGATGCATGATGGAGCTTGATTATTAAGGGCTTCATATGTAAGAAGGTGGATCTTAAATTTTATTTCGGATTTAACAGTGGCTTTCATAGTGGCTTATACAGTTTAACAATGAAGGGAAGCTAAAAGAGGGGAAATGTGATCTCTCTTTTTAATATTCATCAGAACTCTTGCTACAGTATTTTGGATGAACTGAAGACTTGCATTTTGTTGACTTCTTGATAGTAAATAATTACAGTAGTCCAGCCTTGAAGTAACAAATGCATGGACTAGATTCTCAGCATCACTCTTGGACAGGATGTTTCTAATTTTATCAATATTCTGGAGGTGAAAGAAGGAAATCCTACAAACCTGTTTATTATGGGATTTGAACATCATGTCTTGCTCAAAAATAACGCTGAGGATCTTTACGTTATTACTGAAAATCAATTTAATACCATCCAGATTAAGTGATTGACTAAGCAGTTTCTTTTTTAGAGCTTCTGGTCCAAAGACAGCAACTTCTGTCTTATCAGAATTTCAAAGCAGAAGGTTTAGAGCCATCCATGTTTTTATGTCTTTCAAACATGCCTTTAATCTACCTAACTGATTGGATTCATCAGGTTTTATTTAAATATAGCTGTGTAGCATATGCATTGCTGTGAAAATGTATCCCATGCTGTCTAATGATTTTACCTACTGGAAGCATATATATAGTAAAAATAATTGGTCCAAGCACAGAACCCTAAAAAGGCTCTATTTCTAAGTTTATATAAACCCCCTAAACTTAACTCTAACTTCTTTAATGATTTCAGCGACCGTCTTTCTGTAATATGTATCGATTATGACCAATTAATCATTGTGGGGGACTTCAACATCAATACTGACAACCCCCAGGATAGAATAGCAAAAACATTAAATGACACTCTTCACAACTTCGGCCTGACCCAGCATGTCAAACAACCAACACACAATAGAGGACACACTCTGGAATTAATTATCTGCAAAGGTTTAACTATATCTGAAATCTCGGTAATTGATATTGCGCTATCTGACCATTTCTGTGTTTTCTTTGAAAGTACCATCTCTGCTAAAATATCTACCCACAGTGAGATAACTGTAAAAAAGCGTTTTTTCTGGAACAGTTCAGTTGAAACCTTTAAACGCATTTACCCTTCCAGCATATCCCCCCCATCTCCCAACTCCAACTCAGTAAACAAGCTGGTAGATAATTTCCTCATGGAAATTTCAGACATCATTGATTCCATTGCTCCAACTAAACTGAAAGTAGTCTCAGGTAGAAAGAAGTCTTCGTGGACAAGCGATCCCCACCTGTTTCGAATGTTATCATCCCATTAAATGGCCGTTATTAGCGGTCATCACTCCCATACAATAGCTTCAGAATGTTCCTCCTCTACCTCCTGCTCAGTAGGTTGTTATCTTGTGACTTTAGGTTTAAGAACTAGTCCTGAGTTTTTAGGATGAGGGTTGGGGGTGGGGTAAGGTTATAAGTAAATATCCATCGTTACCTAAATTGTAAACACAGGTCTTAAATAAAGTTAACAAAAACGAAACTTACGCTTTTAGACATGGGCGATGCTGAAAATGTTTTTAATGCATATTATTACAGATAAGAATGGTTGATGCGTACCTTCTAGCCTGCTAGGAGGTAGAGGAGGCCCATTCTGAAGCTATTTTATGGGAGTGATGATCGCTAATAACAGCCATTTAAAGGTTGATAACATTCGAATCGGGTACGATCCACTGGTACGTAGTGAAAAAAGGGAGTGTCGACGAGCCGAAAAAAAATGGCGGAAAACTCGACTCCAGGTTCACTGTGAGATCTATAAAGAGAGACTGAACAGATCACTGAAAATATTCTACCAATTAGACGGTCGGTCTGTACCACAGCACTGAACCCACTACCAATGTTATTCCCAAATAACACCAATGTAGAAAAAATGTCGGAATTCTATGAATTAAAGGATCATGGGGCAGGATTTGTAAAAAAAGTAAACATCCATGTCCAGTTTTTTAATGCTGTTGGGTGATGAAGCGTTATAAACCAAAAAGAATGAGCCCACCCACGTATCGTTCCATTTTCTTAAACTGGCTGTGTGCTGCAAAATGTGCTGCAGTTCGGGGCCCGAATTTCCCGCACTGTCCTACGGGTGTGACGTCAATTGACACTGCTTGCGCATTCTCAACTGATTTAAAAGAGGAAGAAAAATGGTCGCAGACCTCCATTGATTCAATTGTAAGAATGGATTCTTCTGCAACTGGGAAACGACCAAGGACGACTCACAGCCCACTAAAAAAATTTTTTTTGTGAAGCGTTTGTGCGCGCTCCCGTGCGGCTGGCTGCAGTTACTTGCAGCGCTGGGCGTGTTGCTCGTGAGCTTCGTTTCCTCATTCTGCCCCATGCTCCTTTAAACCAAAAAATCCTAGAAGAAATCATTAAAAAATTAAGCTCCTCCTCTTGCTGTCTTGATATCCTACCCACAGCTTTCCTTAAGAAAGTTTTCCCTGTCATTGGGTCTGATCTGATTAAAATAGTTAACTCATCCCTCCTGCCAGGTGTATTCCCGCAGGCTTTAAAAACAGCAGTTATTAAACCACTGCTAAAGAAGAACAACCTGGAAAACACAAAACACAGCCCAATTTGTAATCTTCCATTCATCAGTAAAATTACTGAAAAAGCTGTGTTTCAGCAGTTAAATAGCTTCATAACAATGACCAACCGCTCTGATGTTTTTCAGTCGGGTTTCAGTGCTCACCACAGGACCGAGACTGCCCTCGTCAAAGTTTTCAAAGACATCCGCATAAATACAGACTGGTAGAACCACAGTGCTGGTTCTGTTGGCCTCAGTGCAGCATTTGACATTGTTGATCGTGATATATTATTAGAACGACTGGAGAGCTGGGTCGGACTCTCTGGTACACTACTTGGCTGGTTCGAGTCTTACCTAAAGAACAGGAACTTCTTTGTTTCAGTAGGAAACTTTTCATCAGAACGAACAGAAATCACATGTGGGGTGCCCCGGGGCTCAATTTTAGGGCCCCCTCTTATTTAATATCTACATGCTCCCACTAGCACAGATTATAACAACCAATAAGATTAGCTACCATAACTATGCAGATGATACTCAGCTCTACATTATGATGTCACCAGGTGACTTTGAACCCATCCAAACCCTAAGTAAATGCATCGAGCAAATCAATGGATGGATGTGCCATAACTTTCTCCAGCTGATCAGATACAAAACAGAAGTAATTACTTTTGGACCTAAAGAGGAACGATCAATAGTCAGCACACAGCTTCAGTTAATACAGCTAGAAAATACTGATCAGGCCCGAAATGTATGTGTAGTAATAGATTTAGACCTGAACCTCCAGGGTCACATAAAGGCAATAACAAGGTCAACCTTCTATCACCTGAATAACATTTCTAGGATTATAGTACTTATGACACAACGGGACCTTGAAAAACTAATCCATGCGTTTATCTTAAGTCAGATTGATTACTGCAACAGCATTCTCACAGGTCTGCCTAAAAAGTCAATTAGACAGCTGGAGTTGTTCCAGAAGGCTGCTGCTCGCGTCCTAACTAGAACAAGGAAAGTATAACACATCTCCCCAGTTCAAAAGCCTTTACACTGGCTCCCTGTAGCTCAGAGAAAAGACTTCAAAATACTTTTATAGATTATAAATCATTGAATGGTTTACCACCAAAGTATGTTGTACTGGCTCCCTGTAGCTCAGAGACAGTGGCGTCGCCTGGGCATTCCTGGCTCTAGCCCCAAACATTTCTCCTTTTTTTCACCCCAGAAGGAATAAGTTTACATTAACCGAGGCGCCCTATGACATTAATGAAGAAGGTAGTTTTGTAATTTCCTGGCTTCGGTGAATGCAACAGAGGCACAACGGTATGACCGATCAGAGAGGAGTTATACAGGGAATCTTCCGTGTCTTATTGGCTGACACCCTGGTGTCAGCCAATAAGACACAAATAAGAGGAACAATTCTTTAGTAGCGACGGCTGGCAGTGGGCGGCAAAACTCTGGGCCAACACATAAAACAGGTAAACAAACAATTTGTATACTTTATGTCTTCAAATTATATGAACATTAGGCAGATTCACAGCAGTGTTTTTACACACGTTTTAAACACGTCAGTCGGACAAAATCTTCGGACATTTTGGACTGATGTGCATTGGTCTGCGTATCCCTTTTGATCTGTGTCTCACTATGGTTCTTCATCGCCCAAGAGTGCTCACTGCAAGCTTTCTCCCGGCCCATAACTGGCCGCTTGCTTTTAGCAACACCAGAACTTTCTGCACAAAGCTCCAAAACAAAGACTTATCTAAGAGTTTGAATTAATAACGGTGTTTAACCCTAAAGTGAGTCTAATTCCGCACGTCTTATTCAAGATGATTATAGGTAATAATACTTGAATAATATGTTTATATAATGTTTATATAAGCCTAAAATACTTAATTAAGACTGGTAAGCAGGGGTGTATCTAGGAAGTTTTTAAAGGGGGCTAAATAGGGGCCAGTGATGATCCTTGGGGTGTCAAACTAAAATAAAAGCGAGGCTGTAATACAAAGGGGGCGGGGCCTAGACTGAGTGACAGATATCAGAATCATAACATTTGATTGATGTAAATATAGATACTTAAATCCATAAATAATTCTAACTAATTATATGTTTCTCTGTCTTATCATTCATTAGACTAGTATCTACACAAGAAGTGATAATGTAGGCATCTTCATAAAAAAAGAATAGAAGGAGCTGCTTCAGAAAGCAGGGCAGGATTAAAATAACTGACTAATCAATGACTGATTTAAGATTTTGACCGGTGATTGTCCGGGAGGAAACAAATCAGAGTATACTACTAGAATAAACTACACTATAGCACTGATTAAATCAACAGTTTTACTTTTGTTCTGAGTGCAAAGACTGCTGACTTGACTGGGACTGAGCTGCCTTGGCGGAGGGCTGCGCTCTCCGAGGGCTTTTCTAGTTAAAACTACATAATTGAGCCAATTTTCCAAAAAAAAAATGACACTTGAATGCTAATCATGTTGCAAAGGTCAGTTCCTTTTATGATTACCTTTTAATAACATCTATTAAGATCAAAGAAATCTGATGGTATACTTGGTTTACATATGACCTAGAAAGGACAGAGAATGATGAAAAGAGCAGCAGAGATCTAGCATGCAACCTGACAAAGAACTAACTCTGTGCTTGTCAGGAAAATTGAAAAATTAAAATAATGGTTACCTTTTGACAAATTTTGTCATCCTGTTTTACCACATATTAATACAGATTTTAGAGATCTTCTTTACATTGTCACATTTAATTTTGGAAATAGATACATTTTGAAGTACATATCACTGTATTTGGCTTTAAACAAGGTGCCACAATGCTCAAGAAAGCTTTAATAAAAAGCCTTTTTAACTGCGTAGGTTTCCCCAGATTCCTCTAAGAGGGTGTGGGCTCAGCCCCCAATGATTCCAGGTCCAGGAAACGCCCCTGCTCAGAGAACAGACTTCAAAATACTTTTACTAGTTTATAAATCATTGAATGGCTTAGCACCCAAGTATCTTGAAGATCTACTGTTACTATACCAAACCCCAGACCACTCAGGTCCTCTAATTCCAGTCTACTCAACATCACTAGAATTAGAACCAAACATGGAGAAACAGCTTTCAGCTTCTATGCTCCTCTAATCTGGAACAAACTTCCAGACTACTGCAAAGTAGTCTGGAACTGCTGAAACACTGAGTTCTTTTAAATCACTACTAAAAACGTATCTGCTTAGAGCTGCCTTTGAGTAATGCTTTGACGTATCATATGTTTGGTCTATGCTTTTTGCTTTTTGCTTTTACTTTATATGCTTTGTAATCTTTTGATGTATCTGTGAATGCTTTTGTCTGTGATTTACTGCTATTGTTATTTTACACCTTAATCATGTAAAGAACCTTGAATTACCTTGTTGTTAAAAGTGTGCCATACAAATAAAATTGCTTTGCCTTGCCTTGCCTTGCTTAAAGAATAACACTGTTAGTAATGCCGTTATATTTAAATGCTGTTACTCCCAATACTGGTCAAAAGCAGCACTGAGATCTAACAAGAAAATAACAGTTACAAGTACATTATCTGAGGCCATGAGAATATCATTATTAGCCTTCACCAGTGCTGTTTCAGTGCTATGATGAGTTCTAAAACCTGACTGAAACTCTGCAAACAGGTCGTTACTGTTTAGATGCTCACATACTTGATTATCAACTATTTTCTCAAGGATTTTGGATAAGAAAGGAAGGTTAGATATAGGTCTGTAATTAATTAAAAGTCATCTTGATCGAGGGAAGGTTTCTTAAGTAAAGGTTTAATTACTGCAACCTTAAATTCCTGTGGTACGTATCCATTTACTAAGGATAAATTCATCATATCTAAAATGGGGTTAGTAACCAAAGGGAACACTTACTAAAATTATTTGGTTGGGATTGGGTCCAACATACAAGTTGAAGGTTTAGATGAGGCTAATATTTTTATTAATTTCGAAAAGTCAACTGAATCAAAATATCCAAACACAGATTAGGTTCTACAGTTCTCTCTGATGCTGCCTCACTTACTGAGAGAAAAGTATTCCTGTTTGGGAGGATGCCAATGATTTTATTTTTAATAGAATTAATTTTATTTATGAAGAATCCCATAAAGTCATCACTTCTAAGAGCTGGGGGAATAGTTGCTTAACACAGCTATGACTCTGTGTACTAAAAAGAAACCTAGGATTATTCTTATTCTCCTCTATTAACCTGCTGTTCTAGCTTGTTGAAGGGTCTTTTTATACAGCAGCAGACTGTTAATCCATGTGAAGTAGGAATCCTCTAGGTGTGTAGAGTGCCACTTTTTCTCTCCAATTTCCTAATATTCTGCTTTAAAGTACGCAGCTCTGCATTAAACCAGGGAGTCAACCTCCTATGGCTAATTACTTTCTGTTTTAAGGGTGCTACACTATCTAAGGCCAAATGCAATGAGTTTTTAGCCAATGGGGTGGGCAAAAACAGAAACTCTACATCAGATATAAAGTCTTTTTTAAAGTGTGATGTATGGAGCTGCTTTGATTGAGGTGTCAGGATTTATGGCGAGACCTGCTGACATCAATTACTCTCTAAACACTAATGCAGCTAAAAAACTCCCCTTTGATAGATCTGGTTATTAATGCAAGTACACAGGTATGCAGCCACTCACGGCTCGCTGGAAAGGTTAGCTTTATCATGGTGACATTTTCTTGGTATTATGCACCCACATTCTCTTACTGTTGCCAAGGGATAGGCCACGGGAGTACAAAAGTATTCCCTAAAACGGTATGTCAACCTCCAAAATATTAAAGAGCACGTACATATGTTGCATTCCTACTTTCAGTCTCAGGATTTGTAATGACAAGATCCAATCCATAAACCATCTTCTCTATTTTTAAATGTTTTTAATTCTATTTTTTGGAGTATAGAAATGCATAATAATTTTACCATCACATTATCAAGCAAATACAACTTCTAAAGAAAATAAGTTGTACTGAAAGAATTTGACTGTCAAGTAATAAAATAGGAACAAATGTGCAAACTAAGATAAGGATGAAATAATAATGTTTGTAATATATAAATATCCTGTTTGAAATTATATCATCCTAGTTTCTGCCCCATATCACAGTGCTTTAATGTACTTCCTTGTAACATTATTTTTCTAAACAACATGTTTAATATCTGCTACCATGTGCCTGCCTGTTTGGTGTCTTGTCATTTACAAAAAGACAGAAGCAATACAACAATTTTGGGAAATGTAAATAAGAAGCTCAAAAGAAACAATGTTCACACAGCAGGCCTAGAAAACACTGACATTACCTTTAAAAAAGTACATAAAACTGTATTTAAAAAATCTGCTCATTCTGCCTCAGATTACACGTTAGCAGCAAAAAAGAAAAGTGCCTTTAAAGTCCCATTTGTATTTAGAAACAGTTTCCACGGAAACCAGGTGCAAAGATGCTGTGACACCTCACTTTTGAGCAATCTTAATGGATCCATGTTTGAGCACATGTGGTGAGCTGTGCTAGCTAAAGAAGAGCATTTTGAGTTTTCTGTTTCCTGCTGCCTCTAGCACTTTGGGGTTGATGTTTTAATGGAGTGTCGGAGGTGCAGTTTCCTTGGCAATTCTGCATGATAATCCAGACTCTCAGGAGCTTCTTTCATGTTGACTGCTAATGCAAGCTGCAAGGAAGCAACTGAATTCCAAACTCTACCCAACATTTACTTGAATTGATATTTTAGTGCACTCCTTAGAAGTCCTTAGGATAACTGCATCTGCACCTGTTTTTTTTTTTGTTTTTTTGTCCTTCAGATTCTGAAACTAGATGCAAGTTTAGGTCTGCTCCTAAAACTGTTCAACCAGGGGAATTTTATGTCTTTGCACTTTGGCAGTTTGTTCATATTTCTATGAAATGGTAATATGTATTTAGAAAAAAAGTCCAGATATATTTAACTATATTCATGTACAATACAGGCAGAGCAAATAGGGTTGCATAAAAAAAAAGATTAATTGGAAAAATAATACGTGTTGAAAGTTGGCAGTAAACTGTTGCATAGCTGGCTTACCATAAAACAAGCCAGAGATCCCACAAAGGCTAGAATTTATCCTGATGTCTTCCTGATATTTGTAGAAATCATTTTCTAAATAAATAGTCTAAAAAGTTTAAGACCATGTTGTGATTGTTTTTTGTTTGGGAAAAAACAAAACAGAATACCAACCTTATGATAGTAACATTTTCCAACTAATGGGGCTTTAAGTGCAGTTTATAATCAATAGATTTTACTGTAAATAAATTCGCTTTTTAAAAGAAGATGTTTGTATTGGACCACTCTGATGAGATGCAGCGGTGAATCAGGAATGATAAAGAGGAAGGAAATTTTGGTCAGTAAGTGCACAGCCAGCACTGAGCAATATAGTGTTTCTCTTCTCTGATATAATCACAAATTGCAACAGTTAATCTGTATAGACCATGTGAAATAATCCTATAACCTGAAACATTTTCAACTTACATTTTTTAATTAGTTAATTAAAGGAATGCATCATTCCACTGACGTTTATAGTCTACAGCCGTACTCATGTCGCTATTCTGACATCATTCCTAACGTCAGATGTATCTGTTCTCTTATCTGACATTTAATAAGTCCATGAATGAAATCTACATATTCCTCTCCCCAACAACAGTTTCTAGCTCACTCTTTTGAGATCCTAAGGCAATCTCAGAGCAAAAGAGAAATATAGGCCTCCTCCCAGTGGGACATGCCCAGAAGGAGCTGACTCTCATTTTGATTCTTTGTATTCGGCTGCTAACTGCTGCAGCTTATACTAAAGGTCATAACTTGCAATGCCAATAGAACCACATCATCTGCGAAATGAAAAGATGAGGTTCTCAGGTTCCCAAACCAGACACTATCCTCTCCTTGACTATGCCTTGAGATCCTGTCGATAAACTGAAAAAAAAGCACATTGAGAACAAACTTGCCTTTGTGCAAAGAATGATGAGACAGCTCTTGTATTACTTATACAAAGCTGGATAGTTCTTAAAAGCATCCCTAGCACCATATACTACAACAGCACTTCTAGAAAACACAGGCAGAGTGGACAACCTACATCCTATGATCTCCATAGCATCTTGGCAATGATAAAAAATGTAAAAAAAAAAAAGTACTCTTTTTCTACGAAATCTTGTTTTCAATTTGTGCTTGTGGTTTACAAGAGAATCTCTACAACATTAGACAAGTTGCTCTCATCTGCCCGAATTGAAGCCCATGCATGCATCTGTATGTATTTAGTGCAATCTACCTCGAGAAAACAGTACAGAAATAAAGCAATTAAATGGAGCAGATTTCACTGCTATTTGAGTTCCCTCCTGTATCAAGTCGTGTTATGGGTTGTCTTTAATGTTTGATATGATATCCTGACACCCTAGCAGAACCTACACATGTACAGTAAGATCTCTTTTTTTCTATCTAGTAGCAGACTATACAATACAGATTCAAAGAAATGATAACTGTAACTAAAACAATTGCAGCTGTGTCATGGAATGGACAAAGAAATGGGAAAACACCATGGCCCTGAAATATGTCACATTGCACCAAGCATGTAATGTATGCAGTTTGAGGGAGTGGAAGGGAAGAGTAAAATGATCATCGGGAGAGGTTAAGCTGGTGTGGAGTTGTTGCAGGTGCAAATCAAACCCTATAATAAAGATTAGGGTGGCAAGATGAATTATAAGGTACCAATAGTAGGAACGAGCAGTATCTCCACTGTAAAAAAAGTGACTGTAGAATTTACAGTAAATTACTGGCAGCAGGGTTGCCAGCCAGTTACTGTAATTTTTACAGTAACCCCGCTGTAATTTAATTACAGTTTTACTGTAATTTTCTTACAATTTTGCCGTAATTTTCTTACGGTTTTACCGTAATTTTCTTAGTTTTACTGTAATTGTTTTTACAGTTTTGCTGTGCTTTTATTAGAATTACTGTAATTTAATTACAGTTGTACTGTAATCTTTTTTGTTTTACTGTAATTTTCTTACTTTCACTAATTTTCTTTAGCTTTGCTGTACAATTTGGCTGTAATTTTATTACAATCTTACTGAAAATGTATTACCATTCTACTGTAATTCGGTTCAACTTCAGACAGATTAAGGTGTATACATGTATTTCAAAAGTCCAAATTCAGTCGGACTAAGGCAAACTATTTTTTTACAGCATGTAAACCCACTGAGTGAGGGAAAGTCAGAGAAAGAGTGATTTTACTGTATCTGTCCTCCTTTCCATGTCTTTCTAACAAACAGACACAGTGAGGGAAAGAGTCTAAATAGTTGTTGATTGTGGTCTACTGAAGCCCCCCCGCTGGATGGATACTGCATTTTTGGATCAGATGCTTCTAAATTACCAAATATGTTTAGCAAAGGCATTATTTAATTATTTTTACCTTTGAATGAACTCCAATGTGCATGTCGCCTCATTTGGATACTCCAGGTTAAAGACGTAGAAGGATGCAAAAAGTGCTGCGAGTCCAGACTGGAAGGTAAGTTGCGTGCCCTCGCAAACAATTTCACCCTCAATGCTAATCATCCATTGACTAACAGTGGAGCTGTCTCCTGGAAAAAAATAAAATAAAATAAATAAATATTCACAGATAAGTTTTCATTAGGGATGTACAATATATCGGTATCCTCATCATCAATAGTCACTTTAACCATATTCATCAAGTCAAGGAGCAAACTCCGCTGGGCAAAATTGAAGCCAATGAAGAAGTGACAAAATCTGCAGTTCACCCCCCCTCATCCACTAAGGGCTGGCTGCAGAAAGGATAAAGTTCCCATTGACTCCTATGGTAAAGATGCCAAGTTCACAGCAAAAATAATCATGGTTAAAGCCTGGTTCAAAAAAACATGTTAGGTTTAATAGTTCAAGTTTACCATCATGACAACTCTGAGGGGGTGAATGTTTTCATAACTGATCTGTTTAGATGTAATTCAAACTTGAAATTATTAATAATAAGCAGCATGTTCTTTTGTCGGATTGGCCGTCAGTGATAGAGCTGGTGATTAGCGATCAACAGTGGCCTTCGCAATGTTTATTAATCTTCGGATATTATTTGGTGCTCTGAACATCCCCAACCTCCGTTAGCTCTGGGTAGTTAGCTTGTAGCTAATCATGTTTCATACTTCTGTAAGCATTCTTTTACAGCATTTTTTCCACACCTGCCTAAAACGTTTGCACAGTAGTATTGTGTATATATATATATATATATATATATATATATATATATATATATATATATATATATATATATATATATATATATATATATATTATGTGTGTGTGTGTGTGTGTGTGTGTGTGTGTGTGTGTGTGTGTGTTTACACGTCCATATTACTGTCAGATAATATTGGTATTGGCCCAAATTTTTTATATCAGTGCATCACTTGTTTTCATGTTAATTCAATGTTCATGCTTTTTTTGTTTCCTCAGTTTCTTTGCTTGCTCTTTTCCTCTGTGTTCAGACTAATTTGACTATTCAGAATTCTACAGAAAGGAATTACATAAACCGTAAGATTGCAATATCACACTGTATCTCCCATCCTTCTGTCGATAGATGGAAGGATGGGATACAGTGAGACACAGAGAAGGGTACAGCGTACAGTATATATATTGTATTTACCAAGGACAATGAGTTGTGGACTTGGCAGCAAGTTGTGTGCTTCTTCCGGATAGGCATATTCCAAATTAACATGTAAAATCTACTGATACTGCTTTAATAATGCAAGACTGATATATTTGTTTTGCGGACCTTACAATCCAATAAAGTAGCAGCAACCAATTAATAAATGAAAAAAATCGTCACAAAAAAAAAAATCTATATTTTTAAATCGAGGAAACAGCTCTGTATCACTTCAACAATATTTTACAGAATGGATAGCCTAAACTCTTTGACACCAAATCATCGGAATGAGATGCGCATACTCTGACAACAGATTAAGTATAGGATGCGCGCACAGATAATACACTTTCTGATGAAATGCACGTATTAAGTGCGATAGCTTCTAATTGGTGAAGGTCGCGCATGGTCCTTACATTTGATTGCGTGTGAGCGCAGAGAGAGGATCTGTCCGGTCCGCAATCATAAAATACCAAAATACTAGTTTCCTGAAGATAAGATAATACGTAAGATGCACATTGTTTTTGGGACGAATTATTAAGGTATTTTAACTGAGCAAAGCAGAAATTAACACACAACCTTTAAGATAAGGCTCATTAAAAAAAAAATCACTTTAATCCCGCCCAAGACACAGCAAGCCAGATATAGGCTCAGAACATGCCAAATTAAAGCTGCCACCAGACAAAACAGAAAAAACGTAAGCATTTCCCCCCGATGGCTCTACCAATATTAATGTTAGCTAATAATATAATCATCGGCATGTTCTGGGTGAAAAACAAAGGTCTTAAGGAAATTAAAAAACACTTATGTTGCACATAATGCTAGCTTAGAAAAAAACGAAGTCAGCTTTAGAAAAAAAATGATGGAACCGCAGAGAATAGCTCAGTATAACCGTGTAAAATATACTTTTCTCAACGAACAGAAACAAAACAGCAATAAAATGTTTGATTAAAATGGTCCTTACCGGTGAAGTGAAAGTCCTTGTCGCTGCTGTAGCCCGCGAACATTCGCCGCCTTCCGGTAAATGTCCCACAATGCAACGGTACATTTAAAATTTACAGTACAGCTAAGCACGTGATCAGGAGGCCCAATTAAATTCCATATTCTTTTCAGACGCATTTCTGTTTACAGCAATGAGCTGTATTTTCAAAACCCAGCCACCTTACTGTAAAATTATGCTGTAGTTTTACAGTAATTTGTTACAGTGTGACAGATCTACTCTTTACCTGGCTTGGCCTCTCAATTGCTGAAAAAGCTGCATTCAATTCTCAGGGACAAAGGAGTTTTTCCACCCCTCACCCCCCAGCTCCTCAGTATACTGGAACACCATATTGACTGTTTGACAGGAAACAGGTTGAGCTCAGAAGGCGCTTGACCCTGAGAGCGCATTTTCATTATTTAGAGGTGTTTGTGCAGCAGTGTCAACTTTTCAGAGGAAAGAATAGGGGAGAAAGAGAATGTGTGTAGCTGTTTTATGGTCAGATATTTTTTTTCTTTGGGCTTCATGTGCATTAAATGTATAGCCATATGTTCTGCACTGGGCTGAGTTGAATTTACTACAAGTTCTTCAAATGCCAGATCTCTCCACTGATGTAACACTTCAGAAACAACCTCCTATTACTGCTTATTCTGATGGAATTCATTACACAAGTTTTCATTTTCCTGAAGACTTCCTTACCATTTATAGAGTTGCATTCAGTAAATAAGAATATGCATTCTGATGAGGCTTATTTGTAGATTCATAGTACCTTCTAAAAATAACCTTTAACCCTGTATTAAACATGCTTTATATATATATAGTTTTTTTGGTGGGGGTTCTTTACATTTGATCACATTACAGCCACAAACTTCGATGTGTTGTATTATTTTATGTGACAGACAAACATTTCGTAAATAAAGGAAAATAATATGTATATCTACATTTTTATAAATAAAAATCATGGTCTATGTGTTCATCCCCCTTTTATACCCTTGCACAAAATCCAATGCAACCAACTGTGTGCCTCATTAGTGAATATAATTCACTTGTGTGTCATTTTATCTCAGTAAAGGTACAGCCTTAAGGGCTGTTGGCACAGTGATAGACCAACTAGTCCTAGATACACCCATCTGCTTGTCTGGGTACCGGAAGGCTCTAGCATGATCTGTGTATTGATGTATGAATGTGCGTGCTGTTTTCACTGCGACTGGGTAAATGTGGCTGAGTGTCTTTTCACTGTCACTCCTTTTCAGTCTAAAACCCACTATTATTAAAGATCACTAGGGCCACAAAATATTTTTAAAAGTACAGCTCTTTTGTGAAGCTCTCAGAAGAGAGGGAAACAGTTTTGGAGAGGTTTAAAGCAGGTTTAGGTAATGAGATGTGGAAACTATAAGTTTTGCACCCCACAAATCTGGCCTTTATCGGAGGGTGGCAAGAATATGTTCTGATTAGGTTAGAACAAAACAGAAGTTTTTGAATCGCATTCAAAATGCTGTGTCCAAAAACTAATGCCGCACATCACCTATAAAGCTTTTATCATATAGTGAAACCCAGCAGTGGCAGAATCATGCTGTGAGTATACTGTTCTTGTAGTGACAGTATGCTGAAATGGTCAGAAATAGTGGCAAGATGGATGGATCTAAATACAGGCAAATGCTGGAAGAAAACCTATGAGAAGCTGCCATTGATTGGAGATTGGGGTGGAGGTTTACCTTCCAGCAGGGCAACAACCCCAAACATCCAGTCTAAAGATACAATGCAGTGGTTTAGTTCGAAGCATATTCATGTGTTTGGTTATTCTAAAGTCTGTTGCAAGTATTGAAACTGATGTTCAGAGATGCTATCCATCCAATATTACTGAGCTTGTTTAACTTTGTAAAAATAATGGGGTGTCGCATGGTGTAGTGGTTAGAGCGGGCACCCCATGTGCAGAGGCTTTGGTCCTTGACACAGCTGTCCCCGGTTCGAGTCCCGTTCTAGGCAACTTTTGCCACATGTCTTCTCCCACCTCTCTCCCCCTTCAAAAAAACTCCGTCCACTATCAATAAAGGCCACTCAGGCCCAAAAAACTTTGTAAAAATGAAAGGGCAAAAAAATCACCCATCACATGTGCAAAGCTGGTAGATTCAAAACTGGACAGTCAAAAAAAAAAGAAAGAAAATCCTATGAATCTTTTTTCACCACATAGGGAAGCATTGAGAAATGAAACATAAACAAAATCTTCATCTAAATTTCATTCTAGTATTTTGGTTAGAATCGATTAGATTGATTGGAATTGATCATATTAAATTAGATAAAATTTTCTTTCATTTTGTAAAACTTGGCTATCTCTCAGAAAGACTAATAACTAACCAGCACAAAAGAGCAATTGACACCATGACACTAAACACAATTCATAATATAAAATATACACTTGAAGTCTGCAGGTCTTACTTTAAACAGTGAAAGAGAAATTGCAGAAAATAATAGAATAAATCTCAGCTCAAATGCTTTGATCGGGTGAGTACAGAAAGATCTGATCTCAGTTTTGTTTTATATTTTTTTGTCCACTTATAATCATTCTGCATCTGACAGTGTTTTATGTTTCAGTCTCATTATTTAAGCAGGATTGTTCAATGCAACAGACATATTATATCTTCTTAATTACTTAAGGATAAAGGCTGCTCTTTGTTGTAAAGCTCAAGTTACAGCTATGTATAAATATTGTCATAAGTTCTAAGTAATATTGTCACTTAAGTTATGTTTTTATTTGCATCACATATGAAAACACAACTAATCTGGAGTTTTTTTTTATTTGTTTCTTTGTTATTTTTTAAATAAATTATCATGAAATTCTTCTCCCACAATCCCTCTTCACAAAAAAGCAGTAGGCATAACATTTGGCTATTCATTGGCAAATGGGCAATGTTTAATTTTGAGGTACAGATACAGGAAAGATCTTCTTTTACTGACTGGTCCGTGAAGATAATTCTGTCTCTGCACAGTATACAAGTGAATGTCACTTGGGTCAAGGTCCTTTAGGATAGAAATAGGTATCTTAGCTCACATGAAGGTTTCTAAGTGTGTTTCTCTTCCTTCAGTCCCCTTCTTTTGCATATTGTTTGTTGCTTTTTCTTACGCACATTTCAAACTGGCGTAACATATTCCAAAAAGTGCTTTGCCATTGAGTTTGTAGCCTTTTCCTGCTTGCTAAGCATAATTTATTTTAATGATAGTGCTACATAGCAGCTCAGCAGAGTCAATGGTTGTTGATCTTTGTGACAAAGTATTTATAAAAATTTAAAATTGCATCATATGTTTTTCAAACATCTGCCCAGTAATCTAATTAAGGGTGTATTATCAAAAAGCTGTTTAAGAGCTCATATTTTAAGCAGTGCTACTTTCCTAATGGCATACCAGTGACATTCTACCTAAAAAGTACCAATTAAATTACAAAAAGCATTTCTCTTTTCTGCAGGACATCATTAGAAACATATAAATATCCTTCTGATAAATTAGATCAAACAGCACAGGAAGGGGAGCAGCACCTGTCATATTTCTTGTTGCCAAAGCAGAAGGGGGACTTCATTAAGCAAGCTTCGATGACCTCGTCCTGCAATGTCTGTCCACCAACCTCCATCATGAGTTCCCATGGTAACCATTAGCTGTGCTGGCCTATAGGTTGGGCAGTCCCCATCGCTTCCATTACTGCTCTAGGTTTTAGCTCAGATATGCACCACATCATCAGGATGTAGGTTTTGCAACAAATCCAGTGCTTTGTTGCCAGGATGGAAGTATGTTTGTTAGCTACAACTCCCCACACAAAGTTGTTCGACGGGGGTAAGCTGTATTGCGTCATTTCCTGTTGTCACTGTTGTGCTCCCTGTAAGTTGTTTGGTGTTCAGACTCTCTTGAATTGATCTTATTTTCTCTGTGCTGAGGCCTTTCTAAGTTATTTTAACACACAAGCACACTAAAACACACGTTTTGTGGTGGTGTACTTTACGTTTTGGGAACTCCTTGTGTTTCACAGAGCTTTTCTTGGGGTGGTAAGGTTTCGCTAGCTCAGTTAGTTTAGCTTCATTGCGGCTATGGCTACTCTTCTCTCTCCTGTCTCTAACTCTTCTCTTCTCTCTTGTTCTCTCTGTCAGATGTTTAGTTACTTCCCTGCCTCCTTTAGTGATAATGGTAACTGTAATAAATGTAATATTTTTGTAGCTTTGGAGGCGAGGGTATCAGAATTAGAAGCACGGCTCCGCGCTGTTGAAAAACCAGCAGATAGCCGAAGCCCATTAGCTAGCGCGGAGCCAACAAGGATAGAACCCCCTAGCTGTCCTCCGGTAGAGCCCGCGCAGCCGGGACCTCAGGCCGGCTGGGTGACTGTACGTAGGAAGCATAGTTCTAGGACCCAGCCCCCGGGCCACCACCAACCGGTCCGCGTCTCTAACAGATTTTCCCCGCTCAGCGACACACCCGCTGAGAAGGCGACCCTGGTAATTGGCAGCTCCATAGTAAGAAACGTGGCATTAGAGACACCGCTGACCATAGTCAAATGTTTTCCAGGGGGCAGAACGGGCGACATCAAATCCTACCTGAAACTGCTGGCTAAAGATAAGCGTAAATACAGTAAGATTGTTATTCACGCTGGCGGTAATGACACCCGGTTACGCCAATCGGAGGTCACTAAAATTAGTGTTGCTTCGGTGTGTAAGTTTGCCAAAACAATGTCCGATTCGGTAATCTTTTCTGGTCCCCTGCCTGATCGGACCAGTGACGACATGTTTAGCCGCATGCTGTCATTCCATCAATGGTTGTCTGGGTGGTGTCCTGCAAACGATGTGGGCTACATTGATAACTGGAGAACATTTTGGGGAAAACCTGGTCTGATCTGGAGAGACGGCATCCATCCCACTTTGGATGGAGCAGCTCTTCTTTCTAGGAATATGGCCGAATTTATTAGTCCTCCAAAACATTGACAACCCAGGGTCCAGACCAGGAAGCAGAGTCGTAGTTTAACCCACCTCTCTGCTGCTTCTGTACTGTTACCCACCCATTACCCTATAGAAACAGTGTCTTGCCCATGGCCAAAATTAAATGGATTAAAAGTTAAGCCAACAAAAGCAAATTATGGAAATCTCATAAAAATAAATACAACTTTGAATGAACAGAAAAATAAATCTATTAAATGTGGTTTATTAAACATAAGATCTCTCTCCTCAAAGACTTTGTTAGTAAATGACTTGATTTGTGATAATCCCATTGATTTCCTTTGTCTCACAGAAACCTGGTTGCAGCAGGAGGATTATGTCAGTATAAATGAGTCAACTCCTTCCAGTCATTTAAATTTTCACATTCCTAGAAATACTGGGCGAGGGGGAGGAGTTGCAACCATTTTCCGTTCTGATTTACTAATTAGTCCCAGACCAATTGATAGCTACAGTTCTTTTGAACATCTAACCCTTAATTTTCCTCATCCAAGTTGCAAAACATTAAGACCATTTTTGTTTGTGGTTTTGTATCGTCCACCAGGCCCTTACTCTCAAATCTTGGATCAGATCTCACATTTTTTATGTGATTTAGTATTAAATACTGATAGGGTTATTATAGTGGGGGACTTTAATATTCATGTGGATACTGAAAGTGATAGCCTAAATGCAGCCGTTAATGTTATTTTAGACTAAATTGGCTTTACTCAAAAAGTACAGGGATCGACCCACTCGGGTAAACACACTTTGGACCTTGTACTGACATACAGTATTGAGTGTGAGGAAATAACAGTCCACCCACATAACCCGGTCCTGTCTGACCACTTCTTAATAACTTTTGAATTTACTTTAACTGACCATCTTAAATCTGAAAGAAAATTTCATTATAGTAGAGCTTTATCAGACAATGCTGTAACAATTTTTAAAGAATCTGTTCCATTCTTACTTTCCTTAGTGTCTCAGGGTAACACAGTGGATGGCAGCAATTCTATCTCTAACCCTTCAGAAATTGATGATCTGGTTCACAGCGTTACGTCCTCATTGCGTTTGGCATTAGATAGTGTAGCCCCCTTAAAAAAGAAAGTGGCTAGCCATAGGGGGCTGACTCCTTGGTTTAACGCAGAGTTGCGTACCTTTAACCAGAATACTAGGAAGTTGGAGAGAAAATGGCGCTCTACACACCTAGAGGATTCCTATTTAACCTGGAATAACAGTCTACTGCTGTATAAAAAGACCCTTCGACAAGCTAGAACAGAACATTTTTCATCATTAATAGAGGCGAATAAAAACAATCCTAGGTTTCTTTTTAGTACAGTTGCCAAACTTACACAGAGCCATAGCTCTGTTGAGCCAGCTATTCCCCCAGCTCTTAGCAGTGATGATTTTATGGGATTCTTCATAAATAAAATTAATTCTATTAAAAATAAAATCATTGGCATCCTCCCAAACATGATTACTTCTTCCTCAGTAAATGAGGCAGTATCGGAAAGAACTGTAGAACCTCAGTTGTGCTTAGGCTGTTTTGATTCAGTCGAGCTTTCGGAATTATCAAAAATATTAGCCTCATCTAAACCTTCAACTTCTATGTTGGACCCAATTCCAACCAAATTATTTAAAGAGGTTTTCCATTTGGTTCCGGGCCCCATTTTGGATATGATGAATCTATCCTTAGTAAACGGATACGTACCACAGGAATTTAAAATAGCTGTAATTACACCTTTACTCAAGAAACCTTCCCTTGATCAAGATGACTTAGTGAATTACAGACCTATATCTAACCTTCCTTTCTTATCCAAAGTCCTTGAGAAAATTGTTGCTAATCAAGTCTGTGAGCATCTAAACAGTAACGAGCTGTTTAAAGAGTTTCAGTCAGGTTTTAGAGCTCATCATAGCACTGAAAAAGCACTGGTGAAGGTTACTAATGATATTCTCATGGCCTCAGATAATGTACTTGTAACTGTTATTTTCTTGTTAGATCTCAGTGCTGCTTTTGACACAGTCGATCATAATATTCTCCTAGAAAGGCTTGAACATGTTGCAGGGATCAAAGGAACAGCACTAGGCTGGTTTAAATCATATTTGTCTGATAGATTCCAGTTTGTTCATCTAAATGATAAATCTTCTTCACTCTCAAGGGTTACTTGTGGAGTTCCACAGGGTTCTGTGCTTGGACCAATTCTGTTCACCATATATATGCTCCCAATTGGTAGAATCCTTAGACAGCATGGGATAAATTTCCACAGCTGCAGATGATACACAACTATATTTATCCATAAATCCTGATGAACCCAGTTAGGTAGATTACAGGCATGTCTGGAAGACATAAAAACATGGATGACCCTAAACTTTTTGCTTTTAAATTCTGACAAAACAGAAGTTGCTGTCTTTGGACCAGAAGTTCTTAAACAGAAACTGATTAGTCAATCACTTCATCTGGATGGCATTCAATTGGCCCCCAGTAATAACGTAAAGAACCTCGGCATTATGTTTGACCGAGACTTGACATTTAAATCCCATATTAAACAGGTTTCTAGGATTTCTTTCTTTCACCTCCGGAATACAGCTAAAATTAGAAACATTAGAAACTTCTTACATACAAAGCACTTAATAATCAAGCTTCATTATACATCAGAGATCTAATTGTTCCATATGTTCCTAACAGAGCCCTTCGCTCTCAGACTGCAGGTTTACTTGTAGTTCCTAGGATTTCTAAAAGTAGAATGGGAGGCAGATCTTTTAGTTATCAGGCTCCTCTCCTGTGGAACCAGCTCCCAGCTTTAGTCCGTGAGGCAGACACTCTATTTACTTTTAAGGCCAGGCTTAAAACCTTCCTTTTTGATAAATCTTATATTATAGAGTGGCTAAGGTCATCCTGAGCTATCTCTGTAGTTATGCTGCTATAGGCTTAGACTGCTGGAGGACAGACTTACCAATTTTCTTCACTCTGCTACTTCCTTTTCTCCTACGACTCTCCAGTTGTATTACTGCACATTCTGTTATTTCGACTGTTTACTTTGTTTTCTCTCAGTGTTTTTCTCTCCATAGAAGATATACCTGGTCTGGTATCCTGCTTGGCTGCAATGCCCTGTTGGACGGGGGGCATCGACTGGGATGATCCTCCCAGTAACTGAACATCCACTGTGTCCTGTTTTCAATTTTTTACTTTCTGTAACATAGAAAGTTCTCTTATATCAGATCTTCTGTTCCTTCTGTGTTTCTGCTCTGTCTTCTCAAACCCCCAGACGGTCGTGGCAGATGGCCGCTCCTACTGAGCCTGGTTCTGTTGGAGGTTTCTTCCTGTTAAAGGGGAGTTTTTCCTCTCCACCGTCGCTACATGCTTGCTCAGTATGAGGGATTGCTGAAGGATTGTTGTGGTTGGAAAGTCTGCATCAACGGGGCCCAACCTCACGCCAATGACTGACGCAATCTGCTGGGATTCCTTAAATAGGAAACTTTTTAACTGATTGCAATGTTTGTATAAATGTATTGAAATGACTTCTTGTTAAGTGCCTTGAGATGACATCTGTTGTGAATTGGCTTTATATTAATAAACTGAATTGAATTGAATTGAATAACATGTACTGCTAGTATGTTCAGCTTGATTCTGGTACATTCCCATGGACAATAACTAAACCACAGAAGCTTTTTGCTAATTGGTAAACATACTGACTTCAACTACCCATAATCCATGTTACTAACCAAAGGATGAACATTAGCAGATGAAAACAGTGGTGCTTTCGACAGATGAACAATAAATTGTGCTTTGCAAACAGTTGCAGACCTCCAAGGGGTCTGTATTTTCTCAGGAAAAAGTAAAGAACATACATAAGATGTGGTCTTTTGGCATACAAGCTCTGGTCTGATTTAGGGTATTCAGACCATAAAAGTCCTTTAGTCCGCTTGTTTGGTCCGGACCAAAAGCGGACTTAATTTTTTCCGTCTGGCGTGGTTCACATTTAAACTGTAGTTTTTGCAAGTGAACTATATTTTGTAAACACATCCACGCGTGTGACGATTGGTGCTGCCATTGGACAGCAATGACTAGGGCGGCACACCGAGCACAGACCCGGAAATAAAGGAAAACATGGAAATCTTACTTGCTACATTCCTGCTCTGCATATCTTTGCTGTTATTGGAGCTGCAAAATCATATTGAGTCAAGAGCAGCTCATTCAACACAGGTTTCGCGACACTCTGTTTCAAATTTTGGAACAGCCTCGGCGAATGCGTGCAGTAACCCGAAAGTAGATATATACTCTGCGTGCCCCGACACACAACATGTTGGCAGCACTGTGTCTAAACAGAAGACAGGAGGATCAGGTATGAACGTACCTTGCTACAGTGGCTTCTTAAGCCCAAAAAGGCACATGTATCCTGGAGTTGGTTTGGATCAACACACCTGAAGCGAACTGCACCAGAGTCCGTTTGGAAGCGAACTGAGACCACCTAGAAAAGTGGGTCCCGATCCAGTTCTCTGATCCGCACTAGGATTCGTTTGTGTGTATTCACACCTGCATAAAAGGTGCGATCGTAACTAACCCTGGTCCGTTTAAGTAGTAACTGAAAATCATATTAAAAAATATTACACAGCTCCTCTACTGTGGAACCTGCTCCCAGTTTTAATCTGTGAGGCCGAGACCCTGTCTACTTTTAAGGCCAGGCTTAAACACACTTTTCTGACATAAAAAGGGGCTTGTGAAAGCACGCCTCTCTGAAATGGAAACTGCATTACCTTATATGGCTGATGACAAGGAATATAAAACAGCAGAGTGCTACTAAAGTGCAATTAATAAGTAAAGTAAATAAGACTATAAAAGGCATCATTTGTAATAGTTGCTTCCAAAAGTTTCACTGCATTGCTTTTTCTGATTGCCACATTGATAATGAGGTAAATATTTAAAATGGAGATCAAAACAAAGCAATATTTTAGATGGTTTAAAATACAAACATGTCTGAGCTTTTTGTTTAGTACATATCTGAATATCATTATGTAGCAAACATTTTGAAGCTATGATAGTTCAGCATAAAAAAAACTACTGTTAAAAAGAGATCATCTCTAATTTGTGAAAAAATTACTCATCAAAAGAGTTTTTCAGCACATTTTTCAGCATTTATTTTTCTTTCTGTAGCCTAGCCCACATACATAGTTTATTGGAATGGTTGCTACCCTTTAACTGTTGTAACAAAACATAAACCAAAGGTTTTGTAAAAAATATTAAATGCTTTCAAGTTTTCAGCAAATATCAATGAGAATTTAATGTGTAATGAAGGCAAAAAGGAAAATCTTTGGCACCCTCAAGTATAAAGTTTTCAATTTTTTTCTACAAACTACTAAATGTTTCTAGACTGAGACTCTGTGTCCACATTGGACATCTATGTCCAGCCTTTTTGATTTACATGTCCTAAAATCTTTCATAGTTTCAGACTTGACGTTAAAAAGAATCAGGTTATTGGAAGTGACTACTTTAATGATTTGCCTTCTGCCATGCTACTGTAAATGATCATTTTCTTTGTGGTTTTCATTTTATCATGTAGAAGCAAAATGATGTGCCACATTACAAAGACACTGCTTCAGTTTTCTTTGTCTCCAGTCTTTGGATCGAGTGCTGCAATTTTCTTCTTTTCTTTTAACAAACGTTTTTACCTCTTTGTCTGCCTTAGACAGTGTACAACAGATGAAATAACAATTTATTTACCACCCATCATATTTACTCTGTTTACTGTCAAACTTGATGCTCGGTTGTGTTTTCAATGTATTGGCATTTCAGATGCTTTCTTAGATCTGTGTTCTCTTGATGATAAGGTCAAATTAAATGGGGATTAAGAGTTCTGTAGAAAAATCAAACTGAAAAGATAGTTTTGGGATTATGTGTCTGAATTCTGGATGCATAAAAAATATAGGATAGCTGACCTTTAACTATATTTTGTATATTCTTTTTGTGTTGTTCAGGTCATCATATTTTCTGCATTAAAACCTACCTGGACATTTTTACATACTGAACACTGGTTCCCTCTAATTTCCATTTTAATCGCTCAATGCAAGGCAAGCAAACACCCATCTCGTTTTCACCCTGTTTAACAAACAACACAGGAACGTTTATGTACCACATAATTGAGTAACTATCAGACAAATAAATTGTTTTATCCCCAAACCAACATAACTTAAGTGAGCCGAACTCACAGAACTCCCTTGCACATGCCCTGATATTAAAGTTTTAAAGCCTTGTAAATTAATCTTTAATCCTGGAAGTGTTAGGCAACGAGAGCAATATGTTACTTGTCCCCCTACCTCGAGGGTAGTTGGCAACCATCAGAGCTCAGTGCAGTTTGAGTTGTGGCCTATTTACCAAAGGGGTTCTGATTAGAAAAAAATCCCTGCAACAAATGTTAAATACCCTCTACAAATATAATTGTGAGGAGCAAATTAGTTTGGAAAAACGTTTTGTTTTTTTAAATATATGACCAAAACTGTTAGGCAGTTATTGGACAATAAATGTAAAGAGACATTTATTCTAAATTGAACTTTAGGGTGTTGTTAAAACTTTAGGCGGTTAGCCCTGGAGAGCTGGCCCTGTGTATCGAGTACTAGGGCATCTTTCCCCCCTAGGTCAGCATTTTATGCTTGACTGTACTTATTGAGGCTGATTAAATCCAATTTGCATACACAGAATCACAGAGGTATTTTTCAAACTAAATGTTGATAAATTCTGAACGTAAGGATGGATTCAAAAGCCTTTCTTTAACATGCAATGTTTGAGAAACGAAACATAGTGAAATAGGATGTGACATTTAAAAGTACCAGGGTCATCATATTTCTGAGGACTGAATAAAAACTGTTTAATGTGGGCGGTGGGGATCTCCATACAAGTCTAATTTCTGTTAAATTAAACATTTAATGTTATATATTTTGTTGCTCCTTTTCTGGCATCAGTGAATGGTAAATGGCCTGCATTTGTATAGCGCAGTCTCAATGTTTTTGCAGCTAGGGTTTCTTTCAGAATACTTACTTAGGTCTGTCCATCTTCTCTAAAACTATAACCAGTTTCTCTTCGGCTGCTGAGGTAAGGCATCTCTACAGCATGATACTGCCACTACCATATGGGATATGGGAATGGTGACATTTTAAAAGGTTTTGTTATATGTTGATTATTCTAAAATGTAAATAGCTTAATCATAATAAAATACAATGTAAAACCTAATACACAGAAAACATTCACCTATGACATGTTTTGTTGTTTTCATTTATGGTTATAATACAGAATGTGTTTATTTGTTAGTTGTCATGTTTAGCCAACCAGACTTGAAGAGCTTTTAGTGGGACTGACAAACTTTGAGAGTATACAGAATAAAAGACTAGAAATAAAACACATATAAATACATTTAAACAATATCATTTAAGGTGCTTTCACACCTGTTAGTCCACTGGACTCTGTACGATTAGGGACCAATTTTGACCAACTTTGAGCTGGTGCGTTCGTGTTCACATTGCACTTTTGACAAACGCACTAAACCTTTTACATGTATATCCCAAGGGGCAAACGCCGACGCTCAGAATTGAGGCCATCTCGGAAGCAACAAAAATTGCAGATCACCCCTCATCCGCTGGGGGCTGGCTCCAGAAAGGAACAATTTCCCATTGACTCCCATGTTAAAAAGGCCAACTTCACAGCAGAAATAAACATGTTTACAGCCTGGTTCAAAAAAACATTTAAGGTTTATTAGGTCAGGTTTATCGTCATGACAACTCTGAGGGGGGATGAATTGTTTTCTAACTCATCCGTTTAGACATAATTTAATCTTGAAATTATGAATAATTAGGGGCGTGTCCTTTTGATTGACAGGTCTCGGATGAGCCGTCAGCGCTAAGGCTGGTGGCTAACGGTGGCTAGCTGCTTGCCGCCATAGACAGTTCTATCCGCAAACTTTATTAGTGTTTAGATATAAATCGTGCACTTATTGGACAAATATGGCTTGCTGTGGTACTGATTGCACTAACAGACCGTCCAAGAAGTCTCTGCTCCATTTTTGTTTGTAAGTAAAATAATATTTCTGTACATTATTTTGTAGATGAAGCTCCTGCAGCTGAGCTCCTTAATTAGCAAAGTAGCCAGTTAACCACGCTGGGAAACTACAAATTGAACAGGTTAAGATGTTGTGCATTTGAGATAAGGCTGCTTGGTCGAACATGGGTTGAAATGATCACATTTCTTATTTACTTTACATGTTGATTTATTCAAACTTCACATAATTTTAGTAAAAGCTATGGGCAAACAGGGCTTCATGATTTTATTTGACAAAATTATTGAGTTGTGCTCATTTCACCGTCAAAATAAGGTATTGATCGCTTCACGGTCAAGACACACACACACACACATATATATAGGCCTAAATATATATATAGGCCTAAATATATATATATATATATATATATATATATATATATATATATATATATATATATATATATACTATATATATTATATATATATAGTATGTGTGTGTACCAGCACGTTATTTTTATGGTTTTAACATGTAAAGTAGATAAGAAATGTGATCATTTCAACCCGTCGACCAAGCAGCCTTATCTTAGAGGCCCAGATATATTTTATATTTTGTTGTCAGAGATTTTTTACTTTTTAAAAATTAATAAGAGTTGTCAGTTAAGGCATTAACCATTTCTGATATGCTGTCATATGGGATTCACCTTCATATTTGTACTTTTATACATACACCCATAAGTGTTATATGTCTGTGTGGTCATTTGTTTACAGCACGTTTTATTGTTGTGGTGAGTGGGTTTCCAACTAAGACGGGCAATGTTGAAATTTTAAGTTTTTAATATACATTGTTTTTTTTTCTTACAGATTATATCAATCGCCTAAAACTACAGGAAGATCATAAGGAGAAGTACTTAACATTATATGTGCATCATCTTTAATGCCACTTCTTTCATATCGTTAGGTGCTGTCCGTTTTTTGTTTTTGATTAGATAAACAACAAATGAATGAAGTTTCTGTTTTTCTTTCACACAGATATTGTTTCCATTTCAGGAAAAAAAATCATAGTTTTGTAGCCGCATAAGAAGTATGATTTGGCTTTGTAATATTGCAGACACCAAGGTTTATTTTAATATTGAGATGTTGAAGGAATTTATCAAATTCAAAACTGCAGTTGGCTGATTAATTACTTTTTTAATTTTTTCCCTTGTTATATACTGTTGAAAGAATGTTCAGTCATTATAGAGAATAAAACATTTATTTTTTTAAACACAAGATTCTATAAAAGAAAGGGACACAGATAAAAAAACAAGGGGGGCCAGAAAGCAAAAGAGACTTATGTGCAGTAAAATGGGGTTGGGGGGGGGGCAGAGTGTTCAACAGTGTTATGGCAACAGATGTAATTGTTGAAATAAAAAAACTACACCAACGACACATTAGACATAACAATCAGGATTATAGTTAAACTTTTTGCTTTAACATCAATTGTTCAAAAGGACTGTCATGTCTAATGTGAGGATGCGTAAAGATGGCAGCATTTAAACTAGGAATAAAAGAAGCCATAACACTGTTCACAAACTTCCTGGCCTTTTGTATTTTTGCTGGGTTTACACCTGCCCTCTATCAACGCCTTTGGGTGATGGAGGAGAAGATGATGGACATCTGAGGGTGGAGAAGGTAAAGCTGGTGCAGGTCCTCCTCCATCATGTTCACCAACTGGGCACTGCTGACCATCCCCATGTCATCTCCACCACAGCTGATGATGAGGACATCTAGAGCTGCTCTTCCTCCTTTCCACCTCAGCCCCCCCAGCCAAACCAGGAGATACGGATGTCTGGGAGGCCGAGGTTTCCTCCGATGGTTTCTTCAGCTTTCTCAGAACTATGTCAGACATTGCTGTCTCCAATGAGCCAAATGGCTATGGAGAAAAAAACTAGCATAATGAATGGCAGTTGCACAGGTGTGGCTTATCGGTTGAAAGTATAATACTATTAAAATTGTACATGAAGTGATGGAGACAGGTACTTACATGTTCTGCTTTGTTTGGCTGTTGTGGAGGACAGGCATGCAACCATTGTGACCTGGTAAACAAAATCTATAAAAAGAAACACAAGTGTCTTACTAAAAGTGCAACTTATCCCATCCCAGACCTCAATAAATGTTTAGTAAAATTCATACATTGCAGAATTGACTAGGATCGAAATTAGTCATATTAGATGTTGCTAATCTACAATAGCTGTGGGAACAGTTTTTTTAACTGGGACATCCTACATCGTAGTACAATCACTAACAATTAGGGTAAATACAAATATTAATATAAATATGTGAACTATCCTTACTAACTTAGCTTGATCATATATCTCATGCATAGACTAAATAGATCTCATACACTATTAATAACTAAGTTAAAAATATTATTGAAAACTTGCATTAAGTTAATGATCATTTTATTTGAATAAATTATTTAAATTTAAATGTTAACTTACCGATTTAATATTGTATTTACAACCTGGATGGAGGAGGGTAGCAGAGTTGCTCTACTGCGGCATTCAGGCTAAAGGCGCCCACTAACCTCTGTTAGCTTCAGTTAGCTTCAGTTAGCTCCAGGACTAGCTCCTGGCTACATCGGCTCAGAGTGTCAATCATCCGCCCCCGCCCTCACAGCGCCACTCTCAGCTCCACCTCTTTGCCCATTTTTGTATTTTCTGGGAGTGACGAAACGCGTGACACAGACAAGATGGCGGCGGTGGGAACAGCCCATTTGGCTTCATTTTTGCTCTTCAGAAACCAATGGGTGACGTCACTGAGGCTTCGTCCAGTAATATACAGTCTATGGTATATCCCCCTTGCGTGTGGTGGCGCAGTAGCAAGAATTGCAGAAAGAAAGTACAACAAAAAGACAAACAGGAAATGGATGCATGATGTCAGTCATTCCGTATTGGTCCAGCAGCAGACGTGGTGAAACTCCCGGAAATAAACAGGCTTAGCTCTGCATACACAATGGATTGCAATTGTCTGTTGTGGTGGTCGTAATATATTATATTTACATCGTTCATCAATCAAATCTCGATAAAGCACTGGACTTCCTCCCGACTCCACTTATGACCACGATTCATTGCTGGCGCTAATGCTAACAAGTTACAACACAAAAACGGTGCCTCTCACAGTGCAAAGTGCAGCGCGCTTTGGATGCCTACAAAGAACAAAAATGAGTTTTATCAAGAAATTGGACCGAACAGAGGCTGGTTTGTATTCACACCTTAAGTGAACCGCACCAGAAGCAGACCGAGGCCACCTCAAAATGAGGGTCTTGGTCCGGTCTGCATTCCACCAGCTCAAACGAACCGTACTAGCAAACGAACCCTACTTGAGTTCGTTTTAATCGAACCAAATGCTGCAGGTGTGAAAGTATTGCATTCACAATCTGATTCTGTGCTAAGAAAAATCTTCACTCATTTTAAATCTACTGTCACAATTTTTTTAAAATATAAATAGGGCAGTCAATAGATCAAAAGTTTTAATCTAATTAATTACAGGGCAGCTGTAAATTAATCACGATTAATTAATATTCCTGAATATGACTGAAAAACAAAAATTTTTGGTGTAAATATAGGACAAAACCAGAAACTGTTGCTCTTTGTTTGGAGGATATAGAGGAGAAATGTATGAAAGTATTGCTTTAAATTCCACTTCCACATTTACACTTAGCTCTTTTAACCTATTAATCTTTTGGCTTGTTGCCAAGGCAAACTAACTGGTTAACATTTTCTGAATGTAAAGCTGTCCGTTTCTTATTAATTTTGGACACCCCTGAGAGTCCTCTTCATGGTAATATTCTACAACAACAGAGTATCTTCAGCAGTGGCATTGCCTGGCCTGGGCATTCCCGGCTCTAGCCCCAAACATTTCTCCTCAAGCCCCGAATGTTTTTTTTCACCCCAGAAGGAATAAGTTTACATTAACTGAGCTGCCCTATGAAATTAACAAAGAAGGTAGTTTTGTAATTTCCTGGCTTCGGTGAATGCAACAGAGGCACAAGGGTATGACTGATCAGAGAAGAGTTATATGGGCAATCTTCTGTGTCTTATTGGCTGGCAGCCCGGTGTTTAATAAAACTTCTAGAGCGATCCTGACAGAAAATGTACATCAGACAACAGAAATAAGAGGAAAAATTCTTTAGTTGCGACGGCTGGCAGTGGGCTGCAAAACTCTGGCCCAACACATAAAACAGGTAAACAAACAATTTGTATACTTTATGTCTTCAAATTATATGAACATTAGGCAGATTCACAGCAGTGTTTTTACACACCTTTTAAACACGTCAGTCGGACAAAATCTTCGGACATTTTGGACCATCGTGCGTTGGTCTGCTTATCTCTTTTGATCTATGTCCCACTATGGCTCTTCATCACCCAAGAGTGCTCATTGCAAGCTTTCTCCCTATGGAGGACTACGGGGTCATTGGAAAAGCAATACAGCATTTTGACGATGAGTGCTTAATTGTGAATTAAAAATATAGATTGCTAAGTATAATTTCAAATTCAACAATTAATCCATACAAAAAAAAATACAAATTTGAAAAGCATTTTGCAATTACAAATTTTAAATTGAAATACTAAAGAGGAATTGCAAATTGTATTTATTATTTGATTATTAAATACTGTGATTCGAAAATGGTTTTCAAATCCTATTTCGCAATGGAGAATTAAATAACACTATTAATAAATGAGATTGTAAATATGTTTCCTTTTCATACATTTAAAAAAGTTATTCCCTTTTCTACATCCGTTTTTTCTTTCCGGCTCTTATTTTGAAATCCTTTTTGCAATTGCATTTCCTAAATGGTTTACCCTGTCCTTTTAGCATTCGAGTGACCCTCCTGGTCCCTGAGCACAATGAAAACTAAGTTCAACCAATCACAGCTGCTCCTCGAATGTAACCAGCTCTCTCATTGGTTAGACACGAGCTGTGCAACTCAGCAAGGTCCACCCAAATGTGGCTGTCTAACCAACCAACTAACATGGGTTCAGAGGCCGCTTTAACCACTGTGCTATGCGACACCCCTTATCATTGTTTTACTATTTAATCTTGCTTATTTTTATATTTAAATTTGTTATCTTAATTATGGAATTATATTTCAGTCAAAAATCCCGAGCGAGATTTTCAACCCTCACCTGCACGTATTCAACAAGGCACGCACGTAATTGCTCATGCGTGTGTAGAATTCATCTCATGAGTAATCCAACAACCTGCGCATGTGGATTTCACCTCACACGCGCTCTACACGAAGCTTTCATACACGCGTGAAGGTAAATCTTAGGAGAGGCTGCGCCCTCGAAAGGAAATCCTGCGCGAGCGAGTAAAAGACTTTTGACTGTTTGGAGGAGGAGCCTAAGGTTGGCACTGACCCTGTGTAATTGGTCTTTTTAAATCAGTAACGCCCACAGGATCAGTGATTTTTTTTCATAAGTTTACCAAACATCACATTACTTTTAGTATCCTACGAAAAGAAAAAAAAACTCATATTGAATGTCATAATTTATATTCTGTTGTTAGTTTTTCATTCATAAATGTAAATTTCTCAAATGCAAACCTCTGTTTTATACTTTCCTGAAAGAACTGAAACTCTTCTTCTCCTTCACTTTCTTTAATGGAGAAAAGCACTGCAATTGCTTGAAAGGATATAATGAACTGATTGTGAACTTTTTACCCCTAGCCCTTTTTAAAATATATTTTTCATTTCATTTATTTACGTTTTGAGTTTTTCTTTTTTTCCTCTGCTTGAATGCTACACCAATGTACTTTTGCTATTTTCCTGGCTGTCTGGCAAAACCAAAGTCATGTTTTCTTTGTTTGACAAATGCCATTTTCTTGTATTGTTAAACTGTGAAAAAAATAAATAACTCCACTGATCCTGTGGGCATTACCGATTTAAAAAGACCAATTACACAGGGTCAGTGCCAACCTTAGGCTCCTCCTCCAAACAGTCAAAAGTCTTTTACTCGCTCGCGCAGGATTTCCTTTCAAGGGCGCAGCCTCTCCTAAGATTTACCTTCACGCGTGTATGAAAGCTTCGTGTAGAGCGCGTGTGAGGTGAAATCCACATGCGCGGGCGGGTTGTTGGATACTCATGAGATGAATTCTACACGCGTGTGTTGTTGAATATGCGCGCACGTGCTTGTGCAATTACGTGCGTGCCTTGTTAAATACGCGCAGGTGAGGGTTGAAAATTGTTCCCTTGCATGGTTCATCTGCACTCGGCCCAATGTCCTGTTTTTATTGTTGCTTTTAACTATGTGTGTGCATGGGAGTTGGGTTGGGGGGAGGGGGGAGGGGGGGGTATAACTGACCATGCTTTTAAAACTGTGGGGGAGAAAGTCTGATTTGATTTGATATTACGAAGGAAAAAGTGTAAGCTGAAGTGTACTAGCTTTAGTGTAGCAAGGGTCCTGAGATCTGGAATGAGATTGACAATATTGTCCTTTTTACAGGGCGCAGTTAGTATCACTGTTGCCTTGCAGCAAGAAGGCCTGGGGTCGAATCCCGGCCTGGGGTCTTTCTGCATGGAGTGCATGGAGAAACCCCATGTTCTCCCTGTGCATTCTCTCTGGGTACTCCGGCTTCCTCCCACAGTCCAAAAACATGACTGTTAGGTGAATTAGTCTCTCTAAATTGCCCTTAGGCATGAGTGTGAATGTTTGTTTGTCCTGTATGTCTCTGTGTTGCCCTGCGATGGACTACCCCGCCTCTCACCCCGTGAGTGCTGGAGATAGACACTAGCCCCTGGTATAGATAAAGATAATGGATGGATGCGCGTTTCTCTGCTACACCTGGCGGTTGTAGGGAACTAACGGAGTACCAGTCTTGGGGTATGTAATTGGAAATGGCCTGGTAGAGGTGGTGGGCGGGAGGTGTGGTAAGTAACGCTGATGGGTTGTAATTCAGAGGGGGATAAGCAGACGTCGCCAAAAAACAGACTTTGTAAAATTAGAAAAGGTGGTCATTTTTTTGTACACGAATCTGGCTCCCAGCATTGCTAAAGTTTGTTTGCTAAAGTTTGCTAAAGTTTGGCGTAGGGATCGTGACATAACTGCTTGTTCAAAAATCAGTAAATGCGTTTTGCCCACATAGGCTCACATAAAAGGAAACATGTTGTCCAGTATGGCATCCTCCAGAGACTTGGACCCACAGCCATGTATTTTAGACCCGCTTTTTATGGTTCTATGTTGCAAAGACTGCGATATTTTTCAGTGATTGGGCATAATTTTATTCATTTTCAACATTTCAATGGATATTTCAAGAGATTAATGATAAAAACTACACACTGTCAGTTTAAAGGGCCAATTTTATATGGAGACACAATGTTTGAGAGGAACGGGCCAACAGATTACCCCGTCAGATAAAAGATCCAGTAAAATTACCCTGAAGTTCTTATAGTGGAACAAACGGAACCTCAGGGTAATTTTACAGGACCTTCATGGGCCGGCTCAATAGCACTGTTTTTGGGGCCATTTCAGGAATCATCCGAGTACCAGCCTTGGGGTATATACTCGGAAATGGGCCTGTAGAGTCGCAGGGTGGGAGCTGTAGTTAACTCATGATGTGTTGTTGTAACGCAGAGGGAAATTATATTAGCAGATGTCACCAAACAACCAGCTTTGTAAAAGTTGCTGGCAAAGCACTGTATACCAACAAAGCAAATAGAAACACAGCAACAATTCCTGCTTTTCTCATTGTAAATCTCATGTTATTCTCTGCTACAGTGGGTGCGATTTAGCGCTGATCAGTGACGCCGCTCACTGCAAAATCGGTTGTGGTATGCTGATGTCTTTCCAAATTCCTTAAAGGGCCAATTTTCTACAGACACAGTGGCTAGAGGACCAAGCGGACTGATTTATCTTGCCAGAAAAAGATTTGCTTAAATTACCCTGTACTTCTGATAGTAGAAACGCACCTTAATATGCACCTAGTAGGCCTACTGGAGGCATCCAGTACTTTAATGACCATTGGTCTCATGAGGTAAATGACAGGGTGCTCCATGACATTTTCCTAGTACATCAAACCTAACTTTCAAGAGGTTGTTGGGGTTTGATTACAGTAACTGAAGAAGGAAATATGAATTGGCTTTCACTTGCCTTGTTTGTTTTTTAATATAAAAGACCAAAAAATATGGCCAATTTAACCACTTCACAGAGTGAAAAATCTATGAACTCCTGTGTTTCCATTTGAGAACATGTTGATTCATGTTTGGCTCATATTTACAATATACAAGTCTATGCTTTGAAATGTTTAAACTGAAGCAGATTAATTCAACCTTTCATGTACCATCATATTTATCTGAGTCAGTATAAGACCCTTCTGTTGAGCCCCATCCAGAAAGGTGAGCACCCACTTTATCACATTCTTCTGTGAATCACCACACTCTTTTTTTAAATAAACTCCTGTATATATCTGGAATGAGACTCACTTGCACGTTATCTTTGTGTGCTGCTCTTTTTCTTCTAAATCTCATTGTCTGTCTGCAGTCATTTTTTGTACTCCTAACAAAAGAACAACAACAAAGGAAGTGAGACAACATGACTGGTCATCACTGAAATGCAATCAAGCTTTTGATGAGCTCTTGTTCTCAGTTCTATTTCCATTTCCTTCTCATTTGCTACTATCTGCTCTTACAGATTGCAGGTTCGGAAATAAATTAAAACGAGACATGCTTAAGCTACAGATCTTTTTGCCCCAAGAGTGCTTTTTAGAACACACAATGCTTGATTCTTACTGATAGTCTGAGATTTACAATTACCCTGTCCAGATCATCGCTTTGAGGAGTGATATTGATCGCCTTAAGAGGATTATTTGTATGATGCCCAATTTTCCATCCCATTTTCCTTCTGGATGTTAAACCATTTAAAATTAGGGTTACCCTTTCAAATATGATGCTTATGGTAATTCCTATTAGCTTTATCATCTGATTAAATTATGGATAAAATAAGCAAGAAAATAGCTATGTCTCCTCCTTGAAGTGTGAAGAATTACTCTGGAGATGTGATTTGCAGACATGGTTGTCAGATTTCTGGCTCCAGCTTTGGAGGAGACATTTGCTCTTTTTTCCTAGGAGGTTTATTGCATTCCAGCACAGTGGGACTGTAGTGTTATGCCGTCGAAGGGGCCTAGATGCTCAGGATAAAAGACTATTTCCCTTTCTGCTCAAAGAAAAGGAAGAGACACATCAGTCTACGTTCTGTTTAATCTTTTCCGTCCTTTCACTTGTTTTATCTTCCCTCCCAATCTGCTCATCCCAACTCACTTAATCTAGGAAGCCTACGTGACCAAAGATTGTGATGATTCCGTGCAAACCACTCTCTGTTTCTGTTAGATTGTCCTCTCAAGTTCTCAAGAGTTTTCAGCAGGTCAAATGGTATGTGATTTAATCAGTATACTGGCTGTTGTGTTCCTTAAGATTTCAACCAAAGTTGTGCATTCAGTTAAAGGTGAGAGACCACTGCACAAACTTCTGCATTAATATTCATGCATTCATAGAAAGAAGATCTTATAAAAACAAGAACTTAATCTTTTGGGAGGAAGGAGGTTGAGTTTTAAGGCTTCCAAAGGCTTTACTTTATATGGACAAGCAATTTATATGCACCTGAGCAGCAACAGCGCCCATGTGAGCTTGGTAGCTAACACAATCCAAACAAGTATACGCTGTGCATGCATGCGTAACAGTGTCAGATTTATTATCCAAGGTAGCGCTAAGCTTGTCAGCCTTGACCAAAGGCACCTTACCTGTAGTGGAAAAAATTATGATTTGAAGCCCAAAAACATGTTCTATTTGCAGTATGAACTTCTTTCCCAGTCAAGTCTCCGTTAAAAAAAGGAAAAATGCCTGAAACAATGAGAAACACGCTAAGGAATTGCTATAAGAAGCACAGCAAGTTAAAAAAGGACAGATATATTTCTGAAATTTGGAATAGAGCTAAAAAACTTTTATGCTAAGCTCCCATGAACAGCAAATTAAGAAGAGTCTTTTAAGAAGGTTTTTCCCCAATTGGTTTTAACACGTCATGTGCATCTAGCTTGTGGTGGTATTTTTGCTGCTTCTTTTGGTAAACAAAGTAAATCTCTTATTCCAAGTTACACTCACTAATTGCTTTATTATTATTTGCTTTATTATGTATGTCTTGGTAGTACCAGGTTGAATCCCCTTTTGCCTTCAAAAATGCCATAATTGTTTGTGTCATAGATTCAACCAGGTTTCAGAGATTTTGGTCTTGACATGGTAGCATCATGCAGCTGCTACAGAGTTATCACCTTAACATCCATAGTAGAAATCACGCATTACACCCAAAGATGCTCTGTTGGGTGGACATCTGGGAACTGTGGAGGCCATTAGAATAAAGGGAAGATAATTACATGTTCAAGAAACCAGTTTGAGATGATTTGAGAGTTGTGATATGGTACACTGTCTTGCTGGAATACATTAAGTATTTTTGTGTCCGACCATTATCTGTAAACCCATGAGATGCTGTTTGAGAAAATTCCAGCAGATCAGCTGTTTCTGAATTACTAGCGCTTACCCTACACCAACAATTATGTCACATTCAAATTCACTTAAATTCCCTTTCTTGCTAATCCTTATGCTTGGTTTGAATTTCAGAAAGTAGTGCTCACAATATCTAGATGCCTACAAAACTAATTTGAGCTATTTGGACTTCCTTGCTAGGCAAAATGCCAATTTTCTACATATATTAACATAGAATTGAACAAGTGTACCTGACAAATTAGCCAGGGAGTGTAACTTTTTCTGGCTGGTTTACCTTCAATTTAACATTTGGACCCTGAGGGCTTGGACATTTTAGGAAAAGGCCAGTGAAAATCCAGTTTGTTGGTTTTTTTTTTTTTAGGAGAGTGTGTGCGTGTGGAGGCCTGCCTGCGCCCCTCAGCAGTAACATTTAACTATTCATGAAAATTTAGATAAATAAAATGATCTGGCTGCCTTCACTGCCTTGATGTTCCTCCACAGCTGCTTTGCTTTGCGAGTGAGGCTGCTGGTAAGTGGAGCGAACATGATAATACAGGAGTAGATTACTACACACACACGCACACACACAGATATAGATATGTATTGTTAAGTTGAAGGGGGCTCAGAACTGGGCCCCCCAACAATCAAATCATGGCCAAGACTATTTTTTTTCCCAAAACAAACGTTTGTAAAGCAAAATAAGCGATAGTCCTGCTTTTGAAGTTACATAAATCGTTTTTATTTATTTTTTCTTTCTCATTGTTCTTGCAGCAGTTGTTTCAGATTCCCCTCATCCTCCTCCCCAAACAGAAATTTGTTTGCTTATTTAAGGATCCCGATTAGTCTTCATCAGAGTAAAAACTATTCTTTCTGGGGTCCACTTTCTTAAAAATACAAACAGTGTTACAAAATATTTAAACAAGCATGACAATTAATACATTGCAAAAAGTTCACATTTCCAAAAAGATTAAAAACCAAAAGAGATAAAACAACAATACCAACAAAAAGTTATATAGTTAAATTTAAAATAACAAAACTTATAACAAAGTGTTCATACCGCAACAGGCTGAAAGAAAAACATAATGAAGCCTCAGTCGGTCTCCTCAGCTTTGAGTCAGCCAGCCTCTATCACTTTGATATAAAGAAACGGCTTTCACGTGTGGAACACATCTCAAACCTCAGGTACAGCCAACATTTGGTTCGCTCTCTGCTCCTTTCACCTAATGTTACCAGGCATGCAGTGCCGGAGCTCCACACGCTTCACGCGCTATGTGTAGGGCACCAAATGCCCATGGGGTCACCAAAAAATCAGGCTCATGAAAAAAAATCGTCATGATTATAGTAATAAAAACAACATAATAAATATAAACGTTTTTAAAGCATGCTAATAGATTCAATACAAAGTAATATTTTTGTTTAAGAGAAAGATGAATCCCCTTGTCTCCAGTCTCCCTGTGGTCTGTTCCTTTATGCTCTAGTTTCAAATTTTTAGACACCTGTCAAATCTGAGCTGTCTACGTTGCTCTGTGTGTGCATAGCGCTGTCTTCAGCAGGTAGTCTCACCAAGATCTGACTTTTATGGTTTAGAAAACCCTTTCCACAGTGAACTGTCAACATGAAAAGATGATGCAGTGTTTGGGAAAACACTGCACGTTGGACATTACTGATGTATTTTAATATTGTCCAACGAAAACAATTTAAATGGTCAGACCTGTTGACCAATCTGCTTCCCCTCTAACCTTGCAAATACTGTCACAAAAAAATCTTGAAAACCGACATCTTTACACAGTGGGAGAGATATATGTTGCTTTTGCGATGAAAAAAAACAGTCTGTGCAACGTATTAATTTGTGACATGGCCCGTGTCTGACAGGTTTGTGACCAAAGTCTGCAGCAGTTGTGTTGATGTTAGAGCAGAGACTTTAGGTGACAGATAGGAGCTGAGTCATTTAAGATTTGAATCTGTTTCCATGATCTACTGTAGCTTTCCTCAACAGATCTCTTTATTTCTATAGGCTGAGCGACTTCACATCACAGCACACTTTGACAGCAGCGTATCAAAGCTGAGAGTTCAAAATAATAACAGTATTTATTAATGTGCATCAGACCTGCTGTATTTAAGCTTTGAATGAGTTTTAATTTAGTGCATCATATTCAACACATTTTATGGTATTCTTTAATTAAAATTTTTTTTATTCACTTGAAAATGCCTCATTAAGACCTGCTGACTGCTTGATTAATTATTTATTTATTAATATCTGCTTAATTGCTCTGCATGCCTCACTAGATTACATTTTATCAAGGTTTTATATTACACAATTCTAAATGTTATCAGATTTTTACTAATTACTCTCATATTTATCTACTCTTTATTTTAATATTTTAACCAGATATCTATTTTTTTCTTTCTTCCAGTGTTTCCTCTGTGGGAGCCCTTTGCCTCGGGAGTGGTGGTTCGGCTGCGGCAGCCTGGGTGCTCTTCAGCTAGTGCTTGGGTGGAGGTGGGTGCCTCAGCCGTCCCTCCACTGGGTGCCCTGGGCCGGTGCCTCGGCTGTTGCTGCCGATCTGCTGCTGCTGATGCAGATGGCTCCCCTGATGGCATTTCCTAACCTCATCAAGTTTTGTTGTTGGGGGGGGTTATGTGGGGTCATTTTAATCTGTAAAGCCCTTTGAGATGCTATTTTGTTTGAAAAGTGCTTTATAAATAAAGTTTGATTTGATTTAAGACACTTAAACATCTGCTGAAGAGCTATGTCCACCGTTTGGTAGACAGCTTTAAGATTTTTGCACTGGGGGGCATTTGTGCTTAGGGCACCCAAATGGCTAGCACCGGCCCTGCCTTTAAAAGAAAGATGTGCTTCCTTAGAATAATGAGGCTCCACCATCACCTATGATTCAATCACATCTCCAACTAAGTCAGGTGGCCACAAAATGTTTGACAGATATAAAAAGAAATTAGAACACACCACTTGAAACGTAGTGAAACGTACTTGAAACTGAATCTCCCCACGGGGATTATTAAAGTATCTCTTATCTTATCTTATCTCATCTTATCTTATCTTATCTTATCTTATCTTATCATATATATTTGGCATTGCTACAGAATCAATGCAAGACCTACCACAATGCTGCAGCATTGACAAAAAACGAACTTCACGAAATCTCATTCTGTTCTATGCAGATGTTCTATTGGCACTAGTGAAGATTCGTTTTTTTGTGTGTGACACTTGCTTGGAGGAGCTCCAACAGAGGCACTTTGATTTACTGTCTGATTATTTTTAAAATAATTATATGATCACTTTTTGGTGATCATGGACTTTCTATAAAGCATTGAACTTTTATCTCCAGATTGTGAAGTACCCAATACAAAATGTAAAAGGTAATAAGTAACAACTGCAGCAAATGTACAGTAATGTACCTCATCCTAATGCAATAGAAGACCATTCATTCCAATAGATACTTACTATATAAAGCAACATACTTCATAGACATGACAGGACTTGATTTTTTAACAAAACCTGGTTCATTCTTTCATGTCTAGACTCATATAGGACATCTGTTTAGATCAACATACATGAAAAGATAACTAAATTATGTTAAAAAGGCTTCCACAAGTATGAATGTCTCTAACAAGCTAGATAGGCTACAAATCATATTAAAACTTGTAGATAAACTGTTTGCATCTATTTCTTAATTTATTGAAATTTTAAATTCACTAGTGGATCAGCATCTTATTAGAATTTTGACTTTAGATAAAACAACCAAAAATCTTGAAAATTCAAATTCTCATGTGTAAGTGCATCCATAGCCTTTCCCCTCTTTATCTGTGTGACCTGCTTCACATTGCCACTCGTTCCTGTTCTCTCAGATCTTCACCAGCCAACTTACTTCTTCCCAACATCAGAAGTATTGACTCTCTTCCTTTATTTAAATCAAAGCTCAAAACACATCTGTTCAAAGGGGCTTTTTCACTTTAGACACTAATTTTGGTTGTTGTCCTGTCTATTGATTTGCTATTTGATTAACTGTTTTGCTGATTGTTTGTCCATGTATTATTATTTTTCTCCATTTTTTTCTTCTCTGTAAGGTGACGGTTGGGTTTTAGAATGGCGCCCTGAAATAAAATGTATTTATTATTATTAATTATTATTATTATTATTAATATTATTATTATTATTATTATTATTATTATTAATATTATTATTATTATTATTATTATTATTATGTCCAGTAAATAGGTTTTCAGATGGATTTTGCTTTCTTTCCCAGTGCAGTTATGATAAATAATTGTTATCTTAAAATCTTGACAAGTGTAAATGCAGCGGTAATTAGAGCTCAGCCATGAAGCATGCAGCCCCAGATGGTCTGCAGTGTCTCGACCTTGCAGCCAGACTTTTCCAGCTGGAAAACCTCCACTAACCAGCTGTAAGATTTAAGCAACAATTCTCGGGGGCATGGCAACACACCAAACTGCCCATCCACTGTGGACGACTGGAGAAGAAAAACAATCAGCACTACTTTTGTGTTGTAGTTGTTACATGTGTAATACTATTTTTGTGTTTTAATGATTTCTTTGTTCATATTTGTTTGATAAGTTCACTGGATATGCAATTTGTTGAACCCCACTTGTCGTCCGATGACAGCTGCTTGCCAATGTTGAGAAGTAGAATCCAAATAAAAGCTGCTGTTATCCTATTGAGATCAAAGAAGTCAACAAATAAGGGAGATGTGGAACCTACCATTTATCACTAACACCCACTCTTGTTTAAAAAGATGCCATTGAAATTAATGGAGTGTTTTATTATTTCCCAATTTCCATTTGGCTTTCTTGAGTGTTAATAAATCTGTCAATGGTAAATTTTTCCCACACAGATGAAAAAGTGTATTTCTTTGTTCAGCTCCTAGATGGTTTCCCAAAACTATGCTAGTTTAGTATATATTTACAACAGAGTGAGAATACAGGGAACAAACAGAAATGTCTATGAAGCAATGACTGTGTCAATGGTATAATGGTGCGTTTGAGTTATGTGCCTGGGGAACACAGGATGGTAGCCCCCCAATTACTAAACCTCCCCACCATCTGTGCCACATCTCACTCGGGGCTATTCTACAGCATATTTCTGTATCATTTGTTGTCTCCCAGCTTTTCTCCTGTCTTGTGCTTCTGCTCTGTATTCAATGCTCACATGACCACATTGTAGATCATAGGCCATGAACAAAATTTAAAGTGGGTGTAAAGGACCAAAATAAACATAGTAGGCTAAATTAACTCATGCACAGAATGACCCTCCCTGTTTATCCCACAATTCAACCCACTCTGCTTTCAGTGCTCGCAGGTCACGTTAACAGCATGGCAGATCCAAACTGCATCCGTGGTTCCATGTGAATGTCTCTTCTCAGTCGCGGACTATAGAGCTCTGGACGTCACGTGACTCTCAGAGCGTAGGCGCCATGTTGGCAGGCATGAACCTCACCAAAATGAAGGTCGCTGGCTGTGATTTTACTCCATCGGAGTTTACTCCCCCTTTTAAAACGAAAGATATTATTGTCTATACCGGGAAATTAAAATGATTAAACATCTCCGACCCTTACCATGCCCTTGGGATATTTTTTAAAACTTTAGAAGCTGTCAGAGCAGACCTTTTACCGGACATACTCTCACAACAGTGTCAGTTTGTTTTTAAAGTTGCTGGGGACAATAACCATAAACTTAAGTGTGGTTTGAAGATGGCTGGGGACAATTATAAATTTTTCATATAGTCTATAAAGCTTCATCTGTTTCACGTTTATGCACTACAGTGAATAAACAGGTGTTGAAAATCATATCTTAAAAAAATCGTATCAATAAAAGTTTAAACCCATAAGCTTATGCATTTTGTTTTACCAACGGCACTGAAAACCATCATTAGGCTGTTGGCTTGCATGGCTTCATTAAAATCCACATCATAGCACAAAGAACAATGCTGGCTATATACTCGCCCCAGAAGAATATGTGCAACAATAAAACGCGTTCCCTTTGCAACCCTTGCAGTTCTGTGTGGAGAAACTTCAATACTAACTTACAGTTCAGAGTCCTGCAACAGGGCGGGTACCCGCATAAGGTTTTTACATCATAAAGCTGTTAAATTAAATTTCAGGGGTCCCGGAGGAAGTTTCTTTAATGCGGGCGGGTTGCGAGTGAGAAAATATAATTTTTAATAATATTTTGTTTAAGACTCCCAAAGACAATTGTGTTGTATAGTGATATGTGGAAAGAACATACCAGAATATTCCTCCAATTTGCGCTGACAGCGGAATATTATCGCTATCTAGGCATCCAGCGCTGCTAGAGAGACTTTACTGCAGCGGGATTTGCGATTCATGAACTGAGAACACAGTTAAAACCAGCAACTGTGGACAATTTTTCGTTTCTGCATTGCGATCTTTGCATCAAATAAATTTCAGTTTTCATAAATTTCAGAAAAATCTCTCTCTGGCAGCGCAGGATGCCTAGATAGTGGGAATATTCCGCTGTCAGCGCAAAGTTGGGGGAATATTCTGGCATGTTCTCTCCATAAACACATTATATTAACACAATTCTCTTCGGGAGTCTTAAACAAACAAAAATATCCCATAAATATTTTTTCACCCGCAGTAAAGAAACTTTCGCCAGACCCTTGAAATATAATTTATGTATTTTTCCATCTATTCGCAACATTGCAGGACTCTGAGCCCTGAACATGTTTGCAGACGACAAGTCTTTTAAAACCTCGACATATCCACTGCTGTGTGATATGAATGTATAAGAAAGTGTAATGAAATGATTTAAATAATAGTCCGTTCAGACACTGATTATGTGGAAATGTGGATGTTAGAGCTGGTAAGAAATTCCGCATCAAGTTTTAAAAAGTGTTGGGGGGAAAAATCATCAATCATAAATATCCCCGGCGTCACCGGCTAAAATGACGCCCATCCCCTGACATATACAATTTCCTGATCAATTTTCCCTCGTTCTACTCCGGAGCATCGCTTACAGTATATAAAAGTCTGGAGGGATATAAATGGACACTATCGGGGTTTGTTATCGGGATCCAGATCTGGGGCCTGTACCATGAAGCCGGATTAGGTGGCTAGCCAGCTATGTTTCAGCTTAGTTTCCACCAACCCTGGGTTTTAGGTACTATGAAAGTAGCTCGGCTTTGATCGGTGTTCGTTGCCATGGTATCTTACGCTGCACGGCTAACCTGCTCCGGGGCAGGTTATGTTCTGGATTCGCGATCTCAGACTGAAGTTTGACCAATCAGCTGTGAGCAAAGAAACATATATATATATATGTGACGTAACTAATTCCCAGCGTCTGTTCTCTGTTGCAATGGCTTCACCTTTTCTCCCTAATCCTGTGGACATCTCCGCGCAAATTGTTAGACGAGCACTTCGTACAGAACGAGTTTTTAGGGACAGACAAAATCCATTTGACTTTCCTGATGCGTACTTGTATGAAAAATACAGATTTTCCGCGGAAGGAATGTCTTATCTCTGTGAGCTTCTTGAGCCGCACATAACAAATGTGACTCGTCGAAGCCATGCCCTGACTGTACAGCACATGCAATCCCATCCATAATCGGCCGCCCCTTGTTGTTGCTCAGAGCCAACTCCTCTGCCACAGTGTAATCTTGAGGAGGTGGCCCTCCCCCAGTTTTCCTTATTTCACATTTTTTTTCTGTTTGCTGCAAACAAGTGTTTGTGATTAAATGTTCTAAGCAAATAATAAAACATCTTGTAAATACTCACCACTTTGAATTATATTTTTATATTTTGTCTTGATCTGCTGCCAAGACCGTTTGGAGTTGGGGTTGCATCTAAAAATTAATGAATATCAATCTTTCTTAGGATGTAATAGCCTATACTTTCACATACATCTACAGACATAATATATATATATATATATATATATATATATATATATATATATATATATATATATATATATATATATATATATATATATATATATATATATACAAATACATTTTCATTTTAGCATTTAATATATTTTAATATGCTTAGCCTACTTAAATGTACATTAATTGTTTAACCCACGCTTTAACACAATCAGCAATCTTTCTCCACGATTGTTCTCTTGCTTTGGCAGCAGATACAGTGTTACTGCGTGCTTGAAAAATATTTCTAAATTCTTCATATTTCTGGAGAATAATCTCTTGCTCCTCCGTTGAAAAGTAGATAGCTCTCGCTCTATCCATATCGAACGCGATTGGTTGTTCAGTGTCGTCGTCACTCTTTTATGTGCACGCGCCTGTGGATTAATCATAGCTTAAGGATCAAAGCCTGAGTTGACAGAGAAAGTTGATAACCTGCGTCATGGTACCAATTAAGCCTGATTGCATCGGTTTGGTTTTGTCGATTCAAAACCAATCCTGTAACCCCGAGTTTGTTGAGCTACTTTCATGGTACAGGCCCCTGGAATCTTCCTGCACAGGATTGTGTTGTTGTCATCGGGAAGGAGACCTGTCCTGATTTTGGTTACCATGAGCAACGGGCCGTTGCTAGGTTATGTCTTTGTGCAACATTTTGTACGTTCATCTCAGGAAATAAAGTATTTTTATTTCTAAATAATTTGCATCACTTAATGATACAAGAGCAGTTATGAAACAAACGGTATTAAATCTGAATTACAGGTGAATCACTCAAAAAACCTATATGAAACGGCTTCATTTCTGCCTGATCGCTAGCACGTTTCATGGCAATGATCCATCGTTTTCTGCATTCTGGATCCTTGGGAATCCTATAGAACGTTTCTCCCTTATCTCATCCGTGTCTGTTATGGCATCCTGGGGCACAACAGGTATCCACCATATTTACAGTTTCTAACTTTGGGTTAGCAGCAAATAAAAACAACTGCGGGAGACTGCCTGCCACAATGGCGCCCATTCGATTTTAACTGTTGCATGCTGGGAGAAGTGACGTCAACTCCCGGAGCTCTATAGGGATCATCAGTCTACGTCATTCCCTGCTCTGCTGTGTGCGTCTTTTGCAGAAAGAGACACGATCATGTTGTGTGCTGTTGGTCACTGTGATAAAAAGAACAAACATGCATTCCATCGACTCGCCCCTTTCATGAGAAACAAAAGACGACTTTGGTTGCATGTGATCAGAAGAAGCAGCGCGAACAAGCAGATTAAAAAGGGAACAATCTGCAGCAATCACTTCACACCAGGTAAACCTTGGCCAACAAACAAGCTAAAATAGCTAATCAACACTACAGCTGCAAGATAACTGCAAATAATTACAGTGGAAACCAGGCAGTAATGTAAAGGTTCTGTGTCACACCATTTGTGCACACATCACAGTGTTGATAAACAAATAAACCCTGAATTATTTAGAAAAATTATATTCAAAAATACTTTATTGATCCCAGCGAGAAATTAAGTGTTATTGTACCTCAAACTATTTAATTCTTCAAGGAGTTCTTGTAGATCCTGATGGCTGTGGGCAGGAAGGATCTCCTGTAGCAGTCTGTGTTGCAGCGAAACTGAAGAAGCCTCTGGCTGAAGGCATTCTGTTGTTATAGGATAGTCCAATGAAGAGGATGCTCAGAGTTGTCCAGAATTAATAAGAAACTATGAGCTTTACATTCAGAAAATGTTAACCAGTTAGTTTGCCTTAGCAACTGGCAAAACGATTAAAGGGGTCACCTAAAATTTTAATTTTTTCCATGTGAAAACATGTATAATATGGTTTTCTAATGATTTTACACTGGGCAGTAAGCCAATATTCAAAAGTGCAGCATTTGTTTACCATTGGCTTCTCTAACCACCCCACGTGTACCTTACGTGCATGCGCCCTCAAAAATGTGGTTTTGATTTCTGTGCCGGTTGTACATCAAAACGGCAGGATTTTACCATTTATGAACATAGCAGATTATTGCTGCTGGAGCTCGCCCCGCCCCGCCCCTCTCACCCTCACATTCAGCCGAGCCCCGCCGCTATTACTGAAGAAGACTACATCGCTGTTATTGTAATAATCGATTTTATAAGAAGGCAAACCTATTTTGTAGAAACTAACAACAAGCATTTTATCATGTTATTGATCAAATGGTTGCCTTTACCTTTCCAATACATCTTGCTGTAGACATCCTTCCATTTGTTCAACATCTTCACTTTCCAGCTCTGGATTTGGAGTGGGGCTCGTTCATAAACGGTTGGATTCCGTAGGTCGCGGCGAGGTCGGGTTCATTCATACCATGAGGCATGTTGTTTTTTTGGAGAGTGTTGCAGTGGAGCGTTATCCCCCCCTCCTTCCTACAACCAATCAATGCAATCCTCATTTGCATTATTATAATGAACATCCGGGAACGCCGAAACATCGCATGCACTCTTGCGTGACAATACAGATTTTACTGAATGGGTCAGAAAAGCAGCTTTAAAAAAAAATGTTTTGACTAGAATTTATTTTAAAGGCATGAAAGACTATGATAGGGAGTAGTTATTCACTTTAATAGGTTTAAAGGGCAATGTGTAAATGTGATAGTAGAATTCAAAACAAAAGATCCATGCATCTCTCCTGTATTTCCTCAAAAAAAGAGCAGCAGATTCCGGTTTTGTCCTTTATTTACACCGAAAATGGTAGTTTTCCGGTCATGTTTAGGCATGTTATTTAATCTTGATTAATTCATAGCTACCCTGTGAGTAAATAGATTACAATTTTTATATGAGAAAAATAATAATAATAAAAAAGATAGATAGATAGTTTAGTTCACTTATTTCAGGATGACAAGGTGTGATTCCATACAATTCGGTTTGACTAAGCTAGAAATTATACTATGCAGTTGAAAACCTAATTCATTACCATAATAAAACCACGAAAACTTCAAACTGGTCATGTCTGCCAAATCTTGTGTAGTTTAAAAAAAAACTGACTTATAACATACAAGACCCTGAAGGTTTGTGCAAAGTGATAAAATATCTTAGGCTGTAAATGCATTCAACACTCATTCAGTAACTCAGCAGTGTTAAAAAATATTTTTTTATAATTTTTTGTTTTATGATTTACTCAACATTCAATGTTGCTGCACACTAGCACCAATCTCAATAATGCAATTTAACTGTAATGTTCAGGTGTGCTGAAAAATGTCTTCTCAAATGTCTTCTCAAGACATGAAGGATGTAAATTTTTTATTTATCTAAAAAAAAATAAAGAAGAGCAATTTAAACCCCTGTTCTCAGTAGTATTGTATGGCTGGATTATTATTCTATTATTGTTTTTTTTTTATATAGAAGGTGATCGGTAATTATAATTGTCTTTAAATTAAAAAATCTTCAGTGCTGGAGTGCAGGGTAGCACTGTTGCCCTGCAGCAAGAAGGTCATGGGTTCAAATCACAGCCTGGGGCCTTTCTGCATGGAGTTTGCATGTTCTCTCTGTTTATGCGTGGGTTCTCTCTGAGTACTCCAGCTTCCTCCCACAGTCCAAAAACATGACTGTCGGGCTAATTGGCCTTTAAATTACCCATAGGTATGAGTGTGTGTGTGTGTGCATGGTTGTTTGTCCTGTGGGTCTCTGTGTTGCCCTGTGATGGACTGGTGACCTGTCCAGGGTGTACCCCGCCCCTCGCCCAATGAATGCTGGAGATAAGCACCAGCCCCACCACAACCCAGCAGAGGATAGACTGTATAGATCATGGATAGATGGATAGATGGAAAACCAATTCAGGACAGGAAGGAAAGCTGTGTATTTTTTGGCGGATTTTTTTGAGAAACCAACACTTAAATAGAGCACAGGGGTGACACAAGTGTAGTGAAAAATTCAAGGTTTTCAAAAAATTTTACAAAACAAAATCTGGAAATATAATGTTATGATAGTATAAATGCAAAGAATAGTAGTAGAGTTTGAGAAAACAGAACAAAAAAACCATCCTGGAAGAAAACCTGTTAGTGGCTGCAAAAGAGCTTAGACTCGGGAGTGGAGGTTCACTTTGCAAAGCTGGTAGAGGCATCACCCTACGACTTGAACTCAGGGGGTGTGAATGCAATTGCTGCCACACTTTAGATTTTTTGTGAACAATCTGTAAAAATGTATTATTGTCCTTACATTTCACAATTTTGCACTGCTTTGTGTTTATTTGTGCAAAAAAACTTTATAAAAAATTGAGGTTTGTGGCTGTCAGGTCACAAAATTAGAAAACGTGAAGTGGAATGAATACAGCTGGAATGACCTCGATATATATCTACATTTGTGACTTAAATAGAATCCTTCAATTTGAGGGAAAGATTAAAAAAACTTCAGAAACATCTTTTACTGTTGCTAACTTTTTGTGTTTAATATAATCGATATGCTTACGACTGTTGGATGTTACTTGGATTTTAAATCAGCAGCAACTCTTTTTTAAGTCAATAATTCTAGATTTGCTATGCTAAACTATTTTGTTTTTATTGATTGACACGAAAGTACTATGTCATAAAGTTCTCATCATTCAACAATAACATGTAAACTCGGGTATACAGTTGTGAACTGTTAGGGAAGAAGACAATTTGAAACATTTTAGAAAGCCTTTCAATATATTATTATTACTATTGTAATATTATGTTCTGACCTTTTGAATGCCATAACAGAGTAAGAAACATATTTTGGCAGCTAATTTAATTGCCATGCATGTCACTGTATGTTTAGAGAGCTTTCTTTTCCAAAACCCAGAAAAGGACAGACTCTGTGTTTATGTCTCAGCCTGAGATCCCGTTGGCAAGAAAATCTGCGATTTGCCTTTCCCAACAACAGATGCTGTGTATAAATTATGTACTGAAGTCATTAGAAAATAATTTCCTGAATGACAAAATGCAGGGGGGAAAAGGCATTTGTGTGATTTAATGCTTCAGAAATGAGCTTAACTTGTATTTTCTTATACTTATCAATGTGTTTTTGTCAGAGTAAACACCTGATAAGTTCAGGTAAAATATGTCTTAACTTTTTTTGCAATTTACACTCCTCAGCATATGCCCCTTGGAGAAACATTTGGTGTTTGTTGATCCTAACACACTGCGCATTCCTGATTATCTTTCAAAGGTGGTGATTGAAGCGGCGATTCTCATCTTGACTGTTGCTGTATAATTGGGCAGGGTATCTGTTGTTAGTCTCTGATGAAAGCTCTTCTCTTATCCATAGCTGGTCGGCTACCTTTGATGGCACTTTTTTTAATCTTTCTGGTGCAAACCCAAAACTCATTTTAAACTAATTTACTGATGAGGTATCACAAGTTGTTTAAAAAAGATAATGTGATGTCTACACACAATTATAACAGTCTTGGTTAAAGTTCTTGTAAAAGTACAGGAAGGGTGGAAATAAATTGTGATATCTGTGGGCAGGTAGCTCAGGGGAGGTCAAACGAGCCTAATGTTTTCTGACAGCTGAAGGTGCAGTTTCCTCACTAAGACAGCAGGCATGACCATACAGTGGGGTAAAATAATATTTAGTCAGCCACCAGTGGTGCAAATTCTGCATCATAGGTATACCTCAACTGTGAGAGACAAAATGATACAAGAAATCCAGAAAAATCACATGGAAGAATTTATTTGCAAATTATGGTGGAAAATAAGTATTTGGTCACCTACAAACAAGCAAGATTTCTGGCTCTCACAGACCTGTTACTTCTTCTGTAAGAGGCTCCTCTGTCCTCCACTCGTTACCTGTATTAATGGCACCTGTTTGAACTCGTTATCAGTATAAAAGACACCTGTCCACAACCTCAAACAGTCACACTCCAAACTCCACTATGGCCAAGTCCAAAAAGCTGTCAAAGGACACCAGAAACAGAATTGTAGACCTGCAACTGGCTGGGAAGACTGAACCTGCAATAGGTAAGTAGTTTGGTGTGAAGAAATTAACTGTGGGGGCAATTATTAGAAAATGGAAGACATACAAGAACACTGATAATCTCCCTCGATCTGGGGCTCTATGCAAGATCTCACCCTGTGGGGTCAAAATGATCACAAGAACTGTGACCAAAAATCCCAGAACCACACGCCGAGACCCAGTGAATGACCTGCAGAGAGCTGGGACCAAAATAACAAAGGCTGCCATCAGTAACACACTACGCCGCCAGGGACTCAAATCCTGCAGTGCCAGATGCTCCCCCCTGCTTAAGCCAGTACATGTCCAGGCCCATCTGAAGTTTGCTAGAGAGCATTTGCATGATCCAGAAAAGGACTGGGACAATGTCATGAGGTCAGATGAAACCAAAATAAAACTTTTTGGTAAAAACTCTACTTGTAGTGTTTGGATGAGAAAGATTGGTGAGTTGCATCCAAAGAACACCATACCTACTGTGAAGCATGGGGGTGGAAGCATCATGCTTTGGGGCTGTTTTTCTGCAAAAGAACCAGGACGACTGATCCATGTAAAGGAAAGAATGAATGGGGCCACGTATCGTTAGATTTTGAGTGAAAACCTACTTCCATCAGCAAGGGCATTGAAGATGAAACGTGGCTGGGTCTTTCAGCATGACATTGATCCCAAACACACTGCCCAGGTAACTAAGGAGTGGCTTCGTAAGAAGTGTTTCAAGGTCCTGGAGTGGCCTAGTCAGTCTCCAGATCTCAACCCCATAGAAAATCTTTGGAGGGAGTTGAAAGTTTGTGTTGCCCAGCGACAGCCCCAACACATCACTGCTCTAGAGGAGATCTGCATGGAGGAATGGGCCAAAATACCAGCGACAGTGAGTGAAAACCTTGTAAAGAGTTACAGAAAACATTTGACCTCTGTCATTGCCAACAAAAGGTATATAACAAAGTATTGAGATGAACTTTTGTTATTGACCAAATACTTATTTTCCCCAATAATTTGCAAATAAATTCTTTAAAAATCCAACCAAATGATTTTCTAGATTTTTTTTCCTGATTTTGTCTCTCATTGTTGAGGCATACCTGTGATGAAAATTACAGGCCTCTCTCATTTTTTTAGGGGGAGAACTTGCACAATTGGTGGCTGACTAAATACATTTTTGCCTAACTGAAATTCCAATTATATGATAGGGACAAGTACAAACTAAAAACCCCTAAAATAATTAGGTGGACAGAAAGGTTACATCCTATCATGACTCTTTCTTCTCAGAGAAGAATGCAAAGTTAAATCAGAAGTGTAAAATCTTTATCCTTCATTAAAAAAAAAGGAAAGCTGTTCATCACACTTGTACATCTTAGTCGAATTACAAATCCTCTAATCAGCTTGTTAAAGGAAAAAGGCCTTTTCAGGCATTCAATAATTTCTTTTTTTACCCAATTCAGCAAATCAGACACTTGTAGATTGGTTTTACATACCTTTCCATCTTTCATATTTTCCAGCAAAGCCCAAAATTATTTTTCAGCAGTTCTCATTAATTCTCTTTGTGTAAGACTTCCAAAATTTTAATGTCAAAATGCATTTAAATAGAGGTGGGAAATAAAAAATGGAAGAAAATAGTTTAACAACACACAAACTATGGTTGTAAAGTGAAACCAAGGAAATTGCGGTTCTACCAAATAATTTCTACTGCCAAAAGTTGCTTAGCACCAGTTCTTATTAATCGAGGACTTCTAGCACCTAAAATTGTCAGCAATAATATCAGCTCAGGAACAACATGCAGAAACACAGCTAGTTATACTGAAACCACCTGCAACATACAGTATTTTTAGCTAGTCAAGTGTTAGTTTGCATTAAGTGCATTCACTTTTCCGACTTCTGAAACACTCTATTAGCATTTAAAAATTCTGCTTTGTAGACTGTGGCCAACTCCTTTTTCCAGTGCTGTTGGTAATGATTAGATCAGATATCACCTGGTTGGGATTAAGAAGTATTCACAAACTCCATTCAAGTAGAGGTCTCAGCCTATAAAGAGTCCAATTTCCAATACTTTAAGTTATTAAAATCACTCCAATCTTTTTGCTTAAAAAATCTGTACCTTTACAGTGCACCATAAGAACACACTACATTTGATTAGTATTACAAATCACTTGCCAAATGAAATTCAGGACACTGCAGCTTCTTCTTCTTCTTCCTAATAATAATAATAATACAGGGTTAAAACCTCCCTGTGCTCCTTCCAAGGTCTCTTCGCAGAAACCTACTTCTGATTAGTTCTCCAGCTTTACTGTAACCCTTGCTATCCAATCAATCTGACAGCCTTCAAGCTTCAAGTTCCTCCATGTATCGCGTCAATTTAGTGCCAAAATCCGAGCGCGCTAAAACCATAATCAGCGCGCATAAAGACCACTCTCTGCGCGCTCGCCGACACTGTACGCGCACGCCGTCACTGTCTGTGCACTCGTGGTCACTCCCTCTGCTTTCGATGCGCTCGCCTTTGCTGAGTTTTGGCACTGGGGTGGCATTGAATAGACGGCCCCAAAACCCCCCTCCTTTCTGATTGGCCACTACTGTCTCTGGGTCAGAGCCAATCCGAGGCAGAGTAGGGCGGGTCATCATTGTGGATGGAGATGTCAGAGAAAAAAGAGATAAGTTGAGGAACACACAGAAACTTTGCAAACTTTCAGGCGGGGTTTTCTCCCTTGTAGCAAGTGTCGGCTCCGTAACCCATATGCTCTGCAACTCGCTTCTTACTCAGAAAGGTGGGGGCGCCGAACTCCAAAACCCCGGCGGGAAGTGTTTCAAAATAAGACCCAGAACTGAGAGACAGAGAGTAAAATAACACACACACAACAGATATCTGTTTCACACTGGACGCACCTGCAGATGGGAGCCAGAAAAGATCTGACTCGCTTCTCTACAAGGGTGTACCATTTTTATTAAAGAATAACAAAGAAAATATCACATGACTCCTCTCCCCTCCTCCTACATCTTAACAAGTCATACATTTTAACCAGGTCTCCTGACCTGGTTTTATAGCCGTACCATGAACTAGAGTTATAACCCATCCTCCCTGCTTTTAGTTCATATCTTTGCCCAAGAGTTTATTTACTTAAAACCTTACCCCCATAAAATACTGGTAAACAGTCATGTTTTACTACCCTGAATAATATAACCAGGCCTATTTACCTCTAAACGCTTACTAAGATATATTTAAAACATATGTACTGCATAATAAAAAATAGCCCCAAAAAAGTAGAATACAACACAAGTAAATAAATAAATAATAAACACAATTACTAGCTACCAAGCTGTTTAATACATTTACATTTATATATCAGTCTGTTCCACAACTTACCCCTGTTTTTATCTGACAATTTGATCTGCTATTAAATTCTGCCGCCAACCGCAATGATGACCCGCCTTACTCTGCCTCGGATTGGCTCAGACCTGGAGACAGTAGTGGCCAATCAGAAAGGAGGAAGGTTGGGGGTCCGTCTATTCAATGCCTGCCCCCAAAGTGTCAAAACTCAGCAAGGGCGAGCGAGCAGAAGGCACAGGGGGAGACAACAATCGCACAGACAGTGACGGCGCGCGCGCAGACAGGGACCGCGAGCGCGTAGAGGGTGGTTTTTTTTGCTTGCTGATTATGGTTTTTATGCGCGCGGATTTTGGCACTAATATAACACAATACTCCATGATTCATGCTCCATCTCTGTGGTCTTCCTTTCCTGCCTGCCATGCTCATGCCTTGTCCACACGTAGCTGGGTATCTCACAAAAACGAAGATATTTTTCGACAATTTGGCCTGTCATCCATGCGAAAACGCAGATTTACGGCACCGAAAACGAATCTTTTGAAAACTCCAGCCAAAGTGAAGATCTGCGTTATCGCCATTTTAAGGATTTGCGTGTGGACAGAAAGACTGGAGTTTTCGGCTCTGCAATGCCACTTTCCACAACAAAAATGCTCCGACATCATTTGTGTGATCTGTGTTTACACTCAGAAACAGCATTTATGCCCTCAAGCACTTTTTGCTTGCTTGTTTTTACAAGCTCAATTACTGCTCTATGTAGAAGTTAGAACATAGAAAGTTACTGAGTGGATAGGATTTGGGCAAACTACTGCCCCCTACAGGTTTGGCATGTCTAAGAATGTGCTTAACAACGAACTTATGCGGTTAGGTGTGGACGGAGATTTATTTTTTAAACGAGGTGGTGAGAATATTCCTTCTTTTTAAAACCCCGGCTACTTGTGTACATGGCCTCAGTCCTCTCTCCCGGATTCCACCTCCTGTGTCTCCTGGAACTCAAGAGGAAGCTCCCACAGATATCCTGGACTTCTAGCTCTCTTCTAGCTCTCTCTCTTTCTGTGAAGTTGTGGTTTGCAATGCAATGTGGTTTCAGTTAATCATTTAAATTTACAGGACCTTGGAAATTTGCATCTTCTTAACTGAAACTTATTGATAAAAAGGATGGATTTACCTTTACAAAAATATGCAAATTGCAGAATTATCTGGCTATGATCTTTAAAAATATAACCAATAACTTGATTAGATCAGTTTAAATATTTATTTGAGATAAAAATCTGCTTCAGTTTAAATAAAATAGTCTTTGTATTGCAGGGTGTTTTCTTTGCACCTGCCACCTCCTGGGTCTGTCACTAATTCTTTCACCTCAACCCCAACATGGTACCTTGTCTCACCCTCAGTGTAACAGCCAAGTGGGATAAAAAAAATTATTGTTGCGTAAAGTCATTCAAAACAGTTGACGCTTCTTTACAGGCGTTGGTTAGTTAATTGTAATCTCTTTCAGCTCTTTGTCATCCATCTGTTAGAATTTCATAGTTTGTACCTGGCATTTTAAAAGGAAGACAATTTTAAACACCTTATAGATAATTAACTGTAAGAGAAACTACATGTAAAAATAGAAGGCACACTTCATTCAAATAGATCATTCAAAAAGATAAATTTGTGCTTCTCTGACCTGTGTTCCTGAAAAGTCAGCAGCTCATCAGGGTCCTGCTCTAACAATAGCACCAGACTTCTGCAGACTGCTATTTTTTGTTGTTGTTCTGGACATTATTCAAAAAGCACTGGTCTTTGTGAATGCAAAGCAAATTACTCTGGCTTAATCCTAAATGAATGCCCAATTTAGACTAAATTCACCAAATGGCCCTCTGTTCTCTGCTCCTCTCTTTTTTAATGACTTGCTGATAATTCCGCTTGTAACATCCAGTATCTCAATATGGTTCCATTTAACCTTGTGTTGACAAACCTAGAGCATTTTTTTTGCTTCAGAAACGTAGCACATTGTTTTGCATGTTGTAACACTTGACAAGGTTTTTTACGCTACAGCACCGGAAGTGGCTATTTGAAGGGAGTTAGCAAGAGTTAGCAAAGCAGGTCACATGACAAAGACAGACAGGAAGGTGCCTCTCTCGCTCTCTCTCTCCCCCCATCACTATAAAGGATGAAAAAGGCTTATATTTTAAGCAGATTGAATCAAGATAATAATGTGCACTAACTATAATACTGTTTTGCTAGGCATGCACAGGTTTTGTGAGGATTTGCTGATTTAAAAATGCCACAATCCTCACCTGGGCCCTCATTTATCAACCGTACTTACACTACTACTATTTTATGCATAGTGTGGTATTTACCATCGTGTACCTGTGCGTAGAAATGTTCCTGAATGCCTTAATTTTCGGAGCACACCTGAATATAAGCCGCACCAGCTAAATTTGAAAAGAAAATACATTTTGTACATATATAGGGCACAGCTGAATATAAGCTGCACGTTTTCATGTTGTAATATAAGATATTTACACAGAAAGAGAGTACATGGGAAAAAACTTAATGTTTTCATGCCCATCTGTCTGTTATAGACGGATTTCAAGGAAAGTTTCAGGAAATGTCTGCAATGGTACCAGGAAAAACTGATTAGGTTGTGGGGTTGATCCGACATGAAGCGTGTATCCACCCACCGACCAGCAGTACTAACTTCCACTCCTCTCCCGTGTCAGAGAGCTCACAAGCAGCTCCCCTCCCGCTGTAGCCCTGAATCTCCGCTGGAGGAGCACAGCCATGTGTCTCATTAACAGGTATTTTATTGGAAAAGTACTGTAAGTTCAAATTAAGACTTAATTAAGACTCTACCTCTGCCTGAAAATCGACAGTGGGGCGCCAACACAACATGACAGTAGCATGTCTGGTTAAAAAATAAAACACTGCACCAACACAACAGTAACTTGCCTGCTTAGAAAATAAAACATACTATAGCCTACCAGAAAATTAATTGGTCTCTATCTTCATCTTCAAATTCCTCTGTAAAGCCACTGAAGTCGACTTCTTCAGTGTCTTTATGTCCTCTGAAAGCTTTTGTCATCTTTTTACACTGACTCAGTTCTTTCCGCTGTGACCTCTGTCTCACCATCGATTCATTTGTCAAGTTAACATGCAGTAGTTCTAGTTCCTTTGATGGCCAGCTCGATGGCCTTCAAGTTAAAAGCTGCATTTCTTCATGTGTTTTCCATAAAGAGAGTGTGTGCATAAAAACTACACGTAGTGTCTTCTTCCTCACATAATCTTTCCACACATGTCTGTCTCACTTTGGGACTTCCTCTTATAGTGCCCCACGGAGGCCATTAGCCAGTAAAAATCTAGAAATTAGCCGCATTGTTGTATAAGACGCAGGATCCAAAGCGTGTGAAAAAAGTGGCGACTTATAGTCTGAAAATTAAGGTATAAGAACAGCTCTGACCATGCCTACCCACAGCATCTAGTGGTAGAACTGGGGAACTGCAACACTGAAACTTTTACTTGGCAGAATATTTATCTCATCAGTTTATTACCTCCGCCAATGAGCTCATTTTGCTGTCTGTCTGTCTTTTAGCAAAATAGCTCAAAAGGTTATGAACAGATTTGGATTAAACTTTTAGGAACTGTTAGAAATTTGCCAATGAATAAATGATCACATTTTGGGGTGATCATGCATGGCCAGTGCTTCACTGGAGTCTGCGCTCTCCATGTGTTTTTTTTTAATTGTCACATCAAGCACTTCAGTTTAAAAAGATATTGTTACACTTACAAATAAAAGGTTTGAAAACTATATAGTGGAAACCAGCTTTTCGGTGAAGCAGGTTGTTGCTGTCTCCGTGTGTACTGATGTCAGTAAATGTGGTTAGCTCTGAGGTGATCTGTGCACCCCTGGTAGGAGATCTGGCCCAGCTGTGTGCTGAGGGATGTTTTATTGTATTCAGTTTGATATCAAACCATTTTTTCCTTTATTTCGAACAGGAACCTTTCAAGTGTCCCATTTACTGCCTCTGTCACAGGCAGTCTTCTTTTTGTATTGGTTAACCCTGAGCCCTGAGGAGTTAAACCTAGATCTACCACCCTACCCCACTCCTACCTGTTTCAGCCCAATAGCTACTTAGCAATAAAGTTTCTCAATATAGCACTGGAAGACAGAATAACTATCTGCTTTTGTTTCTATTATGAAAACACAACTGCTTTTGTGGAAACTTAATTAAGTGAAGAATTACTAGTTCTAAGAAAACATCTTAGTGTTCTGGACACCCATTTGTTTTTGGTAAGAGTTTGGGACACAATGGGAGACTTTCTGAAAATGAGTAGTATCTAAATGGATACAAATATTTTAAAAATAAAAACTAAATAGAAGGGGTTTGAACACCCTTTTTTAGATATACTACAGTATCTGCCGACTGAACGAGCATCAGTGCATCTGGATTTGTTGCATCTGACGTTTCTAGCCGCAGTTGTCATCTTCCAGTTAAATGATGCGTGAAAGTGAATATCCATCTTCTGTGATCAAAAGCGTTATGCGACGACAGTACGATACATGCATCATAAACAACCTGGCTTGCTTGTGGGAGTGAAAATACCACACTGGGCTCAGTGCCTCAAAGTGTGGAACACACACTGTCAAGCCCTCTTTTATGTGTAGATCTTGACAATAAATTTTTTAAACCTTTGTTAGCCCTGTACATTCTTTTGTCCAGACCATAAATTCTTTCCAACTAACATCAATGTTTTCCTTTCTTCAAAAGAAAATGTTTTTTTACCAAGGGTCACACTTTGAAGACCCCCCCCAAAATAAGCAAGAATTAAAAGGAAGGCAAAAAGAAACGAAAAATCTATCAAATATTTTTTCCCCAGCGTTCGGTCCCAGCATAAGTAACCTGCTGTATAAGCATAGGGGGTATTAAGTGATGTAACATGCTTATTTGTGAAAACAAGTGGTAATGTGAGTGCAAGTTGGAGGGGTTGTGTCATTTAAGTGCTCAGCAAGAAATCACTCAGTCTATGTGAAAAAGCCTCCAGGCAACCAACTTAACTAGAGAGGGGGGGTGAGAAACACCATCTACATTAAAGCCTTCTCAACACCTGTGTGGATTTCTTAAATTAAAAAATGTCCAACTCTGGAGTGCGAAAGAGCACTGCAGGAGGGTAAAGCTGCGCAGACAAATGCCAAGAAAAAAAAAGTGAGAGATGGACAGTGCAGCCAACAAGAAGTGAGAGCAAAACAGCAAAATGTCTCCTCCTGCTTCCTGTGATTACAGTGCTATTATTTAAATGTCAGTGTCTGTCTGCCTGAGAGTGGGCCTTGTAAAGTCTAAATTGATGTGAGCATTGGACAATGTGGTAAAGCCTTCTTTATTTCTAATAATTTAAATAGAACAAAATGTGTGTATGCGTGTGTGTGTGTGTGGAGGCGGGTGGGTGTCTGTTTTATTATAGAGAGCGGGGAGGGTGGAAGAACACTCTTGTCTCAGTCGCAGTGTTGATGCACACAGAACAAGGTTAATTACTTTTCTGACCTTCTCCGGAAGCTTAAGGAAATATTCCACCCGAAGCCTGAATAGATAGCACAAGCAGAGATGCTGAGTCAATGGCCAAACAGTAAAAAATGAAACACAGCTGAATCTTTAAAGTGTAACCTTATTTACTTCCACCGTTATCAAATGTTTCAATAAAATCGCCTGCATTGCTGATTTAACATCAGAGTGAAAAATGATTGCTTTTTTTTCTCTTTCTGCAGTTCCTGACCGGCTTTAATAAAATACATACATAAAGCATCATTCTGCTTTGAATTTTATCTGAGAATATGCTTAAATTGATTACACTGGTAGCAGGATAGTGAGTTACACAGCAACTTCAGAGATGGTGTAAATCTGATTTCGGAATTAAAAATTACCAGACTTTATTTAATTTCTTTGCCCAGGCAAGAGTTTTAATCCACACTTCAAACATTCTTCAGTTAGCTGCGAGCATATTGCTGTGCACTATCAGTCAGCTGGCTGCAAGAGGGCCAGTACATTTCTTCCTGGCTTGAATCCATCAAACAATTATCTATATCAGTTTGTCTTTGCAGGCTCACAGGGGGGCAGGTGCCTCAAGTGGTCATTTGGAGGTCCCCAGTGCATTGTCTCAAAGCAACACAGAGACTCACAGAACAAACAGCCATGCATACTCACACTCACACCTAAGGGCAATTTAGAGAGACCAATTAACCTAATGTTTTAGTGCTGTGGAAAGAAGCCAGAGTATCCCTGAACACACGCATGGATGGGTGGAGGATGCAAACTCCATGCAGAAAGACCCAGGCTGGGATTTGAACTCAGGACCTTCTTGCTGCAAGACTGTTGAAAATACAACTCTGGAAAATATTTATGATCTCAAAAATACAGTCATGGTGTTGATATTAATAACACTAATACACTATTGAGTATCTCTTTTTGAAAGGTTTCTGAAGCTATACAGCTTCAAGAAAATCTTGCTTCAGGATCACATTTCTACCCATTTGGCACTGTAGCATGCACAATTTGAACACTTGTAGAGGCAGCCTTTCACAAATGTTTTGGACCTCATAACATGGAATAAGTGTCACAAATCTGGTATATCATGTTTTATACTGATCATTGAGGCCACTCCTATACAGTTTTTTTCAAATTATATTCAAATGTTCTAGTGATGCAAGTTATTTAATCTTATGCTACACTATTCAATTCAGTTTATTTATATAGCGCCAATTCCCAACAGATGTCATCTCAAGGCACTTAACAAGAAGTCATTTCAATACATTTATACAAACATTCCAGTAAAAAAGTTTCCTATTTAAGGAATCCCAGCAGATTGCGTCAGTCATTGGTGTGAGGTTGGGCCCCGTTGATGCAGACTTTCCAACCACAGCAATCCTTCAGCAATCCCTCATACTGAGCAAGCATGTAGCGACGGTGGAGAGGAAAATGCAGGTGTTCTGTGCTGATCACGATTAAACTCACCTTGGGATGCTGAATAGTCAGGGCATCTCCATTTGACATACTTTGACCTACTTTCAGCTAATAATTAATTGACATCTTGGTGAAAATAATACACTGTGCTTAGAGCATTGAATTTTCATCTCCAAGGCACACGGTATGGGAAAATAAATGAGATATTGACATCCAGGCAAGGCAACAAGAGTTTTGTACTCTCTTCTAACTCAGTAAAACACTGTGAATTTTATAACCTTCATGCAAATACACATGCACTATGCAAAATGGGGTGTATCAAAAGTGACAGACATATTTAACAGATGTCACAGGACTTAAAGAGTGTTTTGTGGAACATCAAGATCTTATGTTAAATAATACATGTTTTTTTCTCACCCATAGACATGGCAAGAAAAAAAACTACATGACAGGAGCTTAAAGGAACATTACCTAATCAACCAGTTATTATGAGCTTGTAACATTTTAGTTACTCTGTCAAAAGCAGAACAAAAACCAAAAAAAGTTGAATAATCTACTCAATACAGCACTTGAAAAATAAAACTAAATTTTTCAGTTTATATTTTTGCCAAAGTCTTTGTATTAGATTTGATCGTTTGGTGAAATAAATCAATTAAATCAATTGAATCTGATTGCAGTTTGATTGCTTGTTTTGAAGATGATCGTGAAAACAAGTTCAACAAACAGCAGTCACCATTCACCAGCACACAAAATGATCTGACATATCATGTCACGGCTCATCAACCATAGATATTGGTTTTCTGACCATTTGTCCCAGGTTTTGAAGTGCCACTTTCCCTTTCTGAATCATTTTGGAGCTCATCTACAGTATGCAACAAGTACACTTGGCCTGGAAAATTAGTATACTAATAACGTCAGGGCCCTCTCTGGGTCCATAAATGCTTCGGATGGGTTGGACTACTGTACAGATATAAATGAATTGTACTTTTACAATATTTATTAGATTTCAACAAGGGTTTAGTTTCCTTGCGTGCATCCTAAGACCTTGCCACGACAGACTTCTTAGCTGAGCCTCGGAAAGTATGATTTAGAGTCTTAACTAATGCAACACGATGAAAAACTCTATGACTTCTACAACTGCAAAGCTGTGCTGTGCTGTGAAAATACTTCTTGAGTAAATGTAGTCATTCTTCAAGTATAATCCAAAATTATATTAAACTTTAAATAAACAGAGAAATAAGTCTAGTATCCTATATGCTGCTTCATACACTACAGTTTCTGATAGAGGGAAGATTTTGCTACAACTTCTTGGGAAAGTAAAAAACAGTCAGGCACTCACATAATCACTTCAAGCCTCAATTTAAAATGTCCACGTAAGCTAACATGAATGGTTTTGGGCTATGGAAAGAAACCAAATATCTGCTGAAAAGCCACATACCCAGGAAGAGAAGAGTCAAACTCCCCAAAGAAAGGATTTGGTTGAGATTTGAACCATCTGGCAGGAAGCTAATAGTGCTAATAGCCACATTGGTTAGACCCATATTTTAACTATTTTCCCATGTAACTAGTATGGCATATGGTATTTTGGAAGTAGTAGTAGTTTGTTTTCTTTTTCCAAAATGAACAAAATTATTCTCTTCTTTATTTGTGTTTTTGTCTTCTGTATATCTATTTAGCTTTTTTTGTTTGTTTTAAACACTTCGTGCGACTCCATCTGTTTCTGATTTATGAAATTGTGTGGCAAAAAATATTTTTGTAGTTTTCATTTGCCTGTATTCAGTGCCAAAATGTGCCAGAGTTGTAGATTTCCTTTCTGCATTTAAAGAGTTTCCAATGTTTTGATTAAAAGTTTTCTATTTTTCCTCAAATTTCTTCTTCTCACTTCCAAGCCAAAATAATTTTGTGTCAGTCGGATTTCAGAGCTGACAGCGCAACAAAGTAACACAAAATGCATTTCTAATACCAGCATCAACATATAGACATTTTCTGGTATTTATAAGTTTTATTTCTCACTTGCAAAAAGTAAATGCGAAGAAGCCTGATGAAACCTATAAATTTACCAGAATCTATAGGAATAGGTAGACAGAAAGCTCATTGAAACGAGAATGTTACTTGGTTTAAGGAGATACAAAAAATGTGTCCCTTTGAAACGTAAAAAGCCACAAAGGGGCTCCCTCTGACTCTTCATCTTCTCACTCTCCTTCTTCTACACCAGAGGCCCCCAACCCTGGTCCTATGGACCCACTGTCCTGCATGTTTTAGGTGTTTCCTTGCTGCTCACCTGGCTTAAATGAATAGGTGATTAACAGGCTTCTGCAGCAATTGTAGAAATGCTAAGGGGGTAATGCAATCATTTGAATCCGTTCTGCTGTAGTGGGGAAATATCTAAAACATACAGGACAATGGGCCTTGAGAACCAGGGTTGGGGACTACTGTTCTAGATGATATTCGAGCATCCCATGCAATTCAATTCAATTCAGTTTATTTGTATATTGCTGATTCACAACAGATTTCATCTCAAGACACTTTACAAGAAAGTAATTTCAATACAAACATTCCAGTGCAGTGTTGCTGTTTAAATGTTTCTAATTTAAACAAGAACATATTTTAGTTTTAATTAGATATCAATCTCCTTATAACAAAATATATAAAAGTTGTTATAACAAGAAACATTCTCATTTTAATGAGTTTTATATCTTGCTACAACAATAACGTTTCTCGTTTTAATGAGAACTCTTTCCAAATAAACTTTGCTTGTTTACCTACTGCAGATAATTAGGCACTCCTTCCATCAGTGAGAGCACTGAAGATGAAACGTGGCTGGATCTTCCAGCATGACAATGATCCCAAAAACACCACCCAGGCAATGAAGGAGTGGCTATGTAAAAAGCATTTTAAGGTTCTGGAGTAGCCTAGCCAGTTTCCAGACCTCAATCCAATAGAGAATCTGTGGATGAGTTTAAATTCATTGTTGCCCAGCGAAAGACCCAAAACATCACAGCTCTAGATAAGATCTGCATAGAAGAATGGGCCAAAATACCAGCTAGAGTGTGTGCAAACCTCGTGAAGACCTACAGGACATGTTTGATATCTGTCATTGCCAACCAAAGTTATTTTACAAAGGATTGAATGAACTTTTGTTATTGGCCAAATACAAATTTCTGCACCATTATGGAAATACATTATTTCAGAATCATACAAGGTGATTTCCTGGCATTCTTTTTACATTCTGTTTCTCACAGTTGAAGTGTACCTTTGATGAAAATTACAGACCTCTCTCATCTTTTTAAGTGGGAAAACTTGCACAATGGGTGGCTGCCAAATACTTTTTTGCCCCACTGTAAAAACACTGATGTGATGAAGCCAACATGAACCTAATCAAACTCCTAAAAACAATAATATGCCCTATGCACACATATATATATATATATATATATATATATATATATATATATATATATATATATATATATATATATATATATATATATATATATATATATATATATATATATATATATATATATATATATATATATATATATATATATATACTGTATATATATATATATACTGTATCACTATATCCTGTTCTGTGGTTAGAATTAATAATTCCTCATGCCAGACAACCAAATTACAGCACCCTGTTAATTTCAGCCACTCTTACAGAAATAAAAGTCCCACATCCCACAATGCTTCATGCTGTAAAATGAAATGTAGGGCAGATAATAACCCTGTTTGATTATCCGTCTTATAAAAAAAATCTGAATGTCTAAAACTAGTATGCTAGCCTTAGAAGTATATTGCTTAAAAGATTGTGAATTAGAGTGACATTTTAACATCGGTATATCTCACAGAGGTTCCAATTGTCAGACAATTTGACACACAGTCATATATCTTCTATCTTGAACTGAGTTGGCAGCCACCGTAAATCTCCCTAAGCTCAATTTCATCTCCAGGATAAACAAACTCACAACAATTAAAAGAGATATGAGGGTTGACAAAATAATTAACAGGGGGCCAGTGTGACTCTGGGGTGTGGGATTGTGTGCAGTCAACAAAAGACAAATAAACAAATAATCATTTGGGTGGTTGAGCAACATATTAATTGAGTGCTCAGCAGAAAACCTTGGAGAAAATGAGCATTTATGTGCCCCCAGGAGCACACGCACACACACCAACGCACACGCACGCACACACACCCACACGCACACACAGCCACACACGCACACACACCTACGCACACACACGCACACACACACACACACACACACACACCCACCCACACACACACAAACACATCTTGTAAAAATAAACACTGCTTCTCAGTTCAATCACTTAGAGACTTATCTTTGATGGAAAAAACTGAGAAGTAGTCACTCCTCTGTTGAAACAGCTGATCTCAGTGGTCCTTAATTACTCTCCTGCAGAGATTATCACTGCTGAAGTCTCTCCTGGTTTCACAGTTAAGCCTATGGCTGCAGATTCCTCAGGTGCACGTTGTAGACATCAGCTTTGAGTTTTTGCTTGTGTGCCTCCCATTGCTCCTGATTTAAATGACAATGATAACTGATGACTACATTTTCTTTCTTTCAAGCGTAAGTCTATGCTTAGAGGGAGATCAACCTGGCTCTTATTCATACATGTATTCTTTTTCAAGGCTAATGCATACATTCAACTTTTACTTTAGTCAAAAACAAAAGAATGTGTTATATGCTGGTTATGCCATTACATTTACCGACAAGTACACACAGAGACAGCGTTGGTGCAAAAGGAAAATAAAGCTGAGTATTTATCTGTGTTACCCAGAGGTGAGAGTCAATGGGGGGCAGCTTTTAGCAGCTGTTTGCGTAAGTGACATGCTCTCCCCACGATGCGTCTGGGTAAAAGCACTGAGGAGAAATTGAGGGTGCAAGCACTCCAGCTATTATAGAGATGACACGCTAGTAGTTACCATGATGAAATCATGTATCTAATGTACTTAAGATGAAATTACTACAACTGGGAGTTAAGTCTAAATTTAAATAAAAATGTATGGGTATCTAAGTCAAAAAAGGATAAACAAACACCTAAAAAGAAAATTTAATTCAAACATGTCATAAAAAAAAGAATTAAATTCTTTTTTAAAGAAAAACCCAGAAGAATGTTTACTCAAATCAGAATGTGAAATTGTGTGTTTGTCACTATTCTGGAAAAATATAATTGGTACAGAAACCAGGCGCTGTATTATAGCAGATAGAATTATTAGATAGAAGCTGAAAATAAGTCAACTTATTAAGTGTTAAGTCAACTCAACACACAAATGAGACATAACATTATGATCTGATGCATTACAGTGTGTTGTCCTCCCCTTTTTCCTCCAAAACACCTCTGACCTTTCAAGTCATAAACACCACCAGACCCCTGAATGTGTGCTGTGATATCTGGCTCAAGACAATTTTCACAGCCATCACAAAATATTGGTTCTATTAAAGGAATAGTCTTCAACAATGATAATATTGGAGCTATGAATGTGGCCAAAAGCACTACACTCCCACTACCAGCTTGCTTTCTAACCATAATCCATCCTAGTGCCAAGATTTTCCAAGTCAGTAATGAACACGTAACTGGCCATCCATGTGGCTTAAAAGAAACTATAATTTATCAGACCAGACCATAATCTTCCATTGCTATGTTCTCCTCTTCAGATGTTGACATGCCTGTTGATGGTGCTTTTTGAAGTGGACAGGGTTCGGCATGGGTAGGCTGAATAATCTGATGCTGTGCAACCTCATGTGCAACTAACTGTGATGCACTGTGTATTATCATTTTGATCTTTAGCTGTGTAGATTTTCTCTCCAAACTCCTGCTGGCTGTTTAAGTGGAATTTTGCACAAATATACATGCATTCACTTACTCAAGCACACTCACAGACACATGCACACACAGTGACAGAATAACAACTCAGCCGTTAGGACAAGAATGGTCGATTCTGTGCTGATAAAAAGAAAATGCCAGGCTGATTATGACTACTAGAGATTATAATAAAAAAACGCTGATCCCTTAGGCAAAGAGCACTGCACTACGCTTAATGATCAGTAGCACAGATTAAACATTAAAGTGCCCACTAACTCCTTACTCTTTTATTTCAAAGTTTACAGCGAAGCCAGCAGAGGAATTTCATTCCCTTCTGGCCTCTATATATTAGGCTCTAAGTCTTTGAACAAGAGTGAGACATTAAATTAGGAGTGGTTCCACATGTTAACAATGCAGAGCATGTATACAACAGTGCACAGTCCGTTGTCTGACATAGAAAAGATACTTTATGGTCAATACATTACTGAAGAAAGATTTAAACAAGCATCTGAAACATAGCTAAAATGGCTTCAGCAACTTTCCTGTTTTGTTAAATATAATTAATAAATCTTATTTTTTTAAAGGCACTGATTCATAAAATAAAGGTTTTTGTCCTTAATTTTTATCTAAATCATTATTGATGGTTTAATAAAACTGGTCTCTGTTTACGTGTGTGTCACTGTTGGCGGAATGCATATGGCACCAAGTGTTTGTGTGTAAATATACCACAAGGTCATTGGGTCTTCTTGTCGCTGTCTGTAGCTTTCCATGCTGTTGTTGTCTGAGAGTAGAATCACCACCTCTTAGCCCCTGAGGCTGTCCACCTCAGCTGGAGAGCTCACAATCCGTTGGGCCATGAGAAAATGCCCCTGAAGACTTGTGAGGTGTATCAGGGTTCAGTGGGGTAAAACACTGCTAAATACCCTGGGACGGTTAAGATCTGACAGCTTGGGTCAGAGGAGGAAAGGAGGTGGGGAATGAAAGAGTGAGTACCTGGAGAAAATATTTAGGTACCTTTAGTTGTTTTCTCAATCCAGGTTATTTGTGTTGGGCAAATATCCAGAACTGTAAATATTTTTTTTAAAATCACCATTGTTATCCTTATAGTTTTCTTAAATATATAATTTCTGAAAATTTGAAAACAAATGTTCCCAGGTTTCCAGTACTTATACAGTACCTTTCACAGTTATTGGCAGCAGTTTGTAAAACTTCCTAAAATAAATATGGCTTTTATTGGAAATGCATCATTTCAACTCATCCCAAATTTAATTTGAGTGCAATTCTCCAAAATAACAAATAGTTATTTTTACAAAACAGCAAAGTGCCACAATTATTGGCATCCTTAAAAAGTTATGTAAAATACATGGAGCTGAAGGATTTTTAAATATTAACATTATTTTCTTTTTTTTTAAAGTTGATAATAGTGTCTACGAAGTACAGAGTTTAGGGGCATCTGACATTAAAAAAAGATGAATATGTGAAAAAGGAGTTCACATCCACTGTAAGCATGGTTTACGATCTGTGATGCTGTGTGTTAGGTTCCTTAGGTGTTTGGGTTTTTAGTTTTGGTTATTTCATTTCCTCATTCAGTTTACATTAACATTTTAGTTTATTTCTTAGTGTGTTGTTATCTGTTAGAGTTTTTCCTTCCACCATGTTTTCTCACCCTCTTTTACCCTCAGGTGCTTTTATGTTAGGCTTCTTATCTTTGTGGTTCATTCCTTATTTATTTACTTAGGTTCTTGGGGTTACCTATGTTGGCTCTGTCTTCCTTTCTTATGTTCACTTCCTGTCCTTAGGCATTCTCACCTTTGTTTTCTTGTTTAATCTTTTATTGCTTTCTTCCTCTTTTCATTATTTGTTCCGGTTAGTTCTGTTATACTTAATTTCTCTTTTTAGTCAATCTTCTTTTAAAGAATCCTTTCCTTGTAGGTTTATTTCATTCAGATCTGTTTTCTCAACTCTAGTGCCCTTGAGCTTCTCTTAGATTCATTTACTAGTTTCTCTTAGGTTCATAGTGTTAGGATCCTGTGTTCTGCTGGTGTTCTGCTGTGTGTTTGTGTGTGCTCTCCTACCTTCTCTGCAGGGGCGTGGCTGATTGACGACAGGTGCAGCTCGTTCAGGCTCGTCATCCCCAGCTTCAAAAGAGGAACGGAGGCTGCAAGCTGATGCCAGATTGTTCTCGCTTCCAGTGTGGTAAAGATGGCCAACCTTTGCGCTAGAAAAGTTTATCCTCCAAGACCTCTGTGCGCTTATTCTTCCTGGTTTCCTCACAGATCCTGATCCAGACTCCTTTGTCCTCTGAAGTTGGTTTTCTCCTTTGATCTCTGTTCCATCGGTGATACCTCCTGGAAACAACTTACCGTCAACTCTGGATTCCCTCCTGGTCAGCTTCTGCTTCGTTGCCTCCGCTGGTCTGCCTATTCTCCATCCGTCTGCCTGCTCCACCTGAAAACACACACAGCCTTGCACAACATCAGCCTCCACTTACCTCCGGTACTGGATCCTACTTACCTTCCCCAAAGATCAGATGTCAGTCATCTTGTGAGTAACCATTTACATTCTGCCCCACTCACCGGTCTACTTCATCTAACCTCCACTCTCTGCTGCAGTTCCTCCGCCTGCCATCGTGGACCCATTTCCTGACGTTCTTCCAGAGACTTTCACATTCACTATTTGTAAAATAAATATTTCTTAGCATATCCAAAATTACGGTCTGGTGTTCTGATTTTGCTGCTGCCTTTGAGTCAAAAAAAACCCTGCAAACATGACAGTCTGTTGGACTGGACCCGTTAGCGGTAGGAGGCAGAGCAGCACATATGACGAAAAAGGTTTCGGTGGATACAGCTTTTTATTTTCACCAGTCCTCACATGCTTGCAGAGTTCAGACCAGCAACACAGTTTGATGGTAAATGGCACCTTTTATACTGTGAAACTAATTATCACTTTGGACTCAATCATGTGAGTGGATCTTAAACAATTACACTCCCTACTCAATCATACCTCAAACTACATTACATCCACATCTAACAAACGCATTCTAAAACATATACAAACTCTCACACCAAGTATAAATATCTATAATTATCCTTTTTACACCATATACATTCTAACAGCAAGACCCAACTCCCCTTCCCACTCTGACTCTTGGCTCCTCCCAGAACCTTTAAAATGGTGCCCATGTTGCAGAGGAACCCCCAAGCAGGACACTCTGGAAAAGACAAGACGGGTAAGTTGGGTTTCATTTACAAACATTTAACATACAATTCCCACTAACAATATATTGTCAAGGTATCTTAGGGGCTGTCTACACGGCAACGTTTTTTCAGCAAAACTGAGGTTTTTCTCTCCGATTCGGCCTCTCGTTTACACAACGGGAAAACGCATCTTTTGGGAAACGGCTTCCAGAGTGGAGAGTTTTGAAAACACTGGGGGATTCGTTGTGTGAACGCAAGCCGGAGAAGTTTGAAAACGATGACGTCACTGCCAGCCACCTACGGACGTGTTGCACTTGTGCCCTCCGCCTTTCTACAGAAAACAATGGCGGATCCAGGTATGCTGTTACTACTGATGCAGTTTCTGAAGTAATTTGGTCTCTGTAAGCAAAACTTGGAGATCATCAGGCTTCAATGCGATCGCCAACGGAAACGCGTACAGTACTTGCGTCAAATAATTAATAGGCCTTTATTTAAGCGGAGAACTACAAGAAGACCGCCATTGTTAGTTATCATGAAATGTTTCTTTTCCGGGTTGTGAGGGGGAAACCTTAGAACACTGCATACATGGGGCACACTGCCATCTAAAGGCCGGGCATATGTACTACATCGTTTTCCATCGCGCGCCCTGTCGTGTAAATGCAGTGCGTTTTCACCCGCAAATTCAAACAAAAACGTCAACGTTGTCGTGTAAACAGCCCCTTAGTGATGGTGAGATGAAGCCCCATGAGGCATTGAACTACTTGAACCAAGTGGTTCAAGAAAGGGTTCTGCTCACGGGGCTTCATGTGAACACAAACCCCCCCCCCTACTGGCCAGGTACAGAATCACAGGCAGCTGTAGCTCTTAGCCACTTAATGTGTGATGCATTAAAGTTGTAAGTCTGCTATGGTTCTTAAGAATGACTGAGTTCCAAACAAACAATTTCTCTACATAAAATATTACAAATGTGAATACTATTTCTTGAATGTATTCTGTCTGTAAATTATCCCCAAACGGTAGAATCATATGTTATGGCAGGTTGTGTAATGTTATTCTGTCACTTGAGGCAAAAGGCATGGGCTTAAGCAGGCAGAGGAAAGTGAAAATTATTGTGTAACTTGGGCAATGATGTACAAAACGGGGGAAAAACATTTTATTAAAAAATAGCAGTTTCTCAACAGTTTTAGGTTTTAAGCGATTCCTTTTTCTTGACACCACCTCACCAGCCTTCGAAAACACTCTTTCACAAGGTCCAGAAGATGCAGGCGTACACAAAAACACAAGTGCTAGACTAAATAAATTGGGGTACAGCAATTTTTGCCTTTACCAATACTCCAGGGGGGGTTCCAGCCTTCTAATATTTGGCTCCCACACAGGGGAAATCCTCCTCTTCCTAGCTGGCTCCATCCTCACTTATCTCTCTCTCCTCACTCTCCTAAATTAGGGTGACCATATTTTGATTTCTAAAAAAGAGGACACTTGGCACAGTCCTGAAACACTGCCATGACTGTGACCAGACTTTTGATTTTAACATGCGTAAAGCCTACATTCTCCATGTGGTTAGAATGAACAGGTTAATAAACTTCAGATAGGCTTTCACAAGTGCAAAAATGACTTTAAAATCTCTAGAAATTAATGATAGAAATAATAGCTCTTCCGAATTAGAAAATGTACTACAAACAATAGTTTGCTTTACTAGACAAATTGAAAAAAAATCTTAATATTCTGAGAAAACAGGTGGACTATTTTCTTTTCAATGTAATAATAAAATTAAAAAGCAGCAGTCTCATAAACACAATAATGCCTGCTCCGTTTTTTTAGATTTTATCTTCATCCTCCACAGTCAGTTTATAGATTTATTATTAGATTTCGTTTCCATGTGGACCTACTAGATCTTTGCCCTAAACACATAGCCTATGCCAGCTCTGTTTGTCTGTAAAGCTACACTTGCGCTTTAATATCTTGTAAACAGTCGCACCACGGTGAAGGGCAAAGTGGTGCAGGCAGCGCATCAAAGCCCGCTCTCACGTCTATGAAACTGTTCAGAACCATCCACTAAAGCATCTAAACGATAGATGAGGAAATGTCGTATTGCATGTATCGCACCAGTCAATTTAAGTATGCTTATTAGTCCCCTTAAAAAACGATGAAAATCCGGACATTTTCATCAATCTATGAAATCCCCCCCCCCCAGACGCCCTGGAACGCACATGAAAAGTGGACATGTCCAGGGTAAACAGGACGGTTGGTCACCGTACCTAAATCTTATCTTTCTCTCCTCACTCTCCTAAATCTTCAAACTATCAGTCTCTATACTCTCCAAACTATATAAACGCTTACCAAACTCTCCTATCCAAACTATCAAAACTCTTTCCAAACTGACTGCAACTCTCCTACAGAAACCTACATTTTGAATGGAGCCTGAGGGGGTTTATATTGCTGTCAAACCACTCAGCAAACTCTGAACCACTTCCCGAAGCAGTCATGTGGGACAGCTCGGCAGCGGGGCTTCAGACGTCAACGTTTTCAGCTCCTCCCCTTAATGAAGCAGGCCTCCATACGCTCTGTATGGAAATGCCCCCTCCATTGCTCGACACACGCTTCGTAGCCTCTGCAAACATCGTAACATCACTAATAATCACAGGCAGCTGTAGTGCTTAGCCACTTAATGTGTGATGCATTAATGTTTGAAGTCTTCTAAGGCAATGCAATTTTATTTGTATAGCACACTTTCAACAACAAGGTGATTCAAGGTGCTTTACATGATTTGGACGTAAAATAAAAGAGAAGGTAAAACACAAAGCATATAAAGTAAAAACAGCAATAAAGCAAGAAGCATACACAGATACATCAAGGCATTACAAAGCATATAAGAACAGCAAGAAGCACACAAAACATGATACATAAAAACATTACTCAAAGGCAACTCTAAGCAGATACGTTTTTAGTTGTGATTTAAAAAAACTGTTTCAGCAGCTTTGCAGTTTTCTGGAAGTTTGTTCCAGATTAGAGGAGCATAGAAACTGAAAGCTGCTTCTGTGTTTGGTTTTAATTCTAGGGATGTTGAGTAGACTGGAATTAGAGGACCTGAGTGTTCTGGTGGGTTGGGATAGTAACAGCAGATCTTCAATATACTTTGGTGCTAAGCCATTCAGTGATTTATAAACTAATAAAAGTATTTTGAAGTCTATTCTCTGAGCTACAGGGAGCCAGTGTAAGGACTTTAGAACTGGGGTGATGTGGTCTTCTTTCCTGGTTCTAGTGGGGATACGAGCAGCAGTGTTCTGGATCAGTTGCAGCTGTCTGATTTACTTTTTAGGCAGACCAGTGAGGACGCTGTTGTAGTGATCAGACTAAAAATAAACGCATGGATGAGTTTTTCTAGGTCCTGTTGCGACATCAGTCCTTTAATTCCTAGATATGTTCTTCAGGGTGATAGAAGGCTGACCTTGTTATTGCCTCTATGTGACCCTGGAGGTTCAGGTCTGAGTCCAAAAAAATTATTTCTCCACACAAAATATTACAAATGTGAATAGTAAAAATATTTTTTTAATGTATTCTGTCCGCAAATTATCCCAAAATGGTAGTATATGTTATGGCAGGTTGTGTAATGTTTTTCTGTCATGTGTTTCTTGAGGCAAAAGGCATGGGCTTGAGGCAAAAGGCAGAGAAAAGTGAAAATGCTTGTGGAACTAGGAAGAGGACACTGAAAATGATTGTGTAACTTGGGCAATGATGTACAGAACAGTAGAGATTTTATTCATTTTTATTCAAAAATAGCAGTTTCTCAACAGTTTTAGGTTTTAAACGCTTCCTTTTTTTTGACACCACCTCACCAGCCTTCGAAAACAGTGTTTTACAAGGCACAGAAGTACACAAAAACACAAGTGCTAGACTGTATAAACTATCTGTCTCTATACTCTCAAAACTATCCACAAACTATATAAACGCTTACCAAACTCTCCTATTCAAACTATCCAAACTCTTTCCAAACTGACTGCAACTCTCCTACAGAAACCTACATTTTGAATGGAGCCTGAGGGGGTTTATATTGCTGTCAAACCACTCAGCAAACTCTGAACCACTTCCCGAAGCAGTCATGTGGGACAGCTCGGCAGCGGGGCTTCAGACGTCATCGTTTTCAGCTCCTCCCCTTAATGAAGCAGGCCTCCATACGCTCTGTGTGGAAATGCCCCCTCCATTGCTCGACACACGCTTCGTAGCCTCTGCACACATCGTAACATCACTAGTATTTTACTTAGTTTCCAGTAATAAAACTGAGTTATTCTATTTTGCACTCTTTTCTAGGTGGAACCAAACATTTCCCACCAGCTGGAACCAATCAAGCACCCAATCAAACACTTGACAAACAAAATCCAGCAGAAATAAAATTCAATGTGCAAAAGAAAATAAAGTCTACATGTCCGAAAGGTTGTCATTCATTGCTACTAGAATTAGGCTAACCCATGGTATGAGAATGTTAAAATACTCACTGGTAACATAGTCTCCTCTGTTACATAGTCCTTATTCATCTTTAATATAGTTCTGTCTAGTCCTTTCTTTTGTTTTGTTCTTGGTCTTCCTCTCTATTTTTCTTGCCATTCTGCATTCCTTCCCAGCTACTGATTGCTTCCACCTGCTCTCTCCCTCTCATCTGCAACTGTTTCTCCCTAATTAGTCCTCAGCCTTCTCCCTGCCACTTCCACACCTCAGTATATTTAAGCCCTTCTCTGTCAGTCCCTGCTTGCTGGTTTGTCGTCTAACATTCATGTCTTTGGTTCCTTTTCCCAGCCACAACATTTTCTGGTCTTCCTGAGTTATGTAAGTTTATGTTCCTAGTTCTTTTGTTATAATTAAATCATTGTTTTTTTTACTTTCCTGAATTTGGGTCCTCATTATACAAGTCATGGCACTGTGGGCCTATTTCTCTTCTAAATATCCTTGGAAAACTGTTGGATTGCATGGCATCATGGACTACTTAAAATACCAGAACATTTTGAGAAAATCTTCTCTTTTTTTTAGTAGTAAATAGAGAATATGTGTACATCAGTTTTTCTAGTGGCATGCAATCCAAAACATATGGCCGCATCAACACAGAGATGGTTCACCAGAACTAAAATCAACATGGATGATTGGCTAAACATCCCCCTCTTGGTTAAAGAAAACTAAATGCTGCACCACTGGCAAAATAAACCCCCAACTTTTTCAAAGTATTGATAGGATAGGGTGCCAATAAGTATATAATTTGATGTTAAAAATATAGTGTATTTTAGATATTTTATTCCACAGTGAATAAATGTACTTAAAGGTGATTGTTTGTTTATTATATATATTGTTTATTATAATCCAAACTTTACAAAGAATGCCAATAATTTTGAAGGGTGATGTAGAAGAGATCAATCACAGAGGTGCAGATGTGGAATGGAATGGCTTGAATGTAGGGAGACTGTGGTGATTGTGGTGAGGAGCAGATTGTTCAAAAGCAACCCAGCAACGAATAAATGAGCAACAAATTTGAATATTTGATTATTAAAGACACAAAAAAGTAAAAGCTGGGAGTATTTAATGCATGTATTGTTATTAGCTAAAGATAAAAAAGAACAGCATTTAATTTCCCTGAATTTAGTCTTTTATCTCTAAACACAGTGCTCCCACAAATGAGATGAAACTATTCAATTTCACAAGTTTTAATGGCTCAGTATTGACTTGCTCATGAGGAAAACGTATTTGTGAGAGCGGACCAACTACGAAAACATTAGCATGCTGTGTAATTGAAAACAACAGGATTTATTTAAATCACTATGAGGTGCTATTTTGCAAACATTTGATTACAGACCACAGTTAACAAAGAATTTTGCAACAAAAAAAAAACTTCAGAGTCCAAAATGCAGGTATTGTTTCATGCAAAATACAACTTGTTGGGCATTGTATTTATGAGGGATTAAAATGAGTTCAGTTCAACAGTTTTCAGAAAAGCGAAACATGCAGTGGGGGAAAAAAGTATTTGGCAGCCACTGATTGTGTAAGTTGTCCCTCTTAAAGAAATGAGAGGTCTGTAATTTCCATCATAGGTACACTTCAACTGTGAGAGACAGTATGTAAAGAAAATTCCAGAAAATTACATTGTATGATTTATTTTTTTTAAATAATTTTTTTTGTACAATGGTACCGAAAATAAATATTTAGTACCTACAACCAAGCAAGAAAACTGGTCTTCACGGACCTGTTATTTCTTTAAGAAGTTCTTCTATTTACTCCTTACCTGTATTAATGGCACCTGTTTAAAAGGTGTGGACAGGTGTCTTTTATACAGGTAACTAGTTCAAATAGTCAGACTCCAACCTTGACAATGGCCAAGACCTCAGAGCTGTCCAAGGACACCAGGGACAAGATTGCACAAGACTGGGATGAGTCAATCTACAACAGGTAAGCAGCTTGGTGAGAAGAGATCAACATTTGGAGCAATTATTAGAAAATGTAATAAATACAAGCTCACTGACAATCCCCCTTGTCTGGGGCTCAATGCAAGATCTTCCCTTGTGAGATACACATGATCTTGAGAATGGTGAGGAAACAGCCCATAACTACACGGGAGAACTGGTCAATGACTTCAAGAGAGCTGGGCACAAGTTTACTATTAGTAATGCACTATGGGTTACCATGGACACTACAACACTACCGTAAAGAATGCAAAAGCTGCGCCAGCCAGAAACGCTCATTAAGGTTATAAATGGTCATTTCTGTTTTTGCATTAGGCTCGGATCCGCATGAGACAGCATTTCGGTCCGGACCCGGACCGCGGTTCGTCTATACAGTGTAAACTGTTGGGAAGTCAAAGGAGGGTATTGACTGCTGAGGAAAACTCCATGTACTCATCAACACATGCTGGAAAAAAGTTCCGGTACGCTGAGTAAAATTTAGAAGTGCCGGTACTGCGTACACTTGCGTACTGGCCCACTTAAAGCACTATATATATATATATATATATATACACACACTGGATAGATCAATATCTATACAGTTTTCTTTCCTTCTGTGTGTCACCAGGTGTATAAAAATGTTGTAGACCCCTGCAATCTCAAATGACCACCTTAGGGGCTCAATGGACCTTTCTAGAGGCTGAATCTGCGCTCTGCTGATGCCCTGGAGACTGGAACTGAAAGCTCCACTTCAGCCAAAGTTTTAAAACGAGGGAACATTTCTCTGATTGAAGTGATCAGAAGTAGGAAAGACTCTCTGAACCCAGCTTCATATCGCTACAGCAACAGAAAATGCCTTAGTGTGCGCTCTTTTGCATGGCTGGTTGGCACGACACCAGGCTCTTTGAAGTGAGTCTTTAACCAGCCGCACCGGTAACAGTTACGTTCCAAAACCTCCCGGTCTGAGATTATGCACAGATGGTTTCATGGGAATATTTTTATTACTAATTTAATGATTTAGTTACTTGTACTCTACATTTTAACTCCAAGCTAAAACTGTCCACGCGTCTGCACCAAATGGTCAGGGGTCTGAATTGTAATCTGTGAAAATAACAAGTGGCCTTCGGCTTTTCCGTCACCGTTCTAAAAAAAAACGGGACGAATATGGAAAATATTTGGTTAACGCTACCTCTGTGTGCAGTATGCAATGGATCGCATACAAGCAGGGTGTCAGAATGGTAGATGTTTAAAATGATCAAACCACAGTCAAATTCTATCCAGTTGGTGCATTTTTCTGGATAGGTTTTTTTGTGTGTTTCTTTTTTAATAAAAGACTAAATGAAACAGGAGTAACGAGGCTATTTAATAGATAATTACTCCAGTGAAATATAAATACCCAAAATGTCTACTTAAGCAAGGTAACGAAGTATTGGTAGTTGGTATCAAAGGTGTCAAGTAACAAAGTACAAAGTCAGGGAACCACCTGATCATCAAGAATGAATGGCCATATAGCTCTGTGTCTGTCAGTTATTGTTTTGTACTGTTATTGTTTTGTTTTGTGTATAATACTACACCCTAATCAAATCAGACTTTATTTATAAAGCGCTTTTCATACAAACATTGCAACTCGAAGAGCTTGGGAAAAAATGACCCCGCATAAACCGCATTCCCATCCTTCCCCCACAGATTTAATTATTTACAATTATACCCCCCTCCCCCTAATCCAAACCCCATGTGCGCCCGCACACACTCAAAAGCAACAATAAAAGGACACTGGGCCGAGTACAGATGAGATCATGAATCAATGAATCAAAGGAGCCATCAGCACTTCCAGCAGCACATCAACAGCAGCAGCTCAGAGGAGGCAAGGCAGAGACCCCCACCTCCAACCAAGCGCTACCTGGAGAGCACCGATAAGACTAAGTAGTAAAATGTTGATAAAATATAAGCAAGTAAAACATGTAAAGCAATTTAACAGACTATAATACCTACATAATCAATTAAAAGCTGCTAAAAAGGTGAGTCTTGAGCCTGCTCTTAAAAACATGAATGTTCTCTGCAGCCCTGAGGTGAAAATGGCCATAGAAGGGGGGTCCTTGTGAACATGACCGTGAGAGAGGTCGCGAAGGCCAGGGAAAAGTGCACGTCCCCTGGGCAAGGTTACCTGATTAACGTGGATGAGCACAAGACAAGAACATCATACAGAACCACACAGATCTTCCTGAAGGCGGAAGAGTTTGAGTGGTTGGAACAATGGCTGAAGATTCGTGCTGGTCTCTGTCCCACAACAAACCTGGTGTTTTGCTCCCGTTCGAAGTCTGTCGCCAAAGTCCTTGATCTTCAATTGCGGAAGGCATTGGTAGACATGGGTCTGTCAGGGGACAGTAAGAGCGTGGCTTTCATACCATCCCCTGTGTGACCAGAGGTACAGGGTTAGAAGTGTAGCCAGGCAGGGCCATGGGTGATGCTCCGCACTCCGCCTTTCTACAGAAAAACAACAATGGTATGCTGTTACTGCTGATGCAGCTTCTGAAGTTATTTGGTCTCTGTAAGCAAAACTTAGAGATCATCAGGATTCTATGCAATCGCCAACGGAAACCCATAGAGTACGTGCGTCAAACAATCAATACGCCTTTATTTAAGTGGAGGAGAACTACAAGAAGACCACCATTGTTAGTTATCATGAAATTTTTCTTTTCCGGGTTGTGAGGGGGAACCCATGGAACACTGCATACATGGGGCACACTGCCATCTAAAGGCCGGGCATATGTACTACATTGTTATCCGTTGCGCGCCCTGTCGTGTAAACGCAGTGTGTTTTCACCCGCGTATTCAAACAAAAACGGTGTTGTTGTGTAAACAGCCCCTCAGTTGGTTCAGTAGGAATCACAATCATAGGGAAGACTGCTGACCTGACAGTTGTGCAGAAACCCATCATTGACACTTTCCATAAGGAGGGAAAGCTTCAAAAGGTAATTGCAAAATAGGTTGGATATTCCCAAAGGGATACATTAAAGCACATTAATAAAAAGTTATGTGGAAGGCAAAAGTGTGGCAGGGATGACTGCAGTCTGGAGAGGATTGTCAACAAAATCCCATTCAAAAGTGTTGGGGACCTTCATAAGGAGTGAACTGAGACTGGAGAGCATCAAAAGCCACCACATACAGATGGATCCAAATGTCGAATTCCTCTTGTCAAGTTGCTCCTGAACAACAAATGTCAGAAGCATTTTACCTGGGCTAAAGAAAAAAAGAAATACAAATTTTACATCTCATTTGGAAACTAAGGTCCCAGAGTCTGGAGCAAGAATGGAGAGGCACACAATCCAAGATGCTTGAAGTCCAGTGAGATGTTTCAACAATATGTGTTAATTTGAGGTGCCATCTCATCTGCTGGTGTTGATCCACTGTGCTTTTTTAAGTCCAGAGTCAACACAGCCATCTACCAGGATATTTTGGAGCACTTCATGCTTTCTTCTGCGGACAAGCTTTATGGAGATGCTGACTACAATTTTCCAGCAGGACTTGGCACCTGCCCACACTGCCAAAAGTACCAAAACCTGGTTCAATCACCAATGGTATTACTGTGGTTGATTGGCCAGTGAACTCACCTGACCTAAACCCCATAGAGAATCTACTATATGGGGCATTGCCAAGAGAAAGACAAGAGACATGACACCGAACAATGCAGAAGAGCTGAAAGCCGCTATTGAAGCATCCTTGTCTTCCATAACATCTCAGCAGTGCCACAGGTGGATAGCATTCATGCTACGCCTCATTGAGGCAGTATTTGATGCAAAAGGGGCCCAAACCAAGTACTGAGTGCACATGGGGGATTATAATTTTCAGGGACCCAACATTTTTTTGTTTAAAATCCTTATTTTATTTATTTAATGTAATATTAAAAATTTTGAATATACACTGTTAGAAATTACCAGCATTTCACAATAATGAACTGTATTATTTTACAGTAAATTGTTGTAATTAAGTTTCCCTGTAATATCACAATGAATACCTGTAAAAACTACAGTATCCTTGGATTTTACAGCATTTTACTGTTATTTTACAGTAAAATCCTGCAATCTAAAACCTGGTGTTATATCACAACAAGGTCTGTAATATCACAGCTACACATGTAATATCACAGCAACACAGTAAAAAAAACACAAGACTTTCACAGGATTAAACAGTATTATTACAGTAAAATACTGTATTGAAATATGCCCTGGGAAGTCACATGAGTACCGACTACTGTTTTGAACTGAAGGCGCCATTTCCCTCTTCTCTTCTGGGCTGAATGGAGAAGGTGAGTAGCATGCATTTTTGCAGCACTTACATCAATGTTATTTTAATATGATAATAATATTTACTTTCAAATGAACGTTTATCGCATGACACAGTTCATATTTTGTTAGCAAGTGCTCGAAATTGTTGAAAGTTCTCTTACAGCATTTGCTAATAGTAGTAATGATTGTAGTGACGTGAGTTTCGCTATAATTTTTCATGTCACTATCAACGTTTAGACAAATCTAGTCTTTTTAAAGTTTATAAAACAAATGATGGGATAAACATTACTATTTATGTGAGCACATTTTTGTAATTAGTCGAGGTTTTCATAGATTAGCTGGGCTAACCGTTAGCTGTTTAACTTCAATAACTTAGTGATTCCATTAAAACTATTTTTCCAGCGGAGATCTTATCTAATCTCATCAAAGCGAAGCCACGGGAAAACCCGCTTAAACAGGAATACAGGCGCGGATTTACAAAAATAAAACTTCCCCTACACTTTCCAAATAAAAGCACGGAGTAATTTAGCGGGTAAAACTCTTCCAAGCTTTGCTGTATGTGGGGAATAAGTTGGTCTACGAAACCAAATACGTATTTTACGAGGATTATATATAAAAAAAATTAGGAATTTGACTGTTTTAGGACCATATAGAGACTGCTTTTGGGGGTAAGTCAATAAAGAGAGTTTGATGCTTGAAGTTGGTGTAAGATTTTTTTTTATTCAAATATTTAAAATGCAAAATGAGTTATTACATTATCAACATTTACTTTGTACGATTTACTACCTTATCCTAAATCCATGCTATTGTGTTTTACTACAGCCGTGTGCCACTGCTGCAGATGTCAATACTGCAGAACTCCCCAGCACCACCTGCTTGATAATTCAAGGTAATGTTACTTTGATCTAGTATCGACATTTCTAAATCATTATTTTGTTTTCATTTTAGAAATCTACATGACTACAATACATAATTATAATAAGAATTACATTTGTATAGCCCTTTGTATCTGAAGCAGATCACAAAGTGCTCATTCATAATGTTGTATCTGTTCATTTCAGGTAACATGATGAAGCCCTCTGGATGGCTTATATCTATAGAGGGACATGTTGTGATGGGCCCACACCCTTTCTTAAAGTAGCTGCTTTCTTCAGCAGCTATTACGTCTTCAACCTTGAGTATCCTGCTGCCGAATCGTCAACGCTGGAGTTCATTTAAAGGTATTTTATAAAGATCACATTTAATCTTGTAATTCACATTATAGTACAGACTTCCAACTCACTTGTCTTGAGACGCATTTCAGTGACGGCGCACATTGATATGGCCTTTCATAGTAGAAAATCAACCACTTTGCCTCAGACAAACCTGATCTAACAAGTTTGGATTATAAATATATTAGGGTTTGGTGTGGGAAAAAGCACAGGTGAACATCTTGATAAATGCTGCCTGCAGTACATACTGTAAGTCTATTTAAAACTAAAACTATCTTTATTTATTAACAGGTGCTTCCTGGGCATCAAACCTGAAAGAGACTCAAAGACCAAGAAGCGGGCAACAATAAACCCATGTGAGCACCCTTTTGAGGAAACTTATTGACTTTGAGTGGGCATCATAGTTTTTTTTGCAGCAGTAGTTGCTAGGCTCAGTTTTGAGTAGCCTAGTTCTTTTTAAAAAAAAATTTAAGACAACTTTGTACTAAAATATTTTTACACAATGCTGTTGCGTGTGGACTCATTATAATGTTTGAGACTGAGAGGAGCGCCTGAGCCCTTTACAACATCCCTTCATCGCTGTTTCCCTTCCTTTCTTATCTTGCCGTGAAGGACTCATTCCCACCCTGTCCCATTACTGTTATTGTGACACAGCTTGTTGAATGGTTAAATTGTGAGACAGGTTGTTGAATTGCAAGTTTGCACATTTCATCTGCATTTCCTGCATTTTAAGATGGCTTTTATGACTAGAAAAGTTGAATTTATTGAATTCTTTAAGTTCTTGGCATCTGCTTGTACATTGAAAAATATTCATTTGTTAATAAATATGCCATTGGGCTAACATTGACTGTACCTCAGAGTTGTTTGTTGTACAATGATTGTAAATTCACAGTAAATGGAAGCTTCATCTGTATTACTTTTGTATTTTAGAATGACTTCTACATTGTAAATTCACAGTCAATTATTGTCAACTTGTACATGACACTCTACAGTACACACTGTAAAAGTACAGGGCATTGTTGTAATGATATACAGCAAAAGGCTGTAATTCCCCAGTAATTTACTGTAATATCACAGTAATTGCTTTGTCAATGAAGCTGTAAAGTTACAGTATACAGTTGTGCTTTTACAACAATGCATTGTAATATCACAGAAATAAAATTATAGTAAATTGCTGTGAGTACATTTCACAGTAATTTACTGTAATCCTTACTGTGAAAGTCATGCAAAACTTATTTTTTCATAAACTGTAAGTCATAATCATTCAAATCTAACATAAAAGGCTTGAAATATCTCATTTTGTATGTAATGAGTCTATCTCATATATTAGTTTCACCTTTTAAGTTGAATTACTGAAATAAATGAACTTTTGCACGATTCTTTCGAGTTCCACCTGTATCTTCATGCGAGAGCTTTATAGAGGAGATAAAATTTTGTTATCCTTTGTGAATTTCATAATAGTTTTAATGCAGTTGTGCCAGATTGTTTTTTATGCTTTTGCCAAAGTTTACTTCCAAGTAATGCAGTGTACTTTTTTGAAAAGAAGTTAATAATTAATGTAGTTTAGAATAATTTCACTTTGCTGTGATTTTACTTCTGGGTATTTAAAACTTTTTGTATGTAAGTTCTAAAATAAATAGCATATTGTTTGACTTTTCTGTTTATGTAATTGTTTTACTTTTTGCAATTGATTTTCTGTCAAAAGTGTTACTGTCAAACATAAACACTTCTCCTACACTTCTCTTATTGTACAATACAACATGGACTGAATAAAGCTGATTTTCAATTTACCCTAAAGCTGCTATTTAGCTGAACCACCTTTAAAATTCAATTCCCTAACACATAAAAGGTTTTTGAGATTCTTTCCACTTTTTTGGGAGAAATAGATTGCAAACTTCTACTTTGTTGAGCTTTATAACTAGAAAGGACTTTGTCCAAAAACAGCTGTCAATTTTGTCTTCAAAACATTTTAAGTAAAACTAACAATCAAAACAAGAGCAGAAGTTCTGAAGTACCTAAACTATGTTTAAGGAAAATTCTTGCAACAACAGAGATTAAGAATTTAAGTCAAACAGAAGAAGGAAATGAAATTATTAGACTGTCTTGTTCAGCATGACTATGAATATTTTTAACAACTTTATAGGAAGTAAAGTAGCAAGTAAAACAAAGTAATCATTAAACAGAGCTCTAAATCTTAAAAACAATGACAGGTGCATATGTATGAAGAAAATCATAAACCAGGCACCAGCATTCACAATGAATCAATAATCTTGTACCAAGTGAGCAAAAGAGTGAGCTTTAAGTTTTATCCTTAGGCCATCATTTATATACTTAAAACAACGGGCTTACAGATATATACAGGTAAAACCAGACACTATCTTTTACTGACAATAAATCAGATTAAATATTTCCTGTTTAAGATCAGTTGGATTAGAAAAGTTGTTTCTACATGTTACATGCCAGAATAATGAGCCAATTGTTTTATAGAATTGTTTACTTTCTTTAAAATTAGAATGACCTGTCCACTTTGAAGCCAGATGCAGTCTTGATTTAATAAATTCAGTCACACAATTAGGATGTTACCATCCTAAGATAACTTTTTTTGTAGAACAAAGCTCCCCTTGCACCAGCTTCTCATGTCTGAAATGCAGACACATGAAAAAAATGTTTTAAACAGGTATAGGTTTACAGACATTAAGATTACTATGGTTTTCAACAGTTTGGGAACTTAACATTTTCAAATGTTTAAACGTGTTATAGGCAAGTGGGGCTAATTCTTGATTTCTTGCTGAGGTTTTAGGAAAGAAAGGCATAAAACAGCAGAGACAATTCACTTTCACACAATACCACTCCAAAGGTAAAACACAAACAAAAAGACCTTAAATAAAATCTGTTTCAGATTTGAGGATGGGATGACAAATGTGTTTTCACAAATACAGGTCCTTCTCAAAAAATTAGCATATTGTGATAAAGTTCATTATTTTCCATAATGTAATGATAAAAATTAAACTTTCATATATTTTAGATTCATTGCACACCAACTGAAATATTTCAGGTCTTTTATTGTTTTAAAACTGATGATTTTGGCATACAGCTCATGAAAACCCAGAATTCCTATCTCAAAAAATTAGCATATTTCATCCGACCAATAAAAGAAAAGTGTTTTTAATATAAAAAAAAAAGTCAACCTTCAAATAATTATGTTCAGTACTGCACTCAATACTTGGTCGGGAATCCTTTTGCAGAAATGACTGCTTCAATGCGGCGTGGCATGGAGGCAATCAGCCTGTGGCACTGCTGAGTTGTAATGGAGGCCCAGGATGCTTCGATAGCGGCCTTAAGCTCATCCAGAGTGTTGGGTCTTGCGTCTCTCAACTTCCTCTTCACAATATCCCACAGATTCTCTATGGGGTTCAGGTCAGGAGAGTTGGCAGGCCAGTTGAGCACAGTAATACCATGGTCAGTAAACCATTTACCAGTGGTTTTGGCACTGTGAGCAGGTGCCAGGTCGTGCTGAAAAATGAAATCTTCATCTCCATAAAGCTTTTCAGCAGATGGAAGCATGAAGTGCTCCAAAATCTCCTGATAGCTAGCTGCATGGACCCTGCCCTTGATAAAACACAGTGGACCAACACCAGCAGCTGACATGGCACCCCAGACCATCACTGACTGTGGGTACTTGACACTGGACTTCAGGCATTTTGGCATTTCCTTCTCCCCAGTCTTCCTCCAGACTCTGGCACCTTGATTTCCGAATGACATGCAAAATTTGCTTTCATCCAAAAAAAGTACTTTGGACCACTTAGCAACAGTCCAGTGCTGCTTCTATGTAGCCCAGGTCAGGCGCTTCTGCCGCTGTTTCTGGTTCAAAAGTGGCTTGTAGCCCATTTCCTGCACACACCTGTGCACAGTGGCTCTGGATGTTTCTACTCCAGACTCAGTCCACTGCTTCCGCAGGTCCCCCAAGGTCTGGAATCGGTCCTTCTCCACAATCTTCCTCAGGGTCCGGTCACATCTGCCACACTTTTTCCTTCCCACAGACTTCCCACTGAGGTGCCTTGATACAGCACTCTGGGAACAGCCTATTTGTTCAGAAATTTCTTTCTGTGTCTTACCCTCTTGCTTGAGGGTGTCAATGATGGCCTTCTGGGCAGCAGTCGGGTCGGCAGTCTTACCCATGATTGCGGTTTTGAGTAATGAACCAGGCTGGGAATTTTTAAAAGCCTCAGGAATCTTTTGCAGGTGTTTAGCGTTAATTAGTTGATTCAGATGATCAGGTTAATGGCTCGTTTAGAGAACCTTTTCATTATATGCTAATTTTTTGAGATAGGAATTTTGGATTTTCATGAGCTGTATGCCAAAATCATCAGTTTTAAAACAATATTGTATTGTAGTATTGTACATTCACAGTAAAAAAAGTAGAATGAAAAAGTAGATTAAAGTACAAACTGTCAAACTTTTGAATTCATGAAAGACCATATTTATATGAAAGTGTTCCCTTATTTCCATTCAAATAATTTTGTGCACCTTTACTCTGAAAATGACATATTGAAAGGACAGAATTCGGTTTGGAAAAAATGAAAAAACATATTAAAAAATATATATTTTAAAGGTGGAATACAGACTTTACAGTTTTCCTTTCTCTTTTTTTCTGCATCTCTTTGTGACGTGAATGACTTATGGAAGTAACAACAAAAAGGGGAATTAAGCAAAGCTTTTTCAATTAGATTTTTTGTAAAGAAAATGTGCAATTCAGAAGTAAAGTTGCGACTAAAACAAATATTACAGACAGTTATGTTAACTTGTAGTCATCAAGCGACCTATGAACCTCTTGGTATACAAAAGTATTCAGCTATTAAATGTGAGGCCATCAATAACAAAGCTTCAACCAAACATGTTGAACAGCAGGAAGGACAATGATCCCAAACACAAAAACAAAGCATAGATAAGATATGATAGAAAAAAAATCAGCCTTGCTATGACTCAATAAAGGTTTAAACTTCACCAGTCTCTGAAATATTGTGCTGTTACCTTAAGAGAGATGTGCAGATAAAAATGTCTGCAAACCCCAAAGAGTTTAAGTGAATTTTGAAATATAATCAGCTCAGAACTCCTCACCAACATGCAGAAATCAACTATTTTTCATTGGGCATACTTAGTTTTTAATTTTTATTCTTTATTCATCAAAGGGGGGCTTTCTGCACTTGAGGTTAGATTTAAATGATTTATGAATTTGATAAAGACCAGCTGACTTTAATCATTTTACATTACGATATATAAAAACCCTGAGATTTAAAGAGGATTTAGTTTTGTTTTTGCCATGAATGCAAACCCTCTGAATGTTTATCTTTTCTGACTGCTATCTTTTTATCTTTGCTGTGGTGGTTGAGATGATAATGAAAACAGGCTAGATGTCTAACCACTTTGAATTTAAAAAATCTCCATGGCAGCCATGTGAAACTGCGGGAGCGAAGAAAGCATTTATGGATATTAACCCTATAAAGTAGCCTCTTTAAATTCATGAGAATCAACTAGTTTACTCAATCTTTTCCCACCTCCTCTTTGCTCTGCTAGTAATTTCATCAAGTCCTTCAACAGTGGTACAGATTCACTTCACGAGTAAAAGTTGTCCACTCCAGTCCAGATTTTATATTTATGTGCCTGTGTTATGGATAATGTGCTTTTTTGGAGAAAATATGGAGAAAAGTTTCTGTTGCAAATGAATGTTTTAAATTTCACAAGTTATGTTGTAACCATAAAATGTTTTATAGTAACTTTCTTTTCTGCATTCTTAATGTTGCCCCAGTGCTGTCGCCTAAGGTTTCTGATAATGCATCCTTAGGTTAAATATGGGCATATGATACACCAAGTAACATTTCTGATGATGACAAATTGTCCCAAAGGTCAATCCTATTTGTGGTCAAGATATAATGAGGCTTAACGGCAGCAGCAGCAAAACAAATATGTTTCTATGGCTTTTCTGGTAACTTTAACAATGAGCACCACCAGAGGCAGTACCTCTCACAGCTAATTACAGCTGTGTGACATCTATGTGGGCTGTGGGGTCGCTAATGCTAGGAGACCCAGGGTGATGTTTTCTTTCTCTGTGAAATGATGTGTTAATGATACGAGCAAACAAACACTACAAGTGCAGGACAACTTTGTGCAAAGACTCAAGGTCGTGTATATGAATAATGCATGACAGCCAAAAATCATGACAATCAAAACCCAGTGAGTGGATAGTGTGTAGGAGAGATTGAGCAGGGGGCTGTTCTAACAGATGCACATATCTTGGAGGGAAAAAGGATATAAAACCTGGATCGAGCACTAGGAAGTAGGAGGTTTTGCAGGTGTTTTGTGTGTGTAGGCGTGAGTGAATTGTGTGACAGGTTCACGGTGAACTTTAGCAAACAGGTGTGGATGTCAGCATTTACTCAGTCACAGCACATAAAGCAACAAACAAACACATGTGGAGGAAGGGAGGCAATCATTGAAAGTGGGAATGAGGGAGAGAGGTGCCAAATCACTTGAAAGGAAAAGGGAAGAACTAATAGGATAATAAGAACATTTATTGGACGGTTGTGTCGTTAATACCAAACAAAGTATATAATTTAGGAAATACAAACTTCTACTTAGTCTGCACAATATTAAAATAATAAATTGAAATTAAACTGAAATTAAAATTTAAGTATGAAAGCTTAAAAAATGTTTCAGTAGCCTTTATTACCTAAATAAAATAGCTAATCTTGTTTGCAATAAATTCATATTAAACACTCCGTTTACAAACTAATATACTTGAAAAAGCTTAAATATTTTTATTGGTTAATAGTTATTTTCTCCACAAAATTCATGTGTATAGTGTAGAGACGCCTCATTTACATTTACCTAATTAACCATTAAAAGATGCAAAAGTAGAATGTTTCAGGAAAAAATAAAAATAAATCATATTTGGGCTGCATGGTGTATTGGTAGCACTGTTGCCTTGCAGCGGGAAGGTCCAGGGTTTGAATCTGGCCTGAGGTAATTTTACAGGGAGTTTGAATGTTCTCTCTGCACATGCGTGGGTTCTCTCTGGGTACTCTGGCTTTCTTTAAAAGTCCAAAAACATGACTGTTAGGTTAATATATCTGTCAGTATGTGGATGTGTGCTGAATGGGTGAATGACTGTATCCCGCACCTTCCTAATGACCGCAAGAGATAGGCACGGTGTCCACCCAACCGTGGCCATGTAAGAATAAGCTGGTATGGCGAATGGATGGATGGATGGATGGATGGATGTAAAGAAGAAAAGGTGATGCCAAACATGCAAACATTAAATTATGACGTGAAGCACTGAGTCAGTGTTTTATTCTGCATTATACCTCTGTGATGGATCAGACCAGAACTTCATCAACATCACAGGCAGTTCTCCCAGTTGCAGGTTACTAAATCCTTAAGCATGCTGAGTCCATCCTGAATATATTTCACATCAAATGTAAGTTGTCACTTGCTACATTCTGTGACAGGAGAGGATTTTTGTAGGATTGAACACAGCTTTATTGTAGAAGATGCTACATTCATTAGGTCTCTTCATGGAGTGAAATTAAGATATCCCTCATGTACAAGGAAAACATGTGACTTTATTTTGATACTAAAAAAGTAGGCCATGCTTCATGACATTTTTTATACTACTTTACCTATACTACAGTATAAATGTATGTGCTTAGTGTTTATGACCTGTTCTCACTGAACGGATGTATGCTCCGTTTAGCCTGTGGGTGAGTATGTTGTATGTAAGAATGTATTGAGAATTGTTTTAATGGGTGGTTGGAAGTGGCAAATTGTGTCTATACAGTGTTCTTCACCAACAGTACAATTGTAAACCTCACAACTGACATTTATTGTGTATAAATCTGAATTTTAGCAAAAGCTCTAGCCTAATTGTCTTGTTACAGACAGTACAGTTGTGATGTATTTTCAGCACAGAGAGCAACATTGTTTCTTTTGACTTGTTGCTTTTATGAATGATTTTATAATGTGTTTTTTTTGCAAAGTTTAAATAAATATTTTCTTGTTTTCAAATACAGTAAAATAGATTTACCATACTCAGTTTTAACATTTGTTGTGAGAAACAAATTACAGGTTAGAATTTATTCTATTTCTAAAGCACAAGGGTGTGTATAAATTAATAAACATATGTAATATGGATGCCTTAAGGAAACATATGAAAGCATCTGAAAGGTGTTTGGTGTTTTAAAATGTGTACTCAAACATTGGTTATTTAATTCAAAATGAAACAAAAAAAACTGACAAAGTGGAATAAACAGTAAACTCTTAATGTACGATTTGCATCATTTACATGTGATAGTTTAAGTTCACTAAATATTTAGAGTATCTATTTGAAACTCTCTGATATACTGTACAGAACTTTAATGTTTTAATATTTAACGAGACCCTTCATCAGTGTCAATTCTGTTGCAGCCTCTTAACATGTTTTCTTCTCAAATTGTTGCGTTTATTTAGTTCGATCCATCTTCCTATCAGCTCTGACCAGTTCCCCTTTAGTAAAACGCATCGACACAGCATGATGGTGCCAAATCTTTATTTTGAAGGGAATATTGTGGGTTCAGAGAGTTGTGTAGGTGTCAGAGCACCTCCTTCCATTGCATCCCCTACATGGCTTGTGGTAAACTGCAGAGATAATGTTTTAAGGCTATCATTCATCAGTTCAAAAAGTTTGCCAATCACTCATAAAGACCAGATTTGTAAAGGACACAATTAAAAGTTGTGTCAACAGATTAGACATCTCTTGTTAGTTTTGCAGATCTAATGTACTTTTTCTACTTTTGTATGATGGATTGAGAAGTGGTCTGTGAAATGTCAAAAGCTTAGGTTTATTCCTGATCTGTCTGGTATTATCTGAAAAATTCCAACAACATATTTAAATTTGTTTTAAAAATGTGGCAAAATGTGGAAAAGTCCATGTATTATGTAAAGTTTTGCAAGGTAGTATAACTGTGACCAAAACCTCTCATGGTCCAGTAATATCACCACATCCCCAAAAAATCAGAGGCAAAAAAATTTCCGAAATCAACAAACTACCAAGCAAAAGTAACCTTGAATAAAAACAAAAAGCAATTCATACCTGTGGCTTCGGTATTTTCTGACCGAAGTAATAGTTCACATATGAAAAACTGAATATCCATAGTTGTCGAGCTACGAGAATGACTATTGCACTAGCTGCTGGCTTGGATCACAGAGCAAAATGTTCCCAAGCTGAAGAGAGGGATCTTCCCTTGCAAAAGGCATTATTGGAACTACAAGTTACTGTACATATGCTTCAGGCATACTTTCACATTTCACTTGGTAGGCAGACAGAAAATCAACAAACCCTACATAATGTTAGGGATGCATCCTGTATGTGCTCCCAAGATTCATATTTATGGCCACAAATTAAGAGATTTAAACATTTACTTTTTCTGCAAACAAGCTGTTGGATTTTCCCTTCATATTGTTAAAAAGAAAAGGAGCAGCATTTTATTTTTAAAGATCTGACATGCTAAAGACATGCTTTTGTTATGAGGGATTTACAAGCCACAAGAAAACTGATAACGAACAGTATTGGGACATATGTTGTGTAATTGTCATTATCAATAGCAATTAGTTAAGTCTGGAGAAAACTGAAAATGTTACGTTTGTTGGTTCTGATTGAACTGTGTTCCAAATTTGATTACAATAAAATACTTTACGTGTTAAACAGGAATTAAACTGTCATTACTTCTTTAATTAAAGTATTTGTTTTTAATGCAAATACTTGCTCATGAAGAACAACAAAAATGATGTGACAGAAGCCTGAACAAAGCAGTTGGGGTAACAAAAGTCCTTGAATTTAGATTAACAGGTAATAAAATCCCTATTTATGTCCTCATCATTTTAAGGGTAGGTTAGAACGGGTTGTTTATAGTTACTGCACAGGTGGTTTATGGATAGAAGAGGCAGAGCATCTGTTTAACCTGCGACAAGTATAAGCCGGCAAGCTGCATCGGACCTTATCGCTTTCAATTCTCGTTTCAAGCAGTCGTCTGGACTATTGTAACAAACAGATCAATATGGGTAAATAAAGACAGAATAGCCTGTGATATTGTTCCAGTCAGTCACCAATAACCACTCACACAAGCAGAACCTGCACAATTTCTGCACCTTTTCACAGTCTGAGTCTATCCATTCTGAACAAAGAACATTTTATGTTTTTTATTTTTGTTTTGTTCTTTTACTTTAATTAGTCTGTCTTCTTGTCCCTCATGAATGGCTGCAAACATTCATCCTTTCTGTAAATGTGTACATGTATGTGTATGTGGCATGTTTCACACAGCCACTGCATTGAGAGCATAATGAGATTTCTGGTTTATCTAATCATTTCTTTTTTTTAATGTCGACAGAGGGAAACACACACAAATCTGTGTTTAAGAACAGATCTAAAAGTGGCAGTAATCTCTAGCTGTGGATGCAGATCTTGGGAAAAAAACTGGCACAGCTTTATATGGGTGATGTATTCATTTCCCAAGTTAATTAGTGCAGCTCCCAAGACAATGGGACGCCATAAGCAAGTGAACAACAGCTTTTACAAAATATGTATTTTACATTCATATTGTCAACATTTAAAATATTTATGTATTTCTTTAGAGGTCCTTCAAAATGTACATGAACATCTGAAATTACTGAAACCACAGACTCTTAAAATGTGTATCTTCTGCACTGTAACTCACTAAATTTGAAATTAAACTATAAATAAACAGCAAGCTTTTTGTTAATGCATTAGTAAAGACATACCGAAGCTTTCCATCATCTACAGTAATGACAGCTTTAGTTTAGTCCACTTCAGCTTTTTATATGGTAACAAATCACAACCAAAATCATTCCATGGGACGATTCAAAAAGCAAACAAGGATATATGTCTTCAGCTTATTTTAAACTACAGTTCAAACTTAAACTAAAGGTTTAAAAAAATGGTCTGGGATGGAAATAAAGGTAATTTTCCACAAAACAAATATTATTATTTTACCACAATGACAAATTTGGTGCACAGCAACAAAGACAAGTTATGACCCAAACATGTCAACAAAATTATCACACTTAATAATTAACAAGGAATAAAACTAGTTCTAAGATTCTAAACTGTCCTGTGCTTGGGCAAAGTTAATTAAGAGGTTTACTAGCCCTTGGGACAAAAACGTTTGTACTGATTTCACCTTATGTATGTATGGATGGATGGATGGATGGATGGATGGATGGATGGGTGGGTGGATGGATGGATGGATGGATGGATGGCTCTTCAGCTGTTGGTCTTGTAAATCATCCTAAATAACAAGGTGTTTATTTGCCTTATAACTTGTGGTGTTGTTGTAGGTTGATTGTGGCTGCGACTTCCAGTAAGACAGTGGAAGGTACAAGAGTGGTTTGTTTTGGTAGCATAATCATATAAGGAACAATGTGTATTTCTGAAGTAGCTGGTTCACAGCTCAGCTAAATTTCTTCATTTCTTCTTCTTTTTTGGGGGGGTCTTTTACGATAACAACACTCTAACGGACATGTCCCCTATGCCTATCCTGCAAGTTTAAGATGCAGCCCTTTTGCAACACACCTGAATCAAATAGCTGAATTCCCTCCTCAGCAGGTCATTCATTTGATTCAGGTGTCTTGTACCAAGAATCATAGTAGTGAGGTGTGCACTGCAAGTATTTAACAGAGAACTCATTAAATACTTTTTTTTTTCTTTTTTTTTATATCATCATATATCATTAAATACTTTAATAAGGTCAGTGCAAGAAACTGTTTTTGCTTCAAAAACAATGCTGCAAGATGAATGGAAAACAGTTATTACTTAGTAATCACAGGAAATAAGCAGACATCTTCCAGTTTTATGTTGAATGTGTTATTTACTCATGCATTTACCATTCTTATAACACTGCATGATCATAGTAAATTATATTTCATGTCCTTCTTTGCTCTTGTCACACCTCCTCACGTTGTATTAATGTCCTGCCAAATCTGTTCAGAAGTGAAAAACGTTCTTGAACGATTAACTACTGCTTTTCATGGGTGTTGTTTTAACATAAAATGTCAGGACCCAGTTTCGATTCTAATATGTCCGTATTGTCAAACTAAGTGGTAATTTCGTAGGGGCTGCATAGTCGTTTGTGAACATTTTGTAGATCTTGAGTAAGTTTATCTGTTTGGTTGTAATGTCATGCAAAATATTTAAATAGTCAGAACCCTTAGAATCCACATTTGGTCAGTGACATATTTGAAATTATGAGTCTGATTGAAATTTTAATTGTTTTCATGAATCAGTGAAGCACAGACACATGCAGCACAGACACATGAGGTTAGCAGTTCATAGTAAATGTGTTGAGATGTTTGAACAAGTTTAGCTTTCCACTCTCAACAGAGAAAATGACACATTTTGAAAAGCAATCCTCTCAGTTAATACAAGCAGCTATATTTGTCATCACTAGCAGCAGTAAGAATAACTGCATTTATTCATTGCTACAGTCACACTGCATTTTGCAGGTGCATGCTGAATTGTAAAAGCACATCAGGACAAAGCATAGAGGAGATGAAAGTAATATCAAGTTTCTGAAAATATTTCAGTTTTTCCTCTCACTTTTGTCCTCCCTTTGCTTTATTTTCCAAAGGAACTTGAGATTCAGCAAACAACTGCTGTCAGCAAACAAATTACACAGTCAGTCCTTGTAACAAAGAAGTAATGGATGATTGTGCGAAAACACTGTAAAAAATGTTTTCTGTTATTTTATGTGCTGTTGTAGCAAACTATTTTAAGTTGCTCACTCTAAAACTATGCTGCAGACTAACTGTCATATTTCCCATGCAGTGTTAAATTCCACAATACATCAGCTTTGTTAAAAAGAAGCTAACGACTCATCACAGCAGTCAAATTAATAATGCAAATAGTCGTCTTTCTTCTCAGGAAGAGCATCCTTTGAAGGATGTATTTAAAGTATGAACAGTGTTCGGATAATTAGCTGCTGTTTAGTCATAAAATCCAATTAAGGGAAATCTATAACCCCTGGTCACGGCTTTTTTTGCTCTCCTTTCTTTTTTTAACTGCCATAGATTCAAAGGATATGACGGGGGATCAAAAATAGCTAATGGGCAGAAGCAGTAAAAGTTGAACATGAAAGCTTATGATCTTTCAAATATCACATTAAACAACAACCTTGAGTTATAATAATCCAAGCACTTTCTCAATCAATAGATGCCCCGACTCTTATCTCATCTGGATGTTTCCAACAGACATGAGTAGTTTGAGCACCCTCCCTCTGTTATCATGTGTTTGGATTACACGGCATTAAACATCTGTGCCTCTTAAACGCTGCTGTTTGCTGCCTCTGAAGTATCTCAATTACAGCCGATGCTATTGGCTCCTAAGTGGGCCCACGCGATGTAGGTTGGGGGGCATTTGTTAAATGGGCCTTTGTCATAGAGTTTCAGGGTTAATGTGAAGCGTGAGCTAATCCACTGGCCACTCAATAGCTTTAACAGTGCATGAAATCTGTTTTGTTGGTAAACCCTGTGCTTCAGGCCATATCTGAAATTGATCACTGTTCCCTCTCTTCATGGGGCTTTGGAGAAAGGAGGGACTATTGACAGACAAGGAAGGAGGGACATATAGTGGATTCTCCATGGCATTAGTAAGTGGGAGAAAACACATTGGTTCATTATCTATCTATCTATCTATCTGGACACCTTTCAGTGCAATTCTTGCTGCCACTATTTTGGTTTGTGGCTCACCATATTTGCCCATTGTTCATTATAAAACAGCTTAACTCAATTCAGAGGAGTTGGAAAGCATTTGTGAACATCAATTTTCAAGTTTTCTTCACAGATTCCAAATTGGATTTAAGTGTTTACTTTCATTCCATAAATCCAACGCATTAATATGCCATGATCTAAGCCAATCCATTGAAGCTCTGCTTGTGTGTTTGGTGTTGCTGTCTGCTGGGAGATGGACCTCCACCCAGTCTCCATTTTTTAGCAGTCTCTAACAGGTTTTCTAAGAGGATATCCCAGTGTTTAGCGCAATCCATTCTCCCATCAGTTTTGACCATCACTTCCTGTTGGAAGAATGTATTTCCATAACATGATGATGTCACCACCATGTTTCACCCTTGAAATAGTGTGTTAAGAGGATTATGTAAGGTTAGTGTTCCACTACACAGAGGAGTTTGCCTTCAACTTTGGTTTCTTCTTATTCAAGCACTTTTTTTTCATATTGTTACTGTATCTCATGAAAGTCTTGGATAAACTGCAAACTGGACTTTTATGGCTTTCTTTCAACAATTTGTTCTTGTCACTATTCTACATGAGCCCAAAATTGTGGAGCTAAACATTTTCCTGCTTACACATTCCTTCACCAAAGTTCTCAGCTTAATGATTGAACAGGTGTCTGTGAGGTATTTAAAGGTTTAAATGTTTTATAACCCAACTCTGTTTCAAACTTCTCCAAAGCTTTATCCCTGACCTGTCTGCTGTGTTTCTTGATTTTTATGAAGCTCTTTATTCGTTAATGTTCTCTAACAAAAATCTCACAGGCCTTTACAGAACAGCTTTATTTATACTGAGAATAAATTATACTCAGTTGAACTAATTAGGTGACTTCTGAAGGCACTAAAAAGTTAAAACTAGCAGCTCCAAGACAAACATTTAATTCTGCAATTTTGTCAAAGCAACAAGGTGTATATTTAGTGTTATTTAGAACTGTTTCTGCATTTCAGCCAAAATTGTATAACAAATAGAGTATGAGAGGGGAAAATATTGAAACAGATGTTTGATTTGAACTACAGTCCAAGTAGTCATATTTAGTGCTGTGGATGTGCGCAGTTTGGCATCCATACAATGGCAATTTAAAGAAGGCATTCAGACTTCTGCAGCAAAATACATTCAGTTTATGTTTTTTTTCAGTCTGAAAGGAATAAACTAGTGCAGAAAGCTGTGATTGTTTCCAAATATGTTTCATAAATGGCAGAAAGAAGCAGAGTCTAGGTTTACGTTAATGTTTGTCCTTTCCATCATGGTTCTAGGATAGTGGAAGAATAGCTGTTAAGCTGAGCATGAACAAACTGACAAATCTAAATGTATTTCCTCTACATTAAGTTGAACTCATCAACTGGAAAAACATGGAACAATACCATTATGAGCAAAATTAGAAATTAGCAGCATATTGTATTACTAGGATACATCAGATTTGTGTTATCAAGAACATTGTTCTATGCCTGTTTGAGTACCTTGTTTTGCTTTCTGTTTTTATTCACATACAGCATTTGTTTGTTTGGTTGTTAACCAATCATTCCCTCTGGCATTCAATTTGAAATTTTGCCAGTGGCCACCAAGGCAAATCCAACAGATGTTTCCAAGGCCAGAAGAGTGAAACGAGTAAATATTAATTTCATTGTTTTGTGATATTTTTGGCAGCTGTCAGGACTTTTAATGCCCTCTGTTAAAGACAGTGCCTTTAGAAAACTTTTTCTCAACTCGAGTGAATGGGCAGAGTTAAAAAAGTTTTAGAGCAGGGTTGCACGTATGTGTGCACTCTCAGGGAAACAGCAAGCTAGCTCTCAATGACTGACAGCTGAAGGGTCTAAATCAGATCTTAAAGATCTGCCTGTCTCTGCAGCATTTCTCTGCACATGTCCTCTCATCATGTAATCGTCCATGTTTCTGTTTATGATCAATCAGCGTCACTGTCTTTTCCCCCGGATCTCTGCAACTCTCTCCTCTAAAACTGTGTTGTGATCCACCTCTGAGCGGGTTGGTATGTATGTGGGGTGGGGGAGCAGCTGGATGACTCTGTGACACATGACAAGTGCCTCAGCTCTGATCCGTTTTCTGTAAAGAATCATTAGCTTCAGAAAATGCAGCTGCGTCATGCAGGCTTTACAGCTCAATCGCTACAATCCATCTCCTTTGCTGGATTTTTCCTAAGAGCAGGAGGAGAGGTGGAGAGACGTTTTCCTTCACCGTCTCACACTTTCCATTACCGATTTATTTATTTCATTCTTTAATGAGCTGACCTTAACGAGCACTGACAGCATGTCTGCCGTCTGGGCCGTCTCATCACTGTCACCGTGACGACCTCCTCCCAAGTGACAAACTTTGTGTCTAAATGTGGATGTGAGAGGCTGTTTGGCTATGTTTAACTAGCAGGGCACCTACACAGACAGCCTTACCTCAGAGGCTGACTTCACATTTTCAGTTCTGCCTCTCATTTGTTCCTGTTTTTTTCCCTTAGTGGTTGATTGTGGAAAGATTTAGGGTATGAGATGCAAGCTGTGTTGTCAAGCTGTCGGTTTCTCTGTTTGACACACTCTCAGAAGTTGAGCTGGTGCCACAAGGAGAGAGGAGGAGTGCTGTTGTGATGTTGAAGACAACCGCTCTGTTTGAGATCACCGTGTCATCCATCCTGCTGCTTGTAAAGACAATGTGACCTGTCTCTGCTTCCTCTGAGACACATTGGGCTTGATATGTGCAGCTCCACCTCTTACCTCAATCGGCAATCATGTTGAAGCACAGGAGAGAACAAGTATAAATTTCTATATGGAAAAAAAATAAATCTTAAGACAGGCTTTTTTTTGTCTTTAGGGTTCCTAAATCTGTTCGTGACAGATTTACCTTAAAATAATGAAATGATGATTAAGTGTTTTCAAAGCAGCAAAGGCTATAGACTGTAACTTGTATCTTAAACTGAATGTAAGAAATGGTTGGGTCATTTGTAAAAAAAACAAACAAAACAAAACTAACAGTCTTTCTATGTAAACCCGAAAAAAAACCTTTCGTGTTCATTCAGCTTGAATTTATTTCAGATTATACTGTAGTTGTCGAAACTATGAAGGGATTAGAACCGTTTGAGTAACTTTTTTTGCAAAAAGGCTCAAGTGAAGGCACTGATAAGAATAGCAACTCTGTCTTAAATACAGTAGGGCTAAAACATATTTGGCAGCTACCGATTGTGCAAGTTGCCCCCCAAATACTTTTTTGCCCCACAGTAAATTATTTTCCTTTATATTTATTTATTAAAATTGATATTTAAATTCAAACAGTGTGTTCATCAGATGATGAAAAGATCAGTAATCAAAAACAGAAGTGTCATAAAAAGACATAAGTTGGCCCAACTTTCTTGATAATCACATAAAAAATGAGTTAAAACAGGACTGATGCAAATGTTTCCAGCAGGCTGGTGGGAACATTGATTTATGCAGTGAAGATGGCTTCAGGACATTGACATCCACTTTTGTAAATCTCCATTGCAAAACTTTTCTAAATGTTTTTAATAGGATTTAAATCAGGGGAACATCTATAAGAAGAATTGTATTCACCTAGGACTCCTTTATCAGATGGACATTGTGAACTGTAGCCTTGTCCTTGACAGACTCAGCCATCACTGCACAGCCAAGGCCCCTCAGTTAAGAGGAATGCCCACTGCAGAATCTCCATGGAACCAGTCATGGTCTAATGTCCCTGCTACTGAAGCTCCATTGTTCGGTGAAACGAAAAAGTTCCCAGATTTTTTTCAAGTCTCACTGAGAAAAAACTAAGTTAACAGTCTAAATGACAGCAAATAATGCAACTGGAGAGAAGTAGAAAAGAAAAGTAGCAGAGTGAAGTAGCAGAGTGGAGAAAAGTGGTCAGTTTGTCCTTAAAGTCTGAGCCTATAGCAGCATAATTACAGAGATAGCTCAGGATGACCTGTGTGCTTCACAGATTAAAACTGGGAGCTGGTGCCATAGGAGTGGAGCCTGATAACTAAATTATCTGCCTCCCATTCTACTTTGAGAAAGCTTAGGAACCACCATTAAACCTGCGGTCTGTGTGTTCTGTTAGGAACAAATGGAACAATCAGATCTCTGATATATGATTGAGCTTGGTTATTAAAGGGCATTATATGTAAGAATGAGGATCTTCAATACTATTCTGGATTTAACAGGGAGCCAATGAAGTGAAGCTAAAACAGGAGAAATCTCTCTTTTAAATATTCATCAGAACTCTTGGTGCAGCATTTTGGATCATCTAAAGGCTTTTAATTGCATTTTATGGACTTCCTGATAGTAATGAATTAGAGTAGTCTAGCCTTGAAGAAATAAACGCATGGACTAATTTTTAGCCTCACTCCTATACAGGATGTTCCTAATTATAGCAGTATTCCGGGAGCGAAAGAAGGAACTCCTAGAAACTTGTTTAATATGGGATTTGAATGAAATGTCTTGGTCAAAAATAACACAGAGGTTATGCAATGAACATAATTAATTTTTTTAAGGCATTGACACAAACACAGAATGACCTGCCCTGTTTATCCCACAATTCAACCCGCGCTGCTTTTAGTGTTTATTACGTAAACAGCATGACAGACCTGAACTGCAACTACGGTTCTCTTCTCAGTAGCAGGCCAAATAGAGGGAGTATTGGTCTACATCACTCCCTGTTCTGCTGCGCCTGTCGTCTGCAGAAAGAGGCGATCATGCAAATGATCAGAAGAAACAATTGGAAAGATGATAAAAAATGCAACAATCTGCAGCAAACAATTCGCATCAGGTAAACACAGTGGTGGCTGGTGAAAAATATTCTTGGTGGGGCTGTGCTTTTTTTAAATCAAACTTTCTGAGCTTTGTGCACAACTCCACTATTTCCTGAACTAAGTACAGCTCTTTTATTTCCTGTCTTACATCATTGTACAAACTGATTAATCCAGTAGTGTCTGACCATTGTTGTGACTACTGAGGTCAGACACACCTGAATTGATCAGTTTTTCCAATACAGACAGGAAATAAAAGGGCTGTACTTAGTTCAGGATGTAGCCTACTGGAGCTGTGCATATAGCTTATCAAGTCATTTTCAATAATCATCCCAAAACAATTTAACATAAACGGCTTATTACCAGTACTATGTGAAATACAACTTGAGGCATTCTTATTCTAAACATAAATACAACATTGAACAAACAAGTTTAGAACTAAACTGGAAACAAATAACTTATTAGGTTTACACAAACATTTTACACACAAAGCTGTTAACTCTTACAGCAGTGCCCCCTTGTGGCAGAGAAATTACACTGTCAATGTCACCACCAGATATCTTGCCTCCCTCACACCAGCCTTGGGGCGATTTCTCTATAGCCCTTCATGCATCCGAATCAACGACGCTGATTGGATAAGTTCTTGTTGCTATGTGCGGATTTCTTGTCAGTAATTGGCTGGCTGCTGCACTGCTTGGGGCAATCTTTCTGTCGCCCCAGCCGCGGGAGCTTTTTCTCCGAAAATGATAAACATTTTTATATATTATACTTTGTTACGAATTTAAACACACAATTAACTTAGAATATGTGATTATTGTTAATAAAAAATAAAAATCACTTGGGAAACACCAAACACTGGGGGGGTGGCGCCCCATCACCCTCTATTGGCCAGCCGCCACTGGGCAAACCTCTTTGGCTAAGAAACAAGCTAACATTGCTAAGCAACACTGCAACTGCAAGATAACCACAAATAATGGGAACCGGAGCTATGTAAAGGGTCATTGTCACACCATTTGACCATGCATCTGCTGTGTTGATAAACAAATAATCCCTCAATTGTTCAGAGGAAACAGTCAGCTTTACATTCAGAAAATATTAACCAGTTAGTTTGCCTTAGCAACTGGCTAAAAGTTAAATGGGTTAAAAGGGCCACGTGTAAATGTGATAGTGGAGATTTAAACAAAAGATCCATGCATCTCTCCTGTATTTCCTTAGAAAAAGAGCAACAGCATCCAGTTTTGTCCTTGATTTACACTGAAAATTGTACTTTTTCAGTCACATTTTGGAATGTTGATTAATCGTGATAAATTCACAGCTACACAGTGAATAATTGGATTTAAATTTTTAATCGTTTGACAGTCCTAATTAATAACTAACTTTCTGATAAGGTAGCAAGCTTTAAATTTGACAAATTTCACATCAATACTGATACAATGTACAAAATGGGGCATATAATAACCTACCATTGATTACATGCACATACATTAGTCAGAGCAGAGCACATGAAATGTAAAATAAGTAGTGTAAAAACCTAACAAGACTGCAATTTTTTCCTCATTTTCTCACATTTAGACTGTAACCTGTGTTTTTCAAAATTCTGCATACATAGCAAGAAAGCAGCCTTGAATTTACCATCAGTTGTTCAATGGTTGGCTTTTCCGTGGCTTTTTGGGGTTCTTTGAATAATGTGAAGTATGGACTTGCAGCAAATGTGTGCTTTTAGATTGTTACGTATTTGAATGTATGTGTCTGTATCCATGTTTGATACCTGTCCAAAAGAACCAAGTATGGTCTGTTATATTCTTCAAAATCATGGGCGGATCTACTGGGGTGGCAAAGAAAGCCTTGCCACCCCTGCTGCCACCCTAGCAGCTATGAATTCAAACCCGTTAACGTTACGAGGGCCCGCAGGCGGGCCCAGCCCATTTTCTAGTTTAAATCCATCGATTTTCTGACTTCTATGAACCTATACATATTTTATATCATTGGAAAGCTAAGAGTCTTGTGATTCCAATTCTGGATGGCGATCAAGGATACATTGATAACTGTAGACACAGTGAGCGCTTTTGCCAACACAAACGTTCTCCGGAGGTATAAAATTATGGAACTCACCACTTTGTAGTCCAATAAACGTGACAAAACCGATCCATTTCGAACAAAAATGGCACTTTTACATCAATAAGGGTCCGATTAAAGTCCTCCAATAAAGTGATTAGTCCAGGAAAACAGTAAAACCGATAAAAAAAAAGTAAAATAAACAGTGAAAATGCGCTTCCGAAATGTCTATGACCATTTTTGTAGTCTTTACGGCTTTGTTTCCGATTCCTTCGCTTCCACTTCCGCCTACAAAGGTCACTGAGCATGCCCAAAAGAAAAAAAAAAAAATTTCATCCGGTTTATTCCTTACATACGGTAGATCTTCGACCAATGGCGCAAGGATGGAAAGTCATGTTATGGTAAGTAACTCGAACCAATCGTGGTCCAGAACTCTGATGATTGACGCATCAAATAGCCAATGTAATGCTGTAAACGCAGATATATATATATATATATATATAAAACATGACCGGGCGGACTTATTCTCTGCCATAGTATATGACGTGCGCAAAATGTCTTATTCACAAAGAGATTACCCACAGTGCGTACCAGTAACATACTGATTCAGCACCGTGTCCAAACACCCTTTATAATCAAAATATAACATTGAAGGAAGCCGTGGAGCTTTATATGGTAAGATGCAGTTATGATTCTGACAATGTTTTTAATTGAGTGAGGACTACGGCATTTACCCAGGAGATGGCGCACATGGCACACTTTTGACCACCTTTGACCTGTAGTTAGAAAAATGTGTGCAGAATACTGATTTTTTGGTTTATTGCTGTCAAATTTGGTGTGGATGAAGGTAATACTTCAAGCTTTAGACCCACAGTGTGTTTTAGGTCCCAACCTATTTTTAAAGCCATATTTACAGCATGTATTTATATAAAATAAATAATCGGACATAAAAAAAATATATTTTTCAGTGTTTTAAAATTCATATTACTTGGTAACAATAGCACTCAGAGATATTAACAGAGTTCTGGGATAAATTTTAGATTTTTTGCTTTCCATAGAGACCCCAGCAATGTCTCTACTCAAAATGGTTCAAGAACAGCTTTAAGTTAATTTTGGGTATGCATTTTTTTAAAATGTAGGGCTGAAATTGCAGGAATGTTAAGGGGGTAAAATTGGACATCCGGAGCTTGAAGCTCATGAAAATCGTTGCATTATATTCTCTTTGGTGAACCTTTAAAGCTGCTAGTTTGCTGAAAGTGCTGCAGAGAGTGCACCACGCGGCCGTTAGACAAATTGCAATCAGCAAAATGCGCACTCCCATGACTTTCAGGCGTGTGGTCATTATTCTGAGCTCTGCGATGGTCAGAGGCCATTTTTGCTCTTTTTGTAATCCTGGATAAAATTCTTTTACTTAAGGGGAGCTTGTGTAGGTGTTGTGGCTGGCTACACTTATCTAAGCTAGCTTAGACCGCGTCCATGGGTACGTACGTGCATCATTACGTCACGCTACGCGCTCTCACAAGCCCACACCCTGAACCACCTCAAAATAAATGGAATTGCTGCCTCTTCATACAACCACGGTAGAATCAAACTGCAGCAAACTACAGCATTTGATTCAATTGTATTGATTGTAATTGTTTAGAAAAAACTGACTATAGATTAAAAAATAAATTATTTTAACAAAAATATTGTGCAATGCAGCTTTAATGTGCTTAAATAATCTGAAGCAAAACAAATACATGTATGTATCTTTCATATATGTAAATACTGGGGAGTGAAGAGGTGAAGCATGTGTTTAACTGATCAATAAAACCAATATATATATATATATATATATATATATGAATAAAATTCTGGCATATGGTGCCACCCCTGAAAAATTATTGCCCCTTTTTTGCCACCCCATAAACATTTTTCTAGATCCGCCACTGTTCAAAATACGGATTATAATAATAATTGCATCATACAGTAAACTGCAGTTGTGGGCGAAAAGTCAAATACTTTCATACCTGGATTACCTGGATACACAAATCAGATAAAGTGGGTACTGAAGCCAAAAAGTTTGGGACCCACTGCTTAATTGTAAAAAGGTTATAATGATGGACAACCAGTAACTGACGTACCTGTACGTACTGGTACCGCAGCTCTTTCACTCTATCAGAGTTCCTATCAATGGTACCCTGTAAATCGGCTTCATTGTCATGTGATGCTTCTTCAATATCCGCTCTGTTGTGGAGATGCTTATAGAGTTGACGTTTTGGAATATGGCATTGTCTTGTAGGATTGCAGCGTGGATCTGCTTCAATGTGATGGCATTATTTGCCTTCACCATCTTACAGATCTCTTGTTCTTGGTGCTCATTGAGAAGTTTTCCTCTGCCACCCCTGCGAGTATGTCGTCCAATCCTAGACATAGAAATATTTTATATATTTCTTGCTGTATGCAGTGTCCTGTCCTAGACAACATATGATTCCATCATTGACTGGCTACATACCCGTTTTCCCTGCGAAAGGTTTGGATGATGGAGGAGACTGTAGAGCGAGGCACATTAGGCTGCACTCGTCGACCTGCCTCCGCCATTGTGAGGCCATGGTTGAGGACATGGTCTATAATTGTGGCCCGAATTTCTTCCAGGACAGCCTGGTGTCTTCGTGCTCCACTGCCTCTTCCCCTTATTCCACCACCACACACCCTTACTCCTCTCCCTCGAGCAGACAGTTGCCCTTGTTCATTTATTTGGCCAGGTGCTTCCATTTTCAGAAACTGTGCTGGTCCTGTATGGTCAAGCTCTTCATATACATGTTTGGCAGCATTCACAGTCATGCACAGCACCTGTCAGGTAACTAAACATACTGTTTAATTGGTCATCTGAGATGTGTGACACTCCTCCTTCGTTAGTCAAGTTCTAGTTTCACCTGACTGTTAATTGCTGTAATAAATGTATCAAATGTTCCAAGGGATTCATATATGGCATTCATGGTATTGTGTTATGACAAATTTTGACAATTGAACAGACTATTGTGCATGTGATGACTTATACAATGAAATGACGCTGACACGTTTTGGAGCGAACAACCATTAGACTGAGAATCAACAATCAGTTTAGATCAACATGATCTATTCACTTGGAAATTGTGCTAATTGCAGGCTACATGTACTTAACCAGTTGCAAGATGTACTAAGACATTGAGACATGTACTTAACCATTTGCAATTTGATGTAATTAAGAAATTTAATTCTGTTGTGAACAATTGCAAAGTGGTTTGGAGACTTGTCCTTTTTTTTGAGAATGTAATTTCTGTTTCAAGAAATGAGCCAAACCAGTGGAGAAAAACTGTAACTGAAGCTGTGTGCTGACTGTTTATTGTTCCTCTTTAAGTCCAAAAGTAACTCTGTTTTGTTTCTGTTCAGCTGGAGAACGTTATGGCACATCCATCCATTGATTTGCTCGATGCATTTACTTGGATGGGTTCAAAGTCGCCTGGTGACATCGTAATGTAAAGCTGAGTATCACCTGCATAGTTATGGTAGCTAACCTTATTGGTTGTTATAATCTGGGCAAGTGGGAGCATGTAGATATTAAATAAGAGGGGCCCCAGGAGGGAGCCTTGGGGCACCCCACATGTGATTCCTGTTCGTTCTGATGAAAAGTTTACTATTGAAACAAAAAAGTCCCTGTTCTTTAGGTAAGACTCAAACCAACCAAATACTTTACCAGTGAGTCCAACCAAGCTCTCCAGTCGTTCCAATAGTATATCATGATCAACAGTTTCAAAAGCTGCACTGAGGTCCAACAGAACCAGCACTGTGGTTATACCACAGTCTGTATTTATGCAGACGTCACTAAAAACTTTGACGAGGGCAGTCTCAGTGTTGTGGTGAGCACGGAAACCAGACTGAAAAATGTCAAAGCGGTTGGTCATTGTTATGAAACTATTTAACTGCTGAAACACAGCTTTTTCAATAATTTTACTGATGGAAGATCATTAACGTGCATTAACGTGTTGTCCAGATTATTCTTTTTTAGCAGGGGTTTAATAACTGCTGTTTTTAAAGCCTGGGGAAAGAGCCCTGACAGGAGGGAGGTGTTCACTATTTTAATCAGATCAGAAACAATGGCAGGGAAAACTTTAAGGAAAGCTGTGGGTAGGATAATGTCACTTCTATATATTTTTTTCTCCTCTCGTACAGTACAACATTTCAGCTTAAAACATAGAATGAGCTAGTTTAACGGCAATCGAGACATTTACCGATGGATTTACAGTAACTGCATTAGCAACAGAAGTTTAGGGGTTCGTAAGACCCAGCTTTTATTTTGATAGTCCACTTCCGCTGATCGGCAAGTAAATCTGCATACTGGCTAAATATTTGGCTCTGAACAAAATATTTTTTCAGCAAGTTTGCATATTTAGCAATATTATATTGTAATATTACTATTACACAATATTCAATTTATGTATTATTATGCATTACTAAGTTGTTGTAACTGCAACTTGTTTTCTGTGTACTCTCGTCAGCAAAAGTTCTAGAGGGGATTAGCTTTAATCCCCTGCTATTATAGCCACAATAGTTTCATTAAATACCTCAGCATATTGTGGCGAAAAGGTGTTTTCTATTTAATGAAACCAGAGAGGATATGTCAGGAGGGTAAAATGAAGAGAACCTGAAATGAGAGCTAGTCAGCAAGTCTTAGCCTAATAACATGCTTACCAGGCCTATTTTGGCCAGCAAACTATTTTACTCTGTAAGGTATTATTAGGGATTAATTAAACAAAATGAATGGTAATATAATGACCATAAATATATTTAAATGGCTTCTATGGATAAGAGCATTATAGCTTTGGTGAACTTTAAGGCCACAGTCCTACTCTATGCAGTTCTGCTGTATTAACATTTTTTATGCTTTTAACTCCGTAAAGCCAGTCTGTAAAGAAGCATACTGTAAGTTGGAACAAAATTCAAAGTTAAAGACATGTATAACAAAATGGGCTAACAATTACGTTAAATAGAAAATACTTTATATAACTTATTTTAAGTGTACAATAGGAAATGCTTGCTCCTAACTCATAAATATGGATGCCGAGGAGGAGGCATTGGCAATAGTTTGTGGAATGGCTAACAAAGAAAAAAAAATCCTGGCGTTAAAGCCGATAAAGGAGTGGACACAGCAGAAGCAGGGGATCTACTTCCTTTACAAAGCAATGGGTGTGAATTTTTTTGTCATTGTTGCACTAGGAAACACACTTTGCTCTGACTGATCTGTGTTTCTTTGCATTTATAGACTCCGGTCCAGTGAGCAGACATTTTGAGATATATATATATATATCAAAAGTTTGGACACACTTTCGGCCTGTACTATATATATATTTTTTTTTATTAGAGAGGGAGATGCCTTCTGACAAAAGAAAATATGTCAACATAACAATACTGTATGTTATATTGAAACAGTATTAGTAAGAGCAAATATTAGTATGTCTACTGATATAGTGAAAATGCCCATGTTATTTGCATGCTCTAAGAAGAAACTGACTTTTCCTACTTCCTAAATTCCAGAATAATGAGAGAGAGAAGATTTTAGTTTTTCTCATGTTTTAAATCCATTTTCTTAGAATATGGTACGTAAGTTGTTTCCAGGCTGAATAAAAAGGCAGAGATGTAAAAAAAATAAATTCTAGAGTTCATTAATAAAGATAATGCGGTATGAGCCTCCTGTTCAAGACACGTTAACTTAAAAACTTTACTCCCTAAGTTAGAGTAAATTACGAACCAAATTTTTTCCTAGAAAGTAAATGAGATCACTAAACAACGGTAACATACAACAAGTTCCCATCTACACCAAGAGAATGGTCCTCCACCCTCAGAAAGGGAGGAGGGATAGGACACATGGAAAAATCACCCTTCTACATAAAAGAGTGATCAACAAGTTCTTTTCTACACAATAAGCAGAACTATCGCTCTCCTTCTCAAAGTAAAAACACAAAACCCGCTCTTTTCTGTTCGGATAAAATGCCCTACTATGGAGGAGCAACCTACCAAAATATACAGGAGGTGTTTGGTCAGATCATACCACACAGGGTTCTAGCACACAATGAAGCCGAAGCCAGGTCCAGGTCCAGGTCCAGGTCCAGGTCCAGGTCCAGGTCCAGGTCCAGGTCCAGGTCCAGGTCTGAGCTAGATCTGACAACCTCCACAGTTCTCCCACAGCTTAAATACTCTACCTCACGGGCTGATTAGCTGAAGTGGGAACAGCTGCACTCACCTGCACAACCAAGGCACATGAGTGAGAGTAAAAAGAAACACATGCACAGTGCGGTATGTAAGACTGGCAGAAAGCTAATTAATGTGGCCACAAACTGACTTCATTAGACAAAAAAAAAACAAGCAAAAAAATACCTGACTGAATGTGTTGCAACAACATTAAAATGTGGAATTATGAACCTTAACTTCAGAGCTTAGCATTTGTCCTGGTAATATGTCCAGGAGGAAACAAAAATGAAAAAAAGCTATCTAATAAAGAGCAACTGTAAGCCTGGGACCAAACACACTGAGTGTGCTATAGACTAACAAGAAGTAGGTGGGATGATTAGTCAATTAAACCAGATGTTTGGGAGAAGCCATAACTGGAGTAAATTAAACAAAGGAATGGACTAAGGAAGAGAAAGCCAGAAATGTGACCCAAGTAGTGAGGTTGAAATGATGATCCGGCAAATTCTTGACTGTATCTTTGTTAATGGAACTAGGCGGAACTCATTGGAAAAAAAGGCTCCATGTCAGACGTGTGTCCAACATACCAATTTATTAATTCAAATTTGAAGCTGAAATTGTCCAGACAAAACATACTCCTGCTAATCAGTTTAGGCTTCCTAAAATCCACATTTAAATCACAACACCACCAAAACTTTACAGCAATTCCACCCTATGATTTTACAGTGCTGAATTTAAAGGTTGAATATGGAACATGAACACTATAGCGACATCTAGTGGGTCTGAGTGGTAGCTACAACAATAGAAAAATCAGTCCAGCTGTTGGGATGCCTGGTTCGCTGCCAATACGCCCAGTGACTGGCCTGAACTGTGTCCAGTGAAGAATGTATTTTAGAGCAGTTTAACTGACAGCTAAAGTTAGCAAGTGAGTTAGCTTACCGATCCAGGAGGAAAGTCGCTGTTTCTGCGTGTGTTTGACACCGTGGACATGTTTTATGTGGGTCCATCTAGAGTAGGCTTCCCCTAAAACTACTCTAGTTTCTGTTCTTCTCCGGTCACTCCTCTCCTGAGACGAATAACGATATCTCCTCCAGGGCTCTGAAGCTGCTGCTTGACTTGCAGACTCAGCCATTTCTCCCAATACCAGCCGAGTTGTACCGACCACATAGTTGGATCATAGAGACCCTATCTGGCACCCCGCGGCCGCTCCTGGCTGGTAGGTGTAAACATTACGTCATTGTCGTGCCCATTAAAATTTATATTTTATTATATTTTAATTCAAATGATTTTTCAAGTAAATGTACTTTCATTTTGCACCATTTGAAACACCCTTAGAGTTATTATTTTTTTATAGCTTTTTATGAAATTGTTCCATATTCAACCTTTAAATGTCCAAAACAACAACTTACAGGTACATGAATAATTTAGACAAACTACCCCAACAGTCTGCATTATTAATATGCTGTTTTGTAAAAAAATATAAAAAGAAAAGCAACTAAAATTGCAAGCGGTTATCAATGGGTTCCAAGGCCGACCCAGCAAGTCGGCCCCTGGCCCCGCCCCTCACCATGTACTTTCCTCCCCGCATCCTGCAAGGCCGGCATCGCTGGCTCTCTTCGCACGTCAACCTAGTTGGGAATTTGCAAGACTTTGCTTATTCTTAAAGGTGTTGCAATTACAATAAATGTAGCCTACGGGTGGTGGGGTACAAGCAAGTCCAACCATGGCTTTGCCCCTCCCAATGCACTCTCCTCCTCACATCCTGTCAGTTCAGCATTCCCTGGTCTTTTTGCACATTAACCAAGAGTTGGGTTTCCTTTAGGTTAATATGTTGACATTACAATGCAACAAACATGTGGGTGGTAATATAAAGCAATTTTTGAAAAATCAATAAAAAATCTTTGTTAGCTTCCTTAGGTGTTTGTGTTTTGAGTTTGTTGTTTCCTTTCCTTGTAGGTAAATTTCCTTCAGTTCCATGGCCGCGGGAAGTGAGGGTGCTGGGTGGGCTGCAGCACCCCCTGGTGGGGAGAGGGAGATTTTTAAAAAATGTAGGCTATTAAAGAGTAAAGATGTTTCCCGCTCCCGTTCGTTCCTCATCCGAGCGCACTTTCTCCGCCTTGCGTCTTTTGAAGACATGGATATACAGTCAATGATGGGTACTCAGCACCATGACCCAAAAAAGACTCACACATCTTTCGCTGATGCATGCCCACACAGACATTCTGAACTCCCTGGACATTTGTCCCCTCATGAGAGACTTTATTTCCACGACCCCAGAGCGCACCTCGACATTTGGACACCTGTAACCAGGGCAACCTTCCTGCAGCTCAAAGTAAGAGCATGGTGCCGCTGTTCTGACGATCTGTGCTACCTCATCACAATGTCCTACTGTAGAGCGCATAGATAGCTGTGTCTATCTGTCGGTGCTACCCCTCGAAAAGTGCTACCGGTTTGTTTACATGCCGAAAACAACTGTTAGCTTATGATGGCAAATATAATCATCGACAAATATTTTTCAAGTGACGGGATTAAAGTGGCGGTTTAGCAGTAATACGCAACAATTTACATGAATACGAAAACTTTTCTTTCAATCCACAGAACATGCAACCTGTTTAATATAAAGCTAAAACTAACACATAAAAAATGCACTAAAAACAGTGATCAGAACATCCCACCTGTTAAATACTGGGTAGCACATATAAATGATAGTACTGATCTGTAGATGACTGATAACTCTGGAAATCTGTTATTAGTTTGTAAAGCAGCTAATGAATATATACCAAACCAGTAAGACGAGAGCTGATACCAGTATTATATACTCCAGAATATTAAAATGTAGTATGATTATAAGCACAGATAACCCGCAAAATACAAGGCATTTATTCTACGACTCTAATATTAAAATGTAGAATGATTATATACACAAATAGCCCACAGAATACATCGCACTTATTCTACGACTCTAATATTAAAATGTAGTATGATTATAAGCACAAATAGCCCACAGAATACACCACATTTACTCTACAACTCTAATTATTGGGACTTGTTTACATGTATAGCGATATCACAGAAGTGAAATTATACAAGGGCTGTCATGTAAACTTGAAACAAGTAGCTTAAGGAAAGCCTTAAAATATTTTGAATAAAAATTAGCCAGTAATAAAATAATTTGAATAAAACTCACTGTAAACTTCAAAGAAATGAAACAGACGAAATGGAACTTAAAGGTAGGAATTCTTGATGACAGATTTGCTGAGTAAGCGAATTTTGACGTAACATCGAACTGTGCATGCGCAGTGCTACAGGGTAGCACGGATTGAGGGGTAGCACAGATAGTCGGAACACCGGCGCGCAATTTTCATATCTATTCATGCAGCGCTATTTTGATCGTGTGTTCTTTGTGTAATGGATCTGGAGAACCGTTAAATAACGTTTAAATAGTCGGAGATTATTTCCTTGTGGGTTGTGTCAAAAGTTTGGAGATGGAGACAGAAAAAGTGTTATTTAGTGTTTGTGTTCTTTGCGTAATGGATGTGTTCAATAATGTGTTTAAATAGTAGGATATTTTTTCCTTGTGGTGTACGTAAAAGGATCTTGGAGCTAATAGAGTCGCGTGTGACATTTAGATGGTGTAGTGACTCAGGTTCATGCCAGCTGTCCAAATCTATTTCATTGTTGTAGCGATATTGTGAAGTAGAACTCATGATGTATGTGTGTTACAGACCCTATTCTAAATAGGCATATAGGCTCAAATTCCAATTCAAAAATACTTTATTGATCCCAGAGGGAAATTAAGTGTTGGTATGGCTCATATAATTAATTCTTTAAGGTGTTGTTGTAGATGATGATGGCTGTGGGCAGGAAGGATTTCCTGTAGCGGTCTGTATTGCAGCGAAACGGAAGAAACCTCTGACTAAAGACACTCTGTTGTTGTATGACAGTCTCATGAAGAGGATGATCAGGGTTGTCCATAACTTTTTTTTATCTTATGAAGAATCCTTTGCATTACCATCTCCAGATGTTCCAGGTGTTTTTGTCCAGCGATTTTTTTCACAGCACCCCCTGTTCAAAATTACTTCCAGTGGCCCTGTTCAGTTCAGTTTTTTCCTCCCAAGTGCTCTTGAGTTCCTCTTAGATATCTTATCTTTAGTGACTTTCTAGTTTGTCCTTCTTCTTATTTAGGATTGTTTTCTGTTTCTTCTCCTCTTTATTCCTTCCTTGTTTTCTCCCTGCCACACTGCTCCCTGACCCAGTTTCTGATTGTTTCCACCTGCTCTCTCACCTGCATCCGCTCTCACTTATTAGTCCCTGCTCTTCTCTCTGTCACTTCTCACACCTCCCCAGTATATTTAAGCAGTTCTCTATCAGTCGTCAATGCTCTGTGTTTCCTGGTCTCTGCATTTTCTGGTCCTCCTGAGTTTTTGTAAGTTCTCTGTTCTTTTTTTGTTTAATTAAAATCCTCATTTTACTTTGCTGCATTATGGTCAGGAAGTTCAAATCATCTCTTCCATCGATCATAATGGGCAATGTGAGATCACTGGCTAACAAGATGGATGAACTCCAAACCCTTACAAGGATTCAGCTAGAGTATCGGGAATGCAGTGTTATGTGAGACATGGCAGCAGGATAATATCCCTGACTCTCTGCCAGGCTTCCTGACTATACGACCAGACAGAGAGCTGAAGACGAGCAAGAAAATTAAAGGAGGTGAAGTAGCAGTGCTTGTCAACAACAGATGGTTTCATCCAGAACATGTTACTGTGAAGTGTCGTCTCTGCCGCCCAGATATTGAACTCTTGGCAGTAAGCTTTCATCCATACTATATACCAAGAGAGTTCACCAGTGATATTTTGGCAGTTGTTTACATTTCACCTTCAGTCGTTGCAGACAATGCATGTGCTGTCATCAGTTCTAAGATACAGACCCAGCACCCCAATGCATTTGTGGGAATATCTGGTGATTTTAATCATGCCTCGCTCTCGTCTACACTTCCAACATTTTAACAGTTTGTCAGCTGCTCCACAAGAGAAAACAAGACCTTGTATTTGTTTTATACAAATGTAAAGGATGCATACATGTCCAAACCAATATCTCCTCTGGGACATTCAGATCACAATCTTGTTTTTATCTGCTCAAAATATAAACTACTTGTTCAGTGGAAACCTGTGACAAAGAGAACGCTGAGAAAGTTGTCACATGAAGCTGAAGAAGCCCTGCAGGATTGTTATGAGACCACATACTGTATGACTTTTTGCCAAGCTCATGGAGAGGACATCAATGCCATGACTAAGTGTGTGACTCCCTATATAAATTTATTTGTGGACAGCATCATCCCCACCAGAACAGTGAGATTCTTCTCTAATAACAAACCCTGGATCACCAGGTCCTGATGGTGTCGGCCCCTGAGTTCTGAAGGCCTGTGCAGAGTAGCTCTGTGGGATTCTGCAGCTCCTCTTCAACCTTAGCCTGACCCAGGAGAAGGTTCCATTGTTGTGGAAGACCTCATGCCTTGTTCCAGTACCAAAGAGAACTTGCCCATCAGTCATCAATGACCATAGACCTGTTGCCTTGACATCCCACATCATGAAGGTCCTGGAGAGACTCCTGTTGCAAACAAGAGCATATCGGGACCCGCTGCAGTTTGTTTATTGCCGTGGAGTTGGTGTTGAAGATGCCATCATCTACCTGGTTCAACCAACCCACTATCATCTGGACAAAGCAGGCAGCACTGTGAGGATCATGTTATTTGTTCTTCTCCGGTGTATTTAACACAATTCAGCATGATTTGCTTCGTCAGCAACTCCTGAAGACACAAGGTCGAGCCTTTAACAATCTCCTGGATTAATGACTACCTGACAAACAGACCACAGTTTGTGAGACTGAAGAATTCTGAGTCAAACCAGGTGGTCAGCAGCACAGGAGCACGACAGGGGAGCGTACTCTCACCATTCCTTTTCCCTCTGTACACCTCAGACTTCCAGTACAAATCAGAGACCTGTCATCTGCAGAAATACTCAGATGACTCTGCAATTGTCGGGTGTATCAGAGATGGACAAGAAGCTGAATACAGAGAGCTGGTGGACCGCTTTGTGACATGGTGTGGAAACAATTGTCTTACTTTGAATGTGAATAAGACAAAGGAGATGATTGTAGATTTCAGAAGAAACAGGGATAAGTCAAACACTGTTTCCATCAAGGGAGAAGAAGTGGAGGTGGTTGAGGAGTATAAATTCACCTTGACAACAGACTGAACTGGAGACTGAACAGTGAAACCGTCTACAAGAAGGGACAGAGCAGACTGTACTTCTTGAGGAAACTTAGGTCCTTCAAGGTTTGCAGCAAGATCCAAAAAAATCAAAAAAGTATGGACAACCCTGAGCATCCTCTTCATGAGGCTATACTGCAACAACAGACTGTCTTCTGTCGGAGGCTTCTTCAGTTTCGCCGTAACACAGACCGCTACAGGAAATCTTTCCTGCCCTCAGTCATAATGATCTACAACAATTATTGAAAGAATTAATTTTATGAGCTACAACAACACTTAATTTCCTTCTGGGATCAACAAAGTATTTTTGAATTTGAATTGAATGATACAACAATTACATATTAATAAGGTCATTAAAAATCAATAATTCATTACAAACTTACTTAAATATTCGCACAGGGTCATGTAAACATGTGGAATCATATTCTTTTATTTCCATGTACCTAGTTTAAATAATTTTTCAAAATAATAATTTTAACTACTGTTTTATAAAAGAATGACCACAATTAAATCATTAAAAATCCATGTTCTGTCTGTAAATTACCAAAATATTCTCAGGTCATGTTTACATGTGAAATCATGTTATCGTTATCTTAGTTCCATATCCCTAGATCAAGTACATTTTCAATTATAAATTAACTTCCATTTAATACAACAATGACTTAATAAATTAATCAAGAAGTAACTAAATTTTCAGATGTTCATGTCTATATATAGAATAACATCCTTTGTTTCCACATCCCTAGGTCAAATGTTTTCTCAGTAGATAATAGTTGACTGCAATACAATTAAATACTTACCTAATTAATTAAATTAGTCAAAAATATTATTTTCAAAGAAATTCGTAAAATGTTCCCAGATGGGTTTTCTACATGTGTAATCATACCCTTTAATTTCTATATCCATAGATCAAATAAATTTTTAATAAAAAATGTTAACCTATTTTGTGCCATGCAGATAAAACATTTTTTAAATCATCAAAAAGAATTACCTAAATATTCTCAGATGGTCATTCCTACATCTGGAATAATATGATTTTATGTCCATGTCCTTAGATTGAATACTTTTTAAAATATATGTTAATTGCCATTCAAGACCTTTTTGAGAAAAATTAATAAATTCACGAAAACATCCATGCCCAATTCAAAAATTCTCAAAAATGTTTCAGATGACCAACTGTGCATCTGCTATAAGCTTGAGCTTTAGGATGTTTGCTGGACAAAGGTTGTCCGATAATAAAACAATTTCCGCAAATTCATCGCATTTTCCTATATTCTTAATTTATTCGAAATTCATTAATCTATTGAAAATTGCCATTTTTTTTCTAAAATTCCTAAAATATTCTCAAATGATCAGACCTGTATGTTGTCCATGATGGAATTTTTCTATTTTGCGTCATAAAAAAAATTCAAGAAATAAAAGAATAAACCTTGCATGGATTCAAAAAGCATGGATTCATACCAAATTTAATCAAAAATTAATCAAATTTTTTTTGACTTTTTTTATTTTAAACTTTTGTTAATAAGTCCTGCAATCTTGTGTCAAGCAATACCATATTCAACATTTAACCTAAGGACTATGCTACAAAGGTAAATGCAAAGTTTTGTGAAAATCCGATCGACTTTTTTTTCGAGGTAATTTGCTCTTAATTATAGCGCCACCTAGTTGTGGAAGTTTGTCAAAGTCAGTACCCAGCTTCATAATCCATCTTCAAATTTAAGGTATGAAGATTATTTAATACATTTCTACTATTTCTGAATTATGGCCAGTTTATTTTTGTGGCTAGCTCAAAAACTACATTTATTCACACATAACATTCTGATGCAAAATAAATTAAAAATGTTGCCATGATAACTAAGGCCAATCGGGTTTGATCCGGGGGGTCAGGTAGGTTTTGGCTTTAGCAGGTTTGCAGCTAGCTTTGTTAAGCTGTAACAAAGACCTTTTTCTACACAGAAGTGGGTCTGGCCTTGATAACCCGATCCAGAATTTTTTAAGGATTACACTAACATTAATCTTTTACGTGTGGGACTTACGGTAAAATCCACATTGACCTTCATAATAGTGCCAGCTACTGGTTACATTTAGTATGATTTTGTTCAAAGTCTAGGGGGTACAATTCTGAATACATCAAAGGAGCCATCTGCACCGGCAGCAGCACATCAAAAGCGGCATCCAAGGCATTAGCACATGGCACCCAGAGGAGGCAAGGCCGAGATCCACACCTCCACCCAAGCACTACCTGTAGAGCACCCATGTAGCCACAGCCGACCACCACTCCCGAGGCAGAGGGCTCCCACAGAGGAAACACTGGAAGGAAAATTAAAATAACAGGCTAAAAATATTAAGATAAACAGTGTAGAAATATAAGACTAAGTAATAAAACACTGATAAAATAAAAACAAGTAAAACATGCAAAGCAGTTAAACAGACTATAATAAATAATAATCAGTTAAAAGCTAAATTAAAAAGGTGAGTCTTAAGCCTGTTCTTAAAAACTTGAACGTTCTCTGCGGCCTTGAGGTCCTTCGGCAGCCTGTTTCAGAGGTGAGGGCCATAGCACCGTAAAGATATGAACATAAAGCTTTCTTTGAACAATTTAAAATGACTATCACCGTGAGTGTGTGTCCTTACTTTAGGGATGACAAGGAGATGGCTGCCAGACAAGCACAGAGACTGCAAAGGTTAATATGGTAAAAGCAGTTCTGAAAGTCAAGAAGGCCCAAGACCATCGAGACATTTAAAAACCATTAAAAGAACCTTAAAATCAATTCCAAAACATACGGGGAGCCAATGTTATGAATTTAAGATGGGTGTAATGTGCTCCTGCCGCCTGGTCTTCGTAAGGACACGCGTTGCTGAATTTTCTAGAAGATGTAAACCTAAGATACTCTTTTTGTGAAAACCAGAAAGCAGGGCAGTAATTTGTACCAAGTTTGATGTAAATCCATCAAGGCATTATGCAGATATAAACCTTTAGACTCTACAGCACCCCCTACCACCAGAACTGTATAACACTCAATAGATAATGACAATGTTTTATCCCCTATTAGAGCCTAAATTCTTGTTATGTAATTATGAACTATTTTGAAGATCTAGTCAGTTAAGGACCACAACGCGCTTTACACCACATTCAGTCATTTAGTCATTTACCCATTTACAAATTCACACAATGGTGGTGGTGAGCTACATTGTAGCCCCAGCTGCCCTGGGGCACACTAACAGAAGTGAGGCTGCGGTATAAATAGGTGTCACCGGGCCCTCTGACCAACACCAGCAGGCAAGGAGTTAATTCCTGAAACATATTGTCCTTTGCAATAGCACCCCCAACGTATTGAGGGGTAGCCTACAAATTATTTTTTCTGAATAATGGTAGTGTTTTTCTATTAGACTGCCTTATCAGATTGTTTCCAGTATTTTATGGTTCTTCTGTCTAATGCATTTTAGTGCAGAAGAATAATATATTTGAAAAATTCGTACAATTGTAGTACGGTTCCCTGCTCCACTGGAGTAGGCAAACTTGCCATGCCTTTCATCAGGCGCGACGCCATGGGCAGGCCGGGCCGGGCCCGATACGTGAATGGGCCATGACAGATTTCGATGCCTCATGCAAATGTATTGGCCCAAGACAACCACCAGAGGGTGCAATAGGTTACTAATCGGGATTTTTGGATGCTGTAAAAGAAGACACTTCGGTATAAGTGTTTGCCAAGTCTGTGGGGAGGCTTGCGTGCAGAACTGGAGTTTTTTGTTCCAGCAACAATGGCGGCCGAAGCGGGAGGGGAGTACAGTTGTATGTATGTATGTATGTATGTACGTATGTACGTACATTAAAAACTGTACGTACGTACGTACATTAAAAACGTTAAAGTGGTTGTGTTGTTTGGCTTTTGTTGTTGGTATAGACCTGTATTTTAATATTATTTTGTAAATCATTGCTCGTAAAGGAGCTGGTATGTTGGTCTAATGGTTCTCCGTGTATTGTCCTGCTTATATACAGCTAATTTCGGTTTTTGCAAATAAAGCAAAAAGACAACTCCTTTTAGGAGAAATTATTACCTCTTTACCGGTGCAAAATTGGGCCACGGTGGCGTGGAGGTAAAATAATAAATCCAGTTACACACCTTATGCTTAGAGGAGTCTTATTAAGCCTAAAAAACTACAGAATCTGGGATCTCAATATGTGATATCTTGTGTTAATTAACAAATAACACAGTTGCCATGTTCCTCATCTTCACTTATTTTCTATTTATTTTATGAGAACAATTGTAGTGGATCTGGTGGGGAATGTCGCCCTTTGTTGGCCAAAAACAAATTAGATTTTTTTTTTTTTTATGAAAAAGTACTGTATGTGCAACAGTGCATCAATACATAATTTATTACTGATCGTGTTAATAAATATAACATTTCCTAAGTTTTTGTTGCTCTTTTTGTAAACTGTTTTTTGATTTGTTATTTAGGACATGAAGCAGCAAAAGGAGGCTGAGGAGAGGATAGGATGGATAGACTGTTTTCTGTTTGTCAATTTATGTTTTTGTCACATTGGTTATTCAGTTGTTCTATGGTTGTTATAAATAAATTGATTAAACAAAAAGTAAATATCATCAAGTCATTTTTATTACTAATTACATTATTATGACAGTTTTTTAAAGATATGAACATAAATGCTTTCTTTGAACAATTTAAAAGGACTATTGAAAAAGAAATAACCAAAATTTATGGGTTCAATATCATGCCACAGACAATTTGTGCATGCAAAAAGATTTTGTATGTGTGAAAAAAGATTTTGCATGTGAAATGATGTTTTGCAGTTGTATAAAACAAGTCGTGCTTGTAAAAAAAATCTGAACCCGCAGAAACATTTTGTGGCAGTGCAAGAAACCTTTGTCTGCAGAAATATTATTTGCAAACATGTAGATCATTTTCGTAGTTGTGTTTTTTTTCTGTGTGTGTAAATTTAATTTGTACCCGTAAAAGTTTCGCCATACAAAATATCTGTATGAGTGAGAAATCTCGGGCTCGTATGCAACACTGCACCTACAAGCTTGCAAAACAAAAACCTACAACCACAAAACGTTTTTACGGATTGAAGGCCAGTCAAATTCGTGCCACTAACGGCCAACCAGGAGACTGCATACTGGAAAGCCAAACAGCCAATGACAGATGACGACTTCTTTAGGAAGATAAAGAAGAAGAAGCTATGAAAAGTTAGAAAAATATTCACAGATTCGGCTTTTGCGGATCAATAACTTATCATCGGAGCATTGCTTTTACAAAACCGACACATCAGTGCAATCACAGCAAGGTAGACTACAATCGTATTTTCCTCAAAACGAGCCGTCCTCCGTGCGGGGGACTATGCAGAGCCTGCTAATGTGCGGGGGCCGTTCACAAATTGCAACACTGAAAAAATACGACAAAGAAATATTCAATTCCTTCACCTAGGACAGGTGTAGTGTGTGTATGTATGTATATCGGGGTAGCAACTATGCTGTTGATCAGATAGTTTTCACTTAGTTTTTTGCTAGCTGTTGTTACCTCAGTACTTTCCCATATAGACTGAATAAGGTTTCTAGCTAGCTTGCTACCAGCACTAGCCTGACGCTGCTTACGAAAAATGTTCATATTCGTCAGCTAACATTAACCTGAATAAATCAATTGAACTCTACAACACATAAGGTTATCTAGTCCTAATCGGCAACGGGGTCTGACTTTTAGCGGCCCAGTGCCAGCAGATATGTATTATGGCGCCAGCAGCATTTTGTCCAGTGCTAATGGTCATTACCCACTTTGAATTAAGCTACAAAATGGGTTACTTAAACAACACAGCATTATTCCGTAGCAGATAATTCAAAAGAATGATAATCTACCACTAAACAAATAACACATTTACATAAGAAATGGATCCAACTTACTTTCATCTCGTCCTCTTGGTCTTTTGCCGCAATCTGCTGTGAGATTCAAATTCAAAGTGGAATTCAAATGGGTTTGCGCTTGCGCAGAATACCCAGGCAACCGTTGCTACCTATTCCACACTTGGGATTAGCAAAGCAGCACACAAGTATGGCTGTATAAAACAACACGAACAGATAACTGATTTAATAGAGGGTTGTTTGAGAATGTAAATTAAGCAGGGCAGGTAGAGGAAGAATGGAATGAGTAACCAGAAATCAACTCAATATTGAACATCATATCAACGTCCACAGGAGGTCGTTGTTTGACGTTCAGAAGCACAACCTCACACAGACATCTTTTAGAAGTGCAGATAAGGTCCTCGACCGATCGATGTGATATGGACGTGATCTGGCGGTCAAGTGGACATCAGATGTTTAGTGGGGAATTTTAATCTTGTTTTAACATCTTGTAAAGATTTATCTTCTATGATCAGTCCACCTTGAAAAGGGAATGGTTCAAATTAGTGCTGTCATGAGATAAAATTTTATTTTAGATAAATTAATTATGATCTGTAATTAATTAATCTAATCTCTTTTTAATCTCACCTAATATTTGCTGAGAAAAGCCCTCATCTTGAGGTATTTTCTTTTAAATTCATTACATTATTATGGTAGAAAAAAGTTTGATACCTGTGATTAAAAAAACTGGGTTTATGAAGTCATTTATTGTATTTAACAGACTTGAACAGATGAAGTCCTAACCGTTTACATTCTGCTGTTTTTGTGTGTAGTCCCAAGTGGCGCCTGCAACCTTCTCCTTCGAGCATGCGTGATCATTAGCGTTCTGGACGCAGTGGGGTCATATTGTTTCTGAGTCCAGCTGTATTACGGGTTAAAATGCGCATTATTTTTAATACCGATGGCTTGCCATACTGGTGGACCTGGGTGGCCGGGTGTAGCTGCAGTGTGCGTGCAGACTGTTTGGCTGCTGTGAGCTCTGAGATGGGAGAGCACCCCGCTGCTCGGTGAGAAGAGTAACAACGTTAGATGCTTCACCCAAAAGTTTTCAATAGCCCCGTAAAAAGTTGCTTGATTTGCCGCTAGTTTTTTTTTTGTTGATTGGTGTTTTTTTTGGGGGGAGAAAGAATCACTAGAGGGGTCTAAAAACTTAACTTCACCAAATATAGCAAAGTTGGCCACACTGTTGTCAACTCACCTCGCCCTCCCCACCACGATGGAAGCCAGTCATCTTCTGATGAGTTTACAGCCAATCAATGTCCACTTCAGGGTGGGGTTAACCCAGAACAACTCAAGCACAAGAAGCCCATTGCATAAAATTGTCAGGTTCCGTGGATTTTTGCTTTCTTTCCTTCCACTTAATTTCCTTCCCCTCTGTACCCCAAGCTGCTTTCTTGTTTTGTCCCTCCTGTTTGTGTTTAAACTTAGTTCTTCTCCTTATCTAGTTTTTTTCATGTTAGATTATTCCTTGTCTTTATTAGTTTATTCTGGCACTTCCTTGTTTCTGTTTCTTCTTCTTGCTCTTAGATCTTTTTTTACCTTTTTGTTTGTGTCCTCATTTGTTTCCTTAGTTTATTCCCTCTAGATAGTTTCCTAATTTATTTCTTCCTTCTGCTCTCTAGTGTTTCCTTAGGTCCCCTTCCTAGACTTATGATCTTAGTTAAGAGTTTTCTGTCTTTCTACCATTCTACCTCTTTTCCCAGCTGATGATTGTTTCCACCTGCTCTCTCCCTCTCACCTGCATCTGATTCCCCTATTTGGTCATTGGTCTCCTCTCCCTTCCTCATTTCCTCCCCAGTATATATTCTGCCTTCATTCAGTCACTATTCGTTGGTCTGTCGTCATTCTTCCCTCCGTGGTTCCTGCCTTCCCTGTTGCCCGTCTGGTTCCTATTGATCTCTGCATTTTTGGTTCTCCTAGTTCAGTAAGTTTTTACTCCTTGTTTTTTGTTCCAAATAAATCATTTAAGTTTTATTTTTTTATGCCTTTGGGTCCTTAAATTACACAAACATGACAGAAAAGACCAGCCAAGTGGACCCAGCAGAACATCATCACACCAAGGAGGATAGATCAGAACTTGTTGACTGGTGCTGCAGCCAAAAATTGGTGAAGAACTCAGGTTTTTTCGGCACCCGTTTGGCCTACTGTCCTCCCGGTGTGGGACCACGGAGGCATGAGGCAGTTCATGCCCCTGCCCCCAATTTTTTCGGTCGTCATCATCGCCGCCATCCACGGACTGCTCCCATAGCTTTCCGGGAGGGTCCGGTGGACAACGTCCCGGTTCCCCGGAGCAGCCAGCCGGTTGCAGACGCTGACCGCCTACACCCGTGTTTCCGGGGTCCGCTCCCTGTTCCCGGCTGGCGCGACCCATCTCCTGCCCCGGTATCTCGAGGCTGCGAGCCGCCGGCTGCAGACGCCGCCCGCCTGCACCCGCGCTTCCAGGATCCGCTCCCTGCGCAAAGCCGGCGCGACCAGTCTCCGGTCGCGGCGCCCAGCCAGCCTCAGGCCCCACCTTCCGCTCCTCCTCCAGACTCTCCATCATTGCTGAGTACAATCACGGAGGAGGAGTTTGCCTTATTTTTTCAACAGTTCGAGAATGGCTCGGGTTTGATGGAAGCCTTGTTTGAGGCATACGGAGCCTCCATTTGGAGGAAACGCTGACTTTGCAGAGGGTGTTCCGGAGGACTCTCCTCTGTCTCCTGATTCCGCAGAGGGTGTTCCGGAAGACACGCCTCTGGCTCCTGACTCCGCAGGGGGTGTTCCGGAGGACACGCCTCTGGCTCCTGACTCCGCAGGGGGTGTTCCGGAGGACACGCCTCTGGCTCCTGACTCCACAAGGGGAGTTCCGGAAGAAACGCCTCTGGCTCATGACTCCGCAGTGGGTGTTCTGGAGAACACGCCTCTGGCTCCTGACTCTGCCGAGGGTCTCCAGAGGGACAAAGCCTCGGGGTCTTTGCCACGTCGGAGGTCTTCAGCGCCACGTCGTGGGTCATCAGCGCCACGTCGTGGGTCCTCTACGCCACTTTGCGTTGTGGGTCCTCTACGCCACTTTGCGTCGTGGGTCCTCTACGCCACGCCGTCGCTGTGGGTCCTCCATGCCACGCCGTCGCTGTGGGTCCTCCACGCCACGCCGTCGCTGTGGGTCCTCCACGCAAAGCCGTGGGTCCTCCACTCCAAGCCGTCGCCGTGGGTCCTCTACGCCACGCTATCTCCGAGGGTCCTCTACTCCTCTTCGAGGGTCCTCTACTCCTCTCCGAGGGTCCTCCACTCAGTCCTCTCGAGGGTCCTCCACACCGTCCTCTCGAGGGTCTCCAGCGTCCTACCAAGGTCCCCTCAGTCGACGCCTGCTCCCTAGACACACGGTTTTCTGCATCCGGTTCCCAAGACACACGGTTCTCTGCATCCGGTTCCCAAGACACAAGCTTCTCTGCATCCGGTTCCCAAGACACAAGGTTCTCTGCATCCGGTTCCCAAGACACAAGGTTCTCTGCATCCGGTTCCCAAGACACAAGGTTCTCTGCATCCGGTTCCCAAGACACAAGGTTCTCTGCATCCGGTTCCCAAGACACAAGCTTCTCTGCATCCGGTTCCCAAGACACAAGCTTCTCTGCATCCGGTTCCCAAGACACAAGCTTCTCTGCATCCGGTTCCCAAGACACAAGCTTCTCTGCATCCGGTTCCCAAGACTCAAGCTTCTCTGCATCCGGTTCCCAAGACACAAGGTTCAGCTCTGTAGCCGTTTCCCAAGACACAAGGTTCAGCTCTGCAGCCGTTTCCCAAGACACAAGGTTCAGCTCTGCAGCCGTTTCCCAGGACACAAGGTTCAGCTCTGCAGCCGTTTCCCAGGACACAAGGTTCAGCTCTGCAGCCGTTTCCCAGGACACAAGGTTCAGCTCTGCAGCCGTTTCCCAGGACACAAGGTTCAGCCCTGCAGCCGTTTCCCAAGACACAAGGTTCAGCTCTGCAGCCGTTTCCCAAGACACAAGGTTCAGCTCTGCAGCCGTTTCCCAAGACACAAGGTTCAGCTCTGCAGCCGTTTCCCAAGACACAAGGTTCAGCTCTGCAGCCGTTTCCCAAGACACAAGGTTCAGCTCTGCAGCCGTTTCCCAAGACACAAGGTTCAGCTCTGCAGCCGTTTCCCAAGACACAAGGTTCAGCTCTGCAGCCGTTTCCCAAGACACAAGGTTCAGCTCTGCAGCCGTTTCCCAAGACACAAGGTTCAGCTCTGCAGCCGTTTCCCAAGACACAAGGTTCAGCTCTGCAGCCGTTTCCCAAGACACAAGGTTCAGCTCTGCAGCCGTCCACCCAGACACAAGGTTCAGCTCTGCAGCCGTCCACCCAGACACAAGGTTCAGCTCTGCAGCCGTCCACCCAGACACAAGGTTCAGCTCTGCAGCCGTCCACCCAGACACAAGGTTCAGCTCTGCAGCCGTCCACCCAGACACAAGGTTCAGCTCTGCAGCCGTCCTCCTCGTCTCCTGGTTCCTCGTCGCAGGCCTCCTCGTCGCAGGCCTCCTCATCTCCTGGTGCCTCGTCGCAGGCCTCCTCGTCGCAGGCCTCCTCATCTCCTGGTGCCTCGTCGCAGGCCTCCTCATCTCCTGCTCATTCGTCGCAGACCTCCCAGGTTCCTGCTCCTTCGTCGCAGACCTCAGGACTTTAGCCTTTTGTTGTTTGTTTTGGACTCTTGCCCTCCTTCCGAGGCCCCTCCGCCAACCCTGGTTGGGTTGGTTTTTTTGTTTATTTTGGACTCCCAAGTGACGAGTCCTACAGTAAGTTTTTTTTTCTGTTAATTAGGTTTAATTATAATGACAGAGAAACGGGCTCTGATAATGCATTGCTAATTTTAGCAATGATGACTCGCAGTTCCTTACGTTTTCAATACGATGACCCTCCTCCTCCATATTTGCTAATGTAACATTACTTTGCACGAACATGCATAACTTTGTTCGACTGTCATGAATATTTTAAATGTCCATTTACTTGAAGTTAGCCAAACATAGATGAATCTTACCTGTCCAGGAGAAAATTAGCAACATTGGCATCCGTCTTCAAATTCTTCTCTGTGATCAGCCGTCTCCATCCTGCAAAGGCATCTCCTATACAAATCCTTGTTTTACTTTGGACTTTGTCACAACCAAGGGGCAAAATCTGCCGCTCAGAATTGAGGCCAACCCGGAAGTAACAAAAATTGCAGTTCACCCCTCATCCGCTGGGGGCTGGCTCCAGAAAGGAGCAATTTCCCTTTGCTCCCATGTTAAAAAAGCCAAATTCACAGCTGAAATAAACATGTTTACCGCCTGGTTCAAAAAACCGTTTTAGGTTTAATAGGTCAGGTTTATAGTCATGACAACTCTGAGGGGGGTGATTTTTTTTTTCTAACTCATCCGTTTAGACATAATTTAATGAATAATTAGGGGCGTGTCCTTTTGATTGAGAGGTCTCGGATGGGCCGTCAGCGCTAAGGCTGGTGGCTAACGGTGGCTAGCAGCTTGCCGCCATAGACTGCTTACTTCCCCTGCTTGCTCTGGTGAAGGCCTTCAGCCTGGGACTCATGTTAAGACTTTGGCCATTTACTTTCTCTGAACTTGAACATCAGTTGTATCTGCAAACTTTATTAGTGTTTAGATATAAATTGTGCACTTATTGGACAAAGATGGCTTGCAGTGGTACTGATTGCATTAACAGACCGTCTAAGAAGTCTCTGCTCCATTTTTTTCGGTAAGTAAAATAATATTTCTGTACGTTATTTTGTACATGAAGCTCCTGTTAGCTGAACTCCTAACAAAGTAGCTAGTTAATGTCGGCTCCGTAACCCATGTTCTCTGCAACTCGCTTCTTACTCAGAAAGGTGGGTGAAACACTTGCCCCGGCGGGAAGTGTTTCAAAATAAGACCCAGAACTGAGAGACAGAGAGTAAAATAACACACACACAACAGATATCTGTTTCACACTGGACGCACCTGCAGATGGGAGCCAGAAAAGATCTGACTCGCTTCTCTACAAGGGTGTACCAATTTTATTAAAGAAGAACAAAGAAAATATCTCATGACTCATCTCCCCTCCTCCTACATCTTAACAGGTCAAACATTTTCTCCAGGTTTCCTGACCTGGTTTTATAGCCGTACCATAAACTAGAGTTATAACCCATCCTCCCTGCTTTTAGTTCCTATCTTTTCCCAAGAGTTTTATTACTTAAAACCTTACCCCCATAAAATACTGGTAAACAGTCATGTTTTACTACCCTGAATAATATAAGCAGGCCTTTTACCTCTAAATGCTTACTAAAGATATATTTAAAACATATGTACTGCATAATAAAAAATAGCATCTAAAAAGTAGAATACAACAAATCCCTCTTTCAATCTATTTTCAAATAGATTGATCACTCCTCTGTACTTCTCCTTCAGGCTCCATGTGAGGGAGTAACAGATATTGACCTTGCATATTATCACCAACAGCTTTTTCAATACACTTTGTGACCAATGAACGTATACAAGGAATACAGCAACATCCACATAACACCATAGTTGACACAAATACTGCTAAAGAAACCATTATAGACATTGCCAGAGTCTTCCATTTACCAAACATATTATTTAACAAATCGTCCCACATTGAGGTATCTACACCTGATTGTTCTTTTAGCCTATTTGAAAGTATTCTGAGTCCTTCTACTGCCCTAGTTAATTTACCGTCTGCATTAGTATTATTAGGGATAAAAACACAACATTGATCACCAAAGATAGAACAGACACCACCGTTTTGAGCCAGGAGCATGTCGACCGCTATTCTATTTTGAAAGGCCATTAAGGAGGTGGCTTTAAGTTGCTCGTGAACAGCCTCAAACCCATCTCTGGTATTATTAGCTAATTTCTGTACATTATAGTGTATATAGTTTATTCTATCCACGTTCTTGTTCAGGGTACACCACCAACAAATACTTGATTCCCATCCTGCTGAGATCTGATTAACCAATTTATATTCGTCTGGAACACCTCTATGAACTCCAATGGCATCAATATAAGTTGGATCATCTTCGTGGCTTAAGTCCCTCTTTCTAACATGATTATTCAAAGTGAGAAGAGTCTGGTCTCCTGTGGGATCATAAGTAAATATTGCTACTGGCATAATTAATGTAACAGGTGCACACAATCCTGTCCAATTACTAGGTAAAATGGAGCGGAGAATTTTTCCTCCACACCACCACCAGATATCAGCACGAGCCTGAAAAGATTTAAGGAAAGTTTGGATTGAATTACAATATGTAGTGTTGACTGAACCCACTAGTTTATTTCCAGGCTTACCATTTTTGAAACAAGTAAAATTATTTGGAGCTACATTACTATCAAAGAAGGGTGGGGTAGCTCTGTTATCAGCTATAGGGAATAATGTTTCCCAGTTACTACAATCTTTTACTGGATTTTCACTAGATAGCAGGGAAACCAGACAAGTTGTGTTGAGCTCAAAAGGTGCAGGGACCACCTTGAGAACAGGTCGGGCTCCCATGCACACAACACAGTCCTGTCTCGCTTCTTGTCCTGCATGTTCTACCATAAGCAACCAATTATTAGTGGAGCCTCCCACACCTGTCATCATTTCAAAGTAATCGTCCACAGATGGTTCTTCTTTAATTATACTACCTCTTGCTGCTGAGGCCTGATTTTGACTTACTGAGGTGGAAACATTAAGAGAGTCTTGACATATTATAATAGGAAATTGAACATCTTTTCCCCCTTTATAAACCCAAATTATAAAGAGAGTACAACCTTGCCCCTTCTCGAGATATTTTAAGGGGAGGAGATCACTCTTAGTTAAATTAACAGTAAGAAGTAATTTATCTGCAGTCTTATCCAATTTAACCAAGGGACGCATGTGTTTTGCAAAAGCTGTAGTGGTGTACCTTCTCCAGTCATATCCTAGGGGGTCAGCAATTAAAGTGGACCAACTAGTATCTTTTTGATCATTTGTTATGTACCACAAGGGGTAGGTTTTATATTTACTTGCTTGTTGTCCCTTATAAACCAATGTATTTAAGGGAATAGTAATCACTGCAGATCGTCCTTTTGGTATGCAAAATTGAGAAAATCCATGATGTGCCTCGGAAGCGCCGCACCGTGAAGAGGGAGATGGTTTAGCCATTAAGTTTCTTCTCTGTCTAATTGAGTGAACTCCAACCTGCGTTTGATTTGTAGAACTATTATAGGGCCATTCACCACAACAGTAAAAGATAATATTGACCAATAACACCATGCAAAAACCTGTGGCGCACAGCACCTTCTTATTTCCCCAAAGATGCATATTTCTGTCTGTGGTGTGATCCTATGTTTATTTTATCCAAAAAAAGAAGGGTGTCTGTTTTTCTTTATCCTTACCTTTAAGCAATATTTTTTTTTAACCTAATTCTCAATATTCTTTTAGTACAAAGCAAACTCTAACAATTGTCACCAACCCCAAAAACATCCTACAAAAACCACATCATAATGAAAAAAGAATAAGTAAAACAAAAATTAGTAGTCAGTCAACCTGATTATAATTTAAACACCCCTTAAAATGTTTTAGCTTATTAATAAAAAGTTTTATAAAACCGTAAAAACTGAATATTAAGAAAAAATCCTACAAATTAACTACTTAAAAATTCTTTGACACCCTCTTAGGCAGTGTCTAACAATCTGCACCTGTAAATAAAAATTGGTTAAACAACCTGTAAAATACAAGAAAAATGATTAATAAGTGTTCAGTCTTTATTATTTTCTTCTCTAGTCTTCACTCTTGTTTATTTCTCTGGCAGCAGGCGGCTACAAGAGTGATGAAATGATTCAGTACAGTGGACTCTTTATTTTTTCCAATGTTACTGTCATTTATGCAGATCGCCCTCACTGAAATGACAGTTACTTCATTAACTGAACATTTCCCCCAGTAAACACAAATGCACAGACAGGCCCCGCCTCCAATAGCTTCCCCCACCGATTGTGAAATGTGTTAGATTTCTTGCGATCTTTTCTCTTCGGTATAATCCCTCTTCGAGAAAAGCAAGTCCAAATTGCTTATCTCGCCCAATTTTGGCACATATAGATTACACTGGATGATTACAGCAACCCCAACCAATCTTCTGGGTGGGCCAGGCCCTGCCTCCTGGCTTCGGCAGTCGACACCGCCTAGTCAGAACCGACACCACCCACTGCAAAGAGATTCCCCCAGGTCAGCAGAGAGCTGCTGCAGCGTGAGGGACAGGAGGGGGGTCGGGGGCAGGAGCACACTGGGACCAGTGAAACCAAGTAGAACCCTTTCCCCGCAGCTGGACAGCATGGGTTGTACGAGCAGCAACCTGGAACGGGCCAGACCACCGGGGCTCCTGCCACTTTCTCTTATACACCTTCAGCCAAACTCGCCCAGCCTCGGAAGCAGACGCCGCAGGTCCCTGCACGTCACGGGGAGCCGGAAGGAAGGAGGAGACCAGGCCCTTCAGCTGCTGATGATCACTGCGAGGGTCCGGGTCAGGGTGCGGTGAAACCTGTGGTTCTCTGCCAGCCCACGGACCAGGAAGTTGCAGAATGATGGCAGATACGTCAGCCATCTTCCATGGTTTGTAAATTACTGAACCATCCGATGCTCCCACTAAAGGAAGCATTAAATCAGGGCCCCCACATACCCCCAGTGGTAACTTAGATCTGGTATTCTTAAATGGCCCCTCACTCTCCTCGTCCCCCAACGTCTGCACATTGTCAACCTGTACAACTGCTGCACATTCATCACGTTGACTGGGGCTGGCACTCCCTGGAAGGTCTGCAGCTTGCCCCCATACCACAGATGCTAATCTTTCCTGATCTTGCAGCACCTCATCCATCTGTCGCTGAACTTTAGTTAACCTGTGTTCGTGCTGCTCCATCTCGTCCATCAATTTAGCATTATACGCCAAGAACAATTTATCAGTGTCCTGTTCTGCTTTGTTGCTAACTAATTTTAGTAGCTGTCGCTCTTCCTCCCCAGTGTGTTCAACAGTCCCTTTACCGGTGACTTCAAAACGCAATTTATAATCTTGTCCCTCATCTTTCACCTTTAGATCACCCTGTTGTTTATTAGTCAAAGGTTTATGGGCCACAGACCTCTGTGGGAGGCCACTCCAGTGCAACACTGCACTGCTTGAAGGAAGGGGGGGAGTAGGAGAGGTGCCCATCGGGGGTGGCGCACAAGGAAATGGTGAACTCTGTGCGGCACCATGCGTGCTTTGAAGTACAATCTGGCCATTGTCTGTCTCCAACCCCCATGAAATATGTGTTTGACCAGAGGTCGTCAACATGGGGTACATAGGCTGGTACGGGGGAGGAGTATGGTCTGCCGAAAAACTACTTTCTGCAGTAACACACAAATGATCAATACCCTGTCCCGTTAAACCCCATGTTTTCCACATTTTCTCAGCTTTTAAGTGTCTCATTTTAGCACCAGTGATGCTCCTTGCTGTTTTAGCCTTATCTGCAAAACGCTTTCCTTCCTCAAAACACATCTGTGAGAGACTCCGCTTATCATCCCCTCGGGCGCCATGATGAGCCCCCATGGCCGTCATAATGCCCTGGAACTGGTTTTTATCTTTTTTACCGGGCTTATCAACTAAAACAGAATATAGTTTAGAAATGTATACTAACAATTGGGCATCTAAAGTGCGCCACTCCTGTCCCTGTGGAGCAGGGAGTAATTTATATTCGGCTGCCATTGAAAATTCGTAACAAAATCCAAAATGGATTAAAATTTAACAAGGTAGGTTATTTGTATTAACTCTGTAAATTATTTATTTTAATTGATAAACTATCAATTCGTAGGCCCAAATTTATCCCAATATTAATGCAGTTAACAGTAAAGGCAGGCACAGTTTTTATTTATTTAATTTTCATTTATTTCTTTTTATAGTGAAGGGGTTTATGTATTATTTAGTCATGCAACATTAACCTTAATAATGTTTTAGGCAAAGCCGAAACGAAGGAAAGCTAAAAAGGTTTATAAAGCACTGTTTATCTCATCATTAATTTATTTATATACGGAGATTATTGCCGTTTCGTCTAAAAATCAAAGAATTCCTAATGGAGTCCGGCCGGCGCCAAAACCCGGGACGCACACTTCGGCGAATCACACGAAGAAATAGAATTCTCCCAATATAAAGCAATTTTTATTTATCATTAAAACATATACCGAAAGAAATACATTTAAAACTCGGTTTGCAACACAAAATCGTAAACAGTTTGCTCAAAAAAAAAAAGATTCCACCGGACTGGCTGACCAAGTGAAGCCCAATAGAACTTCCGGGTCACACCGCGGAATGAATAAGCCAGCACACAGATGGCTAATTCTTCACTACGATGCTAAACTTAACAAACCGTACTCATAAGTAAACCAACCAAAGACAAGAACAAAATGCCTCCAACAAAACCACACTTCGCCACCAATACTCGAATGACTGTTTAACCGTGCCAAATAAATACAGTTCGGAAGCTAAGCTACCAGAGATTAGCTGTAACCATGAGCAACCTAGCTCAACCGGAAGCCAAACGTGACCGCTCCGTTACAATAAAAAGTTATTTTATATATATTCTAAAGAGTTTACTACCAGTTATCCATAATAACAGTCCTATATATGTGTTAGACAATGCTTTAGACGTGTTTACGTAGTTGCACAAGGTTGAACGCCTTTATTCCAGGCGAGACTCATCCACACTGTGTGTTAGCCGTAAGCTAGCTATGGTGGTACTTTAGCCGACTGAAAATGATATTCCCTTATTCCTCTACAATGTCAAGCTTCTACGCTTATTGTCTATACAAAAAGCACGGGCATTGTCAAGGCGTTTAAGATTCGCAGAGGAATTATGGTTTTAGATTCAGTCGGTTAGTTCCCCTAAATGAGGAGTTTATGTGAGGCCGGTGTGCACAGAGCTACACGGTAGCTCCCTCCCGTAACCTCCACTCCTCCAATCACACACACTCACACTAGAAAACAAGTGCAGCACTTTACAATATCATCAACCACTGACCTTAATCGGAGCCACCAAAAGCCGGACCATTAAACACTATCCAATTCACGTGGCTCAATCGTGCATTTGGAAGATACGCCGGCCTCATCAAGGGAATCCGTCTGGACAACAGAGAGCACCCAGGCCCTGCCGCTGTCCACCCTTTTTGCTTGCCAGCCTTGAGGAAACTCCGACAGCGTCCTATCGGAGGCGAGCAGCCAACTCTCAAGCCCTGGTCCGCACTTCGGTCGGCCCTCAACCGAAAGAACAACACGTCAACATTAAATGGAGAACGTTTAAATCGATCAATACCTATGAATTTGGTGTTAGCGCTTTTCCAGATTGATACAAAACCACCCGGGTGTTGAATAGCAAGGATCAATCCAGTCACTCTCCGATTCTCTGTTGAACTCAAAGAAAAAACACAAAATTACTATAATGCCACAAACACATGTATCAATCAGTTATGCCACACTCATTACTCACACTCAATCTCTCTCAGCCCTGAGAAAACTTAAAACCAAATTAATGCCCGCATCCTCCACCATTTTGTCGGCTCCGTAACCCATGTTCTCTGCAACTCGCTTCTTACTCAGAAAGGTGGGGGCGCCGAACTCCAAAACCCCGGCGGGAAGTGTTTCAAAATAAGACCCAGAACTGAGAGACAGAGAGTAAAATAACACACACACAACAGATATCTGTTTCACACTGGACGCACCTGCAGATGGGAGCCAGAAAAGATCTGACTCGCTTCTCTACAAGGGTGTACCAATTTTATTAAAGAAGAACAAAGAAAATATCACATGACTCATCTCCCCTCCTCCTACATCTTAACAGGTCAAACATTTTCTCCAGGTTTCCTGACCTGGTTTTATAGCCGTACCATAAACTAGAGTTATAACCCATCCTCCCTGCTTTTAGTTCCTATCTTTTCCCAAGAGTTTTATTACTTAAAACCTTACCCCCATAAAATACTGGTAAACAGTCATGTTTTACTACCCTGAATAATATAAACAGGCCTTTTACCTCTAAATGCTTACTAAAGATATATTTAAAACATATGTACTGCATAATAAAAAATAGCCCCAAAAAAGTAGAATACAACATTAACCAGGCTGGGAAACTACAAACTGAACAGGTTAAGATGTTGTACATTTAAGATAAGGCTGCTTGGTCGGACATGGGTTGAAATGATCACATTTCTTATTTACTTTACATGTTGATTTATTCAATCTTCACATAGTTTTAGTAAAAGCTATGGGCAAATGGGGCTTCATGATTTTATTTGATAAAATTATTGAATTGTGCTCATTTTACCGTGAAAATAAGGCATTGATCGCTTCGCGGTCAAGACACACACACACACACACATTAAGGCCTGCAATATATCAGTTAACTGAGCTCAATTAGGTCACCAATCTGAACTGAACTTTAAAGAGACATATATTATTGAATTTAATATACTGAATTTTCTTTCTTTCTTCTTTCTGAAGTCATAAATACCACTTAAGTGTACTGAGACACTACCAACTGAGAAAATTGTTTTTTATTTAATTTTCAAAGCATATTTTATCTTTACTAAATTCTACATTTTGCATTTAAAGCGCTTGTATTATGTCATTATATACAGGGATTGCAAGTCATAAATGTTACACTGACAATTTCTTTAAGAAGGAAAAATAAAGTTTAGAAAAATAAATTCATTATTCTTAGTTGGAAAAAGAAAATGGATTACTACTATTCCTGCTAAGTGGAGGATCCGCCATTATTAAAATTCTTAAATAAGTGTAAAAGGTTAAAAGTTGTTAAATATGGTTTCTCCTGTTTACCAATATTAGTAACTAATGAACCCAGGGCCCCACTCATAGTACCATCACCGAAATTAACAAAGGGTTAATCACTAGCTACTTGGGTCAGGCGCTATATATATATATATATATATATATATATATATATATATATATATATATATATATATATATATATATATATATATATATATATATATATATATATATATATATAGTGTGTGTACCAGCACGTTGTTTTGACGGTTTTAACATGTAAAGTAGATAAGAAATGTGATAATTTCAACCCATTGTCGACCAAGCAGCCTCATCTTAGAGGCACATCTGTTTAAAAAAAATCCTTTTTTCCCCCCAACTAACTCCAGATATATTTCATATTTTGTTGTCAGAGATTTCTTACTTTTAAAAAATTTATAAGAGTTGTCAGTTAAGGCATTAACCATTTCTGATATTACTCTGTTATATGGGATTCACCTTCATTGTTCTTTTATACATACACTGATGAGAGGAGATTTTTAAGTGAAAGCCTGTGCCTCGCGCTGCTATGCTACCAGTCCCTGACCAGCCTGCTATCTGCTAACTCCTCTCTCCCAGTACGTTTATCCTGTGGCAGAGCATAAAAAAGAATTACACATTCACACAATATATATGTTTGGGCATGCATGGGGAGAGATTCTCACCAGATCATCTCCAAAGAACTCTTCCTCATAAATGCCTTTTTATTACTTTACAACGTTATTACAAAACATTCTGAGAGACAGCCTCTCTTACAGGATCCAATCAGCTCAATAATACATATTCATACAGATGCAAAGTGTGCCTGTAGTCCGTCCCAAATAGGTTAAGCCCCTTTTAATATATTCATTTTGGTTACTAAGCAGAAAACCTTCCTTCTCCCAACAGACCATTTGCACGATCAAACAACCAGATGTTTCCTGTTTTTTTCAGAGAACCGTGGCCCATTGTCTAACTCATACCCTGTTAACAGTTTTGTCCATTTAATCGTGACCGTTCCTTTCTGACCCATGGGTCACATCCTGTGCTAACACTTTTCTGCATTTAGTTAATTATTTTAGCACACAACCCCTTCACCGTTGGTTTCCAACTAATGTTGAATGCAATGTTGAAATTTGTTTTTAATATAAAAATTTTTTTCCTTACAGATCATATCAATCGCCTAAAACTACAGGAAGATCATAAGGAGAAGTACTTAACAATATATGTATGTGCATCACCTTTAATGCCACTTCTTTCATATCCTTAGGTGCTGTCCGTTTTCTGTTTTTGGTTAAATTAACAACAAATTAATGAAGTTTCTGTTTTTCTTTCACACAGATATTGTTTCAATTTCGAGAAAAAAAATCATAGTTTTGTAGCTACATAAGAAGTATGATTTGGCTTTGTAATATTACAGACACCAAGGTTTATTTTAATATTGAGATATTGATGGAATTCATCAAATTCAAGAATGCAGTTGGCTGATTAATTACTTGTTTGTTTTATTTCTTCCGTTGTTATATACTGTTGAAAATTTTTTTAGTCATTATAGAGCAAGAAGCCATAACACTGACAAACCTGCTGGCTTTTTCTATTTTTGCTGGGTTTACACCTGCCCTATATCGACGCCTTTGGGTGATGGAGGAGAAGATGATGGACATCTGAGGGTGAAGAAGGTTAAGCTGGTGCAGGTCCTCCTTCATCATGTTCACCAACTGGACACTGCTGACTACCCCCATGTCATCTCCGCCACAGCTGATGATGAGGACATGTAGAGCTGCTCTTCCTCACAGGGAGTTAGGGGGGGAAGGGAGAAGGCCTTTCCACCTCAGCCCCCCCAGCCAAACAAGGAGATAAGGATGTCTGGGAGGCCGAGGTTTCCTCCGATGGTTACTTCAGCTCTCTTAGAACTATGTCAGACATAGCTGTCTCCAATGATCCAAATGGCTATGGAGAAAAAAACTAGCATAATGATTGGCAGTTGCACAGGTGTGGCCTATTGGTTGAAAGTACAATACTATTAAAATTTTACATGAAGTGATGGAGACAGGTACTAACATGTTCTGCTTTGTTTGGCTGTTGTGGAGGACAGGCATGCAGCCATTGTGACCTGGTAAACAAAATCAATAAAAAGAAACACAAGTGTCTTACTAAAAGTGCGACTTATCCCTTCCCAGACCCCAATAAATGATTAGTAAATTTCATACATTGCAGAATTGACTAGGATCGAAATTATTCATATTAGCTGTTGCTAATCTACAATAGCTGTGGGAACAATATTTTAACTGGGAGATCCTACGTGGTAGTACAATCACTAACAATTGGGGTAAATTTAAACAAATATTAATATAAATATGTGAACTATTCAAACTAACTTAGCTTGACCATGTATCTCATGCATAGACTAGATAGATCTCATACACTATTAATAACTAAGTTAAAAATATTATTGAAAACTTGCATCAAGTTAATGATATTTCATTTAAATAAATAATTTCAATTTAAATGTTAACTTACCGATTTAATATTGTATTTACAGCCTGGATGGAAGAGGGTAGCAGAGTTACTCTACCGCGGCTTTCAGGCTAAAGGCGGCAACTAACCTCCGTTAGCTTCAGTTAGCTCCAGGACTTGCTCCAGGAGTGTCAATCATCCGCCCCCGCCCTCACAGCACCACTCTCAGCTCCACCTCTTTGCCCATTTTTGTATTTTCTGGGAGTGATGAGACGCTTGATGCAGCCAAGATGGCGGCGGTGTGAACCGCCCATTTGGCTTAATTTTTGCTCTTCAGAAACCTATGGTTGACGTGACCGAGGCTTCGTCCAGTTATATACAGTCTATGGTCACAACGTATTTCTGAATGATAACAAGGTATTTTAGGTGTAGTAACGTTAGACATTTATTATCTGAAACACATTTGTAGCTGCACCTGTGGTTTCTAGAGCAGAGCTGGCAACCCCAATGCCGAAACACTACTGACTTTGTCATTGGTAGATAGGTGGAGGGTGGCGCTTCAGGCCAAAACACAACATCAACATCACTTGAGGGCTGCAACTTCACTTTTTAAATGACAATATCCTGGCCGTACTACTGTTGACAGTGATATAAGTATTTGAAATGAACATGATTTCTAATGTCTAGTGACATATCAGGGCCATTTTATGATTATTTGAAATACATTTCTTACATACAGCTCCATTAAGGATTAAAAATTAGAATTACGTGATTAAAAAACATAGCGCGCTAAATATGGCTGTAATTAATCGCAATTAACATTATAATTTGACACGCCTAGTTCAAATGCATAATTAAAAAAGCATTCATACCGATGAGGAATTAATTTGAAGTTCTAGTTTAAATTTTAATTAACTCTGTCCTTAAACTGGGACACTGGTGTACAAATAAGTCACTGTAGCAAGGTAACCATTTATTTTCTGGGACTAGTGGCCTTATTGCTCTTGCAGGACAGACAACCGGGGTTTTTGACCATTGACAGATCATGTATTTTGAGTCCTGGCAGTATTCAGTTGCAAAGCATATGACAATCCCACTGCCCTCTTTCTCTCTCTCTCTCTTTCTTTCTCTCTTTCTCTCTTTCTCTCTCTCTCTCTCTCTCTCTCTCTCTCTCTCTCTCTCTCTCTGATATATATATATATATATATATATATATATATATATATATATATATATATATATATATATATATATATATATATATATATATATATAGATATATATATATATAGATATATATATCCTTCATCCATCATCTATACTGTCTATCCTATGCAGGGTTGCAGGGGGGGCTAATGTATCTCCAGCAATCATCAGGGTACACCCCAGACAGGTCGGCGGAATGGCCAGAGGGAGAAGGGACAACATACAAACTCCATGCAGAAAGACCCCGGGCGGATTCGAACCCAGGACCTTCTTGCTACGAGGCAACAGTGCTACCAACTGCGCTAAAAAAGATTTATTTTACCTCTCCAACAACCATTAATCTAAACAACCTAACATTCAAGAAAAAATTACATTATAAACAATACAGATGTCAAAACATTCAGGGTGTGTATTGAAGAGAATACATATCATTTGAATGCCAAAATTAAATAAACAAAATGCACAATTTCAGCTAAAAGCCAGATTTCAGCAATTCATTGCTGAAGATAAGCATCCCAGCAGCATGATGCTGGCCCTAATATGCTTTACAGTGAAGATATTAAGTTCTGTGATGTGCAATGTCACACATAGCCTTTTGCATGTAAACCATAAAGGTGTGTTTTAGTCACATTTGACCAGAGCATCTTCCACAACATATTTGAAGCAGAAAGGACTGCTTATGGGTTAAAAACTCCTTGTAACTGTCTAAACTGTAAAGTCCAGATTTGGGGAGTGCATGACTAATAGTTATCCTGTTGACGAACCTAACCTTGGTTTAAACCTTTCCAAAACGTTATTCCTGATCTTTTTATTGTGATCCAATTCTCCAAGAAAACATATGAGGCTTTTAAAGAACAGCTGCATTTATACTGAGATTAAAGTACTGATTGGAGGACTGAAAATAGTCAGAATGAAGGCTGCTGAATACATATGCATACAGCACTTTTCCCCCCCTTCTATTTTATAAATATGCACATTTTATTGTTGGTCTATCACATAGAATCCCATTTAATGTACATTGAGGTTTGTGATTGTATGTGACAAAGCTTAATGTGTGTAAATAATTTAGCAAGGCCCTGTATGTGTGATTAAGTTCTGACTGCATTTGGAACATGGCCTGATCCTTGGTTGAACAACTTGATTTTGCAACTACTTTCTCTAGTTGTGGAAGAAGACATCTCTGAGTATGTATCAAGTAGTCACGTACCTTTCAGTCACTGCAGCTCAATGAATAAGTATGAGTAATGCTAACATGAGAGAAACAACAGCGAAAATTGGATCAGCTAGTATACAAGCTTTTCTTTGTAGATGGTCTCTGGCCACCAAGCTCCATGTAGGATATGGATGGACAGGTGCATGCTGGGAGACTCTATAGCTTTCCATTGTGAAGAATGCTGTGAGCTTTGTCTCTTTGCTGGGACTCTGTTTGCCCTTGATACAAGCAGATCGGTTTGAGACTGCAGGGATTACTGTTTGAGAAAATAAGAAGTACAAGAAAAAGTCTATCACTGACTCCCTTTACCTCAACCTTTACCACACTGCCTCTGCTTTCATAAATCTGGACAAAATAGAAAGAAACAAGCACAGAACACAGGATGGGAAACTGCAACTTTATCTGGGTTGTTTTAAGTGAAATGGCACATTTTTAAAAAATGTATTAAACTGAATGGTACTTCATGTAGAAATGTTAACAAATTTAAATAGTGATTAAACTGGCTGTAAATGATAATGGATGTGCTTTTTGTTGCATAATTATGTGAGAATATGGCGTTTGTAGAGCCACCTAAGTTTGTAACACCATTTCAAAATTTGAATTTTGCATTCCCAACACTTAAATGTGTTTCTTCAGCCTTTTTTAATTTAAAGGGCATCAAATTCTAATAATCTTTTTCAAGTCTCTGGTTCCTCTGAGACACAGTCTCGTTTGTCATTGCCCCTCTGACAAACCAGTCACTTGTAGAAAAAGGAGAAAATCTCACAGCTTTGTTACTTTAAGTTGGGTAATTTGTAATTAATAACAGAAATATGCTGTTTTGAGATGTTCCCTGCATGTTAAAAAGAGAAAAAATGGGTCCCTTTTGGGTAGAAAGTTAACAAACATGAGAGTCTCTGATTGAGTTTGTGCTAATGTCTCCTATCTGAAGCTTTTGTTTGGCAGAACTGCGCTGATTTCATTTAAATGTAAACATCAACCACAGCCAAGGTTAATATTTACAAGACAAGTGTAAATCCTACATTTTTCTATAACAGCTAAGAAGTAGTTCTGAAAACATAACTCTATTTAGAGCAAGCTACAAAGTTTAAACTGGTAGCAAACCCATGATCATTATTGTGATGTAAATTATTTAAGTCATAAAACAAAAACTGGCTCATAATTTTCAAAACTTTTAAATGGGTTAACATTTTGCTGAATTATTAAGTTTTATGCTTTTAAATTTTACCATTTCCAGGAATTATTTTATTTACTGAATGAACTGTCACTAGCTGGTGATTAGCCTTGCTCAGCCTGTAGACTTGAATCAGAAGAAAACCAATGGCATGGATTCTTCCCAATGTAGCAACATGGTGTGAAATCCTTGTGAAGACTTATAGAAAATGTTTGACCTCTGTCATTGCCAACACAGGGTATATAACAAAATATTGAGACGAACTTTTGTTATTGACCAAATACTCATTTCCCACAATAATTTGCAAATAAATTCTTTAAAAATCAGACCATGTGATTTTGAGAATTTGTTTTCTCATGTTGTCTCTCATAATTTAGTTGAGGTATACCTATGATAAAAATTACAGGCCTCTCTCATCTTTTTATGTGGGATGACTTGCACAATTGATGGCTGACTAAATACTTATTTACCTCACTGTATACAGATACAGATAGCTTTATTAATCCCAAAGGGCAATTCAGTTTCTACAGTTAGTCCACCGTCTAGACATAAAACCATTCACACAGCAATAGTGTATAGCTGGAGTAACGTGATAGGGTCTGGGTCCAAGTACAGTTTATGGATAGATAAAAAGACATCAGAGCAGAATAAATAATCATAAAAATAAAAAAAATAAAAATAATAAATACAAAATCCAATATTACCAAAAAGTAATAAAAATGCAATAAATAAATAAGGCGAGATGAATTGCTCATATCTGTGGCTCCTAAAGTGCATTGTGCTAATAACAGATCGGTCCATAATTATTTCCTCAGCTCAGCATTTAACAGCGTAATTGCTGAAGGAATAAATGATCTTCCGTAACGGTTAGTCTTTTTGGAGGGCTGTAAGTACCGCCGACCTGATGGCATAAGAACAAATTTATCTCCCAGAATATGATGTTGGTTCATCAGACTTTTTGCTTTTTGAAGAACACGTTTCTCCCAAAGGGAATTTAGGTCGCCCATTTGGATTCCAATAATTTTGGAGCAGACTTTCACAATATTGTTTAAACAGTTTCAGTCCTTCACAGTAATGTTACCAAACCAACAAATGAAAGAAAAGGTGAGAAGGCTCTCAATAAAGGACAAATACACAGTACACAAAATAAACCTGGGAACCCCAAAGGAATTTTTCTTGTGCAATAGATGGACTCTCTGCTGGCCACGTTTGACCACTGAATCAGAGTTCATTTCAAACTTAAGTTGAGAATCAAAAACCGTACCCAGATATTTATAAGAATTTACGATCTCCACATCTTCACCATGGATCCTACATACTGAGGTATTTGTCCCTTTTTTTCTAAAATCGATGATGAGTTCCTTAGTTTTAAGAACATTTAGGTCGAGGAGGCTGTCGTCACACCACTTTACAAAATCAGAAAGTGCACGTCTGTAGTCTGACTCTGAGCCATGGAGGAGTGACAGCAGAGCAGTATCATCAGAAAATTTAACAAGAAAACTGTCCTCTTCAAGAGACCTGCAGCATTCCATGTATAAAATGAACAGTAGTGGGGAAAGTACACAGCCTTGTGGGGAACCTGTGTTGGAGACTTGGGTTTTTGAAGTAACCCCATTTACTAAAACCCTCTGTGTCCTATCGGTCAGAAAATTTAAGAACAAGGCTAAAAGCTGATCGGGCAAGTAAAAATGAGAAGCAAGCCTCTCCATCAAAATGTGAGGCTGCATTTTGTTAAAAGCTGACGAGAAGTCAGCAAATAAAAGCCTGGCCTCAACTTGTTCTTGAGATATTTGAATGTCACTACGTGGTGTCAAAGAGTTTTTCAACCTGGAGACATCATGCATGAAATCAGACATTTCAAATCTTAAAAATACCATTCTCATGAGACACACATGTGGGGACTTTGGGGTGGGCACACTTTTCAGCATCCAGAGGGGGTGCCGTTCAATCACCTTCACCTCTGGCGCCAGTGCCCACTGATAAACTGCATATAGACACTGACACCGCCCCACTGTTTTAAATGCACATTATAACAAAATGCATCAACACCATATCTGAGTGGGAGGACGGAGGCTAGGGGTCTTTTCACACCCCTGTTTGCTACTGGCCTTCAGGGGTTGAGGTCAGGGAGAAGGAACAGGCGGTCTGCTCAGGGCCTGGGGTGGTGGGCTGCTTTGCTACCGCAGGGACTTTGGTGGTCTGCTTGTCTCCATCCTAGAGGGTAGGGGGTCCGCCTCCTGACCTGGGAGTATAGAGTGTGTATGGGGAGTAAGAGTGAGTGTACAGTGTCCATTCTTGTGTCTAGGTGAGTAGGTAAGAATGTATGTGCGTAAAAGGAAGGGAATGTATGACTATGTCGGTGTGTTCCTGTGTATCCGTCAGGTTGGATCTTTGGGTGCCCCCTCCTCTGGTGCAAATGGAGGGCCTATTTCCCCTCCGTGATTCGCTGCGGGTGAATGATTCCTCTGCCCGCCGGTGCGTTGGTGGCTCTTAGTGTCCGGGGCTGGGTGCTCAGGGGCATGCTGCTTCATCCCTGGTGCTTGTCTGGCCAGGCCTGGGTGAACCAGTTGGCCGGAGTGCCAGTGTTGGCCATTGGCCGGGGCGCCTCTTTGAGAGGGGCCTGTTTGGGCATTGTTTGGTGGTGGCTGTCAGTTAGCTCGATGAGGGTCGGGTCCGGCATCTCCACTTGATCGCCTGTTCTGTGTGTTTCGTGCTCAGTCGGTTAATTGGTGGGTTTGACTGACCTTGGTTGGATGCTTGGTCTTGGTGCTCTGAGGTGTGCGGGATAGACATTCGGGAGCTGGTTGAGCTCGGTGTCTGGGCGCTGGCTAGGCTTGACCTGGGGATGCCAACTGTCCGCTGTGGCTATTGGTGTGGCTTCCCGACGAGGGGTGGAGGGGCATTGGGATGTCGGATGCAGGGATTGGCCAAGGGTGGTGGCGGCACATGTCAGCCATTGGCTGGCCATGGCCCCCGCGGCCTGGCGGTGGTGGAGGGGGACTGCCATCGATCAGGAATCGGCCGATGGCAGTCCCCCTCCACCACCGCCAGGCTGCGGGGGCCATGGCCAGCCAATGGCTGACATATGCCGCCACCACCCTGGGCCAATCCCTGGTCGGGTCTCCGGGTCCATGCCTGGATCCACCCGGTGGAGCCCATGGGCTCGTCACTGCACCCCCCGAGGCCCCTGCATTGTAGCTGCTGGATGTTCCTCTGGGGCTCTCCTCTGCTCCTCCCTTGGAAGTGTGGTTAGCCCTGCATTGGTCCGTCTGGGGCTCCTGTGCTCTGGGGGTCTTTTGGATGTCTTTAGCTCTGATCTCCTTCATGTCTTCCTGGGAGGCGGATCGATGGCTCCTCACACCAGGTATTGAACACTTGTATGGAGAAACCTTATATACACTAGCATACTCATACACACACACGCACACACACACACACACACACACACGCACACACACACACACACACACACACACACACACACACACACACACACACACACACACACACACACACACACACACACACACACACACACACACACACACACAGGTGTGGGGATTCTGGTGTTTACAGATGCATTCCTGGGCTGAGGTTACCACAACTGGATCTTATAATTATCGGGACCATGTGCTTTTCAGTGACGCTGTTGTTGTATTTATATGTCTGTTTGTTGGTTGTGGTTGTGTAGTTCTCAGTTCGCCTTGTTTAGTTTGTTTTATCATTGTTTTTTTCCCCTCTCTCTGTTTTCTTGTGTTTTATTTGTTCCCCTTCCTCTCTTGTATCTTCAACTCACCCTCTTCCTCATCTTTTTTTTCCTACCTCTTTCATCTTCTTTCTTTTTTCCCCTTTATTTTCCATCTCCATGTCCATAATATCAGAAAAAAACCATAGCATTTTTCAGATGAAGTACAATAGCGGAAGCCGTAATTCTCTAATTGAGAAAATAAATCTGTTGCGCTTCTACTTGGTACTCAGACACCAATTCTGAGTGCCACAGTGCCAGACAGGACAAGTTAAAAAAAGAAAGAAAAAGAATTAGGAGCAAAATCCTAGATTAAAGTTGCTGCAAAAGCAGAAAGACCAAAAATAAGAAAAATCTACAATAATACACAAAAACAATATATTAGGCAAAGTAAAAGGAAAGAAAGGGAAACAGTAAAAATAGTAGTAATATTACACATTTAAATCATATATTGACTAACAAACTGGTTTTCTTTTAAAAACTCTGTTACCCATAACTGCTCTGCCTACCCAATACTTACATTAAAACCTCCAAAAACAAATTAATGTTATACTGCTCTGGGGTCTCATTTATAAAGCTTGCTTTCGCACTAAATGGGTTGTGAAAACTACGTAAGCAACTTGCTACGCCAAGTTTAAGATTTATAGGAAAAACGTGGCGGAAAAATGTGTGCAACTTTAAGCACACTACGGATCTTGCTTACTCACTTTTGGCACACAGATGACACTGACAGCGCAGCAGGAGAGATTCAATTTTATTCCATTCAAAAATACTTTATTGATCCCAGAGGGAAATTAAGTGTTGGTATGGCTCATATAATTAATTCTTTAATGAGTTGTTGTAGATAATGATGGCTGTGGGCAGGAAGGATTTCCTGTAGCGGTCTGTATTGCAGTGAAACTGTAGAAGCCTCCGACTAAAGACACTCTGTTGTTGTATGACAGTCTCATGAATAGGATGCCCAGGGTTGTCCCTAATCTTTTTGATTTTATGAAAAATCCTTCTTTGCATCATCATCTCCAGATGTTCCACAGTTGTCCCAAGAACAGAACCAGCCTTCTTTATCAGGTTGTTTAGCCTTTTTAAATCCCTGGCTCTGATGCTGCCAACAGATGATGGCTGAAGAGATTACACTCTCCACAACAGACTTGTAGAAGATTTGCAGCATCTTGCTGCAAACCTTGAAGGACCTAAGCTTCCTCAAGAAGTACAGTCTGCTCTTTCCCTTCTTGTAGACGGTTTCACTGTTCAGTCTCCAGTCCAGTCTGTTGTCAAGGTGAACTCCGAGGTATTTATACTCCTCAACCACCTCCACTTCTTCTCCCATGATGGAAACAGTGTTTGACTTATTCCTGTTTCTTCTGAAATCTACAATCATCTCCTTTGTCTTATTTACATTCAAAGTAAGACAATTGTTTCGACACCATGTCACAAAGCGGTCCACCAGCTCTCTGTATTCAGCTTCTTGTCCATCTCTGATACACCCAACAATTGCAGAGTGATCTGAGTATTTCTGCAGATGACAGGTCTCTGATTTGTACTGGAGTCTGAGGTGTACAAAGTGAAAAGGAAAGGTGAGAGTACAGTCCCCTGTGGTGCTCCTGACCACCTGGTTTGACACACAATTCTTCAATTTCACAAATTGTGGTCTGTTTGTCAGGTAGTAATTGATCCAGGCGATTGTTGAGGGCAAAATTTGAATTTAAGCCACAATTTCAAACTTGTAGATCTTTGCGCACACAGACACACAACCAGGGCCTCATTGAAACTGTATTGTTCTTATCTTTTTATCGTTTATGCTGCTTTTATTATTAAATTTTCAAATCTTTACTTTCTTGTTACACATTTTCTTTTTGCAACTGTATTTTTGTCTTTTAATGTGAAGCACTTTGGCTGCCTTTGGCTGAGTAAAGCACTGATTGAGTGATTGATTGAAATAAAACGGTTTTCCGTGCCTCTACGAGCCTGCAACTGTCTCTGTGGAATTATTTTCTCCACCACTCGGTTGCCATGGTTACCCGTGAAGGCCCCATATTAGCTGGCTTAAGTCGATGCAGAATAGTCACTGTCTAGTGACTATTCTGCATTGACAAAGTGTCTACCTTGCATGGACTATTTATGGGAGAAAGTGGATGTGTAGGAGGCGAGATATGATCCAAAAACACCTGCGCACATTTCTAGGGAGAGTGAGATTTGTAAAGCAGACAGTGTGTGCAGCTGTGCGATCTCCAAGTTTGATAGACCGGAAACTTACTTAAGTAAAAAAAAGTTGCTCAGCTTAAGTATGGTTTAAGTAATGATTCTACGCAAAGTTTATAAATGAGACCCTGCTCTTTAAAATAATATACGATGGCTAACAGAACACTCTTGGCTTTAAATTTCAAATACTTTTAAAAACTGCTGCACTTTTGTTAACATGTTCTGTCACATGTCAGGCTTACCATATAGAGAAGCTGATTGCCTACATGTGTCAGGAAAGTTTCGCTCTACAAAAACTTTGGAAAAGAAAATACTCTGAGTATTTAAAATCATATAAACAAGCTACTATTGAGTTTTCTTTAGCACTTATGTGAACCCCATCTCTCCCTTGACTTTGGGCTCTCTTTTGTGGTGAGTTGCTTCCTCTAAAGTCTGTTCTTCTGTGGCTTGCCATCAACTTAAACTTATCCTCATACATCCGGGCCAACAGAGGATGAAATTAAACACAGTTCTATGCCAACTACCCTCCCACATGAAGCTTCAAAACCTGGAACACTCCCCTAGTCTTTTAGCATTACAATACTGCAGTCAAATCTCTCAACACAAAAAAAAGCTGCCACTAACAAAACCAGGGTTTCATGAGACCTCCAGTTCACTGATTCAGGTTTCAGTAACATTAGGTTCAGTCTCAAGTCTCAGAATGCCAGCCCTAAAGCCCCAAGCTCATCACATCCAAACAAGCAAGGTATTTACAATAAATTTCCAGACCAGAGTTGTCAGTATTTCAGCATTTTGACCCTTGTGTATTTTAGACCCAGACAAATGACAGCAAACCAATACCGTCATAGACTTATTTTAGTCCCTAAACATCTGCAGAAATAACAATGCATAAACTCAGTAACTTTTAATTGATTTTTGTTTCTCATTAATATTTCTGTTGAATAAATTAATAGTAAACATAGTTATCCTGCTTTAAATGTAACACAGTCCAAGACGCCATACAAATCTCAGCGAGTTTTGAATTAGTAATCCCAATAACTATTTTTAATAATGCATCTAATAATACATTATGCAAGTGCAATGAAAGCACATATCTTTACCAGTCTGCAATTAAGCTGTTTTAAATTGTTATGTGAACAATGTAATGTAATAAAAAAAAAGAGATACAAACAGATAATGTTTAATCCGGTGTCTGTTGTTGATCATAGTCCATTAGTCATCTACTCAGAAATCTAGTTAGTCTTTAGTTTTTTCTGGTTTACTTTTATTCTGGTAAACTAGAATACTGTAAAAGTAAATCAGATATCTAAAATTAACCAACAACTTATCCTTCAATCAATCCATCAGACTTTATTAATAAAGCACTTTTCATACAACAATTGGAACTCAAAGTGCTTTACAGAATTAAAATTACCCCACAAAGACCACATTCCCATCCCTCTCCCACATAATTCAAAGTATGATCACATATATACCCCCCTCCACCAGACCAAACCCTTCATGTACACACACACTTAAGAGCAGCAATAAAAAGCACATAGGGCTGAGTACAGATGAGCAAGGTTAGGAAACACCATCAAAGGAGCCATCTGCATTGGCAGCACCACATCAACTACAGCAGCCAAGGCACTGACACAAGGCGCCCAGAGGAGGCAAGGCCGAGACCCCCACCTCGACCCAAGCGCTATCTGGAGAGCACCCAGGCAGCCACAGCCGACCGCCGCTCCTGAGGCAGAGGGCTCTCATAGAAGAAACATTGGAAGGAATTATATGGTAAAAGAAGTTCTGAAAGATAAGAAGGCCCCAAACCATTAAGACACTTAAGAACCATAAAAAGAACCTTAAAATCATCCTAAAACATATGGGGAGCAAATGCAATGAAGACCAGAAAGCAGGGCATTACAGTAATCAATTTTACTGGTGATAAAAGCATGGATCACTGTCTCCGTGTTGGCCTAAGAGAAAATGGGGTGGACACTGGTAATGTTCTTTAGATGATAAAAACCTACTTTAGTAATGTTTTTAATGTGAGGGTTAAAAGTCAGTTAAGAATAAAAATTATGCCCAAGTTCTTCACCATAAAGAAGGATTAAAAGACTGTGATTGTAGTTTTGGTAAAAGTTTCTTTCAATGAGCCTCAGGACCGATGACAAAAATTTCATTTTCTGCCTTTCAGGATTTGATGTATAAAATGCAGTTAAAAAGTGCCTCCATTGGCCGTGTGTCATTTGGAGACATGGAGATGGATAAATGTGTATCATCAGCATAACTGTGAAAGTTCACTCCATGTCTTCTGATGGCACTGCCAACAGGGAGCATATAAAGGTTAAAAAGCACTGGGCCTAAAATTAAACCCTGGGGCACACCACATGTAATCTTGTGTACCTTAGAGGAGCAAGTATCTAAACTTACCATAAAAGTCCTGTCTGTGAGATAGGATGTGAACCATTTATGAACAGCACCAGAGAGGCCAATCTGTTTTTAAACGGGTTAAAAGATATCTTAGATATTCATTCAGTAATTACAATCTAATATGGGTGATGTTATTCAAACAGTAGAAAAAATTAAGAAAAAGGACATAATTGTCTACAATAGCAACTCTAAACATCTTACTGGAGTCTTTTCAAACCAGCTTGTGCCCAAATCGTGTTTTAGCTTGTAATTACAACACGGTATCTAGCACAGTGTTGTATAAAAAAAGCATTTCAGTTAAATGTTTTAGATCGTCAACTGAACTTTATTAACAGCACTTAATTTACCACGGCTTAGGTGTCTTTATGAATTCATTTTCCTAAAATGCTGTGTTAGCCCTGCTTTCCACCGGACACGTAAGCGGCGTGTAATGTAAGGCTCAAAATCGTTTTACTTGCGAATTCAGCAACGCGACCCTTCCCATCGTGTATGTTTTAGACGCATATCACTCGCGAAAGCGTAACCACCCAGCTGGTCCCAGGAGATCACGAAATCACAAGGGAATTGCAAATGCGTAACTTAAAGGGAACTTAAAGTGAACTTAGTATATAACTTTGAATGCAGGGGGAAAAAGTAATTATATGTTAGTAAGTATCATAAACTCAAATCCCGATGACTCCTTGTGTCACAAGTAGTCATGTTTTGTTTTGTTTTTTTCATAGTTAAGCAGACAAATATGCATGTGTCTTTTATTTTGAAAATATCTGGATTATTTTCACTGCTTTCATGCCTGATTTCCTGTTTGGCACGATCTAAACTGCTGAGATTGATGCGTTTTAGAAGCATAGAGCCTAAAAAATAGACCTGCAAGACCTGTAAATCTAGGAGAGGGCCGCGACACAGCACTTCTGAGATGCACTTGATTCACGCTGCAGACACCGGAGCAGTGTCAAGAATCCGGAAAATTTCTAAATAAAGACACGTGCAGATTTCCAATTGCTTAACTATGAAAAAACAAAATAAACCTGTGACACCAAGGTACAGGTAAAGGTGAAGTAGGTCAGTCTGTGGAACTTATTTGTTGGTCGTTATCATGGAAAACTAGAATCTAATCTTTAAAGTGGAGAAGCACTTGGTTTATGATACCAGTGATCATTTTTACAAGAACAACATGAAAAAGAAGACATGGACAGAAATATCTGCAGTGTTGGGAGTGGATGGTGACATTATGCTACTTATTATCCAAGAATTACCTTTTTCCCAGCATACTACCTTTTAAAGGGGCTATATGCAATTTTTTGAAATTTAAACTCGCGACTGACCCCATGTGGCCAAAAACGGAACTGCTCTTCCTTTCTGCTCGCTCTCGCAGCACGCGCTCGTGGGCCGGTCGCTCTCAATCTTCTATCTTTTTCGGGCACTTGTCAGGGGTTTAACTTTCTTAGTCTTATGTGGAGTTACTGTTGGTGTCAAAGATGTCCTGGGTCTCTTCTGTGTATTCACACAATCCATTGAACTGCTTGCGAGTGCTGACTACCGGTAGTGGCAGAGTGATCTGAAACATTTAACATGAATGCGCTTGACGTCACATCCGCAGACAGCGCGGGAAAATCGGACCCGACAGAAAAAAGAAAAAATTGAATACAGGCTTATAGGTGCACCCACTGTGAGCTGACAAGGTTTATACGTTTATTATGCCATGCGCTGCTTTCGCGTCCGATTGAAAGCAGGGGTTAGTTTTACACCAAATGTAACAGGGCACACACCTTCAAAAAAGTTCCACTTTTGTTTAAACAGTTCATAAAATATGTCCCCCAATGTCTTGGGGATCATAAATATGCTTTTGGTCATCAATGGTTTTCACCTTGAAACTGTTCCTTGGATGTCATTTTTGCTCAGTCACTTTCCTGTTGTAGATTCAGAAACAGTGCAGTGCTATTTGTGACCTCCTGTATGAGTTGTTGATGCACTCCTGGAGTAATCTTACCAGGTCAGCCACTCATAGGGAGGCTCCATGTTTTCTCCATCTGTGAGTTATGGCTCTCACTTGTTTTCCCAAAGCCTTAGAGATGGCGTTGTAACCTTTTCCAGACTTATAGATTTCACTGAATTTGCTTCACATCCATTCTTGAAATTTAGAGGGGGCATTGTAAAACTTTGAGATTGTTTCCTACTCCATCTTGTCAGGAAGGTTCTGTTTAAATGATTTCTGTACAGTTCTACAGGTCAGTCAGGAATTTGCCTGGGTGTAACAAATAAAATTAGAAGCAAAAGTGAGGAATCCCAGTTAATTCATGGTATAACAAGAAGGTAATTATATTTCGACTATAGGCCAGATAGATTTGTGCATCTTGTTTTATTCCCTTAAATAAAATAATAATTTAAAAACTTATTTTTTTATAATACATTTGTTTCATGATCTGACACATCTAAGTAAGACAAAAAAAGCAAAAACAGAAAAAATCTGTAAAAGAACAAAAGCATTTGCATGTCTCCTAAAAATGACTTTATTCATAATCTGCATCAGTTACCTGTAATTATCAGCATGGGTAAATTACATGATTTTATTATTCACTTACTAATTCTTTAGAGAGGATTCTCTAAATAAATGTATTACGTATTCTCATTCTGGTTACTTTTGATGGATAAGAGCCTTTGATTGAAATATTTGACACACATGCCCTAAATTTTACCAGGAAAAAAAAAATGTTCTGCTTCTTTAAAACCACATTTTAGCTCTGACCAGACATTAGGTCAGGTATTATATGAGAAACAGTCCTATTGAAACAACAAAAGCAAAATAATACCCCCAAAAAACCCTGAAATTGTTTTTCAGTTGAGCATACATAGTTGGTTATTTTACTTTTCAGCTCAAACTTTTTTGTACTCTTTAGAAATGCAAATGACTACTCCAATAAAAACATGAGTGTTTTTACCTTTAAAATCACTTCTTACTCTTGAAACATTAGTGATGACCTTAACGCTTCGCCTTTCTTTTTGCTGAATCCATCAGGTAATTAACATCAATTCTGAGGCACATTTTGGGAAAAGGTTGTAATTTATGTCCATATTTCTTTCAAATGTTAGTTTTTTTTCTTGTGTCTGGTCTCCTGAGAGTATATAACCTAAAATATTATTTGAATAAATCAGAAAGGAGGACAATAATGAACCTCTGAGAAATTCAACCTCAAACACAACAAATTGGAAAAATAGAAAAGATATAAGCTTTGGGATCAGTAATGTTGAAATAAAAACCCACTCTGATACATTAACTTTAAAGTACACCAGGGCTTTTGTCTGTTCATTAAAAGCCATCTGTATAGCTGTTAATCCTCTGGAATTAAGCCAAGGGTGGTTTACCTTTCAGGCATCATAAATGTTGTACGTTGCTTCTCCATTATAGAATTTTCAAAAAATTACACAAAAGTCCCTGCAAAATACACAGCATAAATTAGATGAAGTATATATTTTTTTTGTATTTTCATAAATAAATATTCATTTTCAGGTTCACTAATAAGACAAACTTCACCTCAACTTCAGGCATTAGGTTTATCTTCAAACAGATAAGCCGCAGTTACAAGCATGAAGTTCTCTTTTAGGAATCTTCTTTCTCCAACAAGAGTTTATGAAAGAAGGGAGCATAATAAGAAAGTTCTTTGTATCTTCAAATTGAACACTTTAGCACAAATGAAGATGGGATACATATGTTGTGTTTGCATATTTTGTACCTCCGAGATTTGGCGAGATAATTATCCCTCTTTCTTTGGTTCTACCAGTACACTGGAGTGAGGAAGTTTTCTCATATTGATTTATCTGCTTTAGTAACTCTAGCAGAAGGGGGAAAAACAACCATTTAGAGGAAACGTCAATCTTTTCTGATGGATTAATTTTCTGTTTGAATTTGATTGTCAGCTGTCTGTGACAAAACCCACAAAGCATGAGTCAACTGATGATTCACACTTATTATCTTTTACAGGACTTTTATCGGGCTATCAATGTTAAAGGCCATGATTTGATTTTGAGCCTGAAATCTTTAAAATCGTATGAAGAATAAATAAATTCTAACAAAGGATTTTTATTGTTTTTCCTTGCAGATGAGTGGTTATACAGTCCCAATCAAAAGTTTAAGACCACTTGAAAAATTGGAAAAAATCAGTTTGCATGGTTGGATCTTAAAAAGGTTCCAATTACAGCTTCAACATGCAAGAAGAAGAAATGGGAGTAAGATAAAACATTTTTTTAAGCATGCCATTTATTGAAAACAATGCTCAAACTGAAAGAGACTGTTTAAAAGCTGATAAAAAGTTTAAGAACACATGCCATATCTGTGCAAAAATTTTGATGCGTTGTCATTTTCTGTCAGGTAGTCACACTGTCGTAACGTTCTGATGGTAAAGGCAAAAAAACTTTCCCTTTTTGAACATGGTTGGGTTGCTGAACTGCATAAGCAGGAATGCAGTAAGACAGTCATTTGGAATTTCTCAAATGATACTGAGGGTTAAGGAACAAAATGTCAAGTGGAAAGCCCACAATAATTTCCCCAGCACTGAGCCGGAGGACCCAATTCCATCAAAACACTGGACGATCCTTGACCCAAATTAAAGCCATTACTGGTGCCGACTTCTCCATAACCATCAGACAGCATCTGAGACTGAAGGGCTTCAAAAACAAAAAAACTTCTTCAAAGGCCTCATCTCCTTGAACACCACAGAACTGACCGTTTGGACTTTGCAAGAGACAACCAAACATGGGACATTGAAACGTGGAAGAAAGTTTTATTCTCTGATGAGAAAATGTTTTACCTTGATGGTCTCGATGGTTTCACCTGAGAAGTTTTCTCCACACCACAGTGGAGGAGGCATCATTATGGTCTGGGCTACTTTTTCCTTCAATGTTCCAATGGAGCTTCAGGAGGTGCAGGTGCAACAAACGGCCAAGGGAATTCTTCCAGGAGAATAACGTCACTCTTTTGGTCCATCCTGCATGTTCCCCTGATCTAAATCCAATTGAGAATCTTTGGGGATGGATGACAATTGAAGTTTACAAAAATGGAAAAAGTTTCCAAACAATACATGCCCTTCATGCGGCCGTCTTCACCACTTGGAGTTAATGTTTCCACTCACCTCATGGAAACGTTTGCATCAAGCATGCTGCAACGAACTTTTGAAGTGATCAACGATAATGGTGGAGCTACTCACTCCTGAGTTCATGTTTGGAACTTTGATTTCTGTTTTGGAGAGGGGACTACGGGTCACAGGTTTTTTTGGAGGTGTGGTCCTAAACTTTTGATAAGCTGTAAAACAGCCTGTTTTGTTTTCAATAAATTGCATGCTCCAAAAATGCTTTGTCTCACTCACATTTCTTCTTGTTGCATATTGAAGTTCTAATTGGAATCTTGTTAAGATCCAACCATGCAAAATATGATTTTCTGCCATTTTTCAAGTGGTCTTTTGATCAGGTCTCAAAGTACATGGCACAGAAATGACAGATTACTCAAGTGAAGTCAGCGGACAACGTCAGTGTTTTACTGTCTGTGTTCTCTATGAGAACAAAACGCCTGATTATGTCCACAAATCAATTTATTTATTTTGAATTAAAACAGTCCAAACACAAATGAGGTTCTACAGTTCCCTCCAAACTTGCCTCACTTACTGAGAGACAAGTATTCATGTTTTGGTGGATGCCATTGATTTTATTTTTAATATAATTCATTTAATTTAAGAAGAATCCCATTAAGTCATCACTATGGAGAGCTGGGAGAATTGCTGGCTCAACAGAGCTATGACTCTGTGTAAGTTTGGCAACTGTACTAAAAAGAAACCTAGGATGGTTTTTATTTGCCTCTCTATTAATGATGAAAAATATGCTGTTCTATCTTGTCGAAGGGTCTTTTTATAAAGCAGAAGACTATTTTTCCAGGTTAAATAGGAATCCTCAAGGTGTGTAGAGAGCCATTTTCTCTCCAGTTTCCAGGTATTCTGTATTAAAGTATGCAGCCCCGCATTGAACCAGGGAGTCCACATCCTATGGCTAATTACTTTCTTTTTTAAGGAGGCTACGCATTCTAATGTTCCTTCAAAAGACTGACAACCCAGGGTTGAGACCAGGAAGCAGAGCTGTAGTTTAACTCACCTCTCTGCAGCTTCTGTACTGTTACCCACCCATTACCCCATAGAGACAGTGTCTTGCCCATGGCCAAAATCAAATGGATTAAAAGTTAATCTAACTAATCTAAATCATGAAAATCTCATAAAGATAAATATGACTTTGACTAAACAGAAAGATAAAACTTTTCTAACTCCTCCGCCTCCCCCAGAACTTCAGCTTTTTGGAGCACTAATACATCCGGCCATATTCCTCGAAACAGCTGCTCCATCCAAAGTGGGATGGATGCCGTTTCTCCGGATCAGACCAGGCTTTCCCCAAAATGTTTGCCAGTTATTAATAGAGTCCACAAAGTTTGCAGGACACCACCCAGACAACCATTGGTGAAATGACAGCATACGGCAAAATATGTTGTCACTGGTCCGATCAGGCAGGGGACCAGAAAAGAGTACCGAGTCCGACATTGTTTTGGCAAACTTTCACACCAAAGCAACACTCATTTTGGTGACCTCTGATTGGCGTAACCGGGTGTCATTACCACCAACGTAAATAACAATTTTACTGTATTTACGGTCCTTATCCATAGCCAGCAGTTTCAGGTAGGATTTAATGCCACCTGTCAAAATCTGTTAGAAACGCAGAAGGGCTGGTGCTGGGTCCTGGGACTATGCTTCCTATGTACTGTCACCCAGCCGGCCTAAGGATCCAGCTGTGCAGATTATTTTGGAGGACCTCGAGGTGGGTCTGTCCTTGTTGGCTCCACGTTGGCTAATGGGCGTCTGCTGTCTGCTGGTTTTTTAACAGGGTGGAGCCTCTAATTCCGACACCCTTGGCTCCAAAGCTACAAAAATGCTACATTTATTACACATACCATTATCACTAAAGGAGACAGAAGAGTAACTAAACAACTGACACAGAGAGGAAGAGAGAGGGGAAGATTTAGACAGAGATTGAGAGACAGAAGGAGAGAGGAGTATCCATAGCCGCAATGAAGTTATGCTAACTAATCTAGCGAGACCTTACCACGCCAAGAAAAACCATGTGAAACACAAAGAGTTCCCAAAACATAACGTACACTAACAGAAAATATGTGTTTTAGCATGCTCAGAAAGGCCTCAGCACAGAGAAAACTAGATCAATTCAAGAAAGTCTGAACATCAAACAACTCCGCGGAGTGTAACAGCGACAACAGGAAATGATGCAATACGGCTTACTAGAATTAATAGTAACTATAATTGCGCTGCTCTGGGTGGCTGCATGTTGGAGTGGCTCTGTTGGCTACATATTAAGTTTTGGTTTTTTGTACATTGGTTCCGCTTTTTACTTGGGGAAGATTGCTTTTTTTTAACCTGTATACTTTCTAATTTTTGGTGCTGTGAAGCTGGAAGGATTTTAGCTGTAAATTTTTCACTTTCTGACAACTTGTTATGATGCGTAACCATGGGAACAATGTGGTTTACAGCGGTGAGCAGCAGTTGGTTTTCGTCCATATTATTTACCAATAGAGTTCACCAGTGTAATTTTGGCAGTTTACATTCCACCTTCAGCCGTTGCCAACAATGCATGTGATGTCATCAGTTTCGTTGTTGCCATGTTTGGTGATTTTAATCATGCCTCACTCTCTACTACACTTCCAACATTTTAGCAGTTTGTCAGCTGCTCTACAAGAGAAAACAGGACCTTGGATTTGTTTAATGCATACATGCAAACAAAGACCTCCACTGGGACAATCTGATCACAATATTGTTTTTCTCTGTTCAGAATATAAACCACTTGTTCAGAGGCAACCTGTTACAAAGAGAACTGCAATGAAATGGTCACAGGAAGCTGAAGAAGCCTTGCAGGGTTGTTTTGCAACCACAGATTGGGTGACTCTTTGCCAAGAACATGGAGAGGACATCAATGCCATGACTGAGTGTGTGACTGACTATATAAACTTCTGTGTGGACAACTTCATCCCCACCAGAACACTGAGATGCTTCCCTAATAACAAACCCTGGATCACCAGTGACCTGAAGGAACTGCTAAACAAGAAAAAAAGAGCCTTCAGGGAGGGAGACTGGAATTACTGAGGAGTATACAGAAACAACTTAAGGTCAAGATCAGAGACAGCAAGGAAGCATACAGGAAGAAGCTGGAGAACAAACTGCAGAGGAACAATATCCAAGATGTCTGGTCAGGTATGAGAAAGATCACAGGCTTTCAGGACAGGAAGGATTGGATAGATGGAAGTCTGGACAGAGCCAATGAACTGAACACATTCTTCAACAGGTTCAGTTCAGGAACTAGCTCAGCATCCCCCTCTACTGTTCATAGCCAAACAGACATCCCACTCTCTCTGATCAACAGCTTTCCTGTTACACCTCTGATGTTTTATCCTTCACCTCAGCCATGGACTGTTCTGATTCCACAAGTTTGACTTCAACCAAGTCAGGAAATGCTGGTACCCCCTTTGCCTCCCCCTCCCACTTGTCTGTCTCCAAAAGTCAGGTGAAGAGGCAGCCGGAGAAACTTAACCGGAACAAGGCTGCAGGTCCAGATGGTGTCAGCCCCAGAGTCCTGAAGGCCTGTGCAGAGCAGCTCTGTGGGATTCTGCAGCACCTCTTCAACCTTAGCCTAACTCAGGAGAAGGTTCCAGTGTTGTGGAAGACATCCTGCCTTGTTCCAGTACCAAAAAGAACTCACCCATCAGTCATGAATAACTAAAGGCTGGTTGCCCTTACAGCCCACACAGGGGTGCCGCCAGAAATTCTGGGCCCTATGGAAAAAAAAATTTCTGGGCCCCCCATATTTTTACGAATAAAATTTACCCCAATAAACACACCTTGTACACTTTTAAAACTTCAGCTACTTTCTGTCTCCGACAGTCGCTAGATGTCTCCAGATGACGTCATACGCTAATTTGCCTAATGATGGCGTCATCACGTGATGACAAATAAAACAGAAAGGGGAAAATAATTATATTTAGATTTGGATTATAGGGTTAAACAATACATTATTTAAACAGGGGAAACATGCTACAGGGAAATGTGACTTTTGTCTTCAAGAAGAGATGTGGAACATGTTCTATTATTTTGCCTGAAGTAAACTGTTGAGAAAACTGGTACAAAATTTACAAGATATCAAATTGCAACTGGACATCAAAGACCTATTAAACAAAATTTAAATTTCTGGAAGAAAAAAAAAATGCTGAGATATCTCAAGAAGACAAAATTAATAGAGAGAATATAGATGTTGCTTGTTTATTTTTTAGTACTTTGTAAAAATAAGTAGGGCATATTTAGCATGCATCACATGTTTCTTGCCAACCGCCAGAAACAGAAGTTTATTGCTTATGGTATTATTTTCGGTGGGTTTTTTGTCATTTTTGAACTCACCATACATTTCGAACGTTCCTTGAATGCACCACAGGTGTGTGATGCAGCGTAGTACAGAGACAGTCAACGAGTACAGACAAGCTTTGCCTTAATTCCCATTGAAAGATCGGTCTATATACATGCAGATTTATTTTTTACTTTTGAATTGACATTAACTACAAAACAACTTTGTTTGTTAGTGGGTGAAATGAACCGAAAAAGGTTTATGATTGGTCAGTGGACATAGTCTGATCATGCTGCATACACATACGCAGATCATTCTATTTCTGAGCGTCGGGAAGGATGAAGCTGGGTCACTAAACTGCAGGAAATATCGGCGACAAAGTTTCACAGAAATTCAGCCTGATTTGCTTTGTCAGAAACTCCTCAAGACCCTGGTGGACCCTCAACAATAGCCTGGATCAATGACTACCTGACCAACCGACCACAATTTGTGAGACTGAAGAATTGTGTGTCAAACCAGGGGGTCAGCAGCACAGGTGCACCCCAGGGGACCGTACTCTCACCATTCCTTTTCACTCTGTACACCTCAAACTTCCAGTACAAATCAGAGACCTGTCATCTGCAGAAATACTCAGATGACTGCAATTGTTGGGTGTATCAGAGATGGACAAGAAGCTGAATACAGAGAGCTGGTGGACTGCTTTGTGACATGGTGTGGAAACAATCGTCCCACCTTGAATGTGAACAAAACAAAGGAGATGATTGTAGATTTCAGAAGAAATAGGGATAAGTCAAACACTGTTTCCATCATGGGAGAAGAAGTGGAGGTGGCTGAGGAGTATACATACCTTGGAGTTCACCTTGAAAACAGACTGGACTGGAGACTGAACAGTGAAGCCATCCACAAGAAGGGACAGAGCAGAGTGTACTTCTTAAGGAAGCTTAGGCCCTTCAAGGTATGCAGCAAGATGCTGCAGATCTTCTACAAGTCTGTTGTGGAGAGTGTAATCTTTTCAGCCATCATCTGTTGGGGTAGCAGCATCAGAGCCAGGGAATTAAAAAGGCTAAAACAACCTGATAAAGAATTCTGGTTCTGTTCTTGGGACAACTGTGGAACCACTGGAGATGATAATGCAAAGAAGGATTCTTCATAAAATCAAAAAAATTATGGACAACCCTGAGCATCCTCTTCATGAGACTGTCATACAACAACAGAGCGTCTTCAGTCGGAGGCTTCTTCAGTTTCGCTGCAATACAGACCGCTACAGGAAATCCTTCCTGCCCACAGCCATCATCATCTACAACAACTCCTTAAAGAATTAATTATATGAGCTATACCAACACTTAATTTCCCTCTGGGATCAATAAAGTGTTTTTGAATTTGAATTGAATTGAAATTACACAATCACGAGCCAAGTCATTCCTGGGTTCGAATCCCGGCCTGGGGTCTTTCTGCATGGAGTTTGCATGTTCGCCCTGTGCATGCGTGGAATTTCTCCGGGTACTCCGGCTTCCTCCCACAGTCCAAAAACATGACTGTTAGGTTAATTGGTCCCTCTAAATTGCCCTTAGGTATGAATGTGTGTGTAGATGGTTGTTTCTCCTGTGTGTCTCTGTGTTGCCCTGCGATGGACTGGCGACCCGTCCAGGGTGTACACTGTCATATACACTGCTCAAAAAAATAAAGGGAACATTTACACAACACAATGTAGCTTCAAGTCAATCACACTTCACTGAAATCAAATTGTCCACTTTAGAAGCATCACTGATTGACAATCAATTTCACATGTCCAAATGGAATAAACAACAGATGGAAATCATAGGCAACTAGCCAGACACCCCCAATAAAGGAATGGTTCTGCAGGTGGTAACCACAGACCACTTCTCAGTTCCTATGCTTTCTGGCTGATGTTTTGGTCACTTTTGAAAGCTGGCAGTGCTTTAACTTTAGTGGTAGCATGAGACGGAGTCTATAACCCACACAAGTGGCTCAGGTAGTGCAGCTCATCCAGGATGGCACATCAATGCAAGCTGTGGCAAGAAGATTTGCTGTGTCTGTCAGCATAGTGTCCAGAGCATGGAAGCCTTACCACGAGACAGGCCAGTACATCAGGAGACGTAGAGGAGGCCGTAGTAGGGCAACAACCCAGCAGCAGGACCGCTACCTCCGCCTTTGTGCAAGGAGGAACAGGAGGAGCATTGACAGAGCCTTGCAAAATGACCTACAGCAGGCCACAAATGTGCATGTGTCTGCTCAAACGGTCAGAAACAGACTTGATGAGGGTGGTATGAGGGCCCAACGTCCACAGATGGGGGTTGTGCTTACAGCCCAACACCAGGACTTTTGGCATTTGCCAGAGAACACCAAGATTGGCAAATTCACCACTGGTGCCCTGTGCTCTTCACAGATGAAAGCAGGTTCACACTGAGCACATGTGACAGACGTGACAGAGCCTGGAGGCGCCCCAGAGAGCTTTCTGCTGCCTGCAACATCCTCCAGTATTACCGGTTTGGCAGTGGGTCAGTAGTGGTGTGAGGTGGCATTTCTTTGGGGGGCACGAATGAGCACATCTTGGACATCATGTCTCGCTCCATCTACCAATGCCACGTTGCACCACAGACTGTCCAGGAGCTGACGCATGCTTTAGTCCAGGTCTGGGAGGAGATCCCTCAGGAGACCATCCGCCACCTCATCAGGAGCCCACACACACTACTGAGCCTCATTTTGACTAGTTTTAAGGACATTACATCAAAGTTGGATCAGTCTGTGGTGTATTTTTACACTTTCCATCCAGACCTCCATGGGCTGATAAATTTGACTTCCACTGATCATGTTTGTGTGATTTTGTTGTCGGCACATTCAACTATGTAAAGAACAAAGTATTTAATAGGAATATTTCATTCACTCATATCTATGCCCCTTAGAAAACCTGACAGTGGAACGTACCTGAGTAAACTCAGTTTAAAATCGTAGTGCTGTCTCCTGTAATGTGAGTTAATTTAAAAAGGAGTGTTATAGTTTTCATTTCAGCTGCTAGTGTCATGTTGTCATTTACCCCATGTGGGATCTAAAGCTATATATTCAGTTTAATATCATCTCATCATGCTCTATATGGACATAAGTGTCTTCACAGCATTTGCTGCAACTGCCACTCTTACCTTTTCATGGTGAGTGTAGAGTAAGTACATTTATTCTTGCTGTGGCACTGGGTCACCTTGCAGATGCAGCTGAGGTATTAAGAGATTAGGGACAGCAGCTAACCCTGTTGACGGTTCTGGTCCACAGTGTGCAGCTGCCTGCCTGGACTTTAATTGGCTCTGGTGGCAGCAAGTGCCCTGCCGTTACTGAGCCGATTGCTGGTTTGGGGTCAGCCCAAACTGCTTCTTCTTGTCATCCTTCCTGTCAGCCTGAAGGTCAGCGTGGCAGGAAGACTGGATCTCACCTGTTTACTAGAGGGCATGAGCAGGTGTACTGCAGTGACATGTGGATGAGAGGTGAGCTTTCAATGTGGAGAGGAGGATATGAAAAGGAGGATATGAAAACAAGGAAGAAAGGTTTGACTTGTTTAATGTGGCACGCTTCGTTTTTTCATCAAAGTGTTACTATTTTTTGGGGAGATCAATACGTTTTAGGATTAGCAAAGCATTTTCTCCAGTTTGAATAGATCAAAAAGTTAAGAGGAACAGTTACTTGTGAAATGATTTGTAGCCCGTCATCAGTAATATAATCACAAGACTTACCAATTAAAATATCAAAAAGTGACTTTAAATCCATGTTAGAGTTTGAGCCTGAGGCAATGATAGGAGAAGGAAAAATTGAGGAAAAAAGAAAACTTCAGATGATTCACACTTTTGGCGGCAAGATAATTCAGTAAGATAATAAAGAAAAGGAAAGTGGAAGGACAAAACAGAGGGAGAAAGTGAGGAAGAGAACTTTAGCAGGAAGGTATATAAGGAACTCTTTTTTTATTGCTGCTGAATATCTGCGCATCTTGTAAGAAGTAATTAAATTTTCCTTCAAGACATCTATCGTCACATATCCGAACCTATCCGCCTGTACTTCTTGCCAGACATAGATAGGCAGTGAAGCTGGAAGGGTTTTGCCTAAATAAGATATAGTCTTTATTCTTCTAAGTCGAGGCCATTTCAAGCTGTGGTGATTAAAATGTTAAAGCATTATGCTGTGCTTGCATTCCTTGCTTCTTGTACAGCTACTCTGATTTGAAAGCAAGGACAAACATGACTCTTACTAATTACCTTCCCCCCTATGTCTTGGCAACACTGAATATGCAATTGGTCCTTTTATTTATGTTTTGATCTGTTCTAAAGCCACACATATTGCTTGAAAAGTTTGAATAAATGGTTTCGGGAAAACCTTTGGATATGCCACCATACTTAAAAGCTGTGTTGCACAGAATGTTAACAGATAAATAGCTAGATTTCTTTATAAGACTTCATCAAAATAGTTTTTATGATATCTTGAAACAAAGCCAAAACAAATTAATAAAAAAAATACTAGAAAAAAAGACATTTTGAGAGATATATAGCTGAGGAGGTCCGCTTCTTGTACTGGGTATTTAAATAAGGGTTGTCAAATTATTGCGTTAATTGTGATAAATTAATTACAGCCATATTAAGCGCACTATGTTTTTTAATCGTGTTAATCTAATTTTTAAGCTTTAATTTTACAGTTTCTGCATGCGAGTTGCCTTTAAATAAAACCCGTTTTATGCACTGGGCTTCTTGTGCTTGAGTTGTTCGCGGTTAACCACACCCTAAAGTGGACATCGGTTGGCTGTAAACACATCAGAAGAGGACTGGCTTTCCTCGTGGTGGGGGAGGCGAGGTGAGGAGGAATGGTGCGTTGCCGACAATGTTGCCAACGTTGCTATATTTGATCAGTTTTCAGACCCCTCTCGCGATTCTTTTTATGGGGTTATTAGAAACGTTTGGGTGAAGCATCTAACGTTGTTAGTATTCTCACCGAAAAGCGGGGCGCTCTCCCATCTCAGAGCTCACAGCAGGCATCCAGTCTGCACAGCACACTGCAGCTACACCCAGCCGCCCAGCTCCACCGGTATGGCAAGCCATCGGCATAAAAAATAATGCGCATATTACGGGTTGTTTTAACCCGTAATATAGCTGGACTCAGAGAAGATATTTACCCCACTGCATCCAGAAGCAAACTGCAGCGGGTCCTGAGATGTTCTTGTTTGCTTATTCAGGTGGGCCAACAGGAGTCTCTCCGGGACTTTCATGATGTGGGATGTCAGGGCAACAGGTCTATAGTCGTTGATGACTGATGGGTGAGTTCTCTTTGGTACTGGAACAAGGCAGGATGTCTTCCACAACACTGGAACCTTCTCCTGAGTCAGGTTAAGGTTGAAGAAGTGCTGCAGAATCCCACAGAGCTGCTCTGCACAGGCCGTCAGGACTCTGGGCTGACACCATCTGGACCTGCAGCCTTGTTCCGGTTCACTTTTTCCAGCTGCCTCTTCACCTGACTTTTGGAAACAGACAAGTGGGAGGGGGAGGCAAAGGGGGTAGCAGCATTTCCTGACTTGGTTGAAGTCAAACTTGTGGAATCAGAAGAGTCCATGGCTGAAGTGAAGGATAAAACATCTGAGGTGTAACAGGAAAGCTGTTGGTCAGAGGAGGGTGGGATGTCTGTTTGGCTGGGAACAGGAGAGGAGGATGCTGAGATAGTTCCTGAACTGAACCTGTTGAAGAATGTGTTCAGTTCATTGGCTCTGTCCAGACTTCCATCTATCAAATCCTTCCTGTCCTTAAAGCCTGTTATCTTTTTCATTCCTGACCAGACATCTCTGATATTGTTCCTCTGTAGTTTGTTCTCCAGCTTCTTCCTGTATGCCTCTTTGCTTTCTCTGATCTTGACTTTAAGTTGCTTCTATATACTCCTCAATAATTCCCTGTCTCCCTCCCTGAAGGCTCTTTTTTTCTTGTTTAGCAGTTCCTTCAGGTCACTGGTGATCCAGGGTTTGTTATTAGGGAAGCATCTCACTGTTCTGGTGGGGATGATGTTGTCCGCACAGAAGTTCATATAGTCAGTCACACACTCAGTCATGGCATTGATGTCCTCTCCATGTGCTTGGCAAAGAGTCATCCAGTCTGTGGTTGCAAAACAACCCTGCAAGGCTTCTTCCGCTTCCTGTGACCATTTTCTCACAGTTTTCTTAATCACTTAATAAAATAAATACGTTTGCACTTAATTCAAAAGTAAAAGTTCTCCTTCTGTAATGCCTTAGTTTTTTTATAATCGATGTTTTAATTCAGAACTAGTTTGTTTTCGCAGTAGTCAGAAAGGAGTGATAAGGCTGCTACGTACCCGTTTTAGACCAATGCAGTAGCAGAGTTTAACCGACGTGATGACGTATGCGGATATGAAAACAGCTGAGGTCATGATGAAATCTTCTTTAAAACTTTTACAAAACGGGGTAAAAGCATGTAGGCCTATGTAAAATGTGTTACGTGCATTTAACTTCCAGGAAAGACATGGATTTCATGTTAAATCCATCTCTTGGTCTAAAACGGGTACGTAGCAGCCGTGTCACTCCTTTCTCACTACGGTGAAAACAAACTAGTCCCGAATTATAACGTTGATCGTAAAAAAACTGCGCTATTACAGGAGAACTTTTACTTTTGAACTCAGTGCGAACGTATAGATTTTATGAAGTAAACCCTTTTTGTAGATGCAAGAGGTCGGAAAGAGATGAAACTAAAACTGGGTTCACCTGGCCTACTCTCAGGCATTAACCGAAACAATGTTGCATCATTGCGTTTTGTGCCCCTGTCCCCCGGATTTTATTAGACTGTTTATTTTCGCTCAACATGGGGAGACCTAACATTTTCTGATGATGAAATTATTTCATATAGGCCAAGCCTATTTATATTTCCGTACAATATTTACTGTAAAATGGAAGGGATAGAGATGGAGGATGGGACTTTTACTGCTGGGACGTTATATGTCGGATTTCTTTCTAAGAATGTCATGTCTTCGTCAAAAATAACCCCGAGGTTCTTTATGCTATTACTAGAGGCCAATTTTAATTCCTTCCAGATGAAATGATTGACTAAACAGTTTCTTTTTTAGAGCTTCTGGTCCAAGACGGCAACTTCTGTCTTGTCAGAATTTTAAGAGAAAAAAGTTTACTATCATCCAGGTTTTTATGTCTTCCAGACATGCCTGTAATCTACCTAACTGATTGGAATGATCAGGATCTATGGATAAATATAGTTGTGTATCATCGGCATAACTGTGGAAATTTATCCCATGCTGTTTAATGTTTTTACCAATTGGAAGCATATATATATATATATATATATATATATATATATATATATATATATATAGTAAAAAGTATTGGTCCAAGCACAGAACCCTGTGATACTCCACAAGTAACCCTTGAATATGAACATTTATCATTTATGTGAACAAACTGGAATCTGTCTGACAAATATGATTTTAAACCAGCCTAGTGCTGTTCCTTTGATCCATAGCACATGTTCAAGCCTTTCTAAGAGAATATTATGATTGACTGTCAAAAGCAGCACTGAGATCTAACAAGACCACAACAGTTACAAGTCCATTATCTGAGGCCATGAGAATATCATAAGTAACCTTCACCAGTGCTGTTTCAGTGCTATGATGAGCTCTAAAACCTGACTGAAATTCTTCAGGTAGCTCGTTACTGTGTAGATGCTCACATACTTGATTAGCAACTATTTTCTCAAGGATTTTAGATAAGAAAGGAAGGTTAACTATAGGTCTGTAATTAACTTAAGTCATGTTGATCAAGGGAAGGTTTCTTAAGTAAAGGTTTAATTACAGCAACATTAAATTCCTGTGGTACGTATCCATTTACTAAGGATAGATTCATCATATCAAATGTGGGGCCAGGTGTCTGGGGAGAGGAGGGAGGGGTGGTTATGGTCTATGTAAGAGATAGTCTTACATGTTTGCAGATTATATGGCCAGAGGAAATTAAACTTGAATGCGTTGGGGTCAATATTGATCTTTCAAAGGAAATTAAATTTAATGGTATTTGTATCTATCGAAAGCCCTCAGCAAATGTAGAATTTTATGATCAGTTTAAAATGCTTCTGAATTCCCCTCTATGAAAATGAAGTAATACTACTTAGGGATTTCAACATTAATTGGGGCAACAAGCAAGTCAGAAATAGTCTGAAACAGATAACTGACCTTTTTAATATGGTTCAACTAGTTGAAAAGGCACGTCGTGTAACTAATCATTCATACAAAACATACACTTTTTTAATTGGACTCACTGACTATAATGATTTTTTTTTAAAGGAAACTAACTAAAAAGCGTGTGAAGCAGTATGGTGCGTCTGATGAGGTATTATGGTACTAGTATTATGTAAGGTTATCTCGGCAAATAGTATCACTTTCTGCTCCAAAATTATTCAGTTCATAGGCAAGGCAATTTTATTTGTATAGCACACTTTCAACAACAAGGTAATTCAAGGTGCTTCCTAGAAACGTCAACAATGACTTGGATAGTTATTTTGTCGTTGGGGCTGTCTTTCTAGACCTAAAGCGGGTATTTGATACGATTAACCACAGTATTTTATTATCTAGGTTAACCAAGTTTAATTTCTCAGAAAAAGCCATTTCATGGATGAAATCATATCTGTGTGATCAAACTCATTGTGTGACTATCATTGGTGTTAAATCATCTTTTTTTTGAGTTCCATGTTCTTTCACATGTTCACAATCTAGAATTGCGCTGCTCTGGGTGGGTGCATGTTCGAGTGTCTCTGTTGGCTACATACTAATTTTTTTTTTTTTTTTTACATTGGTTCCTCTGTTTTCTTGAAGAAGATTGCCTTTTTTTACCTGTATACTTTTTAGTTTTTGGTCCTGTAAAGCTGGACGCATTGTTCCTGTTCATTTTTAACTTTTTGATAACTTGTTATGATGCGTAACCATGGCAACAATGTGGTTTACAGCCTGGAGCTTTGCAAAAGCTGTAATAATATCTCAACTGAAGCCACAAATCCCTGATTAGTTGATAAGGAGGAGACGTGAATGCAGAGCAGGAGCAAAAAGGAGACAGAGGAGGAGGATGTTTAGGCCATCTCTGCAATTGTTCTTAATGGGTAACGTGAGATCACTGGCTAACAAGATGGATGAACTCCAAGCCCTTACACGGACTCAGCCAGAGTTTTGGGAATGCATTGTTATGTGTTTTACTGAGACGTGGCTGCAATAACATATCCAATATTCCAACGTCTCTCTGCCAGCCTTCCTGACTATACGAGCAGACAGAGATCTGAAGACGAGCAGGAAAAGAAAAGAAGTGGAGTAGCAGTGCTTGTCAACAACAGATGGTGTCATCCAGGACATGTTACTGTGAAGTGTCGTCTCTGCAGCCCAGATATCGAAATCTTGGCAGTAAGTTTTTGTCCATATTATTTACCAAGAGAGTTCACCAGTGTAATTTTGGCAGTTGTTTGCATTCCACCTTCAGCTGTTGCAGACAATGCATGTGATGTCATCAGTTCCGTTGTTGCTAAGCCTCAGACACACCACCCGAATGCATTTGAGGCAATATCTGGTGATTTTAATCATGCCTTGCTCTGATCTACACTTCGAACATTTCATTAGTTTGTCAACTGCTCTACAAGAGAAAACAGGACCTTGAATTTGTTTTATGCAAATGTAAAGGATGCATACATGTCAAAAACCATGACCTCCTTTGGGACAATCGGATCACAATCTTGTTTTTGCTGGTGCAGGTCCAGATGGTGTCAGCCCCAGAGTCCTAAAGGCCTGTGCAGAGCAGCTCTGTGGGATTCTGCAGCACCTCTTCAACCTTAGCCTGACTCAGGAGAAGGTTCCAGTGTTGTGGAAGACATCCTGCCTTGTTCCAGTACCAAAGAGAACTCACCCATCAGTCATCAATGACTATACCCTGTTGACCTGACATCCCACATCATGAAGGTCCTGGAGAGACTCCTGTTGGCCCACCTGAATAAGCAATCTTTTTCCCCCCCGCTTGTTTTGTGTAACAGCAACTGTCCACACACAGAGCAGTAGGGGCGGGGAACTGGGCGGGTCAGACACACAGCAGTGAGCACATGCACAGAGGGAGACAAGAGAGGTAAAGAGGAGGAAAAAAGCAAGCGAGTGAGAAAATGAGCAACAGCAGCAGGAAACGTAGCAAAATTTTGACCCATTTCAATGTTGTAAGCAGCTCAAAGGCAGAGTGTAACTTGTGCAAGGTGAAAATATTGTTGTTTTTTAAAACACTGGTGAGTCTTTGATGGGTCTGGTTTTTTATAGCCTTTATAATTTATTTTTGTAGCACTCAAGTTCGGATTTCTTAAAGTGTTGAGTAAATAAAGCCATATAAATGATAAATATTTGATATATTGCATTTTTTTACATTAGTAAATCATTTTACACATACTTTTGCAATATGTTTGGTGATAAATATACTTAAAACAAAGAAAATCTGAGGCCATTTTCTAATCTTCCATTCAAAAGTAAAATTATTGAAAAAGCTGTGTTTCAACAGTTAAATACCTTCCTCATAATGACCAACCGCTTTGATGTTTTTCAGTCTGGTTTCCGTGCTCACCACAGCACTGAGACTGCCCTCGTCAACACCAGCATAAATACAGACCGTGGTACCAAAGTGCTAATACTTTTGGACCTCAGTGCAGCATTTGACACTGTTGATCATAATGTACTATTGGAACGACTAGAGAGCTGGGTCGGACTCTCTGGTAGAGTACTTGGCTGGGTTAAGTCTTACCTAAAGAACAGGGACTTCTTTGTTTCAATTGGAAACATTTTATCAGAATGAACAGAAATCACTTATGGGGTGCCCCAGGGTTCCATCTTGGGGCCCCTCTCATTTGATATCTACATGCTCCCACTAGCCAAGATTACAACAACCAATACGATTAGCTACCATAACTATGCAGATGATATGCATATCTGAGTTCTTTTAAGTCACGGCTGTTTAGAGCTGCCTTTGAGTAATGTTTTCATGTATCATATGTTTTGTGTGTGCTTTATTGCTGTTTTTACTTTATCCTAAATTCATGTCAGCTTTTGAGTAATGCTTTACGTGTCATATGCCCTGTGTGTGTTCTATGCTTTAGTGCAGTTTTTACTTCATCCCCTACAGTAATCATGTAAAGCACCTTAAATTACCTTGTTTTTGAAAGTGTGCTATACAAATAAAATTGCCTTGCCTAAAGTGAATTTTTTTTAATGTCAAGATTCAAGTCACATCTTCTTGTCTCTTCACCTAGATTTTGATACCAGGCCATATCTTTTTGTGTAACCATGTCTTATGAGTGATCTGAGTTGACTTACTACAGTTTTATGTCCCTTCACTGAGTAATTGGTGATAAATATCTATCCATTCATTATCTTCCACTTATCTGGGGTTATTTGGACCAGCTCTTCAGGGGGATCCCAAGGTGTTCCCAGGCCAGCTGAGAAACATAGTCCCATGTCCTGGGTCTTCCTCTGGGCCTCCTCTAGGTGGAAAGGGCCCAGACCACCTCACCAGGACGCATCCTAACCAGATGCTCACACCACCTCAGCTGACTCCTCTCGAAGAGGAGGAACAGTGGCTCTACTCTGACCACCTTCTGGATGACTGAGCTTCTCACCCGTCTAAGGATCAGCCCAGACACCCTGTGGAGGAAACTCATTTCAGCCCCTTCTATCCATGATGTCGTTCTTTCGGCCAATACTCAGACCATAGATGAGGGTTGAAAAGTAGATTGAACGGTAAATCGAGAGCTTCACCTTTTGGCTCACCTCTCTCTTCACCACAACTGATAGGTAAAGTTCACGTATCACTGCAGATGCCGCATCTATCTATCTATCTCCGCCTATCAGTCTCCCGCTCCGTTTTTCCCTCATTTGTGAACAAGACCCTCAGATATTTAAACTCCTCCACTTGGGGAAGGACCTCGTCCCTGTCCCCGTAAAGGCACTCTACCATTTTCAGGCCCAAAACCATGGTCTCAAATTTAGAGGGGCTGATTCTCATCCCAGCTGCTTCACACTCGGCTGCAAACTGCTCCAGCGAAAGTGGTAGATAACGTTCAACAAAAAGCAGAGACCTGACGCTTAGAAAAGGTTCCCCTGGGAAGGGTAGTTATAAGAACTAAAGTCTAAGAGGATGGTTCTAAGAACACAGTTCCGGGACAAAGAGGGCTCACCGGACCAGGAGCACACTCTGGAGACACCATGGCTTGGAGCCAGTAGAGGAGATCTATTCGGAAGTGGATCGAGACCACCTAAAAAAGTGGATCTCGGTCTGGTTCTCTGATCCGCACCAGGATTTGTTTTTGTGTTTCCACACCTGCATAAAAGGTCCGGGACAGCGAACTAGAGTTCGATTCAAGCGGAATAAACAGGGCTTTTGTGAATGCACCCTAAGAGAGACTTGAAGCACTATTGAACACAACAAGAGAGCAGGGAAACAGAAATACAATAAACTTTTGAAAGAATCTAAGTCCGTAAATAAAGAATGGACCAAAAACACGAGAAACTCAACATACAAGCACCCGACTGTAAAAGAATGAGAGCAAACATAGTGGAAAGAAAAACTCAAGTCACACAAACTCTAACTCAATAAGACTACACAAACAACCAAGTACTATGACAGTCACAGCTTTATAGGATAATTTAAAAAAAGAATCTAAAACTAAAAACACAATGAGATAGGTTGTTACAACTATTGGTTTTCATATGATTTCTTCTCACACTGGATATCTGTCAGTTTCTTTGTAGATTTCACACTAAATGGCTTCACACTACAGAACAATACATCTCTAAAAGACTGGATGTGAGCCTGAAAGCTCACTCAGATCCTCTTCTTCTGGTTTTCTAATAAGTACAGTAGGAAATTATTTAGTTGTGATGTCATCAAGCTTCGAACTCCTGGACACTTTTGGAAGACAACAAAAGAGCATAACCACTTAAAAAAACTGGAAGTATATTTCCTTTTCTCCAGTCTGTTATTTATATCTACACATGCACTCTCTGGCCATTTTAGTAGGTACACCTAGCTCAGTGGTTCCCAGCCTGGGGTCCCTAAAGATTGTAGGGGGTCTGCACATTCTTATCTGTACTGAGGTTGTGTGGTTACCAAAATTATATTTTTAAATATTGCATTTATAAAATCCAAAAGACAAAAAGAAAATATATATAGCCTATCGTTTAAAACAACAAGAATAAGAACAAAAAACTCACATCTGCAGGCTCTGTGTGTGCTTTTGTGTGGTTCTGTGTGTGGGCCGCTGCTGCCTGATGCACCTCTGGGCAATTACCTCAATGATCAGGGGTATAAAGGATGCTGCAGAACAACTACTCATCGCCTGATGGTCCAGCATGGTTGGTAGTATGAAGCCAAATCTTTGAGAAAAACCTTCAGAGTTTTTTCCCCCTCAAACCTCGAGCTCTCTTATCAGGGTAATTACTTGATTACTCTCTTATGCCTCTCAGGTCAAGATGTTGTTCCAGAGTTCCAGCTTTCTCTTGCATCTTCTTCCCCACTCAGCCTCTGACAAACTGCCCCCTTTCAGTCTCAGACACAAACAGAACCAATTCCAGACCACACTCTATGCATCCAGCCAGCACAGGCCTCCGGAGGAGGTATACCGTTCTCACGTCAGCCCCTTCCAAGATTGAAGTAGGATTTCAAGTTTTGTCCGACTTCTGAGATCAAGCATTCATTTCTCACAACTCCAACAGTTCTCCCTGAATTATAGATGGAGTCGAGCACCCTCCCATTACCTGAAACCTCCCTAGACTGAACTGATTTCTTGTTAAAATAAATATGTGAACTTTTTACCTGTGTCTGTGAGTTGGTTCTGCATGGTTCTACCCTCTAATATGACAAAAACTACACTTGCTGTTTATTTTATGCTAATAAAAGTTTGCAATTAATTACTTTTAATAAGTGTATGTGGATAGAAGTGGGATTGGGGGATCCAGGCTTGTGTTGGACACAGGCAAGGGGGTCATCAAGGAAAAAAGGTTGGGAACAACTGACCTATCCCATTTGGAGGCTTTGGAGTCTCTTGGAGTAATAAAATTGATCTAAACTTTAAGACACATCGTTCTCCTTGAAGTTACCAGCAGAAGATGGGTATTGTGCTCATGGAAGGAAGGACATGGTCAGTAACAATAACCAGGTGGGCTGTGGTTTTAAAAGAACGTTTAGTTGATTGTATAGGGCTCCACAGTTTGCTAAGAAAATATCCTTCAAACCACTACAGCACCAGCAGCCTCAAGGATTTCTGTTTTTACATTATTCTCTGACCTCTGATATCCACAAGGTATTTTTGTAGACAACTGCCGCTCACTGAATATTTTTTCTGTTTCAAACCAGAAACACGTGTGTGTGAAAATCCAAGTAGATCAAACAGTGTTTCAGTGGAGCGTCATCCCCCCTCCTTCTTACGACAGGTGATGTCTTCTTTAATGGAGACATCACCTATTACTAAAGTGAATAACTACTCCCTATCATAGTCTTTCATGCCTTTAAAATAAATTCTAGTAAAAAAAAAACTTTTTAAAGCTGCTTTTCTGACCCATTCAGTAAAACCCGTATTGTCTCACGAGAGTGCACGCGATATTTCGGTGTTCCTGGATGTTTATTATAATAATGCAAATGAGGATTGTGTTGGTTGGTCGTAAGATGGAGGGGGGATGACGCTCCACTGCAACACTCTCCAAAAAAAACATGGCTCACGTTATGAATTAAACCGACCTTGCCGCGACCTACGGAATCCAACCGTTTATGAACAACCCTGGCTCTGAACCAGAGCTGGAAAGTGAAGATGTCGAACAGATGGAAGGACGTGTACAGCAAGATGTATTGGAATGGTAAAGGCAACCATTTTATCAATAAAGTGATAAAACGATTGTTGTTAGTTTCTACAAAATAGGTTTGCCTTCTTATAAAGTCAATTATTACAATAACAGCAATGTAGTCTTCTTCAGTAATGGCGGGAGGGCTCAGCTGAATGTGAGGGTGAGAGGGGCGGGGCGAGCTCCAGCAGCATTGGTGTGCTATGTACATAAATGGTAAAATCCTGCCGTTTTGATGTAAAACCGGCACAGAAATCAAAACCACGTTTTTGAGGGCGCATGCACGTAAGGTGCACATGGGGTGGTTAGAGAAGCCAATGGTGAAAAAGTGCTGCACTTTTGAATATTGGCTTACTGCCCAGTGTAAAATCATTAGGAAACCATGTATACATGTTTTCACATGGAAAAAATGAAAATTTCAGGTGATGACCCCTTTAGGCAAGGCAAGGCAATTTGTTTTGTATAGCACACCTTCAACAACAAGGTGATTCAAGGTGCTTTACATGATTAGAGGTAAAATAAAAACAGCATTAAAACAAAGCATATAAAGTAAAAGCAGCAATAAAGGAAGGAGCACACGCAGATACTTCAAGGCATTAAACAGCAAGAAACATAAACAAAACATGATACAACAAAGCATTACTCAAATGCAGCTCTAAACAGATACGTTTTTTGTTCTGATTTAAAAGAACTCAGTGTTTCGGCAGCTTTGCAGTTTTCTGGAAGTTTGTTCCAGATTAGAGGAGCATAGAAACCGAAGAGCTGCTTCTCCATGTTTGGTTCTAATTCTAGGGATGTTGAGTAAACTGGAATTAGAGGACCTGAGTGGTCTGGTGGGTTGGTATAGTAACAGCAGATCTTCAATATACTTTGGTGCTAAGCCATTCAATGATTTATAAACTAGTAAAAGTATTTTGAAGTCTATTCTTTGAGCTACAGGGAGCCAGTGTAAGGACTTTAGAACTGGGGTGATGTGGTCTACTTTCCTGGTTCTAGTGAGGACACGAGCAGCAGCATTCTGGATCAGCTGCAGCTGTCTGATTGACTTTTTAGGCAGACCTGCGAAGACGCTGTTGCAGTAATCAATCCGACTAAAGATAAACGCATGGATGAGTTTTTCGAGGTCCTGTTGCGACATCAATCCTAGAAATGTTCTTCAGGTGACAGAAGGCTGACCTTGTTATTGCCTTTATGTGACCCTGGAGGTTCAGGTCTGAGTCCATTAATACACCTAAATTCCGTGCCTTTAAACCTAGCATTTCACAAGCATGTGTTAAACACATGGTTTGCAATTTAAATCCCCTTTATTCATTGTGCTGATGCTCTCATTGAACTCCGGTAAGTTGTCTTTGCGTAAAGGCATTGGATTTCTGTTATGAGATTGGCTGATTTGCCATTTGTATTAATTACTAAATATGTCTTAGATGTAAAGATATACAGACCCTTTCCAAAAAAGTCGAATATCATGAAGTTTATTTCCGTAATTCCAATCAAAACGTTGAACTTCCATAGATTATAGATTCAGGGTCCACAACTTAAACCATTTAAAGTATTTAGTTGTTTATTTGTACATAATTTGGGCTTCTAGCTCATAAAACCCACGAAAACAGGAATTCAAAAAAATAGAATACTCTGAACAAATCATTTACTTCTCAGTTTTGCAGAAAAAAGAAAGAAATTAGGATCACATAAAAATCTAAATATAGTACTTTCAAAACAATATGCCAATTTTCAATACTTTGTAGGGAATCCCTTTGCCTTAAACATTGCCTCGATGCACCGTGGCATTGAGGCAATCAGCCTGTGGCATTGCCTGGGAGTTATGGAAGCCCAGATTTCCTTGATGCTTGCGGCCAGCTCTTCTTTGTCTTTGGGTCTGGTACCCCTCATTTTCCTCTTGATAATACCCCATAGATTTTCAATGGGGTTTAGGTCCGGCGAGTTGGCTTGCCAATCAAGCACTGTGATGGCATGGACATCAAATGAGGTTTTGGTGCTTATGGCGGTGTGGGCAGGGGCCAGGTCGTGCTGGAAGATGAAATCTGCATCTCCATACAGATCCTCACCAGAAGGAATAATGAAGTCCTCTAAAACATTCTGATAGACTGATGCGATGACCTTGGATATTAGAAAGCAGAGTTTACCATTCACCTGCACTGAACATTGCACCCCAAATCATGAAAGACTGTGGATATTTCACATTGGACACTTGGTTTCTGTTCCTCACCCGTCTTCCTCCAAACCCTTAACCTTGATTCCTTAAGTGAAAGGCACACTTTACTTTCATCGGAAAAGAGAACCTTGGACCACTGGCCAACATTCCAGTCCTTCTTCTCCTTGCCCCAGTTGAGACGCGTCTGAATGTGGTGGTTTTTGAAGCTGTGACTCCTGCTTCATTCCACTCTTTCTGGATCTCTGTCAGATTCATGAATCTTCTCTGTTTGATAATCCAATGAAGCCCACGGTCAGCCCTTGTGCTGGTGCATCTTCTCCTGCCACATTTTGCCCTTCCACTCCACTTTCCATTGATATACTTGGACACAGCACTCTGTGAACAGCCAGCCTCCTTAGCTATGAACTTTTGTGGCTTACCCATCCTATGGAGGGAATCAATGATGGTCTTCTAGCCAGTTGTCAAGTCTGCAGTCTTCCCCATATTGAACCTGAGACAATTAAACCAAAGTCAAGCAATTCACACATGGGAAAACCTGTGCAGGTGCTTTGAGTTTAGTAGATGAGTAGTGTGTGACACTCAGTTTAAAACATTCATGCCCTGTAAAATATGGGCTGATTTCTTCACAGTATTCAAAAAAAATTTAATCCTGTTTTTTCATGGGTTTTATGAGCTGGAAGCCCAAATTATGTGCAAATAAACAACTAAATACTTGAAATCATTTAAGTTGTGGGCCCTGAATCTATAATATATGGAGATTTAATATTTTGAATGGAATTATGGAAATAAATAAACTTTTCCATGATATTCACATTTTTTGGAAAGGGTCTGGATGCATCAGATTTTTTTAAAATCCCTTCTACTCTTTGTTTTGACTGCATAACCTCATTTACTCACTTGGTTTGTATATGTTGAGCTGGATTTTTTTCCAACAATACCTTTTTAGTGTACAACCTGAACAGGTGGCCTGTATCATTAAAAATCCAAATTATAAAAAAAAACGTATTATTTCAATATAAAATGGAGCCAAGAGAGGTGCCCTTCATTGGTGTCAGAACTTGTGAAATAATGATGATTTGTGAGCTTTCCTACACTGCCTTGGGAAGCTTATTAGAAGCACAAGATACAGGGGAAGTTTTGAAGTTTGACACTCACCCATCATCAAATCACCTATCAACAGGTTAGGAAATGAATTAAACATAAAGATGCTGAAACTGTCTATTTTCTTGACAGATTATTAAATTATTGAAATAAAAACTGACATTCCATGAGTATCTTAAGCAGTCCCAACGTAAACAACCTGTTCTACTTCAAGATGTTCCTGAGGCCATTAAATATCAGTTTTTTACTGCCGCGTACCTTTAATAAATAATCTGATTGATGTTTACCACATTTACTGTGCATGTAAATTTCTGATTTGACTCGAGAAGTGTTTTCAGTGCTAAAAATATCTCAGTCTAAATGGTAAGTCTTAAACACAATAATATTATCACACATGCAACATCTATATAACCTATAAGGTTTTATCCTCAAAGATTGCTATATCAGATATTAAGGAATCCATGTTTTTGATAAATATTTATTATTCTTAAGTTAAATCATACAAATTTAGCACAGTTTAAATAAAATGTTCTTTTTGGTTAGTATAAAATATGAGGAAAATTATTTTTAATTAATAAAAAACTGAGTCTGACTGCAGAACATCAAGTCAGCTCCCTTAAAGCTGCAATCTGGATGTATGTATCAAAGTTTTATAAATCTTTAAAATGATAGTGGGGTTCAATACTATGATAAAAAGGTAGTGCTCCACAGCATTTGATATTCTTCCTAAGTCCAGTCTTCTTCCCACAGACCGCTATGCATTTCACACTTACTCCCGATTTTTTTTAACCAAAAGAATTCAAGTTTCTGCCCTGTCGGCTGTGAATCAACTTACATGCGCATTGTGCGAATCTGTGATGATGAGGCCGTTCACACAAGCCACTCCTGTTTACAGTCGCCTTATTAGAAAAGAGTGTCAGCCATGGACAAGTTGCTCACCTCTGAAATGTCCATAACAAAATACAATCGGGTGATGATTGATAGCGCTTGCTACTTTCCTCTTGACCCGCTGTGACACCACAGGTGATATGTGTGCACAATTGTTGAGGTGGGGCTAGAAGGAGCGAGAGGGAAGAGGGGAGAGGGATATTTTGGGAGGGGCCTTGGTAGTGGAATTAAAAAAATCTCTCTCTCCCTCAAATACTCCGGAGAGCAGCTTTAACAGAAAGAACCTTCCTCTCCAGTTTTTCCCCATCACAGCAAGCTGTGCTTCACTTATCTTGCCCTTCAGTGACAGGTTTAGTCATATTAGTTTTTTCCTCATATGAACAGCAAGCTTCAATCAGTGTTTTAAAAATCAGCAAATATTAAAACCTAACCATCTAATCCGCTTACTATAACGTTTCCCAGTTTTAAGATATTACATCAGCTCCCCTAGGATTTGTGATTGTAACTGATTTTCACATACTACTATTGATTTAAGTCATAAAAAGCCCTCTTCACTGTTTTTCCTCTTAAATGTAAAGTTTTATGACCAATTCGTCCTTTATATGACATAATTATCCCTACCTGCCCACAACAGTAGGGGATCCCACAAAAACTGCTTTGGAAATCTGTTCACCCAGATTAAAATGCAGTGCTCCAAGCCAAGATCATCAACAAATCCACAATCCAGGACCCTCCAAGATATTCTCCGGTAATAATAAGAGAGGTGAGAGCTGTTTTGGTGGTAAAATGGTGACCTACTAAAAATAAGACAGGGGGTGATATGCTGTTGTAACTATTAATGAAAAGTTGTCTGGTTTTCTGAGTATCAATAATTATAATCAATAATTAAATATTAATATAATTCTTGATGACGTTCGAGTTTAACCTGTTTATTAAAGATATAGGGGCACCAATCTCATAAATGAGATAATTTTAATTAAACCAGACAGTCAGTCTCTCTCTGAAAAGGCGTGGAGTTCGTCCTCGGGGTTAAAACAAACTTCACATTCTCATCAAATAAAAAGAAAATGAAAAAAAAAAGTATTCAGGAATTAGAAGAAACTATTAATTCATTAGAAGCTTCTCTAGAGGAGGAGAGACTAGGCAAAATCCGTAAAGCAAAGCTAGAATTAAATCAAATTATTAATAAACAGACCCAGTTCTTAATTCAAAGACTTAGGATAGAAAACTTTGAACAAGGTAATAAATCAGGTAGATTTTTGGCTAACCAGCTAAAAATTAATAAAGAAAAAACAACTATATCTGCTATTAAAGATCAGACCGGGAATACAGTATATGATCCTGGTAGAATAAACAACACATTTAAAGAATTTTACAAGGCTTTATACTCACCAGAGATAAATCCATCGGATCATGAAATTGAACAATTTTTTGATAACATAACACTACCTAAATTATCTGAAAGTCAAGCGATGGCCCTGGATTCACCACTAACAGCGGCTGAACTCCAGGAGGCCCTCCAAGGCATGCCCAATAAAAAGGCTCCAGGCCCAGATGGATTTCCAGCAGAGTTCTATAAAGAATTCTGGAATATTCTGGCACCAACATTCCACAGAATGCTGCAGGAAACCAAGGAAAATGGCCGACTCCCACCAAATATGAATTCTGCCTACATTAGTCTTCTACTAAAATCAGGTAAAGACCCTTTGTTTCCTACCAGCTATCGTCCCATATCCCTCATTAATGTTGATCTTAAAATAATCTGCGAAGCCCTCGCAAAAAGGATAGAGAAAGTAACCCCTCTTATAATACATCCTGATCAAACTGGTTTTATTAAAGGGAGACATTCATCCACAAATTCACGTAGATTAATAGATTTAATAGATTTTTCTAACTGTAAAAACATTAAAACTAATATATTATCTTTAGATGCAGAAAAAGCATTTGATAGAGTTAACTGGAAATTCTTATTTGTAACCTTACATAAATTTGGCTTTGGAAATTCTTTTATAAACTGGTTGAAAATATTATACAGTTCACCAACAGCGTGTATCAGAACAAATAACCAAACATCTTCTAGGTTTTATCTTCAGAGAAGTACCAGGCAGGGATGTCCTCTCTCTCCCTCCCTGTTCGCTATTTTTATTGAACCACTAGCTGCAGCGATCAGGCAAACTCACAATATTAAAGGCATAAAATGCAATAACATAGAACATAAAATCAGTCTTTATGCAGATGATGTATTACTTTTTCTCCAGCATTCACAAACCTCTTTCTCTCAGGTAATCGGGTTGATAAACTCTTACTCAAATGTTTCAGATTATTCTATAAATTGGTTAAAATCTACAGTTCTTCCAATCAATTGTTCTGTCCAGAATCCAACTAATACACAACTGCAGTCAGGGAATATTACCTATTTAGGTATCAATGTCTCACCAAGACTGGCAGATTTAATAACGTTAAACTACATCCCACTTTTAAAAAAAGTGGAAGATGATCTTGCCAGATGGAAATCTCTACCCATATCACTTATGGGAAGGGTTGCTTCAATAAAAATGATGGTTTTGCCCAGAATCAACTACTTATGCTCAATGATCCCAAGTAAACCATCACTAGACTGGTTTATATCTCTGGACTCCTCTATCTCTAAATTTCTTTGGAAAGATAAACCCCCACGTATCAGCTTAAAAACACTGCAGAAGACCAAAGAAAAAGGAGGTCTAGATCTACCAAACTTCCATCATTATTTCTTAGCCAACAGGCTCCAATACATATCAAGATGGTTAAAACATAGCTACCTAGACGAGTCCTGGATAGACGTAGAACAGACACTATGTAATAAGATAAAACTTTCAGACCTACCATTTATTAGCTCAAATATAAAACAATATGAATGCTTTAAAAGCATAAATATCAGCTCCTCTCTGACAGCATGGTGGGAGTTTCTAAAAATGACAGAGTCCACAATAATCCCATGCAGACGTACACCCATCTGGAATAACCACGACATCATGCAAAAAAAATGTATGATAAGTTTCCCAGTCTGGAGGTGCAATGGAATTGAACACCTGGAACATATATTTGAAGGAACAGACTTTATCCCATTTAATACATTAATTACACAATATGGAATTGATAAAAACAAATTCTTAGAATATCAACAAATTAAATCTATTATTAAAGGTAAATTTAGGCTCAATACAGCTGAATTACAAATTCCAGCAAGAGTTTTAGATTTTCTTAATCTCAACCCCCCCAAATTGCTGTCTAAAATATACAAAACTTTATCTACATTAGATGAATCAATAGCCATCCCTATTTCAAAATGGGAGGTGGATTTATCAGCCAGCTTTGACCAAAACATCTGGTCTCAGATATGTTTAAGAACCTTTAAAATAACAAAAAATCCTAATTTGCAATTAATACAATACAAAATCCTTCATAGAGTACACTATACAGGTCAACGAATGTTTAGGATGGGTTTTACATCGTCTAATACCTGCTTACAATGCACAAGCAATATACCAGATACTTATGTTCATGCGCTTTGGTTCTGTCCACCTGTTAAGAAATTTTGGTGCCAGATATGTGAGGACTTATCAAAGTGTCTGAAATGTAACATCCCACCATCTCCCTCAATTTGCCTGTTAGGTTATTTTAGAATTCACAGGTAACCTAGAAAGGAAAGCACGCACAGAGGAGATGTGAAATGTGTTTGCTCAGCTGAGGGAGAATCATGCAGTAAAAGAAACTGACACATCAGTCGTTGTTCTGATCCAGCAGGGTCTCAAAGATGTTGAGAATCACAGCTTCTATTTATTCACACAAATGAACAGTTTCACCACACCCCCATTGTCCATTGTCTTATCTTATCACCATACAACACACAGCAGAACTGTTTCTAACACAATGGGACTTTGTAGGTTTGTTTGTTTGTTTGTAGGTGCATCCTGTTTGGACAGCATATTTTTACAAAGTCAGCTCCTTATAAGCACATTTCCTTAAGAAGGTTCTTACCCCCACACTAAAAGTTACTTCCCCTAGTCTTGTCACACAAAGTTAAACAAAAGAACAGACTGCATTTATCACATACTCCAACATTTCCCCCCTGAAATGCAGTCTTAACAACTCTAGTAAAAGAAACATTAAAAACATCCGTCTGTAAAAAATATGAAGCAGATCTATGTATAAGATAAAAAATGACAAACAACAAAGAGTCACAAAAATAGTAGTAACCCAAATAAAGGATAATTTTTAAAAGTAATTGTTAACAATAGATACTTGTAAAATTAACTCTTAAACATCGTTCATACAACAGCTACCTTTAAAGTAGTTTACATTGTAGAATTCATTAAAATTAACTTAACAAGCATACTCCTATTTCACATCAGATGTTTCTTCCTCACGTAGCTGCAATAAGGAATATTGGACCATAGTATTGGTAAGCATTTTGGCCATCATGTGTTTAATACATGGTAAAATACAGGACACAAATAAGCAAAATAGAATCAGAATGACAATAAAAGGCATTGCAACTTTCAACAGAACTCGATACCAACGTCCAGCGGTCAACCATGACATAAAGTCCCAGGGAACAGTTTGTGATTCTTGCGACTTCAGGAAATCAGCAAGTCCTCGCACTTTGTCATGGATGAGAGTCCAATTATCATGTGTAGATGGGATGTAAGTACAACAATGTTCTCCAATCACTGTACACAGTCCCCCTTCTGACGCAAATAAAGTGTCCAAGGCAATTTGGTGTTGCATTAGCATAGTTCTCATGGCTGACTTTTCAGGATCGTTTGTCAGCAAATCAGACATTTCCGTAAGGATGTCAGTGATGTTTTCCAAGGACCACCAGACTTCGGTCACAGCTTTCATGAGGCTTGACACTCCTATCATAGGAAAAATTGAATAGAAGATTCCTTTAGCATCGTTGTAGAGTGGTTTATGTCCATCATTATCAGTGAATGGAACAAACTTCCGGACCGGTGAGAAATCACGTTTCTTCAGCTCTGATGATGATAATCTGCCAAAACCATTCTCTGAGATGATATATGAGGATGGTTGCAGTCGAGCCAAACTGCAGGTACCACACCAGTCTTTAGGCAGGTAAAGGTAGAAAGTATGTCCACACTTCCAAATGTAGCCATCAGGTGTTCCTAGGCCCCTTTGTGAAGGTACTTCCAGTAGGTATGTGCCATCAGGACTGTTGTCACGGAAACCAGAAATCCTCTGCTTCAGAGCTGTCAGATTAAGAGTGGCAAATCGCATAGAAATGGTGGTATCACCACGAAAATGGAGGGTGAACCAGGTTGTGGTGTTCCAGAAAGTATCATTTAAATTGGATAAGGGGAACACATCTTCACAGTCAGAGGTTCCAAGAGATTTAGTTGTCCCGGTGGTGCAGTTTATAGAGAAACAAAATTTGTCTTTCCCAGTGAGGGGCAAAAGATTGATTCCTCTGGCTATTGTTGCATTAGTAGCTTCAGAAAAGTCTCCTGGTTCAGTCCAGATTCTGTTATGGTTAGGATCACAACAATGAGGTAGGGTTGAACAATTTCTATTGTAATGGTCAATTGTTAACTTGTACAACAAGCAAACAGTGTTGTTTAGAGTGGTAGGTACAGCTGTCATCGTAGGGACTTCCTCCGAGTGATGGGGAATCCAAGAACAAACATAACAACTAGTGTTAAAACCTAAACGTTTAGCAGTCAAATTAGCTACTTGGTACCAGGTGTTCTTAAAAACGTGGTGGGTGTTAATTACAAAATTTTTATCTCGTGATGGGGTAGCGTATGAATTCATCAGAAGCCATAACACTGCAAAGCTTAGCAATGTCAGACCAGATAATGTAATAATCTTCATGGTGTTGGCAGAGAAAAATAACTGGATGAATAGCCCCTCTTTTCAGAGAGTTTGACCACTAGGTGACAGGACTGCTTTTCTGCTGGGGTTTGAGACCAAAGGCCCTAGTGGTACCAATGCCCTTTGTAGCCCAGACTTCCTCCTGTCACACGTCTATTAATCCAATTGTTTCTGCAGTTTGCAATGTGAAAGGTGAATCCAGGAAGGTCTCTCTGCAATCTTCACAGCTGTGGGAGTTGCTAACAGAACTTGGAAAGGTCCTTCCCACTTTGGGCTTGTCCAATTCTTTTTCTTGATAACTCTTATGAATACCCAATCTCCAGGCTTTATGGGGTTCTCAGGATCCTGTAACACAGAAGAAGATACAGGCAAACTATGTGCTCTTTGTACTTCTCTAGTCTGAATAATTTTCCTCATGTAATCAGCTAGGGTTAATTCTTCATCTGCTTTCTGTAGGTCCAGTGCAGTAATGGGCAATTTATATGGTCTACCATAAATTATTTCAAAAGGAGTTAATCCCTGATTTGTTGGGGTTATTCTCATATAGAGTTTAACTAAATCTAGGCATTCTGTCCATGGCCTTTTTGTTTCTTCCATACATTTTCTTAGCCTGCTTTTTATTGTCCCATTATTTCTTTCAACCAGACCTGCACTTTGAGGATGATAAGCACAATGATTTTTTTAACACTATTCCTAAATGTTTTGCCATGTTTTGAATAACTTCATTAACAAAATGTGGTCCATTATCTGAGTAGATAGTCTCTGGTATGCCATGATTGGAAATGATTGTTTTGCATAACGCTTTTGCCACTGTTAGTGCATCATTTTTGGCTGTTGGAATGATCTCAACCCACTTGGAAAATGCGTCAATTATGACCAGGCAGTATTTATAGGAACCACTCTGTGTTAGTTCAAAAAAGTCCATGTGTATAGTTTGGAAAGGCTGGTTTGGTTGGGGAAACTGGCCACGTTTTGGTCTCATGTTTCCCTGGGGATTGTGCTTTACACAAATAACACATGATCTACAAAAATCTTTTAAGTAAGTTTCTAGATTGTATGTTGTAAAGTGTTGTTGTATTATACTAACCATCCCCCCTGTTGACACATGGCAAGGGCCATGGGTCAATATTGCTGCTGCCTTAAAAAGGGATTTAGGTAAAACAGGTTTATTATGTACAACATACAGTCCATCATCATTGAGGGTGGCTCCTTTTGTTTTCCAAAGTTGCCTTTCAGCACTAGGTGCATGAGTTTGCATGTCTTTTAACACTGTGTGGCTGATTAAGTTGTTATCACAATCAACACTGAAAATGTCTGAAACTCCGTGGTGGCCCTCAGCAGCTTCTCTTGCCACCACGTCTGCCAGTCTATTCCCCTTTGAAACTTGATCTTTTCCTGAAGTATGTGCTGTACATTTACAGATGGCTAGTTTACTCGGAAGTAACACTGCTTCTAAGAGTTGCATTAACAGCTTTGCATGTGTGATAGGTTTTCCTGTTGAGGTTACCATTCCCCTGCGCTCCCATTGTTTCGGAAAACAGTGCACTGTAGAAAAGGCATACTGACTGTCTGTGTATACAGTTAAGTCTTGTTGTTTAGCTAGCTGGCAAGCTCTGGTAAGAGCAACTATTTCTGCAGCTTGTGCTGAGAAGTGTTGAGGAAGTGATTTTGCTTCAACAATCCCATCTGGGAGTTGAATAACAGAATAACCAGTACATGTTTGTCCAGTATCCGTTTTAAAACTTGAACCATCTACAAACCACTGTATCTCATTAGGAAGTGGTGTGTCTATTAAGTCAGGTCTGGGTAACTGCAAGGCATCAGTGGCTTCAACACAATTGTGAGGCTCTCCATCATCTAATGTAGGTAGTAAAGTAGCAGGGTTAATGGTGTTACAGCGCTGAATAGTGATGTGTGGTTGGGATATTAAAAGTGCTGTGTAGTTGAGGTAGCGTGCTGGTGAAAGCAGGCCCAACTTCCCTTGTAGTAACAACACATCAACCGCATGAGGAACTAAGAGTTCAAGTGAGTGGTATAAAACCACATCTGCAGAACATGAAACTGCTAAAGCAGCCGCTGCAACCGCTTGTACACAAACAGGAAGAGCCAAAGCAACCTGATCTAATTTCTTAGAATAGAAAGCTACTGGGCGCTGTTTGTCTCCATATTTTTGTAGGAGAACAGAGGTCATAAACCCATTTTTGCAGTCAACAGTCTTTGTAAAGATTTTATCATAATCTGGTAATGCTAGGGTTGTGCTAGAGTGAATATCTTGTTTTATTTTTTGAAAAACTACTTCTGCTTCCGGAGACCATTGAATTTTATCAGACATATTCATTTGCTGAGTATGAATTAAGTCAGAAAGAGGTTGAGTTTTTTCTGCATAATGGGGAACATACTGTCTGCAGTAGTTTGTTAGTCCTAGAAATTGCATCATTTGTTTTTTAGTCAGGGGTTTAGGTGCATTTAAAATGCTATCTTTCCTAGTTGTTTGTATTTGACGTCCTTCTCCTGATAGAGTGTGACCTAGGTACTGTACCATGGGTCTGACAAATTGCAGTTTGTCTTTACTTACTTTATTTCCTGTTGTACTGAGATGATTTAACAGAGCCAATGTGTCTGTTCTACAGGATTGTTCGTCATCTGAGGCTATCAAAATGTCATCAACATAAACCAACATTTGGGACTTTCCAGAACACTGGAAATCTGCTAAGCAATTAGCAATGGCCTCAGTAAAAATGGTAGGACTGTCAGCATAGCCCTGTGGAAGTCTTGTAAAAGTATATTTCATGTTTTTGTAGGTGAAAGCAAACCAGAACTGTGAATCAGGGTGCAATGGTATGCTGAAAAACGCATTGCTTAAATCAATGACTGAAAAGAACCTCCTAGTTGGTTGCAGAGAATTAAGCAACGTGTGTGGGTCCGGAACATTTGGGGCCCTGGTCTGGACCGCAAAATTGATCATTCTGAGGTCCTGCACCATTCGCCACTTCTGTCCATCAGCTTTCCTTACTGGCCAAATGGGTCTATTGCAGGGTGAGTCAGAGCATTTTCTTATCACTCCTGCTGCTAACAAATCTTGCACTACAGGAAATATTCCTGTTTCAGCTTCAGGGGACAATAAATACTGTTTAACTCTAGGTCTGTAATTTGATTTAGGCTTAATTTCTACAGGTGGAATAGTTGTCAATAAGCCAACATCTGTAGGTCCTCTTGACCAAAGAGATTCAGGTAAATCTTTAAGTTCAAATTCCTCTTCTTCTGATAAGAGGATTTGTTCTGTTAATCATTTTAATGACTGTATTGAGGTGCTACATTGCAGCCGAAGAATAAGTGGCAGTCTGTATAGGCCTGTTGATTCACTGTATTGCCATTTATCCTCCTTTTGTAGCTGAACTGGTTTGTAGTCTGAGGCTTCACCTGCTAGTTTGACCATGTAACCCAAATCTTTCCATCGAGTATTTATACTCTTTGTCAAAGAAATGTGTGGCACCGTGGGTAAATCAAATAATGGATTCAGGTTAGTGGGCAATGTTACTGATGCAGCAGAGCATGATTTTCCATCTGTGATAAGATAAGTTGTGGGAACAAACACTGGAGTGTTTGGCATAAACTTCTCCTGATAGGATGGATCAGGCCCTGGTCTTAGGGCCATTGTAACATGTAGTTGTGAGGAGGGCATGATATTTTTATCAGGATCTGTTGTGGCTTTTAAGGCAGTTTGAACAAAGTAGGTAATCTCTTCAATATTATATTGAAAATTTACCTGCAGAGAGTAATACACTCCCTGTCCTCCTGGTACACCCTGAGTGTAATAACAATCAGAGTCAGAATCATGCCTCACTGCTCTCATACCATTTCCAACAGGAATGATGGATATTTTTAATGCTGACATCAGATCTCTTCCCAGTAGGTTCAAAGGACATTCTGGAGACAGAACTACTGCGGTTCTAGTTCTGTTTCCTGAGTGAGTGTCTGTTATGAAAATGGGCTTGGACAGGTAGGAGCGAGTAGTAGCTCCATCTGCTGATTTTACCAAAATGGTATTTCTACTCCTAAGTAATTCTACTCCTAAAGAAATTACAGTCCTACATGCTCCTGTATCACATAGGAACTCTACCTTTTGGCCGTCCACGTAAAGAGTAACGTAAGGTTTTTCTTTTAGCACATTAAGCAATTCCCAAGCACCGCAACAATCTACGATCACGTCACTGTCAGTCTTCTCAACAGGTGATGAGACTAGTCATTCCCGAAAATTATCCCTAAACTGAGAGTGGTCTGTTGGTCCTCTTGGGGACGGACCATAACCTCCTCTTCCTCTTCCTCTGTGACCTCCTCTTCCTCTGTTTGATTTACCGAAACATTCATGAGAAATGTGTCCTTTGCCCCCACACACCCAACATGTGGGGCCTACTTCCTGTGATCCTCTATCCTGCCATTTACCCTGATATCCTCCACCTCTTCCCCTACCACTGTGTCTCTGACCTCCTCTATGAGGTCCTTGATAGTACACTTCCTGTTCTACTTCACCTCCATAAAAAACTTGCGCGGAGGGGCCAGAGGGAGGCTTTGGCTTATTACCTTTCCTTTCCATCACTCCTTCAGCAAATCTAGCATTTGCCATCAGATCAATCAAGTTACACGTTTCCCAGGTGAGGAGATGATTTTTAATCCAATTAGTAATCGTAGGATAAAAACTATTAAGTAGTCCGTTACACAAATGTCGCTGATATGCGCTATTATCAGCATCATTGCGGTCCAGTCCACTGTGAATGTCATGTTCTTTCTGATAACGGAACCCAAAGTCATCCACTGACTCACCTAGTTTTTGTTTGATTGATGCCATATGGCCATAATCAGGTTTCTTTTTAAATCTATCCCTCACTCTGGTTGCCAGTGCATCAAACTGTGTTCTCAAATCGCCACCAAAATCATTTTCAAACTGGAGCACTGCTCCTTGTGGATCTGTTCCAGTATAGTCGCTTCTTACAACATGCCAATCTTTTCCTAAAGCTGCTGCCACAACTTGGCCTACTTCTATGCCATTCAATTTGTATGATTTAACAATATCAATCACGTCTTCAACCCATTTGTTTGAATCATCGCGGTGAGGGGTTATTTGCTCAACCACTTCTTTAACATCTTTTAAAGTCCATGGCCTAAAAACATATTGGCGTGGTTGGGCTAGATCTGAACGGGGAACTTCCACCATGGGGTAGAGTCCTGACGGGCCAGATTCAGTTCCCTTTTTGCCTTTGTCACCTTTCTTTCTCCCTTTATTATGTTTCCTGCTCCTAGACGGTTTAGGCGGCGGGGCAGAGGCTTCCTCACCATCCTCCTCTGACTCAGATTCAGATGAGTGGTCTGGAGGAGGACCCCCAGTGGGGTCTGGTGGAAGGGGGGCCTGTGGGGCAGCTGCTGGCTGCTGTTGCTGTTGTGCTGGTGCATAGGGTGGTGGCAGAGTTGAAAGCTCATCACTCAATTTCTTTAGGAAAAAAGTGCCATTACCGTCGCCTCCACCATGTTTAGTTTTCTTTTTATTATTTATATCGGCTTTACGGGTCTTAGTTTCTGCAGCCCATATTTTAGCAATTCGCAATTGATCATCTTTCACTTCTTTCTTTTTGCCAGTGGAGGTTGCAACTTTTGCTTCCAATTGGGTGACTAAAATGTCCCATTGGTCCCCTTTTAATTTCCCATCAACTTTGTATTTTTGTTGCCATCTTTTTATGTATTTTAAACTCGTTGGATGCTTTGCGTGCATATATTTGAGATCCCCCTTTAAGAGGGCAGACTCTGCAGCACCCATTTTAATTAGTTTTGTTAATTGGTCGGGTGAAATCTGCAGGAATAAATCCCAATAATTCTAAAATTACTACAACGATTATTACAATTAAAATGATAGTAAAACACGCAATAAGAAACGTTGTTTTTTTCTGGATAAAATCAGGCATTAGTTCCAATTTATTTTTTGTTTTTGTTTTAATTGTTTTAAGGATCGTATAGTTTTATGTTCCGGTTTCATGTACCCCTATTTTGAGTCAATAGACTTTTCTAATCTAAGAACAGTACAATTTTTAGATCCGCACAGGACGTCCCTTGAATGCCTTTCTCTCCGTACGTTAACACCGTCAGGTTTCAGGAGGAAATGGCATGCATAAGGATTATGTCGTGTGCCTGCTTCTGCTGTTTCGTATTTTTACTGCCTTCAGTGGCGTTCTTTATATCCCTCTGAGGTGGTTTTAGATTTCACCAATCTAATCCGTTACAACCTTCCCATATAATCAACTGTTTTATACCTATATTATTCCTATTTTGTCCCGGGAAGGCTCAATACCTGACTCCCCAGTCAGAGGTTTAAAACGTCTTTTAAACCTGAACAGCAGAACTTTACCCTCTCTGTCTTAGTTAGATATTTTTTTTTTAAAAGGGTGCAAAAAACCAAACTGGTACTCACAATCTCCCCCCTGTGCGAGCGATTCAAACCGAGTCGATCGCAAGGGACCAGGGGTGAAGGTGTCCGGCGGAGCTAAGACAGCTGGCCAGTGAAGCAAAACCGCAGCCTGGACTTTGGTGAAGGCGGGATCCCTTTCAGCCCTCCGGCGAAGACCTTCCCCCGAGGACCAAGCGTCGAGTCACGGCACCAAAAATGTTAGGTTATTTTAGAATTCACAGGTAACCTAGAAAGGAAAGCACGCACAGAGGAGATGTGAAATGTGTTTGCTCAGCTGAGGGAGAATCATGCAGTAAAAGAAACTGACACACCAGTCGTTGTTCTGATCCAGCAGGGTCTCAAAGATGTTGAGAATCACTGCTTCTATTTATTCACACAAATGAACAGTTTCACCACACCCCCATTGTCCATTGTCTTATCTTATCACCATACAACACACAGCAGAACTGTTTCTAACACAATGGCACTTTGTAGGTTTGTTTGTTTGTTTGTAGGTGCATCCTGTTTGGACAGCATATTTTTACAAAGTCAGCTCCTTATAAGCACATTTCCTTAAGAAGGTTCTTACCCCCACACTAAAAGTTACTTCCCCTAGTCTTGTCACACAAAGTTAAACAAAAGAACAGACTGCATTTATCACATTCTCCAACATTGCCTGTTAGGAAATTTAAATGATGTCACCATGGACACAAAGTCAGTTCTAATGGTTCACATTGCCTTATGCATCGCTAAGAAAACTATCCTCCTGAACTGGAAAAATAAAAAAGCTCTTAATATTAATCAGTATAGAAATCTCTTGTTGGACCATATTGGTCTTGAGACGGCCTCTGGCTCCATATCTGATCAATCTCTCTGGGCTCCTTTGATCGGCTCCATCACCTAGTGGGGGTGGGGGGCACTTGGTTTTGTCGTTTGGGACACTGTTGCTGATGTGGGGGTTTTGGGGGTGGAGGCGTCTGGGGGGGACCCCGGGGGGTGGGATCACTGGGCGGATGGGGCGCTGGACGTCGCGGCCGGCCTGGGGTTGGGCTTTGGGTGGTGACTCCTGATGGCTGCATGCGGTGCCTTGTGGGGGTTGCACTGGCGGACATGGGTTACTGGCCTGGTGGCCGTGCTGCGCCTGGGTAGGGTCTGGGGTGGGCCTGGGGATTCGGGGTGCCACGCCCCCTAGCTGTGGTCCTGGCTGGGGGTCGGCCGGTGTGGGGTCTCTGTTGGCTGTGGGGGTCGTGGCCGGCTGGTGGCCGGCATGTGCAGCCGCCTCTCTTTTTTTTCTCTGGGCCGATTGTCATCGCCAGGCCCTGTATGGCGTCTTGCCTTGTTTGCTGGTTGGGGTGCCTGGCTGCTGGTCACGGCGACTGGGTGGGGTTTCTGGGCCAGATCAGTCCTTTTTTGCACTGGACTTGGCTCCTGGGTCTTGGTCTTTGTGTGGGGCGCTGGGGTTGGGCATTTGGCCGGGATTGGTCGGACTTGCGGGTGGACTGGCCGGGTGGTGGGCGTGCAGGGCAGGTGGGTGGGGCGCTGGGTTTGGTCTCCTGCCGGGCCGTTGAGCAACAGTGGTCGCTCCACAAAGAATGAGGCTGGTGGATGTCGGCCTGGTGGGTCGGCCGCCCGGCTCATCGGTTTGCTCCTGGTCTGGGCAGGTACGTCGACGTGGTTCGGGCTACGGGGTACTCCGGTGTGCAGGTGGCGCTGGGGGCCTCCTTTGCTGGTAGGGAGGCTGCTGCTGTGTGGCAACAGGTGCTCTCCCCCTACGAGGGCACTTGGACGGGGGGGAGGGGTGTGCGGGAGGGGGGGGGGGGAGCGAACTCAACCTGGGTGTCTAGTGTCTTTTGTGTTTTGAGAGTAGAGTGAATGTCAGGGTGGGTTTAGTTCCCCTTCTGGGATGGGGCTGGGGGGACTGCCTTGGGGTCCGTGGGGCTTTGTGGTGCTGTGGCCGTGGGCCCCGGGTCAGACGTGCCATGGCCTCCCTCCCCTGGTGGATCTCGGTGAACAGCGGTGCCTATTGGGGTCAGTGGGGGAGCTGGCTCCCTGGGAAGACATTTTGTCTCCCAGTCCTTCCCTCCCCATCCCTGGACACCTCTGTCCACCCGCTCCATCACTTTACCACTCATATAGGGTCTTGGGGCATGGGCACATCACTGGGGTGCGAGGAGGGGCTTCCCTCCTCGCTGTCCCGTGGTGTCCTGGGTCCCAATTTTAATATACAACTTAGACACTCCCACTTATAACACGACACATATGTAGGGACTTTGGGGTGGGCACACTTTTCGGCATCCAGAGGGGGAGCGGTACAATCAGCTTTACCTCTGGTGCCGGTGCCCACTGTTAAACCACATATAGACACTGAGGGCTTGGGGTGGGGGTTGGGGGATGTGTGGCTGCCTCCCCCACATCCCACCCCTCTGTTTTAAATGCACACTATAACAACACGCATCAACACCATACTCGAGCGGGAGGATGGAGGCTAGGGGTCTTTTCCCACCCCTGTTCGCTACGGGCCATCAGGGGTTGGGGTCCGGAGGGGGACAGGCGGTCTTGTCGGGGTCCTGGGCTGTCGGGCTTCTTTGCCACTGTGGGGCCCTTGGCGGTCTGCTTGTCTCCATCCTAGAAGGTAGGGGGTCCACCTCCCTGGTCCGGGGGCTGGTGGCTCTACTGGGGCATCAGTACCTGGACCTGGGAGCATAAAGTGTGCATGGGGTGTGTGAGTGAGGGAACAGCGTCATTTTTTTGGGTGTCTTGGTGAGTCAGTGAGAATGTATGTGTTTAAGAGGGAGGGAACGTATGACTGTGTCTGTATGTCTTTGTCTACCTGTCAGGTTGGATCTTGGTCTGCCCCCTCGCCTGGCGCACCTCAGGCCTTACACTTAATGGGGGGCCTATTTCCCCTCCGTCACTCCCCGCCGGTGACGGGGGCCCCTGCCTGCCGGTGCGCCGGTGGTCAATCCGGTTCGGACCTGGTGCGTGCCTGGCCGGGCCTGGGGGGGCCGGTGTGTCGGTCGGCCGATGCGCTGGGCCGATATCTTCCTTTGGTTGGTTGGGGCACCTCTTTTAGAGGTGCCAGGTTTGGGATTGTTGGGTGGTGCCTGCTCGGTGGCTCGGCGGGATGCCGATCCGGCGTCTCTGCTCGTTTGATCACCTGTTCTGTGCGCACCGTGCGTGGCCGGTTCATTGGCGGGTTGGACCGGCCCTGGCCCTCGTTTGAGGCCTGGTCTCAGCGCCCTGCGTTGCGCGGGATCAGGAGCCGGGAGCTGGTACAACTTGGCGTCCAGATGCTGACTGAGCCCGGCCTGGGGATGCTGTCAGTCCCCTGCGGCTATTGGTGGGGCGCTGGGATGTTGGTGGTGGGGATTGGCCTAGGGCGGAGGCGTCGCGTGGTGGCCGGTGGCCGGCCGCGGCCCCTGCAGTGCCGGGGGCCCCTCTTCGGCCGGTCCCTTGTCGGGTCCCTGCTGGGGGTTGGGGTGCCCCTGGGCCCCGGCTCCCCCGGTATGTTGACCGGCCCGCCCCGGCGCGGCTGGTTGCCGGCGGAGTCCGTGGGCTCGTCACTGCTGCCCCCCGGGCCCCTGCATAGTGGCCGCTGGATGTTCCGCTGGGGTTCTCCTTTGCTCCTCTCTTGGGGAATGCGGTCAGCCCCGGCCGGGTCCGCCTGGGGCTCTGGCGGTCCTTTGGACGTCTTTGCTCCGATCTCCTTCATGTCTGCATCGATTCCTGGGGGACGGATTGATGTCTTCTCACACCAACTATCAAACACTCTTATGGAGAAACCTTATATGCACCAGCATGCTAACACACACACATAGATGTGGGGTCTCTGGTGTTTAAGGATATATTCTTGGGCTGAGGTTATCATTACTAGAGCTTGATTAATCGGTACCATGAGTTTTTCTGTGACATTGTTGTTGTATTTTTATATCTATTTTTTGTGTGATGTGGTTGTGTAATTCTTAAGTTCACAATGTTTGGTTGGGTTTGTCGATGTTCCTTTTTCGTGTTTTGTTTTTCCCCCTCTCTCTGCCGTCCTGTGGGTATGAAGGCAGACTTCAATGTTTTCCTGTGTTTTCTTTGTTCCCCTTCCTCTCTTGTATTTTCAACTCACCCTCTCTCATGACATTTTGTTTCCTACCTCTCTTCTTCATCTTCTTTCTTTCTTCTCCTTAATTTTCCGTCTCCGTGTCCATAACATCAGGAAATAAAACCCCCAACAATTCATAATAAAGATTTTTCACACATAAATCAAGTGGAGTACTATAGCAAAAGCTGTACTGCTGCGCTTGTGAAAGTAAATCTGTTGGGCTTCTACTTGGTACTCAGACACCAATTCTGAGCTCCACACTGCCAAACAGGACACGTTAATAAAACAAATAAAAAAACAAACAAAAAAATAAAATAAAATAAAAACTTCACAGCACACACTGAAATAGCACAGGAAACTTCTCGTTACTTAAGGGAATTTATTAATGTAATAGGTCAACCTTACAGAATACATTTAATTCATAATTTCCATCTATTCTAACGCATGCAAAAATATAGAACAAAGTTTACGTCGAGGGAAGGGGGCGTGTGTGTGCGGCTGTGTGTGTGTATGTGTGTGTGTGCGGCTGTGTGTGTGTGTGTGTGTGTGGGAGACAGCGAGCGAATGAGGGGGGGGTTTAGCTCACCCCCTCAATGCGATAAATAACTCAAGCCTTATCAATTGGCGCGATCGGTTCACAAAGGGAGACAAAGGAAGACCGCGTGGCGATTCAACAAAGGGTAGTGTCATTAGCAATGGTGGCTTGGACAAAGGAAATGGGGGCGACGGAGAAAGGAGATCAACGGAAGACCACCCGACCTGTCTAAACAGACATGCGCCGACCGCAGCGGACAATAAAACAAGCCAGGAAATAATACACTATAATATACGGCTTCTGGTTGCAACCAAAGTCAAATAATAAAACACAAAAAGCATGCACCTTCAGGGTCAGTGTACAGCGACAGACGACCAAGAATAACAGTGGTTAACAAGTTGACAGACTTATTTTAACCAACAGAAAACGGATATTAACCGTTAGACCTAATTCTCCTCTACCCAGACCAAAAGAAATAAATCAGTTTAATCCTACTTGTCGGGGGCAGCTCTCCACAGTCCACGACGAAGAATGCAGAAAGTGTCCAGCTTAAAGGGAGCGGTTTTGCGCATAACCGAGGTCGGAAAAGCGGATGTCTGACTTTAGGCGCTGAGGGACTCAGGGCCGGTTTCAATAGAGCTCAGATGGCCAGCGGACTACCTGGTTACCCGTAGGCTACAGGAAAGTCTGTTTGCTCGACCGATTCACTTCGAAGTTTAAAAGGGAAGTTCTTCCTGGTCCAGCAGGTTTGAACAGAAAAAGGGAAAATGCTAGCAGTGGATTAAAGCATCTCCTTGCGGCACCACTTGGGAACCAAAAAACGAAGATTTCAATCTTCACGCTGCCCTTTATCAACTCTGTGATGTCATCACTGACCACAGACCAATGAGAATGGGTTGAGGGCAGTGCAGCGGATGCTGGGAGATGCAGTTCATTCAGTGAAAGGATGCTGGGAGATGCAGTTCGTGCAGTCAAAGGCCATAGCCTCAACAATGCTCATTAACTAAAAAGGTTAGGTAATCAATCAAAAATCTAAGAGGCAAATTGCAGGGATTTCTCTGCCATAATGGGGCACCACAAGGGAGCATATTGCACTTTAGTCTGAAAAACTCATTAAGCTTTTTGCCCATCAAGCTGTAGCTGATGGGCAAAGTAGCTTGTGAACCTGCTTGTTGTCACTCAGTGAAGAAAGTTACCAAACTTAAACTCCTTACTGATAAATCAACATACACTAAGTATCATGTCGAAAACCTTGTTACTGCCAATCAACCTGAACTTTAGAAAAGCGGAGATGAATTGTCTGCAATGTTTATTTTAGTCTTGCTTATTTTAGTCTTTTAGGGTTTGAATAATTATAAGAAAAGTTCAAACAAATGTAAAGTATTATTATTTATTTTCAGATTAATATATATGTACTCCTTCACTAAACACTAACATAATTAGTGACATTTGATGAAGTTTTTCAAGTAAGTGGTATTTCCTTATTTGCACCACATTCTAAGCCTCACCCCAGGCATAAATGACCTCAAGGTGTTCCTTTTACATCTAACAGGGCCTCATCATAACAAGAAGTAAGAGATGCTACACACTTCAAAGAGATTGCATTATCGCCTGGCCGAGTACCCCAGTTGAATACATTAGAAAAAGGAATCAATATATCCCTCTACAGACTTTCAAATCACACCCTGTAGCTCTTGGGTTTGTTTATAATAATAAATAAATAATAATTTTAATAAAAATTCTCAAAATCCAATTGCATTTCATAACTTGCGTGTGAATTATTTTAACTGATTTTAGGAGCACACAGTGAGAGGATGTCGAATGACTTTTTTTTCCCCCAGCTTGACTAAGGGAAATTATCCTCCCTCTGGCAAAAATGAATAAAAAAAAACCTCTATGGAAACCCAACCTGTAGCAGTTCGATTGGATTTACCATCCTTACAGGAAATACCAATAGGTTTGCATGCAACTTTTTTCATTCGAATTACACTGATGAACATTTTCAAATTGAAACAAGAAGTAAAGCAAGATGTTTACTTTCTAGTTATTAGTGACTAGATGAAAACAGTATTTAAGTGTTAACATAAAACATTCTAAATTATCAAACAATTGCCAAGGTTATCAGTCTTTCTTTCTAATAGGTATCAAGTTTGAATATAAGCCTTGACAACATATTACTTTATCCAACTAATGATGTTGTTGGGGTTGCAAACTTTCACACATAATGCTAATAATCTTTCCCCACCTAGACCTTATATTTTTGTTAATTATTGTAACATTTGTATCTGGTTTTCTTATTAAGATTGTATATTATCTTAACCATAATATTATCACTGTATCGAGTTCTCCAGGAACTTTTATGACTGCCTGTGGTACTCCATATGGATTTCAAGATTCTGCTTTTCCCTTTTTAAGCCCCCCATGCTGTAGCATTGCTTAATTGAATTTCAAAATACCTCCTTGGCATGTCAGCAAACTCAGCAAAGGCCTGGGGTCTCATTTATAAAGCTTGCTTATGCACAAAACGGGGTGTGAAAACTACGTGAGCAACTTTCTACGCCAAGTTTGGGATTCATAGAAAAAAACGTGTGGTAAAGATGTGCGCAACTTTAAGCTTTAAGCAGGATCTTGCTTATGCACTCTTTTGACACAGAGGACACTGACAGCGGGGCAGGAGTGATGGGAAAAATTTGAATTTAAGTCATAATTTCAAACTTGTAGAGCTTTGTGCACACAGACACACAACCAGCAGTCATCCCCCCCATCCCGTCTCTGAACTGAGAGTAAAAATGAGAATCTGAAGGAAAATATGAGAATAAGAATTATATCACAGTATGTTTATATGTATTTATGTCTTCAGATTATATAGAAATTGCACTTATTGGTGTATTAATTGTGTGAAGGAGGAATACTGCAGCATCCCCTGCATAATGATGCACAATGGATGCTGGCGCTCATTGATCACACCACTGGAAACATCTGCATGGGGACCCGATGTAGATTCCTTAAAGCAGTCCTATTAGATCTATGTGCAGAATTTGATCTGGTGTTAGATCTACCGACCCGGTGGAACCGTTCACACCGTCCCCCACTCTTCTTTTTTATGTCAGGAACGCTGCTGCATCAACCCTGTATCATTTGCAGCTCTTCAGTTTGTTTGTGACTCCAAATCAATATTTTGCAAGGTTGATACTTTTCAAAAGTAGACTTAAAACGCAGTTTTGTTTTATTTATTGGCTTGTTTTAATAATTTTGTTTTAATAAATTCAAGTCTTATTGTTGCAACAAGAAGTAATCATAGGCCTTAATTGAAACTTTATTATTCTTATCTTTTTTTATAGCTTGTGCTGCTTTTATTGTTAAATTTTTTTATCTTTTTACTGTCTTTGTCTTTCAATGTGAAGCACTTTGGCTGCCTTTGGCTGAGTAAAGCGCTGATTGAGTGATTGTTTGAAATAAAACGCAAGTTACGAATCTAACTACAGTTCTATGAATCCCGGATGACCATGGCTTAAGCACTGATTGATCCATCTCGCTCATGCGCAGGTCGAGTGTTTATAGACGCTATATCTTCCGGTGACATCAGAGGATCTGTTCCTGCAGAATCTTCTCGCGAGTGCACAAAGATTCTGAGTGACAGAACGCTCTGACGGTCATCCGGGATTCATAGAACTGTAGTTACATACGTAACTTTCGTTCTAATTCATCCCTACTGACCGCCAGAGGCGGTGCCTTAAGCACTGAATGACCTATACCAGAAAAGTCACGAAGAACTCCTGCACATGCCTCATTGGGAGGAAGCTGCAGAGTCCGGCACCAGGACCATTCCCAATGGATGGGGAGTGGCAACATTCACCCGGTAAAACCTGGAGAAGGTACTTCGCGATGCCCATGATGCTGCTGCACAGATGTCTTCCAGGGGCACGCCGCGCAAGGCCGCCCATGATGTGTAGACAGCCCTGGCAGAGTGGCACCACACCCCGGATGGCAGGGGGCGCCCACCCCCTCTATATGCCTGGGTGATGACGTCCACCACCCAATGAGACAACCGCTGCTTGGACAGAGCACAGCCCCTCCTTGGACCACCATAGCAGAGGAAGAGCTGGTCTGACTGTCTGATACTAGCAGTTGCAGCCACATAGACCCTCAGAGCCCGCACAGGGCACAGCAATCGTAATCTGTCCTCCCCTCCTGGAGGATTAAAGTGTGCTAGGTGGATAGGTCAGTTCAGGGTCAATGCCGACAGAACTTTCAGGAGAAAAGCTGAGTTCGGCCATAGGGTAACCCCAGAGCCATCGGGTTTCAGACATGAGTCACTCACAGACAAAGCATGGAGCTCCCCGACACACTTCGCTGATGTGATAGCGAGGAAAAAGGCCGTTTTAGTAGAGACCCACTTCAGCTCCGCCTGAGCCAGGGGTTCAAAAGGGGGCAAACACAAAGCATCGAGCAACAGGTGCAAATCCCATGCTGGGGCTCGCTGTATTCGTGGGGGGCGTAACCGGCATGCGCCCTTCAGAAAAAGGGACACCAGTCTGTGACACCCCACCATGTTATTATCAACCAGAGCATGTCGAGAAGAAATGGCTGCCACATATACCCTCAGAGTAGCAAGGGACTGGGCACTATCCAGGAGTGACTGGAGGAACTCCAAAATCTTTGGAACTGAACAGAGCACAGGGTCTTCACCCTCGTCTGAACACCCTGCAACAAACAGCCGCCACCTATTCTCATACTGCGCCCGGGTGAAGGCGCCCTCGCATTCGATATGGTATTGCAGACACCATCTGAACACTCAATCAGCAGCGGGTCGGGCCCTGCAGTGGCCAGACCCACAGCTGCAGTCGGAGAGGGTCAGGATGCCAGATCGTGACCAGTAACTGAGACAGGAGATCCCTCCTGTTGGGGAGACGCCATTATGGACTGCTGCAGAGCCTGTACAGCAATGGAAACCACGTTCTTCCCGGCCAGAAGGGGGCTACCAATAGAAGCCTGTGACACTGGTGGAGGACCCTCTGTAACATTGGAAATATCAGAGGGTTTGGCGGAAATGCATAGAGGAGAACCTCTGGCCAATCGTGAGCGAGAGCATCCTAGCCCAGAGGACTGCTCTCCTGCGTCCAGGAGAACAAGAGGTGGCAATGGGTTGACTTCTCTGAGGCAAAGAGATCCACCCACGCCCTGCCGAAGATGTCCCAGATGTTGAAAACCACCTCTGGTTGAAGCCGCCACTTCCCCGGTGGGGGCTTGCAACGGGAGAGTAAGTCTGCTGCCTGATTCCGTTCCCCAGGCAAGTACATTGCCCTCAAGCCGGCCAGGCGTGCTGCTGCCCATAGCAGGAGGTCCTGGAATGCCTGCAAATAGCCGTTCAGATCTGGTGCCCCCTTGGCGGTTTATGTGAGAGACTGTCAAGACATTGTCTGACCGCACAAGGACATGCCGGCCTCCCAGGAAGGGAAGTAAAACCTGCAATGCCCTGTACACAGCCCACATCTCCAGAACATCGATATGCTGTGAGCTGTCCCTGTCCACGGGGCCAGAGCAACAAGGCAACGGCGTGACACCTTGAGTCTCCTGTGCTGGTGCCACTTGACATCCAGATGAAAAGTTTGCAACCACCTCTGGAGGGGACACAGCGACAGCAGTCCTAGAGGAACAACGGTAGCAGGAGAACTGCTGTTGAGTCCTTACGGCTTGGACCGTGCGCTCAAAGGCTTCCAGAGCCGCGGAACAAAACAGCTCGCCCGGCTCCACTGGAACACTGCAGAGGGTTCTCCTGCAGGCCTCAGTGAGAGGGGATTGTGCCAACCAGACCTGGCGTCGAGCCTGAACAAGAGTATTCAGTTCAATTCAGTTTATTTATATAGCGCCAATTCACAACAGATGTCATCTCAAGGCACTTAACAAGAAGTCATTTCAATACATTTATGCAAATATTCCAATCAGGTAAAAGTTTCCTATTTAAGGAATCCCAGCAGATTGCGTCAGTCATTGGCGTGAGGTTGGGCCCCGTTGATGCAGACTTTCCAACCACAGCAATCCTTCAGCAATCCCTCATACTGAGCAAGCATGTCAGGGCATTGCAGCCAAGCAGGATACCAGACCAGGTATATCTTCTATGGAGAGAAAAACACTGAGAGAAAACAAAGTTAACAGTCGAAATAACAGAATGTACTGTAATACAACTGGAGAGTCGTAGGAGAAAAGGAAGTAGCAGAGTGAAGAAAATTGGTACGTCTGTCCTCCAGCAGTCTAAGCCTATAGCAGCATAACTACAGAGATAGCTCAGGATGACCTTAGCCACTCTAACTATAAGCTTTATCAAAGTAGTAGACATTAACCACCCCAATTCTCTAGACATCAGTGCAAATGCATGTAGGGAAGCATCACTGAAATTATAGACAAAAGCATCCAGTTCAGCCTCTTGCAAGGATGCTGACAGAGCAAGCATCAGGTGCTGCATCATAGGCCTTGGAAAGAAGGTCATCTGTAACCTGGCACTGGGGACGAGGACACCTATTGTTTGGTCTCGGAGCCTCATCAGGTGAGATAATTAGAGCAGGTATAGTTGGCTCCACTGCTGGCATGCAGTCCAGGCCAAACTTATGTGCATCCTGCATGGCTGCCAGGGTCCGGCCGTCGGACGTTGGATGAGAGAGGGCCCTAGAATCCCTCCAGCATGCCTGCAACTCCCTCAGATACTCCGCCGATGGAGGCACAGTAAAGTTGATGGGGGCTGGGACACGCCTGAAGAAAGCACTGGCTGGAGCTGACTGAGCCTGCGGCAGGTCTAACTGCAGGCGGGCTAGAGCCATACGAATGGTAGGGTCACACAGTTGCCCCACCTCAGTCAGCCTTGCAATCCTCACTGCCCCAGGCATGATACTGCAGTTCATGCAGGGATCGTCAGAAAGACCCTCCTTCAGATGCCCAAGGCCAAGGCATGAGGGACATAAATCATGGCCATCCTCAAGCTGCAGAGGAGCCATCCAGTATGAGCAGGAGTGGTTGCCATCCATGCTGACAAAAAAAATAAAATAAAACAAGGAGTGAGACACTGGGAGAGGGAGCGAAAGCACTGTTTTCCCCAATCAAGGGTAAGTTTATTACACTCACAACCGCTTACCTTTCTATTTTTAGACACCAAGTGCAGTACAGATGCTGGGAGAGGGAGCGAAAGCACAACCTTCACCAGCCAAGGGTAAGCTATCCAAAATATCAACGGTAGGTGCAGGTTATCAATGCCGGGAGAGGGAGCTAAACTACAGCCATCACCAAAGAAAGACACCGATATTCACACAATATTTAGCTGCACGATGTAGGGAGAAGGAGCGAGCACACTGCCTACACCAACAGTCATACAAACAACCAGCTATGTGTAACAAGACAAACTTACCCAGCCAAGGAAATGCGCCGAAGTCACAAACCTCCCAGTGGGGTCCGTTGCGGCCTCTGGAGGGCTCGCAGCTCGCAGCTCCAACGGAAAAGTCTCAAGGCCACCAGCGAAGAACGAACGATTATTTTAAACAAGTAGCTGTAGCTTTCAGCAAGATCCTTAGTCTTTAGCTAGCGCGGCGATACAACCTATGAAGCGAGAAGATGAAAAGGAACAGATCCTCTGATTTCACCGGAAGACATAGCATCTCTGTGGTCATAAGGGGTCACATGTGACATTCTTGGTATAAACACTCGACCTGCGCAGGCGCGAGATGGATCATTCAGTGCTTAAGGGACCACCTCTGGCGGTCAGTAGGGATGAAATAGAACGGTTTTCCGTGCCTCTACGAGCCTGCAGCTGTGGAATTACTTTCTGCGCCTCTTGGTTGCCATGGTTACCCGTAAAACGCCCCATATTAGCTGGCTTAGGTCGATGCAGAATATTCACTAGACACTTTGCATGGACCGTTTATGGGAGAAAGTGGGTGTGTAGGAGGCTGGATATGATCCAAAAACACCTGCGCACATTTCTCGAGAGAGTGGGATTTATAAAGCAGAAAGTGCGTGCAGCTGTGCATACTCTTTGATAGATCGGAAATGTACAAGGCATAAGTACAAAAAAGTTGCTGAGCTTAAGTATGGTTTTAGTAATGCTTCTACGCAAAGCTTTATAAATGAGACCCCTGGCCATTAACCATTCATTTGATTTAGGTGTGTTGGAGCAGGGATTCTTCCAAAAGTTGGAGGACAGTTGCACTCGATGACTGGAGTTCTTTCCTTCAATAAATTCAAAATGGTTCATTCGGTCTGATACAGTGATGAGTTGTAAAGCAGTGATAAATTAGGCTACTTAGTAGGGCTTTAATATGTTGCCTATTTATAGTTGAAATGATACAGAAGCAGTAAATAACAAAAACCACAACAAACTCAGTGATAATAAAGTGTTGGATTAATAAACTGCATTTCTGATTTAGTTAAACAGTAGCTAAAGTTTAAGTAATCCAATGTCATGATGTACAACTTAAGTATAAATGTGACAAGGGTAATTATGTTAATTGATAAAGAATGAGCGCTTTTAGCACATATCTTATTGCTCATTTATTCTGCTACTGTGTTTAATATCAAATTTAGTAAAAGACTTGTATGTATGGTAATAGTAAATGGTGTCCTGTTTTTGGCTGGAGTTGGTGAGGTGGTGGTGTAGGTCTTCATTGTGTTGTTCACCTGTTTTCTGGGGTGGGGCCCACCGGACACCATTGTGTCTTGGGAGGTATCTGTTCCATGGTCCTCATTGCTTGTTTGATTTGTGAACTGTGCTGTTGGGGGAATATCACCATGGCAAACTCCTGGCCCTAACAGTGGAGAAGCCTTTTGTCATTTGCATCTTTTAGAGCTTACATTTTATTTATTAAATATTTCTAGTTATTTTTATTTTGCTTTGTTTTCCACTGTTGTTATGATTGTTATTGTCATTTCTTTTGCTTCGTCCCCCATCTTTGTAATTGTTGTACCCTTTTCACTTTGTTGCTTGAATATAATCTATTGCACCATTAAATCAATAAAGTCAACTATGCAACATAAGCAATATTCTCTTTGCCTCAATATCTTACTCACAGTTTTTCCAAATAAGGTTCTGCCTGTCATTGGGTCTGAACTGACTAAAATAGTGGACTCAGCCTGGGGAATGACAACTGACAAAAGGGATTTTAAAAACAGCAATTATCAAACCACTGCTAAAGAAGAAGAACCTGGACAACACGTTAATGTAGAATTACAGGCCAATCTCTAATATTCCACTCATAAGATTATTGAAAAAGCTGTGTTTCAACAGTTAAATTGCTTCCTAACAATGACTGACCACTTTGATGTGTTTCAGTCTGGTATCCATGCTCACCACAGCACTAAGACTGCCGTCATCAGTTCCAGGACAGTTAAAATGATCAGTGTGCACTTTGTTTTGTTATTGTAGGACTTGTTTGTTTATACTGAGAAGGCATTTTCAGAGATTTTAATTTGCTCGAAAAACTGTTAGAGTTCCAAGTGATCAGGTAGTTGAAATTTGTCTTTTATGTCAAGGCTGTAGATCTTACACAATGCCTCTTATTCATTACAACCATTTGCAAAACTAATAAAAGTTTAATTAGTGTCTCCCAAAGCTTACTGCATGTTTCAGTGGAAAGTAGTCAATTCTGACTGCATAAAGGTTGTTTAGCAAATTAAGTTTTGGTTTAACTGGGGCCCCAGTAGCTAAACTACATTAAGTTGATTAAACAGCATGGCCTTTATTCCTCATGAGCTTATATGTTTGGCATGGTTACTTTTTGTCTGAGCTGCTTGAGTAATTAAGACAAAAGAAAAACAGTCAGTTAAGAGAGGGAGTAACCAAAAAACAGTATCTAGTAGGCATCCATCATCTAGACTTGAGGATTCTGCTATTTATGACGATGTAACCTGTGCTATTCATAACAGGTTCCCTTGATAACTTTTAATATGATTTTCTTAATTAGCAAATGTATGGTTTATGTATAGCTAATCTACTTGTATACATGCATAAATAAGAGATGTAAGTTTTTTTTGTAGTCATAATATATTATTAATGAATGAAAGCTATTAGTGCTCCATTTTAAGTCAGTACAAGACAGAAGTAAGTTAATGTTTTCAAAAACCATATAAGTTTCCATGACATCATAAACTTCAATTTCATATTGAGCCTTGCAACAGCTGCCTAAGAAGAGAATGCTTCCACTACCCCCACTATCCTTTTTGAGTTTTGTTTCAAGATTATGTTTAGGGTGCATAATTATGACACTCATTAAAAGCCTCTAGGCTGAAACAGCGTCAAATGGGGGGAACATATTCTTGGCTACAGTTCAAGTCATTAGAGTCCCTGATGGCGCTTTATGGGATCAGCGTTTTTATTAGCAATCACTATTTACTATACTGCAGAATTGAAATATTACTGTAATAACTTATAGTTATGTGTGAGTCCAACTGTTAATTTGAGTTGGTGAAAGAGAGGCAGAATAAAAAGAATGGTTTGCTGCGCCAATAGCTGCAGAGGTGAATGGGAAGTGTGACAACTCCTGTGTCATCAACACAGTTCTCTGTCACTTTGCCGCATACATCAAAGAACTGACTTTGATCGAACAGTACACATGGCTCACAGTTTGGCTAAAAACACAGCAAAGTAGAACTTCGCAACTTCAGATTTAGGAGCTTTCATGAGGTTTCAAATAAGATCATAATCTATTGTAGGTCTAAACTATAGGTACAGTATAAAAGAGCAAATACAAGGTTCTGTAAACTGGGTCGGGCAATTTAGAGTCAGAACATGTCTCTTATAACTGGTTTTGTCATACACTGAATGACCAAACTTACTAAATGAAAAAATAGTGTTCCTGGTGCTCTTCATGTGATGTTTTGGGTTTTGTTGAGGTATTTGATGTTAAAAGAATTGCAATGCAATGTCAGATACTTTTACCTAGTATCTGCCCTTGAGCTGAAAACTGTGTGTAGCTCCTGCAGCAAAGGTAAGTAAAACAAGCTAAAATGCTTTATACATGAAGTCTTTTTCAAAAAGCCAAATGTACTGCTCTGTGGTAAACAGCAATGACTTGATAGAGTGCAGCCCTTTTTTTCCTACGTCTTACAGTGAACGTACTACTTACTTCTCAATAAATGCATTAACGTTTTTACTCTATCAGTGTCTGCAATCTGATTACCAGGCATTGAACTGCAATGGGTAGTCTCCAAAAGTAAACATTAAATTTCAGTGTTGCCTGTACGTGGGCAGAAATACTAAATATGAATATGTGGAACTTTGGTTGGTGCATAGAATTTCTTTTAGCCAGTCTCTGACCTTCAGAATGCTCCTCGGGTATTCTTTAAGACCATTCACTTATAATCAATTATCTGTTCTAATTTTAGGTGCGAAAACTTGAGGCAATAGGCTACAGACCCATTTTATTTCTTGGTAAAAAGGCAAAGGCATCAAATACGTGGGAAGCTGAGGTAATTACCCATTTGGAACCCACTGCAACTACAAGACATTTCCTGGAGAAGATGCAGAGAGCCTATGAATTTCTCTTGTCAAAGGGTAGGACTAAAATTTATTTTTATGTACACTAATGGTCCAAATGTTTTTTCATATTTAGTTATTGCATATAATGCAGTTTAAGGCCTCAGTGCACTCTAAAGTGAAATCATAGTCCTGATACCAATTTGATTTGGTAAACAAATCAAGGAAGACATTTTGGTTCAGGGTGCCTTTCACTCTGTAGAAGTCCCCAAGGCTGGGTTCAACAAAGTCCCAGGCCGCTACACCCCACCCCACCCCACCCCAGGGACTCTCCATATTTGACATTTGATGCCACACACTCTGTAACCATTATTTGGCCCCGTCAACAATGTACAAATATCCTTTGTGATGAACCAAGGATTTCACATGACTAAAATACCTTCTTCTACTCTGCAGTAGTCCAATCTCAGTGTTTCACCTTACGTTTTTAACATTTGAACCTACTTATAGTACTTTTCACCATCATGAAATGGCAATTACTTATGTTACTGTTAACTGCAAGTTGAAAAGCTACTGAGGCTTTGGAGCGCGACTTTGGCTGGTGAGGCTGGTTAGTCGTGCTCCAAAGAGCTTGATGTGTGCCAAACACCGGGGCATGCTACTGCTTTCTTCTTGCTAAAGCAATAGCTTATGGATCAGGAAACGGTTCGTTCAGAAAGCTATGTCGACTTGTCCTCATTTAAATTGGAGAAATTAGGTTTTGGATTTTTGCCTCAGACAAATGACTTCGCATCTGGGTTTTGGGATGTTGTTCTGGAGGCTGAATCTGCGCTCCGCTGCCTCACTGGAGACTGGAATTAAACTCCACTTCAGCCAAAGTTTTAAAATGAGGAAACATTTCTCCAACTGAAGCTATCAGAATTTAAAACGACTCTCTGAACTAATCGTTTCCTGATCAGTTTCCTGATCAGCTTCGGAGCCTCCAAAGCCTCAGTAACTTTTCAACAAGCAGTCGCAGTTGAGCAACCTAAGAACATCGCTGAGGAAGAGCCTGAGACCGTCACTGAGGAGCGGCCTAAGAACATCGCTGAGGAGCAGCCTGAGACTGTTTGTGCTTGACCTTGTTCCTTATACTCCTCCAGTTGTTCCATCCCAGTCTTCGCAGAGAAAGAAAAGACAGAGAAGAATCTCTCCAACCGCTTCTACCAATTCTCTATCACCTCTCTCTACGACAGACCAACCACATCAGCATTCTTCTAACCCATCTGCTGACCGTGCCATCTTCCAGTCTTCAAGTCAGAATGGTGTTCTTGAAAATAAGAAGAGAAAGGGTAAGTTTGTTTTCTATGGTCTTTAGATTAAGTTTCTTCCTCAGTGACCTCAAACTCTGTAACAGGTGCTTGTCTTGCCATTGCCTGAGAACTTTTGATCCAGAACAGTGTTTGTTTCACTAGTAATTCTTTCAACACCAAGTGTAAACTTTTTGTATTTGTATTTGTGTATTATGTATGTATATATATATATATATATATATATATATATATATATATATATATAAAAAATAACTAAATATATACATAATGCACATATATATATATATATATACATATATAAATATATATATGTGCATTATGTATATATTTAGTTATGTTTTTCCCCTTTTTAAGGTTGCCGAAAATGTTGTCGACAGGTGTTCATGTTTGAAACCATCACTGGGATATGGATAAATGCGGTGAGACTCATAGCTCTTTTAAACTTATTTTTTTCCCACAGGCTGCTAACTTTAGGCTTGTTTTAAGTTTTAGTTACACATGAACTCCAGCCAATAACTTTGCTAGCCCTGGTGGGTATGGGTATTACAGTGCAAGGCTGGTATTGGTCATTACCTGCTACTTATAAAGTGCATTTGTTGCAGTGAAATCCTTCATGGCTAAAATATGTGTGAACAGTTATCCCCCAAGTGCTTTTGATCATGTCATTTAAAGGCATATTTTCTAACTCCTAGCTGGATACATTTAAATGCTTAAAATGCAAGTTTAATTTTCATCATAGGTATACCCCAATTATTAGTAAATATGAAAAAAAATCAAGAAAATCACATGGTCTGATTTTTAAAGAATTTATTTGCAAATTATGGTGAAACATATTTGGTCAATAATGAAAGTTAATCACAATACTTTGTTATAAACCCTTTGTCAATGCCAGAGATCAAAGGTTTACGGCAAGTCTTTACCAGGTTTTCACACACTGTTACTGGTATTTTGGCCCATTCCTCCATGCAGATCTGCTCTAGAGCAGTGATGTTTTGGGGTTCTCGCTGAGTAACACTGACTTTAAACTCCCTCCAAAGATTTGCTATGTGGTTGAGGTCTAGAGACTGGCTAGGCCACTCCAGGACCTTGAAATCCTTCTTATGAAGCCACTCCTTTGTTACCCGGGCGATGTGTTTGGGATCGTTGTCATGCTGAAAGACCCAGCCAAGTTTCATCTTCAATGTTCTCACGGATTGAAGGAAGTTTTCGCTCAAAATGTCACGATACATGGCCCCATTCATTCTTTCGTCATCCTGGTGCCTTTGCAGAAAAACAGCCCCAAAGCATGATGTTTCCACCCCCATGCTTCACAGTAGGTATGGTGTTCTTTGGATGCAACTCAGCGTTCTTTCTCCTTCAAACACAACAAGTAGAGTTTTTCCAAAAAGTTCTATTTTGGTTTCATCTGACCGTATGACATTATCCCAATCCTCTTCTGGATCATTCAAATGCGTTTTAGCAAACTTCAGACGGGCCTGGACATGTACTGGCTTAAAGCCGCAGTCCGGATTATTTCGGTGAGAGAGTTTTTTTTTTAGTCCAACGTACGAAGGCACGTCCCAAAACATCCCGTCTCCCCCCCTCCTGCGAGCTTTCCGCTCCCTCTACCCCCCCCATACAATTGGGCACGCGCATCATCTGTTTCACAGATCCATTTTCACTGCATGTCATTGTGTACTTTATCAATAAAATATTATATTGATTTTCTTCTGTTGACGTCGGGAGACGTCACTACAATGAGACGCTCTGATTGGTTGATAAGCTGTGTCAAGGGGATCAGGAACGTCAAATTTTCAGCTAGCTGAACTTCTGCATTGCTGGCTTTTGGCGCTTTGAGGCTTGAAACGCAGGAAAAATTTCTAAAATTTACGCGGCGAGCGCATACAAAGCGCTGCAGAGACTCTGACAACCTCAACCATAGACTTTGCATGTAATCTTGCTGCTCCTGACTTTGAAGTTTGGGGCGATGTGAACACACCATAAGCATTATTACTGATGTCAGCCGTTATTTCTGACATCAGCTGCACTGCCGTTGCGTAGTATAGAAGCAGACAAGTCTTGGTCACACCTCCATAGCAATTTGGAGTTGTGATAACAAGGGAGTGTTGATGCCACCCAATCAGGAACACCTCTTTTTGGGGCATTTTTAAAACTGAAAATGTTGGTTGAGTTAGACTCTGGTAGGGGATGAGTCACTCTTTATGGTATTTAACCATAGCAGGTGATGTTTGTTTGTAATGGGGAGGAAGTAGCATAAAGAGGTCCACAGCCTATATAGCTGTCTTTGTAATTATTAAGCAGCTTCTATTCAATAAGCAAAATGGGACAAAATTAGATTAACTGACACTTTAAAATCAAAAATGAGGAAGTGGTCTATTAGAGTGAAGCAGCGCTCTTGAAATTGCAAAGATATTAGGGCTTGACTTACTGAATCCTAGTAGGGATCACAGAATCAAATTAACATCAAAAGATTTGCAAATAATCAAGCATGAAGCATTGCGATTATCTTCCAGTTCTACCATATTCCCTAACAACCTACCTGACATACCTAGATCTAAAAGATGTTTAGCACTTAGAAATATGGCAAACTCCTACATATCTTGATGAGCTATATCTCACTTTGAATAAAAATGAAATTGGAAATGTGTTTTTTCTGTCCGAAAATTGTCTTAACTTCCTTGGTTTTGATTTGAAATTGATCATTCCACTGTATCACGTTCAAAGTAGTTAAAATATCACTAAAATATTAAATTACAAAAATATTTCTAAACTAAGGGTAGATTTCAGCAGGTACATGATTCATGTAAACTTTTCATCATCATGAAATGGCAGTTACTTATGTTGCAGATTGCAGATGCTGACACAGTCTAACGGCTGCTTATGTTACAGATGCTCTTCACTATCTGAGTAGTTTTCATGTCCACTGTGATACTGTATTTCCTATTACACAGCAGACTACCAGCAGTCTTGTAAAAAGTTTAAACTACAAGAAGTCTTAGGACCCTATTCAACATTTTACCTCCTTGATTAATTTGTGAAAGCTGCTTCTCAGATTTAATATTTTGAAAGGATACAATCAATATGATGATGATTGCTTTATGAAATACTATTAATTTGTTCTTCTATTTCTTCTGTCTAGGGGAAAGCCGAAGTCAAAGTGCATTGGTTGCCTTGCCCTGATTGGTAAGAAGTAGTTGATATTGCTTTAATTGAATATATTGTATTTGTATTGTTATTTGACAAAGCAGTAAATGCACAGCTAAAAAAAGGGAACACCACAATAACACATCCTAGATCTGAATGAATGAAATATTCTTATTAAATAGTTTTTTCTTTGCATGACTGAATTTGAATATGAAAAATGATCAATGGAAATCAAATTTATCAACCTATAGAGGTCTGTCCATTGCATCATTGCCTTTGTCTCCCAGGAAGTGCTGACTCACTCCAGCCACATGAGGTCTAGCACTCAGTACGTTTACATGCAGAGGGAGAAATTTGAATTATTGCCTTAGCCTGACTGAAATCAGACTTTTTAAAATGCATGTATACACGTTAGTCTGGCTCAAGTCGAACCAAACTGGAGTTTCAGAATCTTGACTAAGTTACCCAGATAATGCGATTGGGAATCGGACTTCTCTGCAACCAGCCCCCCCCACCCATACCCTCGGGAAGTTAAGAGAGCCGGAAATGCAAATGGCGTTATTTTCCACTGGTTGTCTATTCCATTTTCTCAACAGCATGTGAAATTGATTGTCGCTCAGTGTTGCTTCCTAAGTGTCTGGTTTGATTCCAAAGGCAAGGCAATTTTATTTGTATAGCACAAAAGAGTTCAGTGTCTCTGCAGTTTTGCATTCATCCGACAGTTTGTTCCAGATTAGAGGAGCACAGAAACTGAAAGCTGCTTCCTCATGTCTGGTTCTGGTTCTGGTTCTAGGGACGATCAGTGGACTAGAGCTAGAGGACCTGAGTGGTCTGGATGGTTTGTACAGTGATAGCAGATCTCTAATATACTTTGGTGCTAAGCCATTCAATGATTTATAAACTAGTAAAAGTATTTAGAAGTCCATTCTCTGAGCTACAGGGAGCCAGTGTAAGGACTTTAGAACTGGGGTGATGTACTCTACTTTTCTGGTTCTAGTGAGGAACACGAGCAGCAGCGTTCTGGATCAGCTGCAGCTGTCTGACTTTTTAGGCAGACCTGTGAAGACACTGTTGCAGTAATCAAGGCGGCTAGAGATACATGCATGGTTGAGTTTTTCTAGGTCTTGTTGCGACATCAGTCCTTTAATCCTAGAAATGAAAAAAAGAATTGTGATTGACTTGAAGTTACATTGTGTTCCATTTTTATAGCTGTGTATAATTTAGAACAAACTTTTTTTCTTTTTTTTTCAAAATCAGCACTTTATGAAGTGTATGGTCAAGGAATACTTCTGTCTAGTTGTAAATGCATGTTACAAGGCATGAAGTTCAGTATAGGATTCAGTTTTAATAGTAAGTCAGTAGCATATTTTATATTTTGAACTGAGGTTAAAAAATTAGTAAGTAATACACAGTGGTGTTTGAAAAACACATTTTAACACCTCTAAAAAAGGGGACTGAAAGACCTCAGAGAAATTTATTTTGGTCTGCGAATTGTATTTAACTGGTAATCTCTGAAATAGTTTTAGATTTTAGAAAGACAAATTAGTCATCAGAACTGCCTTTACTTTTGTTACGAAATAATACAAAATCACAATTTAAGAAATTTTGTTTTGAATTACAAGTGTTGTCCAATATTAATGTAATTTGAGCTGTGGTGAAGCAGATCAGGAAAATATGTGTTTGTGAGATGTTTTAGAGATGTTTTAGTACATCACTTTAGTAAATGTGTCTATTATATTCCACGGCGAGGATCAAGCATGAAGTGCAGAAATAAATCCACAACCAGACTTTAATTTTTTAAATCTTTTCTAGTGGAAAAACCTGGGACGATACGTGGGAACCTGAAATTAACATTTCACACCACCTTGCCATGCCTGGAATTCTACAACCTTCAGCCAGGGAGGATGCTCTTCAACAATTGTAGCTGATTTTGTTGTTAGCAAAAGTGAACCTTCAACTCTGTTTTTAGTCCTGTGCTGTCTAAACATTTAGTCCTAAATGTTGATAACGCACACTGTTCATTGAAATCAATACCTCATGTTGGTAATAAAGCACTTATATGTGTTGCCTGCTTGGTCCAGATAACTTTGGGTTGGAGATGCCGGTTTATACCGGCGTCTCAAACTCCACAACGATAAGCAAACTGAAGTGGAACCAGATATATTCTAGTTGTCTTACTCTGGTGGGGCAACAGCAGTCTCTCCAGGACCTTCATAACGTGGGATGTCAGGGCAACAGGTCTATAGTTATTGATGACTGATGGTGATTTTTTGGGATGCACTGATACTGGTATCGGGGCCGATATCGTCCTAATGTACTCGCATCAGTATCGATTAGTTAACTGATACCATGGACCAGTTCTTGAATCGTAAAAAATGCAATAACTTCACAGAAATTCTATATTTTTTACTTGATATTTTAGTTGTGTTCATTTTTATTAATATTTTATGTTTTATCTAATTCACCGTTGTTTGTTGTAACAAGCACAGAAGAAAATAAAACATATTTTCCAATTCATTGCATTTTTGGTGTGCTAAAAGTATCGGCATTGGTACTTTGTATCGGCAAGTACTCAGATCCATTATCTTTATCATATCGGTTTGAGAAAAAATGGTATCAATGAATCCATAGTGAGTTTTGTTTGGAACTGAAAAAAGGCAGGATGTCTTCCCTAACACTGGAACCTTCTCCTGAGTTAGGCTAAGGTGCTGCAGAATTCCACAGAGCTGCTCAGCACAGGCCTTCAGGACTCTGGGGCTGACACCATCTGGACCTGCAGCCTTGTTCCGGTTCAGTTTCTCCAGCTGCCTCTTCACCTGACTTTTGGAAACAGACAAGTGGGAGGGGGAGGCAAAGGGAGCAGCAGGATCTGCTGACTTGGTTGAAGACAAAGTTGTGGAAGCAGAAGAGTCCATGGTAAAGGATAAAACATCTGAGGTGTGAAATGAAAGTATGAAATGAAATGAAAGTAATGAAAATAATGAAAGCAATAGGGATCACAACACCCTGGAGAGGATTGTGAAACCAAAACATTCAAAAATGTGGAGGAGATTCACAAAGAGTGGACTGCAGCTGGAATTAGTGCTTCAAGAATCACCACACACAGGAGTCTGCAAGACATGGGTTTCAGCTGTCGCATTCCTTGTGTCAAGCCATTTCTTGTGTCTTGAGCAACAGACAGCTTTAGAAGCGTCTTGCCTGGGCTAAAGACAAAAAGGACTGGACTGCTGCTGAGTGGTCCAAAGTTAGTTTCTTTGATGAAAGTAAATTTTGCATTTCCAAAGAACAGACAGGAGAGGCTCATGATCCACGTTGCTGGAGGTCCAGTGTAAAGTTTCCACAATCAGTGATGGTTTGGGGTGCCATTTCATCTGCTGGTGTTGATCCATTGTTTTATGAGATCCTAGGTCAATGGAGCCGTCTGCCAGGAAGTTTTAGAGCACTTCATGCTCCCTGTTGTCCAACAGTATTTTGCACCTGCCCACACTGCCATTGTTACCAGTACCTGGTTTAATGTCCATTGTATCCCTGTTATTGATTGGCCAGCTAACTTGTCTGACCTTAACCCCATAGAAAATCTATGATGCTTTTTGAAGAGGAAGATGCAATCCATCAGCCCCAACCATTCGGAAGAGCTGAAGGCCACCATCAGAGCAACATGGGCTCTCATAACACCTGAGCAGTGCCACAGACTGATTGACTCCATGCGACGCAGCAGTAATCCAGGCCAATGGAGCCCCAACTAAATATTGAGAACTTTACATGTTCATACCTTTCATGTTCATACTTTTCAGTTGGCCAAAATTTCTAAAAATTCTTCTTTCCCTCGATCTTAATTGATATTCTAATTTTCTGACCAGTACCTGAATTAGCAGATGGAAAAGAGGACATGAAGCCAGTTGTTGTGAGAGGACAGGACTGAATGTAGAGATGATTCACTGTGGTGTTCCTTTCTCTCTTTTTAGCATGTTGTGGTTCCAAGCTTGAATCTTCCCAAAAAAACGTATTCTCTGCTTGTCTGTTTTTGCTCAGCGCCTGGTGTACTTAGTTACCTTTTGCATTGGATTCCAACCTAACATTGACCTTGAGCATGTTTTTCATATTGATATTTTTCATCATAGCCAGATAAGATACCCTCTGGAATACAAAGTATAACGAAAATCCTAAATCAAGATCTTGAACGCTCAGTGCCAATTATTGCAGATGCCTGATATCAGTTCTTGGTAGAAAGGTTGACAAAGTATTTGATTTGGTCTAAATAGAATACATTATGAATAATGTTTCAACAGAGCCTCTTTGAGATGTGCCTGCAGCCTAAATGGAGTCCATATGTTAATATTTCTGTTTATTAAATATGAGTTAAAAAGGCACACACCTTCCAGAAGTACAATATGTGCAGCAATCCATCAATCAGGCCTGTATGATAAAGTGGTCAGATGGAAGATGCTCCCTAGTAAAAGGCACATCACAACCTGCCTGCAGTTTTCCAAAAGGAATCCAAAGGCTCAGAACCATGAAAGAAACATAATTCTCTGGTCTGATGACACAAAGATTGAACTTCTTGATGTGAATACCAGGTGTCAGGTTTGGAAGAAACTGAGCACTGCTCAACAGGCCAATACCATCCCTACAGTCAACCATGGTGGTGGCAGCATCAAGCTGGCAGGATGTGGTATAGTGGCAAAACCTAGGACACTAGTCAGGACAGACGGAAAGATAAATGCAACAATGTACAAAGAAATTCATAATGAAAACCTGCTCCAGACATCTGTCAGCAGGACAATGACCTGAAGCACATGGTTAAAACTACCCAAAGGCACCACATTCAAAAAGACTCAGGGCTTTCGCCACCAAAGGTGCATCAACAAAATGTAGAGTAAAGGCTGTGAATACTTATCTAAAAGTGATGTTGCAGGATTTTTTATAAATCTGGATACATCTCAAAGACTTATGTTAGTTATAAATGCTGTACTTCATGAAAACGTCACATTTACAGCTGTTTTTTATTGTTCCATGTTTTCAACAAAGATATGCATTGACAATTTCATAACATATCAAGGGAGAATTGTTCCATCGCTACACCCTTTTGATAAATTAAGAAAAACAAAAATAGAAAAAAGACAAAGCAGTGCTGTATACTGTAAAAGCAACATCAAAGTTAAAACATTCAAAGGCAGAGATAAACTTGACTCATTGTGGTGGCATACCCACTCTTTTAGCTGCCTTTGTAAGAAAAAGTACTTGTACTTTAGTGAAGGTATTAACAGTGTGAATAACGGTTATCTACAAAATGATCAGAAAAATATACTGGTACAGAAAATGTGCTTATACAAGTGAACAAAAAGAAGTAATGACAATGACATGCAAAAGTAAACACAGCTTCTTTTGCTAAGAATTAAGAGTTCAAACCAATAAATCTTGAAGAAGAGAATGATTTGTGATTGAAATACTGGAAATAACAAATACAACTTTAGAATTCCCCTTTGATTCTGAGGGAAAAAAATGTAAATGACCGAGTAGGTCCAAGAATTATGAAATATGATTCAATATTTCCTGCTAAGAAAGTGTCATGCATATTGGTCTCCTTGATAATACAATGTCCGTTTTCAAACAGGATTGGCCATTTGTCATTGTCATCTGTTTGAGCTTTTCCCGCTCTCTGAGGATGATGCACTGTAGGCCTTTCAAACCCTCATTAGTCAGGGCACACGATGAACCTTAAAAGTTGAACATAAAGAAATTGGTTTGATTTACAGATGTTAACTGTCTCTGTTTATATGTCAATGCCTTTTTGTACATACTTTGTAACTGGTCACTCAAAAACAAACGGGACAGCCTTTTAAGGATGTCTTCATAGTTTGACAGAGATTTCCAATAATGGTCCATCTCTCGCACAAGAATTTTCTTTTCCTCTTCAAGTCTCCTTACTGACATGATGCCATCGAATGCCCTTCTCTTTGATGCAAGACTGGCGGAGCCTGAAATGCATTCAAGACAAAGTTCTAGATCAATCCAAGAAAAAACCTCTGAAGTTACAGTGGGGGAAATAATTATTTGACCCCTCGCTGACTTTGTAACTTTAAAAAGAAAAACAAAATGAAGACTTTGGAGTGACCTATTCAAAGTTCTGACCTGAATCTTGTTGAGATACTGTGGTATCACCTTAAAAGGGTGGTTAATGCACAAAAACCCTCCAATGGGGCAGAACTACAACAATTCTGCAAAGATGTGTGGGCTAACATTCTGTCACAGCAGGAAAAGACTCCCTGCAAGTTATTGTGAACGTTAATTACAGTTGTTGCTGCTTAATGCGGCTCAACCAGGAATTTAGTTTAAGGGATAATCGTTTTATCATAGTAGGCCATGGAAGTTTAAATTTTTTTCTCCCTTAAAAAAAATCATGTAAAAACTACATTCTGTGCTTGCTTGTGATGGCATCAGTGTCTTTATAAAGACGCTGGGATCGCCTCTTGATGCTCGCAACCAGAACTTCTATTTTCCCCGCCAAAGCGCCAGCCTCAGATGTGCCTGTTGTTGCTCCTTCAAATAAATGAAAATGCCATTTACTTTTATATGGTTTTTGACCTTTTGCAATTTTCTCTAATTATCAAACCATTTTTGCTCACCTTCTGCCCACTCCTTCACATCATTGACCCAGTCACCCAGTTGACAGTCAGTCACTGACAACTCCCTTCTTACAGACTCCAGGTTTTGAAGCTGGCTTTGGAGAGCTTTTGTGGTCTATGTTGCCAATTTTCAATAAGGAAACAAAAACTTAGAACACAAGAGGTGAAGGCATGTCAAAATACATCAATTGGGTCATTACCTTCTGATATCGACGGGTCAGTGATATGGCTAAGTTGTCTGCTTTCAGCTCATTCCAACGCATGGCCATAAGAGTCAGCATATCTGTCCGTCCTGCAAACAAAAACTTTTTTTTTAAAATCTTATAGTCCCACAACATGGTGATATAATTGCGATTTAGGAAAGCAATACTTGGCCTTTTCACCTGCTTTTGACATATGTTTAGTGGTAACTCCAATCCTTGAGAGAAAGGCATTACATTGCTCCACCTCCTCCCCTAGGGTCAAACCAGCACCATTCTGATATGCTCCACTCCACTTGACCTTAATAAAGCACACACACAAAAATACAAATAGCTGTGTCAAGAGTTCATGTTGCTATAGCAGTGTTACAATAATATTATGTGTAGTCTGCGTTCCATACCTCACATTTGAAATCATGAGCTTTGGCATGAAACACAGAGAAATGGCTTCATTTGAAGAAGGTGCTGCACCTCAGGGTAACTTTTTGTAACTCTTTCCAGATATGGCCAACATTTGCAGGTAACATCCATACAAAACAAAAGTTATATTTCTATTGGCCAGCTTTTGTTGCAGGTTCAATGGATAAGCAAAAATTTCCCCCCGTACATATTTAGAGCTCTAAGCAGCACTCCATGTCTACATACTGCAAGCTCCAATCCCTCCTCATCCACTTTACTGCTGGATCTGTGGAAGGTCTCTCGGGCTGCTGACCACTCTCCACCACAGACCTCTTTCAGAAACCTAAAATGTATACATTTTCTGATTATAATGGTCACATAATGTCAGCATTAGAGGCTTAAAGGTTACTGTAATTATGTATCTGTAGTTATAATCTGCAAGTTTACATGTCTGGTTGTTTTGTGTATGTAGTCCACAAATCTTCCCACGTCTCCATCCCTTGCTATAAAGATGTCCTCAAATAATTCCTCAGATCTGAACAGAAGAACAGTAAAGACAATGTCATGCGGTCAAAAGGTAGTAATGATTACAGTCAAACTTAAGTACGGATACAAATAATTATTATACTGTATACTGTACATATTTTGCCATACCTAGCTGTGTTCTTGAAATGGTAGTGCTTACAGTTTCCATCCACTGAAAGTGCTAGCATATCTGGGGTACACGCTTGACACTGTTGTGATCTCCGGGTGTTTGTCTTTTGTTAGGGATTTTCCTTATTTAGTTCTATTTTCATGTTTAGTTATTCTTAGTCTTTCTTGTGATTTCTGTACTTTCTGGTTTCCCCGTAGTCTTGTCTTTAGTTAGTTTCTTAAGATCCTCCTAGTTTCCCAGTTTTCTGTCTCCCAGCCATTTCACCTCCTGTCCCAGCTAATCACTTCCACCTGCTCATTCCCTCTCAGCTGCAACCGCTTCCCTTAATTGGTCCTGCTCCTTCTCTGCTTCACTCTTCACTCTCCTCCCTCAGTATAAATGCAGTCCCCACTCAGTCACAACTCGCTGGTTCGTCCGTCTTTCTTCCCCGCCTGATTCCTGCCTTCCTTGTTGCCCGTCTGGTTCCTGTGTTTCCCTGTTGCTGCCTGTACCCTCCCGAGTTTCTGTAAGTTCCGTGTGGTTTTTCATTAAATCATTTTTTTGTATTTACTCTGCTGCTTTTGGGTCCAGTTAAACTACAAAACATGACAGAAGTGAAATGGCTGGGAGACAGAAAACTGGGAAACTAGGAGGATCTTAAGAAACTAACTAAAGACAAGACTACGGGGAAACCAGAAAGTACAGAAATCACAAGAAAGACTAAGAATAACTAAACATGAAAATAGAACTAAATAAGGAAAATCCCTAACAAAAGACAAACACCCGGAGATCACAACAGACACCTGAAGGGATCCTTGTTCAAAATTTGATCCAAGTCATATCTTACAGCTTCCCACTCTAAAAAATTTTTCTGGAAGCTATCAGCTGAAATCTTCCCTGTCTGTTTAAAAACATAAACATCAAACATAAAGCAAAAGAATCTTACTGTAGGACACAGGTGTCAAAATACAGTCCTTGAGGGTCAGTGTCCTCCATCTTTAAGCTGCATCTCTGAGGCATCACAGTTGGTTCAAATAATTTGGTCATTAGCAGGACTTACTAGAAACCGACTGCATACAGCAGAGGTATTTATGTTGGACCAATGTTATGTTGGACACATCTAACAGTTGCAGGACCCCGGCCACCAAGGATGGAGTTTATACTACTACACTACGATATATCAACCAAAGTGCTCACACGGCCAAAGCGGACAGTTCGTTGATCCAGCATTTTTACAAATGCTTGGCAGGAGAGACCTGGCGCTGCCATCTTCATTTCTTCAAAAGTGAAGAAGATATCTGTTGCATAAACAGTGGAAAACTGAAGGGAGGCGGGCCAGAAATCATGTAAATTTAGGTCATGTACTCCAGCGGTCCAAGTAGTCTCACATGCCTCACACCATATCTCTGGCATACTCAGATCATAGCGACCTAAAACATAACATAAAAACTTAAGATATTGTAAGTATTTATATTTATGAGTATTTTTTATTTCTTTTTGCTATTGAGTTAGGAAAAAAAAAAGTTTTTTCTCACCATTGATTGTGACCAGAGCAACAGCCTTTCCTGGTTTGATCCTCAAACACTCTGATGGACAATCACAGATTCTGCTTGGGGTATCCACAGGTACAAGCCATGCTAAAGAAAATAATCTAAGTTAAACATATAAAATAGTCTACTTGAGAACTGACAAAAGCTCATTAACATTGAACCAAAGACAGAAAAAATGGAATAGGAATGTTTAAAACAGGGTTTTTACAACTTTAGTCCTCAAGGGCCACTATCCTACAAGTTTAAGGTGCATCTCTGTTCCAAAACATCAAATCTATAGAGTAGAATAGAATAGATTAGAATAGTCTTTTAATAGTCCCATAAGGGGAAATTCGGTCGTAACAGCCAAAAAAACCCACAAAAAAACAACACACACACAAACACAAAAAAATGGTATAGCTCATGACCATTCCTTTGCCAAACTTGATGGCATGCTAGGGAGGTGAATTCAGGTGTGTTAGAGCAGGGATGTGTCTAAAGGTTGCAAGATGGTAGTGCTTGAGGACTGGAGTTGGAGAACCCTGGTTTAAGCTGTACAAATAATGACCTTAGTTAAAATATTGAACTTACCATCATGACAGAGAGTCTTATTTAAAACATAAGTTGTTGGAGGCAATGGCTTGAAGAATCCACCTGTCATGGTATCTCTATTATGAAGGACTGATTTGTCACAAAAAGAAGGGTCGTGGTAAACAATCATGACAGCGAAGTGCAGCTGGATTCGTTCCACACTGTTGGCATATGTGTGCTGACACACACTGTTGAGCTGCCATGGTATTAACCAGAAGAGGTTTTTCTGCCCTCCAACTCTCTGAAAAAAGACTTTTCCTTGTGCTCCAGTTCAACGAAGCAAGGGGAGCTTTTGGCATTGAATCTTCGTTAAAATCTTCTGAAGCATCATTCAGTGAGCTCTGGAGTTCTTGTAGAAAAGACACTTAACAAAAAAAAAAGATTGTTTTACCGTTTATTAAAGGAACAGGGGGCAGGATTTGTAAATAAAATAAACATCCATGTCCTGTTTTTTAATGCTGTTTGGTGATGAAGCATTATAAACCAAAAAGAATGAGCCCACCCACGTATTGCTCCATTTTTTTAAACTGGCTGTGTGCTGCAAAATGTGCTGCAGTTCGGGCCCTAATTTCCCACGCTGTCCTATGGATGTGACGTCAATTGACACGGCTTGGTGTTCTTGACAGCTTTAAAAGAGGAAGAAAAATGGTTGCAGACCTCCATTGATTTAATTGTGAGAATGGATTCTTCTCTTCTGCAACTGGGAAACGACCAAGGACGACTTACAGCCCACTAAGAAAAATAAGTATGTCACTGTGAAGAGGTATGTTTTTTTGTGAAGCGTTTGTGCGCGCTCCCATCCGGCTGGCTGCAGTTACTTGCAGCGCCGGCCGTGTAACTCGTGAGTTTCATTTCTTCATTCTGCCCCATGATCTTTAAAAGCATGGCATATAATAGCTGTAAAATCTTAAGGCAATTGTCCCAACTTTGCTTAGAATTGCTAAAAGCATGACCTACTAAATCCTGGTTTATACTTCTTTGACAAAGTTAACACCCACATGTATTGACGGACACGTTTTCCTTTTAAACTTCCCCGTTTGTGTGTCAGTGTTGCAAAGCAATTCCCCACCAGGACAGCAAGGGGTGCTGACCTTTTCAGGCAGGTCTGCCTACCATAACAGTCTATGGTTAATAAAGGTTTATTTACTTCACATCAACTCAAGGACCATTGGCCAAAAGAGAGCAAGTTTTTATTGAGCTGGAAAGCTTTTTACTAGAAGTGCAGCTTATTAAATACAAACACTGCGGTGTATTTTGTTGTTCTTTACACCTCCTAGGGGGTATTCCATGAATCAAGCTAATCTCAAAAGCCAGAATTATTATCACAATCCTGACTCAATTTCCCCAGATTCTGTTCCAAGAACTAAGTTAACCTGAAGCCCCGCTCAGTCACTATGGCAACTTAAGCTCTTAACTGTGAGGCTTATTTTAGCTTGATCAAATGATTGGACGATCAATGTGATGTTGGACTGGCATTTTGCTGCTGTGCTCTCTGTCACCCTACCCATCCTCCAATATATAAAAGTTATTAAAGCAAATTTAGTTTAGATTTTATTTTTACCATTTTGAAGAATATTACCGTATGGTGACATCAGGAACATTGGTCCATCATATAAGATCAGCCACTTCTGGTTTGATTTTGAATAATGTCTGCAAAAGATTTCCAATTGTTGGCACGAGTGTTCTCGAAATTTTTAAAATAAAATTAATTTGATAGGTCTATGTATGCCAAAAGGTGGCCCAATTTACCTGACGTCACCCTACTGAATCTTTCCTTGATGCCAGAAACGTTTTCTTCCACCCGTGTCACTCCTGACACCAAGCATTACTAATGATTACAAATAAGCCACTTGTTTCTAAGACTGAATAATAAAAACACCATGATGTCTTGTCTTAAGGTGTTGTAAAAAAATACTGGGTTAATGTGACTTTATATTATAAAGGCTACAATCTGTTATTACTGTAGTTAATTAAATATTTTTACATCCTTTCTTTAATCATGTTCTAAAACATTCAACCTGTCAGCTATTCTGTCATGCGTTATATTCTGGTTTTACAACAGACTCCAGATTATCTTGCCCAACCCAACGAGGTAGTATGATTTATAGAAGTGATTCTCAGCGCTCAGTGTCACACTCTAAACCGTCTGTAAGGAACATCACCTAATTTACATTATAACACAATGCAGCCAGAGGAACTTTTATATGCAGCTGGTGTTCCCCTTATTGGTTATGATGTAGTTGTGATGCTCATAGGGTCCATTAATAAGTCTTTCTCAGACTGAGATGAGAACACAGCTTTTTATTTTACTTCTATACTCAGTTATCTAGCATCGATTAACATTTAATGTAGCGTTGACAGACATGACCCTGGCTTGTTAAGTCAAGACAGGATATTTCAAATGAGCCTTGATTTTCTTTTTCTTCACTCTTTAGCTTGCTTCGTGGAATACCTCTCTGGTGTTCAAAACCGCCAAAAGACCAAATTACTTAAAGTGGACTTGCAAAATGAAGCTGCCGGTCGAGGCTCCAGATTCTTCTTCTCAGCCGGCGTCCGAGCCTCCAGACTCTTCTTCTCAGCCGGCGTCCGAGCCTCCAGACTCTTCTTCTCAGCCGGCGTCCGAGCCTCCAGACTCTTCTTCTCAGCCGGCGTCCGAGCCTCCAGACTCTTCTTCTCAGCCGGCGTCCAAGCCTCCAGACTCTTCTTCTCAGCCGGCATCCGAGCCTCCAGACTCTCTTCGTCTCGGCCGACCAGCCAAGCTCCTCAGCCGCTGCCTGACCCTCAGAAGAGGACCTAAGGTAAGGTAAGCTATTTAATTGGTGAAACACCGCTTTTGCAATAGTCTTACTGATGAATGGAAGATTAGAGATTGGCCTGTAGTTCTGCATTAACATGTTGTCCAGATTATTCTTTTTTAGTAGTGGTTTAATAACTGCTGTTTTTAAAGCCTGGGGGAAGACACCTCATAACAGAGATGAGTTCACTATTTGAACAAGATCAGACCCAATGACAGGAAGAACTTTCTTAAGGAAAGCTGTGGGTAGGATATCAAGACAGCAAGAGGAGGAGCTTAGTTGGATAATGATTTTTTTCAAGGTTTTTTTTTGGTTTAATTTGTGGAATTCAGACATTTTCTACACATTGGTGTTGATTGCGGCTGGCATTGGTTGTGGGTTCGGTATTGAGGCACAGATTTTGATAAGAAAAGACTTCCCGGATAGAGATCTAATGTTTAATAAAGCTAACTTAAGTAGTGTGATTATGGGCAGCTGAACCTTCTGACAGGTTGTCAATTTGAGATTTTGTTTAATATAAGAGCGTTTGGTTAACGGTTTTTGTTTCCTGCTGCTGATAGGCACTGGAATGCTACACTCAGGGATGCCGGGCAAGTTCTAGGAGACGGTAGGGGTAGATTTACTGCCCGGTTCCCTCAAATATCAAATATCTGTAATAATCAGTGGGGGGAAGCTCCCGGGCTTATTGACGCTAGTCCCAGGGGTTTGGTGTAGTCCAAGTTTTGGTATTAATTGTGTCCCAAATTTGATTTGCTCGTTCGGTCTGTCTGTAAAGTTTCTAAATGGAGATTCATTTAATGTGGCTGAGTCACAGGAAGTTGAGGACTTAATATCTGATAGTTGTTCATCTGTTAGGGCCTGTGGGGTCATCATGACTTGCTGTTTTTGTTCCCTGATAGTATACATGGGTGCCTCAAGGTCAGCTTTTGGGAGCAAGTGTTTTGCTTTCTGATTTTGATAAGAGAAAATGTTTGCTGCCAGTAGCCTTACTCCGGCCTTGTTAAGATATTGTTGGTTTGCTTTGAACAGATGATTTGCACTTCCAAATACTTTGAAATTAATAATAAATGTGAACAATTTCTCAGCTAAATGTTTCTTCAACCATTTATGGAACATGCGGAGTCTGCTAAATCTTTTATCATTCCCTTCAGGGACTGGTCTGCTGATGGAGATGTTTACGTTAAGTCTGTCTCTTCAGAATCTCTTGTTGTCTCATCACGATATCTGCTGGTCCAACATGAATAACAAGCTTTTCCAATGTAGGGTGTTGGTCCAAGATTGTCTGGATTTTTTCTGCTATTTCTCTCACTGTATTTTAGTAGCAGCTATAAATTCTTGTGTTCTTGCTACAAAAAGCCTCAATTCCATTAATTAATCCATCTTGTATGATATGTTGTGCCACAGATAGGTAGGATTTGGCTATGAATAATTGCTTAGGGCAATTATTAATACGATTAATAATTTATGAAAAAATTACCAAGTTTGGGGGCACCACCTGGATTCCAGGAATATCAATAGCCAAATTGTTCAGTCTCCGTTTATGTTTATTATTACTTGCTTGATAAGGCTGAGATAATTCAACAATAGATGAAGGAATAGGTTTTACACTGTGGACATTAATTGTACGCATTACTCCAAGTAATCCCAGACAACTTCTGTTGCTAAGGGGAATTAATTAAGAAAATAGATCAAGCTTACAGCCAAAACATTTCATCAATAATTCCCATCTATTCTAAAACATGCAACTAATTACTACAGATCTTAGAAAACAATTATATGTGAGACTTAAACACAATTAACACACACAAACAGACATCTCCCCCTTTCGCAGGGGAGGTGAGGTGGCCCCTACTCCAGGGGACTAAAGTCACAGATAGTGTAAGGAGACAAAGGACCATAAAACTTAGCTCTGTGCTAAGGTGAAGAGTAGCACCTGTAAGGAGACAAAGGGCCATAAAACCTAGCTCTGACTATAGTGGACAGAGCACATGGGGTAAAGAAAGAAAGAACCGCTCAGGATTAAACAGTTTCAAATACAGCTCATACTCTTGCGTGCGGCGATGGCAACTGAGCAAACCGGTTCAGCGCTTTTAAAGAAACACTTTAAACCAACAATGAACGAGATCTATCTCATTAAGAACTCTATTTTCTCTATTTATCTCTGCCCAGACACCAGATTAGCATAAATGAACCGGTTCAGCCCTACTTTGCGTTGAGGGAAGTCCGGCCCGGGAGGAGGAGAGCAAAATGTGTCCGTAGTTGAGCAAGAAAAGGAAGAGTTAGAAACCTGCGCTGGATTTTTTTAGGACTGTGTCCCAACTGCAGGCTGAATGGCCTGCAGGTCGACGTCGTAACGGACTGTCTTGGAACAGTCCAGATATCGCTTAAACTAGATACGCAGACAGCAAGGGCACTTCGAAGCTTTGAAATGAGGGTTCTTCCCGGTCCAACGGGTTAGAACAAAAGAGAATCTTCACCGGTGAGATGTCTTCTGTATAGCAGGAGTTTCTGCTAAGAACCTCTGCTGAGTATAGTTTGAAAATGGCCACCACTACCACTCTTATAGCCCTTTGGCCGTGATGTCACCATTGGTGTCCACGGACCAATAGGAGTGTGTTGGGCGGTCACCACTAGGATTGCTGGGAAATGTGGTCTGCTCAGTCCATCTATGAAAAATGGCTTCCAGCCGTCCAACAGTCTGTTCAGTTCAATTGACGAAAATGGAGTCCCAACAGATAACAATCTTTGCTCGGGGGGCTCTTACTTTGTTATGTGTCCGCTTAATGTGGCTAGGTGTCTCCTGGTGGCTTTGACTGGTCCCAGGGGCTGCGTCATCTTTCGGGGAACTCAGGGCTGCAAATCTGTTTTTCAGCGGGATTCCAGGTGGAGTAATATCTCCTGTTTTTGGCTGAAACCTCTTTTGTTTGCTTTTAGCAAAGGCGGCAAGCATGGGTTTAGAGCTTTCCCTGTGCTGGAGTTTCTTTTGTTTATTCTTCCTCTGAGAACAGGCACGGGTAGAAGATTATGTGCGCTTTAAAGCTGGCCAGTGTTTATCAGAGTGTGGTGTTCCTCCCATTAAGCGCCTGTTGGCTGAGGGAGTAGCATCGTCCTGTGTTTTCTCTGCGAGACGGTTAGACCGATGTAACACCTGGCTGCCAGGCTGTTCCTCCCTGCGTGTAGTCATCTGTGAGGTTGTGTTGTTTCCATAACCAGCGTTGAGGTCAAAATTAATATCCAGACTACGTTACTTCATTTCAATGTCCTCAATTCTGTGGAGTAGTTTCACCAAATCCTCAGCTGAGCAAAAAGCCATGTTGATAAATCCATAGAAAAGTAATACAAGTAATACAAGAAGAGATCTGGTCCAATACAGTAACTCCAGGGGCTGGGTAGATAAAGTTACTAAGAAAAAGCTAAGAAAAGACACAAGAAAAGCAACCAGAAAGAGATCAGGAGAGACCAGGAGAAGCTGATCCTCCTTCAGCAGTCAGACAGAAAAAAAGAGAATCTTCACCAGTGAGATGTCTTCTGTGTAGCAGGAGTTTCTGCTGAGAACCATTTGAAATGGCCGCTACCACCTTCTTATAGCCCTTTGGCCGTGATGTCATCGTTGATGTCACCATGGGTGGTCACGGACCAATAGAAGTGTGTTGGGGGTCACTGCTAGGATTGCTTGGAAATGTGGTCTCCTCAGTCCATCTGGGAAAAGGGCTTCCAACCGTCCAACAGTCTGTTCAGTTCATTTGTGGAAAATGGACCCCCAACATCAAGGACTTCATGTTTTTCCAAAATCATCTCAGAACATAAAAATAATCCCAAGATTCTATTTTCTACCATTGAAAATCTTTTTAACTGTGCTACTAATGCATTTCAGAAAACCCCCCCAAACAGTTTCTGTGATGAGTTCGCAGACCACTTCAGAGGGAAGGTAGACACCATCAGATGTTATATTTTATCTTGTCAAAGTAACATGGTTTTAGACAAATCTGAGTGTTTGTTTTTACCAGAGGAAACACTGGACAGTTTTGTCCTCCTGAGATTCTTCACAAAGCTTATCTCCTCAGTGAGGACCACCACATGTTTTGAGCCCAATTCCCACTTCATTTTTTAAGCCATTTTTCTGATCTTTTAGAGATGAGATTTTAACCCTGATGAATTGCACCCTTCAGACGGGGATCTTTCCTGCCGCCTTTAAACAGGCGGTAGTGAGGCCCCAGTTGAAGAAGAGCAATTTAGATTTTAACTTACCGTTTTTAGCAAAATCTTAGAAAAGCTTGTTTTAATTCAACTTAATGAGTTTATTAATGCACACAATGTCCTGGAGAAATTTCAGTCTGGTTTCAGGGTGAACCATAGCACTGAGACGACCCTTCTGAAGATTTTAAATGATTTTAGATTAAACTATGATGCACAGAGGGTTATTGTGTTGGTTCTACTGGATCTAAGCGCTGCCTTTAATACAGTAGACCACACTATTCTTTTAACCCGTTTAAAACAGATTGGCCTCTCTGGTGCTGTTCCTAAATGGTTTACCTCCTATCTCACAGAGATGACCTTTATGGTAAATTTAGATACCTGTTCCCCTAGGGTCCACAGGATTACATGAGGTGTGCCCCAGGGTTCAATTTTAGGCCCAGTGCTTTTTAACCTCTATATGCTCCCTCCTGGCAGGGTCATCAGAAGACACTGAGTTAACTTTCACAGTTATGCTGATGATACACAATTGTACATCTCCATGTCTCCTGCTGTCTCCCTCTGACACACGGCCAAAGGATGCACTTTTTAACTGCATTTTAGACATCAAATTCTGGATGGCAGAAAATGTTCTCCAGCTCAACCGGGACAAAACTGAAGTTTTAGTCATTGGTCCTGAAACTTTTACCAAAACTACAATCACTGTCTTTTAATCTTTCTTTAGAAGTGAAGAATATGGGTGTGATTTTTGACCCTCACATTAAAAACATTACAATAATATGTTTTTATCATCTAAAGAACATGCCTGGCCAGAGTCCACCCTATTCTCTTTCAGGCCAACACGGAGACACTGATGCATGCTTTTATTTCCAGTAGAATTGATTCCTGTAATGCCCTGCTTTCTGGTCTTCCCAAAAAGAGTATATCAGGTTTACAACTAGGGGTGCACCGATCTCACTTTTTCGGTCCCGATACCAATACCAATGCCTGGGCTTTGTGTATCTGTCGATACCCGATACCGATCCGATACTATTGTTGAATTAATAATAAACTGTATACCCTCCACCTTATACCTTACTTGAAGAAACTAAAGTTACCAGACTTTACTAACTAAACATAACTAAGACTTCTTTTTTCCTTTTTGACCCCACTCCTTTTCTTTTGATGAGGTGCAGGAATTCAGCGTGCTCCTTAGCATAGTGTTTCTGGATGACCTTGATTAAAGTGGTAGTATTGTACTTTGCAGTAATACCACCTCCCCTCAAAACATTTACTTTGCAGACATTGCAAACAGCCGACAAACTAGTTGGAGTGGCAAGCGTGAAATATCTCCACACAGCCGACCCTCTGGCTCACTCCATTTTGCTTCTAGCATGCGACACACATGAAGCTGATGCATGAAATACGTTCTGCTGCGATGGAAAAAAAACAAAAACCTGGATCGGCCAATGGATTTGTTCATTTTTCCAATCCCATATCCAGCTATTTTGTCAGTATCGCGGCCGATATCTGATCCTAATATCGGATCGGTGCACCCCTATTTACAACTTCTACAAAATTCAGCAGCACGTTTCCTGACGAAGACCAGGAGGCGGGAGTACATTACACCTGTTTTAAACTCATTGCATTGCATTCGTATTCTCGACTGGATTATTTGTTAGTCAGCAGCTCACTGTTGACTGAAATTTCAGACACTGAGATACACCCTATAGCTGTTAGCGATCATGCTCCTGTTTCTTAATAAAACAGAATAAAACAGATCAAAAATTGGAGATTTAATATATCATTACTTGAGGATAAAGAATTTATTAAATATTTTGAAAAAGAGTGGGGTTCTTATTTGGAATATAATGATACACATGGTAGGTCACCATCCATTCTTTGGGAGGCAGGGAAAGCTGTGATTAGAGTTACAATAATCTTATTCTCATCAAATAAAAAGAAAATAGAAAAAAAACTTATTCAGGAATTAGAAGAAACTATTAATTCATTAGAAGCTTCTCTAGATGAGGAGAGACTAGGAAAAATCCGTAAAGCAAAGCTAGAATTAAATGAAATTATTAATGAACAGACCCAGTTCTTAATTCAAAGACTTAGGATAGAAAACTTTGAACAAGGTAATAAATCAGGTAAATTTTTGGCTAACCAGCTTAAAATTAATAAAGAAAAAACAACTATATCTGCTATTAAAGATCAGACCGGGAATACAGTACATGATCCCGGAAGAATAAACAACACCTTTAAAGAATTTTACAAGGCTTTATACTCACCAGAGATAAACCCATCAGATCATGAAATTTAACAATTTTTGGATAACATAACACTACCTAAATTATCAGAAAGTCAAGCGATGGCCCTGGATTCACCACTAACCGCTGCTGAACTCCAGGACGCCCTCCAAAGCATTCCCAATAAAAAGGCTCCAGGCCCAGATGGATTTCCAGCAGAGTTCTATAAAGAATTCTGGAATATTCTGGCACCAACATTCCACAGAATGCTGCAGGAAACCAAGGAAAATGGCAGACTTCCACCAAATATGAATTCTGCCTAGATTAGTCTTCTACTAAAATCAGGTAAAGACCCTTTGTTTCCTACCAGCTGTCGTCCCATATCCCTCATTAATGTTGATCTTAAAATAATCTGCAAAGCCCTCGCAAAAAGGATAGAGGAAGTAACTCCTCTTATAATACATCCTGATCAAACTGGTTATATTAAAGGGAGACATTCATCCACAAATTCACGTAGATTAATAGATTTAATAGATTTTTCTTACTGTAAAAACATTAAAACTAATATATTATCTCTAGATGCAGAAAAAGCATTTGATAGAGTTAACTGGAAATTCTTATTTGCAACCTTACTTAAATTTGGCATTGGAAATTATTTTATAAACTGGTTGAAATTATTATACAGTTCACCAACAGCATGTATCAGGACTAATAACCAAACATCATCTAGGTTTTATCTTCAGAGAGGTACCAGGCAGGGATGTCCTCTCTCTCCCTCCCTGTTTGTTATTTTTATTGAACCACTAGCTGCAGCAATCAGGCAAACTCACAATATTAAAGGCATAAAATGCAATAACATAGAACATAAAATCTGTCTTTATGCGGATGATGTATTACTTTTTCTCCAGCATTCACAAACCTCATTTTCTCAGGTAATTGGGTTGATAAACTCTTACTCAAATGTTTCAGATTATTCTATAAATTGGTTAAAATCTACAGTTCTTCCAATCAATTGTTCTGTCCAGAATCCAACTAATACACAACTGCAGTCAGGGAATATTACTTATTTAGGTATCAATGTCTCACCAAGACTGGCAGATTTAATAAAGCTAAACTACATCCCACTTTTAAAAAAAGTGGAAGATTATCTTGCTAGATGGAAATCCCTACCCATATCACTTATGGGAAGGGTTGCTTCAATAAAAATGATGGTTTTGCCCAGAATCAACTACTTATTCTCAATGATCCCAAGTAAACCATCACTAGACTGGTTTAGATCTCTGGACTCCTCTGTCTCTAAATTTCTTTGGAAAAATAAACCCCCACGTATCAGCTTAAAAACTCAGCAGAAGACCAAAGAAAAAGGAGGTCTAGATCTACCAAACTTCCATCATTATTTCTTAGCCAACAGGCTCCAATACATCTCAAGATGGTTTAAACATAGCTACCTAGATGAGTCCTGGATAGACGTAGAACAGACACTATGCAATAAGATAAAACTTTCAGACCTACCATTTATTAGCTCAAATATAAAACGACATGAATGCTTTAAAAGCATAAATATCAGCTCCTCTCTGACAGCATGGTGGGAGTTTCTAAAAATGACAGAGTCCACAATAATCCCATGCAGATCAACACCCATCTGGAATAACATCTTGCAAAAAAAATGTATGATAAGTTTTCCAGACTGGAGGTGCAATGAAATTGAATACCTGGAACACATATTTGAAGGAACAGACTTTATCCCATTTAATACATTAATTACACAATATGGAATTGATAAAAACAAATTCTTAGAATATCAACAAATTAAATCTATTATTAAAGGTAAATGTAGGCTCAATACAGTTGAATTACAAATTCCAGCAAGAGTTTTAGATTTTCTTATTCTCAACCCCCCCCAAATTGCTGTCTAAAATATACAAAACTTTATCTACAATAGATGAATCAATAGCCATCCCTATTTCAAAATGGGAGGTGGATTTATCAGCCAGCTTTGACCAAAACGTCTGGTCTCAGATATGTTTAAGTACCTTTAAAATAAGATATAATCCTAATTTGCAATTAATACAAAACAAAATCCTTCATAGAGTACACTATACAGGTCAACGGATGTTTAGGATGGGTTTTACGTCATCTAATACGTGCTTACAATGCACAAGCAATATACCAGATATATTCATGCGCTTTGGTTCTGTCCACCCGTTAAGAAATGTTGGTGCCAGATATGTGAGGATTTATCAAAGTGTCTGAAATGTAACATTCCACCATCTCCCTCAGTTTGCCTGTTGGGAGATTTAAATGATGTCACCATGGACATAAAGTCAGTTCTAATGGTTCACATTGCCTTATGTATTGCTAAGAAAACTATCCTCCTGAATTGGAAAAATAAAAAGGCTCTTAATATTAATCAGTATAGAAATCTCTTGTTGGACCATATTGGTCTTGAGACGGCCTCTGGCTCCATATCTGATCAATCTCTCTGGGCTCCTTTGATCGGCTCCATCACCTATTAGAGGTGGGGGGCACTTGGTTTTGTCGGTTGGGATACTGTTGCTGATGTGGGGGTTTTTGGGGTTGGAGGCATCTGGGGGGGATCCCTGGGGGTGGGATCACTGGGCTGGACGTCGTGGCCCCAACCTGGGGTTGGGCTTTGGTGGCTTTGGGTGGTAACTCCTGATGGCTGTATGCGGTGCCTTAGGGGGGTTGCACTGACGAACTTTGCTTACTGGCCTGGTGGCCGTGCTGCGCCTGGGTAGGGTCTGGGGTGGGCCTGGGGATTCGGGGCTCTGGGGCGCCACACCCCCTGGCTGTGGTCCTGGCTGGGGATTGGCCGGCTTGGGGTTTAATGGGGGGCCTATTTCCCCTCCGTCACTCCCCGCCGGTGACAGATGCCCCTGCCTACTGGTGCGTCGGTGGTCAATCCGGTTCAAACCTGGTGCGTGCCTGGCCTGGCCTGGGGGGGGCGGTGTGTCGGTCGGCCGATGCGCTGGGCCGATATCTTCCTTTGGTTGGTTGGGGCACCTCTTTTAGGGGTGCCAGGTTTGGGATTGTTGGGTGGTGCCTGCTCGGTGGCTTGGTGGGATATGGATCCAGCATCTCTGCTCGTTCAATCACCTGTTCTGTGCGCACCGTGCATGGTCGGTTCATTGGCGGGTTAGACCGGCCCTGGCCTTTGTTGGATGCCTGATCTCAACGCTCTGCGTTGCGCGGGATCGGGACTCGGGAGCTGGTACAACTTGGTGTCCAGGTGCTGGCTGAGCTTGGCCTGGGGATGCTGTCCATCCGCTGCGGCTATCGATGGGGTGCCCCGACATGGGACAGGGGTTATGCGCTGGGATGTTGGCGGTGGGGATTGGCCCAGGGTGGTGGTGGTGCGTGGCCGGTCCCTTGTCGGGTCTCTGCTGGGGGGTGGGGCGCCCCTGGGCCCCGGCTCTCCCGGTCCATGGACCGGCCCGCCCTAGCGCGGCTGGTTGCCGGCAGGGCCCGTGGGCTCGTCACTGCGGCCCCCCGGGCCCCTGCATAGTAGCCGCTGGACGTTCCCCTGGGGTTCTCCTTTGCTCCTCTCTTGGGGAGAGGGCCCCACCCGGGTCCGCTTGGGGCTCTGTGGGTCCTTTGGACGTCTTGGCTCCGATCTCCTTCATGTCTGCATCGATTCCTGGGAGACGGATTGATGCCTGCTCACACCAGCTATCGAACACTCTTATGGAGAAACCTTATATGCACCAGCATGCTAACACACACACATAGATGTGGGGTCTCTGGTGTTTACAGATATATTCTTGGGCTGAGGTTATCATTACTAGACCTTGATTAATAGGTACCATGAGTTTTTCTGTGACATTGTTGTTGTATTTTTATATCCATTCTTGTGTGATGTGGTTGTGTAGTTCTTAGTTCACGATGTTAGGTTTGTTTTGTCAATGTTCCTTTTTCGTGTTTTGTTTTTTCCCCTCTCTCTGCCGTCCTGTGGGTATGGAGGCAGACTTCAATGTTTTCCTGTGTTTTCTTTGTTCCCTTTCCTCTCTTGTATTTTCAAGTCACCCTCTCTCATGACTTTTTGTTTCCTACCTCTCTTCTTCATCTTCTTTCTTTCTTCCCCTTAATTTTCCGTCTCTGTGTCCATAACATCAGGAAATAAAACCCCCAGCAATTCATAATAAAGATTTTTCACACATATATCAAGTGGAGTACTATAGCAAAAGCTGTAGTGCTCCGTTTGTGAAAGTAAATCTGTTTGGCTTCTACTTGGTACTCAGACACCAATTCTGAGCTCCACACTGCCAAACAGGACACGTAAAAAAATAAAAAATCAAAAAATCAAAAAATCAAACAATCCTACCACCTAAACTAATGTGAGTGCATTGTGCTTTAATAGAGCACAAACATATGGGTTAGAGATGCACCATTAATAGATTTGTGGTTTAATAACAATCCCCGATTTCAACCAATTTCAACAAAATTTATAACAATCTTACCTTCTTAACCCTGCTGCCATAAATGGCCAATAATTATTTATATTATGGGCAGAGACAATGTCATATCGTGTGTGAAAGAGAGCAGTTGTAAATTAGGGAATACTAATTTAAAACAAAATTATTACAAAGTAAACATTTTTAACTTTCTGTAGCATCTGATTTTTATTCTAAGCATGGTTAGCATTAGTAATTGTAATAGGGGGGTAACGGTACATTTATCTGTATTCGTATTTCTCGGTACGGAACCTTCTGTAAGCACAGAGATGTACCGGTTTTCCACATAGAAGCATAACTACATTTTACTTTAGCCAGCAACACATGTGACTCTGAAAACAAATACAGTGCAGTCGGCCTCCTGCTAGCAGATATTTTGATCAGCATTTTTTTTAATTGAGAGCAGGAGCTTGAAAGCCCGCTTCCATTGTCAAAGCCCCCTATTTTGAGAACACGTCGGCTTCTTGGTGTTGCAGAACAACGCGTTTTCATGTTAACTGGTTACCAACTTCTGGTAGTGTTGGTTGTTGCTGTTAGCAACCACAGATGTTGATGAGCCGAAGGTCACTGCTTAGCTGCCCTTGTTGCTGCTGTTCTCGTTTGCGTTGTTTTGCAGCAGCAGCTGGAAGATGTACTGAAGGAGCACCACCCCTACTACAGTGTCTGACATAAATACTAAAATATAGTTATTTATCTAATATCATCTTTTGTTTTCAAGTATATAAAAGGGTATAATTGGCCAAATAAAAATAGAACACATGAAACCAAGAGAAACCCTGGATTTAGAGACTGCGGTTCCTGGGTTAAAAATGAACTCTGCTGCGGCGATTGCTGTAATGCATTCCACCTCACCTGTATAACTCATGCAACATCCTGTCAGCTAGCTCAGGTTATAGCTTAACCCCCGATTAAAAAAGGAAGAAAAATAAAATAAAAAATAAATAAATAAATAAAAAATAAACTCATTGCATTGGCTCCCCACATGTTTTAGGATCGATTTTAAGGTTCTTTTAATGGTTTTTAGGTGTCTTAATGGTCTTGGGCCTTCTTATCTTTCCGAACTGCTTTTACCATATGAACCTTTGCGGTCTCTGCGCTCCTCTGGCAGCTGTCTCCTTGTCATCCCTAAACTCAGGACACACTCACGGCGAAGCGTCTTTCCAGTGCTATGGCCCTCACCTCTAGAATAAGCTGCCGGAGGATCTCAGGGCCACAGAGAATGTTCAACGTTTTAAGAGCAGGCTCAAGACTTACCTTTTCGGCCTACATTTTAACTGATTATTTATTATAGTCTGTTTAACTGCTCTGCATGTTTTACTTGCTTATATTTTATCAGTGTTTTAACTACTTAGTCTTATATTTCTCTACTGTTTATTTTTATATTTTAACTTGCTATTTTAATTGTCTTTCCAGTGTTTCTTCAGTGGGAGCCCTCTGCCTCAGGAGCGGTGGTCAACTGTGGCTGCCTGGATGCTCCCCAAGTGGCACTTGGGTGGAGGTGGGGGTCTCGGCCTTGCCTCCTCCAGGCACCCTGTGTCAGTGCCTGGGCTGCTGCTGTTGATGAGCTGCTGCCGGTGCAGATGACTCCTTTGATGGTGTTTCCTTACCTTTCCTGGCTCATCTGTACTCAGCCAGATGTCCTTAGTGTTGTTGAGTGTGTGTGTGTGTGTGTGTGTGTGTGGGGATTGGGTTAGGGGGAGGGGGGTATAAATGTGATCATGCTTTTAAATCTGTGGCGGAGGGATGGGAATGTGGTTTATGTGGGGTCATTTTATTTTGTAAAGCACTTAAAGTTGCAGTGTTTGTATGGAAACCGCTTTATAAAGTTTGATTAATTTTGTGCTGTCCCCTATAAATAATCTTGTGCAATCCGCTGTCATCATCAACTGAGAAATTGCAGGATCAATGACTTCTAGGCAGTATGACACCTTTCCTCAGTCTATCAGTGCATGCTAAGTACCACTACTGATGTTCAGGGGTGTATGTTCTGTAGATATTTGTGGCCTGTGGAGCCTCATCTTGTCTAACAAAGAAGCAAGATTTAGTATATATGGTAGTAGTCATTTTACCAAATGCAGAAGAATAAACAAATATTAAGAGCCAGCGTTACTTGAAATGACACTGTACTGGTTAACCTTTCAGGTGTTTCCATGTAAGATTAGTAAATGTTTGTAACTTACCACATATAATGGTAACACATTTGCTAGGTTAAACAGTTTGTTTTGTTTTTAAAACATATGAATAGTTTCCACCTCACAGACCACTTCAGAAAGGTGGTAAACCTGCTGTCAATGTTTCCTCTGTTGCCACCCATGTCGCTGTTGATGCATCTCCACTTTGTATAGTGGGTCTGTATTGTTAAGAAGTCACTTTTTTTTGTATAGCACATTTTGTCCTAATGAACGGTTATTTATAGACTCTGAAGCAGCAACAACCGCAGACCAGTGAGAGAGTTTTGAAAAGTTTATTGAAACTGATCAGGAAGTAGAGAGATGTCGTCAGGAGGATCAGGATTAGGGGTACTAAGGAGAACAGGAAAGTGGTTATAAATTGATTAGAAAAATGGGAAAAAGTCAGAGGTTGATGAGGCGAGCTTATAGTTCCAGCGAGGCATGGAGATCAGGGGAAGGTAAGTGGAATCCAGCAGCTTAGGTTAGCTGAGAGTGGGTGAGAGGGATGAGGATTGATCCAGTGCTTTTTCTGTTGCAGGTCTGGATCCATTGGAGGGTGGACAGAGAGGAGAACTGAAGGAGCAGGAACAGGTAAGTTTTCCTACCAGAGGTGGAAGAAGGTGAGACTGAAGGCTGACCAAGGGAGAGGGTGCGGCCCATGGATAGTTCAAAGAGATTAGAGGAAGAAGAACCCAGTGAACTCCAGGAGATCAGGATCTACAAAGAGGAGAACAACAAGGTACAGTAAGCTTAGAGTCAACTATCTTCAAGTCGTTCAGGCCCAAGACCTGTTACCCTTCTAGGTGAGTTAACCATCTGGCACCAGTCTCAGGAAACTGCTTCTATTTTAAACACTACCTTGATGAGCACTGATTAGAACCAGCTGGTTGCTGCACCTGCCCGTCACACCCTGCAGAGACGTAGTAAAAGACATACACCTGCCTGCACACCCTCAACTCACAGCGCACAACCACTGAAACCCAACAATTTATGCAACAAGGCAGTTCAAAGTGCTTTACATGTTAAAATCATAACAAAGTGCAAACAAAAAAGGGCATTACAGTGAAAAAATAAAGAAAGGTAATGAAAAACTGCAATACAGACTAGATTGCAGTAAAAACAGCACCACAATAACTAAAACCTTTGTCCACAGGAATTCACACAAACCGGCTTACAATGCAGAAGTACAAATGCTGGGCCCACTGGTGTCGCTGTGACACTGCCAGAAAAACGGAGAAAAGAAGACTGAGCAAGTGCAGTCAACCCGGTGGCAAACACGAAAAATCTAGCTTCAATTGAGAGCTTTATTCAAAAGCATATGGTGTCTGTGGTTCTCCGGATCCATTTTTTGCTGCTGGTGATAGAGGAGGGAGAAGTAAATCCTATTCTAGGATCCATAATAAGGTCAGTAGTTGCTTCATTAGGACCACAATACCATACAGCGCCATGTTTGTTTACTTTATCCCAGAGTTCTGCATAAGTGTTAAATATAAGAATGGGGCGGCAATGTCATCCACTCAGAATAAATGCCAGAGAACTCATAATCACAGAGACAACTGAGCTGGCATTGTGAGATTTCTCCACTCTGGGATCCTTTTTCAAACATGATCGTTTATGGTGTCCTGAAACGCCGGCTCCTTGGGGACGAGACACCTATTCAGTTACATATCTTTGCTGCTACACCTGGTTTCATCTCCGTGTTAACAGGGCCATAAAGGCATTTAGTGTTTCAGCACATCTGCAGTTTTCTGAAAGTTTTTTTTTCAGATTAGAGGAGCATAAAAACTGAATGCTGCTTCTCCATTGTTTGGTTCTGACTCTGGGTCCAGAAGACCTAAGTAGTTGGATATGACAACAGATCAATTATGCTAAGTCATTCAGTGATTTATAAACTATCCAACTATTATCTACACCTGTCCATCCTCTGCAGGGTTGCAGGGGGCTGGTGCCTATCTCCAGAAATCATCGGGTGAGAGAAGGGGTTAGTACACCCTGGACAGGTCGCCAGCCACTGCAGAGACTCAGAGGACAAACACCCATGCACACACACAGTCATACATAAGGGCTATTTAGAGAGACCATTTAACCTAACAGTCATGTTTTTTGACTGTGGGAGGAAGCCAGAGTACCCAGAGGGAACCCATGCATGCACAGGGAGAACATGCAGAAAGACCCCAGGCCAGGATGTGAACCCAGGCCTTCTTGCTGCAAGGCAACAGTGCTACCAACTGGAAGGGTGTAGAGGACATAGTACATTACTTTTCCTGTGACATCTCAGTTTAGTTTTATGTTTTTTTGTTTCCAACTGACACTTTGGAGACAAGTTACATTCTCTTTAACTGCCCCTAAGTTGAGAAATAATTAGCTCAATTAATCAGAAACTAACAGGTTTTGCCATTTAAAGTGTTCAGCAACTGGGTTTGTGTGAATCTTTTTTTAACATCCAAATAAAATCCAGGCTGGTTTGGCTAAAGACTGAATAGTGTCAGATACATGGTAAACTGATGCTGGAATGTTACCTACCTAAAACTGTCCATCTCCCAATGCCATTAACATAAAGGCAGATACACAATAGTGTGATGAGGTTAAAGCTTTTGTAGATAGTTAATTCCTTGCAATGGCCACTGATCCCATGCCTGGATCTTTCATGTGGACACTAATGGTTAGGGATGTCCAAACTGTTTTTGTAATATAGGGTTAAGGTGAAGCACAAAGGCTGTCTGACTTGACAAAAAGGCTTTTCATTGACATACCTCCACATAAAGTCCTCCAAACTGCAAACTTGTTGATCTTTGTCACACATAACATAGATATGGGAATTTCTCAGTTAAAATTATTAGTGTCACAACTGCTGTTAGTAGTTACACAGCATACAGCGAAATTTCTAAAAAATACATGCAATACATTCAACATTCTGGCATATTAGGTTGTTAAAGAGGCCAAACCATTAGAAAGTGAAACTGTTTCTCGCATGATCTTTAATTAAAGATCAAAGGGACACTCAGTAGGTGTGGGGAAAACAATGTGAATTTCCAGAGGATTTCTTCAAATCTCTAAAGCCAGTCAGTCTACAGTGACCTAATTCACTGGACTCCTTTTCTTTTCTTTTTTTTCTTTTTCTTTTTTTTTCCTTTTTTTTTGATTGTTTTCAGATCACTGAGTCTATATGTGGTTCTTTTTGTAACCTACGTTTACAAACAGGAGAGCACATAGTCTCCTGTTATAGCATTTAACAAAGTTGGAACATACCCAAAGAGGGGTCTCTGACCATTCCTATGGGATTTAGGTCAGTAGACTGAGATGGTCACAGAAGTAAGTAGATTTTTTGTCTGATCAACCATTTCTCTTTTGATCTGTCTTCATGTCTTTAATCATTAACCTGTTGAAAGACCCACTGATTACTTATGTTCGGTTTACTAGTGGAGTCCATTTGGGTTTTTTTTATAATGGGATTTAAAAGGGTTCATGATCCCACACATTCTAACAAAGTCACGATTGCCTTAGAAAAGAAACAGGCCCCCAGCATCACAGGGCTACCACCATACTTAGCAGTTGGCATGGATCGTTTGTTTTATGCCAGTTCCAATGGGTCTGTTGTTGAAAAACTCTATCTTAGTCTCATCTGATCAAAGCACATATAGTAGTTGCAGTTCAAGTCTCATGGTAGCTTTGTTTGTAATGGTAGGACAAAAAGACAAAACAGAACATCCTGCTCATCGTGCGAGGTGGCAAAATAAACTTGGCTCCTTTTAAAGTCTTGAATAGCATGTTATTCTCTATTTCCTATCAGTTAAGAGTGGCTAATTGAAATAGTCATCTTTTTTATATTATATTTATACTTCAGGGAAACAGGAAGTCATGGATTATGAATAAGAACCTCTTAAAAACTATGCACTATTAAAAACGTAAAGTATTTAAATACATTTTTATTTTTTTATTTTTATGTGTCCTGTTTGGCAGTGTGGAGCTCAGAATTGGTGTCTGAGTACCAAGTAGAAGCCCAACAGATTTACTTTCACAAGCGGAGCAGTACAGCTTTTGCTATAGTACTCCACTTGATTTATGTGTGAAAAATCTTTATTATGAATTGTTGGGGTTTTTATTTCCTGATGTTATGGACACGGAGACGGAAAATTAAGGAGAAGAAAGAAAGAAGATGAAGAAGAGAGGTAGGAAACAAAATGTCATGAGAGAGGGTGAGTTAAAAATACAAGAGAGGAAGGGGAACAAAGAAAACACAGGAAAACATTGAAGTCTGCCTCCATACCCACAGGACGGCAGAGAGAGGGGGAAAAACAAAACACGAAAAAGGAACATCGACAAACCCACACAAACATTGTGAACTTAAGAATTACACAACCACATCACACAAAAATAGATATAAAAATACAACAACAATGTCACAGAAAAACTCATGGTAACGATTAATCAAGCTCTAGTAATGATAACCTCAGCCCAAGAATATATCCTTAAACACCAGAGACCCCACATCTATGTGTGTGTGTTAGCATGCTGGTGCATATAAGGTTTCTCCATAAGAGTGTTCGATAGTTGGTGTGAGAAGACATCAATCCGTCCCCCAGGAATCAATGCAGACATGAAGGAGATCGGAGCAAAGACGTCCAAAGGACCGCCAGAGCCCCAGGCGGACCCGGCCGGGGCCGACCGCATCCCCCAAGAGAGGAGCAAAGGAGAACCCCAGCGGAACATCCAGCGGCCACTATGCAGGGGCCCGGGGGGCAGCAGTGACGAGCCCACGGGCTCCGCCGGCAACGTCAACGGACCGGGGGACCCGGGGCCCAGGGGCACCCCAACCCCCCAGCAGGGACCCGACAAGGGACCGGCCGACGAGGGGCCCCCGGCCCTGCAGGGGCCGCCGCCGGCCGCCACGCGACGCCTCCACCCTAGGCCAATCCCCACCGCCAACATCCCCGCGCCCCACCAATAGACGCAGGGGACGGACAGCATCCCCAGGCCGGGCTCAGTCAGCATCTGGACGCCAAGTTGTACCAGCTCCCGGGTCCTGATCCCGCGCAACGCAGGGCGCCGAGACCAGGCCTCAAACGAGGGCCAGGGCCGGTCCAACCCGCCAATGAACCGGCCACGCACGGTGCGCACAGAACAGGTGATCAAACAAGCAGAGACGCCGGATCCGCATCCCGCCGAGCCACCGAGCAGGCACCACCCAACAATCCCAAACCTGGCACCTCTAAAAGAGGTGCCCCAACCAACCAAAGGAAGATATCGGCCCAGCGCATCGGCCGACCGACACACCGGCCCGGCCAGGCACGCACCAGGTCCGAACCGGAATGACCACCGGCGCACCGGCAGGCAGGGGCCCCCGTCACCGGCGGGGAGTGACGGAGGGGAAATAGGCCCCCCATTAAGTGTAAGGCCTGGGGTGCGCCAGGCGAGGGGGCAGACCAAGATCCAACCTGACAGGTAGACAAAGACATACAGACACAGTCATACGTTCCCTCCCTCTTAAACACATACATTCTCACTGACTCACCAAGACACCCAAAAAAATGACGCTGTACCCTCACTCACACACCCCATGCACACTTTATGCTCCCAGGTCCAGGTACTGATGCCCCAGTAGAGCCACCAGCCCCCGGACCCGAGAGGTGGACCTCCTACCTTCTAGGATGGAGACAAGCAGACCGCCAAGGGCCCCACAGTGGCAAAGCAGCCCGACAGCCCAGGACCCCGACCAGACCGCCTGTCCCCCTCCGGACCCCAACCCCTTTGGCCCGTAGCGAACAGGGGTGGGAAAAGACCCCTAGCCTCCATCCTCCCGCTCGAGTATGGTGTTGATGCGTGTTGTTATAATGTGCATTTAAAACAGAGGGGTGGGATGTGGGGGAGGCAGCCACACATCCCCCAACCCCCACCCCGAGCCCTCAGTGTCTATATGTGGTTTAACAGTGGGCACCGGCACCAGAGGTGAAGCTGATTGTACCGCTCCCCCTCTGGATGCCGAAAAGTGTGCCCACCCCAAAGTCCCTACATATGTGCCATGTGAAAATGTTATAAGTGGGAGTGTCTAAGTTGTATATTACAATTGGGACCCAGGACACCACGGGACAGCGAGGAGGGAAGCCCCTCCTCGCACCCCAGTGATGTGCCCATGCCCCAAGACCCTATATGAGTGGTAAAGTGATGGAGCGGGTGGACAGAGGTGTCCAGGGATGGGGAGGGAAGGACTGGGAGACAAAATGTCTTCCCAGGGAGCCAGCTCCCCCACTGACCCCAATAGGCACCGCTGTTCACCGGGATCCACCAGGGGAGGGAGGCCATGGCACGTCTGACCCAGGGCCCACGGCCACAGCACCACAAAGCCCCACGGATCCCAAGGCAGTCCCCCCAGCCCCATCCCAGAAGGGGAACTAAACCCACCCTGACATTCGCTCTACTCTCAAAACACAAAAGACACTAGACACCCAGGTTGAGTTCGCACCCCCCCCCCCCTCCCGCACACCCCTCCCCCCTGTCCAAGTGCCCTCGTAGGGGGAGAGCACCTGTTGCCACACAGCAGCAGCCTCCCCGCCAGCAAAGGAGGCCCCCAGCGCCATCCGCACACCGGAGGCCCCCGTAGCCCGAACCACGTTGACGTACCTCCCCAGATCAGGAGCAAACCGATGAGCCGGGCGGCCGACCCACCAGGCCGACATCCACCAGCCTCATTCTTTGTGGAGCGACCACTGTTGCTCAACGGCCCGGCAGGAGACCAAACCCAGCGCCCCACCCACCTGCCCTGCACGCCCACCACCCGGCCAGTCCACCCGCAAGTCCGACCGATCCCGGCCAAATGCCCAACCCCAGCGCCCCACACAAAGACCAAGACCCAGGAGCCAAGTCCAGTGCAAAAAAGGACTGATCCGGCCCAGAAACGCCACCCTGCCGCCGCGACCAGCAGCCAGGCACCCCAACCAGCAAACAAGGCGAGACGCCATACAGGGACTGGCGATGACAATCGGCCCAGAGAAAAAAAAAGAGAAGCGGCTGCACATGCCGGCCACCGGCCGGCCACGACCCCCACAGCCAAGAGAGACCCCACGCCGGCCGACCCCCAGCCAGGACCACAGCTAGGGGGCGCGGCGCCCCCGAGCCCCGAATCCCCAGGCCCACCCCAGACCCTACCCAGGCGCAGCACGGCCACCAGGCCAGTAACCCATGTCCGCCAGCGCAACCCCCCCAAGGCACCGCATGCAGCCATCAGGAGTCACCACCCAAAGCCCAACCCCAGGCCGGCCATGACGTCCAGCGCCCCATCCGCCCAGTGATCCCAGACGGGTCCCCCCCAGACGCCTCCACCCCCAAAACCCCCACATGAGCAACAGTGTCCCAAACGACAAAACCAAGTGCCCCCCACCCCCACTAGGTGATGGAGCCGATCAAAGGAGCCCAGAGAGATTGATCAGATATGGAGCCAGAGGCCGTCTCAAGACCAATATGGTCCAACAAGAGATTTCTATACTGATTAATATTAAGAGCTTTTTTATTTTTCCAGTTCAGGAGGATAGATTTCTTAGCGATGCATATGGCAATGTGAACCATTAGAACTGGACTCCTTTTCATAGAACAAAAGGTCTATATACTTGAATTTTTGCAGTTGCTTAGTAGTCTGGACTGTATTTAGTGTATTAGACCTGTACTTTGAGTGTCAATAAACTGTAATTTCCAATGAACCTCCTTGGAGTAAAACAGTTTTACATTTGCTAGATTGAACAAACTGCTTTTAGTTAGTACAAACCTAATCCAACACACTAAAGTCAGTCTCGGGTGGTTTTATCAGTGTTTTGACCTTTTTAATTGTCGCTGAAGTCAAGCAGACATATCCTGGTGTGGATCAACTTCAAAATTTATCTTCAATTTCACAACCCTTGTATTATATTAAATATAAAAAGTTACAGTCTGTAAAAATATATCAATCATCAGGAACTTTGCTTTAACAATTTCCTCAATAGGACATTTTAAGATTATCACTTTTGAGTTAGGAGTTACCCATTTTTGTCATGCTTCTTTAAAGCAAGAGAAACTGAAGGTCGCTATCCACATAAGTACCCTTTAATCTTGCCAGACAAAAAAGAGATACTTTGTCTAGATAATGTGCAGTTGCCCTGAGGCCTGAGCTATTGTACTGTCGTGATTATAGACCTAAAGCTTAGATGTTCTTTTTCCCTGTGGCGCTGAATTAAATCCACCACAGGTGAACTCCGTCTCACTCCTAATTAAGAGTGTGTGTCCATGTGTGATATTGTTTCTCATTTCATACCCCATTCCCCTTCGAACAGCAAGGACACAAGAAATGAAGGCGGAAATGTTTGCTTTGCTTACTTTTTCAAATGTTGATTCATTGACAATTTTGGTTTTACTTAGATCTACTAATAGTTACTGCAAAAGAGATGGAAATTAACCTTTAAATCAAATTGAAAATCTTGCAGTTACATTTGATTAGCTTAGATTTCCTAACTTGCATTGAAAATGTTACAAAAAGTGCATACTGGTAGCTCCAAAGCAATTTAGCTGGGGGGACCGTGGCTTTACGTCCCGTTAGTGTGTTACATACTTATTGGTCAAATCTGCCTTTTTTGACACCCGTTCTATGTATATATTCATATATACATAATTTAATGGCTGAGATTCTTTCAGGGGCGGGCTGGCCAGAGAAAGGTTTGGGAGTTTTCCCGAACGGGCAGTCTGTTCTAGATCGGTGGCCAGAACATTTGTTTTTGTACTCCAAAAGCAGCCACGGTTGAGCCACTGTCACAATCCTGTTGTGTGTCATCTTATGTACGTGATTGAGGTGTCTTCCTTTAAAGAAGATCGTTTGCACTATCGGAAGTTCAGGTTATTTGACCAGACCTTCCCGACTTTGGTTAAAAAAATATTCACAGGTTAGAAAAATTAGTTAGAAAGTTAGAAAAATATTCACAGATTCAGCTTTTCCGGATCAATAACTTATCATCGGAGCATTGCTTTTACAAAACCGACACCTCAGTGCAATCACACCAAGGAAGACTGCAAGCTACAATCGGATTTTCCTCAAAACGAGCCGTTCTCAGCATGAGGAGACTTGCATTGGCCTCAGAGCCTGCTGGTGCTTGAATGTGCAGGGACCATCTACAAATTGCAACACCGAAACATATGAGAGAGAAATATTAAACTGCTTCATCTACTGTAGGACAGGTGTAGGTATATATATATATATATATATATATATATATATATGTATATGTATATATGTATATGTATATGTATATATATATATGTATATGTATATATGTATATGTATATGTATATATATATATGTATATGTATATATATATGTATATGTATATATGTATATGTATATGTATATATGTATATGTATATGTATATATGTATATGTATATGTATATATATATATGTATGTGTATATATATATATATATATATGTATGTGTATGTATATATATATGTGGCTTAATATTTATACACATACATACATACATATGTATGTATGTATGTATGTATGTATGTATGTATGTATGTATGTATGTATGTATGTATGTATGTATGTATGTATGTATGTATGTATGTATGTATGTATGTATGTATGTATGTATGTATGTATGTATGTATGTATGTATGTATGTATGTATGTATGTATGTATGTATGTATGTATGTATGTATGTATGTATGTATGTATGTATGTATGTATGTATGTATGTATGTATGTATGTATGTATGTATGTATGTATGTATGTATGTATGTATGTATGTATGTATGTATGTATGTATGTATGTATGTATGTATGTATGTATGTATGTATGTATGTATGTATGTATGTATGTATGTATGTATGTATGTATGTATGTATGTATGTATGTATGTATGTATGTATGTATGTATGTATGTATGTATGTATGTATGTATGTATGTATGTATGTATGTATGTATGTATGTATGTATGTATGTATGTATGTATGTATGTATGTATGTATGTATGTATGTATGTATGTATGTATGTATGTATGTATGTATGTATGTACATTCAACAAAAATATAAACGCAACACCTTTGTTTCTGGTCCCATTTTTCATGAGATGGACTTAAAGATCTAAAATTCATTCCAGATACACAATATCACCATTTCTCTCAAACATTGTTCACAAATCAGTCTAAATGTGTGATAGTGAGCACTTCTGCTTTGCTGAGATAATCCATCCCACCTCACAGGTGTGCCACATCAAGATGCTGATCTGACATCATGATTAGTGCACAGGTGTACCTTATACTGTCCACAATAAAAGGCCACCCTGGAATGTGCAGTTTTGTCTCACAGCATAATGCCACAGATGCCACAAGCATTGAGGGAGCGTGCAATTGGCATGCTGACAGCAGGAATGTCAACCAGATCTGTTGCTCGTGGATTGAATGTTCATTTCTCCACCATAAGCCGTCTCCAAAGGCGTTTCAGAGAATATGGCAGTACATCCAACCGGCCTCACAACCGCAGACCACGTGTAACCACACCAGCCCAGGACCTCCACATCCAGCAGGTTCACCTCTAAGATCGTCTGAGACCAGCCACTCAGACAGCTGCTGAAACAGTTGGTTTGCATAACCAAACAATTTCTGCACAAACTGTCAGAAACCGTTTTAGGGAAGCTCAACTGCATGCTCGTCGTCCTCATCGGGGTCTTGACCTGACTCCAGCTCGTCGCCGCAACAGACTTGAGTGGGCAAATGATCACATTTGATGGCGTCTGGCACGTTGGAGAGGTGTTCTCTTCACGGATGAATCTCGGTTTACATTGTTCAGGGCAGATGGCAGACAGCGTGTGTGGCGTCGTGTGGGTGAGCGCTTTGCTGATGTCAATGTTGTGGATGGAGTGGCCCATGGTGGTGGTGGGGTTATTGTATGGGCAAGCATCTGTTATGGACGAAGAACACAGGTGCATTTTATTGATGGCATTTTGAATGCACAGAGATACTGTGATGAGATCCTGAGGCCCATTGTTGTGCCATACATCCATGAACATCACCTCATGGTTCAGCAAGATAATGCACGGCCCCATGTTAAAAAGATCTGTACACAATTCTTGGAAGCCGAAAATGTCCCAGTTCTTGCATGGCCAGCATACTCACCGGACATGTCACCCATTGAGCATGTTTGGGATGTGCTTGACCGGCGTTTACGACAGCGTGTACCTGTTCCCACTAATATCCAACAACTTCGCACAGCCATTGAAGAGGAGTGGACCAACATTCCACAGGCCACAATTGACAATCTGATAAACTCTATGCGAAGAAGATGTGTTGCACTGCATGAGGCAAATGGTGGTCACACCAGATACTGACCTGTTCTGAGTCCCCAGACCCCCATTAAAGCCAAAAACTGCACATTCCAGGGTGGCCTTTTATTGTGGGCAGTATAAGGTACACCTGTGCACTAATCATGATGTCAGATCAGCATCTTGATGTGGCACACCTGTGAGGTGGGATGGATTATCTCAGCAAAGCAGAAGTGCTCACTATCACACATTTAGACTGATTTGTGAACAATGTTTGAGAGGAATGGTAATATTGTGTATCTGGAATGAATTTTAGATCTTTAAGTCCATCTCATGAAAAATGGGAGCAGAAAAAAAGGTGTTGCGTTTATATTTTTGTTGAGTGTATGCATGTATATATATATGTATGTATGTATGTATGTATGTATGTATTTATATATATATATATATATATATATATATATATATATATATATATATATATATATATATATATATATATATATATATTATATATATATATATTTTGACAGTTTTTGATATGATTTTATTGTACTGATTTTTTGGTGCTGTCTTTTTATAAACTTTAAGTAGCTTTAGTTATATTACTGTTAAATGGGAACAGCTTTATTTGCGTTGTTTGTTTCAATGTGCTGTTTATGAGCAATTTTATTATCTTCCAGAGCTGCATAGAGGTCAAAACATATTGATCTTATATGCACAGTCTTATATCCCAGGAAAACCAGAATCTGTTTATATTTTTAAACACCAAAAGTAAGGCTCTACAGTACGCATATTGTGTTAACGATAGTTATAAACAGAACACTCAAAAACATTTGTTACATCTGCTTGTGTTTAGCTGTTGTCATCAGTGCTCTATGGTGATAGTTATGTCAATTCATTTGAGTTTTTTGGCAACAAATAAAAATGGTTTCACCATCAATTGTTTCTGGAGCAAGCAAAACCTATTTCCATCACTTAGATGCACAAACAACATATTGTCTCCTGGGTGATGTGATTTTCAGAGTTGGGTGTTGGAGATGGGGATTGGCAGCACCTACAGACGGCTGAGGCTTTTCCATGCTTTATGTTTAAGCAGCCAGCAAATTGGGAAAGTGGCTTTATCTAATTAGAAAAAACATTCCTTTAGCAGCTTTCCCCTAGGCAGAATCATCATTATTTAAGCTGACTGGCCTTGAGGGAAGCAGCAAGCAGCGTTCAGATACATATCTAATACTCACCATGGAAATGACTCGGTGCACAAATTTGCTTCTGCTATAATCACGATTTTTTTCTTTCCTCTTTTTGTGGCCTCTCATCCTATAAAAATAATAGTCTATCACCTTCCACACCATCCTAAAGCTCTATTGTATATTAAAATACTGAATATTAATAGTGCTTTTTTTATTCAATAATTCCCATGCTGTGGTCAAAAAACCCTCTTGCAGATTGTCTCAATACGTTGTCATGTTCGTGCACCTCGATTGAATGAATGTGTGATGCAAAACCCAGCGAAAGTTTGATTAAACTATTCAGAGTTTACAGCTATGTAAAGTAATACAATGGATATGTTATCTTGAACTATAATTAGCCGATCTTCTGCAGCATATCAGTATCAAACGATGATTACCATCAGCACCATTGTAATAATGAGCTTTATCTATTTACAGTGCCTTGCAAAAGTATTCGGCCCCCTTGAACTTTTCCGTATTTTTTCACATTACAGCCACAAGCATGAATCAATTTTATTGGAATTCCACGTGAAAGACCAATACAAAGTGGTGTACACATGAGAAGTGGAACAAAAATCATACATGATTCCAAACATTAAAAAAAAAAAAAATAACTGAAAAGTGGGGTGTGCGTAATTATTCAGCCCCCTAAATCAAAACTTTGTAGAACCACCTTTTGCTGCAATTACAGCTGCCAGTCTTTTAGGGTATGTCTTTACCAGCTTTGTACATCTAAAGACTGAAATTCTTGCCCATTCTTCTTTGCAAAACAGGTCCAGCTCAGTCAGATTAGATGGACAGCGTTTGTGATCAGCAGTTTTCAGATCTTGCCACATATTCTCGATTGGATTTAGATCTGGACTTTGACTGGGCCATTCTAATACATGGATATGTTTTGTTTTAAACAATTCCATTGTTGCCCTGGCTTTATGTTTAGGGTCGTTGTCCTGCTGGAAGGTGAACCTCCGCCCCAGTCTCAAGTCTTTTGCATACTCCAAGAGGTTTTCTTCCAAGATTGCCGTGTATTTGGCTCCATCCATCTTCCCATCAACTCTGACCAGCTTCCCTGTCCCTGCTGAAGAGAAGCACCCCCAGAGCATGATGCTGCCACCACCATATTTGACAGTGGGGATGGTGTGTTCAGAGTGATGTGCAGTGTTAGTTTTCCGCCATACATAGCGTTTTGCATTTTGGCCAAAAAGTTCCATTTTGGTCTCATCTGACCAGAGCACCTTCTTCCACATGTTTGCTGTGTCCCCCATATGGCTTGTGGCAAACTGCAAACGGGACATCTTATGGTTTTCTTTTAACAATGTGTTGTGCCACAGATAGGCAGGTTTTGGCTATGAATAATTATGAATAATTGCTTAGGGCAATTTTTAATCAGATTAATAATTTTATGTAAAAATTACCTCGTTTAGGGCACCACCTGGATTCCAGGAATATCAATAGCCAAATTGTTCAGTCTCAGTTTAGGTTTATGATTACCTGCCTGATAAGGCTGAGATAATTAAACAATATATGAAGGAATAAGTTCTTGGCGCACCTGAACAGCAAGTTAATACACATGTAGGTGAAATAACAACAACAGTTTTCCAAAATACAAGTGTTTATTACAAAAAGAATTCACTTTCAGTTAACATACTTTAATCAACAAACTCACCAAACTAGTAAAACACAACTAAACTACTAAGAAAAGAATAACGATAATAAAACTCACTCAGAAGTAAAACAGTAAAAGTGATAAAAATGCACAGAAATAGAAACAAACAATAAATTGATAATGATGTCACAGTTCAGAATGAATATGTTTGCTCAAAGACCAAGGCTTGTATTGAACAGTGTTGGGAATAAAGCTAAGTTAGTTTTAAACTAATTGTGATTAGTTTAAGACTAATCAGCAGATTCTGGTTTGTTTTCAAACCACCAATTCACAATGCAAAGCAGAAGTGAAGAAAAACATTGTTTGGAAGAAGCAATGTTTCATTAAACCATTTGCTGAATTAGAAATCAATAACCTTTAGATAATTGATTCTATTTAATGGATCGGTCACCGCAGTGATTGATCTAATTTAATATTTAGACTTTGTGTTGACGTTAACGGCAGTACCAATTATGTCGATCTAATTTAGTATTTTGACTTACCAAGAAGGCGGTCTCAAAGATGACTTAAAAGATTAGTTTAGTGTTTAAACTATCTGTTTAAGGTCGATCTCAATTTTGATTAGCATTAACGGCAGTCTTTACTGTTCATGAATAAAATGCCGTCAATGGCTGGCCCATGTGGTTCACTAGAGCATGTAGCCTACAGCTAACTCACGTGGCGCTGCTTAAGGTCGCTCTGGATCATTTATTAAACATCAAACGAAAAACTGTCGGATTGAGTAATTTAGGTTGCAGGATATAAAACGACTTTCCATCGGAAACCTCGAAAATCACTGTTAAAACCTCCAGGCCGACCAGCCTGTTTGTACCCGAACAATAAATGAAATCTTACACAAAGTAACAAATCACAGCGAAAATAAACAACCCTTAAATCTTGTTTAAACTAACCTAATCTCGCCTCTGCCCAGACAGACCTTATTGAACGGTTAAAGTTCTCCAGGTTGCTCCGTGGATGATGGGCGAAGCCAAAACAACGTTAGCCCGCAGGCTAGCCACAGCTACGGTCCGTTAGCAGTGGGAGGATTATAGCTGTTGAATCGTGGGTAGCATTAGCTCGGAACGTCGTGTCGTCCTCTTCGGCTTGCTAAACAGCGACCAGCTGCACCTCAGTTCACTAACACAGTAGCTTCTCTGTAGGTTCAAGATAGCATTGTCCCAGGCTTTGTCGCGGTGGGGTAACGCTCCAGTCTTGACACGGTTCTGTGGCATTCGGTTGCTGTTAGCGGCTCGCTTCATACGGCAGCATCTGTTCAGAAAGCAGGGCTCAGGGCGGAACAGTGGGGTTTATCTCAAAACACTGGGTTTGATTCACCTGATTGATCGGCAGTATTGTCGTCCTCAGAGTGAGTTCCTCTCAGAACTCGCGTCTTTTCCCTCGCCAGCGAAGGAAGGATTGGATCTCTCCTGGCGCTGTTTGGCTGAAAGCCAGAACTGGAGAGGAATTGGATATCTGTGGCGGTGCCTTATATAACCTCTGGTCTTCTTCTCCTCCTGTCAGAGCTAGAATTTGGGGTAGCGCCACCCAATGGCTGTGTGTCCCCAACAAATGGCTTTCTTCTTGCCACTCTTCCATAAAGGCCAACTTTGTGCAGTGCACGACTAATAGTTGTCCTATGGACAGATTCCCCCACCTGAGCTGAAGATCTCTGCAGCTCGTCCAGAGTCACCATGGGCCTCTTGGCTGCATTTCTGATCAGCGCTCTCCTTGTTCGGCCTGTGAGTTTAGGTGGACGGCCTTGTCTTGGTAGGTTTACAGTTGTGGCATACTCCTTCCATTTCTGAATGATCGCTTGAACAGTGCTCCGTGGGATGTTCAAGGCTTAGGAAATCTTTTTGTAGCCTAAGCCTGCTTTAAATTTCTCAATAACTTTAACCCTGACCTGTCTGGTGTGTTCTTTGGACTTCAAGGTGTTGTTGCTCCCAACATTCTCTTAGACAACCTCTGAGGCCGTCACAGGGCAGCTGTATTTGTACTGACATTAGATTACACACAGGTGCACTCTATTTAGTCATTAGCACTCACCAGTCAATGTCTATGGGCAACTGACTGCACTCAGACCAAAGGGGGCTGAATAAATATGCACACCCCACTTTGAAGTTATTTATTTGTAAAAAATGTTTGGAATCATGTATGATTTTTGTTCCACTTCTCACGTGTACACCCCTTTGTATTGGTCTTTCATGTGGAATTCCAATGAAATTGATTTATGTGTGTGGCTGTAATGTGACAAAATGTGGAAAAGTTCAAAGGGGCCGAATACTTTTGCAAGCCACTGTATAATGGACTTGCTGGGACTTTCCAATATATTTTCTTCTTTTCTTTTTTTGTTAATGTCCACATAACTTTTTTGAGTGTAATCACTTATTGCATATCTTTGCAATGCTCACTTTGAAGCTGTTGTTTGTACAGTGACCACACTCTCAGGATCCTAAGCTGTGCCCTCCTCTACTCCAGCACCATTAATGAGGCCTCTGGGAATGGACGTAAAGTTAGGCATCAACACTAAAGTCTATAAACTGTGTGCGTATATTTGTGTCTGTGCATGTGTGTGTGTGCTCCTGTCTAAAATTCCAACTGATGACCATTTTTCACCGTTTCAGGTTTTTAATTGTGAATTGTGAACACAGTGTGTGTGTGTGTGTGCGTGCGTGTGTGTGTGCGTGCGTGTGTGGAGAGGCTGATATGGGATTTGGATAACAGATATGTATCAGTGATCACATCTACAGAGTTGTAGTTCTCTAAAGTTTTGCTAAGATTTTTTTTTAATGTCCATTTGTTATTTAACTTTTCAGGTTGTGAATTTCAGAACCTGGTGGAGAAAGTAAAAATTCTATCAATTTTAACAGGTCAGTGGTAAAGATGTGGAGAAGTTAAAAGTATGACCCAACAGCAGACCTACCGAGAAACAGCCATTAACCTAAACTGATAGGTTGGGCAAGGAGAGCATAAATCAGAGAAGCAGCTAATAGGCCTTTGAGCTCAGGTGTGAAAATCCATGTACAAGACTATTATTAGTTTTAATTTTTTATTAAAAAAACAAAAAAACATGTATAGTTTTTGTTCTACGTCACAGTTATGAACTACATATTTGTTGCTGCAAGTGCCTCTGTTGTTTGTCTTATCAGTCAGTACTGAACATCTCCTGTGAGCTGTGGTGTTTCACTTCAAACTGTATAATGTGTTTGTCATTGTACAATGGTTTGCTTTAGGTTATATTGGATTAAAACTTGAGTAAAAGTAAAAGTTTATAAGAAAAAAAACATACAAACTCAAACGTCAACTTTTAAGTTAAAGTTTAAATGGTTCTTGGAAAGCTGTCTTGGAAGAAAGCGGCAAAGGATTATTCTATATCCATAAAAGTCATATACAGCCATACAAGGCAGTTAAATGCAATACAATGTTCCTTTTTAATTAAATATTAATACTGTTTAGGCACAGTACATCGAGATATATTCAATCATGTAAATTAAAATTGTCTGTGCTCTTATTTCAGCCATGCTTACCAGCTTCCTCTGCTTCTCTTTGCTGCATCTTGTCATGATCCACTGGTGTTTGTGTTTTGATTTGGTTTTGTATTTCCTTTCTGATCATTTATTGGTTGTTTGTTATTGTTGAGGGGTTTTCTTGTTCAGTTCATTCCCCTGTGTCGTTCATTATTGGCATTAGTCTGTTTCCATATAGTTAATTCCTTTGCGTTTAGTTTCTTTCTGCCATGACTGTTGTCAGTTTCCTGACCCACATGCAGAACACAAAACACAATCCAAAGTAGATTTAAAATGTTTATTGAAAAAGGTGGAAGATGACTGGGACCAGGAAACTTCACAGGGGGAATCAGAAACACCTGCACGTGAGAGAGGTGAGTCTGGAGGTGAATTTAGCTTTGTCTTGGATGATGAGTTTGAATGGTTTGATGATCCTACTGTAATTGATGAGAAGTGAAGCCAGAGAGGGGAGAAAGGAATCAATCATGTATGTAAGTCTTTCCAGTGGAGGTCCAGGTGGATTGGCGATGGAGAAATCAGAGACAGAGGGCAGCCAGGCAAAGCTTGGAGCTGGAGTGTGGACACAGAGGAGTAAAGAGCTTGAAGGCTTCCAGACATAGAACTGAGAACCAAGGGCTTAAAGGGAAGCTGGATGACGGATCATGAGGAGCTAGGCAAGGCAAGGCAAGGCAAGGTAATTTTATTTGTATAGTACACTTTCAACAACAAGGTGATTCAAGGTGCTTTACATGATTAAGTGGTAAAATAAAAATAGCAGTAAAACAAAGAGTTGTCTTCAGAAATGAGCTTGGAAGGAGCACAGGTAAGATTAACACAGGAAAGTTCACAAGGAAATTAAACTACGAGTTTGTCAGGAAAAAACACAGGGCTAGAGGTTACCACAGGGGCAAAGACACTAAGGCGTCAAAGGACTGACAGCCGGCTCCTTTTATCCAGCCAGTGATGATGGCTGCAATTGTGTGTGGAGCTCCACTACACAGCTCTGCCCTTAGCTGTGATGGGCAGGTACTCGTCTCAGGCAGGCCTCCTGGAGGAGATCACCGGAATGTTGCAGGAAAAAAGACCAACACAGACCACACAGACACCCCAGACTCATGACACTTACAGTTGCTTGCAAAAGTATTCGGCCCCCTTGAACTTTTCCAGATTTTGTCACATTACAGCCACAAGCATGAATCACTTTTATTGTAATTCTACGTGAAAGGCCAATACAAAGTGGTGTACACGTGAGAAGTGGAACGAAAATCATAGATGATTCCAAACATTTTAAACAAATAAATAACTGAAAGGTGGGGTGTGCATAATTATTCAGCCCCCTGAGTCAATACTTTGTAGAACCACCTTTTGCTGCAATTACAGCTTCCAGTCTTTTAGGATATGTCTCTACCAGCTTAGCACATCTAAAGACTGAAATTCTTGCCCTTTCTTCTTTGCAAAACAGCTCCAGCTCAGACAGATTAGATGGACAGCATTTGTGATCAGCAGTTTTCAGATCTTGCCACATATTCTCGATTGGATTTAGATCTTGACTTTGACTGGGCCATTCTAATACATGGATATGTTTTGTTTTAAACCATTCCATTGTTGCCCTGGCTTTATGTTTAGGGTCATTGTCCTGCTGGAAGGTGAACCTCCGCCCCAGTCTCAAGTCTTTTGCAGACTCCAAGAGGTTTTCTTCCAAGATTGCCGTGTATTTGGCTCCATCCATCTTCCCATTAACTCTGACCAGCTTCCCTGTCCCTGCTGAAGAGAAGCACCCCCAGAGCATAATGCCGCCACCACCAGTGGGGATGGTGCCCCAACCAACCAAAGGAAGATATTGGCCCAGCGCATCGGGCGACCGACACACCGGCCCCCCCAGGCCCGGCCAGGCACGCACCCGGTCCGAACCGGATTGACCACCGACGCACCAGTAGGCAGGGGCATCCGTCACCGGTGGGGAGTGACGGAGGGGAAATAGCCCCCCCATTAAATGTAAGGTCTGAGGTGCGCCAGGCAAGAGGGCAGCCCAAGACCCAACCTGACAGGCAGACAAAGACATACAGACACAGTCATACGTTCCCTCCCTCTTAAGCACATACACTCTCACGGACTCACCAAGACACCCGAGAAAGGACGCTGTACCCTCACTCACACACCCCATACACACTCTATGCTCCCAGCTCCAGGTACCGATGCCCCAGTAGAGCAACCAGCCCCCGGACCCAGGAGATGGACCCCCTACCTTCTAGGACGGAGACAAGCAGACCGCCAAGGGCCCCACAGTGGCAAAGCAGTCCACCAGCCTTGGTCCCCGACCCTTATGCTAGTTTAAAGCTTTAACCCCAATATTACTTGTTTTAGTATACCAGGTTTAGATAGCCTTCATGTTAGACATTAGTCACTTTAGCTCAATTTTTGAGTTAATAACTACTGGATCAAACCCATAACACAACCTTGCTATTAATCAACCAATGCTGGATAGGTCCATATTTCCCCTTGGACTGGTTTAGAAAAATGTGGCTGTTCTAAAATCTACAAATGTATCTTGAAACATAGTATTACAGCCTTGTGTAAAGATCTAAATAGATGAACCATACTTCTAAATTCTCTCATTTAAATTGTATCCATAAACAACTAAGGAGGCCTCAGATTACGTAGTTTCACACTCTTTTATATATATATATATATATATATATATATATATATATATATATATATATATATATATATATATATATATATATATATATATATATATGTATATATATATATATATATGTATGTATGTATGTTGCTAGACTAGATGCCCGTCACTGAAGTCAAAGTAGAGTAAAAAAGCCCTGAGGCAGGGAATAATTATTGAACGCCTTAAACAGGAATTGTGGATGAAGTGCCTATATTTTCTTACTGCATTTACAGTAATGCTTAAATTGCTATCAGCGAAAATCATTTTGCAGTTGATGACAAAATTAAATGGTTTTTGACAAGGAATTCCATCATGACATATTTACCTAAAGTCAAATAGCTTTTGTGCAATGAGTTATGGCGTCACTAAAATTACTTTTTGACTGCCTGCTGTCTAGATGAGTCACTGTTCTCAAATCGAGATTTTCAGAAAATAATTGATTAAAATCATTCTTGTCTGCCCATAATAGAATTAACATGCAAGGAAAATTAATTATGCATCGCCACGATTGAATTTTTGCTTTTAATCACAACAATTTCAGGCTTGACGAAGCTCAGATTAGCCAATTTATGATGAGGTTAATGGGTTCCATAGTGGTTAGAATTCTCACTGTACACTTTGTGTGTCTGAGCAACACCAAGGGCCTGAGTGGCCATCTATCTGATACAACAACAGATTACGTTACCTTCCAGTAAATACAAAAAAATTAAATTATTTGAGACTGAAGGAGATAATTGAGAACATTTAAAGATAAATGTGTTGCTAATTTAAGCATATTCCCAGTACGATCTAATGCACAATGTTCTCTCGCAATAAAACATTCACAGAAATTTGTATTTGCGTGTAAAATTAATCCGCAGCTTTTGTGGTGGATTAGTTTCATAACAATGTCACACAATTTGAACAAAACACAAATTATTTGGAGAACGTCTGCACAAACTAAATATTGATAATCTATCTCAGCAACACCCACAGAAAAACAAGGCAAAATAAGAGCTAAATAAAATGATCTGTGTGTTGTCATTGAACATACTTCTGATTTTGATAAAAGTTTATTGGAATCATGATCCAAATTCCCTAGCTAGAAAAGTTCAACTGGATTTTAAAAAAAAGACTCAAAGTGACTTATAATTCACAATTAGCTATTTAAAAAAAAATAAAAACCTTTATACTCATTTTAAGTTTAATAGTGGCATCCATCCATCCATCCATCCATCCACTGTCTATACCTGCTTGTCCTTGCAGGGTCATGAAGAGGCCAGTATAGTATTCGTACTTCTTGAATCCATTTACAATGGCTTGCAAAAGTATTCGGCCCCCTTGAACTTTTCCACATTTTGTCACATTACAGCCACAAACATGAATCAATTTTATTGGAATTCCATGTGAAAGACCAATACAAAGTGGTGTACACGTGAGAAGTGGAACAAAAATCATACATGATTCCAAACATTTTTTACAAATAAATAACTTCAAAGTGGGGTGTGCGTATTTATTCAGCCCCCTTTGGTCTGAGTGCAGTCAGTTGCCCATAGACATTGCCTGATGAGTGCTAATGACTAAATAGAGTGCACCTGTGTGTAATCTAATGTCAGTACAAATACAGCTGCCCTGTGACGGCCTCAGAGGTTGTCTAAGAGAATGTTGGGAGCAACAACACCTTGAAGTCCAAAGAACACACCAGACAGGTCAGGGATAAAGTTATTGAGAAATTTAAAGCAGGCTTAGGCTACAAAAAGATTTCCCAAGCCTTGAACATCCCACGGAGCACTGTTCAAGCGATCATTCAGAAATGGAAGGCAAGGCAAGGCAAGGCAAGGCAAGGCAAGGCAAGGCAATTTTATTTGTATAGCACACTTTCAACAGCATGATACACAATAAAGCAAGAGAAATATTTAAAAAAAAGCAAGAGAGCATGAACACATTTCATACATATGACATCAAGCATTTACTCGAAGGCAATTCTAAACAGATGGGTTTTTAGTCTCGATTTAAAGCAGTTCAGAGTTTCAGCAACTCTACAATCGTCAGGAAGTCTGTTCCAGATATGGGGAGCATAGAAACTGAAAGCTGCTTCTCCATGTTTAGTTCTGAGTCTAGGGATGTTTAGTAGGCTAGAGTTGGAGGACCTAAGTGGTCTTGGTGGTTGGTTGGAAGGAGTATGGCACAACTGTAAACCTACCAAGACAAGGCCGTCCACCTAAACTCACAGGCAGAACAAGGAGAGCGCTGATCAGAAATGCAGCCAAGAGGCCCATGGTGACTCTGGATGAGCTGCAGAGATCTACAGCTCAGGTAGCGGAATCTGTCTATAGGACAACTATTAGTCGTGCACTGCACAAAGTTGGCCTTTGTGGAAGAGTGGCAAGAAGAAAGCCATTGTTAAAAGAAAATCATAAGAAGTCCCGTTTGCAGTTTGCCACAAGCCATGTGGGGGACATAGCAAACATGTGGAAGAAGGTCCTCTGGTCAGAAGAGACCAAAATGGAACTTTTTGGCCAAAATGCAAAACGCTATGTGTGGCGGAAAACTAACACTGTACATCACTCTGAACACACCATCCCCACTGTCAAATATGGTGGTGGCAGCATCATGCTCTGGGAGTGCTTCTCTTCAGCAGGGACAGGGAAGCTGGTCAGAGTTGATGGGAAGATGGATGGAGCCAAATACAGGGCAATCTTGGAAGAAAACCTCTCGGAAGGCAACAATGGAATGGTTTCAAACAAAACATAGAATGGCCCAGTCAAAGTCCAGATCTAAATCCATTCGAGAATCTGTGGCAAGATCTGAAAACTGCTGTTCACAAACGCTGTCCATCTAATCTGACTGAGCTGGACCTGTTTTGCAAAGAAGAATGGGTAAGAATTTTAGTCTTTAGATGTGCAAAGCTGGTAGAGACATACCCTAAAAGACTGGCAGCTGTAATTGCAGCAAAAGGTGGTTCTACAAAGTTTTGATTTAGGGGGCTGAATAATTACGCACACCCCACTTTTCAGTTATTTATTTGTAAAAAATGTTTAGAATCATGTATGATTTTTGTTCAATTTCTCACGTGTACACCACTTTGTATTGGTCTTGCACGTGGAATTCCAATAAAATTGATTCATGCTTGTGGCTGTAATGTGACAAAATGTGGGAAAGTTCAAGGGGGCCGAATACTTTTGGAAGCCACTGTACATTTTTTTGACATTTTAGCCACAAACCCAGTTTTGTTTTAGTAGGAGTTTTAGGTGGCAGACCAACACAATGCAGACATAATTGTTAATTCCTAGAATAAGATATCTTATTTAAAAAAGAAACAAAAATCTGAAAAGTGTGGCATGAACACATATTCAGCCACATTTACTCTAATAACCCCAAATATAATTCAGTGCAATTATTTTCAGAAGTGATCTAAACATTGTACACCTGTGTGTAATTTAATCTCACAGTAAAAACAGATGTTCTGTGAAAGATTCAAAAGGTAAAGAACATTTATGAGCAGACAAAATCATGAAGTCAAAGGGACACAGCAAGACAGGTCAGTAGTAAAGATGTGGAGAAGTTAAAAGTATGACCCAACAGCAGACCTACCGAGAAACAGCCATTAACCTAAACTGATAGGTTGGGCAAGGAGAGCATAAATCAGAGAAGCAGATTATAGGCCTTTGAGCTCAGGTGTGAAAATCCATGTACAAGACTATTATTAGTTTTAATTTTTTATTAAAAAAACAAAAAAACATGTATAGTTTTTGTTCTACGTCACAGTTATGAACTACATATTTGTTGCTGCAAGTGCCTCTGTTGTTTGTCTTATCAGTCAGTACTGAACATCTCCTGTGAGCTGTGGTGTTTCACTTCAAACTGTATAATTTTAGTAACCTCAGCAAATAACCATATATCTTTTAAATATATTTAAAATATCTGTGTCAAGCCTGTTTTTACTGACCATTAAAACAATACACATTTAGCATAGGCAATGTGTATATAATGTATTTCATTATCACAGTTATGGGGGGTCAAGTATAATTGTTTCCAAGGGCGTAGAATTAGCATGGACGGAAGGGACATGTCCCCACCAATATCCAGCAATTATTGAATTGTCCCCACCAATAATTTGATCTCCTCCAGAACAGAAAAACAAACCAGATAGAAAACAAAAAAGAGAAAGAAAAATACAGATCTGTCAACGTCTCATTCACCTAGAAGGGCAAAAAGAGTTTAATTACGTTCTCTACTGGAGTCGTACCTCCCGTAACATATATAGCCAATGTGATTGGCTGTGCCTTTCCCTACTGTCACATGAGACTCTGCAACTATGTTTGGTTGTTAGCACCGCCAAAACTGCAAGAAGAACTTTCCTGTCCACGAGAGGACTCGGGTGCAACGTAGATGACACATGTCATGAGTGTCAAAAGCGAGCAAGGATGACAGCAAAAAAGAAGAATTTAGACACAATTTTTGTGATCGGTTCGTCTTCAAAGCTGTATAAAAATATGGTTTCCCCAAGAATATCTGCTTGCATATCTAATTTCCCTCATAAATCTTTTAAATACAAGATAAATGCAGTAAAAGTAGGCCTATACATTTTACTGTTGTTGACTCCTGCACTGGTCCAATTTTACCAACCCGCATACATTACAGTAAGATGATTATTTAACCCGACCCTTTACCCACAGTTATCTCCAGATCAAATCCCGACCCAACCCGCCTGTTGATTTAAAACCGCCATCGATCTGTGTCCGCTGCAGCTATGCGCTCCAAACCCTTAATAACTCTCCATGGTGCTGTCAGCTGAGCTCTCACATAGTGATGCTTTGAATACGTGTCCAGGTCTGAGATGATAACCATTTAGATCCTCTCATTGGAATCTTTTTTTGATTGATTCAGTTACATGAACTCTGTGCGTAAAGTTGAAAATGTCTGCGCGTCTGCAACAAGTGGTCAGGGATGTAAATTGTAAACTGCTTTTGTTTAAAAAAACTAAACAAAACAAAAATGGAAAATAACGTGACCCCGTATTACAATGAATCATTTCCCTTTTTATTTCTCTGGAATGTTGCACAGCTGACACTTATTTTTTGCAGAACTGTAGTGAAGTTACAGTTGAAGTGTCTGCACACAGAACGGCGAGGGTTGCAAGGGAAATGCGTTTGTTTTGTTTGTTGCGCATTCTTCTTCGGGGGCGAACATATTATTAATGTAGCCAACATTATTCTTTGTGCTATGATGTGGATAAAAATGATCTTTCCCAGACAACAGTCTAATGATGGTTTTCAGCGCTGTTTGAAAAACAAAATAAAACACAAAGGGCTTTCAATTTTTACACCTGCTATTACACCACAGTGTATATTATAATAAAACGTCAAAATCTATGAATGATTATTTATTGTTAACACCAATCTTCAAACCACACTCATGTTTATGTTTATTGTCCCCAGCAATTTCAAAAACAAACCTACGACCTTTATTGTTTCCAAAACTTTTTGTTGTTGTCACAATCCGGCTCACAAATTAGCCTCAGGTGCTCTCAGCCAGCCGGCAGAGCACACCTACTACCTGCAAAACAAAACACAAATTAACAGGCAAAAAACAGACAGATACTGTCACACTGTGAACTCAACCACCCAGACATCAAAGCATCCACCCACGTTAGGTGAGATGCTCCCTTTTAATAAATGGCAATCATTCATTTATATTCATCAGTTTCTCAAAAAAAAATGTTTTTTTTTATTTCTATTTTTTGACACTTTATTATCACATTGTTGTCACTTTTACATCACATTTCTTATACTTTTGTCATCTTTTTGTTACATTGTCAAATTTTGTCACGTTTTCATCACAATGTCCCATCATTGTCTTATTTTTATCACCTTATTGTCACAATTGTCACCTTTTTGTTACCTTTTCATCACATCTTGGTCAGATTTTAATCACTTTTCCTTCCCATTGTAACCTTATTATTGTATTGTCACATTTATATCGCTTTTCCCTTTACATTATTACCACATTGTCACGTTTTTTAACTTATTGTCACAATTTTGTCACTTTTTCTTCACATTATTAGCTTATTATCTTTTTTTTTCTTCCCCTTCTTCCCCTCTTTTTTCTCTCTTTCTTCCCCTTCCCCCTTTTCTTTTCCTTCTTTCCTTTCCCCCCTTCCTTCCCTCTCTTTCCCCTTTTTTTCCCTTCCCACCTTGTGCACCTACACCCAATAATTAATATCAAATAATATCAACAAATAAATAAAACCAGCCATTCTCCTATAGAAAATACTAATATGTACATGATTAAATAATAAACAGAACCCCCCCCGAAAGAAAAAAAGAAAACAGGCAAAAAAACAGACAGATACTGTCACACTGTGAACTCAACAACCCAGACATCAAAGCATCAACCCACGTTAGGTGAGATGCTCCCTTTTAATAAATGGCAATTATTAATTTATATTTATCAGTTTCACAAAAATTATTTTTTGAACCATTACAGGTAATGCATGATCTACCATAACTCAGTGTAAGTCATGTCCTATAACTTTAGAATGCCTTCTCTACAATCAAATAATTCAAGAATCTGTTGCTTAATCTGCAAAGGGGCCAACAATGTGACAGAATTTGTTACACATAAACTGATCTAAATGGCATGAACAATGATGTTATTGTTGTCAGCATGGATTTGTTAATTAAAGGGCCTCTGATCAAGAGAGTAAGCAATCCAGTTATATTACACCAGAGAAACGTTTGAGTACAATGGAATCTGTTTGTATTACATTTTTAGGACTTCATACCAGATGCTTTGTTGGTGATCCACCCCAGTCACATAGAGAACTAGGACTGAACTGCATGACCAAAGCACAAAAGACACTGGTAAAGATCTCTGAATCCCAGAATACATTGCATTAACCCACTGGCATGATATGGTCATTGGAAGGAGGGATATCCACACTGCTGGATTTCCAGTGACGTTTTATAGAAATAAAAGCTTGCACAAAGCAGAATAACTTCTCTTTGGAGCCTTCCAGCTGCATTATGAGGACTTATGCATAAATATCTTGAGTTTGCTGGTCCATTGAAAGAAGCTTGAAAGAGGGGTGCCACATGGCTCAGTGGTATAGCAGTTTCACCATATGCAGAGCCTGCAGTCATTGACGCAGCTGTCCCCAGTTCGATTCCTGGCTATTTCCAGGCCCAGGAATCTTCCCCTCTCTCTCTCTGTCCTTCTCCCTGCTGATGCCCTTCTAGCCTTGGCTTCAGAGGTTATCTAAACTATTTCCATTGACACAATTTGTTACTTCTTTCTCCAGCTCTTTGGGTTGAATCATTAAAACTGTTGGTGCCTCTTCTTTGTTGTCTTCTCTCTCTTCTTTGCCTATCCTCTGTCTCTGCTACATCTTTTTCTATAATAATTTCTGCAATAAAGTGAACAGATTTCGAGTAGCGTTTCCTCTTCATACTGGAACTTGGCGTTGTTAATAGTGTTAGTCTTCAAAGAATTTTGTCGTAATTCTTTGTTATTGTTTTTTTTTTGGAACAGGCTCCCCATCAGGTGATGTAAAGTTAGATTTACGTTTTTAATCAGTGGACCTTGTTTGCATTATCTTACAGTTAAATGAATCTGACAATTGCTGATTTGCTAGCAAGAGAGACACTGATAGCAGAGGGAGCTCATAGCTTTAAGAGAGAAGAGGGAGAGCACACTAACTGTGTAGGGAAGGTGTTCTTTTTTGTTTTAGTTTATGGCTCTAAGGTAACTGTCCACTTTATTACACATCACTGTAATTGTATGCAAGAAACTCCTATAGGAGTTAGATTTGTGGGAATCAATAGTATAATATGCAATACCGCACTGAATTTCGGGCCCTGGTCAATTAATGTTTTATTTTCCATTCTGCTTTGCTTTGTAGACTGGTTGCTTGAACACATACCAATTGTTCTTTGTTAGCTTTTAGAGCTGATTTTTCCTCATCCCCAATTCCTCATCGCACATTTGAGTTCTGACACATATATATATCCATAATGCACTGTCATATCTCTGGACTGGTATTTTATTAATTTTTATTATTTAAGTTTTAATCTCATCTGTTCCTTTTATTATTATTTAGTTTTATTATTTGAATTACTTTTTTTCTTTTTTGTTTCTTAATACCTTACTTGACTGTTACTATAGTTACATTTTATTGACTTAAACACCTTAACTGGAGGTTTAAATGTTTTGCTTAGAAAGTCTTGCTTTTTGTAAAGAAGTTGTTTATGATTATTCTGTTTGTGTGTAGAATGTCCTGTTTGAGAACACCAGTGCACAAAATCACTCCTTCGTGTGTTGTTTTTATAAGACCACACCTCATCAGGCATGTATTCAGAAAACAATAGCTGACAGAGACAGAGAGAGTTGTTTGGATGTTAATTCCTGATAATCAGGTGGGGCCCTAATTAAATTTGATTTAAAATCACAAACTTATTAATAAATGTCAGTGGCACTTATTAATAGTTACTCACAGCCAAATCAAACTATTGTTGCGGAAGAAATAGTTAGGATCCAGAAACATTGTGGGCTTTGTTTGTATTTGTATTTTGTCATTTATTTTAAATTTAGATATGTTCATATTACATTTATTTTAATTTATTCACTGTCTTAATTATTTTTATTTCCTTTTCTTGCTCTTTTGTTTTCTTACTCAGGCCTAAGAAATTATGCAGAGACACAGTATATTGACAAATAGACACATTATTAAGCTAATATTCCTTGATGCGTCTAATGTCCTCTTTTAGGTTTTTATTTCATCTTTTCCCTTTATTTTTAGATTCTTGAGCCTGATACCTCTTAATTCTTCTGGTTTTCCTTTTGTCAAAATCAAAGCACCCACTACCCAATTTAATATGTAAGTTTGGGTTTAAATCCAATGCTTTAATTAATTTATTATGCAAACTAATGGGATCAATTTAAATACATAATGATATGACTGGATAGATAATAAGAGAAGGGAGAAAGTAAGTAAACACAAATCCTTCACTTTTAAAGATTGTACAAAATTAGTCAGAATACTGTTTTTGGTTTTGTGTGGTGGTTCCTGCTCTGAAGTCAATTCCACAGGTTATCGACTGGAGGGCGCAGCAGAGGCACCTTTGTTCAGCTATGGTGGGCGGAGACCTGCAGGTGGGCAAACACAAACCTGCAGCTAATCATCAACCAGAGAATAAAGGGAACTGGCAGCAAGTCCTCTAGTGCTTGAGTGTTAATCTAAATCTGGTAGATCATGCCAAGATCCTTCTGGGCATTCTTATGAACATTTATTGCTAGCTGATATCCTTCCTATTATTTTCATGCAACTTACCTTCCTCGTCTCCTTCTCAGGTTTCCACGCCTCGAACCTCCTTATTCCAAAAATCCTTCCAGCTCCTTCCAAGTCAAACTCCTGGTTCAACTTCCATGACTGGTTGTTCACCATCTTTGTGTGCCTCCTGTCCGCCCTCCAGTGTCTATCTGTAAGCTCTCCACCTGATTCATTAAACTCTCACTTCCTGACTTCATCTCACCTCTGAGCTTACCTCCAGTGTCCGGATCATTCTCACTGTGTACTGGATAACCACCTTACTAATCATCACCTGGATAGCCACCACACAGACCTTAACCCAGGTTCCACATACTCCTTCCTGGCGTTCTCAACAATCACCTTAATGACAGGAACATTTCAGTCCACCTGAATAAGTCAAGCTCGTTAAACTAATCCGTTTAGCCAAGCAACAGCTCTGCTCCTTGTATTTCTCCACCGGCCGTCTGAGCTCTGACTGACAGAGGATACACTCCCCAATGACTGACACACTTGGAGAACAATCGGTGTCCACATGTGCTACCAATTGCAGTGCTGTGTGTATACAAATGACCTGTTTTGTCTATAATTTCCATAGTAGCAGATTTTGTACAGTGGAGTTATTGTATGAAGTACAGATGCAATCTAACGATATCAAAGGGCCATAACACAGGTTTTTAATATATCTCATATTCATCCAAAACACTTCCAGCCAGGGCTAATGGGCGGCTGTAGTTCAGTGGTAGAGTTTTCAGCCTGCAACCCAGAAATTATGGGTTCGATTCCAGCTTCCACCTGCAAGACACTTCACCTAACTGCCTACTGGTGTTGGCCAGAAGGGCCGATGGCCCGAAATGGCAGCCTCGCTTCTGTCAGTCTGCCCCAGGGCAGCTGTGGCTATAATCATAGCTTGCTTCCACCAGTGTGTGAATGTGAGAGTGAATGAATAATGGAGTTGTAAAGCGCTTTGAGAGTCTTGAAAAGCGCTATATAAATGCAACCCATTATTATTATAATGATGCCTGTGCTCTATACCATGCCTACTTTCATTTTTGCTGAATTTTCTAAAATAAAATATTCAAACTGTCAAACAACCCACAACCACTTTGTTTTAGGTGACAATGGATGAAGAATCTGAGATATGTTTGAATGCAGGACCTTAAATCCCAGACCAGTGTTATACAGTACAATATACTGTACTCTCAAGAGGAAGAGACAGATACTTAGCCCTTATAAAAAGCAACTCTCTGACAGTGCAGAGATCTCAGGTTCAGTCACATGAACAGAGAATTGAGTGAATAAATTAATTTATTCATTCATTAATTTGACTCCTGAGGGCTGTCTAACATCTCCACACATCTATTGCTGAATGGCATTAAAATCCCAGTTTCACTCTGGTTGGCAAAATGGCACTGTTGCTGGATTGAAATTGATTTTTTTAAATAGCTTTTTTATTTGAGGAAGTGAATGTAAATTTCACAAGTTGTTTTGAAATAGGAATTTTGGTATATTTCAGGAAATGCAAGAACTAGACAGAACACTCACAAAACTGTGGGGGCCTTTTGATGTCTTTTTTTGTTGCAGGTACATTAAATTAAATTCAATTCAAAAATACTTTATTGATCCCAGAGGGAAATTAATTTTTTTAATTTTAATTTGTATAATTTCATGATTTTGTTTAATTAGTTGTTACTCCACAAGTAAGACCTAAACTGTATCAGTTGTAGTGCAACAGAAAATTATTTATATAACTTCTTTGGTCTGCTTTGCTCTCATAGGAATCATGAAAGACGCATGCTCTCTGAGCTTTGGCCATGTTGTTTTTTAAAGGAAACAGTTTGCTTTTGGAAAAGGGTTAGGTTTTCACACATAAAGCTTTGAAGGCATGAAACAAGCTCACTGCAAAAGTGAAAACAGACATATTATGTTGTGGTTTGTTTTTTTTCCCAGAGGGCGAAGAAAATTTATTTTAATTTGGCATACCAGTCAGCATGAAACTAATGCCTTACCATACCATACCATACCATACCACCTTTATTTATATAGTACTTTAAAACACGGCCATACGGCTGACTAAAGTGCTTAACAGTAGAGCAATACAATGCAATGAAATACAAAAAATAAAAAAATAGTTACTATAAAATGATACTTGTCAAAGAGAAAATGAAAAACAATGTAAAGGAGCAAATCTACAGCTAACTGTTGAACGCAAGAGTAAAATAAAGAGTCTTTAATAGAGACTTAAAAACAGCTAAGGAGGACGCCTGCCGAACCATGAGCGGAAGATCATTCCATAATTCAGGACCTCCAAACGAAAAAGCTCTTTGTCCACGCGGTTTATACTGAACTTTAGGGGCTGTCAAAAGCAATAAGCTCGAGGACCTAAGCGTGTATGTGGGGTAATATAGAAAAAGCAGGTCAGATACAGTCATGGCCAAAATTGTTGGCACCCCTGAAATTTTTTCCAGAAAATCAAGTATTTCTCACAGAAAAGTATTGCATTAACATATGTTTTGCTATACACATGTTTATTCTCTTTTTGTTTATTAGAACAAAACTAAAACAGGAGGGAAAAAAGCACATTTGACATAATGTGGCACGGAACTCCAAAAATGGCTGGAAAAGATTATTGGCACCCTTAACTTAATATTTGGTTGCACACCCTTTGGAAAAAATAACTGAAATCAGTCGCTTCACATAACCATCAATAAACTTCTTACACCTTACACAAAAACATAATTGAACCTCCACCATGTCTGACTGTAGGTACTGTGTTCTTTTCTTTGTAGGCGTCATTCAATTTTCAGTAAACATTAGACTGATCTGCTTTACCAAAAAGCTCTATCTTCTTCTTCTATCTGTCTCATCTTTCCACAAGACATTTTCCCAGAAGGATTTTGGCTTACTCAAATACATTTTTAGCAAACTGTAGTCTTGCTTTTTTATGTCTCTGTGTCAGCAGTGGGGTCCTCCTAGTTCTCCTGCCATAGTGTTTCATTTCATTTGAACGTCGACGGATAGTTCGTTCTGACAATGATGCTCCCTGAGCCTGCAGGACAGCTTGAATTTCTTTGGAACTTGTTATGGGCTCCTTATCCACCATCCGAACTATCCTGCGTTGCAACCTTTCATCAATTTTTCTCTTCCATCCACACCCAGGGAGATTAGCTACAGTGCCATGGGTTGCAAACTTCTTGATAATGTTGCGAACTGTGGACAAAGGCAAATCTAGATCTCTGGAGATCGACTTGTAAACTTGAGATCGTTGATACTTTTCCACAATTTTGGTTCTCAGGTCCTCACACAGTTCTGTTTTCCTTTTTCTGTTGTCAATGCTTAGGGTGGCACACACAGACACACAATACTAAGTGAAGTAAGTGAACATCTTTCCTTTTTATCTGCTTTCAGGTGTGATTTCTATATTGCCCACACCTGTTATATGCCCCAGGTGAGGTTAAAGGAGCATCACATGCTTGAAACAATATTATTTATCCATAATTTTGAAAGGGTGCCAACGATGTGTGAGTGCCTTCTGCAGCATAGGTCTGCGATGTCCATATCCTGCGCCGATTTGACATCAAGTCAGCCAGAAATTAATATAACGTATTTGAGTGCGTGTGTACGTGGGATGGTTGACGAACCCAAGGGTAAACAAACGCTTCCCTTTTAAATATCGGCTTTCCGACCAGTGTACAATCGTTAGGCAATCATAACATAAATTTTTTTCTCGTGGAAAAGTGAAAATTACAGGTCATGCCTCCTTTAATAACTTTAAAATATTTGGATGGGCAAAGGACTTGTTCAAGATAAATGGACATTATCTTAATAGAGCTGGACTGAGACTGTTGACCTCAAATATTTTCTGTTATCTGAACAAACACTTGATAAGGTACCCAAGAGTTGACCTTGAAGCACAGTTGTGGACACTATCAGAGAAGAAACACAAAAAGTGAACATTACATCATCCGCCCAGACAGCTGCAAGGACCGACAAAGAACAAACATTTCCAGCAGCGAGTAAAGATGTACATTGCTCAGCAAAGTGTTCTTTACGTATCCCATTGTCATCAGACTCATCGACCCTTAATGACTCTCCATTTAGAGATTTCTCAGACAGACTGAAAGCACAAATTAGAATTGAGTCACAACTAACACCGAAACTTGGACTACATCAGGCCTCTGGGACTAACACTGGATGTACTCTGCCCATGCCCGAACTGGTAATAACGGACATCTGATGTGAAAGGGAACCGGACAGTAATCCCAATCCCAACGTCTTCCAGAAGTTGTCTGGCCACCCTGAAAAAATCATTCAAGTCATTATTAGCTAAAGAAAACAGAAAATTAAAGCCAAACAAATCTCAAGTTGATCACCTGTCAGATGAGCTACCAATTATCAAATCACTTAAGTTAGCTTAAATAAATATTTGGTCTTTATCATATTACAAACAAACTTTTCTCATTTGGTAAGCATTTGAATCATTAGGCGTAGAAAATTTGATATAGAAGCATAATCAATGTATGTCAGGACGTTCTTAGACGTAAAAGAGAGTTGCCATGCTAACCCAGGCTGTAAGAGTCTGAATCATCAGGTTTGACCTGACCAAAATTCATACAGTGTCACCTAATCAGATTGATCACCATATCATAAAGAAAAGACACATAGTAACTATCAGTAACTATCACTATGTAAACTACACAGAACAGAACATAACATTTCTTCCACAATAGTTGTATCATGTTTTGTGTATTCTTCTTGTTTTACTGCTGTTTTTACATCATATGCTTTGTAATGCTTTGATGTATCTGTGTGTGCTTCATGCTTTATTGCTGTTTTTACTTTATATGATTTGTCTGTGTTTTACTGCTATTTTTATTTTACCACTTAATCATGTAAAGCACCTTGAATTACCTTGTTGTTGAAAGTGTGCTATACAAATAAAATTGCCTTGCCTTGCCTTAATAATGCACGGACTCTTTTTGCAACAGTGGAATGACTAACTAATCCTCCAGTGACAGCAGCCCCTAAACTAAATTCTACCAGGGCCTGCAATGAATTTGCCAGCTTTTTCACTGAAAAGATTCTAGCCATTAAGCCGTCGGTCTGTACCGCAGTACCGAGCCGACCACCAATGTTATACCTAGCAACACCAATGTAGAAAAAATGTCATAATTCCATGAAGTAAACCATAACAACTTTGAAGAAATCATTAACCAATTAAGCTCCTCCACTTGCTGTCTTGATATCCTACCCAAAGCTTTCCTTAAGAAACTTTTCCCTGTCATTGGGTCTGATCTGATTAAAAGAGTGAACTCATCCCTCCTGTCAGGCCTCTTCCCCTGGCTTTAAAACAGCAGTTATTAAATCACTGGTAAAAAAGAATAATCTGGACACCACGTTAATGCAGAAATACAGGCCAATTTCTGATCTCCATTCATCAGTAAAATTATTGAAAAAGTTGCGTTTCAGCAGTTAAATAGATTCATAACAATGACCAACCGCTTTGATGTTTTGCAGTCTGGTTTTTGCAGTCGTGCTCACCACAGCACTGACACTGCCCTCGTCAAAGTTTTCAATGACATCCGCATAAATACAGACTGGGGTAGAACCACAGTGCTGGTTCTGTTGGACCTCAGTGCAGCATTTGACACTGGTGATGATGATATACTACTGGAATGACGGGAGCTGGGTCGGACTCTCTGGTACAGTACTTGGCTGGTTTGAGTCTTACCTAAAGAACAGGGACTTCTTTGTTTCAATAGGAAACGTTTCATCAGAAACAAACAGAAATCACATGTGGGGTGCCCCAGGGCTCCATACTGGGGCCCCTCTTATACTATACCAACCCACCAGACCACTCAGGTCCTCTAATTCCAGTCTACTCAACATCCCTAGAATTAGAACCAAACACAGAGAAGCAGCTTTCAGTTTCTATGCTCCTGTAATTTGGAACAAACTTCCAGAAAACTGCAAAGCTGCTGAAACACTGAGTTCTTTGAAATCACAACTAAAAACAAATATGTTTAGACCTGCCTTTGAGTAATGCTTAGATGTATCATGTTTTGTGTATGCTTCTTGCTGTTTTTACATTATATGCTTTGTAATGCCTTGATGTGCCTGTGTATGCTTCTTGCTTTATTGCTGTTTTTACTTTATATGCTTTGTCCGTGTTTACTGCTATTTTTATTTTAACTCTTAATTATGTAAAGCACCTTGAATCACCTTGTTGTTGAAAGTATTGCATACAAATAAAATTGCCTTGCCTAAGGCTTTGATGTATCATGTTTGGTGTACTTGTTTCAATAGGAAACTTTTATTTAGAACAAACATAAATCACATCTGGGGTGTCCCAGGCCTCCATCCTGGGGCCCCTCTTATTTAATATCTACATGCTCCCACAAGGCCATATTATAGCAACCAATAAGATTAGCTACCATAACTACGCGGATGATACTCAGCTTTACATTACATGGTCACCAGGTGACTTTGAATCCAAACGCTAAGTACATGCATCGAGCAAATCAATGGATGGATGTGTCATAACTTTCTCCAGCTGAACAGAAACAAAACTGAAGTAATTATTTTTTACCTAAAGAGGAATGATCAATAGTCAGCACACAGCTTCAAATAATACAGCTAGAAACTACTGATCAGTTTCTATGGCCCCCTTATCTGGAACAGACTTCCTGACGAGTGCAGAACTGCCAAAACTGAACTGCTTTAAATCAAGACTAAAAACTAAACTGTTTATTCAAATGTGTTCATGCTCTCTTGCTTTATTGATGTTTGTCTTGCTTTATTGATGTTTCTCTTGCTTTAGTGTGTATAATGTGTTGTGTGTGTTTATTGTTCTTCATGTGTTATGTGTGTTTCATGCTAATCTGATACTTTTAATATCCAATGTTATCTTCTATGTTTTTCACTTTCAATTACCTGTTGTTGAAAGTGTGCTTTACAAGTAAAATTGCCTTGCCTTGCCTTGCCTTGTATCTAAACTAATAATTTTGAAAAATATAATAAATAAATAAATCTCCGACATATTTGTTCTCTCATTATTCTGACATTTAGCAAATATAAATAATTTTGGTAATTTCAATTGACCTAAAAACAGAGAAATTTGGTCAGATCTAAGATCAGAGAGTGAGAAAAAAAGGTGTATGTGTCTTTTTATTTGGTGTATGTAAACTTCTGGTTTCATCTTCAAATGTTGGACAGTTAGATGAGTCCTTGCTGTACGCAACCAAATGTAGTTTAGAGTTTTTGCTTCATAGTTGGGCTGCACAGTGGCACAGTTGGTCAAAGTGATTATTTGCAGCAAGAAGGTTCTGGGTACAAATCCCGGCCTGGGTTCTTTCTGTACAGTATGAAGCTTACATGTCCCCCCTGTGCATGTGTGGGTTTTCTCTGGGTACTCTGGATTTCTCCCACTGTTCAAAACCATGGCTGTTAGGTTAATTGGTTTCTCCAATATGGTTGGTTATCCAGTATGTCTCTGTGTTGCCCTGTTCAGGGTGTACCCCACCTCTTGCCCAATGATCACTGGAGATAGGCACCAGTCCTTCCAAAATTCTGCAAGGATAAGTGCCAGTATATGGATAGATGGATTCTTCATAGTTGAGGTTTGAAGTGTTGGTTTAGTTTCAGGGCAGGTGTGACTGGTAAATAGCCTAGTGAATGGGACTGTGCAGAATCCTGTAAATAAACCTAAATCCTAAAATGATGCAATTTAAAAAGGTGAGGGTATAAAAAACATAACACACCTTATTCACCCTAACTACATGTTTTTCTCTTGTTTTATTACCACTATAAGCAAAGCTGCTATAACCCATGAATGATTGTTTCTTGCAGATTTGTAGTTTTGGGTAGATGAGATTTAAGGATTGTTTGGCAGGGAGTGGGCAAGCAGATAGGTATTACAAGTACTGAAGGTAACTGTATGATGTAGGAAGAACTGTTGAGGAATAAAGAAAATTTGAGCTGAGAAAATCACTCTCGAGGAGTTAAACTATGGTGTAGATATTTGAAGAAAACACCAGAAACACCCAAATAAACAAGCAAGGAATTTAAGAAGAAAAACAGTCAAGAATAACATATTTATAGGTTTTCTTGGTTTAATTGCTACTAAGCACAACAAACAATCGCCTGACTTGTATGGGCTCTTACTGATCTTTATATGCAAGCAATTGCCTTATTGATAAGCCAAGGGAAAATAGATAGCCTCTGTCCTCAAAGTTAGTTGGACATGTGAGTTCAAGTTGAAGATAATCAGAGGTCAATGAGAAGAAAAGAAAATACCAAACACCTCTTAAATATGAAACCAAGTTGCACTGTCATTATTACCTCTTTCTTCTTCTTCGCCAGTAACGAATATGAAATGAAATGTGCCCTAGCCTTTATGACATTTAAATTTTGATAAAAAAAAGCTGACCTTTCTGAGCTAACATCAAATAATATTATTTAAAAGGCCATCTGTGAACTCAGGAGAAGTACGGAGGACAGAATCCATATTTCGGTGTAACCTAATATTAAATCTATCCTCACTCTGAATTAATGGATCAACATAAACAAATAAATGTCTTATCTTCTAACAGTCTCACAAACGCCACAGACCATGAGCAGTATAAGGATGTTATGATCCTTAGGTGTTTGTACATTGAGTTTATTTTGTGTTTGTATTTTGATCATTTGTTTATTTATTTGAACCTCGTTATTTTAATTTGTTCCTCTGTGTTAGTTCTTTTGTGCTTTATCCTTTTTCACATTTAGGAATATTGTGATTTGAGTTTCTTTCTGCTTAGTGTTTATTTCTTTATATTTTTCTTCCCTCTTCCTTCTATTTGCTTTAGCTCTTACACCCTTCCTGTCATATCTATGGGTGTTTGAACTTTGAGTTTCTCTTGTGCTTCTTTGTTATTTCTTATTTATTTAGATCCTACCATTTCTGCATTAGTTTTCTACTTCATTATCTTTATTCAGGATTATTCTGTGATTAGAGTTCCTTCTGTTATATACTTTAATCTTTTATTTTCCTTATCTCTACCTTCTTAGAGAGCATATGAAGTTTATCTTCAAATCTCAAAAAATCTGAATTGAGTTTTTAAGCTCAAGAGATTGTTCTCTGTAGCACAATTAACTTCATTATTTCCCCTCCCTCTCTTTTCGAACATAACAGTTGTATTGCTGATGATACAAGGTAAATACCAGTGTTGGGAATGTTACTTTAAAAAAGTAATTGGTTATAGTTAGTGCTCACTACTTGTAACAAAAAGTAACTGAGTAAGCAAATGAATTACTCTATAATAAAAGTAACTAGGTACCAGGGATATAACTAGGCTCTCACTAGTTAACTAGTGAAGCCAAAATGTGTCACTAGTTAACTAGTGAGTACTTTGGCTACCACTAGTTAACTAGTGTGCATATTTTGACCCTCACTAGTTAACTAGTTCACACAAACATGGCTCACTAGTTAACTAGTTGTTAAAAATGGCTTGCATGTACATGACAATTATGCCTGATATCAAGACATCAGAATAAATGCTCAATCGGCTTGCCATATGTACTGAGCATTTCTCCATTGCCACTTATTACATCTCACCTTACAGGTGTGACAAATCAAGGTGCTGATTAGACAGCATGAATATTGCACAGGTGTGCCTTAGACTGGCCACAATAAAAGGCCACTCTGAAATGTGCAGTTTGATCAAACAGCACAATGCCACAGATGTTGCAACTTTTGAGGGAGCAGCCAATTGGCATGCTGACTGCAGGAATGTCTACCAGAGCTGTTGCCTGTGAAATGAATGTTAATTTCTCTACCATAAACCGTCTCCAGAGGCGTTTCAGAGAATTTGGCAGTACATCAAAACCTGCCTCACCACCGTAGACCATGTGTAACCACACTAGCCCAGGATCTCCATATCCAGCATGTTCACTTCCATGATTGTCTGAGACCAGCCACCCAGAGAGATGGTGCAACAATTGGTTTGCATAACCGAAGAATTTCAGAATCTCAGGGAAGCTCATCTGCACTTTCATCATTCTCATCGGGGTCTGGACCTGACTGCAGTTAGTTGTAGTAAACAACCTGAGTGGGCAAATGCCCGGCGTGGTGATTTGTTTATAGCCCTTTTTTTGGGTGTGAAACAATTTTTTAACTATTTGACTTGCCCTTGATTTAATTAGATATATATACTTTGTGATATAAACACATGGAAAAAAATTATTACTTAGCAGTTTATTTTTAGTGCAAAATAACTAAATTAACATAATAAAATAAGTACATTTCTTTAAACAGAAACCTGTCCTGCTTAACTTCTTAAAATAACAAAAAATCTTACTTTAAAAGAACTTTCTCCTGCTTAACTTAAAATTGTATAAATTAATAGAAAACAGTAGAAAGCAGAACATTCCTGTAATAGTGCACATTTAGTGCAGTAAGAAAACTGCAAACAGAAAATCTGTGTGTATATGTATGTATACGTTCAATATAATGTGTATTCTTTATATATTAATCTATGTATTACTTTTCTGTATTATTTATCTATTCATTGTAATCATCTATCACTTGTAGTTTATTACACAAAAAATGACATTTTTGGGCATACAATGCTGATATTCATTGCACATGCCCATATTAACCTTAACCTGAGGGTTTAAACAACATTCTTTACATACCATATCTGCTTCTGGCATGGTCTGGTGGACAACAAATTGGTCGAGGGTTCCCCGAGTTGTCTTGTCCCCCATGTTTTTCATGTGCCCACCACTAGAAGAATGCTGCTTGAGGTCAGTCAGTCCACCATGGGCTATGGAAAAAGTGCGGCGGCACACAGTGCAGTGCGCTTTATAGGTGTCATCGCGCACTTTTTCCAGCCAGGTGTTTCCCTTTTCCCATTCCTCTCTGTATTTTGCAGCCTTTTTTTCCAGAGGAGTACAAGCATTGGTGGTCGAAGGTAACTGTAAAGACCTGTAAAGCAGTGTCGGCATCTGTTTCACTGTCGCCCATGCTGCTTTGTTATGGTCGTCTGTTGTCTTCCGGTATCTTCTTCACAAGCAGCCGTACCTCGACCAATGAGATAAGCGGGATTGTGTATTGTCATACTGTGTGTAACTGTGCCATCAGCTCATTGGTCCCAGAGAAGGAGAGGGCCTGGGAATAAGTTTAACTTACGCTTTTATAAAAAGCGTTAATTGCATTAACATTTTACAGACTACTTTTGATTCTGACAATAACACGGGACAAAGTGCGTCCCTTTTCAGCTCAATACGGGACGCGTACATTCGTTTCTAAATATGGTACGATTCTGTTTTTCAAGGGACAGTTGGCAACCCTAGTTGTGGTTCGAGTGGCCCGTGGTAGCGGTGGAGTTATGGTATGGGCAGGAGTATGTTATGGACAACAAACACAGGTGCATTTTATTGATGGGATTGAAGAGAGATACCTTGATGAGATCCTAAGGTCCATGACCATCACCTCATGTTGCAGCATGATATTCCACTGCCACATGTTGCAAGGATCTGTATACAATTCCTGGAAGCTGAAAACAACCCAGTTTTTGCATGGGCAGCATACTCACCAGACATGTAAACCTTGATGAATTGCTCCCGTCAGACGGGGGTCTTTCCTGCTGCCTTTAAAGGGGCAATATTGAGGACCCTGTTGAAGAAGAGTCATTTAGATTTGAATGATTTTTACAACTGATTTGAATGATTTTTACAACTGTATCTAACTTACTGTTTTTAAGCTAAATTTTAGAAAAGCTTGTTTTAATTCAACTTAATGATTTTATTAATCTCCATAATGTCCTAGAAAAATTTCAGTCTGGTTTTAGGGGGAACCACAGCATCAACATGGCCCGTTTGAAGATTTTAAAGGATTTTAGATAATACTATGATGCACAGAGGGTGACAATGTTGGTTCTACTGGATCTAAGCGCTGCCTTTGATACAGTGGACCACACTTTTCTTTTAACCCGTTTAAAACCGATTGGCCTCTGCTGCTGTTCAAAAATGGTTCACATCCTATCTCACCGAGAGGATTTTATGTTAAATTTAGATCTCTACTCCTCTGAGGTCCAGAAGATCACATGTGGTGTGTCCCACGGCTCAATTTTTGGCCCAGTGCTTTTTAACTATTATATGCTTCCTCTTGGCAGTGTCATCAGAAGACATGGAGTTAATTTTCACAGTTATGCTGATGATACACAGTTGTACATCTCTGTGTCTCCCGATGACACACTGCCAATGAATGCACTTTTTAACTGCATTTTTAACTACACTGTACAAAATGCTGGATGGCAGAAAACTTTCTCCAGCTCAACCAGGATTTAAGTCATCAGTCCTGAGGCTCAGAGAGAGAAACATTTACCAAAACTACAATCTCTGTCTTTTCATCCTCCTCTACAAGTGAAGAACCTGGGCGTAATTTTTGATTCTGAGCTGACGTTCATCCCTCACATTAAAAACATGACTAAAATAGGTTTTTATCATCTAGAGAACATTCTCTCTCGGAGAACACGGAGACACTGATGCATGCTTTTATCACCAGTACAATTGATTACTCCAATGCCCTGCTTTCTGGTTTTTCCAAAAAGAGTATATCTCAAGTTTACAACTTATACGAAATTCAGCAGCGCGTGTCCTGACGAAGACCAGGAGGCGGGAATACATTACACCCATCTTAAATTCATTGCAATGGCTCCCTGTATGTTTTAGGATCAATTTTAAGGTTCTTTAAGGGTTTTTAAGTGTCTTAAAGGTGTTGGGCCTTCTTATCTTTTAGAACTACTTTTACCATATGAACCTTTGCAGTCTCTGTGCTCTTCTGGCACTCTCACCGCGAGCCATCTGCCTCGAGCGTGGTGGTCGGCTGTGGCTCCCTGGGTGCTCTCCAGGTAGCGCTTGGGTGGAGGTGGGTGTCCTGGCCTTGCCTCCTCTGGGGGCCCTGTGTCAGTGCCTTGGCTGGTGCTATTAATGTGCTGCTGCAGGTGCAGATGGCTCCTTTGATGGCGTTTCCTTATCTTACCTGGCTCATCTGTACTCGGCCCAATGTCCTTATTAATGTTGGTCTTGAGTCTGTGCGCGCGTGGGGAATGGGTTGGGGGAAGGGGGTATAAATGGGGGGGGGGGGGGGTGTTATGTGGGGTCATTTTAAACTGTAAAGGACTTTAAGTTGAGGTGTTTGTATGGAAAGTGCTTTATGAATAAAGTTTGATTTATTGACCCATTTAACATGTTTGAGATGGTCTGGATCACCATATACAAGAGCGTGTTCCAGTTCCTGCTAATATTCAGCAACTTTGCACAACCATTGAGGAGAAGTGGACCAACATTTCACAGGCCACAATCAACAATCTAATTAACTCTATGCAATGAGACTGTTGGGTGAAAAAGAAAGTGGCATCAGTTGGGTACAGAAAAAACAACATACTTTATGTTCAGAACTATAGAGATTAACCAAATTTTGTGACTGATTTTACATCTCTAGTTTTTGTAAAGCTTTGAGCTGCAGATACAGATATGAAGATACAGAATTAACATTCACTGCATGAGGCAAATGGAGCAAAAACAAGTGATGTGTTTATATTTTTGTAATGTGTATTTTCCATATTTGACCGTTTTTTTTTTACTGTCACAGAAGAATATGAAGTCCCTCAGTCACATTGACAGATTAGTATTCATACCTCTGACCACTTGAACGTTTTCAACTTTACGCACACAGTACACGTAACTAAATCAGCCAATCAATCAAAAAAAATTGAATCCCTTGAGAGCATCTGAGCATCATCTCAGATCTGGACATATTTTCACATACTCAATGAGTCTCACTATCCAGGAGCTGACAGCGCATTGAAATGTTACGGAGGCATGGAGCACATCTGTGACTGCACCCTACACAGACTGGCATTGACAGATTGCTGCAGCCTAACTACTAATGCAAATAGAGCGCATGTAGGAGGATTTCCTCTCACTGAAGCAATCAGAAAAGCCATCATTCCGAGGGTCTTGCAGAATTCTGATCACCTCATGGGAAAAATTTTCCCTGATTTCAAAACTATGGCTGAAGTGGTGCTTCAGCCTCCATTATGTACAGGCAGAGCTCATTTCAGCTCCTTGCAGACCGTTCGGAGTACCCATTTTATGCTATCAATTTATAGTAACGCACTAATGTTTAGTAGCGGTAGTAGCGTCGTAAAGACGGAAACAGTAATTAGTCAGATTACCCCGTTACTGATAAATGAACAGCATTACCTAACTCCGTTCTTTTAAACACTGTTACACTGGTAAAGACTACAATAAATAATATTAAAATAACTGAACGAAAAAGCCAGGGGTGATATAAATGCATCAGGTAATAATATAATCTGTATTATCAAGAGTAAAGTGTAAATAAAGCTTTCTTACACAGAGGAGTGAACAATATATAGTATACTTTGGAAACGTATTCAGGCCCGTTTAACATTTTCACATGTTGATGTTTTAAAATCGCAATGGGAAGGCAACTGGTTGCACTGGATTTTATTTAGGGGTGTCAGTCTAAAGGGGTTGAATGCAAATGATCACCACAATTTCCAGATTTGTTATATTTTTATTTACAAACATTTGGAAAAGAATGAGTACTTTTGCAAGCCCTGTATGGTAACCTATGCCGGCCTATAATAATGTATTGCAGACCAGTGGCTAAATGTTATTTAGTTGTGTATTAAATTGTTTCCTGCCTGTCACTGTATTTTCTTGCTGAGTTTTAAGCTACTATGAACAACTTATCAGGTGATCCTTTTTTATCCAATCACACAGTTACAATTAATTAGTTTGATTCCTTCATTGAAATTTATTTCAGTTTTTTTTTTGTTTTGTTGGAGAACAATTAGTATTTTTTAACAAATAGGATTTTTTTCTTATTAGAAAGAGCTAAAAGATATGTCTTTATACTCAGACACAGAGAGAGGTAGGATAGCAGCTATAAGCCCAATTTAAGGTTCATTATTGTTGTTCAGACATGAACACAGTAGCACTTTAAAACTTGTAGGTGCAGTCATGGTCTAATTGGCAGTGAAGTGTTTTGTTTTCATTTGTTTATCTATTTATTAGCTGGCTTAGACTTTCAAGGCCAATGGAGCACAAAATTGCTGTGCAAATATATATTATTCGCTAAATGGCAGATATGTTGTCTCCATAGAAACTCATCTCCAATTAGTACTGGGTCAAGAGAGACTGTTGGGTGAAAAAGAAAGTGGCACCAGTTGGGTACAGAAAAAACAACAGGGTTGACATACTTTATATTCAGAACTATAGAGATGAACCAAGTTTTGTGACTTATTTTCAATCTCTGGTTAGTAAAGCTTTGAGCTGCAGATACAGATATGAAGATACAGAATCAACTTTTAAATGTATTTTTAGCCTTCCTGGTACAAACAGTTATTCATTTTCTTTATATTAGGCAAGGCAAGGCAATTTTATTTGTAAAGCACACTTTCAAAAACAAGGTAATTCAAGGTGCTTTATTAGGAGCTAAGATGACATTAAAGACCTCATGACACAAAGTTGACATTTTTAAACATAACATAAAATAAAGAAATCTGAATTCAATGGACTATGTCAAAGTCATAAACACGCCTTGTATAATCCTACTGAGAGCAAAAAAACGCTGCGGTGACTAGCATTTTACTACTGTATCACTGCACACTGAACGAGCAGAAAGCCGGAAATGACGTTAGCGAGAGAACGCATTCTGTTTGTTGACACATTTGACAGCGGCTTTTCAGCTGTGACTGGGACCGCTATTTTCTATTTTTGACAAAGAAAAGTGATCGCAATGCCTTCGTGTTGTGTTGGGGGATTTTGCTCATATACACACAAGGACGGTGTCAGTTTATTTAAATTTCCGAAAGACCCAGAGTTACTGTCTAAGTGGGTGAAACAGATTAGACACACCTGTGAGAAGTGGGCTCCCTCCTCCTCCTCCTCTCTTCTCTGTTCGGAACATTTTGAGCAGAATTGTTTTTATTACTATGATAAAGGAATACCTGGGTTGTTTAGTGTGTGTTGCTGCCAGCAGCTGTGCCTACGGTGTTCAGCAGGAGTGTGACAATGTGGCGGCGTTACCGTGGTGGTGCTTGTGGACTGCGATTAGACACACCTGTGAGAAGTGGGCTCCCTCCTCCTCCTCCTCTCTTCTCTGTTCGGAACATTTTGAGCAGAATTGTTTTTATTACTATGATAAAGGAATACCTGGGTTGTTTAGTGTGTGTTGCTGCCAGCAGCTGTGCCTACGGTGTTCAGCAGGAGTGTGACAATGTGGCGGCGTTACCGTGGTGGTGCTTGTGGACTGCGCAACACTGACAGCGACGGCATCGCTACTCCTACAAGCTCGACTTCCACTGACTGCCCAGTTAGATCTCGTGTTTCCAGAATTATAGGCTCATTTTAGCTGGGGACACCAGGGACATGTCCCGACCACTTTTCTAAACCTGATGCAGAATTTCTTACCAGCGCAGATCTAACATCCACTTGTGCTCCCAGCACAATTTCCACATAATCGGTATCTGAACGGACTATTATTTAAATTACTCCATTGCACTTTCTCATACAGTCATGATTTCTTTCTGCGCAGATGCTGCAGCATTCTTTGCAGTGGATACATCAAGGTTTTAGTCCGTATGCAAACATGTTCAGGGAAGAGTCCTGCAGTGCCGCTGGTACCCATTTCAAGATGGAAAAATACTGGCTGAAGTTTCTTTATTGCAGGTTAAAAATATTAATTTAATACTTTTGTTTGTTTACGACTCCCAAAGAGAATGGTGTTGATATATTGTGTTTGTGGAGAGAACATGGCAGAATATTCACCCAACTTTGCGCTGACAGCGGAATGTTCCCGCTATCCTGCGCTGTCAGAGAGATTTTTCTGCGACTGAATTTGTGATTCAGGAACGGAGAGCGCAGATAAAGTCAAGGACTGTGGACAATATTTTGTTTCTGGACAGAGATCTCTGCATTAAATTAATTTCAGATGTATATGTTTCAAAGAATTAAAAGGGACATGATTCATTGTAATATAGGCTAATTTACAATCCTTTGGGGATTGTGTTATTTTCTGTCTTTGATCGTTTTTTTTTTACTGTAGCCTAATGGAAAAATGTAAAGGCCATTGTTAGCAGGGCTCCTTACTGTGTGGCAGGAAAATCGAGTGAGAAAATGAAGCAGGACATCACACAAAAGTTCACTTTCTGACGGGCGGCTCAACCACTCCACTACTCCATCAGGTAGAGAGTGCATTCACAAAAAGGAATAGGAATACCATCTGAGGTGTTTGTGTGATGAGCTTTTGTCGTCAGTTTATTATGACGCAACCTCTATTCATCAGTCAGTACAATAATCAGAAACACCTGTGGATCCGAACTATCAGCCATCCTTCATTGTGAAAGTTTACAATTTTTCGCCATTGACCACTTGATGCAGACGCACAGTCATTTTCAACTTTACGCACAGAGTTTAGGAAACTGAATCTATCAAAAAAGAAGTTTATTCGAGCATCTGAGCATCATCATCAGACCTGGACACCGTACTCAATGCAACTCTTTCATCCGGCTGAGGCAATAAGAAAGTTGAGAAAGAAGTGGCGCTTGTTATTCCAGTGTGTGACCGGAGCGGTTTCAGCCTCTCTTATGCACAAGCAGGTTCGTAATTCACATCCATACACCATGAGAAAGTTGTGAGACTGCAGGTAAAATGTTCATATTTAGTACATGTTTTCATCTGCTCCATGTGTGATGGGACGATGGAGGTTCTTTGTTCAGATTGTTCGGGCTGAATAATAACTGAAATGAATGAAGAATAAAATAATATTGAATATGTTTGAGATTTTTTTCAAAATTTAAAAAAACTGTCAAAGACAGAAAATAACGGGATCCCTGATTAAATGTAAATTATAGTAGAATTAATAATTTCTCTTTTATTGCTTTGGAATATTGCATCTGCGGGTAGCCGCCCAATGCAGGACTCTGAACTGTTAAAGTTTCCCTGCACAGAACGGCAAGGGTTGTAAAGGGAACACGTTTTATTACTGCGCATATAGCCTATAGCTGACGGCTGAATAATTATAGGCTATATGAATAATCAATAACTGTCCCCAGCAGTTTTAAAAACAAACTGACGCCCTTGTCCAGAAGAGATAGGTACATATTCAAAGCAGTTTTGCTATAATTATGAATAATTCAAACTCTATTTAGTGAGTCTGACAAAGAAATTAAATAAACGTGTTTCACCTGAAACTAATAAATTGGTACGATAATCATAAAGAAGAATTGTAATGAAGTAAGTCTTAGGCTACTTGCTTTGTTGTTTGCCTTCAATGTTTGCCTACAATATGATTTTATTTTTCCGATATCAGTCTCAGACCTTATAAATAAGTACGTCTGGATTAGTTTATTATTTTTTATGTAGGCTAATGTTTATTTTTCAGGTCACTACTAAAATCACTACACGTTAATATTATTATGCTCATTTATATCATTTTGTTAATTTTTTTTCTTTTAAAGAAGCCACTATTAAGTTATTTCTAATCCTTACCAACCTGTGTTTCCCTGACGTCACCTCTCCCGCTGTCACCTTTCCCGTTAGCTTCTCTGACCCGCTTTCTTCTATCCATCTAAGTCGTTGTGTACGGCTGGTATCTGTACAGTTCCATGCCTCAAGAAGCACCAAAACCTGCTGCATTTTCCACCTCAAAAACCATCTCGAGGCTAAAACTGGAGGAAGAATCTTCCGAGCCTTCAAATATGAGCGCCTCCATCAGGCCTGACAGCGGAGTTTTCGGACTGTCCAGCCAGAGCGGTTCTGTCGCTGACGTCACACGGAGACGAAGCTTTGAAGCCGCGATTAAGCTAATATTTTTGAAACTCTAATTATCGCGTAAAATCAAGTCTGTTCGGCTCATAAATTTACACAACCACATACTTTGACAAGATGCATTATGTCATAATACATTTACATTAAATCATCTTGGTGTCATGAGATCTTAAAGGTGTGTATGTAGGAGCGCAATTTCTGTAAAACGTCTTAACCATAATATATTAACGATCAGGTTGGCTAGCATAAATCAGCAGTATGTGTATGCATTCTTTTTAGAGCGTAGATCCTCAGAGTTTTTAAAAGACTGTCAGCATTTTTAAGTCCATCATATTCCATTGCAGACAGAGGCTTAAAGCTTAAAAAGACAAAGCACAACAACTTTTCTGTTCATTTTTCACCTCTCCTTTACCTGTTTTAGGTACCACTCTCCCATAGCCTGAGCAAAGAGACATGGTTTGGTGTGTTCTAAATAATAATGTCATTTTTCATAGCTATTTTATTATTCCTAGGACAATAGTAGATAAAAGAAGAAAAAGATGTAGCTATGGAGGAGTTAATTCTGAGTAAAAACTCAAAAATATTCTGTTTATCTTTACATATTTACAAGAAAACAACATTCTCAAATTCATACATTGTAAGAAAATAAACATAATTTTCTATGATTAAAGGCATACATTTACGATTTAAAAACTTAGATATTTTATGACTTTGTAAAGTCAGAAATTTGCAACAAAAGTTGCAGAAGTCCTCTCAGATTGAAGTGACAAATTTAGGAGATTGCGCAACTGGATATTAACTGAAGTGTAATTGATCATTCGAGGCTCTTTTTCAGTATCAGGACCCAGCATCTCCCATGTGCAGACTCATCTTGGACATCAAAGGGATCCGGAATACACACCTGAGACAGTGAGGAAGTAACTACAAAACTGGCTGCATTGAGTACAGTAAAAGAGCCCAGATCGAGAACCCCCCCTTTGGAAAATATCCAGATGCACATCTCCTAAATTTACCACTTAAATCTCTGGCATTTTTGTCACACATGTCTGGTTTTATAATCTCAGAAAACGTCTGTGTTTTTCCCACAAAAATAATTGAAGTGCTTTTCTAAATGTATCATTTTACAGAGTATATACTAGTTTTAATATTGTAATTTAATGCCTTTAATCATGAAAAATTATGTCTTTTTTCTTGCAAATGTACACATTTTTGACATCAAAGAATATCCCATTTTTTCTTGCAAAATCTCTCTTGGCATAAATTTACTTCTCCACTACAGAATATTAGGGCCACTACTATGGCCACTATGGCATCTCCTGTGGAATGTGACTACAAACTATGGCTATGGTCATACACTGTTTACACTTCTGGAATTTTTCTGACTTCATTTTTAAACACCACACAATAGCTAACTTTGAGACTTTCAATCTGCAACAGCATCCTCACTAAAGAGTGTTGCTGTGATTTGTAGGTCTTATATATGGGGCATTCACTGGTCAGAAAACAATTACATTTTTGGGTTTGTGACCATCCAGTCACTGGTCAAGCCCAGTCAAGCTGGAAATTGTCAACAGCCAATTTCTCTCTGACTTACTATATTGAGGAGGTAAACAATGGTTTGTTTCACAAATACTTTTAAACACATTCCAGACCTTGTGGAGTTCTAAGTGCATATATAGGAAACATAGAAACAGTCATATGGCTTTGAGTTTATTTTCCGCAATTCACAATGATGCACATACTACTGTTTTAAAACATACTGTGGTTTCAAAGTCAAAGACTATTTGTCTCCTTTGGGAGAAATGTACTTTGGACAGAGCGGTTTCACAGCACAAGACACATTGCACTGTTGTAAAACATCACAAAGATAATAAATGCATAAATAGATTATTAAAATAATTTTTAATTAATTAAAAGCACATTGGAAACCATGCAACATATGCACCTACAACAACTAAATACAGTATTGAAGAACTAAACTGATTAATGTGGAATTAGAAATCTAGGTAGCTTTGTATTCTCCTGGAAACTTTAACTGATAAATGAAGGAATGTTTGTGCTATTTATGCTTACAAAGAAAAGTTCTTCGTCCTGAGTTTAGTAAGACACATGAGGGGGATTTGTTAAAATACAGTCTGCCTGTCTGAGGATGCTCTTTTCAAACAGTTCTTGAGGAGTTAGAGGAGCTGTCGTACCCATAATCTTCTCTTCTTTCTCAATCTAAGTTGAAATCTGAGCATTTGAGTTCACAGTAAAATAAAATCATAATCAGCATGAATACACATTATTTTAATTTAACCAAAAATTTAATAATTAAATTTAAAGGAAATAAAAATAACAAAGCACAAATGAAAAGAGGACAATTTCTTTGCTTTAAAGTAAAATTCACACACTATTTTAAGAAATTACTGTTTTTATAAACTCTATTCTCGCCCTTTTGTTTTGGGGAGTACAAGGCATAAAATATGGATGAATGCAGGGCACAAGAAAAAGTGACAGGCGGGCAGCGAAGAAAACAGATGGACCAAGGAATAAAAAAGTGAATGAGGACTGATGACAAAGACTGGTAAGGGAAATGTATCTGCACACGAGCCATTCGCTTCCCAATCCCCCATCCTTCACATCTGCTCAATCTCCTTCCATTACAGACCAGCTGTATCCTCCTGTGTGTGCAGCATTGGTGTCATTTCCATCCACTGCTTTGCTCTTATCTCTGGTGCCACTGGAAAATGACAAAACTGGAACCACGGCAGAACTTTCTGTTCTGCGCTCCGCAGGAAGAAAATTGCCCTCTTTTCCCTCTTCTTGGTCTATTTCATACAGCTGTAGTAGAGTCTCCATATTCATTAAGTGGGATCCATGCCACACTTTTTCAGTACTTTCCTGCACATATAAATAATTATGCAATTTACTCTGAATATCAAAAAAAGACCAGTGAAAAATGACATAAAATACGCATTTTAAATTCTGTAAGTAAATCAGTTTCTTCTTATCTGACTGGCATCTAAAATGACTCTCTTTTTATTGAATTAGACTGATTTGTGATAAAGGGAATATAAAATCCTTTTCTGACTCTGCTTAAATTATCTCTAATCCCACTCTATTCAGTACTGGCTTCACTACTCACTGCTATGTTTGTGTTGTTTATTTGGGTCTAGTTTTTTCCAGATAAAGCTCCTGCCATCCCATCATGTCCTCACGCATAAACCCAGAAAACACCCTCAGAGCTATTTTCCGCTGCTCTCTCTTTCATGCAAGAGCTACTATTTATGGGTTTTGTCTTTCAGACTTCCAGATGTGTGTGTACATGTATAGCTATCCTTGTGTGGACCAACCTTTGACAGCCCACCAGCCTTGTGTGGACATTTGTAGTTTTGAGGACATTTTGCCTGGTCCCCACAATGTTTAACAAACTATTAAACTTTACTAGTTAGGTTTAGAGGTATGGTGTGAATTAGGTTTAGGTTAAGGTTAGGGTAAGGCATGTATCAGTAATGGTTAGGTTTAGGGAAAGTGTCTGGGTTAGGCATGTAAAACCAAGATACATTTTTAGTTGGGATTTAAAAGAACTCAGTGTTTCAGCAGCTTTAGAACTGGGGTGATGTTCACTCCTCCTCATCATCATTGTCCACACCTGTCTCTCCAATCATTCACACCTGATCCTACTCACCTCCTGCCTTTAAAACCCGTCACTTCCCTTCACTCAGCGCCGGATCATTGTTGGATTGTCTTTGTCTTCATTGTGTGTCATCCTGCTGTTTCCCGTCCTGCCTCTCCGTTCCTGCTGTCGTCCTCATCACCTCCTCCACCAGCACCACCTTCAATAAACATCCTGTACCTTTCCTCGGCGTTTGGGCATTTTGGTCCTTGCATTACACACCGTACATTCCTGACATAATGTGCTCTAATTTCCTGATTCTAGTGAGGACACGAGCAGCAGCATTCTGGATCAGCTGCAGCTGTCTAATTGATGTTTTAGGCAGACCTGTGAGAACGCTGTTGCAGTAATCAATGTGACTAAAGATAAACGCATGGATGAGTTTATCGAGGTCCTGTTGTGACATCAGTCCTTTAATCCTAGAAATGTTCTTCAGGTGATAGAAGGCTGACCTTGTTAGATTTCGGGCCTGATCAGTAGTTTCTAGCTGTATTAATGGAAGCTGTGTGCTGTCTGTTGATCGTTCTGTTGTGGGAATATTCCTATGTAATTAGAATTTAAGTACATATTCTCTGTCTAGTGAATGTATCTAGTACGAGATGACAAAGTTAGAGGAAGCAAGGTTATGTTCCTGATAGAGATGTGACAGATCACCAGAGAGACAGACGCCGGGACAGCAAGATAACTACAGAGCAGTCAGATCTGGGATGTGGTGGTTCATGCTCTACTATCAGACTGGCATGAACCAGTTCTCCAGAAGTTGGGCATGAACCAGTTCTCCAGAAGTTGGACATGAAGATTGGAGAAGACGTGCTGCAGAGATAAACAGTGATTGCTGAATACTATTTAAACTGTTAGTCAGAAAGGTTGGGTAGGGCGATGCATGAGTAATCTCTGTCCCCTCCATGTTCTGGCCAGACATGTTTATATTAAATACTTAAACGCCTTCTGGGACTCACCCTTCTTTTATTCTTGGAACCGTGAAGTATTTTCTTTCATTACACTTCCTCTTTAGGTCCAAAAGTAATTGCTTCTGTTTTGTTTCTGTTCAGCTGGAGAAAGTTATGGCACATCCATCCACTGATTTGCTTGATGCATTTACTTAGGGTTTAGATGGGTTCAAAGTCACCTGGTAACATCGTAATGTAGAGCTAAGTATATTTTTGAAATGTGTTAGGTCCACATGTGTTTGTGTTATGTCGTGAATGTGAAAATGAACTACTACATCCTCTGTCAGCTCCAGCCAATAAAACGAAATAAGCGGAGAAATTGGGCAAATTAGAAAAGCTCGTCAGTTTAACGTGGAAGTGATTCGTTACTCATTACTATTCATGAGCTCTCCCACTTGAGACGCAACCACAGAATTCATGTAACTCAGTGAGTTTTCCTATACAGCAAAGATGGCTGAACGTCAACAGGCTTGTGCCCTATGCAAGAATAAGAAGAAGTTCAACAATGCACATGTTGCCCAAGAACCCAGAGTTGAGGATGAAATGGCTTCAGTTCATTTTTGGAACAATGCCACAACAGGATCATACAAATGTAGTTATCTGTTCAACACATTTTGAAGAGGGAGACTTCGTCAACTTTGGGGAGTACAGCAAAGGCTTCGCGACACAGCTGCGGTTGAAGCCTGGAGCAGGACCGTTGCGTCAGTCTACGGCCAGTGCACAGCCCGTAAGTAAAACTCTATTGTCAACTCAAGAAAATGCATTGTTATACAGGTTTAATGCACTCGCTAGCCTAGCAGGTTTTATTTTAATTTGGACAATTCTGGCACTCGCTAGCCAAGCTAAGTTTATGCCATAAAGCAAAAAATATTTGGATTATGTTAGCAGAGGCCCCTGGGCACAAAATGTTCAGAGGGCCCCCTCGCCTATACCCCAATAAGCCATTTCTGCCGCGATTCCAGAAGATAGTAAACAAAGTATCTCTAGCCTACTTGTTGCTCTGGGTGAAGGAATAGCCATGCTCTCATATCCTAGCAATTAGCCAATCGGAGTCAAGCAGCTTAGTTCATTGAATATTAATGAGAACTGGCGCAAATCGAGCTGAGTCTTCCTGCAGGCTTTAATGCTAGAAGCTAGAATGGCTTGAAACAAGGTAACCAAGGCATTTTTTCCACAAAAGTAATGAAATACGTATAGCAGGGCACCTTTAAATAAGAGGGGCCCCAGGATGGAGCCGTGGGGCACTCCACATGTGATTTCTGTTCATTTTGATGAAAAGTTTTCTATTGAAACAAAGAAGTCCCTGTTGTTTAGGTAAGACTCAAAGCAGCCAAGTACTGTACCAGAGGGTTCGACCCAGCTCTCCAGTCTTTCCAATAGTATAACAGTGTCATATTACTACTATTATTACTTGCATCATCTCTGACTTACAAAAATGTATTGCAACCTCTGAAAATTGTACAGGAAAGTCATTTACCATTCAATCTATCACTTTGTTTTAAAAGGGCCATAAATAGATCAAATGTAGTTACTATTAAAGTAACATGATTGATTTTCTGTTTTTTCAATGTAATATAAAACAGATTTTAGTTGGGGTTTAGATCATGTTTCATTTGGATTGCTGAAGGATTGCTGTGGTTGGAAAGTCTGCATCAATGGGGCCCAACCTCACGCCAATGACTGACGCAATCTGCTGGGATTCCTTAAATAGGAAACTTTTTAAATGATTGGAATGTTCGTATAAATGTATTGAAATGACTTCTTGTTAAGTGCCTTGAGATGACATTTGTTGTGAATTGGCGCTATATAAATAAACTGAATTGAATTGAATTTAAAATTTAGTTGATGCTGAAGACATTCTATCTTGGGAACATTTCTCTATCTAATTCAATTCAGTTCAATTTGTATAGCGCTGATTCACAAAAGATGTCATCTCAAGGCACTTAATGAGAAAGTCATCTCAATAAAAACCTTCCAATCAGTTTAAAGTTTTAGCTAGTTTACTATTTAAGGAATCCCAGCAGATTGCATCGAGTCATTGACTGGCAGTTGCGCCCTGTTGATGCAGACTGCAACCACAGCAATCCCTCATACTGAGCAAGCATGTAGCGACAGTGGAGAGGAAAGCCTCCGCTTTAACAGGAAGAAACACCCAGCAGAACCTGGCTTAGTACAAGCGGCCATCTGCCACGACCGTCTGGGGGTTTGGGAAGACAGAGCAGAGACACAGAAAGAAGAAAAAAGTGATGTAAGAGTACTTTCTATATTAAGAAAGTAAAAAGTTGATAACAGGACACGGGGGATGCTCAGTTACTGGGATGCCCCCTGTCCAACAGGGCACTACAACTAAGCAGGATACCAGACCAGGTATAGCTTCTATGAAGCGAAAAACACAGAGAAAACAAAGTTAACAACCGAAATAACAGCGAATAATGCAACTGGAGAGTAGTAGAAGAGAATAGTCAAGTGAAGAAAAGTCGTCAGTCTGTCCTCCAGCAGCCTATAGCACCATAACTACAATGATAACTCAGGATGAACTAAGCCACTCTAACGATAAGCATTATTAAAAAGGAATGTTTTAAGCCTAGCCTTAAAAGTACACAGGGTGTCTGCCTCACAGACTAAAACTGGATGCTGGTTCTCTCTTTTTAATATTCATCAGAACTCTTGCTGCCACATTTTGAATCAACTGAAGGCTTTTAATTATATTTTTAGATATCCTGATAGTAAAGAATTACAGTAGTCCAGCCTTGAGGTAACAAATGCATGGACTAGTTTCTCAGCATCCCTCCTGGATAGGATGTTTCTAATTTTAGCAATATTCCTGAGGTGAAAGAAGGAAATCTTAGAAACCTGTTTAATATGGGATTTGAATGTCTGGTAGAAGGTAGGATTTGATGTCGCCCGTTCTGGCCCCTGGCAAGCATTTGACTATGGTCAATGTTGTCTCTAATGTTACGTTTCTGACTATGGAGCAGCCAATTACCAGTGTTGCTGAGCAGAGAAAATCTGTTAGAAACGTGGACAGGTTTGTGGTGACCGTTGGGGTGATCTAAGATCAGAATTTTCTAAAACATTATATAGTGTAAGCATATGCACAGAATCAGACTTCAAGGGTACATTTCTATTAACTGCATGAGGGCCCAGTGTGGGTGTAGATTCTCCATCATCAAGTAATTACAATCCTACACGCTTAAATAGAAAACAATGTCTTATTTTCTCCTTTCTTTCAGATGTTTCACCTGTTATTCAAAAAGGTTCTTCATTTATGAAATTGGGTTTTGGAAGAGAAAAAAGTCTTGCCAATAGAATGAGTCTCTGTTTTAGCTTCCGTTTAAATCATTATTTAGTTTTTCTAGAATATCTGATTTATAGCTTGTTTTCCTGACTCATAAAATGTTAACTACATATTGGTCTATACATTGGTCAAAACAGGTTTACGTTGTGACAGCATTATGTGAAGCAAATAAGTGAGGTTTTATCTACTTTTTTAGTGCTAGGCCTGGTTCACAAGGCAGGATTTTAAAATTGTCGCAAAAGTTTCAGACCACACGCAGCAATAAAAAATCATGGATATTCCTGTTTTGGTCCTATAGTGTGTGGTGTGTGGCCACATGGCAATGATGGGACTCCACACACAAACTTTTACTCAAAAACATTTTCAAGCTCAAACAGGAAATCTCTCAAAACCTATTTACTGTATATTAAAAGTGACTAAAGTCAAATGAGTAAATAAATATGGATGGCGAGGATGAGGCATTGGCAGTAGTTTGTGGATTAGTCAACGGAGAAAAAAAATGAAATCCTGGCGTTGGAAAACTCACATGCTGTTGTTATGAACTAAACTGGAGGGTCTATGCACTGTGATCATTATTGCTCTTGTGCTGAAGAGGGCTTGTTGTGCCATCATGATCAGCAAGGATTTCTTTATATTAAGGCAATACAGCAGCTTATTTTTGTGGTAGTTTCTCCTCTTATTCTTGCTCTTCTACAATGGGTTCTTGTTTCCAGAAACATTCCTGTCGTTTCGGGTCATCTTCTAGATGTAGATGTACTGTTTGTTCTTTCATACTTTGTGTTTTTCAAAAATATAAATCAGAATTTCATTGATCCCCATTTCCACTCTTTCCACCTCATGTACAACCCTAGAGAAAGACTAAAGCAACATTCAAACCAAAGGTTTCACTGGTGGTGCTGCACTCTGATATATTAATTTGAATGGCATGTGTTACACATCAGTGGATTTGTACTACAATAAGTCTTGAGCCTTGCAGTGAGCTGCTGTTGAACTTGAATTTAGTTTAACTTTGATTGTGATGTGCTGTGACACATACTCACCCAAAAGACACAATATCTTTGTTAAACTGGCCCCAAAGGAGCAGAAAGTTTCTAGGTCAATGTAAAAACAGCTCTCCTTACAAGCCTCACACTGATTACTCATACTCTCACTGAATTGTCTCTCCCTTGTTTCTGTCCCTCTGTGCTATAACTAATTAATTTCCATCCCAATTCTGCTTGCTTTAATTGTAATCTATTTTGTCTATAATATTGTCTGTTTTTCTAATTCAGATTTTCATTTGATAAAGGTCTGGACTTTGATCAGGCCACTGTAACATTCACTTTTCACGAATATGCTTTGATCAAAATCATACCATTGTAGCCCTAATCGTATTAGGGTTGATTAGGGTCATAATGCTAAGAAGATGAATCTCTACTAAAGTTTTCAATATTGCAAAGCCTCTTACAGGGTTTCTTCCAGTATGGCCTTTTATTTAGCTCCATCAAGTTTCCATATTGAAAAAAGGATCCCGACTAAAGTACACGACTGATAGGATTCCTCTCACAGGACAGTCAGATGGAAAATCTGAGGTGGGGATCTTTGCCGTTCCTTCAGAGTTGAAAGGGCCTATTGGCTCCTTCTCTGATTAAGCCGGTTTTGATAACCAGTAGGCTTGCAGTTTGTGTAATGCCCGTTTCAATTTAGGTAATGAATTGAAAAGTGTTGAGTGAGATATTTAATTTGTTTTCCAACCAAACTTTCCTTTAAACTAGTCCACAACTTTATCCCCGAGTTGTTTGCTGTTTTCCTTGATCTTCATAAAGTTGTCTGCGCACTAATGTTCCCAAAAACACACAGAACAGCTGGATATATTACTGAGATTAAATATTCACTTATGGACTCTTTTCCAAAATATGTGACTTCTGAAGGGAATTGGCTGCATTGACTTAAGGGTGCTGTGTAAAAGGGTGCTGAAACATATGCAGAGTTTTCAGAAAATATTTAGTAAAAAAAAGTTATGATTTTCTTTCGACTTCAGCTATGCACTGTAAAACTTTTACTTAATTCCATTTTTATGACAGACCTACAATAGAAGTAAACTAAGAAAGAAGTAAACTGAGAAAGAAATCTTGTTTAATCATATCAAAGCTTTGTAAAATACATTGAAATTTGTGTTTGTAAAATGAGTATGGGAAAATTTAAGGGGTAATAATATTTCTGCAAGGCACAGCATATAAAATCTGTCTTCAAGTCAGTGCTGAGTCTCACTGGCAATATGACAGCTGCAGTATCTGAAGAGTCAGCAAAGTAGGTCCAGGCCAATTATTCCCTCAAGGTATGAATGCTGTTATTTCTAGTAGAGTCCTCCAGAATGTCCAGATTATCACCACCACTGCAAACAAATAAACGCAAGACGCACATTTCTCAAAGTCCTCCTTCAAAATGCAGGCCTTATATTAACCCCAGGACAGAATCCAAACTTGCTGTCCTCACTCTTCAGTGTGTGCACAAATGAAAAAAGAAATCCCACTGACTCTTCATCTATACCCTCAAGTTAAACAAAATCCTTCCGCTTTGGGTCCTTGGGACTACAGGTATAGACAACACAGGGGAATTCTCTTCTATTTAGCTCAGCTCCCTCTGCACAGCAAAATGCATGATCACCAGAGGATAAAAAACACCTAAATCTTATGAGTTAATGAACAAATATCTTTTTAGAGGGCACCATAAATAAATTATATTCCTTGTTGTGGGTTCTTCCTTTAAATCAGGTTATAATGATAACATTTTTCCTTTATTTTAAAGAAAATTGCCTCTCGTTTTCTTACTGTGATGGCTCCCTTTAACACTAAAATTGCAGTACAGCTATGAATGTGTACACAAATCTAAATTTTTTTTATATTGTGTGAAAACAAGTTTGAAACCAAATAAGGAGTTAAAGTTGAATGACTATCAAGGTAAGCATAATCTGGACATAATCATGTGGGAAAAAAAAGTACTCTGAAAAAAAATAAAGTAACCAATCCGATCAGGTAAAATAAATTTTAATGTCATTCATTTAAATAAAGTATACCTTGGATGCAAGACCAAGAAAATAGCATTTAAATATGTTTAAGCCATTCCATTGTAGCTCTGGCTGCGCATCAGGGGTTGTTGTGTCCATGTCCGACAATTGTCTTCCCAACAGACTTTCCTTAGTTGGGTGTCTGTTGCACAAATAAGACATCATGGTTCTCTTGGCTGCATCTCTGATAATGCAAAATGTATCACTGATCCATTTGGTGTTTGTTCCATTTTTCCCCAAAACAACCTCTCTCACGGAATAGCTCATTAGTGAATTCTGTTTACTTATTAGGTGACATCTGAAGGTAACTGGATTTAGTGACGGGTATCAGAATAAAGGGGACAGAATATACTTTTCAGATTTCTATCTGCAAAAGAAATGTGAAAACCTTTTATTGTTTTACTTCCATTTTGTTTCAGTCTGTCCTATAAATCCTAATAAAACGTATTAAAGTCTCTGGTTATTGTTACACTGTAGACTGTGCAACATATTTATTTTTGTAGAAACTGCAGAAACAGAAAACAGTAGTTCAACCGGAGCTGCTGGGTGCGCAGTCTGCTCTGTCTCACTAAGTACTGACTTCTGAATTCTACAACAACAATAACACGTTTGTGCTGTAAAACACAATATCTCTTTAATACTGAAACAGTTTCAAATATAATCGATGGCCTTACATTCTCTATATTTAAACAATTTTGTATCCACATGCATCACTCCTGTACCGTTTTTAACTCATATTTATTTATTACTCTTTGTCTGGTTCCGTGGATTTTTGCTTTTTTTCCTTCCACTTAATTTCCTTCCCCTCTGTACCCCAAGTTGCTTTCTTGTTTTGTCCCTCCTGTTTGTGTTTAAACTTAGTTCTTTTCCTTATATAGTTTTTTCATGTTAGATTATTCCTTGTCTTTATTAGTTTATTCTGGCACTTCCTTGTTTCTGTTTCTTCTTCTTGCTCTTAGATATTTTCACCTTTAGTTTGTGTCCTCATTTGTTTCCTTAGTTTATTCCCTCTAGATAGTTTCCTAATTTATTTCTTCCTTATGCTCTCTAGTGTTTCCTTAGGTCCCCTTCCTAGACCTATTATCTTTAGTTAAGAGTTTTCTGTCTCCCTAACCATTCTACCTCTCTTCCCAGCTGATGATTGTTTCCACCTGCTCTCTCCCTCTCACCTGCATCTGATTCCCCTAATTGGTCATTGGTCTCCTCTCACTTCCTCATTTCCTCCCCAGCATATATTCTGCTTTCATTCAGTCACTACAGGTCCTTCTCAAAAAATTAGCATATTGTGATAAAGTTCATTCTTTTCCATAATGTAATGATACAAATTTAACTTTCATATATTTTAGATTCATTGCACACCAACTGAAATATTACAGGTCTTTTATTGTTTTAAAACTGATGATTTTGGCATACAGCTCATGAAAACACAAAATTCCTATCTCAAAAAATTAGCATATTTCATCCGACCAAATAAAAGAAAAGTGTTTTTAATATAAAAAAAGTCAACCTTCAAATAATTATGTTCAGTTATGCACTCAATACTTGGTCGGGAATCCTTTTGCAGAAATGACTGCTCATCTCCATAAAGCTTTTCAGCAGATGGAAGCATGAAGTGCTCCAAAATCTCCTGATAGCTAGCTGCATTGACCCTGCCCTTGATAAAACACAGTGGACCAACACCAGCAGCTGACATGGCACCCCAGACCATCACTGACTGTGAGTACTTGACACTGGACTTCAGGCATTTTGACATTTCCTTCTCCCCAGTCTTCCTCCAGACTCTGGCACCTTGTTTTCCGAATGACATGCCAAATTTGCTTTCATCCGAAAAAAGTACTTTGGACCACTGAGCAACAGTCCAGTGCTGCTTCTCTGTAGCCCAGTTCAGGCCCTTCTGCCGCTGTTTCTGGTTCAAAAGTGGCTTGACCTGGGGAATGCGGCACCTGTAGCCCATTTCCTGCACACGCCTGTGCACGGTGGCTCTGGATGTTTCTACTCCAGACTCAGTCCACTGCTTCCGCAGGTCCCCCAAGGTCTGGAATCGGTCCTTCTCCACAATCTTCCTCAGGGTCCGGTCACCTCTTCTCGTTGTGCAGCGTTTTCTGCCACACTTTTTCCTTCCCACAGACTTCCCACTGAGGTGCCTTGATACAGCACTCTGGGAAAAGCCTATTCGTTCAGAAATTTCTTTCTGTGTCTTACCCTCTTGCTTGAGGGTGTCAATGATGGCCTTCTGGGCAGCAGTCAGGTCGGCAGTCTTACCCATGATTGCGGTTTTGAGTAATGAACCAGGCTGGGACTTTTTAAAAGCCTCAGGAATCTTTTGCAGGTGTTTAGAGTTAATTAGTTGATTCAGATGATTAGGTTAATAGCTCGTTTAGAGAACCTTTTCATGATATGCTAATTTTTTGAGATAGGAATTTGGGGTTTTCATGAGCTGTATGCCAAAATCCTCAGTTTTAAAACAATAAAAGACCTGAAATATTTCAATTGGTGTGCAATGAATCTAAAATATATGAAAGTTTAATTTTTATCATTACATTATGGAAAAGAATGAACTTTATTACAATATGCTAATTTTTTGAGAAGGACCTGTATTTGCTGGTCCGTCGTTATTCTTTCCCTGTCTGGTTCCTGACTCCTGCCCAGTTCCTGTTTCTCCCTCATCTCTGCATTTATTGGTTCTCACAGTTCTGTAAGTTTATTCTCCTTGTTTTTTGTTACAATAAATAATTTAAGTTTTATTTTTTGCTGCCTTTGGGTCCTTAATCTAACAAACATGACACTCTTTGACTAGGAGTCCGCTATTTTACTCGCACATGGTGGCGAATCACCTTTAAAGATGCTTAAGCTTATATACTTGTTTTCCCGCATGACATCCGTTACACCACAAGACACATAACTACCGTTGTCTATCGCTCATTTATAATTTAAGACCCAGCTTACCTGCAGAAAGAGAAAAACAGCAGTTCAACTGGAGCTACTCGGTGCGCAGTCTGCTCTATCTCACTAAGTGTTGCCAACTGTCTCCAACAGAAAGTAGCTGAAGTTGACCCATAAAGTCTCTAGATGTCACCAGATGACGTCACATGCTAATTTGCATACTGATGACGTCAGCACGTCACATCGACGTGATGACATAATCACTTCTGGCAGTCTTCATTTTTTCCCCAAAAAACATCCTATACGGATAAAACATTTTGCAATAAATGGAGTTAATGTGTTAACTTAATTTTGGGAGCAGGACCACGCTCCCAATCTACTTCTTACTCAGGAATCTTTTTATAATTCATTTCACCTGGTGTTTCACACCTGGTTCGCATCTCTAATCACTCTTTAGCAGCCCATTCCTTCTAGTAATGGATATTCTTACTGTTTCCGTGGATCCATCCGAATCCTATGAGGAGCTGTTCTCTGGCGATCACTCCATCGTTGGGCCGTCACCTCCACCTGTGGTCCAGTTTCTCGTTGTATCCGACTACCATCAGTCCGGCGAGATTCCAGCCAGTCTTCCCCAGCAGCAGCAGCTCCTTCGCCTCGGTTTCCTCGGTCGGATCTATCGCCGGAGGCTTTTGTATCTCAAGGTCACCTTCTTGGCCGCTCAGTCTGGCGTCCTTCTCCTTCGGGCCTGTCCCGGTCTCTACTATCGCATCTCGAGGCCACACCTTCGCATTCCCCCGCGGATGCTTCAGGTCCATCGGCCCGGGCTCCATCTCATTGCCGCAGGACCGGGACCTCGCCTCGAGCCAAACCCTCTCCCGCAGCAGCGAGCCGCCCGGCTTGGGCTTCCTCTCCTCCTCAAATCCGCCACGCTTCCTCCCTACCCCGAGCTCAGCACCAAATTCTAGCTCGCGGTTGTAGCCGTCCGGCCTGGGGTCTTTCCTCTCTCCACACTCGTCAGGTCTCCTCTCGCTCCCGGACCTTAATTCAAAATCCACGCTTTTCACTTTTGCTCTGGTGTCCATATGTGTCCAGTTGGACTGTAGCCCATCTACAGTGTGTGCTCAGAGAAAGAGGCCGTTCCCCCCGTCCGGCCACCTTCTTTCATCCACCATCCCTCCCCACTTTTTCCTGCTTTCCGACAACAATTCATCAACGGTAATTACGTTGATTTGACGCTTCTCTTGCAACCTTATCTAGATCTCTTGGGTCAGCCCCAGGAACTGCAAACTGGATTGGGGCCAATGCAACTGAATACTGTCCTCAGTCCTCGCTCTAAAGGCCTAACTCCTACGGTTTGCCTTTGCTTTTTCCCTATACAAGGACACAATTTGCTCTGTGTTGCCCGACCGGCGGCCCGAGGTGGACAACTATTTGTCTATTGAGCTCGATATGGCTCTCCGGTTTGGGGGCACAGGGTTCTATCAATATCACACACAATTTTCCTCTCAAGTCGACGGGTCATCTCTCTCAATTCAACCCGGGGACGTACTGGGGAACGCTCGATTCGAAGCTGCATTGTCGCATCTTCGCAGCCCAGGAATCTCTGTCATGCAGCCTCTGTGGTGCTACCTCCCATCCAACTACTGCATGCACCTCGGTAGCTCCTCTCCGACCTCGGCCCTCTGTGACACGCAGCTCAGTAGCCCCGAACCGCCTGTCCGCCGCTGCTCCTCCCCCTCCGGTCGTTCCCAAGCCCCTCCCCTTTCAGCCCAAAACCAATGTCCCAGTTTCCGGGGGCAATGACAAGCGGGGTTGGCCCATCCTCTATCAGGGTGGTAGGATGGTATGCAACAAGTTCAATGACCTCACTTGCTCAGTCTCCAGCTGTAGATTCTTGCACACATGTTTTTTCTGTGGCGGTGCACTCTCAATGAGCGCCAGCCCCCATAACCCTACTTCTCAGGCGGATTGACTAGCACAACATTTCGCTACACCCATCAAGGTGAGCGCACTCATTTCCACATTGGCTCATCACCCGGAAAAGGAGTTTGTGGAATCCCTAGTCAATGGGTTCACATATGGGTTCCACCCGGGCATAGATGTTCCACTCATTGCACCAATCTGTTGTCCGCTCTTTCTGAGCCTGATACAGTTGACTCCCTCCTTTTCAAGGAGGTCAAAGATGGGTTTGTGATCGGTCCTTTTGCCCGCCCCCCTTTTACAGTTTTCGTGTAAGCCCCTTGGGCATTGCCACCCGCAAGTATTCTGATAAGGAACGACTTATTTTAGACCTATCAGCTCCACATGGCTCCTCCTCAGCCAGTATAAACAGTCTCATCCCCTTTCCTGATTTTTCTATGCAATATACCCCCATCGACCATGATATTCATCTTATCCGTCTGGCAGGTCGTGATGCATGGCTTTCTAAAGCTGACATCACTAGTGCCTTTAAGGTTCTGCCCCTCCACCCAGACTTTTGGCGGTTCTTTGGTGTTCACTGGAAAGGGGCCAACTACTTGGCGGTCCGACTCACTTTCGGCTGCTGTAGTAGCCCCAAGATTTTCAATTCTCTTTCTGAGGCCCTCTGCTGGATTCTGCTGAACACTTACTGTCTTCCTTATGTTCTCCACCTTTTGGATGATTTCTTAGTTATCACGCCTGCTTCATCTCCTCATTGTTTAGGGCTCTGCACACTCACCGACCAAGACGATAGGCCCTCTTACCTCTATTGAGTTCCTTGGTATCACCCTTGATTCATCTTCTTTCCAAGCATCCCTTCCGCTCGAGAAGGTTCACAGAATTTCCCTGATTCTGTCTAACTTCATACTCACTAAATCATGCTCAAAACAGCAGCTCCTATTGCTTTTAAGGTCACTTAAACAATGCCGTACGCATCATTCCTCAAGGGAGGTCTTTTATCTCCCACCTCCTGTCCTCCGACGCTGGGATCTCTCCATGGCCAGCTCATCATAGACGAACCATGCCACATGGAAATGCGGCTCTGGCGAGAATTTTTGTCTAACTGGAATAGTATTTCTTTTTTCTATTAAGATTTTATCTTCCACCCAGATGACATTCAGCTTTATACTGATGCAGCACCTTCCCGAGGTATCGGCGGTTACTTCAACAGGAGATGGTTTGCGATGGTTTGCCTCTCGCTTGTCTTTTCAGAAATTCAGAGCCTTGGCACCCCCCACAGATCCTTATCCCACACCGGTCCCACCATTTTTAGCTACCATCCACAATTAACTCACCTCCACGACCTGTCCATCTCATTCCAGAATTTGATCCTGAATAGCCTCGCTCCTCGCACCCTCTCAGCTTCAGGATGGAACAACTTCAAAGCCTTCAACGTAACGTACAATCTACCTTTCCCTTCACTCAATTCAATGTCAATTTGTCAATTCATTACCTACTCTCACACAATCCATAAAGTTTGCGTTTCCACTATTCAATCTTATCTTTCCAGCATCAGTTTCTTCGTTAAACTGGATACCGGCAACCCCTGTCCAGCTCTAAGCTATAGTCACATATCCCTGTTGCTAAGAGGTCTCAAGAAACATGAACCATCCATGGTTAATCACCGCTTTCCACTCGCCTCCGACTTTCGTAGCTGTTGCATCCACTATTCGCTCCGGCTACTCTTCTCCTTCAGTCAATTTAACACTAGAGTCAATGTTCTTGCTGTCCTACTTTGGTTTCCTGCGTGGCTCTGAGTTCGCCCCATCTTCATCAATGTATGATCCTTCCATTCATCCCCGTCATTCAGACATCACGATTCTCAACCAAAATACCCTCATCTATACCCAGTGTTGTTCACAGCATTATTTAACGCCATTTTTTTAGGAACGGGCTAATCTAACTAATTACTATTTCTGTTGTCACAACGCCCTTTCTGTTATTGTACATCGAATGTGATGCATTACAATAATGAATTGATTCACTGACTATCTGCACAACCCGAGAGCGCCTGAGTTTTTAATATGTGAGGCCCAACAAAGAGATAAGCGATTATGATTTACTAAGGCAGTCAGGTGTTTCTTGGTAGCCAATCGGAGCAAGTGATTTCACACACACGCCAGGACACGTGACTCCTGCAAAAACACAAACATCAAGCAGAAGCAACAGCAATGTCGAGTCCAAATCAGTCAGATGAAAAGCTAGCATTTTCAAAGTGGAGACATAAATATTATTTCAAATTCATGGAGGTCAAAGGCAAGAACGTCCATGTCAAGTGTACATTGTGTCCAGGAACAAAGACCTTGTCATCATCTGCTGTAACCAATTCAAATTTAATGAAGCATCTCACAACAGCACACGTATCTACAAAAGTTAGTGGCCATAAACACCAATACCCTGACTGCAGATGATGGCAGCGCACCATCAACCAGCAAAGAAGGACTCGGAGCAAAGTCGGCCAAGCAGCAGAAGCTGGTCTTTTCTGCCTCACAACAAAAACCTTTGACACAGGCCGAAGTCAACAATTTGATCAGCAGGTTTGTAGTTAAATGCATGTTGCCGTTATCGACAGTAGAGGATGATTCATTCCGAGCAATTATTTCGGAAATACCCATGAAAACAGGGGCCTGTGTGCCATGCAGAAAGACGTTTGTTAAACTCCTAGAAGCAAAATATGATCAAATGAACACAGAGCTTAAAAAGAGTTTAGAAGAGTTGGACTTTTTGTCTACAACTGCTGATATTTGGACTGCAGACAACCACAGGTATCTGGGCGTGACAGCCCACAGGATAGATGCACACAGCCTAGAGCGAAAGAAAGCAGCCTTGGCCTGCAGGCGGTTCAAGGGCCATCATACATTTGATACCATTGCTACTGAGCTTGACAATATTCACTCTTCCTTTGGTATTTCTAACAAAATTACAGTTACTGTCACAGACAATGGTTTGAATTTTGTAAAGGCTTTCAAAATTTACCAGGGCATTCAGGGTGATGATTCTGGGGAGGAGAATAATGATGATGAAGAAGTTACTTTTTTCAACCTTCATAATAAATCACAAGACATGAATGTGGATGAGGATATGGAAGAGAATGTTGTTACTTTACCACCACATCACAGATGTGCATCACATACAGCAAACCTTATTTCCTGCACTGATGTGGACAAGTGATTACTCTTAAGGCCAGATGTAAAAGCTGTGTATAGAACTGCTACCTCAAAATGCACAGCATTATGGAACAAGGCTAGCCGTTCCACAGTGGCTGCAGAGACTGTAGATGAAGTCCTGGGAAGTAAGCTCCTCGTGCCATGTACCACTAGATGGAACTCCTTTCATGATGCCATTGCGCGTGTTTGTGAATTCCCAATCACAGAGCTAAACACCATCTCCTATAATTTTGGATTGAAGGCCTTCACAAATCGGGAATATCAATTCCTCAGAGAATATTGCAAAGTGATGAAGCCACTAACAGTAGCCCTCGACATTCTTCAAGGTGAAGACCATTGTTTCTATGGCACACTCCTTCCCACACTGGAGACATTGATCTCCAAGACCATGGACTTGAAGAGTGGCCTGCAAATCCTTGGTGACCTTCCAGAGGCTGTTGACAAGGTGAGAGCTAGTATTTCTTCAGATGCTCCCATATATACGTACTCTCCCATATTTGAATTGATATATGAAATCAAAGTAAAATTAAACGTACGTCTTTGCTCATGTGCAATACTGTGTGTGTGTGTGTTTGCGTGTGCGTGCGTGTGTGTGTCCTAATATGGGTAGCAATACGGACTTGTGTGTGTGTGTGTGTGTGTGTGTGTGTGTGTGTGTGTGTGTGTGTGTGTGTGTGTGTGTGTGTGTGTGTGTGTGTGTCATTTCAGGCAGTCAAACCAGATTTGCAGATGTACTGGAAAGTGAGACTGCCTTCCTGGCTGCAGTGACACTGCCCAGATTTAAACTTCGTTGGCTAAGGACAGGAAAGGGAGGACAATGCCAAGGCAAATCTGCTGGTGGAGTGCTGGAAATTTGCCCAAGATGAAGACCAGCTAACAAGTACCAATGCACCAACAGTGAGGATGAATTCTTTCCCTTTGAGGATGAGGAGGACACCTCTGCTTCAGTGGAAAGTCAAGTTACTGACTATTTCAAGTTAGGAGCGCAAGGAATGGAGACTCTAAAAGGGTTCCCATTGATTAAGTAAGTTTAGGGTCACTACAGGGACACTCTATCCAGTGACCCTGTAGAGAGGCTATTTAGCCTAGGGAAGCTGGTCCTCACCCCAAAGCGGAACAGGTTGTCTGACAAGAGGTTTGAAATGCTGCTGCTTCTTAGATACAACCCATAATTCTAGAATTGCGCTGCTCTGGGTGGCTGCATGTTGGAGTGGCTCTGTTGGCTACATATTAAGTTTTGTTTTTTTGTACATTGGTTCCTCTTTTTTCTTAAAGAAGATTGCATTTTTTTGACCTGTATACTTTCTAGTTTTTGGTGCTGTGAAGCTGGAAGGATTTTTGCTGTAAATTATTCCCTTTTTGACAATTTGTTATGATGCGTAACCATGGCAACAATGTGGTTTACAGCCGGGAGCACCTGATTAACATCGCAAAAGCTGAAATAATACCTCAACTTAAACCACAAATCCCCGATGAGTTGATAAGGAGGAGACGTGGATGCAGAGCAGGAGCGAAAAGGAGACAGAGAAAGAGGAAGTTCAAGCCATCTCTTCCATCGATCATAATGGGTAACGTAAGATCACTGGCTAACAAGATGGATGAACTCCAAGCCCTTACAAGGACTCAGCCAGAGTACCGTGAATGCAGTGTTATGTGTTTTACGGAGACGTGGCTGCTGGATCATATCCCCGACTCCAACGTCTGTCTGCCAGGCTTCCTGACTGTACGAGCAGACAGAGATCTGAAGACGAGCAGAAAAAGGAAAGGTGGTGGAGTAGCAGTGCTTGTCAACAACAGATGGTGTCATCCAGGACATGTTACTGTGAAGTGTCGTCTCTGCAGCCCAGATCTCGAACTCTTGGCAGTGAGTTTTCGTCCATATTATTTGCCAAGAGAGTTCACCAGTGTAATTTTGGCAGTTGTTTACATTCCACCTTCAGCCGTTGCCGACAATGCATGTGATGTCATCAGTTCCATTGTTGCTAAGCTACAGACACAGCACCCCAATGCATTTGTGGCAATATCTGGTGATTTTAATCATGCCTCGCTCTCTACTACACTTCCAACATTTCAACAATTTGTCAGCTGCTCTACAAGAGAAAACAGGACCTTGGATTTGTTTTATGCAAATGTAAAGGATTCATACACGTCCAAACCAAGACCTCCTCTGGGACAATCAGATCACAATCTTGTTTTTCTCTGTTCAGAATATAAACCACTTGTTCAGAGGCAACCTGTGACAAAACGAACTGTGAGAAAATGGTCACAGGAAGCTGAAGAAGCCCTGCAGGATTGTTTTGCAACCACAGACTGGATGACTCTTTGCCAAGCACATGGAGAGGACATCAATGACATGACTGAGTGTGTGACTGACTATATAAACTTCTGTGTGGACAACATCATCCCCACCAGAACACTGAGATGCTTCCCTAATAACAAACCCTGGATCACCAGTGACCTGAAGGAACTGCTAAACAAGAAAAAAAGAGCCTTCAGGGAGGGAGACAGGGAATTACTGAGGAGTATACAGAAGCAACTTAAGGTCAAGATCAGAGACAGCAAGGAGGCATACAGGAAGAAGCTGGAGAACAAACTACAGAGGAACAATATCAGAGATGTCTGGTCAGGAATGAGAAAGATCACAGGTTTTAAGGACAGGAAGGATTGGATAGATGGAAGTCTGGACAGAGCCAATGAACTGAACACATTCTTCAACAGGTTCAGTTCAGGAACTAGCTCAGCATCCCCCTCTCCTGTTCCCAGCCAAACAGACATCCCACTATCCTCTGATCAACAGCTTTCCTGTTACACCTCGGATGTTTTATCCTTCACCTCAGCCATGGACTCTTCTAATTCCACAAGTTTGACTTCAACCAAGTCAGGAAATGCTGCTACCCCCTTTGCCTCCCCCTCCCACTTGTCTGTCTCCAAAAGTCAGGTGAAGAGGCAGCTGGAGAAACTGAACCGGAACAAGGCTGCAGGTCCAGATGGTGTCAGCCCCAGAGTCCTGAAGGCCTGTGCAGAGCAGCTCTGTGGGATTCTGCAGCACCTCTTCAACCTTAGCTTAACTCAGGAGAAGGTCCCAGTGTTGTGGAAGACATCCTGCCTTGTTCCAGTACCCAAAAGAACTCACCCATCAGTCATCAATGACTATAGACCCGTTGCCCTGACATCCCACATCATGAAGGTCCTGGAGAGACTCCTTTTGGCACCCCTGAGTAAGCAAACAAGAACGTATCAGGACCCACTGCAGTTTGCTTATCGCTGTGGAGTTGGAGTTGAAGATGCCATCATCCACCTACTTCAACCAACCCACTGTCATCTGGACAAAGCAGGCAGCACTGTGAGGATCATGTTCTTTGATTTCTCTAGTGCATTTAACACAATTCAGCCTGATTTGCTTTGTCAGAAACTCCTGAAGACACAGGTGGAGCCCTCAACAATCGCCTGGATCAATGACTACCTGACCAACAGACCACAATTTGTGAGACTGAAGAATTGTGTGTCAAACCAGGTGGTCAGCAGCACAGGAGCACCACAGGGGACCGTACTCTCACCATTCCTTTTTACTCTGTACACCTCAGACTTCCAGTACAAATCAGAGACCTGTCATCTGCAGAAATACTCAGATGACTCTGCAATTGTCGGGTGTATCAGAGATGGACAAGAAGCTGAATACAGAGAGTTGGTGGACCGCTTTGTGACATGGTGTGGAAACAATCGTCTCACCTTGAATGTGAACAAAACAAAGGAGATGATTGTAGATTTCAGAAGAAACAGGGATAAGTCAAACACTGTTTCCATCATGGGAGAAGAAGTGGAGGTGGTTGAGGAGTATAAATACCTCGGAGTTCACCTTGACAACAGACTGGACTGGAGGCGCAACAGTGAAGCCGTCTACAAGAAGGGACAGAGCAGACTGTACTTCTTGAGGAAGCTTAGGTCCTTCAAGGTTTGCAGCAAGATGCTGCAGATCTTCTACAAGTCTGTTGTGGAGAGTGTAATCTCTTCAGCCGTCATCTGTTGGGGTAGCAGCATCAGAGCCAGGGATTTAAAAAGGCTCAACAACCTGATAAAGAAGGCTGGTTCTGTTCTTGGGACAACTGTGGAAAATCTGGAGATGATAATGCAAAGAAGGATTCTTCATAAAATCAAAAAAATTATGGACAACCCTGAGCATCCTCTTCATGAGACAGTCACACAACAACAGAGCATCTTCAGTCGGAGGCTTCTTCAGTTTCGCTGCAATACAGACCGCTACAGGAAATCCTTCCTGCCCACAGCCATCATTATCTACAACAACTCCTTAAAGAATTGATTATATGAGCTATACCAACACTTAATTTCCCTCTGGGATCAATAAAGTATTTTTGAATTGAATTTGAATTGAATTGAATTGAATTTTGAAGGGTAAGATGGTTAGACTACATGGGTTAAGTGGATACATGATGGTGGATACATTAATAGATGCGCATTATGGAAGATCTGTATGGGTAAAGTAATAGCCTATGTAGGAGCTGAAGTTCAGTGTTTAAAAGAACCATGTTATTGAACTTTTTTTTACTTTTTAAATGAAGAGAAAATACTTGAAAAAGTATAAGCCTATGTCTTCCAGACTATTCATCTCAGGTTGAGAGTTTGATTTATTTAATTTGCTACAGTTATTGCTAACACTTTATATTGTTTAACTGTTTATGTTTGAAGAAAATACATGAAGCACAGAATGACTACAAAACCAGTTGTCTGTAAGTTTGATTTACTGTAGACTACAATCTCGGAGTAAAAAAAAACGTATGTTTATACATTCACTTTTGATGGGACCAAAACACAGTACTTAAAGGTACAGGTTTCTTAACTGGACCAGTTATCTCAGGTTGTGAGTTTGATTTATTTATTGTAAACACACTTCATGCTGTGAACTGTTCACTTTTGAAGACAATACTCAAAAAGATTCTACCAGACTACTTTGAGTTAAAGACGTTTTATAATAATAATAATAATAATAATAATAATAATAAATAACTTTGCAGTATGAGTGCATTTTATGTTGTTACTGTTTACTTAAGATAAAAAAAATTTAACAAGTAGTGAGTTACTATAACTAATTACTTATTTTAAAGTAAAGTTCACAACACTGTTAAAGAGTAGGATAAACCTCATGTTGTCTGTTTATGTGCAATAAATATATAAAGTTACATGTATGTGCCTGTCTGTTTTACTTATTTCAAATGACTTCTTAAAAAAACTGTTCAGAAATATCTAAAATATTTGTCATAAAGAAGCAACATTTTTACAGTAACGCAAATAGTTACTTCCCATGGTAACTAGTTACTTCTATTATAAAGTAATTCAGTTACTAACTCAGTTACTTTTTTTAAAACGTAGTGAGTAACTATAACTAATTACTTTTTAAAAAGTGACCAGCTCGACGCTTCCTGTTCGATCCACCTTTTTCGCCTTCGCTCATCCCTCAGCCCCTACGAACCTATCTGTAATTACATTTGTTCCCGTCTAGCCTCCAACAATTCACCTCTCGATCCACTCTTCATCACCGAATCCGGTAGCCTTGCCACTAGGTTCTGGTTTTCCTATCACTTCCACCAAATTCTGTTCTGGTATCGCCCCAGAACATTATTCAGTGCACTCCATCCGAATAGGTGCAGCCCCTTCGGCCTCTAAATCAGGAATTTTGGACAGAGTCATTCAAATCTTAGGCCAATGGTCATCTTCAGCCTATTGCTCCTACATCCGCAATAATCTCCATGACCTGCAACACCCACACGCCTTGCTTTGTTAATTTTCCATGACTAACTTTGGGGGTCCTGAGCAGGCTCTGGAAACAGATGAATCTCAGAAGACTTCACCCCCACACTGAATCTTTATCACCAAGCCTTCCTCGACGCATCTTCCGAGGCACCTCGTCGATTCACTCTCTTCCTTCAATAAACATTGCATTCAAATCCCTGTAAGCGTGGTCCTAGCTAATGAAATGGAGGTAATGTGTTAACCTAAGTTCGGGACCGGGACAGCGCTCCGAATTCACTTCTAACTCAGGAATCTACTCATAATTCGTTTCACCTGTGCCGTTTTCAGACAGAAGTTCTGGAATATTCGCGGACAATTCCATCCAGTATTTAACCGGAGTTGTGTTTTCGAACACACCACTTTTTTCCGGAACATTGCCTTTCGGCTGCTTTCACACAGCAAGAAATGTACCGAAGGATCCTGATGAATGTCTGGGAGGTGGGGGGTGAGGGGGGGTGGGGGGTTGAATGTGGATATTACGTAAACTTAGTGTGGCGGGCGTACATGTCATTTCCCCAAACAAAGGGATTATTGCAAAGATGGTCGACGAAACAGCAGATCTACTCGCAGTGCTCGCCTCTTTGATGTGTGCAATTTTGCGCACATGGAAACGCTTAAGAGACATCGACGAAGAAGCTGAAAGGAAAATAGTGACATTTATACGTTATACATCATACCGCGAAAAGTCCGCTCTTGTTACTAGGTCTTCATCCATAAAACTACCGGTAAAGGGTATCCGGACAAAGTCAGGAAGATTGCTTTCAGACACAAAAGCAAAACAGATGAAGTCTGTAAAATTACAGTTTTTCATGGCCTGTTTGAAAGGGGCTCTGGTGTTTCACACCTGGTTCGCATCTCTAATCACTCTGAAGTCCATCTTAACTCAGCTTGTCTAGTGCTCCATGTCTGTCTCACTCGTTTTTTGCACCCCTCCCTTTCCCTCCCTCATCCCTTCGACCCCTCCCTCATCCCTTTGACCGCTCCCTCATCCCTTTGACCCCTCTCTCTCATCCCTTTGACCCCTCTCTCTCATCCCTTCGACCCCTCTCTCTCATCCCTTCGACCCCTCTCTCTCATCCCTTCGACCCCATCCTCTCCCCCTCATTCTAGCTTACTTATAGTCCTGGCTTCTTCTAACATCACTTTCTCTCAGGTTTGTCTGGGGGTCCTAAGCAGGCTCGGGAAACAGATGAATCTCAGAAGACTGCACCCCCACACTGAATCTTCATCCCAAGCCTTCATCAACGCATCTTCCCAGACACCTCGTCGACTCACTCTCTTCCTTTAATAGACATGGTATTTAAATCCCTGTAAGCGTGGTCCTAGCTAATGAAAAACAGTGTGCAAACCAGCGTGTTCAGACATGTCAAAATAAAAGAACCCAGAGAACAGAAAGGGTTGCCTCAAAAGGTCGAGGAAAGATGGCTGATACAATGAGAAGAAAAATTAACTGGTAGGTCTGGTACATGGCCTATATATTCAAAGGAAAGTTGGTATAATGAGGAAAACAGAAAGGAGCAAATAATTATATATAGATTAGGATTTGGTCATACAGGGTTAAACATTATTTAAAAAGAAGAAACACCCTACAGGGAAATGTGACTTTTGTCTTCAAGATCAGCCTGTGGAGCATGTATATCATTTTGCCTGAAGTATACTGTTGAGAGAAGGGAAGTGGTACAAAATATTTACATGATATCAAATTGCAACAGGACATCCAAGAGGTCTTAAACAAAATTTACAGTTCTGAAAAGAAAAATTGCTGAGATATCTCAAGAAGATGACATCAAAGTGTAACTGAACCCCCTGAAAAATCATAACCCCACCCCCAGACAACATTTGAAAATTCTACAAAGTGGGCGGTGCCAGGAAGAACGGAGGGGTATGTCTGTGAGACCATGCCTGTGACACAGTCAATGCCTGTGACGTAAATATGTACCGCTCTCCACCAATCACAAAATTCAACTGCAGTAGCCACCCTTCAAATCAAATCAAACTTTGTTTATAAAGCGCTTTTCATACAAGAAGTCACAAAGTGCTTTACAGATTAAAATGACCCCACATAAAACCACCTTTCCTTCCCTCCCCCACAGATTTAAAAGCATGGTCACAGTTATACCCCCCACCCAAACTCTCATGCACATACACAGTAATAAGAAAAAGTAAAAAAGGACATTGGGCCGAGTATAGATGAACCATGCAGCAGCAGCCGAGGCACCAACACAGGACACCCAGTGGAGGCAAGGCCAAGACCCCCACCTCCACCCAAGCTCCACCTGGAGAGCACCCAGGGAGCCACAGCCGACCACCGCTCCCGGGGCAGAGGGCTCCCACAGAGGAAACACTGGAACGGGGATTAAGATAAATTAAAGTATAAAAATAAACAGTAAATTAATGTGCTAAGATTAAATAGTAAAACTGATAAAAATATAATCATATAAAACATGCAGAGCAACTAAACAGAGAATAATAAATAATAATCAGTTAAAAGCTAGGCTAAAAAGGTGAGTCTTGAGCCTGCTCTTAAAAACATGAACGTTCTCTGCAGCCCTGAGGTTCTCTGGCAGCCTGTTCCAGAGGTGAGGGCCATAAAACTGGAAAGACGCCTTGCCATGTGTGTGTGTCCTGACTTTTGGGGTGATAAGGAGACGGCTGCCAGAGGAGCGCAGAGACCGCGAAGGTTTATATGGTAAAAGCAGTTCAGAGAGATAAGAAGGCCCAAGACCATTAAGACACTTAAAAACCATTAAAAGAACCTTAAAGTCGATCCTGAACTGTACGGAGAGCCAATGCAATGATTTTAAGACTGGTGTAATGTGCTCCCGCCTCCTGGTTTTCGTCAGGACACGTGCTGCTGAATTTTGTAGTAGTTGTAAACCTGATATACTCTTTTTGGGAAGACCAGAAAGCAGGGCATTACAGTAATCAATTCTACTGGAGATAAAAGCATGCATCAGTGTCTCCGTATTGGCCCGAGAGAGAATGGGGCAGACTCTGGCGATGTTCTTTAGTTGATAAAAACCTATTTTAGTAATATTTTTTATGTAAGGAATAAAAGTCAGCTCAGAGTCAAAAATCACACCCAGGTTCTTCACTTGTAAAGAGGGATTAAAAGACAGTGATTGTAGTTTTGGTAAAAGTTTCTCTCTCTAAGCCTCAGGACCGATGACTAAAACTTTAGTTTTGTCCTGGTTGAGCTGGAGAAAGTTTTCTGCCATCCAGGATTTAATGTCTAAAATGCAGTTAAAAAGTGCATCCATTGGCCGTGTGTCGTCGGGAGACATGGAGATGTACAGCTGTGTATCATCAGCATAACTGTGAAAGTTGACTCCATGTCTTCTGATGACACTGCCAAGAGGAAGCATATACAGGTTAAAAAGCACTGGGCCTAAAATCGAACCCTGGGGCACACCACATGTAATCCTATGGACCCTAGAGGAGCAGGTATCTAAACTTACCATAAAAGTCCTGTCTGTGAGATGGGATGTGAACCGTTTGTGAACAGCACCAGAGAGGCCAATCTGTTTTAAACGGGTTAAAAGAATAGTGTGGTCTACTGTATCGAAGGCAGCGCTTAGATCCAGTAGAACCAACACTGTCACCATCTGTGCATCATAGTTTAATCTAAAATCATTTAAAATCTTTAGAAGGGCCGTCTCTGTGCTGTGGTTCACCCTAAAACCAGACTGAAATTTCTCCAGGACTTGTGCTCATTAATAAAATCATTAAGTTGAATTAAAACAATTTTTCTAAAATTTTGCTTAAAATAGGTAAGTTAGATACCGGTCTAAAATTGTTAAAATCATTCAAATCTAAATTGCTCTTCTTCAACAGGAGCCTCACTACCGCCCCTTTAAAGGCGGCAGGAAAGACCCCCGTCTGAAGGGAGCAATTCATCATGGTTAAAATCTCATCTCTAAAAGATCCATAAAATTGCTTAAAAAAGGAAGTGGGAATCGGGTCCAAAATACATGTGGTGGGCCTCACTGAGGAGAAAACTTTATCAAGAGTCCCAGCTTCTACCAGGACAAAACTGTCCAGCGTTTCCTCTGGTAAAGACACACTCTCAGATTTGTCTAAAACCATGTTACTCTGAGAAGACAAAATCTTACATCTGATGGTGTCTACCTTCCCTCTGAAGTGGTCTGTGAACTCCTCACAAAGAGTGTTTGAGGGGGTTTTAGGAAATGCAGTAGTAGCTCTGTTAAAAAGTTTATCAATGGTGAAAAAAAGGAATTTGGAATTATTTTTAAGTTCTGAGATGATTTTGGAGAGGTATGAATTTCTTGAATTTTTTACTGCACTGTTGTATAATTTGAGAAGATCTGTGTATATTTGATGGTTTATTGTGGCTTTACTTTTCCTCCATTTTCCCTCTGCCGCCCTACAATTTCTCTTCATTTTTCGGAGGTTTTCATTTTTCCACGCCGTTGCAGCTTTAGATTTTAAACTTTTAACTTGTAGTGGAGCAAGCCGGTCAAGAGTGGACTGAAGCCTTCTGTTAAAATCCTTGACAATAAAATCACAGGGGGCAGGTAAAACAATAGGAGGATTCTTTTTAAAAATTTCCAGAAAACCTGCAGCCACTTCAGGGGTTAGATGGCGCTTCCTGACAGTTCTCACAGAGGTCTCCTGCTGAATAAAACTGGTGATGTTAAAAAACACACGGTAGTGGTCAGAGACAGCCAAGTCAACAACAGAGGACACACGGGTGGACAGGCCATGCGTGATGACTAAGTCCAGGATGTGTCCTTTGTTGTGAGTCGGCTGCATGACATGTTGGCTAAAATCCATATAAGTCAGGATGTTTAAAAAATCTGTGGACTCTTTTTAGGAGGCCTATAAATTGTAACAAAAAATCTGAGGAGTGCTAAAAACATTTGCATTATATTCAAAAGTAAAATAGTTATCAAATAAAACAGGTTTGGCGGAAAGTGATGAAATTATAAAAGCAGTTCCGCCTCCCCTTTTGCTACTCCTCGTAGAATAAGTGAAGTTAAAATTAGGTGGGGAGGCCTCTGTAAGAACAACAGGGGCATCTGCACTCAGCCAAGTTTCTGTTAAAGATTATGGTTTAAAATCAGATAATTAATTATTAAAGTTTTGTTCAGCAGAGAGCGAACATTAAAAAGTGCAATATTAATAGTGATTGGAGATGAAGGGACTGTATGATTTACTGAAAGTGGGGCTTTTGGCAACTTTTTGAGATTATTTGGATTGCATTTGTTCGGTTTATGATTTTTAGTCCGCTCTGTGCTGATAATAACAGGTATGAAGGAGGTAGAGCAAGGTCCAAGTCCAGTATGTGAGTTACTGTTAAAATCAGGGGTGAGTTCATAGGAGCAGGGACCATTTGCACATCAGGATGTGGCGGAGGAATCAGAGAGGGCAGGGGCAGCTGTGGCCAGTGTAGTTGACAGGGGGGGGGTGGACATGCCAGGCTCAATGTCAGTGTACGAGTGCCTTGTCTATTTAGATGGAGCCCATCTGGTCCAAACAAGTGCTTCCTGCCCCCAAAAATGTTAGAATTGTCTATAAAACCAATATTGTGAACGGCGGTGATGGAGGAGAGCCAAGTATTAAGGGATAAAAGTCTGCTAAAATGGCCAATTCCTCTGCCGATAGTGGGGCCAGAAATAAAAACAGAGACATGTGTGTTTTCTAGAAGATTAAAAAGGTGAATAAAATCATGCTTCGGGAGCTCAGTCTGCTGTTTATAAATGTCATTGGTGCCAGCATGAATCACAACTTTACTCACAGATTTGTGATGATCAATGAGCTGCAGGATCTGTTCGGTAATGTCCGTGACAGTAGCTCCAGGGAAACACAGTGTAAGGGCTCCTCTCATCCTCACGTTTCTGATGATAGAGTCCCCGATGATGAGTGTGGTGGGCGGCGGGTCTGCAGGCGGATGTTTGCGCTGGGCAGAGGATCGTTCACCATCCAGCCAGGACTTGCAGTATGTCAGGTGTAGAAGCTTCCCCAGGACTGCAGCGATGTTTAATCGGCGCCAAGGGCTCGTTCCGTGGGTTCGGGGTGAAGTGGAGCACTCCTCGGCGAGTTCTGGTTGCAGCCTGGTGTTTGGCGCGACGTCGGGGGCTGCGGGAGTCCGGCTGTTGCTCCTGCTGCTGGGAGGGATTAGGCGGCGCTCCTACGGAGCTACAGTGACCAGGGGCTGTCAGAGGAGGGAAATCCGCATCCAGGGCGCTGAAACGGTTTGATAGAGGCAGGCAGGTTGGAGGAGAGCGATGGCGGCTGCTCCAAGCGCGTCCACCGCGGCCTGGCCCAACCGTTAACCGGGCACCCTGGAGCACCAGAGTGGAGCTGATGGGGGCTTTTGGTTTAGCCCCCTGCTGGAACCAGCGGTCCTCCTTTGCTGCAGATGTTACGCGGGCGTTTGGCACCCCGAGTCCGCCTGGAGGCCCAGCAAATGGATCCTCCCCCCACAGCTTCACCGGGCTGGCAGGGAATGGTGTCCGTGCACTACTGGCGGCGGCGAAAGTCCGGCCGAAGATGATCTCCACGTCGCGCTCATGGTCCTGGATTTGGTGGAGTGTTGAGACCCTCTGCTCCAGCTCCAGAACCCTCTGGCTAAGTTTTGCGCAGGCATCACACCCAGGACTGCAGGTGAGTGGAGGTATGGTGGGGGAGAAGTAATCCATGCTTCCCACCGATTAAAACGATCCAGTAAAAAACATCCTGGTTATTAATAAGTCGGTGGTGTTTAGAAATCCGTTAAAACCAGTCTTTAAAAAGGTTTAAAACCAGTTAAAAACCGTGCTTGATAGGGAGCCGGTCTTGGCGGGCTGACAGACGCTGATGCATGCGCACCAATCAATCATGCCCAGAAACCCTTCAACCTTAAGGGGGCAGCACTAAGACGTTTTTAGACCAAAAAGTGTAGAATTAAACAAGTTTACACCAAAGTGTAAAAAAATCCCAGAAACTGAAAGATTGCATTGGTAAATACCCATTTATACAGTTTAGAAGCAAAAAAAAAGTTGTTTTGGGGTTTAGTTACTCTTTAAGAGAAAGAATATAATTTTTTTTTTGTAGTACTTTCTAAAAACAAGTAGGGCATATGTAGTATACACTGAACGTTGTTTATTTTCAGTGTTTTTTGTTATAAGTTTTAAATGTCCTACGTTTTTTAACTCACCATGCATGATGTTTGTGTGTGGCTTACAAAAGACAGATCGTCTTCTATACTGGCAGATTTCTTTTATACTTTTGAATTAATTTTACACACAAAACAACTTCGATTGTAAGTGGGTAAACGAACCGAGAAAGGTTTATGGTTTGTCAGATGTACTGTGATAATATTACAACCACATGCGCAAATCATTCCTATTCTGAGTGTCTGGAAACAGTCTGGATGCAGAACAAGCCGGATCTCTAATCTGCAGGGAAAATCCGCAACAAAGTTTCACAGAAAGTAGCTAATGGTGGTCAGAAATGTCGCTAGATTTGTCACTAGGTGCTTTTTGGAAGAAAAAAAAAAAGTCGTTAAGGGAGTCTGAAAAGTCGTTAGAAATAGTGATAGGGTAAATGGCTCCTTACAATAAGCAGATATTTTGTGGTGACCTTTGGTCTGTTCACACATTTTTTGCTGACTATAAACAGCCAGCCATGGGATAACTTAAAAGACAGATTGTTCTACATTTTTTATGAAGCAAAATGTCAGCAAAGAGCATTAACAATGTTGTTTGCAAACAAATTTTAATCAGGACCTAGAGTCCATGAATGGCTCATAAGTAATGAAACATTTATGTAAATATTCTCAGGAAACTCATCCTTATCTGGGACTACATATAAAGTATGTCTCACGTTGATTCAACTTACTTCTGCAAAGCTATTTTTAACCAAAGAGTTGCCACCCTCTGATGATGTTCATCTTGTTGTTGGTGAACTCACCTGGAGCTACAGGGAGTTATCTCCCCCTGCTCCAATTTAAGCTTGCAAAAGTGAGAGTGGCTCAGAAAAGCATGTAGTTTTTCGTTACGGGTAGGTTGGTAAAGGAAACTTAGCCTTCGGCTTGTACTGGATGCATGAGTTTTCTCATCAAACTGGAAAGCATGGTAAGATAGTTAATTCACACAAACCTGGAGGGGGAGTGGTAAATGTTGTGTAATCAGAGAGATGGTGCTGGTGCTGAGGTCAGTTAAGGTTTGAAATGGAGATGTGAGCAGAGAGAATAAATGTTTTGCTGCAATGCTGAGTCTTCAGTGCAAGGTGGAAACTAATGCTGCTTTTCCGTGCCACACCCACAGGCACAGCATCATCACATAATTTGTTTTCACGTTTGTTCAAGAAGTGGGCTCACTCTGTAGTGAGTATGTAATGTAGGACATGATGGATTCAAATGAAAAAACATTTAATGGCTGATTAAATACAAAAGGTTACAACATAGCATTATGCAAAAAAGGTAACCCACACCAAGTAGGCTTAAATAATTATATGTTTGTATTACGCATTTGTATATTAGGGTTCCTTCACAAACGATTAAGGCTCATCGATCAATTTTTTTAAAAATCCGCAAGAATGAAGATGGACTGTGCAGAGTCTTGGCGAGGTCTTCTGGCATGCAATGGGTCACACAGTGCATGAGAGATAGATGGTTGTTTTAGGCATACTTAAAAGGTCAATAGCAATCAATATATAGCATTGTTCTTAAAGAGACTTGGTGCTGTGCATGGGAGAGCATACTGGCAGCATATCATGTTGGCCCACCACACCAGCATGGCTTGCTCATCTAAGCCAAACAAACAAGCCTTAAAGGAGTCATGACCTGTAATTTTCACTTTTCCACTAGAAAAAAATTATGTTATGATTGCCTAACGATTATACACTGGCCGGCAAGCCGATATTTAAAAGTGAAGCGTTTGTTTACCCCTGGGTTCGTCAACCAGCCCACGTGCACTCAAATACGTGATTTTAATTTCTGGCTGACTTGACATCAAGTCGGTGCAGGATATACCATATATAGACATCGCAGACCAATGCTGCAGGAACCCCGCCCTCCCCCTCTCCCCTCTCCCCCTCATATTCAGTCGAGCGCCGCCATTACTGAATTCTAGGGATGGGAATTCCTTTTGGCTTGGCTCACCATAAAGAGCCGGCTCTTTCGGCTCCCAAGTGGCTCCTCAGATTTTCTGTTGCTTAAAGTTTATTTATTACCAAAATTAATGCAAAACGATGTGTACCAAATGTACCAAAACAAGCGGGGGGAATGAAAAAATAAAAAAACGGCTCCCAATGACGAGCCGGCTCCCATCGTTCACTTCAAAGAGTTAGCTCTTAGAGCCGGTTCGTTCGCGACCAACACATCACTTCCGATTCGAAATACGAACTCGACCGGGAAAAATGCAGAAACGTAGTGCACACGTGAGTTGCTCTGTTGTTGACTGCCAGATTCAACATGGAAATATTTTTTCTATTTTTTCACGCCGGAATCCTTTATGAATTTGGGACAATATCAGGCGAAGCTCCGTTTGGAAAAATGGGCAATTCCAACAATCAGAGACTTGCCTACAATTGAAATGGTAAGGCTGTGTTTTTATTGCTCTACTGTGTGTAACAAACAGCAGCTAACTGCTAATGTGGCTATTGTATGCTAGCGGGAGAAGTAGATATGGGTTAGATATGCTGAAGCGTTACCTGTGGTGTCAACCCCCCTCCTTCTTGCCACCAATCAACGCACCCCTCATTTGCATTATTACAATGACCGTCCACGACAGCCAAAATATCACATCAGATCTTGCGAGACAATAATGCCTTTAGAAATAATTCAATTCAATTCAGTTTATTTATATAGCACCAATTCACAACAGATGTCATCTCAAGGCACTTAACAAGAAGTCATTACAATACATTTATACAAACATTCCAATCAGTTAAAAAGTTTCCTATTTAAGGAATCCCAGCAGATTGCGTCAGTCATTGGCGTGAGGTTGGGCCCCGTTGATGCAGACTTTCCAACCACAACAATCCTTCAGCAATCCCTCATACTGAGCAAGCATGTAGCGACGGTGGAGAGGAAAAAAATCCCCTTTAACAGGAAGAAACCTCCAACAGAACCAGGCTCAGTAGGAGCGGCCATCTGCCACGACCGTCTGGGGGTTTGAGAAGACAGAGCAGAAACACAGAAGGAACAGAAGATCTGATATAATAGAACTTTCTATGTTACAGAAAGTAAAAAGTTGATAACAGGACACAGTGGATGTTCAGTAACTGGGAGGATCATCCCAGTCGATGCCCCCCGTCCAACAGGGCATTGCAGCCAAGCAGGATAGCAGATCAGGTATATCTTCTATTGAGAGAAAAACACAGAGAAAACAAAGTTAACAGTCAAAATAACAGAATGTACTGTAATACAACTGGAGAGTAGTAGGAGAAAAGGAAGTAGCAGAGTGAAGAAAATTGGTACGTCGGTCCTCCAGCAGTCTAAGCCTATAGCAGCACAACTACAGAGATAGCTCAGGATGACCTTAGCCACTCTAACTATAAGCTTTATCAAAAAGGAAAGTTTTAAGTCTGGCCTTAAAAGTAAATAGAGTGTCTGCCTCACGGACTAAAGCTGGGAGCTGGTTCCACAGGAGAGGAGCCTGATAACTAAAAGATCTGCCTCCCATTCTACTTTTAGAAATCCTAGGAACCACCAGTAAACCTGCAGTCTGAGAGCAAAGTGCTCTGTTAGGAACATTTGGAACAATTAAATCTCTGATGTATGATGGAGCTTGATTATTAAGGGCTTTGTATGTAAGAAGAAGGATCTTAAATTCTATTATGGATTTAACAGGGAGCCAATGAAGGGAAGCTAAAACAGGAGAAATGTGATCTCTCTTTTTAATATTCATCAGAACTCTTGCTGCCGCATTTTGGATCAACTGAAGGCTTTTAATGGCATTTTGTTGACTTCCTGATAGTAAAGAATTACAATAGTCCAGCCTTGAGGTAACAAATGCATGGACTAGTTTCTCAGCATCACTCCTGGACAGGATGTTTCTAATTTTAGCAATATTCCGGAGGTGAAAGAAAGAAATCCTAGAAACCTGTTTAATATGGGATTTAAATGTCAAGTCTCGGTCAAAAATAACGCCGAGGTTCTTTACGTTATTACTGGGGGCCAATTTAATGCCATCCAGATGAAGTGATTGACTAATCAGTTTCTGTTTAAGAACTTCTGGTCCAAAGACAGCAACTTCTGTTTTGTCAGAATTTAAAAGCAAAAAGTTTAGGGTCATCCATGTTTTTATGTCTTCCAGACATGCCTGTAATCTACCTAACTGACTGGGTTCATCAGGATTTATGGATAAATATAGTTGTGTATCATCGGCATAGCTGTGGAAATTTGTCCCATGCCGTCTAATGATTCTACCAATTGGTAGCATATATATGGTGAACAGAATTGGTCCAACCACAGAACCCTGTGGAACTCCACAAGTAACCCTTGAGAGTGGAAATAAGGGTCAGAGGAGCTCTGTTTATTTTTTTCACTTTTTTTCAACTTTTCTTTGTTAGAAGGGCCTGAAAGACAATAATAGAGTGTGGGTATCCAAGGTAATACTAGGTTATGACTCCTTTAAAACAGTCTTCCTTTGATTCATCAAAATTAAAAAACACCTTCAGGCTTCAAATCTTCTGTGTGAATTGCTCACAGTAATTAGCAGAGGTATTTTGGATTTTTTTGTCCATGATTCCTTCTTATTGGACCCACCCGGGAAAGCACAACAGCCAGGTTAAAATCATTTTAACTTGTGTGAAGCAATTAGAATGGCATCCTTGGTCTAGTAAACTGCACGAAGAAATGTTTACCCTCATCCTCTCATGCTCCCAATAAACCAATGGAAAGGTGAAATATTTTTCCAAACCAAAGCTAAAACTGATGGTGGAGACTTTTCCCATAGCTGTTGCTCCCACGAAAATAGTGATGGCATGGTGTTTGGCCCATAGGTGGGTCTCATGCCAGCCCACAACTTGCATAAATGCATGACCACATCTCTGGTGATCATTGCCATACAAAGTAAGATTGGAAGAATTTATTTTTGAAGAGTAGAGCATAGAGGGTGGATAGAATCTGTGTATAATTCGCCCTTTCTATTTTTGATTGACAAACAAAAATAAAAAAAGTGATTGCTTTTTTTTTCTTATTTGTTTTTAATTCGGAAATAAAATACGAAAAATGACTTGTTTCTCATGTTTTAAATTTTTGTCTCAGCTCAAAAGTACAAAATTTAAAAATGGGCCGCATGGAAGAATTAGTTTTTAATATTTAATTGCTGGGATGTAGATGACCCGGAAATTGTTCTGCATGCAAAAATGCGGGTAAGTTTGCGACACCATGGCAGCAGTGGAGCCACACTCCACATTAATTATGGAGCTTCTCAAAACCGGTGCTACGGATCAACATGTTTTTGTGTTAACTGGTTTCCAACTTCAGTTACCGTTAGTGGTTGCTGTTAGCTTCCACAGATATTACTGAGCCGAAGGGCACTGTGATCAACTATAAGCAGGCTGGACCTCTGACTGTATTAATGTGTGTTAAAGGGGGTGTGGCATGTTTTCTCATTCAGACAGAACAATTCTATGGTACAGTACAGCCATAATATTACCGTAAATCGATCCGTAAGTTCAATAAATAATATTAATTATTTTATATTATGTGTGTGTTATTTTATAAATGTGTGCTCACAACATGTCCGAACAAAATGCCTTGAAACTAGCCGAATGTCACTTTAGGAGCCTCGGACACGCCCCCTTCGGCACGCTGTCTTCAACATCATCACAACATTCTCCACATGGGCACGAAGCATTACCGCACTGCAGTATCTGATGTTGCAGCAGCTTTTGTGAAAAGTTGCAACTAAAGTTGCAATGTTTTTATTTTATTTTATGTTTTGCCAATCACTTGAAAATTAGTTGGAAACTAGCCTTGAGGTCAGTTGAAACAGTTTTTAATCCTAAATAACCCAGCGGATCTAAAAAGTAATTGAAAGTACAGCTCCTGTCGTTCACATAAAAACTGCTCTCCTGAAAACTTGCTGCTTGCTGCTGGTGTCAATATTCACAGCTGATCATTTTCTCATCGGACATACACAAATTATGCCGTCAGATGTAAGATAATGAAAGAGAGAGTCAGAACTGGTCAAAGGTGCGGTAAAGTTGCGTTAATTGTATAAAATTGCAAGACGTCCAGAATTTGCGGGGATTGGCAGAATTTCCGTAAACATGAGCTACAGTGCACAGATTTAACTCAGAATTAGCCTAAGATATGTTGTTCTAAGAAGCTGAATCAGAGCATTTCCACTTACCGGTGTTGGCTCTGAAGAAATACTCTTGAGAGTGGGGATTGCATCGTTCTTCAATGTCAATTTGCTTACTAATCCACTGTCAAATAAACTTTTGTTCTGGAAGCAATCTTCTGTGAAATGGTTGACAACCACCCACCCATCTTCTTCCGCTTATCCGGGGTCGGGTCGCGGGGGCAGCAGCTTAAGCAAGGACATCCAGACTTCCCTCTCCCCAGCCACTTGGGCCAGCTCCTCAGGAGGAATCACAAAGCGCTCCCAGGCCAGCTGTGAAACATAGTCCCTCCAGCGTGTCCTGGGCCTTCCCCTGGGCCTCCTCCCGGTGGGACATGCCCGAAACACCTCACCAGGGAGGGGTCCAGGAGGCATCCTGACCAGATGCCCGAGCCACCTCAACTGAGTCCTCTCAATGTGGAGGAGCAGCGGCTCTACTCTGAGCCCCCTCCGAATGACCGAGCTTCTCACCCTATCAGACACTCTACGGAGGAAACTAATTTCAGCCGCTTGTATCCGTGATCTCGTTCTTTCAGTCACCACCCAGAGTTCGTGACGTAGATCGACCGGTAAATTGAGAGCTTCGCCTTTCGGCTCAGCTCTTTCTTCACCACAACAGACCGGTACAGTGCCAGCATAACTGCAGATGCCCTAACAATCCATCTATCGATCTCCCGCTCCATTTTTCCCTAAATCATGAACAAGACCCCCAGATACTTAAACTCCTCCCCTCGGGGAAGGACCTCATCCCCGACCCGTAGAAGGCACCCCACCCTTTTCCGGCTCAAGACCATGGCCTCGAATTTGGAGGTGCTGATTTTCATCCCAGCCACTTCACACTCGGCTGCGGACCGCTCCAGCGAAAGCTGTAGATCACGTTTCGATGAAACCAACAGGACCACGTCATCTGCAAAAAGCAGAGATCCGATCCTGAGGCCACGGCGTCCTCCCCCACCATCGGAGCCGACTCATCACCAGGTAGTGGTCAGTGGACAGCTCAGCCCCTCTCTTCACCCGAGTGTCCAAAACATGCGGCCGCAGATCAGATGAGACGACAACCAAGTCGATCATCGAGCTGCAGCCTAGGGTGTCCTGGTTCTAAGTGCACAAATGGACACCTTTATACTTGAACATGGTGTTTGTTATGGACAATCCATGACGAGCACAGAAGTCCAACAACAAGACACCACTGGGGTTCAGTTCGGCGGGGCCATTCTGCCCAACCACACCCCTCCATGTCTTACTGTCATTGCCTACGTGAGCGTTGAAGTCCCCCAGCAGAACAAGGGAGTTCCCGGGAGGAGCACTCTCCAGCACCCCCTCCAAAGACTCCAAAAAGGGTGGGTAATCTGGTCTGCCGTTTGGCGCGTAAGCACAAACAACTGTCAGGACCCGACCCCCCACCCGTAGGCGGAGGGAGGCTACCCTCTCGTTCATTGGGGTAAACTCCAACGTACAGGCGCCGAGATGGGGAGCAACAAGTATGCCCACCCCAGCTCGGCGCCATTCAGCGGGGGCAACTCCAGAGTGGAAGAAAGTCCAACCCCTCTCAAGGAGAGGTGATGTTCCACATCCCGAGAGCTAGCTTCTGCAGCCGAGGATCGGACCGCCAAGGTCCCTGCCTTCGGCCGCCGCCCATCCTGCACAGCACCCGACCCCTATGGCCCCTCCCACAGGTGGTGAGCTCATGGGAAGGGGGACCCATGTAACCTCTTTGGGCAAAGCACGGCCACCAGGCCCGGCCACCAGGCACTCGCCAACGTGCCCCGCCTCCAGGCCTGGCTCCAGTTCCAGGGAACACTGAGTCCTTTTGTCTTGTTCATCATAGGGGTCTTTTGGGCTGCACTTTGTCTGATCCCTCACCTAGAACCAAATTGCCATGGGTGACCCTACCAGGAGCAAAAAGCCCCCGACAACATAGCTCCTAGGATCATTGGGACACTCAAACACCTCCACCACGGTAAGGTGGCAGCCCAGGGAGGGGATGGTTGGCACAAACAAAGCAAATCTTGGGAGGAGGGTCTTTTCCAGACATGAATTCCAACCATTTTTAAACAGCCTCATTTTTTGGAAGACTAAAAAGAGGGCAGTTATCCTGGCATCCAACGATACATTTTCTCCAAGAAGGCATTGTGCCATTTGGAAAAGTAAGTAGCTATAAAGTAGCAATATCCACAGGTGCTAGCTGATTGGTGTTGACCTGCTGCTTTTCTGCTCAGGGAGCGGGGGAGGGAGGGCTTTGGAGAGACGTGGGCAGTAATCAAATTGTCGGGGCGATGCTGGGGGGTGAGGGCATAGACATATATAGAGAATAGACCCCGCATTGGCTGCTCTGAGGCAAGAAATGCGGCCGCCATCTTGGGCCGGTATACCCATTCACAGACTTGCCTGAATACTGTGTGGCGTACTCGTGTTCAAATCAGCGGACCGTTGAGAGTAGGGCTTAGGGGATAACTTTTCAGAAGTAAGGAGGTTCAGATCTGAGTCCATAACTACACCTAGATTTCTGGCCTGATCAGTAGTTTCTAGCTTTATTAACTGGAGCTGTGTGCTGACTATTGATCTCTCCTCTTTAGGTCCAAAAGTAATTACTTCTGTTTTGTTTCTATTCAGCTGGGGAAAGTTATGGCACATCCATCCATTGATTTGCTCCATGCATGTACTTAGCATTTGGTTGGGTTCAAAGTCACCTGGTGACATCATAATGTAGAGCTGAGTATCATCTGCATAGTTATGGTAGCTAATGTTATTGGTTGTTATAATCTGGGCTAGTGGGAGCATGTAGATAATAAATAAGAGGGGACCCAGGATGGAACCCTAGGGCACCCCACATGTGATTTCTTTTTGTTCTGATTAAAAGTTTCCTATTGAAACAAAGAAGTCCCTGTTCTTTAAGTAAGACTCGAACCAGCCAAGTACTTTATTAGGTAGTCCGACCTAGCTCTCCAGTCGTTCTAATAATATATCATGAACAACAGTGTCAAATGCTGCAATGCACTGAGATCCAACAGAACCAGCACTGTGGTTCTACCACAGTCTGTATTTATGCGGATGTCATTGAAAACTTTGACGAGGGCAGTCTCGGTGCTGTGGTGAGCACAGAAACCAGACCTAAAAACATCAAAGCGGTTGGTCATTGTTATGAAGCTACATAACTGCTGAAATACAGCTTTTTTAATAATTTTACTGATGAATGGAAGATTAGAAATTGGCCTGTAGTTCTGCATTAATGTGATGTCCAGATTATTCTTTTTTAGCAGTGGTTTAATAACTGCTGTTTTTAAAGCCTGGGGGAAAACACCTGACCGGAGGGATGAGTTAACTATTTCAATCAGATCAGACACAATGACAGGGAAAACTTTAAGGAAAGCTGTGGGTAGGATGTCAAGACAGCAAGTGGAGGAACTTCACTGGTTAATTATTTCTTTTAGTTTTTTTGGGGTTTAATTCATGAAATTCTGACCTTTTTTCTACATTGGTGTTATTTGGGTATAACATTCGTAGTGGGTTTCGTGCTGCGTTACAGACCAACCGTCTAATTGTTAGAATCTTTTTTAGTGAAAAAGTTGCAAATTCATTGCAGGCCTTGGTAGAATTTAGTTCAGGGGCTTCTGTCACTGGAGAATTAGTAAGTGTTTCCACTGTTGTAAGCAGAGTCTGTGCATTATTAATGTTTCTGTTAATTGTTTTAGAATAGAACAATTCCCCAGCTTCTTTTAAAGTTAACTGATATCTGTTCAGTCTCTCTTTGTAGATCTCACAGTGAACCTGGAGTCGAGTTTTCCGCCATTTTCTCTCTGCTCATCGACACTCCCTTTTTTACGGCGTACCAGTGGATTGCTTCTCAATGGAGACTTCTTTCTACCTGAGACTACTTTCACTTTAGTCGGAGCAGTGGAATCCATGATGTCTGAGATTTTCACGAGGAAATTATTCACCAGCTTGTTTACCGAGTTGGAGTTGGGAGATGAGGGGGATGTGGTGGAAGGGTAAATTGGTTTAACGGTCTCAACAGAACTGTCCCTGTGAAAACACTTTTTTACAGTTATCTCACTGTGGCTAGATATTTTAGCAGAGATGGTACTGTTTAAAAAAATACAGAAATGGTCAGATAAAGTAATATCAATTACCGAGATTTCAGATATAGTTAAACCTTTGCTGATAATTAAGTCCAGAGTGTGTCCTTTAGTGTTGGTTGTTTGACATGCGGGATCAGGCTGAAGTAGTGGAGAGTGTCACAATGTTTTAGCTAGTCTATCCTGGGGGTTGTCAGTATGGTTGTTGAAGTCCCCCACAATGATTAATTGGTCATAATCGACACATTACGGAAAGAAGGTTGCTGAAATCATTAAAGAAGTTAGTTAAGTTTTGGGGGTTTATATAAACTTAGAAATATAGCTTTTTTAGGCTCATTTATCTGGGTGGCTAGATATTCAAAAGAGTCAAATGTCCCCAGTATTGTGTTTGTGTAGGGCTCAGAAACCACAACGTGTTGTTTCGTTTGTAGCGTTTAATCAACTGTCCCAGACCGTTCACACTTAATGACCTTGTCGTACATCAGTGATGTAAACTTTAAAGACACAGTAACTTGTCAGGGGAGTGCATAACGTTACAGAATCCAACTGCATTTTCCGAACATAACACCCAGGGATAGCTTTTTAGAGTTCATTGTGTTGTGAAAAATTGTGTCTACACCTCCATCTCGTCTGTGTTTCCTGCTCTCGCTTAAGAAATTGTTATTTGGAGGAGTAGATTCTATTAATACAGATGTTTCATTAGTTCTATCTAGCTGTGTTTCTGATAAAAAAGGGCATGTATTTTATTTTTTTTAGTGATGAATTCATTGATTAGGAGTGACTTTCCTGATAAAGACCTAATATTTAATAAAGCTAACTTAAGTGATTTGATAATCGGTAGCTGAACCTTCTGACAGGTGATCAATTTGAGATTCGTTTTACTAGAAGTGCGTTTGGCTTTAATTTTTTGTTTTCTCTTACTAATAATAACTTCTGATTTTTTGGGGGTGGCCGGACGACTTCTGGAATACGGTGGGAGTGAGATTACTGTCCGGTTCCCCTGCGCATCAGATGTCCGTGATTACCTGTTCAGGCATGGGCAGAGTACATCCAGTGTTAGTCCCAGGAGGCTGATGTAGTCCAAGTTTCGGTGTTAGTTGTGATCCAATTCTAATTTGTGCTTTCAGTCCGTCTGAGAAATCTCTAAACGGAGAGTCATTAGGTGTCGATGAGTCTGATGACATTGGAATACTTGCTGGAAGTGTTTGTTCTCTGTCAGTCTGTACCGCTGTCTGGGATGATGTAATATTCCCTGTGTGTGTCAAGAAATGTTTGTTCCCTGAAAGTATCAACAGGCCGTGCTCCAATGTAAGTTCTGGGGTGTTTATTCAGATAACAGAAAATATTTGAGGTCAGCAGTCTCAGTCCAGCTCTGTTAAGATAACGTTCATTTGACTTGAACAAGTGCTTTGCACATCCAAATATTTTTAAGTTATTAATAAATGGGATCGATTTTTCAACAGACTCTCTTCAACCATTTAAGGAGCATGAGAATTCTACTATACCTTTCATCATTTCCTTCAGGGATTGGTCCGCTGATAAAGATGTTTATGTTAGGTCCACCAAGTCTCTGTAGCAGATCAGAGAAGTCTGATTTTAGAACTTTAGATTGCTTTTTGGCTTCATCGGTTGATCCTGCATGGATAACCAGCTTTTCCAGGTTAGGATGTTCTAAAATGGTCTGGATTTCTTTCTGATATTTCTCTCACTGTATTTTTGGGGGAGCTGATAACGCTAGTGTTCTGGCTACAAAAATCTTTAACACCATTAATGGAGCCGGGATTCTCAGCGGGATTCATGAGGGAGTGATATCTACTGCTCTGGGTTGTGGGTTCTTTTGTTTCTTCTTCCTGAGAGCAGAGAAAGCAGGTGTAGATTCAGTGCGGTTTAAAGCTGGCCAGTCTTCGACGAATTGGGAATGGGGTGTTCTACCCGTTAAATGCCTTTTGGCTGGAGGAGTAGCGTTTTTCTGTGGCTTCTGTGCGAGACTAGAGGAGCGAGATAACACTGGTCTGCCAGGTTCTTCCTCACTGCGTGTAGTCATCGGTAAAGTTGTCTCATTTCCATATCCAGTGTTTAGATCAAAATTAATCTGAAGATGGTGTAGCTTCCTTTCGAGTGTTTCAATTCTCTGGAGCAGTTTCTCAAAGTCCTCAGCTGAGCAAAATGCCATTTTGGTAATCCACGGTTCAGAAAGTAATCCAAAAAAAACAAAGAGATCCGGTCTAATAAAGTGACTCCAGAGGCTGGGTGTATAAAGTAACTAAAAAAAAGCTAAGAAATGAAAATAAGAATAGAGAATAAGGCTAGAGATCAGAAGAGGCCAGGAGAGGCTGCTCCTCCTTCAGCAGCCAGCAGCAGAGACACCATTTTCAGTAAGAAGGGACATTTTGTCATAGTTCTTAGGTTTTGTGTTTGAAGTTTGTTCTTTTCCTTATTTGGTTTAATCATTTTAATGTATTCTTTTGTAGTTTATGGCACTTGATTTCATTTTCTCTTCATGGTCTTAGATGTTTTTACCTTTTATGTGTCCTTATTTATGTTTCCTTGGTTTATTTCTCTTTAGATAGCTTCCTAATTTTTTTCTTCCTTCTGTTCTCCAGCGTTTCCTTAAGTTCCCCTTAGATTCCTCCTAAGTTTAGCGAGTTATTTAAAGCCAGGATCGCTTATCTGACCTTTGCCAATAGATGGAATTTTGACATTTAGAACCAGGTTCGGCTATGGAGCCAAAGTGTGTGAGTGAGTCAAGGACACAAAAATAAGTTTCAAAAAGTGTATTAAAATTTAAGACAAACGAAATACAAAACATAAAGAACTGTTTAAAGGAAAAACAGCAAACAACAAAGGACAAGCACACACATAAGTGTGTGTGTGGTTCAGGGAATCTCTTCTTTAGGATTCAGGTCAAAGAGTTCAGTCAGTTCCAAGGTTCGGTTCTCCTGGTAACCAAAATTTGTAATTTCCTACTCCTTTTGTAGTAGAACATGGGTAGCTCGCCATCCAGATAAAACAGGTTGAACCCAATTGAAGAGTCCCCACATGGTGAAAAAAAATAAAGCAGACTTTAAGGGGAGAGAAAAAAAAAAAAAAAAAAAAAACTCCCAAAAGACCTGACCTAAAATGAGGCCAAAGAGAAAATTAGTCATACATACTAAACTAAAAAAAAAAAAAAAAATTTTTACCAACAGTTAAATTAAAGAAGTAAATACTAGTAACTGATATTCAAAAGGAACATCAAAGAAAGTATATAAATATGAAAAAAGGTTTGAAGTTACACAAATTCAAAATTAAGTAAACTGAACATACTGAAATTTAATCTCATTAGCATAAAGCTAAGCGTCAGTCCATATTCCAATGGAAAAAAACAAATCAAATGTTGCCCAACTAATTGGTGGTGTTAAACCAAATCAATACCACACTATTAATAATTATATAGTGTGAAATCAAAGTGCAGCCAGAATGGTAAAAATCAAAGGATTGCTGAAAGTAAAAGCAAAATATTAACCATTCAGCTCAAATATCAAATGAAGACCAAGCACTAAAACACATTCCAATCCATGCTGACCATGTGATTTATTGTTAGAGGCTTGGTTACTATTATGCAGCACCAGTGGGGGGAAAACAAGATCTGCTTGACTCACCGGTGAGTAGAGGGATGTCAAAATTACAGTTGAAGCCAGGGTTTATGGAACAGGAATCTATGATGATATGACTTGGTCTTCTTTTGTTTATTGGCGGGTGGCAACCAACTTTAGGTGCATTTCCGCCACCTACTGTATGGGATTGTGTGAGTCGTAGTGGGAAGTATCCTATTAATATTTCCACTAAATTCTATTTATTATTCTACTTTTCCTTAAAAATTCCAGTACTAATCTATACAATTCTATCTCTCCATTTAACAGATTCTTTAGACTTAATTTTTCATATCCCTTAACTTTTAATTTTTCTTCTAATACTTTCCTATTTATGACATACTTCCTACAATTACATAATACATGGTCAACTGTTTCCTTATTATTTCCACAATCCTGTATTATGTTTTCCTATTATATAAAGTGTACTATTTAAACCTGTATGTCCCAATCTCATCCTTGAAACTATTACTTGATTTCTATTATTCATTTGAATATTTTCCATTCTCCCCACCTTTCCTTTAATATTATATAAATGCCTTCCTTTCTCTTCCTTTATCCATTGTTCTTGCCATTCCTCCATTATCTGTTTCTCAATAATTGCTTTAATCTCTTCCACACTATTTGGTACCTCTATTATAGTTTTTAATATGATATGAATTGGTCAATAAAGATAACAGAACTTAAGTTGAAGAAACTGATCTGTAAAACTCACCAAGATGTCAATCCTTCCTATTTCCACTCCCAGTTTGCTCTGAACAGTTGTAGTTTCTTTATCTCTTAGGTTGAATTTTTAAACAACCATCAAGCAACCACAGCAAGGGCAGCAATGAGCAACCTCCTGAGTGGAAAGCAGCAGCTACATGTTTGAACTGCAGCACTACCTGAAGCAGCAGGTGGTAATCAGCTGCAGAGCAGCAGCTGCTGATTAATAGGGGAGCTGAGCATTAAAGGGACAACCCACTAAACTAAGAGCATAGCTCATGACCCCTAGGTCATGTGGGTTACATTAGACATATTATCTTTAGTTAGTTTCTAGTTTCTTATTTAAGAGTTTTCTGTTTCCCTTGCCATTTTTCCCTTTCCTGTTGTCTCCCTGCCACTCTGCTCTTGACCCAGTTTCACTAATTGCCCTCACCTGCATCTGCTTCTCACTAATTAGTCCTTTGTCTTCTCTTTCACTTCCTCATTCCTACCTCAGTATTAATACAGCTTTCATTCAGTCACTACTCACTGGTCTGTCGTCATTCTTCCCTGTCTGGTTCCTGCCTTCCGTCAAAGTTTCCTTGCTAATAATAATTTTCGTATCGCTGCATTTGTTGGTTCTCCTGTGTTATTGTTTCTTATTTTTGTTGCAATTAAATCATTAAATTTTTTACTTGCTGCATTTGGCTCCTTAAACCAAACATGACACATTTACCACATCACAAAGGCCAATTTGTCAAGGCTTAAATATACTTGCACATAACTTTAGTTACTGTTTTAAACAAGTATTTATATATTTTTTAAAACCCATCAAATTTATGTTTGGAGAAATATCCAGCCCTTGGTGGAAGCCCCCTCCAATAGTTTTTTTTTTTTTTTCAAACAATACAAAAGTACATTTAGTACATAGTCATGCCAACAAGCTATGGAAGTTTAAAATAAAAGTAATCAAAACTAAGCATTTTTCATAGTTTAAAATAGATGAAGAAGTAGTCTGTGATTATACCTGCTCTCATATGTTGTTGCCTCTAATTTCTTTTAAATAAAGAAAAAAAGGTGTATTTTAGTTCTCCCTGGTTCAAGTGGGTTGAGGATGACTTCAAATGTATTGTAAAAGATAAGGAATCTTACAGTCTTTTGAGCCAAGACTTCACCATTGTGAGCAATATCAATATGAGTTTTGTGAATAAAAACTGTTGAAGTCCAAAGGACTAAAAAGAAAAAGACCACTCAGACCCCGCTTTCAATGTGCATGGAAGATAAGAGGTCATTACAAGGATTTCTTTCCCCCATTCATTTATTTTCTTTTTTCTTGATGCAAGGAAAATAGTGGTATTACCACGTGCAGTTCTATCAACAAATGTGTTTTTTGTGGCTCAGCTGTCCCCATGTGTAAGGATTTTCCAATTTCCTGTTCTTTTCAAAATTGTTTTGTGTGACGTGCAGCTTGAATGAATATCACTCTTCCAAAATTAAATTCTTTCAAACAGAAGACATGCCAAGCATTTGTCTAGTCTCTATCAAAGCACAATGTGCACTAAACATCACACATTATATTGGGTACAGTAGTATTTTTTACATGTTTAGAGGTACCCCCTTCCATTTTTATTGCTCTATATTGAGGTTCCTTTTTTTAAATAACAGTATTATTTTTCAAAGTTTGTATTATTGACTGCATTTTTCTAGTTCAATCAACAGCTCTCAGCCTAATGTGGCAAAAAGACAGTTTGAAAGCTGCCTTACCAAGTGTATCAGCCAACCAAGTGTTGATAGCCTTATCGGAACACTCCACAGAGAGCTCACAGCCAAACTTTCCACATCACTGTGCTGCCTCTTTCATTTTTCTGTGCAGTCGAGGGACGTGTATGCCTCAGAGAAAGCAAGAAGGGGAGACAGACAGGCAAAGATAGATAATATGTAATGAGTTTCCATAAAGCACTCTCCGTGTGCCATCATTGTTGTAGATTTATGAATTCATCATAAAAGGCTGAGTTTAATGTATGTCACAGAATGTGATGCAGCTGAGGGGGGAGTGCAGTGAAAATGAAAGGCGGGAAGCTAAAAGAATGAGGTGGCAAAAAAAGGATATTGTAATGTCTCCTGTGGTGATTCAGCTGATAACAAAAGGTATGCTTGGTGTTGAGTTCATGTGGGCTGCCTTTACCCGGGGATTCAAAGAGTTGGGCAGAGGGGGGTGTCACTGGCAGAGAGTTGGCCATGTCTTTAAATAAAACACGACATTGATTTATGACTGTGAGCCCGCCACAATTTCACACACACACACACACACACACACACATGCACAATCGGTGTGCAGTTAAACCACTGAGAAAACTCTTGGACTGTAGATCTCAACAAATCCACTTCTTCTAAAGGGACATAGGTCTGAAAACAGCCCTTTTTTTTTCTTTTTACTTTGACTATTTATTCCATAGCTACTTTGCTCTCAATTTCCAATATGCTCTTTGGTCTGCATCATCACAGAGAAATGGACTTCAAAGAAGAAAGATTATTCAATTATTGAAAACCAATCACTGTGTGTGAGAGTTTGGACATGAAAGAAACTCATCTGGTCATATATACCTAAAAATATATTTAGCCCCACCATACATTGCTTGAGCTTCATGTATTTTAACATTGGTGCTTAGTAATTTGCAAATTAACTGTAATGACCAATATTCTTCTGGGAGTGGCTGTTTTATAAGTTGTTGGTGCTTTATGAGAATGACTGTTGATGTTATATCACTCAAATTTGTCACAAAGACAAATCTAACACAAAGTAAAACACACACATAGAGACACACTTTAATATGATCAAAGTGAGTAAAAAGAAGGTGAAATAGATTAATTAAAATATTTTAGAACTGAGGAAACAGTTGTGTGCTAAGGAAATATGAGAATAAAAAATTAAATTCATCCATTCATTTTCTGTACCCGTCTATCCTATGCCAGGTTGCTGACGGGGTTTGGGGGGGCTGGTGCCTATCTCCAGGGACTGAGAGGCGGGATACACCCTGAACAGGTTGCCAGTCCATCGCAGATAAACAAATATAATATATAATAAAAACATATAAAACACAAAACCTGAGGGGCAATTCAGTGATAGTCTCGCAGTCTGATGGTTGTAAGTTCAATTCCAGCTTCCTTCACATGTTAATGTACGTCTGAGCAAGGCACTTAACCCCAAGTTGCCTATAATTCGTATCGTATAAATGTGTACATGTTTGTGAGTGCAAATGAGTGAATATGTCTGTAGTGTAAGGCATGTTGAATGGTCAGGATGACTGGAAAGGCATTACATAAATTCAGTCCATTTACCATTTTAAAACCATCAGAAAGCTAACAAAGACAAGGATAGATATTCTAAAACAATGGCCAATACCAATAAAGTAGGATCAGGGCCAGCCCAAGTCTTTTTGGGGGCCCTAAGCAGATTTTCATTTGGGGGGCCCCCATACCAAAATGTCAACACCAGATGCTTCATCATTCTTGGGCTTCACTATGTGTTTAACATACTGTCATTTGCAAAGGTGTCAAGTAACGACGTACAAATTGGGTTGGAGTTAAAGCGCGGAGTACAAGTAACTGAATCAATAAATTAATAATAAAAAGGTTTGCATGAAGCCATCTGAGCATCATCTCAGACCGGGAGGCTTTGGAACGTGACTGTTACCGGTGCGGGTAGTTAACGACGTGCTTCAAAGAAACCAGCCTCTAGAACAGTGGTTCTCAACCTGAGGTTCGTGAGCCACAGGGGGGTCATTAGAGATTGCAGGGGTCTGCACAATCTCGTCTGTGCTGAGGTTGTAAGACTTTTGGTGATACTATTCTTTATATATATATATATATATATATATATATATATATATATATATATATATGTGTGTATATATATATGTGTATATATATGTATATATATATATATATATGTGTATATATATGTATATGTGTGTATATATATATGTGTATATATATGTATATGTATATATATATATGTGTATATATATGTATATGTATATATATATATATATATATATATATATATATATATATATATATATATATGTGTATATATATGTGTATATATATGTATATGTATATATATATATATATATATATATATATATATATATATATATATATATATATATATATATATACACATGTATACACACACAATCCACTTCACAGTCCAGCCAGGACAGCGCAGACATATGTTGCTGAGTTCAACATGTCGGTGGTAGAGACTCAGGCAAATGCAGCATTACAATATATATAGGCAACTAGTCATCATATCTTCCACTTCATTAAAACACTTATTAATGCTCAGTAGTCCACATATGGTTGTTTAATGGATTTGGATTGCACTAAAATGAATACATTTTGATGGACATATATGCAGCTGAAACAGGTAGCCTTGTGTATCCCAAATGTTTCAAAATTTACATTTTATGTAACATTATAATAATTATGGCCTTTCTTTTTTGGGGGGAGGTTTGGCTTAAGCTTTATTCTTTAATGTCATTTTTTAAATTGCATTGCTTTTACTTTTATACTTTAAGTAGTTTTGAATCCAGTACTTTTTTACTTTTACTTGAGTAAAAACTTGACTTGATACTTCAACTTCTACGGATGTGTTTTTAAACCCTAGTATCTAAACTTCTACTTGAGTATTGAATGTGAATACTTTTGACACCTCTGGTCATTTGCGTCATTTGTAGTTAGCTTAGGTCTACATCATACTGCTGTTATGGTTAATTATTTTAACCTCACAGGAGAAGCAAACAAACAAAAATGCTCATTCATAAATGCTCATTTATTTATATATAACATAAAACAGTTGAGTCTAATGTGAAAATTGTTTCTGCACATAGATATAAGTAACTGTGCTGCAAAAAAACTCAACAAACAAAAAAACATAATTACAACTGTTTCATTGTAAACTAGTTTTAATAAATAATATATTGTAACAAAATTACCACAAGTATATGAGTGACTGGCAGATAAAATGGAAAAGGATGCACAAACAGATGAACAGCAAAGATGATTACAAAATCTTTACAATCAGTGGTAGAAACCAAGATTGAGCATTTTAGTACAAATACCCTAGGTGGATTCGGCATGAAACAAAGCCTGAACGTGTGAAAAAGTACCTCATTCCCACTAGTCTAGTGAAAGATGTTAAATGGACTGAACTTATATAGCGCTTTTGGTCATACTGACCACTCAAAGTGCTTTACACTGGGGCCGCATTCACCCATTTGCACTCACAAACAGGCACACATTTACACACTGATACAGAGCTTGGTATGATCTGTGATGCTGTTGGGCCTTTTTCTCTTCCAAAGTACCCCTTGAAACTATATTAGGGTGCATGGTATGATGAATAAATATGGTTGCACTGTATAGTGTTTGTCTAACTGGAAGGGAAAAAGTAATTGGAATCTTGCAGGTATTCAAGGACTGTTCAGTTTTTGAATATTAGATTTAATTCATTTCTTTCAATAAATATCTTCTGTTTTTAAGTTTGAATAAAGGCAGACCTATCTCTTAGGATTTTAGAGCTAACTTTTTCTCAGTTATTTTAAATGAAAATAAGTTGTACTTAAAATATAACAATGATATGAAAACTTCTGCTGATAGACAGCTCTTTTCAAAGTCACAAATGATCTCCTCTCTACAGATCTTGGCCAATTCAACATACTCAAATACCATGTTATTGTTTACGTCCATTGTCCATTGTTAAGAATGAAAATAGCGGTTTAGTGTTTCTACTCTTTACAGTAAGTGTAATCCCGCCCCCAGCTCCTTGATTGCATAACCATACATACTGTAGGAGAAGAAAGCAGTTCTTAGCAAGCACTAGCTCTGGCCCAACAAGGAGTTGGTGCTGGGTTAAGCACTGGTTTGGAACCAAGAAACCGGTGCTTTGGTGGTTGAAAACCAAAGAACCAGTTCCAAGTCAGGCTCCTAACCGAACTAGCACTGAACAAAGCTCAGTGGAAAAACTTCCTAAGAATCCCACACAACTGAGGTCTAGTACCAGAATACAGCACTATTTGCTTTGTGAACAGAATTTATTAAACTGGTTATTTCTGTTTTATGATCCTAATAATTCAATTATAATTTGTACGTATTTCATTGATAAATTATCTAAAACTCCATTGTGTCATGATTATGGTTTGTAAGGGACCAAAGCACAGAGATCTTTATGCAGTAAAGTGAGTAATTTTAATTTTAAAATGAAAACCAATGACAGAGATAAAAGAATCAGAGGAGAAACGACTTGGGCATGACGCAGCGTCACAAGATATCAACAATATGCAATGGAAGAATACAGCAGAAAATGGCAGGCCATTAGAGGGTTATATTCTGGGGAACTTAATTACTGACAACAGACAGGTGGCTGATTGGAAACAAGGTGCAGTTGTGAGAGAAGGCATATAAGTATACTGAGGGAAAATGAACAATAAACATTAGGGAGAGCAGAAGAGGACATACATAAAACATAAACCAATGAGAGAAAGCTTACACTAATCTAAGGAAACTAAATTTAAATGCACAACGAGCAGAGCACAAGAATTAGTGTAGATTAAATGTAGAAACTAATTACAAAGGTGTGAACAAGTACAGCAAGACAAAGGTGTGAACAAGTACAGCAAGACCTTTGCAGCAATACTAATAAACTGAATATGGCAAGATCTATTGAGGAATAATGGTTGCGGTAAATAGGTGGAATATGAGAAGACCTAAGAAAGTAAATAAACAGCAAAAGGATCAAAAGAACTCAAAACCCCAGGATTGTGGCACATAGCAAAGTTGTTGTCTTCAAGTATGAAGTGGACACATTTTAGTTAAAATTTTGTTGTGAAAGGAATAACACCAGCTCTTGATGTTTTGTCAAAAAACAGAAAGCATTACTTCAAAAACTAGGAGCTTACTGAAACATGATTTAAAAAAAATGTTAAACCATGGGTAACATCAAACCTCTCGCATTCACCCTTAGAAATCTGACATGTTTACAGAACTTTATTTGTTTTAATATTTTTTGTTTACTTAGCTTTAAACAAATGGTAAATGTCCTGTACTTGTATAGTGCTTTATCTACTCCTGAGGACCCCAAAGTGCTTCACACTACATTCCGTCATTCACGGACACATTCACACACTGGAGATGAGAACTACAATGTAGCCACAGCTGCCCTGGGGCACGCTGACAGAAGTGATGCTGGCGCCACCGGGCCCTCTGACCAGCACCAGTAGGCAAGACTAATGTCTTGCCCAAGGACACAACGACAGAGCAGGGGCTTGAACTGGCAACCCTCCAATTACAGGACAAGTTCACCATGAACTAGCTGCCAGGTAACATACATACTATATTATATTGGATATGAACTCTGAATTTGTCATCATTTGCTACTTATCAACAACCTATTGTAACTGAACCAATTTTACAATCAAGAGCCCATATATTGTTTTATCAAAATACTAAACTTATTAAGCCAAATCCTGACCAGAACTTATTAAGATCAGTTAATGTACAAGCTTTTAACTCTAGACCATAGTTCACTGTTTTGATAAAACTGTTGATTTATTGCCTTTATCTTGTCATAATGTACATCATTATTGAAGGCTTAATTACACCTATTTAAGAGTTAATATGCCACTAATATAGATATTGTTGTCATCTAGTTAGTAATTGTTTGTGGTACATAAAATAATGTACTTGTGACTTATATTGAGGTTGTAATATTTTAGTGTGTTATGTAACACAAACGCAATTTTAAGTTATTACCAGGCTAAAAAAGTTAATTAAATATACACATACTCTATATACTTGTCGTTAGAAAGTTCCCATTCTGTGTACTCTGTATTTTCTAAAGGCAGCACTTGGTTTAAAAAATACTGCACTCTAAAGCAGCTGATGACTTACTGAGACCATGACAGAAAGCTGGGTCAAGTCAGTCAGTAAAGATTCGGGATGTTTTGTTTGATGCTGTTTTGTAATGACACTGATTTAAGTTTCTTTAAACTTCATGCAGCTCAAATGTCATTCTGGTGCAAAACTAACTCAAGATAAAGCAAACTTCTTTAATAAAATATTTTTAGATGAATGATGTCAGATTAGTCTCAGTAATTTTTATACCCAGCAGTTCTTTGAACATCTTACTCTGCGATCCATTAAATTAACCAAAGACGTTTTAAATGAGGCAAATAAAAGAGCGGGCTAAAAATTAATACGGCTCTGAGAATAGATCAGCTGAGCTGCCACAAAATCCAAAGCGCAGTAACGATTTGTGGTCCACAACAAAATGAAAAGTTTTTGGAATCAAACAGAAAAACTTTGGCATTGTTTAATGCTGGGTGATAAATGAAGTTTACCCTTGCAAGTTGTGGGCTTTTGGTAGGAATAAATAGATGTCAACTGTGTTTTCTACCAGTAGTTTGAACATGCTACAGTGATTCTCCATATCAATTCTTTCTGTGCTTTGATTTCAGTGTTTGTTTGATGGAGACTCAGGATGTGTCTCTTCACACAAATCAACAACACATGCATGTTGTTTCAGTGCCCTTGCATTTGAAGCCTCTGTTTTTGACAATTGTCGTCCTTTTATCACACACAAATAAAACTTAGACAACGCAATCATGAGTTGTTTTAATCTGCTGAGTTAAAGTTAAAGTCTTCAGTTTAAAAAAGAATGTGTCTTAGGTGGATCTGTGGTATAAAAGAAACAGCAGCAGAGTACTGAGTGGCCATAAAAGGGGCAAAGCGAGGTTTATTCTTTTCTTGTTCCAAAAGCTGAAACTGTTTTTTGTACCTTCATTTCTCAGATTTTTCAACATAGACTATTTCTTTTTCTTTTTAGCTTCAGTGTGCATGTCGCAAGACAGTGTTTAAATGAGTTTTATCTCTTCATGCAAGGCTTATCAGAACTTATCCTAACTTAACAGCAGCTGCACTTCTAAAATGACATTTAATAATGTGTGATATTTACAACATTGATTCAACAAAGGCTGTTATTATCCTGACACTTTTTCTTTTTTTTTATGCAAAAACGTTGCAGGATTCAGAAGAGAAAACAATGGGATGCTGGACTGAAAGGTCTGAACAGCTGCAGATGGACAAAATGAATAGGTTGGAAAAAGTCACCAGCATCACCTTTGTACCTGAGCGCCCACCACTAAACTATTCTGTTCCATTATACTTAACATATTAAGTAAATTCATGTTTTAATAATTACAGACTAGTAAAACCCAATTTTACCTAAAGCTCTGCTCTTTTTTGTTAGAAAGTAAAAATATGTAATTCTGCTTACAACATACAATATTTTGTATACCTTGAGGCTTGAAAGTACTAGGAAACAACTTTATTAGCAAATCTACGTGTGTCGTGTGGAAATACGTTGGTCTGCTAAGAAAGTTGTTTCCTAGTATTTTAAGTGTTTCTGTAGTCCTCACCAGATCTTTGACCCTCTCCATGCACCTTGGGAGTCGGTGAAGTTTGTGCCAAAAAGTGTTGGATCTCTGATATCACATAAAGGCATGATTATCTTTGCCACCCTTTAAAATGAAAAACACAAAAGAACATCCAATTCAGTAAAAGGGAACTGTGGGAAACAAGACTGGACAAGAACCCAGATTTATTTTGAATCAACATGCAGAGAAGAGGATGGTCAGTGTGGCACAAAAAGTCTCCTCATTCATAATAGAAGAACTGCAGCAAGGAGTGGAGACACCAAGTATTTCTAACAATCACAGTGCATGACAACTGGGGTTTTGAGAGGAAAGCCAAGAGAAAGCTATTTCTCTTCCACCATCACAATATAAAAATATGTTGTTAGCTAAGTGCCACTGGAACTTAAACTGGAACCATGTCCTTTGGTCAGATGTCACTAACTTTGAGTTTTTGAGTAACAAACAGTCCAGATGGGCCAACAAAGTATGAATATGTTGAATATCCCCTCATACTTACTGTTGAGTCTGGTGAAGGGTCTGTAGTGCGGTGGGCCTGTTCTGTTTTTTAAAGGCCCTGGGAGTCTTGTTTGGGTGCATGATGTTCGTGACCTCTATGAAGCACCAGATCTTTTAAATAGAAATGTTCTACCAGAAAACTGATAATGGCACGTCATTTGCTCTTTCAGCAGGATCATTAAATAGCAGGTTGTGCCTGACACAATATTACCCTCTTCTCTCCCCAGATCTAAAAAGCGGATTTTTAAAGGATTAAATATTTAATTAAGTAATGTGTTGATTGTGTGGGATGCTGTATAATAAAATGTTCATCTGGCTGCATAATGAACACACTCGTTAAATTAATAAGCTTATCATCTGGCCTACAATAAGTGACATTTTTAATAATGTACTTTGTGCAAGAGCTGATGTGACCCAGCTCAAAATGAGTGAGAACTGTGCGTTAAAAACAAAAATGAAACCTCTAAAAAGTTTAGATGAGCAACTTTACATTAAAGTAAAGCAGCAAAAGGAAGGTGTTCTGTTATAGCTCATTTTATCACATCCTCCAGGGGGGAAGGTTCAATGACCATCAAGTACATTTCTTTAAAATATCTGTATTTTCTTAAAGATCAATAAGCATAAGTGTGTGGGTGTATAAAAGCTAATGTCCAGCTAGCAACTTCAGAAAATTATAACAATATAGGACCTGAGTATAAGACCTGAGATAAGAAACTAATAGATTAAGGTTATTTTATCATTATTGATATTGTTACTGCTTTTAAGTTACACAAACCTTTGTTTCTTAGTTCTTGGACCAGTAAAACACACAACAGGACATGCTAACTGTATTTCTACAGTAAAATAAGGAGCTTCTGAGTTATGAAAACTAAAATTAAATTATTTATTAATATATAATGTTTCTTCATGTAAACATTATGACTAGCAAGCATACAGTTCATGAATGAGACTGGTTCTGGGTTCCAGAGATCAACATGTTTCAGAACAAAATGTTTGTATCAACCCCACAACAAAATGAAAAGTGGCTGGCTGAAACAGTGCCACCATCCACAATGAAACAAGTCCTGGACCAACATGGGATAAAAAGGCAACTCAGCAAGGAAGAAGCCATTACTACTAGGGCAATAAAAACACACCAAATTATAGTTTGCAAATGGACTCAGAGAAGGATTTAATTTTTAGGAAAATTTTCTGTGGTGCAATTAATCTCATCTGAAAGTGTTTGACCTTATAGATCATTGTTAGCCTTAGAACACCAACCCACCTGCAAAATATAGGGGTGGCAGCATAATTTGCTCCATGTTTAGCAGCAGAGACGACTGGTGAAGTTTACAAAGAAACATATGGCATTATGAGGAAAGAACAGTATGTGAAAATGTTGAAGCAAGGGCATAAAGCTTGAACCTAAGCAAATGCCAAATGAGCTACAAAGTGGACAGGACATCAACATCAACGTTTTGAGGTGGCCATCTCAATATGGGAATACATCCCTGCCATTAATCGAGAGCGTATTTTGTCAATTTCAGAGCATTTTTTTGTTGTTTTTATGCTTAGAGCTTATGCTTTTCTCCCTCAAAACACTCTGCTCACACTGAAAAAGTTCCTTCTTGTGTTCACATATGTGTTCTTGCACTTAAATTGACTCCTCTGTGTTTGAGCTTCATTCCTCTGTGCTCAGATCTCTTCTCTAGGCTTTCAAGACCTGCTCTCGTGGATTTTTCCTGTGCGCTTGATATTGAGGCGAGATAACCATTCCAAAAGTCCCCCAGCCAATAGGAAGCCAGATATGTTTCTGACAAATGAGCTCGTCGCAGTCTTCTTTAGGGTGCGCTCATTTTAATATACTCCAGTAGGTGCGTTCATCATTGACAGTGAAAGAAGAAACCTCAGTCCTAACGCCTTTCTAACAGCTTAACAGAACTAAGCTGATGATCAACCAACATGGCTAATGTTGGAAATCGGGAACCTGAAGTAAGAATTATTTTTAATGTCGAGGTGGCCATATGGCCATATAATGGCTATGTTCACTTTATTGGTTTAATGCAGTGATTCTCAACCGGTGGGGGACACGCCCCTGGGGGGGCGCCAGTAGGCTACAGGATGGGAGGAAAAAAACTGAAAAAGAAAATTTGCAATTTTCTTTTTATTATTAAACTACTGTCATAAAAAGTTCTAGTTTTGTATATAAATAGCTCCTGAATAGAAATTAAAATGTGTTTGGACAGATTTTTAAAAAAGAAGTTTTGAACAAATTTGATATGTTTGTCGATCGTGAGCGCAAATGCAGGTGATAAGCGGTTTCAGCGGGTCACACTGAAGTTTGCTGGCTCTCCAGGGGGCGGGTGTTACAGCGGTTGTATGAGCTGCGAGAGGAGGTGAAGTGGTTTTTGACATAAATCAAATCAGATCTGGTGAAGTATCTGGATGACACTATATGTGGCTTGTGTCTCTGTCCTGTTTGATCTATATTTGACCGCTTGAATGTCCTTAAACTGTCTTTGTAAGGCCGCGAAACTGTTATTTTGCTCCTTGCAGACAAAGTGCACGCCTTCACAATAAAACTAGACCTCTATGGCTGCATCAGTGGAGGGAACCCCAGCCTTGTAGACTTAGATATCACTGATGCGGCACGTCACACGATTTCTCCTCTCTATTTCAATCAGCGTCTGAACAACCTGTCAGCAATGAGAAAACTATTTGCGAAGTACTATAAAGAGGATTATCGCTCTTTTGCGTGGGTTCGAGATCCGTTTGTGTGCACAGCAAACGAGCTGTCAATTTAGGGCAGTGTTTCTCAAACTATGGGGCGAGCCCCACTAGTGGGGCGCAGAGGTATTGCAGGTGACATCAATGTGATTTAAATAGTTTTTCCCCCCTAGATTCTGTCGTTGTGAATGTTTCACTGCACTGTAAATTAAATCAACCTGCTCCCCCCTCTCACAAAATTAAACACACTCAAATAAATGAGCAATTGTGATCATTATTGTACACAGAACCGGGACCTGGAACATCGGGCTGGGAGTTTGACGTTGGAATATATCGCAGCAGAACAAAACGAGCTGAAGTAGCCGCATTATCAGAGATTCAAGCTACAAAATGTACAAATATATAAAAAGATCAGGGAACGTTTCAGAGTGAGAGAAGTCACACGGTCAACCACGGAGGAAATACAGGGATGAGTATCTTACTCTTTATTTATTTTATTAATTATTTTTTGTTTTGTACTTTTGAAAGCTTTGTAAATTTGATAAAACTACAACTTTTATTTTCTCCAACTGTGAGCTGAAGTTCTACATGTAGCAACTACTGACAGCATATATTTCTGAGCTGGTTTTATACCAGTGCGCAACCCCTTTTCCCAACTAATTTACACCCTTAAAAACTTGTAGACTAACTCGGCTATTTAAATAAATAAAACACTTAAAAAATCAGGCGTGGTCACCATTCTGTTGGGGCGATAAAAGCATGGGGGGCTTGTGTATGGTCCTTTGTCCAAAGTGGGAAATGATAAAAAAAAGTTTGAGAAACACTGATTTAGGGTGACCAACCGTCCTCTTTTCCCCGGACATGTCCACTGTTCATGTGCTGTCCGGGGAATTCGCGGGAGGATTTATAGACTGATGAAAATGTCCGGGTTTTTATTGTTTTCATTGGACCATACTTAAACTGACTGGTGTGATGTATGCAGTATGACAACCTTTCTCTCATGTAACGTCCTTCCGAGCTGGTTCTGGTCCGTTTATTGATGCCACAGACAGCAGGCTGTGCGCAGCGCTGCTCTGAGCCGAGTTGCACCGCACCGGGTTATCCTGCATTGCGCAACGCAACTGCGCAGCGCCGAGTTACTGCTGTTTACAAGAAGTCAAAGCACAAGCTTCAAGCACGAACCACAAAAGATATACTGTCAAGTCGCAACAAATGGGTGGCGGAGTAGTGCACCATTCACATAGCTGGCATGTGTGTTTCTGTGTGACTAAAGTGGCAAATATCCCAAAGATCACATGCACACAAAAACTATAAAAAGCCTGAGCAAAGTGACAGTTGATCTATAAACTGACTGTGGAGGATGAAGATGCAAACTAAACAGAGTAAGCACTTTTTTATTTTGTTTTTGAGTCTGCAGCTGTTTACTTTTATTACAGTGAAAAGAAAATAATACTTGTTTTCTCAGAAGATTATTTCAGATTTTTTTTCAGTTTTTGTCCAGTGCAATTTAAAAAGTAAACTAATATTGTTGCTGATAACTTTTTTTAATTCAGAAGAGTAACTATTTCTATTATTATTTATTTCCAGAGATTATAAAATCCTTTTTCTACTTGTGAAAGGCTTTTTGAATTTTTTTTAACTAATCTTTTCTAACCACATTTAGAATGCACACTTCAAATATGTTAAAATCAAAAGTCTTGGCCAAGTCCTGAAAGTGTTTCAGTACTGTGCCAGGTGTCCTCTTTTTTGGAAATCTAAATATGGTCACCCTATTGATATGCAGGATCAGCCTATTGAGCGGAAGAGTGACAGTAGACTGAAGGAACTCTTTGGCTCCTCCCCTCTTTCGTCATTCTGGGCAGCATTGATGCAGGAATATCCTCAACTCTGTGACATCGCCTTGAAGATTCTCCTTCCTTTCACGTCGATATATTGGTGAGGCAGGATTCTCATAAATGACTGCTCTCAAAACAAAATACTGAAATCGTGCACAAATCGAGGATGATTTGAGGCTATGTTTATCAAACATTGAGCCAAGAATTGGCACTGTGGCCCCAACTGCAATGAACCAGCTTTGGGGGGGCCCAGCTTGCAAAAGGTTGAGAACCCCTGGTTTAATGGGATGTAAAACCTTTGATGGTGGGAGTAAAACGAGCGCCGCAAAGAAGACTGTGACGAGCTCATTGGTCAGCAACATATCTGGCTTCCTATTGGTTGGGGGACTTTTGGCAGAGTTATTTCGCCTCAATATCATAGTACAGAGGAATGAAGCTCAAACACAGAGGAGTCAATTTAAATGCAAGAACACATTTGAATGAAAGAAGGAACTTTTTTGAGTGTGAACAGAGTGTTTTGAGGGAGAAAAAGCATAAGATCTGAGCATAAAAACAACAAATAATGTTATGAAATTGACAAAATACACTCTTGATTAATGGCAGGGATTTATTATTCCCCATATCTCAAAGCCCTCATCTAATTCCAATCAAAGATTTGTGGGTAGAGCTGAAATGACGTGTGCAAACAAGGTGGCCTCCAAACGATCCTATGGCATTTAATAAAAACATTATATACTACATAGCTTCCTGTACGTTTTCTAACGCAGAAAAGAATAAACAAACAAATGCCAAGTTAAAAAGCACTTCCTCTTTTGCATTAGAAGGCTATTAACACAAGAATGAGGTCTGCACAGTGGAGCAGTTGATAGCAGTGTCCGCTGGATCGGCACTAGCCTATAAAATATAAAACATGTTGGATGTGTCCCAGTTTTTGACTGCTCCTGTAAGCAACTTCTTTTGTGGTAAAATACTGAATACTCTAAACATGTCAGAATCAACAACCTCATCCTGTAAACATAATCTCCTGGTTGCACCGCTGAACACAATATACCACTTAGAGACAATTTCAGCAGGCTCAGTGGAAACTCAGTGTCGGCCTACACCCGAATCATTCATTTGTAAAGGAAGCTTATTCACAGTTCTCTGCAGCCAACATTGCTCAGTCATGCACAGCCTTCCAAATTTGCTGCAGAAAAAATATCAAATTAAAGTGAACTATATAGTGAGATTCAATCATGCAGATTTTTTTTTAAGTGGACATTAAGATAATAAAACTTCCCAAAAATATTGCAACCTTGAAGCTGAGTTTTAAAGATAATCTTGCATAATTTGACAGACCTTTAGTAAGATGAGAAGCTCAAGGTTCTCATCAATAGGTTCTTCAATAGGTTCTTTTTAAAGTGCCATTTATTATCTCCTTTGCACGTACGATAATAGTCTTAATATGTACCTTACGCACATCTCCTCCCACCTCTTCCCTGCACATCCCCTTGTCTTCCATGCATTTACCACTCGGTGAACACAGAGCACCAAGGGTTCACTGAAGCTCACATCTGATAGTCACAGTGATGCATGCATAACTCCATCTGACTGTAGAAATGTGGCATTTGAAATAAGATGAGCTTGAAAATAAGTTTAAAAAAAGAAAAGTGGGAACGGTGCACAAGGCGACAAGCTACAGAAAGGTGAACAAACTAACAAAGGGTGGGGTGCATGCCTCTTGCTTGGTGAGGGGAGAAAGATGCGACTTGGTAGAGTGAGATGGTTGGCTCAGAGACTTCACATCACCCTTTCAGCTCCAGCAACTTCCCATTTATATTGTAATGCAAATTCATGGCCTGTCCCAGATGGTGCTTTTCCAGGATCGTGGGTGCATAAAAATATGATTATTTATCCCAAGCACTTTTCAAGTCTTTACTGCACCCTCAATAGTCTGCTTCAAGCCCCTTCTTCCAGTTATGGCTGTTACAAGTCAATATGATGAGTTCGTTCTTAAAGGTACACAATAGAAGAACAGCTGAAACAAAAGTTTTGTCGACTACACACATTTAAACATAAGTGGGAGAAACTCAGGTGGATAATTTTCCAGGCTTATCTGTAACACTTTGTGCCAAAAGCAGTAATTCCCCTGACTCAAAAGTGTGTTTAATCACCTCTGTGAGTAAAATATTCTCCACAAGCTCATCTCGAGCCTCTCTGCTGGCTGGCACGTGCAGGCAGTCTTTTTGCTGCAGCGTAAACTAAACAGCTGAAACAAATTTCAGATTTTAATGTGCATCAACAAATAAAGGATCTATGATGCATCTTGAGGATTTCAGAGGATGGAAATTAAATTAGAAGCTGGACAGGTAACAGATGAAGATGTTTTAAACATAGATATGAAAAACAGGAACTCAGACATCCTATTTTCTCACATATGTGAGATAAAATCATGCTGCTTTAAAAAAAAAATTCTATTCAACATAAATTCATTGACATGTGCGTTTCCAGGCTGCTTTTTAATATGGCAGCACTTTGTAGTCATTTTGATGGGATCACCTGGGCAAGGTCGTGTACAATAGAGTAAACAGCATTGCTGTTGGTTTCTGTGAGAAACTTGCACATACAGAGGGGCGACGTACCCAGTAATCAAATCTGTGCTATAAGCCGCTCGATTATACTGTCAGCATTTCCATACTTTCAACATGACACATTCACTGGATTTTCTGCCTGCCTCAGAAGTATTAAAGTAGTACTTGACATGTTGTCTGTCGAATAATTAAATCGCAATCTGGGTCAAATCAAGTCTTTTAACCTTCTTTAAAAATATTGAGTGAAGCGCACAAAAAATGTCTCAATTCAAATTCAAAAATACTTTATTGATCCCAGAGGGAAATTAAGTGTTGGTATAGCTCATATAATTAATTCTTTAAGGAGTTGTTGTAGATGATGGTGGCTGTGAGCAGGAAGGATTTCCTGTAGCGGTCTGTATTGCAGCGAAACTGAAGAAGCCTCCGACTGAAGACGCTCTGTTGTTGTATGACTGTCTCATGAAGAGGATGCTCAGGGTTGTCCATAACTTTTTTGATTTTATGAAGAATCCTTCTTTGCATCATCATCTCCAGATTTTCCACAGTTGTCTCAAGAACAGAACCAGCCTTCTTTATCAGGTTGTTTAGCCTTTTTAAATTCCTGGCTCTGATGCTGCTACCCCAACAGATGACGGCTGAAGAGATTACACTCTCCACAACAGACTTGTAGAAGATCTCCAGCATCTTGCTGCAAACCTTGAAGGACCTAAGCTTCCTCAAGAAGTACAGTCTGCTCTGTCCCTTCTTGTAGACAGCTTCACTGTTCAGTCTCCAGTCCAGTCTGTTGTCAAGGTGAACTCCGAGGTATTTATACCCCTCAACCACCTCCACTTCTGCTCCCATGATGGAAACAGTTTTTGACTTATCCCTGTTTCTTCTGAAATCTACAATCATCTCCTTTGTTTTGTTCACATTGAAGGTGAGACGATTGTTTCCACACCATGTCACAAAGCGGTCCACCAGCTCTCTGTATTCAGCTTCTTGTCCATCTCTGATACACCCGACAATTGCAGAGTCATCTGAGTATTTCTGCTGATGACAGGTCTCTGATTTGTACTGGAAGTCTGAGGTGTACAGAGTGAAAAGGAATGGTGAGAGTACAGTCCCCTGTGGTGCTCTAAATTCAGATTACTTTCAAAGGTGTTTAAAGAAAACAGGGTGAAGATGCAGCAACCATATTAGCTAACTGACTTGAATTCAGGAGAGAGGGAAATAATCTTATCTTGTTGTAGCAGTTTTTACTGAAAGCTCAATCATTTTGCAATGCCTAATTAGTCTTGTATCGTAAAATCTGTAACTGCTTGGGTTTGTCTGCAGTGCAACCTCTATGGTGAAAAAGGCTGAAAAATCTCAAGATGCCCGGACAGGATTAATCATGATCATCATTTTTAAACAAAAAAAAAAAAAAACTGTCAAATATACATGAATAATTGGAAATCAACCATAAATAATGAGAGAAGGATAAAAGGGAGCAAAATAAATTATAGAATGCCAAAAGTATTCATACCTAATTAACTCTTTTTAAATTTTGTCATGTTACAACTACAAACCTCAGCATATTTTATTGGGCTTTTGTCTGATAGATCAAAACAAAACAGTAAATAAAGAAGTGGAAGGAAAACAGGATACATGTTTCTCAGCATTTTTTATAAATAATATTCATTCAAGCATCCAAATTATAGCTGATGAGTCACCTAATGACAAAAGAGAGACATCCTGTGTATAATTTAATCTCAGTATAACAATAGCTGTTCTGTTAAGTTCTCAGAGGTTTGTTCAAGAATATTAGTGAACAAATAGCATCATGAAGATCACTGAGTACAGCGCACATATCAGGGAAGAAGTTGTGGAGAAGTCGAAGAGTGGGATTAGGTTATAAAAAGGACAGCAGCTAGGCTCTGCCTGTCATGTTCGAAGGTAATCTCCGGACCCACATGCAGAACCAACTTCACATACACAGGTAAGAGTTCGAAAAAGTTATTTAAACTATTAGTCCGCTCGGTTGAAGGTCACGGGAGTGTTCTGGGCTCTGTTCGGAATGAAGGGAAAAACGTTAGGATTGTGAAGAGACATGTTGGAACTTTGGAAGACAGGGGAGAATTAAAAGCCTTACTTTAATCCTGTGAAGGGCAGGTGTGGGAGTGAAGTTAGTTCTCCTGGACTGGCGTAGGTCGGGTGGTTCGAGTGGGATGTTGAGTGGTTCTGTGGGTTTCTGAAGGCCGAGAGCGGGCAGGCTGTCTGAGGCTGAGGGAGGAAGCAGTTGAGGAGGAAGGCAGGCACTCTGGAGCATTTCCTTAACCTGGGATGCACGGCAGAGAGATTAGCTGAATAACACAGTTGAAGAGCTTGATGCTAACGATAATCTCGGAAGGGACTTTCACTGAGATCTGGCTATGTACTACCAGTCATGTTGGACCATCAGGCGAGGAGTAGTCATCCTGCAGCCTCCTTTATACTCCAGGTAATTGCTGGCGGGTGCATAAGCACATCAGGAATGCCCACCCTCAGCAGGCTGCTGAAGGGGAAAAACAAGCCACAGAACCACAAAAGGTACACCAAGCCTGCAGGTGTGACACTGCCACCCACACATCTGGCCCCTATGGAAAATGGCAAGAAGGAAATTATTGAAAAAATACCCTTAGAAGTACTGTTTGCAAATAAGAAGCAAGTTGAACATTTTTTCTACATGCAAAATGCTATTTGTGATGAAAACCTGGACATTACCCTGAACCCTCTATGCCACGGCAGTAACATGCTGTAGGGATGCTTTTCTTCAGCAGGGATCTGGGGGGGTGGGGGTGGGGGGAGCAAATGGCAAACCCCTCAAAATTTCCTTTTGTATAAATTTAAATTTTAAGCATGTATACTTTTTTTCCACTTTCTAGTTATGCACTAATTTGTGTTGGTCATACAAAATACAGTAAAATACATTGCAATTGCTGGTTGAAATGTGACAAACTGAAAAGGATTTTGCAAGCACTGTAGCTGTTATCTCAATTAAATTTACACCACATCTAAAGAAAAACCTCTCACAGTCTTGCAGGCTTCAAGGTGGAACAAGAACATTTTGTGTTGTTGAGCAAGATTGATTTTTCATCTGTTGATGTGAGACCAGGTAAGCCTTGGGGTGTAACTCAAAGCTAACTATTTACCTCTGTTTACTCCACAAAAATATCTGTATAATGTATTCTGATTATAGTTGAAGTAGGTTACATAACTAAATAATTTATCTGTGCGGTGATGAAAGGAAAAACTCTCCTGGCTCTTTGACATGCACTCTGGAGACACTGTGATTTCATCAGTTTCCAGTCGACCGTCAACATAGGCTTCCTCATGGTGTTGGGAGGTAAACAGCACCTGCACAGCATTGGTCGAGCTTTCTTCCACTGCACAACAAATCAGGGTAGAGCATCAGTGAAAGACTGCATCAGTGATTTAGACTTTCATTGGCTTATTTTGTATTTTGCTACTTTAAAGTTAATTTAAAAATGTTAAATTTGTGCTTCTTTTATATGACTACACAAAGAACATTACCTGTCAGTAATAGCCTAATTCATAGCTTTTTCTATGCCTAGCACTGAGGTTTCTGCATCAGTAAGCTGAAATATCTCACACTGCACTTTATTTGAGCAAGAACCATGTAAAATAACATTTAAAATGCAGAATTAAGGCTATTTATCTGGTTCAAGCAATTCCACATGTGTTAAATCAGCTGTCTCAGTCAGAGCAAAAGACATTCTAATGGCCTTATACCCTGTTATTGCTAGATATAGTCAAGCAAGGGCTGAAGAAGTTGGCAAATCTCAGCTCATACCAAGGGCGTAGAATTAGCATGGTCGGAAGGAACATGTCCCCACCAATATCCTGCGATTATTCAATTGTCCCCACCATTAATTTGATCTCCTCGTGAAAACAAAAACAAACCCGATAGAAAGCAAAAAAAGAGAAAGAAAAATACAGATCTGTCAACGTCTCGTTCACCTAGAGGTATATATGGCCAGTGTGATTGGCTGTCCATTTCCCTGCTGTCAGGTGAGACTCTGCAGCTATGTTTGGTTGTTAGCAGCGCCAAAACTGCAAGGAGAACTTTCCAGTCCACGAGAGGACTCAGGTGCAAAAGGAGTGTCAAAAGCGAGTAAGGATGCAATCAAAAAGAAGAATTTGGACATGAGGAACTATTTTTCAAAGAAAGCCGTAAGTCACTTAAAGTCAAATGAATGTGAATGAAATGTGTTTGTCATAATAACGTTACTGACAATGCTACGCTTTGAATTACTATGAATTACCTGGTTTGGAAACTAACTGCACAACAAGCTGCGCACTATTAGTTATTTTTCACCATGCATCTAAGGATGGCGCAGGTCTGTGCGTGCTTCCCCCAGGGGGCAAGGTGAGCATGCACTGTGTGATTTCTGTCATATTTTTTAGCCCATTTCCCGGTCATGCAACAATTTTTGCAATCGGTTCGTCTTCAAAGCTGTATAAAAATAAATATTGTTTCCCCAATAATTTCTGCTTGCATATCTAATTTCCCTCACATGTTTTAAATGCAAAATAATTGCAGTAAAAGTATACATTTTACTGTTGCAGAGTCCTGCACTGGACCAATTTTACAAACCCGCATGCATTAAGATGAATTTTTAACCCAACCCTATACCCACAGTTATCACCAGATTAAATCCCGACCCAACCCTCCCGTTGATTTAAATCCGCCATCGGCCTGTGTCGCCGCAGCTACGCGCTCCAATCCCTCCGTAACTCTCCATTGTCCTGTCAGCTGAGCTCTCAGATAGCAATGCTTTGAATACGTGTCTAGGTCTGAGATGATAATCAGTCAGATGCTCTCAAAGGAATCTTTTTTTGATTGATTAAGCTACCTGATATCTGTGCGTAAAGTTGAAAATGTCTGCGCCTCTGCAACAAGTGGTCAGGGATGTGAATTGTAAACTGCTTGTGTTTAAAAAAACAAAAACGGAAAATAACTTGACCCCGTATTACAATAAATTATTTTCCTTTTTTATTTCTCTGGAATGTTGCACAGCTGATACTTATTTTATGCAGAACTGTAGTGAAGTTACAGTTGAAGTTTCTGTGCACAGAACGGCGAGGGTTGCAAGGGAAATGCGTTTGTTTTGTTTGTTGCGCAGACAACAGTCCAATGATGTTGTTTGAAAAACAAAATAAAACACAATGGGCTTTCAATTTTTACACCTGTTATTACACCACAGTGTATATTATAATAAAACGTCAGAAGGATAAATACCTATACATGAATTACTATTTATTGTCCCCACCAATCTTCAAACCACACTCATGTTTATGGTTATTGTCCCCAGTATTTTTAAAAACAAACCTACGCCCTTGGCTCATACATTCAACATTTCATTCACATACTCGATGCTAGTTATGCATCATTATGTTCTCTGCATTTTCACAATGTATCTATGCTCAGAGGTGGCAGTCAGATTCAGACAAATTGTTCTATGTATCTGTAGTTTCACTAACCTTTGCTGGAACTGCAGTTACTATGAAATCCAAGCAGGGTTCAGATACACTTCAATATGTCCCAGTGTTTCCAAAGAGGCAGGAAATGAAGGCAAGCTGATGGTCACAATAACCCAAGCAGTCGACATGTGTGGCGAGCTATTTCATCATTTCTAACAGCAAATACAATCAAATCCATTTCAGTCCCATTTCACATCTCTGTCTACAATGCAAATTGCAGAATAAAACACTGCAGAGTGCTCCAGCTCAAATCACCATCTCTCCAGCCGATTAGTTTTTCTTCGACTTTTTAAAATAATTGCTTGTTTTCAGCAGGAGGTAGGACAATAACAAACACCTAAATTCAATGATCCAGCTATAAGAAAATGACTGTGGCAATTATATCTTTTCTCTAGTAATTTCCCTTCACTCTGCTAGTGGCTTACCTGTTCTCACAAAAAGCAGAACCTGGCCACAAGCCTGGATGGTCCCCAGAGTTTCATGATGCTCACCATCTGTGCCCAAGGCAAAAGCCCTCCAAAGCCGTTACGTTGTGGGGCCAATGAAAGAGATGAGCCTTGGGGTGACTGAGAGGTTAATGCAACCCCACTTTGCACTGTATAATCAGAAGGGATGATAAAAAATAGTTTAGTGAAAAGGACTGTTGTACTGTATTTCTGCTGGTATCAATCCAAAGTACATATGCCCTTGCTTTTACTATATCTTTTTGTAAGATTTGAAATTACGCTGACAGTTTTTAAATAAAATGTGGTTTACAGTCTTAAAATTAAATTTACAGGCTGCACAGTGGCACAGTTGGTGGTACTGTTGCCTTACAGTAAGCAGGTCCTGGGTTTGAATCCCAGCCTGGGGTCTTTCTGCATGGAGCTTGCATGTTCTCCCTGTGCATGTGTGGGTTCCCTCCAGGTACTCTCCCACAGTCCAAAACATGACTGTTAGGTTAATTGGGCTCTTTAAATTGCCCTTTGGTATGAGTGTTTGCGTGCATGATTGTTTGTTCTGTGTGTCTCTGTGTTGCCCCGCGATGGACTGGTGACCTGTCAATGGTGTACCCAATCTCTTGCCCGATGAATGCCAGTATATGACAGTTAGGTTTGGACAGTTGGTCTCACTAAAATTGCCCTTTTGAGTGAGTGTGTTTGCATGGTTGTTTGTCCAGGTAGTGTCCAGCCTCTCAACCAATGACTGCTGGAATTAGGAACCACTCTCCCAGTGACCCTGCAAGAATAAATCGATTTAGACAATGGGGTGCTAGATGGATTTTTTATGAATCTTGGTTCTTTCCGCAGTGTGGTTGCAAAGAAAAGAACACAAGTGAGATATTGAAAAACATGGTTCCGAAAATGGCAACGTTTAAGTAGATTTGTCCTTGAATTAAGGACAGCTCAACAAACTTACTGAATTGAACAAAAGAAGAATTCTGCATAAGTCCTGTGTTTTTTCTGTTATTGTAAGAAAATTGTGGCTTGAGCAACATGAACTCAGACAAACTATAGTAGTCTTGTTGTTATGTGGTTAGAGTGCAAATACCCCAAAAAATTTCATAAAGCAGTGAGGTCCATTTTTTTAAACTTCTTGGATTTCTTCTCTTTGTTTAGAACCCTTACATCTTTATCTGTCTCCCCTCTTTTCATTTTGGTACATGAAGTATCTTGTTAAAGTATTCATAGCACTGGAACTTTTTTTTTTTTTTTTCAAATTGTAGCATTAAGCTTTTAGACACTAATCAGGTGGCATTTGAAGGCAATTTGTTACAGCTGCCTTTTTTGGGGGCTAGCAGAGTAAAAGGGTTGAATACAAATGTACGGTTCACTTTTCAGATGGTTTGTTACATAAAAACACTATAAAATGTGAGGAAGATTGTGGTTAAAGGACAAAATGCAAAAAATGGAATTGGCATGAAAACCTTTGCAAGGCACCAAATGCAACTTTAGATGTGGGAAAAACACAAGAGTTTCTCTAGGTGTTTCTATGAATCTACTTTTACATTTAGGAACCTGAACTGTATCAATATTAACACTTTGAGTCACTCTATGTTTAGGAATTTGGTACCAACATTTCAGAAAGCTGAGCTTTGGAGCAGATTTTATTTAAATGAATGCAAACAGAATTTTAAGAAAAATCTTGCAGAGTTTAGATTCACCTTAACTTAGTTTTTGAAAGGCATTAACTTAGAGATAAGTGTTAAACTTTTTAACCCAATTCTGCTGATAAAAAAGTTGTTTGTATGAGTGACTGCACATTCATGATATTGTTGGAAAACCTTCATTTTATTCTAGCAACACTGTTCTGCAGAACTTTAAGCCTAAAAATAAATTCCATTGTATATGGTTGATCTATAATTTGAAATTATTTGGAGGTTTTTCTGAATTTTGACTCAGAATAAAAAATCAGCTGGGAATCAAAATAGCACAGTTGGTGGCTGTCCAGTGTGTCCTGAACAAATTCGAATAAATGCATCTCTCACTCTCTTCGAATGCTGATTAAGTATGGCTGTTTCATTATTCAGTTTTGAGTATATTTATATAAAACTGTTAAAATGCCAGTTTTCTGTGATACAAAATAAATAAGTGGACTGAACCTATATAGGACTTTTCTAGTCATGCTGACCAGTCAAACTGCTTTACACTGGAGCAACATTCACCCATTAGCACTCTAAAACACACACATTTATACACCAATACAGAGCTTGGTAGGCAACTTGGGGTTAAAAACCCTGACCAGCGGGACATTGACGTTTGACAGGAGGAAGCTGGAATTAAACCTGTAACCCTCTGATTGTAAAACAGGTACTCTACCTACTGAGTCACATTTTGACATAGAAATTATGTCAATCTGACTACAAAAGACCCTGGTTGCATATATGTCAACACCTATAAACTTTCACTTTGCTGAAGCAACATTCAGTTTAAAATTGGCCATTATTTACCATTACAAGAATTCTTGAGTTCACACCCCCCATCAGTTTATCTAAATCTGATTAACCCAGAATAAGTACAGTTGTCAGCTGCTCATTTGTATGCCCAATGAATCATCATAGTTTGCAGAGAAGTTACAAAGGATCAAAATAATCTCATAGTGCAAAGGTATTGGAGAGAGGCGATGGGACAGCTGGATGTACCTCACAGAAAACTGACTAAAAGAAAAGGCACAAAATGGTCAGGGGTGCTGCCAAGATGCTGATCACAACACTACAGGATATTCAGGAATTTCTGTAAAATAGTGATAATGTTTTACATGTGACAGCCTTGCAAGGATCCAGAACTAATGAGTAGGGTTACAGTACAGAATAATTTTCCTCTAAAGTAAACGTCCAGGAGTTCCAAAAATCTTCCAAACCTTGGGAAAGAACATGTCACTGTCAGATTAAAATGAACAAGAGCTTTTGGCCCAAAATTCTAGAATGTAATTTGGGAACAAAAACATTTTCTATTATCTAAAGATTGCTTTGCCCACAGTGAAACATGGTGGTGGCAGCATCATGCTGGTGGCTAAATCCTGACCTCACCTAAACAACAATCAGTTTTGACCAAACACCTCCAAGAGAACAAAGCTGAACAGGTGGAATAATTTTTTCTTTCTGCTTCATAGTGAGTCCAAACATGCATAAAAATAAACAAAATATGACTCGTACAGGAAGGATCTCATTTCAGGAATCAAAATGCTACAAAAGACTCTTGCAAAACCCTTGAATGGCTTTGAGGTTCAGAGTGGCCAAATTGGACTACAAAATCTTGTATTTTATCTATATTTATTTTATTCTATATTGTCTCCAGTTTTATTGAAGAATAAAATTTAGCGAGAAGTTAGGAAAATCCAGATATTTCTCCAGCCTCAGCTTTTCTTACAGTTTTTTCCTTGCTGTTTGGGCTCACTGTAAATCATAGAACTAGACCGGCCTGCCGTGGGGTTTGTTAAACTGAAGCAGATGACAATCATTGCTCAGGGTCGGGTTAGTTTAAAAAAGAAATGTGTGGAGAGAAATGAAATCCCAACATTACACCGTGTGACAGTTAGATATATACGGAATGAGAGCAGGGATAAAAAATTGAGAGGTAGTGTGAAGTTGGAGACAGCTGTGGAAACATACACCAAGATAGCATATTAATCCCCAAACACAACAAAACAAATCTTAATCCATATGAGGTGGACACTGGTTGGTTTTGCTCAGAGTTGCCTTTTTATTTATGGAGGGATCATCACCTAAGGCTATATCATACTGGCGCTTTCACTCAGCCCAACAGTGCGGCATTGCCATCTGTAGGGCAGAGCTGCAACAACACTTCTTTTTCTCAACAGCTGCCTTTAACACAGTGCACGCCTGCCTACCCTGTAGACACTCATTGTGCCTCCAAACGCAGCTTTCAGAATCAATTACTCACACACCACAGGTCACAGAACAGTTCATTACTGTTCAATTACTTGATAATGTTCAATAGCGAGGCCATTACTGGGAAAAAGTTTCTACCTCACTGCCAAGACAACAGGAAGACGAGTATGACATCCCAATGATACTATTATAGATAAGCAAGAGATTAGAGCAAACAAAGAATTTAGAGCAGAATATAATGAGCTGTGTGAAATGCAATCAAGAACAGAGTGGGAGCAAGTTTTTGACATCGGTTTTACTAATGAATGATTTACTTATGAAGCTGACTTCTAATTATTATCGATCAGCCGTATCCCATTTCCCTGAATTGCAATTAATCTCAGAAAGATCATTAATATTTTCATGATCAGTCTTAATGCTGCCTTTCAAGCACTGCGTCTTTGCAACCTCAGAACAAATGAAGAAGCTGTGTTTTTTCCTCTATCGACGCATACAAGAGTTGCAGTTCTGCAATCCATTTGCCTACAATTTGCTTAAGAGACTGCATGCAATGTTAAAAGTCTCTGCTCTAACTAATTAGGTCACTCTTGACACACAGTTTTTCTTTCTCCAGGCCAATTATTTTAGCAGAACACACTAGTGGTAAAAGGGAGATTTACTGTTCAGCCTCTACTACATGTGAAATTTATCGTTTTTATGTGATCTATCAAGATTTTTCTACTCTTACTGATTTTTCAATTTCTCCGTTCCCAGTTTACTTCTTCAGTTCAATACCAACAAGAAAAGAGAAAACATGCTAATATCTTTTATTTAAAAAAGAAATTATTAAAAATAAGCAGCCAACTACAACAAAAAGTATTCAAACACTTGCTTTTACACACACTTGAACTTTAGTGTCTTCCCATACCTAACAGGCTTTGCAGCTATAACAGCTTTAACTCCTGTGGGGAGGCTTTCCAAAAGATTTATTCAAGTGTTTATTGGAACTTTTTACCTTTCTCCCAGGAAAGAATTGGTGAGGTAAGACACTGATGTTGGACAAGATAGATTGTTTTGTGAGGCTGCGTTCACAGGTCATTCAAGTTCTTTCAAATAGGGACCTTTTGTTGCTAAACTGTCCCACAAAATTGTTCAAAATGTCTTTCAATGCTGCATCATTTAGTTCCTTTCACTGGAACTAAAGAATCAAGTAAAGGGGTGTTAAAAACACCCAAACCACAAAACTTTACTGTCAGTGCAATCAGGCAAGTATCATCCTTCAGGCAACAGCTAAATTCATACTCCTCAAATGGATTGTCCAAGAAGTGTAAGAAAACTTTGGACAAAAACAGATTTAAGGAGTTGTAGAGAAGTTGATTTACATGTCGTGAGATTGATTGATGTTCACTCACTGTCTGACCAGATTGTTTGAGCTAATCTGAAGGCTACATTATGTTTGGAGGTCTGTAACTCTGTAGACAGTTGGAGACCTCTGCCCAATCTGTGCCTCATCACTTACTGGCCTTGTTTGTAATTTAACGCTGGCTAACACTCCATAGCTAAGTTGCTAGTGTTTCCGGTTGCTTCCACTTTGATATGATCCAGTGGAATATTAAGTAGCAAGAAACTATCACAATTTGACTTATTGCACAAATGGCGCCCTTTCACACAACCATAAGTGAATTTCCTGAGCTCCTGAGAACGAACCATTTTTTTCTAAACTCTTTGTAGAAGCAGTTTGGAAGCCTACGTAATTTAATTCACACATCTGTGGCCATTCAAGTAATTTGAATGCCTGAACCTAATCATTTAGAAAGGTATTTCAATATGTGTGGCATTGTAGTGTAATTGCAAACGTTATATTGATTTCGACAAGTCCCAAAAGCAGGGTCTACTTTCTGTGATTTTACCAGCACCCTTGGCAAAGGTAATTCCCACGTCTTTTATGGCAACATTAAGGAAGAAAACTACATTGAGAATTTAGAGAAACATCTGGTGCCTTCAAGATGACAGCTTTTCCAAGAAGCTCCTTTCTTTTTGTTTAACAAGGTAATGCTGATCTCCATTCTGCACTCATCGCAAAGGTTTGGCTGTGAAAAAAGGTTCATCATGGTTATAATTTTTTAATCTGTTGACTTTTTTGATTTGGACAAATGGTTTTTAACTAATCAAATTATGTAAATAAAGCCAAACAGGAAACATACTGGTTCTACAATTAAATTAATTTAGTAATTAATTATTTTTCCCCCATTTCTTCCTAAGCTTTTCTGCTTTGGGAGGCATCATTATTCATGCTTTTATTTTGCTGAAAATTGAGCTCTGTTCAGAAAAGAAAGTACTGAATAAATTGGGCTGCAGCTGCTAATAACCCACAACATGTTTACATCTGCTTATCTGCAGGTTTGCAAATAGGTAATTGATTTTAATGCCTAACTGCTGCTTCATTTCTCAACCTTAGGCTTTCATCTGTATCGATAATACAGTGAGTATAATCTGAAATCTATCAACTCAAACAAAATGGATTGAACTTATATAGCGCTTTTCTAGCCATACTGACTACTTAAGCACTTTACAGTGAAGCCACATTCATCCAATCACGCTCTCAAACAAGCACACACCAATACACCAATACGCAGATCTGCAGGCAACTTGGGGTTAATTGCCTTGCCAAAGAGCACATCGACATATGACAGCAGGAAGCTGGAATTAAACCTATAACTCTTTGATTACAAGCCTACCAAAACACAGTCACCCACAACATAAACAACAACTACCTGAGGGTGTTTCCAACTGTTTTCATTATTCATACAAAGGTGGTGTGAGCAAATTCATAAAAAGTATTCAAAGCAGAACCAGGGCTTTTAGACTTCATTAAATGATGTAAGAGAAGAAAAGGGTGTGTGGCTATTTAAAACATTGATGTAATTTCCCAGTGGCAGGCTAGCCTTCTGTTTAATATTTCTGCATATACTGATGCATTTAAATCAATAGAATTTGATCAAAAACTCTATTTCTTTTAATTAAATTCAATTTTTAAATTAAATGAAATTAAAATTGAAATCAATTAAACAAACGAATATGTAATATAAAATAGGGTTGGGCGATAAGGCCTCATTGCAATATAATTGAAAGCATGTTCGATAATTATATTTACCACAATATTTTCTTTGCTTCAGTTTATATATGTCAAAATGACAATTTATTAACATTCTCAAATTCCAGTTGGTGTTAGAATGCTTGGTTTTGGTTTTGTGTGGTGGTTTTGCTTCTAACGTCTTTCTGCAGGTTGTCCACTGGATGGCGCTGCAGGGGCACTGGTGCTCAGTCCTGGTGTGAGAAGTTCCGCAGGTGTGTCTTGGCACACCTGCATCTCATCATCATTTACCGTAGGACAACGGCAGCTGGCAGTCAACCCTTCAGCGCCTGAGTGTTGAACCTTTGCTTGTACACCAAGCCCTCTGAGTTCCTGAGCTAATGCTTTATTCTTCTGAGTTCCTTAACTACAACCTTACTCAACTTACCTTCCTCGTCTCTCTGCGTCCAGATTTTCATATCACTAAAGATCTAATCTCCAAGTCTGTTGCTGCTCCATTCAAGAATCAACCTGGTCAAGTTTCCATGACTGATTGTCAGCGCCTCAGTTCATCACCTTCTGTAGTGCCTCCTGTCCGCCCTCCAACCACAACCAGTAAGGTCATCTTCAACCATCAATTATTCCATATCAGATTTAATACTCACCTTCCAGCTCGATCCCTGATTTTGGACTCCAGTAACCACTTCCGGGCCATCCGCCACACTACAAACATATTCTCATCTCTTACTCCTATTACAGAGTTCCAGCTCCCGATTCCCAGCAGTTTCCAGTTCCAGAATCTGGCACCATCTCATCTATTTCAATAAACTTTTGAATTCTGAGTTTTTTGCATGCAGGTATTGTAAAACCATGACACATACAGTACATTACAGCAGAACAACTTCAAAAAAGTATAGAGGCCATCTACAGAACATTTATTGAGCAAAATGCATTTAAAAAATATTAAAATATTTTTCCAAAAAAATCCAACACATAAATTCTCACAACATAGTTATAAAGGAAGATATTAAAAAAAAAAAAAAAAATGTATGTAATAAAAACACAGATTTTGAAATTGTCTGTTTTCCTGGTTACTTATTTATAGATTTAATATTGCACAAAAGTAAAGCTGCACATATCTAAATTAAAAATGCTATAACAGGAATCAAACTATTTTAAACTTGCAATATCTAGTATAAAGATAAACATTGAAGATCAGTGTTCAACTTCCTTGTGTACCTGGTACAAAGTACGTAGGCACAACTGGATAACATCAAAATCCACAGTCATGGTTGGCTGGTATAGTCAAAATCTCTATCACTGGCTCAATGTATATCATTTCTACCTTATATCGCCCAATACTAAGATTTTTTTTCCATCACACACAGAGTGATACATTTTAAATATTTATTTTTGTTCATTTTCATGATTAGAAAAAAATTGATATTGGACAAATTGAGTATTGCAAAAGAGCAATAAAAAAATCATAAAAGATAGTTATGTTATAGCCCACACAACCATGGGATAGACTGCTTACTTCAGTCATGCATCACAATCTCCCTCAACTCCGGAATTGCGCCGCTCAAGGTGGCAGCATGTTGGAGTAGCTCTGTTACTTTGGTTCATATTTTTTATTTTTTATTTTTTTTACTTTATTTCTTCCATTTCTGGTAGAAACATCGTTTTTGTGGACAACTGTTCTCTCTGGTTTTGAATGCTGTGCAGCTGGAAGGATTTTTGCTGATACTTTTTTATTTTTGGACATTTGTTATGATGCATAACCATGGCAGCAAGGTGGTTTACAACTGGCAGCAGCTGATTAACATCACAAAAGCTCAAATAATACCTCAACTACAGCCACAAAACCCTGATGAGTTGAAAAGAAGACGCCATAGATCCAGGGCATCCTCTACATCAGACTGTCATCCAACTACAGAGCGTCTTCAGTCAGAGGCTACTTCAGATCTGCAGAGCACTACAAGAGATCATCCCTACCCACAGCCATCAGCATCTACAACAAATCTTTGAAGGAACTTGCACAATGAGTTACAACAACATTTAATTTCCCTTTGGGATTAATAAAGTAATTTTGAATTTTGAATTGAATTGAACTAAACTCAGCAAAAACAAGAAACGTCCCTTTTTCAGGACTGTGTATTTCAACAATAATGTTGTAAAAATCCAAATAACTTTACAGATCTTCGTTGTAAAGGGTTTAAACAATGTTTTCCATGCATGTTCAATTAACCTTGATCAATTAATTAACATGCACCTGTGGAATGGTCGTTAAGACCTTAACAGCTTACAGAAAGTAGGCATTTAAGGTCACAGTTCTAAAAATGCAGGACACTAAAGAGACTTGTCTACCGACTGTGAAAAACACCCAAAGAAAGATGCCCAGGGTCCCTGTTCATCTGATCGTGCATTAGGCATGCTGCAGAGAGGCATGAGGACTGCTGATGTGGCTAGGGCAATAAATTGCCATGTCCGCAGTGTGAGACGCCTAAGACAGCGCTACAGGGAGACAGGAAGGACAGCTGATCATCCTCGCAGTGGAAGACCATGTGTAACAACACCTGCACAGGATCGGTACATCCGAATATCACACCTGCGTGAGAGGTACAGGATGGCGACAACAACTGCACGAGTCACACCAGGAACACACAATCCCTCCATCAGTGCTCAGACTGTCCGCAATAGGCTGAGAGAGGCTGGACTGAGGGCTTGTAGGCCTGTTGTAAGGCAGGTCCTTACCAGACATCACCAGCAACAACGGCGCCTATGGGCACAAACCCACCATCCCTGGACCAGACAGGAGTGGCAAAAAGTGTTCTTCACTGATGAGTCACGGTTTTGTCTCACCAGGGGTGATGGACAGATTCGTGTTTATTGTCGAAGGAATGAGCGTTACACCAATGCATGTACCCTGGAGCGGGATCGATTTGGAGGTCGGGGGTCTGTCATGGTCTGGGGCGGTATATCACATCACCATCGGACTGAGCTTGTTGTCATTGCAGGCAATCTCAATGCCTTGCGGTACAGGGAAGACATCCTCCTCCCTCATGTGGTACCCTTTATGCATGCTCATCCGGACATGATCCTCCAGCAGGACAATGGCACCAGCCATACTGCTGGTTCTGTGCGTGAGTTTCTGCATGACAGCAATGTCAGTGTTCTGCCATGGCCAGCGAAGAGCCCGGATCTCAATCCCATTGAGCACGTCTGGGACCTGTCGGATCGCAGGGTGAGGGCTAGGGCCATTCCCCCCAGAAATGTCCAGGAACTTGCAAGTGCCTTGGTGGAAGAGTGGGGTAACATCTCACAGCAAGAAATGACAAATCTGGTCCAGTCCATGAGGAGGAGATGCACTGCAGTACTTCAAGCAGCTGGTGGCCACACCAGATACTGACTGGTACTTTTGATTTTGAGCCTCCCTTCATTCAAGGACACATTATTCTATTTCTGTTAGTCACATGTCTGTGAAAAATTTTTAGTTTATGTCTTATGGTGTTGACTCTTTTAGTTTTCATACAAATATTTACACACATTAGGTTTACTGAAAGTAAAAACAGTTGAAAGTCAGAGGACGTTTCTTTTTTTGCTGAGTTTAGGAGGATGGGATTATTATCAGTGGTAAAAGGTTCTCTTTCCAGATCAAAGTACATTTTGTATTTAATTTGGAAAGTCAAGGTCCAGAGTCTGGAAAATGAGAGGAGAGACACAAAATCTAAATTCCTCAAAGTCCAGTAAGATGTTTCCACAATTAGTGATAATGTGTAGAGCCCTTTTGTTTGTTGATGTCGGTCCACTGTATTTACTTAGGTTTTAGGCCAGCGCCACCTTCTGCCAAGAAATTTTAGAGTACGTCATACTTCCTTCTGCTGACAAGCTAAATGAAAATACTGATTTAATTTACTAGCAGGACATGGCACCTTCCTACCCTGTCAAAAAGTGCCAAAACCTGGTTTCATGATCATAGTATCTGTGCTTGATTGGCCAGCAAACTCACCTGGCCTAAGTCCCATTCAGAATATCATTAGAAAGATGAAAAACATCAGACACAACAATGCAGACAAGCTGAAATCTGCAATTAAAGCGCCCTAGATTTCCTTAACAATTCAGCAGTGCCACAGGCTGATTGCTTCTTTGCCACTTTGCATTGATGCAGTATTTCATGGAGCCCAGACCAAGTTTGAGTTAATATACTTTACAATATGTGGACATAATTTACATTATTTTTCCTACAACATGTGCACATTTTGGGGGAGCAATGACTATTAAGCCATTATTAAAATGTAAGAAAATGTTCTGTAACTATGAGGTGATGGAACAACTAACTCATTTATTTTCTTTTTTACTTTATTCAGGACACACTTTTGTTTTTAGTGCGATACACACAAACAATAACTTACAGAAAGTTCAGCAGGGAAGCCAGTAGAAAATACCACAGGGAAAACAGAGATCGAAATCCAAAAAACAGGGAACCAGTCAAAACAGGTGGTATCAAAACAATAGACTTAAGCACAAAAAAAAGAATGGAGGGGGAGACCAGGGGTCTCATTTATAAAACAGAATCCCTACTAAAAGTGTACGTACGACCAAAACAAAAAGTCTGCGTACGCCAAAAAGATTTCTGATTTATAAAACCATGCCTACGCACAGGTGTAAGCAATTTCCCCTTTATAAATCACAGTCTTCTTGGAAGTTTGCATATGTGATTTTGGCTCATATCCCGCCCTGAACACGCCCAAATCCGGCTATAAAAGGTCAATGCAAAGCAGGACATGAATATTGATGCATATAAAGAAGAGGGGAAATATGGCAACAACAAAAAAAACCAAGACGAGAAACTTTACGGAGATGGAGATTGAAGTGCTAGTGGGTGAAGTGGAGGCTAGAAGAGACATTTTATTTGGTGGACACAGCAGTGGTGTCACAAATAAAAGGAAGAACTGCGAGTGGCAGCATGTGGCATCTGCAGTGCAGACTGTCAGTGCAACTGACAGGACGGTACCCGAAATTTAAAAAAAGTGGTCGGACCTCAAAGTTGAGGCAAAAAAAACTTGCCTCCCACCGCCAGAGTGGGTCTGCTACTGGAGGGGGTACGTGTACACCGGAGCTGACACCACTGGACAGGAAGATGGCAAGTATCATGGGAACATCAAGCGTGTACGGTATTGTGTCAGAGAAGGAGGGCGACACCGACCTGGCAGAAACGACAGATGAACCTGGTAAAGCACCTTTTGTATATATTTTATTACGTGGCTACATTATCAAATTTGAGCATATTTTAAGGAGACAGGCTAATATGCCGTGTCTTTTCAGCTCTTCCACAGTCGGTAGGGGGCGAGGATGAGGAGGCCGAGGAAGATTAGGTTGTCCAGCGTCTGGCTCCCCCCAGCACCAGTGCTGCCGGTGCCCGTAAATTTTAATAAATGAACCTTGTCGTTGTTATCTCAAACACCGCATTACATCCTGGCGGATCCTTGCTCCCTGGGTAAAGGCTTCTTGTCGAGGAGGAGGCAGCTGTGGGTCGGGGTTCTCATGCTGGGGAGGGGGTAGGCCAGGAGGGAAGGGAATTCCAATTCTCAGTGCCGTGTTATGAAGAATTCCACATGCCCTCATGATCTTTCAGACCTTTGTAGGGTGGTATAATAGTCTGCCACCCGAGGCATCCAATGACCGCCACCTACATTTTAACAGGCCTATGGCACGCTCCACGACTGAGCGCGCACGCGTTTGACAGGAGTTGTAGCGCATTTCCTCTGCTGTCTGTGGGTCTGGGAACGGGGTCAGAAGCCAGCTCCTGAGAGGGTAGCCACTATCACCTGCAAGTGATAACACGTTTAATTCAGGCGTCAACAACCAGCATTTCTAATGATGGTGAGGACTTACCGAACAGCCAGCCATCACGCACAGCGTCTGCGTGCAGTCTGTTCTCTACACTGCTGTGTGTCAAGATAAAGGAGTCGTGTGTTGACCCAGGCCATCGTGCCACCATTTTAGTGATCATCATGTGTGAATCACATATGATTTGCACATTAATACTGTGTACATGTTTCCGATTGACGAAAACAAATTCATCCTCGGACGGGGCCCTTATAGCAATATGGCTGCAGTCAATTGCGCCAATTATGTTTGGGAAACCAGACATTGCTGCAAATTGCATCTTAATTTCGGCCTGCTCCCCCACAGTATATGGAAACGTGATGTATCGCCTGCTCATTTTAATGATCCCATCCAAGACTGCAGGCATTATTGCGCTCAGGGACGGCTGTGATATCCCAGACCTAGTTAATAAATATAACATATTTGAAGGCATTATTTCCAAAAAGGGACTTTGGGTGGAATAGTAAGAATCATGTCACTCAGACACATACCTGTCGGCTAATTCCCGCTGGTAACAACCAGTTGCAAGAAACCCCAGAGTGGTGAGCACTTGCAGCTGGACCGGAATGGCATGGCCCAATTCAGCACAGAGATCCAAGAGCACAGCTCTAGGGAATCTGAATCTGCTTATTACCCAGTCATCATCATGAGCAAGGAGGTCCACATGATCCCTGAACACGCGTTCTCTCCTAATCCTTCCATTTGCAAAATCTTCTAGCAACGCCAGTGCATCCATCTCAAATATTACGCTTGAAAGTAGTTGGGGTATTTCTATTGGCAGCAATAAGACTGATTGCTTCCTTCCTTGGCACAATGAACGTGCCAATCAATGATATATGGTACAGATGATTCAGTTTATTTATTGGCATACAGTCATGGCCCTTTTATCTGAGTTTAAGGTTTTGAGATAAATTTTATGTATTTATTTTAATATTGAAAAATGTTTTTAGAAGAGCTATAGCTCACTGCAAAGCTACAATATAGATATCATTGCTGGTTTGGATGTTTATAATAACATGAATCCATAAATAATGTTTGGTGTGAGGTGAAATGATATGTGTGAGAGGAGTAATATGCAGTCTGGCTGCAGTTCACCACCTCACCAACTGCGTCATCGATTCCCCCCGTCTCCAAAATGTCCGTACGCACGGGTCAGAGTTGGCGTACAGGTGCGCACATTTTCCCGTCAAGTCTGTTTTTTTATAAATCACAACTTTTGCTTTGAAAGTGGCGTATGCCAGTTTCAGGCCCCGTTTATAAATGAGACCCCTGGTATGTACAGTACATATACTGCAGGATTGTTTAGCTGAGAGAGGAGTATCAAGTGTTGAAACTGTGTCCGAGAAACCAAACACCATCTCAGAGCTGAAGTGCAGCAGCGGTTGCTCAATAAATTAATAGAAAGGGTCTGACGCTAAATCTACAAGCAGCATTCAGAGTGTGAGAAAATCAAGCGTAATTCTTTGTTCAGTATTAATATGAATATTTAATTGTTGTAACAAATCCTAACATTACATTGCACAATTAAGCAAACGGTAACAGCAGTAGCTTTTTTCGCAGTTAAGCTTTCATTAGGCTGATTAATTCAAGTCATGATATAAAATAAATGTTGGGGATTTTATTTATTCAAGTTTGTTTTCAAAAAAACGTCTTTAGTCAGACGTTTTGCATCAAATATTTAAATCTTATGTCCAAAACAAAACTTTACAAAAAGCTGCCATGTGAAAATAATATGTAGTAGAAAGTCATAAATCAAGCAGGAGACCAATTAAAGTGTCAAAAAGTTGAGTTACACTGCTTGTCTGATTACCTCTTTGAATCAGCTCTTTGAATCCTCCATGAAAGCACTTTTTCTTTTTTCAAATGCTCCCTGCAGAGAGCAGTCTCACTCTGAAAAATAAGAGAGGAAGAGCAACAAGAGAAAGTTGGCTGGCGAGCACTGACTCCCTTGGCGTCTCTTTCAGCACACAGCCAAAATGGCCATATTGTGTCTCTAAACAAATCGAATGCTTGGCACTGTGACAAGTCAGCCTCTGTGTGTTCCGATTCACAGAGTCAGCACGACTCTGTCCCAGGTCACTGCATGCAGCAGCTCGCAGGGAGCCTCAGTCGAGTTTACTCTGCTGCTGGAAGGCAACTGTGTCATTAGCCTTTTGGCTGCAAGCTGAAGAAAGTAAAACAAGAAGTACTGATTAATTTTTGCTAAGTTTAAAAACTAAATGCAGTCCATATTTGTCTCTTTCCAATTCATTATGATATATTGTGAGTTAAGATCCCTGCAGTCTTGAGACTGGGCTTTGTTGACTGTTTAATGAATACAGTTTCATACATAAATTGAACATTTTCTTCCGACAGAAAGAATATTAAATTGTGGTTTCCTAAAAAAAAAAAGCTTTGTAAGATGAAAGTAGATTTCAGAAAATAAACTAGACAAGAACTAAGAGAGTGCAGACCTCCACAAAGGCAGCTCAGTCCCCACCCTCCAGGTTTTTGGATCACCCACAAATTCTAATCACTTGCTTCTGGTCCCATTGCAGACAGTTTCTGAAAACGTCATCGAAATCAACCAATAACATTTTGAGTTGTGTTGCTAGCTAACAGACAGACAAACAAACCCTTGCAAAAACATAACCTCCTTTGAGGAGGTAAAAACCTTTAAATTATTGTTTCTACTAGTGAGATACACTGGTATGAAAACGTTTTTTCCCCTAGTGGAGTTCTTCTGTTTTTGTTTCAGATAATCAGTCAGTTTTTTAGAATAGATAAGATTATCAGACAAGGTTGTATCAGACAAGGTTGAGTAAATACAGAAAGTAGTTTGCAAATTATGATTCTATTTGTTATGAGAAAAACCTATCCATACCAACCTGGCCTAACCAGGGTTTAAAAACGAATATTCTCACCACATCGTTTAAAAAAAACTCTGTCCACTCCTAACTGCACAATTACGTTGTTAAGCACATTCATAGACATGCCAAGCCTGTAGGGGGCAGTAGTTCCCCCAAATCCTATCCACTCAGAGTAACTTTCTATGTTCTAACTTCTGCATACAGCAATAATTGAGCTTGTAAAAACAAGCAAGCAAAAAGGGCTTGGACAATCGATAATGCCAACACAGCTCTGAGGGCATAAATGCCGCTTCTGAGTGTAAACACAGGTCGCACAAGTGATCGGAGCATTTTTGTGGCAGAAAGTAATGTTGCAGAGCATAAAACTACGGTTATTTCTGTCCACACGCAAAGGCTTAAAACGGCGAAAACGCAAAACTTTACTTCGGCCGGAGTTCTCAGAAAGATTCATTTTCGGTATCGTAAATCTTTTGTGTGGATGACAGGCCAAATCTTAGAAAAATATCTTAGTTTTGTGAGATACCCGGCTAAGTTTGGACAAGGCATGAGGTTAAGGTCACAAACAAATGGTCAGATGTTTTTCCTAATGATGTTCTGTATGGAGAGAAAATAGTCTCAAAAGATCTGTGTGTGCGTGATACTTGATTTGTAACTTGTGTCAGCCTAAACAGAATTCATGGTTCCAACAGTTGGGGAAAGTCATTTAGGTTCTAAAACGGCAAAGAGGACGCAGAACATTAACACTGCATGCATAATGTTATTTTTATGGAATTCATATTGGAAGTCCCTGCTGGATACAATTTTTGTCTGGTCTCTTTTTTACTGTTCCTTCATGAACACTGACCTTAATAAAAACATGCAAACAGTGCTTTGGATGTTGTTCTCAGTTCTTCTCAATTTCCACACCAAAGAATGTTGTTGAAATTGTGCATTAGGTGTTAATGGGCTGATGATGTTGGATTTTAAGCATAAGACTTGTTCCAGACTAACTATTATAAAGGAGAACATTACTGGACCGTTTTGGATGTAAAAAGACCGTTTTTGTTAGAGATGACTGTCCTGGATTTTGAAATGTGGCTTCAAATGGTAAGTTTTAACTTATTTGCTTTCCTGAGTGGTTTGACAACAGCGTGTCCTGTGTCTACAGTTATGATTGTATCATTGATTGGCATACATAAATTTAATCACAAGCAGGGATAGAATGGTGTTGAAATTCAGCCAAGGAAGTTTCTTTACCTCAGGTGGGTCGTGGATAAGATTTTTTTTTTTTCATGAATATCTCAAACTTTCTAGCGCTAAGGCGACCTATATTTGGAGACCCTGCGATGCCTTCCTTTCAAAGCAGAAGAGAGCTACTGACATCTGGTAGTAGCAAGCAAACAATATCAAAATAGTTGACAGCAGAATCCAGAGCAGCAGTGAGAAGTACTAATCACTGGCAGCTGCAGCACAGTACACCAGTATCGCTTAGAAAGATCTTCTATGAAGGAAGACGCCTCACTCATGTACACAAGCAGACACACGGCATGATCATGATAGTGACTCAACCGTGGCAGCTTTTAGAGTACAAAAACAAATGTTCTGAGAACCGTTCAGGAAAACTCCTGAATCTCCCTCTGGCCAGCCAGCCCCTGAAAGAATCTGAGCAACTAAATTATGTATAATATGAATATGTACATAGAAAGTGTGTCAAAAAAGGCAGATTGGACCTGGAAGTATGTAACACACAGCCAATGGGACGTAAAAACACAAAGGGGTTAAATAAAAACGGGCCCCCCCCAAAATAAGCCATGGCCCTACCAGCTAAATTGCCCTGGCACCGGGACTGGTTGTGACCACAATCAATTACCTTTATAAACTAATTTATGGTTTTCTTAAGTAGATCAAAGTTCTTATTACACTGAAGTACAACAGTATGTGAAGGCTTGGATGCATTTCTTTATCAAATCATCTTGTTTAGTGAACACAGTTTTTTACAAAATAAAACATATACAGTACACTCAACATGCATCATGCAGTTTATATAAATGTGTGTCATATATAAGCATTTAAATGTAATTGTTTTGAAGGTACTTTCCAAGCACTGTTAAAGAGTAGAAAGATTTTTTACCACAGCTTTTTTAAACATCCTAGGTCTCTGCTGGACTCTTACATTATCTCCGTTTGCACACAAAAATTTAACAATTTAGACCAAAGTCAAAACTGTTAGCCTTGGCAATAACTGACCCTATCAATGAGCAATTGTACCTATCACTGTTGTGCAATGAAAGAGAATGTCAAAGTGAACTTTAAATTGAGGGTTTTCTTCAAGTCTACACATAGTATGAGAACTTCAAAAGGGGTTTAAGCTGTCATTGAGAAAGCAACAAACCAAAAACAAAACACGTCCATTTAGACCCAAAGAGCACCGTCCTTACAGAAAAACATGGTGGCTTTGGTATTGGAACTGGGAATCTTGTCAAGGCAAAGCCATTGTTGTCACTAATTAGGCCATCAAGGTCACATGAAACTCTGGCCCTACCCTCTATTTAGTTCTCTGCAAGTGTCATTGACACTGACAATCCTAACAAGTCCCCAGCAATGTCAAGATGTGCTCTGTTTTGGTTATATGTCTCAATGTTTGAGTCTTTGTGAAACTGCCTAGGGAGTAGATGCTACACTGCAGATGTTAGAAAGATGGAACCTTAAAGCCACCTCCTCTGTTCAAAGATGGTTTTCATGTTTCACATATATGTCTTATTTGACTCATTTTCAAACCTCTGTCTTATCTGTTAATGTGTACATTACTGTCTTCAAATAAGTGTATTCTATCCTTGAGATGTAGATAAACTGTTAAGTCTTGATCTGATGAGTTTACTCTTCCGTGTAGCACCATCCTCTTGTATAGCTGTTGTTTTCTTTCTTCAATGTAGAGGTCTGAACATTCCTCGCTACACTGGGCTGCATATATAGCTCACCACTGAGCTGTTGTTTGGGTGTTTTATCCTTTGGGTGAATCGGTTTTTGTCTGAGAGTGTTACCAAATTTACAATGCACCGGAATATTGTGTTCAGAAAATATGCTTCTTAGTTTCTCAGACACTCCAGCCACACATGGGATGACTGTTCTTCCACCTCCTCGTCTGTTCTCCAGGGGAAGAGGTACTTTCAAAAGACCTAAGGTAACGTTGCAGCCCAGCCTGCACTAAGATGGGTTTCAGTAGGAAACGTCTAAGAGACTTATTCAGAACTACTATACAACAGACTACTGCAGGGCATTATCCAGTACAATAGATACATGGATGATCACCAGGGTTGTTAATCATTTTAACTCTGGAATAATCTAATGATGCAAAGTAAAGTACCCAAAATAAACTTAGAACATTTGAAAAAGTTTTTCTTTTTTGCTGTTTTTCAACATCACTTAAGAAATCTGTGAATCAGCAATGGCTCCTTTATATCTGCTGATGATTTTTAAACAATTCTGCTAAAGAAATCATGGTGATACAATATATATCATGTTCTCATGCAGCAGAACGTACAGTCCTTCACATGAACTCACATAACCAAAGATTTGACAGCATGAGATGTGCACATCCATTACTGAGTTCTCAACAACAGCCTTCTACAGGCAAATAAAGGGTATTAGTGTAAAAGCTCTCACACCTCTAGTTAAATGTGTCAGATAGTCAAGCTCTGATAAGAGAAAAAAAAAGAAAAAAAATCCAATGGGGGATAGAAGAATCGATAAAAGGAAGGGAAGGAGTGAAAAGAGAGTGAGATTAGTCAAGTGTATGCTGTGTACTGACTAGGATGCAAGCAGGCTAATTGCTCTGGGACCAACATGAGACACTGGGATGAGGAGATGAGGAACGACAGGAGGTCAAATCGATTGTTTGCAGCTCTGGTGATATGTGCATGTGATTTACCCAAATGATCAGATGGCAAGTCAAGAATTTAGGTAACCTCTTTGTAATGCTTTAAGTAAAAGAAAGAAATCACTACAAAAATGTAAATTCTTTATTTGAAATCTGCCGTTGTTTTTTTTTTTGTTTTTTTTTTTAATATGATGTAAGAATGTGCTATTTCAAATCCCTGTCTTATAAATTAATCTATAATATAGAAGCTGATGTTCTTATAAAAAGGGATTTATCACCACAATCAATGGGACTGTGCAGGTTTAACTTGTGTGGGTTTCTAGCTTATCTGTTGTCATTAGTTTTGGCTTCTTCCTTTAATTATCACCATAGCTGCAACTGGAACTTAATTCTGCTTTAAAATCATCTGTGAGGTGCTACTGAGCAACAAACAACAGATGAACACAGATCCATAATCCCTGAACAGTAAATTGGTGCTTAGAAACAGCAGCCCGAGGATTTACTTTTGACAGGTGGTGAGAAAAATGAGTCATAGCAGGGTTCTGTAAATAGCAAAGTTGTTCTACATCTTACCATGTTTTCAGGCCATTTGTTTGTTAGTCTATCTTTTACTAACAGTTAGTAGTTGGTTAATAAGACTTTGAGCATTGCAATTGAAGCATCATTAAATTAGGTCAAACTGGTCCATGGGATTCAACATGCAGCTAGATTTCATAGGGAAAAGAAATCCATCCATCTCAGCCTGAACTGAAAGCTACCAGTTTGTTTTTGATTTGACAATAATCACCTCTGGATGATCCAATTCAGTCTAGTTTTACTTGGTTCACCTTAGTGGTGAAAGTTGTTGAAATCTTTTGAAGACAAATGTGTCATCTAGTGAATATTTGATTGCCATTGTAATATCTGCTATGTTGGTTTGATAGTCAGCATTTTACTGATGACGCAGGTTAATGGGGATCTGTTGTGGGTACATTTACACCATTATGCACTCAGGTTTATAACAATACCTCCTATTGATCTCTACAGTATATTTTATGTTTTCTTTTGACCTATTTCTTTTAGCAAAACCAACTAGGCCTTTGCATTGCTCGACTTTGTAAATCAATTTCTAGTGTTAACCTTTACTCGTGATAAGTTTGGTTTCTGATTAGGTGTTTTTTCTCATAAAAGTACTGTAGAGAAAAGATTTCCTCAAAAACTTTATTTTTAAAAGTAAAAGAAATCTTTTAGCTATAAGTAATCAGTCTAAAATTCACCAACAAGGTCCTAATATAATTCTGATTGAATGCCTAAATTGTGTTTTTATCAGAATTGGTAGGGCTCATTTAGAATACTTGTTGTCCTGCTACCGACCTGGCTTTTCAGCAAAGCCCATACACTTTCAAAGGGGTTGAGATCAGGTCCATTCCAGAAGCTGAATTTTAAAACTAGTTTTTATGTGTTTGGGATTATAATCCTGCTGAAACAACCACTCATGTTGAAGTTTCATCCATTTGAAACCAACTGTGAAATTTAGGGAAAAAAGCCCTGGTTTAAAACACCAAGGCTTCAATCTACCATTAACTGAAAGGTGCGAGAACACCAGTGTCACTGTTGATGGTGAAGCAATTTTTTTCAATGCCCTGGACTAAGAGGTTGTCAACCAAGAAAGAAGAACCTGCTCCAAATTTGATATCCTCAACCCCATCTGAAATTTGGCTCTGCCCGCATGGATAATCTAAATGCCTTCTCGAGAAAATGTTTGACAAGAAAAAGATTGAGCTGCTTGCCACAATGACAAGAAGAATGTTTGGAGGAGTCACAGTGAATTATTCAAACCTAAGAACACTAAACCAAGTGTCGATCAAGGCCGTGGTAGCATCATGCTGAGGGTGTATTTGTGCCAGTAATTGTCATCCAGTATACAAATCTTGTAATAAAGAACTACCTCATAATACTTCTACTTCAGCTCAGATCAACAACTAAACTGTTGAAACCTGGACACTATTAGATAAAGGTGCCAAACATACATCGTAACTGGTTGTGCAATGGATAATTCAGGCTGACTGTAAGCTTCTGGAAATGCCCCAACTTTTGCCCTATTAGAAAAACCTACGTCCTGGAGCTTTTATTTAAATGAGCTCTAGCTTGCATGTTTGCATCTTTCACCATGTTAGTAGGCTCAAACATGCAAGCTAAAAGCCTGATCTAGCTCAAAAAGATCCACAAAAATTCTAAACTGAAATTATAACCATTTTATTCATCACCGAAGTTGTTTGTTGTCTTATCACTCCACCATTAAAATGGCCTGTCCAAGTATAGATAGATAGCTACAACCACAAAATTAAGATAAATGTAAAATTAAAAATAGTAATAAAAGTAAAACAAACCAATAGCAAATTGACATTAAGTAATATAGCATTTTTATCTGCATAAAATTTTGATTTTAAGAGTAATTAACAGTATTAAGTCAGGTCAAAATAACTTATGGGGTTTCCTCAGAAATGTGAAAAGCTTTAGGCAGGTGTGAAAAAATGCCGTAAAAGAATGCTTTCAGAAATATAAATAATGATTTTTTATTTTTTTATCAATTTTAAATAGCCAAGTGAGCAAACAAAATAAAAACCTAAATCAAATCAGTTTTTGCTGTTACTACCTTTTGCCTTCAAACCAGCATCAATTCTTATATGTACACTTGAATGTTAGGGTTTTTGTAGAATTATAGTCAGGTGTATGATCAACTAATTAAACTAAACAGGGGCTAATGATCATCAATGTCACACATAGGTTGAAACACAGCCATTAACTGAAACAGCTGTGTAAAAGGCTTAAAACTGGGTGAGGAACAGCCAAACTCAGCTACCATAGAGGGGTTCTGGAAGATAGTTTCATGTCAAGGCAAGATTGAGCACAGCAACAAGACACAAGGTAGTTATACTGCATCAGTAAGGTCTTTCCCAGACAAAGATTTCAAAGCAGACTGGGATTTCTAAGTGTGCTGTTCAAGCTCTTTTGAAGAACCACAAAAAAATGGGTAACCCTGAGGATCATAGACGCAGTGGTCGACCAAGGAAATTTAGTGCAGCAGATGCAAGACACATCAAGCTTGTTACCCTTCGAAATCGAAAGATGTCAAGCATTGCCATCAGCTCAGAACTGGCAGAAACCAGTGGGTCCCAGGTACACCCATCTACTGTCCGGAGAAGTCTGGCCAGAAGTTATCTTCATGGAAGAGTATCAGCCAAAAAATCATACCTCCGATGTGAAAATTAGGCCAAGTGACTCGAGTATGCACGAAAATATAGGAACTGGAGTGCAGAACAATGGCAGTAGGTGCTTTGCACTGATGAGTCAAAATCTGAAATATTTGGCTGTATCAGAAGGCAGTTTATTCGTTGAAGGCCTGGAGAGCGGTACAATAATGAGTGTCTGCAGGCAACAGTGAAGCATGATGGAGGTTCCTTGAAGGTCTGGGGCTACATTTCTGCAAATGGAGTTGGAGATTTGGTCAGGAAAAATTTTGTTCTCAATGCTGAGAAACACAGGCAGAGACTTATCCATCAGGCAATACCTTCAGGGCACATGATTGGTTCCAAATTTATTCTGCAGCAAGACAATGACCCCAAACATACAACCAAAGTCATTCAGAACCATCTTCAGCGTAAAGAAGAACAAGAAGTCCTTGAAGTGATGGTACTGGTCCCCACTGAGCCCTGATCTCAACATAATCTAGTGTGTCTAGTATTACACAAAGAGAAAGAAGAATCTGGGGAAGCCTACATCCACAGAAGATTTGTGGATAGTTCTCCATAATGTTTGGAACAACCTACCAGCCAAGTTTCTTCATAAACTGTGTGCAAGTGTATCTAGAAGAACTGATGCTGTTTTGAAGGCAAAGGGTGGTCACACCAAACATTGATTTGATTTAGATTTCTCCTTTGTTCATTCACTGCATTTTGTTGATTGATGAAAATAAATGATTAACACTTCCATTTACAGCATTTTTCACACCTGCCTAAAACTTTTGCACAGTCCTGTACATACACACATAGGCATGCAGTGTGCTGGCCTCCCAACCAGGAGCATCTTGGACTTCAGTGTCTTGCTCAAGGACACTTTGAACGAAGGAAGTGTTGTCGTTTCCTTGAGGGCTCCAGCTCTGTGATTAATAGGTGACCTCCCAAGTCACAGCCACCACAGTATTATGATGGAGTACGTGAGTAAATGTACTAAGTTACTATCTGTAGCTGCTCCTTTTCAGACAGCAGCGGAGATTAAAAGATCATTTATCAGTGGCCGTATAGATAATGACTGATCATGCGTCTGTGAGAAGTTAAATATGGGCCATCACTTTGATTTGTTAAACATTCAGCAGTAGACAAAAAAACATCATTTACTATGCCATAATGAGCAATGAGTATTGCTTGTAAAATATTCCACTTGTCATCCTACTCCACTTAATTCCATTTCACACACGGATCAGTTGTATCAGAGGCAGCTCGTCCTCATTTAAATCCATTAATGGCTTTCCTGCAGGGAATTTAGCAGAATGGATGTGCAGAATTTGTCTGTCTTGCACGTGTATTTGCACACTGGTGACCAATTCTCGTGTATCAGTTTGAAAGAGTAGTGTTTAACTGGGTTTAAACTTTGTTTTCCAATGCTCTGTTAGTATTTGCCCATAAATAAATTGTGACAGGTGTACTTGTAAAGATCTCTTAATATGTTTGGCTTCTTCTTTTATATCCAGAGTATTAGTCATAATTGCTCAACTCCCTCACATACTCAGATAAGTGGGGACAGTAAAATGGTGAAGGAGGTGATTGTGGGAGCGGCAGCTGTTCAAACTTAAAAGGGGAAATGACTACATAATGTTTCCCACTGCCCCTAAGCAGAAGCTATAAAAGCTGCATGTCCTGGTAATTCAAGAAACTCAGCATAAACCTTTACCTGTATGTGCCTGAGACAAGGTCCTATAATCTCCAGACCTTTAAAATTCAAATGAGAAATAGCACAGGGTTAAAGTATTTTTAAAGGATATATATATTTTAAAGGATCAGCAAAATTATTTTAAAATTTTATTTAAGCAACAACAGAGGCAAAAATATGCATAACAAACTGAAAAAATGGAAAGGGGAAATGTTCACTTTTTATTTATAGTTACACCTTGTGCACAACAATTCTCTAAGTCTTTGCTACTCTCAGAAACTATGCTAATTTATTCGATCACATATCCATCCATTATCTATACTCGTCCATCCTCTGCAGGGTTGCGGGGGGGGGCTGGTGCCTATCTGCAGCATTCATCGGGCAAAAGGCAGGGTACACCCCAGACAAGTCGCCAGTCCATCGCAGTGGATCACATTATTTTATCTTTTTTTTTATACGATTTTTTTTCTGAAGTAAACAAACCACTTGTTACAATTGGTGAAAGAGGGTTTTATTGAACACTCACCCCAGTTCTATAACACGAACAGCAAATCACATGGCCATTATTCAGTACATTTAGGCATCTAGACATAGTGAAGATGAATTGCTGAAGTTGAAACTAAGCATCAGAAGAGAAAGAAAGTGATTTTGAATCTGGCATGGTTGTTGGTGTCTAAGTATTTCAGGAACTTTTTTTGAAAAGTGCTTTCAGACGACATGTGTTGTCAAATGGCACTATATAAAAAAGCCTAAATGAATTAAATCAAACTAATTTAGGGGGGATCTTCACAAAGAACAGTCTGAAAAAGAAAATATCCAGTGGGTGGTAGTGGTCCAATGAGTCTTCATGTCATTGCATTCTACCATGGCGCATCTTACCATGTATCAACAGTTCAGGCTGCTGGTGGTGTAATGGTGTGGGGAATATTGTTTGGCTCCTTATTACCAACTAAACATTATATAAATACAAAAGCCTACCTAAATATTGCTGCAGAACAATGGCTCTTTTGCTTGTGCTGCGACTGCTCAAGGAGGAGCAGCTGCTCTCTGTCTCTCTCCAGATCCATTCACTTTATTTTATTTTCTGTTTGCTTTTCTCATTTTCTTTTCTTAACTTTTTCTTAGTTACTTTATCTACCCAGCCCCTGGAGTTTCTGTATTAGACCAGATCTCTTCTTGGATTACTTTTTTATGGACTTATCAACATGGTTTTTTGCTCAGCTGAGGATTTTGAAAAACTGCTCCACAGAATTGAGGGCATTGAAACGAAGCTACGTCGTCTGGAAATTAATTTTGATCTTCACGCTGATTATGGACAAAATGACACAACTTTACCGTTGAATACAAACAGGGAACAGCCTATCAGCCCGGTGTTACATCGGTCTAACCGTGTCACAGAGACTCCCTACAGGCGTCTGAGCGGCAGAACTCCGCACTATAATGAAAACTGGCCAGCTTTAAAACGCATGGAATCATCAACCCCAGCCTGTTCTCCGAGGAAGAAAAAACAAAAGAAACTCCGGCACAGAGAAACCTCTGAACCCAGAACTGCCGCTTCTGCTAAAAGTAAACAAAAGAGGTTTCAGCCAAAAACAAGAGATATTTCTCCACCTGGAATCCCGCTGAAAAACAGATTTGCAGCCTTGAGTTCCCTGAAAGATGACGCAGCCCCCGGGACCAGTCAAAGCCACCAGGAGAAACCCAGCCGCATCAAACGGACACATAACAAAGTAAGAGCCCCCCCAGCAAAGATTGTTATCATACAAGATGGATCAATTAATGGAACTGAGGCTTTTTGTAGCAAGAATACCAAAGTTTATAGCTGCTACAAAAATACAGTGAGAGAAATATCTGAAAAAATCCCTAAAATCTTGGACCAACATCCTGCTTTGGAAAAGCTTGTCATTCACGCTGGATCAGCAGATATCGCGATGAGACAATCAGAGATTCTGAAGATAGACTTTTCTGATCTACAGAGACTTGATGGACTTAACGTAAACATCCTCATCAGCGGACCAGTCCCTGAAGGGAATGATGAAAGATTTAGCAGACTCTGCATGCTCCATAAATGGTTGAAGCAACAATCAGCTGAGAAGTCGTTCACATTTATTAATAATTTCAAAGTATTTGGAAGTACTAATCATCTGTTCAAAGAAGGGATGCGTTATCTGAACAAGGCCGGAGTAAGGCCCTTAGCAGCAAACATTTTCTCTTATCAAAATCAGAAAGCAAAACACTTGCTCCCAAAAGCTGACCTTGAGGCGCCCATGGATATCAGAGAACAAAAACCGCAAGTCATGATGACACCACAGGACCGAACAGATAAACAACCATCAGAGATTAAGTCTTCATCTTCCTGTGACTCAGCCACATCAAATGAGTCTCCATTTAGAAACTTTACAGACAGACTGAACGAGCAAATCAAATTTGGGACACAATTAACACCTAAACTTAGACTACACCAAACGCCTGGGACAAGTGTCAATAAGCCTGGGAGCTTCCCCCCACTGATTATTACAGATATTTGATATTTGAGGGAACCGGGCAATAAATCCACCCCTACCGTCTCCCAGAATTCACCCGGCACCCCTGAGGCTATATCAGTGATTATCAGCAGCAGGAAACATAAACCGTTAACCACACGCTCTCATATTAAACAAAATCTCAAATTGATAACCTGTCAGAAGGTTCAGCTGCCCATCATCACAACACTTAAGTTAGCTTTATTAAACATTAGATCTCTATCCGGGAAGTCTTTTCTTATCAATGACTTCATCACTGAGCATAATTTACACGCCCTTTTTTTATCAGAAACTTGGCTAGATGAAAATAACGAAACAACTTCATTAATAGAATCTAGTCCTCCAAATTACAATTTCTTAAGCGACAACAGAAAACACAGACGAGGTGGAGGTGTAGCCACCATCTTTCACAACTCAATGAACTTTAAAAAGGTAACTCTGGGCACGTTTGATTCTTTTGAATACCTAGCCACCCAGATAAATGAGCCTAACAAAGCTTTATTTCGAAGTTTATATAAACCACCAAAACTTAACTCTAACTTCTTTAATGATTTCAATGACCTTCTTTCTGTAATATGTATCGACTATGACCAACTAATCATCGTGGGGGACTTTAACATCCATACCGACAACCCTCAAGATAGACAAGCAAAAACATTAGATGATACTCTCCACAACTTCGGACTGATCCAGCATGTCAAACAACCAACACACAATAAAGGACACACTCTGGACTTAATTATCAGCAAAGGTTTAAATATTTCTGACATCTCTGTAATTAATATTGCATTATCTGACCATTTCTGTATTTTCTTTGAAAGTACCATCTCTGCTAAATTATCCAGCCACAGTAAGACCACTATAAAAAAGCGTTTTCTAGGGGACAGTTCAGTAGAAACCTTTAAACGTATTTATCCTTCCACCACATCCCCCTCATCTCCCAACTCAAACTCAGTAAATAAGTTGGTAGATAATTTCCTTGCGAAAATCTCAGACATCATGGATTCCATTGCTCCAACTAAAGTGAAAGTAGTCTCAGGTAGAAAAAAGTCTCAGTGGACAAGTAATCCACTGGTACGTAGTGAAAAAAGAGAGTGTCGACGAGCCGAGAGAAAATGGTGGAAAACTCGACTCCAGGTTCACTGTGAGATCTACAAAGAGAGACTGAATAGATATCAGCTAACTATAAAAGATGCTAGGGAATCGTTCTTTTCTGAAATCATCAACAGAAACATTAATAATGCACGGACTCTATTTGCAACAGTGGAAAGACTAACTAATCCTTTAGTGACAGTAGCCCCTGAACTAAATTCTACCAGGACCTGCAATGAATTTGCCAGCTTTTTCACTGAAAAGATTCTAACAATTAGATGGTCAATCTGTACCTCAATATCGAACCCACAACCAGTGCCATCCCCAATCAACAACAATGTAGAGATAATGTCTGAATTCCACGAATTAAACCAGAACAGCCTTGAAAAAATCATTATCCAATTAAGCTCCTCCTCCTGCTGTCTTGATATCCTACCCACAGCTTTTCTAAAGAAGGTTCTTCCTGTTATTGGTTCTGATCTTGTTCAAACAGTGAACTCATCACTGCTATCAGGTGTCTTCTCTCAGGCTTTAAAAACAGCAGTTATTAAACCACTACTAAAGAAGAAAAATCTGGACAACACGTTAATGCAGAACTACAGGCCAATCTCTAATCTTCCATTCATCAGTAAGATTATTGAAAAAACTGTGTTTCAGCAGTTAAATAGCTTCATAACAATGACAAACCGTTTTGATGCTTTTCAGTCTGGTTTCCGCGCTCACCACAGCACCGAGACTGTCCTCGTCAAAATATTTAATGACATCCGCATAAATACAGACTGTGGAAGAACCACAGTGCTGGTTCTGTTGGACCTCAGTGCAGCATTTGACACTGTTGATCATGATATTTTATTGGAACGACTGGAGAGCTGGGTCGGACTCTCTGGTACAGTACTTGGCTGGTTCGAGTCTTACCTAAAGAACAGGGACTTCTATGTTTCAATAGGAAACTTTTCACCAGAACGAACAGAAATCACATGTGGGGTGCCCCAGGGCTCCATCCTGGGGCCCCTCTTATTTAATATCTACATGCTCCCACTAGGCAAGATTATAGCAACCAATAACATTAGCTACCATAACTACGCAGATGACACTCAGCTCTACATTACAATGTCACCAGGTGACTCTGAACCCATTCAAACCCTAAATCAATGCATTGACCAAATAAATGGATGGATGTGCCATAACTTTCTCTAGCTGAATAGAAACAAAACTGAAGTGATTATTTTTGGACCCAAGGAGGAACGATCAAGAGTCAGCACACAGCTTCAATTAATACAGCTAGAAACTACTGATCAGGTTCGAAACCTAGGTGTTGTAATGGACTCAGACCTGAACCTCCAGGGTCACATAAAGGCAATAACAAGGTCAGCGTTCTATCACCTGAAGAACATCTCTAGGATTAAAGGACTGATTTTGCAACACGACCTAGAAAAACTCATCCATGCGTTTATCTTTAGTCGGACTGATTACTGCAACAGCATCTTCACAGGTCTGCCTAAAAAGTAAATCAGACAGCTGCAGCTGATCCAGAACGCTGCCGCTCGCGTCCTCACTAGAACCAGGAAAGTAGAGCACATCACCCCAGTTCTAAAGTCCTTACACTGGTTCCCTGTAGCTCAGAGAATAGACTTTAAAATACTTTTACTAGTTTATAAATCATTACATGGCTTAGCACCAAAATATGTTGAAGACCTGTTGTCATGGTACCAACCACCAAGACCACTCAGGTCCTCCAACTCTAGCCTACTAAACATCCCTAGACTCAGAACTAAACATGGAGAAGCAGCTTTCACTTTTTATGCTCCCCTTATCTGGAACAGACTTCCTGACGAGTGTAGAGCTGCTGAAACTCTGAACTGCTTTAAATCGAGACTAAAAACCCATCTGTTTAGAATTGCCTTTGAGTAAATGCTTGATGTCATATGTATGAAATGTGTTCATGCTCTCTTGCTTTTTTTATTTTTCTCTTGCTTTATTGTGTATCATGTGTAATGTGTGTTTCTTTTATGTGTTTTTTTTTTAATCACCAAATCATGTAAAGCACCTTGAATTACCCTGCTGTTGAAAGTGTGCTATACAAATAAAATTGCCTTGCCTTGCCTTGCCTTGCCTTTTCCACTAGCACCTAGGTGAGTAGCACAGCTCAACTCTACCTCACACGGTTTGAATGACTCAGTCATTGTTGTATGTTTTTACAAATGGTGTGTCGGATTAGGCTGTCGCTCTTGTGACACATCCAGTGACACCACCCCCTAGCCAATCAGTGACCCACAGTCTTCTGGCATTGCGTTTTCAGCCTGAGTCTAAATGCTTGTAACAACAGCAAAGAAGGTTCTAAAAAAGGGCCTGGTACCACATAACTGTTTCACTTGTAACGAATTCACATTATGGATGTGCAGCTGACAAATCTCCTGCCATTGTGTGATACTACAATGCCAATATGAACCAAAATCTCAGAGATATTTCTACCACCTTTTTGTATCTATGCCAGGAAGAATTTAGGCAGTTCTGAATGCAAAAGGACATCTTTCTAGTAAGGCACACCAAAAAAAGTGGACAGTGACTCTGTGGTAAATTCATAAAAAAATATCTGTTTTCTCTTCACATGTAGAGCCAGTCTGAGGACCACTATCATAGTTAGATATAAAATAGCAGACACTTGTGTATCCTACAACTGACTAGTTATTCAAGGAACTGACCTACGAATGATGTTGCTTTGGAGTTTTTAGCTTTTACCTAAATTATCTTGAAATTATATATTTAACAAATGTAAACTTAGCTAACCTAACTTGCACAGCTGTCAATATGTCAACAAGTCTCAGGATTCTGAGTAGCATGTGATGTCAGCTCATCTTGATCTATGAAAAAGACCTTAAGGCACAATTGAGATACTCTAGGTCTTATCTTTGCTTTTTGCAGATTATCTAGTTATGTTCAAACCATGTCCTTCAGTGTGTACAGAAGCAATTTGTAGCCATGATTAGAGTCAGCTCCACTACGTCTTTTGATTCTTTCTTTTAACATTGAACACTGGCATGGCTTGGGGTTTGATGTTCTACCGCATCTTGCTGTTGCTAATATGCTCATGGAAGATGTACATTTGAATGACCAAAAGTGTGTGTTTTTTGAGGTTAACCTTCCTTCTGAACAAACATGCCACAAGTTAAAGATTTAAAGAATCATCTTCTCCACACCTCCACCTCTGTGTTGTTTGACTCTTCTCTGTTTGAAGGAAATTATGTAGTCATTGAGTGTTTTAATACAGAATGAATATCTATAATGGATCAAGTGGCACCTATTAAACCAGGCTCTTTCCTCAGAAAAAAGACATGCCCCTAGTTAAAGTGTGACTTTTCTGAAATGTAACAACTGTGAAAGACAACTAACATTGAGGGGTTACAGTCCCCTCTTCATTAAATAAAATTGTGATGAATGTTAGATCTGATCTTTTCTTAAATCACAAAAGAACCAGAAAAATGTTAAAGTTTTATTTGAAAAAAATAAGGCTGTTGTGGCTCCTGTATCATCTTCTCTACCTAATCATGTGCACTCTGAAGTGGAGAATTATCGGAACTTCAGGGTAATTTACAGGACTTTCATCTGTCGGGGTAAATCTGTTGATTTGCTCCTCTTAGCCATCGTGTCTCCTTACAAAGTTGACCCCTTAATGAATTGGCTAAGACCTCTGTATATCATGACTGTTTCAGCAGTGAGTAATGTCAACATATCAGTGCCAAAAGGCACCCACAGCAGCAGAAATAACAAGAGATTGAATGGAAGAAGCAGTGAATGTATCTGAGTTTCTGTTAAAAGTGAAAGTTAAATACATCACCCTTCCTAGTCCCTATTAGAAAAGACAAAGCTTGTATGTATGTTTCCAAGGTGTTTTCCTAAAAATGAATTCCACTGAAACAGCCCTACCTAAAGCTTCCAGCAACATTATGCCTGCAGATTCTGGAGAACACACAGTTGTGGAGGTGTTATATCCTTCCTCAGCTTTCGACACAGAAAGTTAGGGTTCTCTGAGGAATGTCTGAAAACTCAGATCAGTGGTTTTAACACACAAATTTGAGATACTTCACCCTTTTGAATCTACATTATTGGACCGTAATAATGGTCTGTTCTCTTGAACATTAGAACTCTGCTCCAAGACTTCCGATTCGCTAAAACAGAAGAATTATGAAACCCCTGTTTTAAAGTTGCTGCACTTGCTATCCATTTTGGAATCCATTTTAAAACTTTGATCCTAACCTTCAGAGCTTTACATGGACAGGCTACTTCTTATGTTGCTGAATTGATTCATTGATAAACCTCATCATCTTTTGACATCTGTTCAACTTTCATGGTTTTAAAAATGTTTGTGCTGGCTGTGCTTGTGTCCTCTCTCTCCAGAAGCTGCAGGGGAGTAGCCATGGCTGAGTGCTGCAGTCACACCTGACTGCCATCATCTCATCTACATCTGAGAATTAATAATAATAATAACAAATTTAATTTGAAGAGCATTTCAGGTCTCTCAAGGTCACTGTACAGATACAAACAGGATTTAAAAACAAAAGAAAAAAATATAAGGACAATAAAGAACAATTTAAAACAATTAAAAAACGATCTAGAATAACAAATATTAAAATCACAGTTATTTTGAGTAGAACGGTTTAAACACATGTGTTTTGAGTTGAGATTTATAAACAGGGGAAGAGTTGATGTTTCCGATGTCCGGTGGAAGGGAGTTCCAAAGTTTGAGAGCAGAGAAGCTGAAGGCTCTGCCCCCCATGGTGCTGAGACAGGTAAAGGGAACAGTCAGGTGGAGGGAAGATGAGGATTTTAGGGAACGGGGGGGGGGGGGGGGGTACATGGATGTTTAGGAAACTAGACTGGTATGGGGGGTAAGGTTGTGGATGGCTTTGAAGGTGTACAGCAGGAGTTTGTACTCTATTCTAAATTTGACCGGGAGCCAGTGGAGCTAGGATAGGTGTGATATGGTAAAATGAGGGAGTTTTAGTGATTATACGACCGGCTGAGTTCTGGACCAGGAGCTTTAAGGAGATGTCTGACAATCATTTAGTGCCTGATGGTCAATCACTATTGAACAGATCTGAAAAAGTACTTACCTGACCAAACTCTTCGAGTGAATGCCCTTATCCAAGATGATTTTTCTTTTGAACCCATCTCTCTCCTTCCCTATAAGCTCCTCCAGAACCTACATCTGTCTCCACGGTTGTCAGACACAGCTTCATTCTCAGCCTGCCTGCTCTCCAATAGACCGCCTGTACTTCTTGGAATCCTATACCTTGTGGATCACACCCAGCACCTCATCATAAAACTAGACTATAATTCACATCAGAGCAACCTTCACTTACAAGAAAAAAAATCCAAGAAACTCTAGCCTTTTTTTCTCTGCATTTCTCTGCATGTCGGTCAGTAAGCCAAACATGACAACGACACATTTGGACATTTCTTCACACTAGCTTCCCATGTTTCCGACCCAGACTGTGGAATATACTGCCTTAATTCTTCCTCAGTTTGGACAGTGTAGATAATTTTACAAAGCAGTAGAATATATTTTCATTTCAAGAAGCTTTCAGGAAGACTTGCCCTAATGACAGCTTTGTTTATTTCATTTCTGTTTCATGCATTGTTTTTTATTGTTTTGGGTTCAGTTTTCTGTAAAGCACTTTAAGACATTTGTTCATACCACATAAATAGATTTTTACTTACTGACTTGCTTGCAAACAGATATCCAAGGACTACCTTTGAAACAAATTTAGAAAATTCACAACAGTTTTTTAAATGTGCACCATCCCTTTTACTAAGCTAAAATAAAAATGTTGTATTCTTCTTTGGTCTTTTCTGCTACTCAATTCTTGAATGTGGTAGAGAAAGGCTTTGGAGTAAATATTCTACTCTCACAGCCTTCGAGCGTTCCATGTGCATGTCCTTGTTCCTGACCGTGTATCTGACCTTTTTTCTTCCTTCCTGACGAACACCTCTCAGAGCCTTTGGATCTGAAACCCCACCTGTGTCTCAGAATTTTGATTACTGCGCTTTGGACTTTGGATTTGTTCTGCCTCTCCTATCTTCTTTGTTTCTGTCCTGAACCCTTCCTCTAACTAACGCTCTCTGGATTGTGGATTTATTTACCTCTGTCTTTCGCATGGTTCATCCAGTAAAGCTGATCAGTGTGTGGCACTGCTTAAACCCATTTCTGAGGAATTCTCCACTGTGACATCATCACTCCCAGCTCTTGTCATACACAAATACCGGTACATACAGTTCTGTGGGCGAAAAGATCGCTGGAAAGGGATAACCTTTTCTTCTCTTGGTTCTCAGTAAAATCTCCTTCAAGTTTCCGAAGCTGCTAGATTTCAAGTCTCTGTGATGTTTGCTCCAGGAATCCACCTCAGTAAGGAAAAGCCTCACTTCCTGTTTCAGCATTATTATCAATCCGCAGTCCATGTCACTCACCAGACTGCTTATTTTGCTGAGTTTGGCTGGCAAGCTGCTGATCTTCTTGCGCATTCCATTTATTGTGAATCGATATTCTTTAACTTTTCCTGGGTTGTGATCTGAGTTTTGGGTCTGAATCATATAAGAATCATTTAATGCACATGCTCCTGGTCATCACTGTTATATCTCATACTCAATAAACGAGGCGGGAGTTTGCAGAATAATCGCCCATAAGGGTTTAGTTTAAAGGAGTCATGACCTGTAATTTTCACTTTTCCATGAGAAAAAAGGTATGTTATGATTGCCTAACGATTATACACTGCCCTGGAAGCCGATATTTAAAAGTGAAGCGTTTGTTTACCCCTGGGTTCGTCAACCAGCCCACGTGCACTCTCACTCAAATACGTGGTTTTAATTTCTGGCCGACTTGACGTCAAGTCGGCGCCGGATATACCATATATAGACATCGCAGACCTACCTATGCTGCAGGAAGCCTGCCCTGCTCCTCTCCCCCTCCCCCTCGCTCCTCTCCCCCTCATATTCAGTCGAGCGCCGCCATTACTGAATTCTAGTGATGGGAATTCCAGCTCTTTTTGGAGAGCCAGTTCTTTTGGCTTGGCTCACCATAAAGAGCCTGCTCTTTCGGCTCCTCGGATTTTCTGTTGCTTAAAGTGTATTTATTACCAAAATTAATGCAAAACAATGTCTACCAAAACAAGCAGGGGGGAATGAAAAAAAAAAAAAAAACGGGTCCCAATGACGAGCCGACTCCAATCGTTCACTTCAAAGAGTTGCCTCTTAAAGCCGGTTCGTTCGTGACCGACACATCACCGATTTGAAGTACGAACTCCACCGTAAAAGATGCAGAAAGTTTCTTCACGCAATGATGCATGAAGACATATTCGTGTCAGCCTTTTATTTTAATCAGCTAAAACCATTTCTACCAGAAACGTAGTGCACACGTGAGTTGCTCTGTTGTTGACTGCCAGAATCAACATGGTAATATTTTTTCTATTTTTTTACGCCGGAATCCTTTGCGAATTTGGGACAATATCAGGCGAAGTTGGCATCGAAGCTCCGTTTGGAAAAAGGGGCCATTCCAACAATCAGAGACTTGCCTGCAATTGAAATGGTAAGGCTGTGTTTTTATTGCTCTGCTGTGTGTAACAAACAGCAGCTAACTGCTAATGTGGCTATTGTATGCTAGCGGGAGTAGTAGATATGGGTTAGATATGCTGAAGCGTTACCTGCGGTGTCAACCCACCTCGTTCCTGCCACCAATCAACGCGCCCCTCATTTGCATTATTACAATGGCCGTCCACGACAGCCAAAGTATCGCATCAGATCTCGCGAGATAATAATGCCTTCAGAAATAAGGGTCAAAGGAGCTCTGTGTTTATTTTTTTCAACTTTTTTTTTTTTTAGAAGGGCCTGAAAGACTATAATACAACCCCTGGCAAAAAGTATGGAATCACCAGTCTTCAAGAATGCTCATTCACTTTTTTAATGTAATAGAGAAAAGGCAAAACACAAACATGCCACAAAACTCAGATTTCTCAAAAGGGCATCTTCCTGGCTTTTAGAAACAAGAAATGAACAGAAACTCAAGTGGGAATAAGTTGCAAGTGTTTCTTTGGAATAAGGGGCTGGAAACAAATATGGAATCACTCATTCCTGAGGAAAAAAATATGGAATCACAAAGAATAAACAAACACAGAAACAACTAAAATCACCCACTAGTACTTTGTGGCACCACCCCTGGCTTTGATTACAGCCTTGAGTCTCTGAGGCATGGACTTAACAAGTGATGAACAGTAGTCCTCATCAATCTGGCTCCAACTTTGTCTGATGGCTGTTGCCAGATCCGCTTTGCATGTGGGAGCCTTGTCATGGACCAATTTCTTCAATTTCCACCACATATTTTCAATCGGATTGAGATCCGGGCTATTTGCAGGCCATGCCATGGGCCTTATTTGTCTCTCTTCAAGGAAAGTTTTAACAGTTTTGGCTCTATGGCATGATGCATTATCATCTTGGAAAATTATGTCATCATCCCCAAACATCCTTTCAATAGATGGAATAAGATAGGTGTCCAAAATCTCAATGTAAACTTGTGCATTTACTGAACATTTAATGACAGCCATCTCTCCAGGACCTTTACCTGACATGCAGCCCCATATCATAAGAGCCAGTGGAAATTTGCATGTTTTCTTCAGGCAGTTGTCTTTATACATGTCTTTGGGACGGCACCAAACAAAAGTTCCAGCATCATCCCCTTGTCCAATGCAGATTCGTGATTCATCAGTGAAGATGACCTTGATCCAGTCATCTACAGTCCAAGATTGCCTTTCCTTGGCCCATTGAAGTCTAGCTTTCTTATGTTTGTAAGTTAACATTGGCTTTCTTTTGGCTTTTCTGTAGGAAAATCCCATCTCTGCTAGACGGTTCCTAACAGTTCGGTCACAGACTCTTGCTCCAGTTTGTGCCCATTTGTTACGCATTTGTTTTGCTGTGCATTTTTGGTTATCCAAACATAATGCTTTACGTTTTCGGTCCTGTCGCATAGACGTCTTCTTTGGTCTACCACTACGCTTGCCTTTGACAATCTTCCCATGTTGTTGGTACTTAGTCCAGGTTTAAGACACAGCTGACTGAGAACAACCAACATCCTTTGCAACATTTCTTGAGGATTTACCTTCTTCCAGAAGTTGGATAATTCTCTCCTTTGTTTCAATTGACAGCTCTGGTCTTGGAGCCATGATTCTTGTCCATTACTTTGCTGCAACAACTCTCCAAGTTGTGAGCACTCCTTTTTAAATGTAGACCAATCCACAGACATAACGAGTTGCAGGTGATGGTGTAGAAAATTGGAAATAATTGGGTGTTTCTAATGGGTGATTCCAAACTTTTTTCCTCAGGAATGAGTGATTCCATATTTGTTTCCAGCCCCCTATTCCAAAGAAACACTTGCAACTTATTCCCACTTGAGTTTCTGTTCATTTCTTGTACTGTTTCTAAAAGCCAGGAAGATGCCCTTTTGAGAAATCTGAGTTTTGTGGCATGTTTGTGTTTTGCCTTTTCTCTATTGCATTAAAAAAGTGAATGAGCATTCTCGAAGACTGGTGATTCCATACTTTTTGCCAGGGGTTGTGGAGCGTGGGTATCCAAGATAATACTAGGTTATGACTCCTTTAAAGATTCTGATCCATAATAACATGCAGTCCTCAGCATCTAAATGGACATTTTAAATCTCACCCACAATCTCTATTGCTAAAGATGAAATCTGAAGAGAGCACACACTTCATCTTGAGACTCATTTCTTAAAATATAACATGGCAAAGACATCCTCTGCACAGTTAATGATAACTATGTTCCTCTTTCTCTACTGGGAGAAGACAGACTGAAGGTGAATAAAAAGATGTCTCGTTACTTTGCAACAGTCTACAATTTTACATTTAAATCAATTTGCAGAAACCCTCAGAAGAGCTCAATTATCTCTCAACATGCTACAAGCACCGTCTTACATTTTGTTTGATGAGTCTCTATTTGATTATCCCTTTCAAGATCATTCACCTTCGCCGTAGATGCTCTGTAGCACCTTACTTTGATCTGTGTCCTCGGGCACAGAGAGCCTTGCACAACCTGAAATTGTTTGGGCGGATCATAAAATAGCTGCAAAAGATGAAGGGATTTTAGGGTGACTGAGGTAATTTTCCTGAGTTTATCTTATTCTCATGTCACAGGTTTGAATGATAATTTTAGATCACTTTCACTTGACTTTAGCCAAGGTTAATTTCACTTTTTTAAGAAGAAAAAAATAAATAAATAAATAAATAAAATAAATATGGGTGCAGAAAATGAATAGGTAGCAGGATCAGTTAAATTTAAATTCATCCAACTTAACTTGGACCTCTAAACCAAGGGCATCAAATGAGATAAACATGTGAAGTGGCCATCCATGGCACTCCATGCCAATCTATTTTTAGGCTGTTCTAGCTCTTTTGTTTGAAATGTTTGCTGTAATTTATCATTATAAAATGAATCATGTGCTGAATCCATGCCAATCCTTTCTTTTTATACTATTTAGGTAGTTTTTTTTTTTTTTAAGTGTTCCTGGAAATATGATCCTTAAATCGATCTATTTTGTAAAAACAGAGGGGCCTAATTTGTATTAGAAATGTTGTTTGCAAATGTTGATTTGACATGTATTGATCCTTTAATAAAATTACAGCAACATGCCCGTAAATGAGAAATGCATTTTTGAATTATTTTATCAGACAGTTCACCAGTGCAGTAAGGTTAAATATGGATTTTCAAAAACAGCTTGTGTAGCAGTTATAGGGCAGCTGCTGTTTCTGCCAATGCTATGTGTTTTGGTTGATATAAAAAATTTTTTTAAGGGGGTCCGATTATGTACGAATGAAGCATATTTTATAAAACATCCAGTCCTGACGCAATTATGAAGCATTTGTGTAGCTTATGTTGCACTCCATCACATTAGACCTTGTGAAGTTGTAAAGAAGTCAAAGAAAGGGTTAGGTTTTAAAGGAATACTAAAAGGTAGCTCACAGAGCACTGTTAAGTCCATCATCTAGCAATGAAAAGACAACTGCAAATTTACAAAAATATTTTCATCCACCTATATTGACATGCCAAGCAAGGAGTGGATTAATCAAAGAAGCAGCCAAGATACCAAATGTTAACTCTGGGGGAGCTGCAGAAATCTACAGCTCAGGTGGGACAATTCCTTCAGAGGACCTATGTTAGGTGTGATTTTATGGAGGTATGGCATGAAAAAAGACAGTGTTTAAAAAAAGGCCTAAGAAGCCCTATGAAACAATTCTGGTCAAATGCAAGCAAATCCAACTTTTTGGCCTACATGTAAGACGCTATATGCTGCAAATAAACACTGCACAACACGGTGAATGCAATATCCTTACAATGAAACATGGTGGTGACAGCATCCTACTGTGGTGACAGGAAAGCAGGTAGAAGTTAATGGGAGGAGTGATAGATGTAATACACGGCAATCCTAAAGGAGAGCCTGTTAGAAACTGCAAAATAACACTTTTTGCCTGCACTGCCAGTTGTTTCGGGGGGTTTTCAGACTAAATGAATGCCAAACCATTTTATACTGGAATTTTAAATGCTTCATATACAGTCTATGAATGCCCCCAAGAGGTCAAATTACAAATCACAGAGTTCATCAGAAAATATAGCCAATTATCCTCGCATACAAGACACAAAAAGCTCTCCGCATGCAAAGTAAGTAGCAGAATTTTCTTGTCATTCCTAATGGTTTCCCTAGTATTTTCAAACATTTTTGTTTGATGCTTTTTGTGTGGAAAATAGTGTCATAAGATCTAAAGGTCATGCAAAATAATTTTTAAACATGTCCAAAAATATCTGTGGCAATCCATCCTAAATGGAACTCAAATTGTGTATGCATCAAATGCAAAGAAGCGCCACTGGAATGTTATTTGTTTAAAGCCGCATATGTTTGTACACCATGTAAACACAGGGCAGATACACAATATTATAACAGGGGTACTAGGATAACAGATTTGAGTTCTGCTTACCACCCAAAGAATCAGATATACCAGCAAGATATTTTTGAGTATTGATAAAAATGTCAGTTGTCAACATACCTTTGCATAACACTGACCACACAAGCATCCCAGAGATGTTGAGTTGGCTCCTGACAAATCTCACTGTCATTGTGTATTTCTTGTCTAATGGTAACATATACAGATTCTTTCCAAAAAATTAGAATATCATGGAAAAGTTTATTTATTTCCATAATTCCATTTAAAACCTTAAACTTCCATAGATTGTAGATTTAGGGGTCCCAACTTAAACATTTTCAAGTATTTAGTTGTTCATTTGTACATAATTTGGGCTTCCAGCTCATAACACCCATGAAAACAGGAATTAAAAAATTATGGCCGGTTTATACTTCTGCGTCGTGTCCCTCGCCTAGGGTACGCCGTAACCGCCGTAGCCTCTGCGTAGGTCCGCAGAGGCTTGACGTGCACCTCCTTGGACCTGACGTGCAGCCCGGTGATGTGACGCAGAGACGCGGAAGTACTCCCTTGTGATTGGTCAGTGAGATTACGTACGCACGTACCATCTTCTATGTCTCCGTCTTCTCATTTGCTTGCGTTGTAAAGTGTTCAAAAGAAAGATAATTTGTTCGTCTGCTTCCACAATCTCGTTAAGACACTGCACAAAGGCCACCATCGTTGTTCTAAAACAGGAAATACTTGCCGGAACTGAAGCAAACATAAGCAAACCATCAGAAAAACTCCGCCCTGTGGAGTTTGCCAACCGATACCAGACTACTGCCACCTGCAGGTCAAAAATGAAACAGCAACACGACGCTTTCAACCCTACGCAGAAGTATAAACACAGAAGTGGGTACAGCGGTTACGGCGTAACCTACGCGATTGACGCAACGCAGAAGTATAAACCAAGCTTTAGAATACTGTGAAAAAAAAAACTCCATTTACTTCTCAGTTTTTGCAGAAAAAAAGAAAGAAATTATAGGATCACATCAAATCAATCAAATTATGGTACTTTCAAAACAATATGTCAATCTTCAATACTTGGTAGGGAATCCCTTTGCCTTAATCAGTGCCTCGATGTGCCGTGGCATTAAGGCAATCAGCCTGTGGAGTAATGGAAGCCCAGATTTCCTTGATGCTTGCTGTCAGCTCTTCTTTGTTTTTGGGTCTGGTGCCCCTCATTTTTCTCTTGATAATACTTCATAGATTCTCAATGGGGTTAAGGTCCGGCGAGTTGGCTGGCAAATCAAGCACTGTGATGCCATGGGCATTAAACCAGGTTTTGGTGTTTCTGGCGGTATGGACAGGGGCCAGGTCCTGCTGGAAGTTGAAATCTGCATCTCCATACAGATCCTCAGCAGAAGGAATCATGATGTCCTCTAAAACATTCTGGTAGACTGATGCGGTGACCTTGGATTTAAGAAAGCAGAGTTTACCAACACCTGCACCGGACATTGCACCCCAAATCAAGACTGACTGTGGATATTTCACACTGGACCTCAAGCAGCTTGGGTTCTGTTCCTCACCACTCTTCTTCCAAATCCCTGTACCTTGATTCCCAAATGAAAGGCACACTTTACAATTTATCGGAAAAGAGGACCTTGCACCACTGGCCAACAGTCCAGTCCTTCTTCTTCTTGGCCCAGTTCCTATGTTGGCTCAGGTTCAGAAGTGGTTCGACCCGAGGAACCCGACATTTGTAGCCCATCTCCCAGATGCGTCTGAATGTGGTGGTTTCTGAAGCTGTAACCTCTCCTTATTCCACTCTTTCTGGATCTCTGCCAGATTCATGAATACTTTGATAATCTGCTGAAGCCCACGGTCAGCTCTTCTGCTTGTGTATCTTCTCCTGCCACATTTTGCCCTTTCACTAGACTTCCCATTGATAGTGTATGCTTGGACACAGCACTCTGTGAACAGCCAGCCTCCTTAGCTATGAACTTTTGTGGCTTACCCATCCTATGGAGGGTATCAATGATGGTCTTCTGGCCAGTTGTCAAGTCTGCAGTCTTCCTCATATTGAATCTAACTGAGACAATTGAACCAAAGTAAGGCAATTTAATGACACCTGGGAAAACCTGTGCAGGTGCTTTGAGTTTAGTAGATGAATAGTGTGTGACACTCGGTTTAAAACATTCATGCCCTGTAAAATTTGGGCTGATTTCATCATAGTATTCAAATTTTTTGAATTCCTGTTTTTGTGGGTTTTATGAGCTAGAAGCCCAAATTATGTACAAATAAACAACTAAATACTTGAAATCATTGAAGTTGGGGGCCCTGAATCTATAATCTATGGAAGTTTAACGTTTTGAATGGAATTATTGAAAAGGTATGTACACCCCTAACAGTTCAGGAATAGTAGAAAGGATTCTTGAATGTAAGCAATTTGACTCAGCGCATATTAAGACAGTGGTATATTCTTCTAATAAAATAGTTTCATGTTTTCTTATTTTAACACTTTTGTGGTTCAGATATTTGCACTGACATCAGTCATGTTAGCACTTGTGATACTTACCGCTAATGGTTTTTTGTTTTCAAGCACTCTGTTTTTTTTCTTCAGGCTGCTGTGTTATTACCTTGTCTATGTGAAATATGTGTTTGTATAGTGTGACTTCAGTTTTCATCTTGCAAGCAAAGTGACCAATGCTGAAGCCTCATATGTTTGACAGGGCATGAAGTTTTTGTTTTGTTTTGTTTTGTTTTGTTTTGTTTTTTCAAATACCTTTGAGATTAAAAGCCTCAGAGTATTGCCATCTTAATTGGATTATTTTGCTAAATTTTAGTCAGAGCTCTTAGCACCTGTGTTTTGTGTGTGGAAGAAGGATTAATTTCTCTGTTGCTCAACTGAAGGTTTCCTGTATCCCTGACAAAAATAAGCATTAGCGATAAAGTTAAAAAGTTCAAATTTTTACAGAACCATAATTTCTTAACTGAGCTTTTCTGTCAGTATATGTAGATATGTTAGGAAGACATATTCCTGTATGTGCTCTTACTGTGTTTCAGCAAGTTACTGCAAATGCCTTGCATGGGCACATCCTGCCCTCTAATGGCCAAACCATTATTTATAGTTTTTAAGGCTGGTCTTTTGCAAGATTTTCCCAAATATTTTTTTATCACCTACAGAGGGCCCCCTTGTCTAACTTATAGAATTTTTCTTTTCCGTTTAATCATGAAAAGATGAAATTATAATCCCTGCGTGTTTTGTAGTGAGAACTAGACAAAATTTAGTTCAAATTTACCTAAAGTTAAGGAATATACACTAATGTGACTGAGAAAGAGGAGTGTGAATGTTAGCATGTGCACCCACATGCAGCCTCAGCAGATGGTATTTAATATCCAATCACCATTTCTGATGCTATTACCCAGTCATTTTTACCATTATGTGTAAATTAGATGGTTTTTCAAGCAAACTAGCAGATGGTTTGAAATGGATGATTGGAGACAGTTGTGTAAAGACTATTTTATTGCCATTTTTCCTTTAAAATTAGAACCAGCTATTAAAAGTAGCAAATGGAAGTATGTAAATGTCGCACTATCTTATTCTGTTTTATGGTAAAGAATAATTTAAGGATAGAAGTAAACGTTTTTTAATTGTAGACTCTAATTGGAAAGTAATGTTTAATCTTTTTCTGTTTCTTTTTATTGCCATCTTAGGGTCTCTAATATTTTTGGTCTTAGAAGCAGAAACAGGATAAAGGTATATTGGTCTAATTTAATCCCATCTCTAAAATACCCTTAAAGGTGAGCAAGTGTCTTCATGGTTGTCTGTCCTGTGCTTGTTTATGCCTTCACATTGTGCACTTTCTTGCTTATTGACCACTGGAGATGAGAACCATCACAAAAACAATGTGCTCCTTATGTATCCCGATAAAAGATATTTTACCATGCAAAAGTAGTTTTAGTATTTTTATAGGATGCCTATTTGTCATGAAGTGTGAAGCAGGAATGGAGCCGAGGTGCAGACGATGCATAGTAGTGAGTTTAATAAAAACACGTACGAGGTTCGTACAACAAAAATTAAATAAAACAAAAGGCCATAGACTTAGAGAAACCAGCATGAACAAAAGACAGAACAGATCAGAGAATCCCATGAACAGAGAAGCAAAAGGAGTTTTAATAGAATACAGAGCAGGTGGAACATATGAAGATGATCCACCAGCAGGTGCAAAGGTGAAAACAAACGGAAACCTCATGGAGAAAAATGAGTCTGAATGCTGGACTTAAAAGAGGGAAAATGTATACAGGTCCGAAAAGATTATATAAAATAATATAAAGATACCTAACACAGGTACAAAATATTAAATAAAAGACACTAATGTGGCAATGCATTCAACACCACAACTGGCAAAACACAAAGGCACTAAAGAATGCACTAAAATGTGAACACCCTAACATGAGAGCAAATGAACACAAAAAAATCTAAATAAGCCAAAACAAAATAAAGTTATATGCATGAAGAAATGAAGAAACATGGCAGAGTAAACAAGGACTAACTAACAAAAGATAAGACTAACATGGAAATAGATAAACAGCAAAGAATATAGAAACACAGTAATAACTTAAAAGAAATACTATGGAAGAACACACAAGCATCGACTATGACGCTAGACATGAAAAAACAACTCAGCTACTAGGGAAGAATCGCCGTAACCAGAAATAAACATAACATAAAAGACACATAAAACCTAAGTATTCTACAAACAAGAATGGGCAACAACAAGAAAAACAAAAACTGTAAACACTTGTGAAATATCACACAATCAGTGTATAAATATTTTAAGACCAAAGCAACAAAGTAAAAAAATTACATTCATATACTGTTAGCAAACATTCAATACTTTGATTAGTCTGAGGAAACATGTTGTAAAATCCCATTGGCCACAATTTGAGCTGGAAGGATTTAGATTTATGTGTAAAAACAAATTGCCCATTTCTTTTTGCAACATAGCTCCGGTTCAGTCAGATTGTATGAAAAACTTTGATCAGTTTTTTTCAGGTCTTGCCACACATTCTAAATTGGATTTGGATATAGACTTTGATTAGACCATTTGAACACATGTATATGCTTTGATACAAACTATTCAAATGCAGCTCTAGTTCTATATGTTTAGGGTCCTTTATCTGCTGGAAAGTGAACCTCTACCCAACTTTCAAGTCTCTTACAGACAAACAGCTTGTCTTTCTGGAATGATCTGTATCTTGCTCTACTCAACTCTGATTAGCTTTTCAATCAATGCTGAAGAAGATTATCCCCAAAACAAAATGCTGCCACTCTCATGTTTTGCTCTGGAGTTTATGTCAATCTGAAAGCTGCAGCCGATCCAGAACGCTGCTGCTCGTGTCCTCACTAGAACTAGGAAAGTAGAGCACATCACCCCAGCTCTAAAGTCATTAGACCAGCTCCATGTAGCTCAGAGAATAGACTTCAAAAGAACTGTACTAGTCAATAAATCATTGAATGGCTCAGCACCAAAGTATGTTGAAGATCTGTTGTCACTATACCAACCCCCCAGACCACTCAGGTCTTTTAAAGGAACAAGGGGCACGATTTGTAAATAAAATAAACATGCATGTCCCGTTTTTTAATGCTGTTGGGTGATGAAGCGTTATAAACCAAAAAGAATGAGCCCACCTACGTATCGTTTCATTTTCTTAAACTGGCTGTGTGCTGCAAAATGTACTGCAGTTTGGGGCCCGAATTTCCCGCTCTGTCTTAGTGTGACGTCAATTGACACTGCGTGTGCGTTCTGGACAGCTTTAAAAGAAAAATGGTCACAGACCTCCATTGATTGAATTGTGAGAATGGATTCTTCTGCAACTAGGAAATGTCCAAGGACGACTCACAACCCACTAAAAAGTGGCACTAAGAAAAAGAAGGATGTCACTGTGAAGAGGTATGTTTTTTTTGTGAAGCGTTTGTGCGCGCTCCCGTGCTTTTGGCTGCAGTTGCTTGCAGCGCCGGCCGTGTCGCTCGTGTGTTTTATTTCTTTATTCTGCCCCATGCTCCTTTAACTCTAGCCTACTAAACATCCCTAGAATTAGAACTAAACATGGAGAAGCAGCTTTTGGTTTCTATACTCCCCTTACCTGGAACAAACTTCCAGACCACTGCGAAGCTGCTTAAACACTGTAATGTCATATGTTTTGATGTGTCAAAGGTTTTGTGTCTCTAATGTTGTGTTTTTTTTGTGACTTGTGGCGGATTACATACAAGCCCTCATATAGTTTTCATTCTGCAATGACTTTCTTTTTCCCATTCTTCCATAAAGGTCAGTTAGCTGCCGTCAAAGGCAACTCTGAAATATTCAGTTCATTATTCTTTGTATTCAGTTGAAAAACTAAGACATTTTTTGGTATATGATATCAAACGTTTAATAATAAATAAATAATAACTCAGTTGATAAAGTTGATTTGTTTAGTTAAAACACATTAAAATGTATGGGCGGAACTACATTTTTTTCCAAGTGCATTGTTGCTCATGTGTAAGGTTAATTGGCACGCTTGGTGAGCCACACGCCTGGCATGTCTGCAAGAGACTGAGCGTAAGAGGTTTATGCGGACCTGTCCAGGGTGTACCCCACCTCTGATAGGCAACAGCCCCCCGGAACCCTGCAAAGGATAGACAGGTAGGCCCATGGATGGATGGATGGATGGATGGATGGATGGATGGATGGATGGATGGATGGATGGATGGATGGATGGATGGATGGATGGATGGATGGAGTTAATGTGGCCAATGAGGTACAATTGTATTTATTTCATGTGTATTGTTTATGTAAATCGTTATATTTCATCATCATCATATTTCATTCTGATAGCATTTTATGGGCATTGTAATGCATGTAAAGACATGTTGTCCACAATAAATCTCTGTTGAAACCCAAGAACGATGTTGAGCCTTGAACAAACTCAAGAGGAGTCACTCAGAACTCAGCCTGCTTCGTGCTGAAGACGTGCAGAAAGGGGACCGTAGCCTGCAGCTGCTGCAGAGCCGACAACGAGCAGCTGGTAACGTCGCTCTCTAGCATCAAAGAGACAGACCGACTGCATGCACGGACTACCCGAACAGATGCAGCAAGGGTCCATAAGTGCAGTGTGGGTAATCTACCACCAAGTAACACGATTAAAATAAGTTAAATGTGAATAGGTGAATCTAGGGACTTAAATGGACTCTGTAAGTGCTTAAAGGGTAACTGTTTTGCTATAGGCAAGTTTAAAGTTAAGAAATTGTTTTGTGTGTTTTCATACAAAGTGATTGTTGGTCACTGTAGGTCTATTACAAGTGCTTTTGAGAAATGTTAAAGGTAAAAGCATGGTACTTCAGGGGCAAATTATAATTTAGTTCTTTCGTGAAAGAAGATTTATTATTCTGGGTTAAGGTGTTTGTAAAACCACATTTGTTCATCCTTGAAGAGAAACAAAATGTAAGTTTATAAAACATTTGAAGCGGCTGTATTTAAGTGAATTTAAAATCAACACACCAAATTTAAGTTAATCTTTAAAGAGAAAAAAAAGTTAAGCTTAAAACAAATTTAAAGGGTTGTATTTAAGTTGAGTTGAAGCCACACACAACCAATTTTAGAACCATTTAAGTTGAAGTTAAGTAATTGTGCCTAAACTACATACGCAAAATGAACAATGACAAGGCCATGCAAAAAGACTGTGATGCTGAAGCTGTGGAGTTGCCGCAAGAAAGAACTTGTGAGGAAGACGTCTCGGAGACAAGTTCATCAGAGGTAAGCGCAAGTCAAGCTGCTTTGAGGGTTTGCGGAAAAGTATAAGGCAGAGAAAACGTACTGAGAAAGGCTAAGCGATGCATGAAGAAAAAGTGAAGAAGCTTCCAGCTCGTTTTAAGGTTAGTAATGACAAATTGAAAACGGTTGCTAAACCAGCTAAAAGAGCACCCTATATACCTGTTAACACAAGTTTGCAGGATCACATTGTTCAACTGAAACATACCTCAAAGTCAAGAAAACATTGCTACAGAAAAGGATGAGGAAATTATTGAAAGAAGATCAGTGCACTGGAGTGAAGCTGGTTCAGTGTTCACTTCAGTGGCCTCCCAAAAATCCAAGCACTCCAGCAGTATATATTCAAGCCATTCAAGTAAGCTGTCAGTTAAAAGGCAAGAAGCAGCAGCAGAACTAGCTGCAACAGAGGGAGAGGCTGCTTCTCCCAACCAAACAAAACAAAGGAACAAAAAGAAACTAAAGAGGGGAAAGAGGTTAGGGAAACCAAGCAAACCAATGAAAGTAAAGAACCATCGACCGATGCAATCTCAAACTGTGTGATCCAAGGCAAAAGGAGCAATCTAACATCTACAGTGATACCAGTTTGGTTATCAACAGCAAGCAACTAAGAGCAGGAAATGCTAGTATATGCACTTCTAGATAGTCAGAGTGACGCTACATTTGTTCTTCAAGAAAAGGCAGATGTTCTGGACACCAGAAAGAGAGATGTACAGTTAAGGCTCTCTACATTGTCATCCAGAGATACAGTTGTTTCAATCTAAGGCTCTCAGGGCTACACATCAAAGGTTTCTACTCATCAAAGAGAATCCCTCTTCTTATGACATATACAAGATATTCCATCCCTGCCCATTTAAGCCATATTCTCACACCCAAGACAGCAAGAACATGGCCTCACGTAGAACATCTTGCTGAAGAGATCGCCCTTCTGATTGAATATGATGATATATAATGAGCCCCTCACCCAAAGGACAGATCTTGGCTGGAGAATAGTTGGAGATGTCAAACCTTGTGTTGACCATGGAGATGTTATTGGATGTTGTCACAGAATCATTCTCAAGAAAGTGACACCCCGCCTACTGTCTGATCAGTTGTCGAAAGAAGTGTATTACATCTGTCGCACCCAAGTCAAAGAAGTTCTCACACTAACAGATGTGATCAAGGTGCTAGAGGCTGATTTTAATGAAAAGAAAGTGGAAGACTCTCACTTCTCTCAAGAGGATTTACATTTCATTTCAATAATGTCGGAAGGAGTGAAAATTCAAGAAGATGGACATTGTGGGTTACCATTTAAAGAGGATAGACCAAGTCTACTGAGTAATAAGAGCTGTGCAGAACACCGACTCAAGTGCCTGAAGAAAATATTTGAAAGAGACAAACAATATCACAGGGACTACATCAAGTTTATGAATGAAATAATAGAGTGTGGAGATGCAAAAAAAGTTCCACCTAAAGAACTGGACAAACACCTAGCCCTTTACATACCACACCGTGGGGTTTACCGTCCCCAAAAACCTGGAAAAATAAGAGTGGTGCTTGATTGTTCGGCAAAGTATGAAGGAGTCTCGTTGAGCGATCACCTGTTAACGGGGCCAGAGTTGACCAACACAGTGGTTGGAGTCCTGTGCCGATTCCGAAAGGGACAAGTGGCACGGATGTGTGATATAAAATATATGTTTCATCAGTTCAGAGTCAGAGTGGATGATCAAGACTATTTTCATGTCCTGGGGTGGGACAATGGAGATTTCCACTACATTCCATCTGTTTCCCGCATGTGTGTCCACCTGTCTGGAGCTGCCTCATCACCGGCCTGCACAAACTTTAGCCTTAAGTACATCGCAGCACAGGGTCAAGGACGATTCAGTGACGCCACAATACGGTTTATTGAAAGAAACTTTTACGTGGACAATGGCCTGATCAGTTTCCATTCAGAACAGGAGGCAATTCGTCTTATTAACGAAGTGAAGTACTTTTGCAACACTGGAAAATTGCGACTCCACAGGTTTGTTTCCAACAGGCAAAAAGTGCTCAATTCTATTCCCACAGAAGATTGAGCAGAGACTATAAACAAACAAGACCTCACCCTTGGTGAGCAACAGACTGAAAGAGCTCTGGGTGTCGAGTGGTGTGTCACCTCAGATCATTTCCAGTTTCGAGTGATGCTGGATGATCGTCCGCTCTCAAGAAGAGGAGTGTTGTCGACTGTGGCCTCCATCTGTGATCCACTCGGGCTTGTGGTACCCTATGTTTTACTTGGCAAGCAAATACTACAGCAAATGTGTCGTGACAAGGCAGACTGGGACGCACCACTCTCAAGTGTATTCAAGCTACAGTGGGAGTCCTGGCTGATGGATCTCAAGAACCTTGCAGATGTCAAGATCGACCGCTGTTGCCTTCCTAAGGATTTCCATGTAGTCCAGAAATATGAACTCCATTATTTTTCCTATGCAAGTGTTGCAGGATATGGCATCTGTGTCTACCTAAGGGCCATTAGTGAATCAAGACAAATCCATTGCTCACTTCTATTTGCCAAGTCCAGGGTGGCACCTACATGGGTGACTAAAGTACCAAGATTGGAGATGTCTGCAGCAGTTGTTGCAGTACGTGTAACTGACATACTCAAAGCAGAATTGGAGCTGGAAAATGTTGAAGAATTCTTTTGGACAGATTCGTTGTTGTCTTGGGATACACTAATAATGAAGCAAGATGCTTTCACCGTTTTGTAGCAAATCGAATCGAGCGTATTAAAGAGCGTACAAAACCGACACAGTGGAAGCATGTTGCATCAGAAGACAATCCTGCTGACAATGCGTCTCGTAGATTAAAGGCCAAAGACCTTGTTGCTTCCAACTGGTTTAGTGGACCAAGTTTTCTCTGGCAAGAAGAGCTTTCCAGTGGAGAGATTAAGTCGGGAGAACTTGAATCAGAGGACGCAGAAGTATGCAAAGTAGTTGTACATCAGACGTTGACAAGGGTGGATTCTCTGGAGGAACATTTTGTGAAATTTTCCAGCTGGTCCTGACTAGTCAAAGCTATTGCAAGACTAATCAGTTTGTAAAAGAGCTTAAGAAGATGCATCAATGAAGCCACAAGTCTTGAAGAGAGACAAGAAGCTGAAATTACAATCATTTCCTGGACCACAAGGGTGTCCTCCAAGTGGGAGGTAGATTAGAGCAAGGTAGGTTACATCCGCATGTCAAGCACCCAGCTATCTTACCAAAGACCAGCCACATCACAAGGTTACTGATTGGTTACTATCATCAGCGAGTTCAACATCAGGGTCGGGGCATGACAATGAATGAACTACGAGCAAACGGCATTTAGATAATTGGATGTGGTCAGTATTATTTTATATCCATAACTGTGTCAAATGCAGGAAGTTCAGATGTGGAACAGAACAGCAGAAAATGCCAAACCTGCCTAATGAGAGAATGGAAACCACTCCTCCCTGTACATATTGTGGGATGGATTGTTTCGGTCCATTTTATGTCAAAGAAGAAAGGAAAGAGTTTAAATGCTATGGACTGCTGTTCACGTGCCTGTGCTCTCATGCAGTACATATTGAATTACTCTACGATCTGTCAACTCACTGTTTTCTCAATATACTCTGTGCTTTCATTGCCCTACGTGGAAATGTGCATCAGCTGCTGTTGGACCAGCGGACTAACTTTGTTGGGACAGGCAGAGAGCTCCTGGAAGCAGTAAAAGAAATGAACCAGGACGGCCTGAAGCAACTAGGCTGTGAATTTGTTATGAACCCTCCCTCTGCTAGTCATATGGGTGGAACCTGGAAGAGACAAATTTGTACAATCAGAAGTGTGCTGTCCTCCATTCTGGATCCATCATCCCGAACATTGGACTGTTCATCATTAAGGACCTATCTTTACGAAGTGATGGCCATAGTAAACAGTCGACTATCACCCCTTACCTACTCAGCAATCCTAGTGGAGCTCAAGCACTTACTCCCAACCTTCTCTTGATCATGAAGTCATCAGTAATACTACCACCACCAGGAAACTTTGTAAGGGAGGACTTGTACCTTCACAAGAGGTGGCGTAGAGTTCAATACCTGGCCAATGAGTTCTGGCACAGATGGAAAAAAGAACACTTGTTGAGTCTACAGCAAAGACAAAATGGCATAAAACAAGAAGAAATGTTAAAGTCAATGACATAGTGATCATACAAAATGACACGGCACCTACAAAAAAATTGGAAACTTGCTGAGGTCACAGCGGTGTATCAAAGTGAAGATGGATGTGTACGCAACGTGCAGCTATTGATCAATGACTTTGCATTGGACTACCATGGAAAGAGACTAAATAAACCAGTACACTTGGACAGACCTATCCATAAGACAGTCACATTGTTAGAGGTTGAATAGACCCACTCGTAAGTTCATCACAGAAATCACAAGTGATTTGGTGGAAGTGTAGCTGCAGTCAAAGGCAACTCTGAAATATTCAGTTCATTATTTTTTGTATTCAGTTAAAAGGCTAATAATTAAATTGTTTTGGTATTTTATATCAAATGTTTAATAATACATAATACCTCAGCAAATTCATGTTGATAAAGTTAATTTATTTAGTTTGAAACTCATTAAAATGTATAGGAGATCTTATTTTTTGTTCCATGTGCAGCATTGTTGCTCATGAGTAAAGTTAATTGGCACGCTTAGAGACCCAGACACCTGGCACGTCTGGAAGACACTTAGCTTAAGACAGCTTCTTCTAGGTTTCCCTAGAAGAAGCTGTAGAAAGTCATATTTATTTCTCTGACGTCAATGCGGCCAATGAAGTATAATCTTATTGTTTATTTCATGTGTATTAAAAAAGAAAGTGGCTAGCCATAGGAGGCTGACTCCTTGGTTTAACGCAGAGTTGCGGACTTTAAAGCAGAATACTAGGAAGTTGGAGAGAAAATGGCGCTCTACACACCTAGAGGATTCCTATTTAACCTGGAATAACAGTCTACTGCTGTATAAAAAGACCCTTCGACAAGCTAGAACAGCATATTTTTCATCATTAATAGAGGCGAATAAAAACAACCCTAGGTTTCTTTTTAGTACAGTTGCCAAACTTACACAGAGTCATAGCTCTGTGGAGCCAACTATTCCCCCAGCTCTTAGCACTGATGATTTTATGGGATTCTTCATAAATAAAATTCATTCTATTAAAAATAAAATCATTGGCATCCTCCCAAACATGATTACTTCTTCCTCAGTAAATGAGGCAGTATCGGAAAGAACTGTAGAACCTCAGTTGTGCTTAGGCTGTTTTGATTCAGTCGAGCTTTCGGAATTATCAGAAATATTAGCCTCATCTAAACCTTCAACTTGCATGTTGGACCCAATTCCAACCAAATTATTTAAAGAAGTGTTCCATTTGGTTCCTGGCCCCATTTTGGATATGATTAATCTATCCTTAGTAAACGGATACGTACCACAGGAATTTAAAATAGCGGTAATTAAACATTTACTCAAGAAACCTTCCCTTGATCAAGATGACTTGGTGAATTGCAGACCTATATCTAACCTTCCTTTCTTATCCAAAGTCCTTGAGAAAATTGTTGCTAATCAAGTCTGTGAGTAACAGTAACGAGCTTTTTGAAGAGTTTCAGTCAGGTTTTAGAGCTCATCATAGCACTGAAACAGCACTGATGAAGGTTACTAATGATATTCTCATGGCCTCAGATAATGGACTTGTGTCTGTTCTGGTTTTGTTAGATCTCAGTGCTGCTTTTGACACAGTCGATCATAATATTCTCTTAGAAAGGCTTGAACATGTTGCAGGGATCAAAGGAACAGCACTAGGCTGGTTTAAATCATATTTGTCTGATAGATTCCAGTTTGTTCATCTAAATTATAAATCTTCTTCACTCTCAAGGGTTACTTGTGGAGTTCCACAGGGTTCTGTGCTTGGACCAATTCTGTTCACCATATATATGCTCCCAATTGGTAGAATCATTAGACAGCATGGGATAAATTTCCACAGCTATGCCGATGATACACAACTATATTTATCCATAAATCCTGATGAACCCAGTCAGTTAGGTAGATGAGGTAGATCACAGGCATGTCTGGAAGACATAAAAACATGGATGACCCTAAACTTTTTGCTTTTAAATTCTGACAAAACAGAAGTTGCTGTCTTTGGACCAGAAGTTCTTAAACAGAAACTGATTAGTCAATCACTTCATCTGGATGGCATTAAATTGGCCCCCAGTAATAACGTAAAGAACCTCGGCGTTATTTTTGACCGAGACTTGACATTTAAATCCCATATTAAACAGGTTTCTAGGATTTCTTTCTTTCACCTCCGGAATATTGCTAAAATTAGAAACATCCTGTCCAGGAGTGATGCTGAGAAACTAGTCCATGCATTTGTAACCTCAAGGCTGGACTACTGTAATTCTTTACTATCAGGAAGTCAACAAAATGCCATTAAAAGCCTTCAGTTGATCTAAAATGCGGCAGCAAGAGTTCTGATGAATATTAAAAAGAGAGATCCCAATTCTCCTGTTTAAGCTTTCATTCATTGGCTCCCTGTTAAATCCAGAATAGAATTTAAGATCCTTCTTCTTACATACAAAGCCCTTAATAATCAAGCTCCATCATACATCAGAGATCTAATTGTTCCATTATGTTCCTAACAGAGCACTTTGCTCTCAGACTGCAGGTTTACTTGTAGTTCCTAGGATTTCTAAAAGTAGAATGGGAGGCAGATCTTTTAGTCATCAGGCTCCTCTCCTGTGGAACCAGCTCCCAGCTTTAGTCCGTGAGGCAGACACTCTGTTTACTTTTAAGGCCAGGCTTAAAACTTTCCTTTTTGATAAAGCTTATAGTTAGAGTGGCTAAGGTCATCCTGAGCAATCTCTGAAGTTAAGCTGCTATAGGCTTAGACTGCTGGAGGACAGACGTACCAATTTTCTTCACTCTGCTACTTCCTTTTCTCCTACGACTCTCCAGTTGTATTACAGTACATTCTGTTATTTCGACTGTTAACTTTGTTTTCTCTCAGTGTTTTTCTCTCCATAGAAGATAGACCTGGTCTGTTATCCTGCTTGGCTGCAATGCCCTGTTGGACGGGGGCATCGACTGGGATGATCCTCCCAGTAACTGAACATCCACTGTGTCCTGTTATCAACTTTTTACTTTCTGTAACATAGAAAGTTCTTTATATCAGATCTTCTGTTCCTTCTGTGTTTCTGCTCTGTCTTCTCAAACCCCCAGACGGTCGTGGCAGAATGGCCGCTCCTACTGAGCCTGGTTCTGTTGGAGGTTTCTTCCTGTTAAAGGGGAGTTTTTCCTCTCCACCGTCGCTACATGCTTGCTCAGTATGAGGGATTGCTGAAGGATTGCTGTGGTTGGAAAGTCTGCATCAACGGGGCCCATCCTCACGCCAATGACTGACGCAATCTGCTGGGATTCCTTAAATAGGAAACTTTTTAACTGATTGGAATGTTTGTATAAATGTATTGAAATGACTTCTTTTTAAGTGCCTTGAGATGACATCTGTTGTGAATTGGCGCTATATAAATAAACTGAATTGAATTGAATTGTATTGTTTATGTAAATCGTTATACTTCATGTCAGCTAATTTAGGATTGTTTTTCTTTTCTTAGTTTTGATGGCATTTTATGTGCATTGTAAGGCATGTAAAGACATGTTGTCCACAATAAATGTCTGTTGAAACCCAAGAACGATTTTAAGAACAGGTCAACTATTGGTTGTCCTGTCAACAGCTTCAACTACATGAGCTGTGGATCCATGGAGCTCTTCCAGAGCTATCAAAGGCTTCTTGGCTGCTTCTCTCATCAATGCTCTCCTTGATTGTCTTGGTTATTTTGCGGTTGTGGGATGCTATTCCCATTTGAACTATGGTGAACTGTACTCTGTGAGATGTTCAAAGCTAGCGATAATTTTTTATGGCATAATCTTGCTTTACCTTCCACAACTTTATCCCCAACCTGTCTGAGTTCTTTGGTCATCATGAAGCTGTTTGTTCACTAATCTTTTTTCAGTGAACTAGTTGGCTGAATGTGATTGATCATATTCCACTTGAATGTTGAACCAATCGTCTCACCATCACCAGTAAAAAAATATTTATTTGACAAATTTGCAGCACATCCGGGAGTTAGTTTTAAATTCAGTTTCAGTTCCTTAAGGCCGAACTTATGGCCTCAAGGCCTTAACAATAACAGTCGATACCAGCACTGACAGTACTCACTGATAAGGTATGAGTGAGCCAGCGTTTCTCATTTTATTGGCTACACTAAAAGACACCTATTTCATCTGTCCATTCATCCATCCATTATCTTTCCAGAAACCTCTTGGCTAAGTTTTTGCCTTTCAGTTTGTAAAGGCTGATGTCTGAAAGAGTGTTTATAATGTCTTCTGCCTTTGTCTCCCCTCATTGTGTTTTTTTTTCTTTTTCAGATCCTTTGTCTATTTGTTGACTAGTGCAGAAAGCATCCTATTGTCTGATGGTCACACATCAATTATTCACTTAAGTCTGACATTTTTCAAAGTGTCATAATAGAAATGTCAGCTAAGTTTTTTGATTGGATTGTTTTTTTCTGGGAACAAATGTGTCTGATATAACTTCCAATAGACGTACTAATACGTTAGGAAATTATCAATCACAATAAATATACAAATGGAAATTACTGCAGTGTTTATGTTGTTTGGACCTTTAAAAAAGTTCTGCATCAAAAATAATAATCACTTGTCTGATATGAACACAAATGCTAGAACAGCTGAAATGAATGGTAAAGACCATGGTGATGGTTCAAATTATGATGTAATAAAAGATAAATTACCCATGACGGATGTCAATGTTCTAAAACTCTAATTAAACTATTATCATTTATGATGATAATAGATTATATCAGCATAATGGTCAAGGTAAAATTTGATTAAAATAAACCTTGCACCGTGTCATTACATACAATATACTGTATGTACTTGCTCAGTATGAGGTATTTGTGCACATAACAACTCGATGCAATCTGCTGGGATTCCTGAGATAATGTTCCACCCATTTTCATTATGTGATTAGATGACTTAATTAAGCTTGAATTTGAATGTAACCATTGGTACTGGAATTAATTGTATTTGTTTTAAGTGGATTTGCATGTATTTTGATTGTAAATGGGACCTCTGTCTTGAATATTTTGTACTTTTATGCTACATAAGTAAACCTCTTTGGTTTTATGAGAACCATAGATTATTTAAATTGTCTTTATGTGGAGCACTTCTGTCAAAAAAGGTATGAAAAGTACTTTGACTAAAGTATTTCTACTGTTTGCATTGTAAGAACTGACTTGCTTTCATGTAAACCACAAAATGAGACCACTATTTAAACAATAGGTGTATACCTAAAAAAAGCATTTAAAGTTAAGCTACCATTGCATTAAAAATCACATTATGATGGAAAGTCTTGTTACATTTCTGAAGCTGTTTGTAAAGTTACACAGTCAAAAATTAAATGATTATCTTTAGATCTTGTCTCTTACAGAAACAACAATTATCTTTTTTGTAGCTTCAGTAATATATTTTGATAATTAAATATCAATTTAAAAATAAAACTTAAATAGAAAAACATAAAGTACAACTACTTAGAGGGAAATTCCAAAAAAACCTGAGAATTAACATTCAGAGTAACATTTGCGAGGTACGGTTTATCTCTGTCTTTCTGTCTGTCTAAATAATACCGGGACCAAACCTAAAGGGAGGTTTGGAAAGCAAAAAGACCTCCAAAGATCTACAAATGGGTCACATTTTCTCCACCAGCTCTGGTTAACTGAAAAGAAAGGCTTGTTTAATTTGGTTCTGAAATCATACTACACTGTCACATTTCTTTGGAAACCATATTTGGACCTCCGGACTTACAATTACCACATTCCCATCTCTGATGCTGTCGATGGGGAACATCTTGACACATAGCTATTGCTTGGCCAGAAAGGTCACATTCAGACTGGTTGGTGCTTTCTCTCCTGGCACCAGCCTCTAATGCTGTGGTGGGTTGCTCACTTGTAATTTGAACCAAATTGTAAACAGTTCTACAAACAATCTTGCTGAAAAAGTTTCATTCTGTTCTCTCAGAGACAAAACAGCAAAAGAGTCACCAAAGGTTCCATAAATCACAACTGTCAGATCCTGTATTGCAGGACTTCGTTTGGTCAGTCTTTTCTTATAGAACTGCTAAACTGTGGAACTCCCTACCAACTGAACTGAAAACTGTATCTGAATTTACTATGTTCACTCGTAGGGTAAAGTCTTGACTGAAAGAAAAACAAAATTGTAACCATTTTTAATTAGTACTGGTTTATGTGTGAATGAGCAAATGTTATCAAATCAAACTTTATTTATAAAGCGCTTCTCATACAAACATTGCAGCAACTCAAAGTGCTTTACAGATTAAAATGACCCCAGATAAACCATATCCCCATCCCTCCCCCACAGATTTAAAAGCATGATCACATTTATACCACCTTCCCCCCAACCCAACCCCCATGCACACACGCTCAAGAGCAAGAATAAGAAGTACATTGAGCAGAGTACAAATGAGCCAGGTATGGTAAGCAAACACAGTCAGAAGAACCATCTGCACCAGCAGCAGCACATCAACTTTAGCAGCCAAGGCACTGACAAAGGGTGCCCAGAGGAGGCAAGGCCGAGACCCACACCTCCACCCAAGCGCTACCTGGAGAGCACCCAGGCAGCTACAACCGACCACCACTCCCAAGGCAGAGGGCTCCCACAGAGGAAACACTGGAAGGAAGATTAAAAATAAGTTAAAAAATGAAAATAAACAATGGATAAATATAAGACTAGTAAAACACTGATAAAATATAAGCAAGTAAAATATGCAGAGCAATTAAACAGACTATAATAAATAATAATCAGTTAAAAGCTATGTTAAAAAGGTGAGTCTTGAGCCTGCTCTTAAAAACATGAACATTCTCTGTGGCTCTGAGGTCCTCGGACAGCCTGTTCCAGAAGTGAGGGACCTAGTACTGGAAAGACGCCTCGTCGTAAGTGTGTGTCCTGACTTTAGGGATGACAAGGAGACTGCTGCCAGAGGAGAACAGAGACCACGAAGGTTCATATGGTAAAAGCAGTTCTGAACGATAAGAAGGCCCTAGACCATTAAGACACTTAAAAACCATTTGAAGAACCATTATATCGATCCTAAAGCATACAGGGACCCAATGCAGTGAATTTAAGACGGATGTAATGTGCTCCTGCCTCCTTGTCTTCGTCAGGATCCATGCTGCTGAATTTTGTTGAAGTTGTAAACCTGAGATACTATTTTGGGGAAGACCAGAAAGCAGGGCATTACAGTAATCAATTTTACTGGTGACAAAAGCCTGCATCAGTGTCTCCTAAGAGAGAATGGGGCAGACTCTGGTAATGCTCTTTAGATGATAAAAAACTATTTTAGTAATGTTTTTAATGTGAGGGATAAAAGTCAGCTCAGAATCAAAAATCTCGCCCAGGTTCTTCACTTGTAAAGAAGGATTAACTGACAGTGATTGTAGTTTTGGTAAAAGTTTCTCTCTCTGGGCCTCAGGACCGATGACTACAACTTCAGTTTTGTCATGGTTGACCTGGAGAAAGTTTTCTATCATCCAGGATTTGATGTCTAAAATCCAGTTAAAAAGTGCATCCTTTGGCCGTGTGTCAGCGGGAGACATTGAGATGTACAACTGTGTATCATCAGCATAACTGTGAAAGTTAACTCCGTGTCTTCTGATGACACTGCCAAGAGAGGGAGCATATAAAGGTTAAAAGCACTGGGCCTAAAATTGAACCCTGGAGTACACCACATGTAATCTTGTGGACCTTAGAGGAGCAGGTATCTAAACTTACCATGAAAGTCCTGTCTGTGAGATAGGATGTGAACCATTTGTGAACAGCACAAGAGAGACCAATCTGTTTTAAATGGGTTAAAAGAATAGTGTGGTCCACTGTATCAAAGGCAGCGCTTAGATCCAGTAGAACCAGCACAGTCACCCTCTGTGTATCATAGTTTAATCTGAAATTATTTTAAATCTTCAAAAGGGCCATCTCGGTGCTGTGGTTTACCCTGAAACCAGACTGAAATTTATGTAGGACATTATGCAGGACATTCTCTAGGACATTATCATATCCCTTGTTCTTGAACAGTGAAACAGTCTACAAGAAGGGACAAAGCAGACTGTACTTCTTGAGGAAGCTTAGGGCCTTCAAGGTTTGCAGCAAGATGCTGCAAATCTTCTACAAGTCTGTTGTGGAGAGTGTAATCTCTTTAGACCATCATCTGTTGGGGTAGCAGCATCAGAGTCAGGGACTTAAAAAGGCTAAACAACCTGATAAAGAAGGCTGGTTCTGTTCTCGGGACGACTGTGGAACATCTGGAGATGACGATGCAAAGAAGGATTCTTCATAAAATCAAAAACATTATGGACAATCCTGAGCATCCTCTTCATGAGACAGTCATACAACAACAGAGCGTCTTTAGTCGGAGGCTTCTTCAGTTTCGCTGCAATACAGACCGCTACAGGAAATCCTTCCTGCCCACAGCCATCACTATCAACAACTCATTAAAGAATAAATTCTGAGACCTACAAGAACACTTAATTTCCCTCTGGGCTCAATAAAGAATTTTTGAATTTGAATTTGAATTTGAATGAACGTTAATACATCATTAAGTTGAATTAAAACAAGCATTTCTAAAATTTTGCTTGAAAACGGCAAGTTAGATACGGGTCAAAAGTTGTTAAAATCATTAGAATCTAAGTTGCTCTTCTTTAGCAGCCCCTTTAAAGGTGACAGGAGAGACTCCCTGTCTGAAGGTTCAATTCATCAACACATGCTCAGATTTGTCTAAAACCATGTTACTTTGACAAGATAAAATATTACATCTGATGGTGTTTACCTTTCTTCTGAAGCGGTCTGCGAACTCCTCACAGAGAGCGTGTGAGGTTTTTTTTAAAGTGCATTATAAGCACAGTTAAAAATTTTGTCAATGTTGGAAAAAATTATTTTGGGATTATTTTTATGATCTGAAATGATTTTGGAAAAGTATCAATTTATTGAATTTCTCACTGCGTTATTTTATGCTATGAGAAGTTCTGTAAATATCAGATTTTATTTTTCCTCCATTTTCTCTCTGCTACTCTGCAATTTCTCTTTTGTTTTTTGAGGTCTTCATTTCTCTACGATGATGCAAGTTTTGAGTGTGCACTTTTAACTTTTAGTGGAGCAAGCAGGTCAAGAATGAACTGAAGCCAGCTGTTAAAATCATTGACAATAAAGTCACAGGGGGCAGGTAAACAATAGGAGGTATCTTTTCTAAAACTTCAAGAAAACCTGCAGCCACTTCAGGGCCTAGATGACGCTTCCTGACAGTTCTCACAGGTCTCCCACTGGAGACCTGTGGGGGTTGGGCGTGCCAGACTCATGCCCTGTCTGTTGAGGTGAAGCCCATCCGCCCCAAACATATCCCTCCTGCCCCTCAAAATGTTAAAGTTGTTTATAAAACCAACGCTGTGCATCACAGTGGCAGAGGAAAGCCAAGTTTTCAGAGATAAAAGTCTGCTAAAACGAACAATTCCTCTGCCAACAGTGGGAGTGGGGCCAGGGATAAAAATAGACAAGTGAGTTTTTTTTAAAGATTAAAAAGGTGGATAAAATCACACTTCAGGAGCTGAGACTGCTGCTTATGAATGTCATTGGTGCCAGCGTGAATTACAACTTTACTCACATGTGTGGAGTTTAATGAGGTCCAGGATCTTTCTATCCATCATGGTGGCTCCAGGGAAAGACAGAGTGAGGGTTCCTCTCATCCTCACATTCCTCACGATGGACTTGCCAATGATGAGCGTGGTGGGGGGCGAGTCTACACGTTGTTGACTCTGGCCAGAGGGTCGTTTACCATCTTGGTGTAGGCCAGGTTGAGAAGTATCCCTAGGACTGCAGCAATGTGTGATCTGCGCCTTGGGCTCGGTCCCTGGGTTCGGGGTGAAGTGGAGCACTCCTCGGCGAGTTCCAGCTGCGGTTAGGAGTTTGGCACGACGTGGAGGCCTGCAGAAGTCGGAATGCTGCACCGTCTGCTGGGAGGGATTGAGCGGTGAGCCTGCAGAGCGATGGGGGCCAGGGGCTGTCATATGAGGAAAATCCGGGTCCAGGGTACTGTATTTGTTCGTTAACAGCAGACAGGTGGGAGGAGAGCGGTGGCAACTGTCCCGTGGACCAGGTTCCCAGCAGGACCGGAGTGGAACTGATCGGGGCTTTTGGCTTTGCCCCCTTCTGAAACCAGCGCCCCTCCTCTGCAGCAGAAGTCACACGGGCATTTGTCACCCCGAGTTCGTTTGGAGACCCAGCAGTGGACCCCTCTCCACGGCTTCATCGGATTGGTAGGGAATAGGGTCAGCCAGCTGAGCATTATTGGTGGCAGCAAGAGTCCAGCCCAGGATAATGTCCACATCGTGCTCGTGCTCCTGGATTTGGTGTAATGTTGAAATTTTTTGCTCCAGCTAGAGAACTTTCTGACTGAGGTTGACACAGCTATCACACCCAGGGCTGCAGGTAAGTGAAGGCATGGGGGGGGGGGGAGTAGTCCACGCACTGCCTACGTATTAAAACATCTCCAGATAAAAGCGTCTGATGATTAAAAAAGTTCACAGAGCAAAGCTTAAAAAACATGGTGGAACTACTATGATACCCAGTCTTTTATCGAAAAAACTATTTAAAACCAGATAAAACTATATTTGTTTGGAGCCGGTCTTAGCAGGTCGCAAAGAGGCTGAAGCATGTGCCTTGGTAGTCAATCTCAATATATAGACTTTGTATAGTGTGTGCAAGGGACTAGGCATGAAAATTACTGTGAAGCTCTGTCTAACCCAAGGTTGCGCATGTGAACTAGGATAATTTACTCTATAAAGAGTATTTCTTGACATGCACTGGCATGCATGCAAATAAAGAGTTTCTTGTAAATGTTCATAAATATTGCATCTTCATCATCATCTTAATGTCATGATGAAGGCCTTTTCAACAGTCTGCATAAGAGTGGGCCATGTGTCCCTCTGGATAGCCAGATATATGCTAAAAAAAATCAGCTTTCTGAGCATCTATAATACTATATAACAAAATGTAGAACTTTAAGACTTTTAAGAAACTTTATTCAGTTAAACTGATGATCTGATTAATGAGTAGAGGGTTTTATTCTCTGAAAATAAAAACACACAGTTGAAAGGAAGACAAATGAATACAGAATCTTCAAAAAAATCATATAAATGAATACATATCATTGCAATGTAAGATAAGAAAGATATAGTCTAAATAAGAAAACATATTCAACTGTACGATCATTTGGTTTCGTCAAACAATACTGGAAGAGAATGACATCAGTCATAACTAAAACAACACCTCCTGCCGCTGGAAGATAAAAATGTCTACAGACCTTAATAACCTGCTACATATATGTTACAAGCTACATCCATTTTAGTTACTCTGTCATGTATCAACATTAATATTTTTTCATTTGAGTTTTTACTGTCTTACTCCAATGTCAGGTAACAAAATATTGTATTATTTGGACTATGTAAAATAGTCACTTATCTAATGTGCTTGGTCAAACTTCTTTAAGGCTTTTTATGTATAAAAAAACTAGAATTATGACATCATATTTCTATGGCAGGAAGAATTTAGGAATTTTCCTTGAACAACAGCAAAGACCTCTGAGGGTTTTCCAAGTCCCTTCAATGGTACGCAAAATATTTATTCCTCTTGGTAAATCAGAGATGTTCACAAGCCATTTTTTCAAGTCCAAGTCAAGTCATAAGTCTATAAAAAGTCTTATTAATATTCTCACTTTGAATGTGTGCCGTCTAGTTTGCCTAAACCACAGAGTTGCTATAGGTTATGAAAATAAATTATCCTGAGCCATAATTTAACAAGATCTTTTTCAGAACATTCAATTCAACATTTAAAACAACTGCTATGAACTGCTATGAACTGCTGTGAATTAATATGGAAAATAATAATAGGTACAATACTTCTCCCTGATTAAAATATAGAAATTGTTAAATGAGAAATAGGTTAAAATTTTTTAACCAGTTATTGTTGAATTTTTTTAAATCATTTAATAAGGAAGTGTTTTTATTTTGAAGAACAGGGCAGTATAAAGAACAGTCTTTGTAACGCCGCAACCATTCTAAAAAAGATGTTGGAGGTAAGATGAGTATGTTCATAAACAACTCATAGTCATCAAATACAGAGCTCAAATTGAGAGTCATCCATACAATAAATAGCACACATTAATTAATGATCAAACACAACCCTTAACAGGAAACTGTGTGTCTCTATCAGAGCTATGCTTGAGGCTTATTTACTGTAAATGTTGATCAGTTTTAGCATGAAACAAAAATAGACCAACTTGAAACTCTGAGGGGGAACATCATTAATAATCATGAGTGCAAGTATGAGTCAAGCCATGTTTTTTGTGACTTAAGAGTCTAAAGGCCTGTACATACTCTGCATAAACTGAGATATCTGTTTTCTCTCCTGATGCTGTGCTAAAACAATGATGTCATTCCTTCCTCTCAGCCCAAGTTTGTGAGTTTTTGCAGCTTTTTCTCAACACATCATGTAGAAAAATTTTTTTGGTTGATCAGAAATTTGTGCTGGTTGTAGTTGATGAGAAAAAGTGGAAATGTATTTTATCAACATTTCTGCTATCACTCAAGTGATACTAGGAGTTCTGCACTTGAGTTTGTTGTAAAGTTTGAAGTGTTCTGATTAGATCTAACATTGGTCTTATTCTTACCACTTTAAGTAAACTAAAGATCTTCTCAGTTCTTGCAGAGAATGTAAAGTCACAGATTTGAGTCATCTCTGTGTTAAATTTGGCAAGGAAAAAAAAACATTTTCACCCGGCTCTCCTGCATTCACATTGAGTGCTTTACATTCTTTTTAGCATGCATTCCTACATGCAAGCAAAATAGCAGAAACCACAACATATATATTTATATATAGTAACAAGGAGGAAAGACATTCTTGCTTTATAAATAAAATCTGTTGCAGTAGCTACAAGAAACAGTTAATTAAATAAATAGAATTCTCTCATGCGCAAAAAAATCTAACAAATAAATACAGCTTACAGTCTTTGCAGACTCTTTCCTCTTACAATAATGCCCTTTACACTGACTTTCTCCTTAAACTAGGGAACTCGTGAAAGCTGTGTTCAGGTGAGAGTGTGCTTCCAGGGGAGGAGATTCCAGTATTGTCTCTGGATCTTGACGAGCAGCCCTCGATTCTATAAGAGACTGAGTTGTAGTATACTGAGTTAATGTGGCCTCCATGATATTTGCTGCGGTTCAACATAGGGCTGTCACAAATCTCTGAGCGGTAACACACACAGGAGGAGCAGAGAGAGCTGACGCTTGTCTCCTCCATCCGTCTGTCTGTCTTGATCCGAAAATGCTGCCTGTGCCTGCAGGGACTTTCTTGTCTCTCTGTGTCTTCTGCTGGTGAAGGGATGAGGTTGGTGCGACTGGTTCCCTCCTGAGTCGGAAGAAAGAATGTGCTGTGGCTGTGGCTGTGCACCTTGGTGTCCCTGTTCCTCTCCCTGCGGCTGTCTCTACTCTGTTCACCTATAACACGGAGGCTGGTGGGCCCTTCTAAAAGACCCTTGTCCCTCTTCAGTGAAGCTCTCTCCTGAGCATCTCGTCTTTCATCCTCTGTGTTCATGGTGAGGAAACGCAGAACCACCAAATTGAGAAAAGCCCCAATGACAGTCAGCCCCACCAGAATGTACATGAAGCTGAAAGCAACATAAGGTGTTTTCTCCTGGAGATCCTCCTTTTTCTGCAGGGCCACAAAGTCCCCAAAGCCAATAGTGGTGAGAGTAATGAAACAATAATAGTAAGCATGGAAAAAGCTCCATCCCTCAAAGTGGGAAAAGGCTACAGCCCCTACACATAGTGTTCCAATGCAGGACAGGAAGCCTACAAGGACCATGTTCTCCATGGACACCTCAGTGCATCTGAAACCCATGCACTGCTTCATTTTATGGAGGAGATAGCGGACGAATGTGTTCATTCTCTCTCCCAGGCTTTGGAACATCACAAGAGTGAGAGGAATGCCAAGAACAGCATAGAACATGCAGAAGACCTTTCCTGCATCTGTTCCTGGTGCAGCATGTCCATACCCTTATTGCAGAGAGGTTGGGAGGTAAACAGAAGAAGGGGCTGAAGCATATTGTAGCAACACTTAGGTGGTAAAACATGAGGTAAATATTTATTTTTAATCTAATGCGGGTAAATTAAAGTGAAACATCGTTACTTGCCAGGAAAAAGCGGTGCATCAACTTACCAATGGTCGTGATGACCGTAATGGCAAAATAAAAGGAGCCAGCAAATTTCCACTGCCTCCCGGCGCGATGGGGCTCCGCTTGCAGCACCACTCGCTCGATTTCGCGGTAATCGTCCTCGGAGAAGCGGTACTTCCTCTTCATCTCACTACGCTTCTGCTCCAAGATGCGCCTGCGGGAGTTCTCCGACTCTGACTCCAGCGCGTCAAACACCGCGGCTCCGACCAGCAGGTAGGAGAACATGCAGAGGATGAGCGACAGGGTCCGGACGTTCTGCTTCTTCATCCTTGGTGTAGGCATGGGGAGTCCGGAGGATAAGAGAGGTGGGAGGCTGCAGTTACAGGTGGTGCGGCTTATCAGCGTAGGCTACAGACATCACATTGGGGCTGCAGCCTGTTGCGTTAAACAGAAACAGCGAAAGCGGGCAGCAGAAAATAAAATTAAAAAAACACAACTGGAAGTATGGCTTAAAAGGTTTTCAGTAACTGCATGCAAATGCGTATGTAAGCCTACCTGCTCTTGATGTGGGCATCTGTTTAAACAAGTGTCACCGCATTACTTCATCGCATGCGCATAGCAATCGCCAGGCTGTGCTTAATGTTCTGTCGGTGTGTGTTTGGAGAGGGTTCAGCACCACGGACAGCAACCTGCGGCTTTTCAGTCACCTGCGGCTTTTCAGTCAATTGGAGGCTTCGGAAATTTGGAGTGGAACGATGTACCAATAATAATAATAATAATAATAATAATAATAATAATAATAATAATAATAATAATAATAATAATAATAATAATAATAATTTACCTTTATTTACAAATACATTTGACTGAGATATAGGGTGAGGACAATATTGTTCAAACAAACAATAGGCAATGCAACGCATACAATAAATTACCTTAAACTGAATATAATAGAAGCTAAACAGTAAAACACCGGAACATCTGTGGAATGGTGCATTCTCCATTGTCTTTAAAATGACTGAGCTGAGATTCTTGTGGCACTGTTTGAAAATTTGTAAAGGAAAATATATCAGTGCAAAATTTTGCATGAGTAAAACGGTTAACCAGGAAGCACATTTCAGTGCTCCTTGATAAAATGCTTTCAACATCTGTAAAGTGATAACAGAACCCTTCAAATAAATAACCTCTCTGTCGTCAATGTGAGGTAAGAGAATGGCTACACCTGGCCGTTTTTTCGAAGGCTTTGTGACCATGGTCTCCTTTATTTGAAAGTGGATGTCATAGAAAGGGGGAGAGACATGTAGCAAAGGTTCACGAGGACGGGACTCGAGCTCGGGAGAACCGCGTGGAGGGCTGAAGCCTCTGAACATGGGGCGCCCGCACTAACCACTACGCCACGCGACACCCCTGTTTAATGAAATATACAGATTATTTGTATGATAGAAAATAATTTCAGATACTTTTAAAATTGTTCAATACAGGGATTACAAGGAAGATTGTCATCACTTGAAATACCAATATCTTTGAAACAAAAACATAAAACATCTGCGCACTTTATGTAGGCAAAAGAGCAGGACTGAATTCCAGAGATTCTCTTTTTGTTTCAAAACAAGACACCCTGAGCTTTTTTTCAGGATTTAGAACCAGTTAAAGGGGAATAAATATGACTTGAATAATGTCTTATGCAACCTGAAGATGGTCAAAGACACAAACTGTCATTGCATGCTAATAACAGCTGCCAGTCAATGACTCTATGCAATCTGCTGGGATTCCTTACATAGAAAACTAGCTAACCCTTTAAACTGATTGGAATGTTTATTGAAATGACTTTTCTTGTAAAGTGCCTTGACATGACATCTGTTGTGAATCGGCGCTATATAAATAAACTGAATTGAATTGAATTTAACATCTCTGTCATCCAATGGCAAGATTCTCTCTCAACGTTATAGCTCACATTATTATGTTAACCCTAACAGAGATCCATTGAATTGAATCATTTGGTAAAACCACATTTATATAATAAATATTTCACAGTTACTCTGCTACAGTCCAAAACAAAATAAATTAAACTGTCAATGAAGCTCATTATATCAATCCTAACAGTTGATTCATTACCCACAACTTCGAAAGAATCATAGTGACAAAAGTAGTAGTAGCTTCTCCCGCTGCCTCACTGACCTGAAATAAATACATGATGTGCTCCACCTTGCAACAGTGAAATGAATAGAAATTTTAAAAATCACAAGCATATTTAAAATAAAATATATACTAACCTTACGGGGACTAAATGGTGGCACAGTTTGGAGCACTGCTGCCCTGCAGTAAGAAGGTCCTGGGCTTGCACCCTGGCCTGGGGTTTGTATGTTCTCCCTGTGTTCTCTATGGGTACTCCAGCTTTCTCTAACAGTCCAAAAACCTGTTTGTTAGCCTAATTGTTTGCGCTGAATTGTCCTTAGGAGTGAGTGTGTTCGCATGGTTGTTTGTGCTGTGTGTCTCTGTGTTGCCCTGTGATGGCCTGACGACTTGTCCAGAGTGTACCCTGCCTCTCACCCAAGATAGGCAATGGATGGATGGATGGATGGATGGATGGATGGGCACATTTAAATAGTTTACTATTACTTACTAGCATTAGAAGCATTAGGTAATGCAAGTTCTTAAAATGGATTAGAAAAATTTACTGATTTCTTTGCATATTTAAGAGCTGCCACAACATGTACAGTGTCAGTGAACAAAAAAGGTTGGCTAGATGCTCCTTTACTGTAGGTGATGCTGGTTGCCATGGTGACTGTACTTGTATCCGAGGCACAGACTTTGGCCATCAGTTAAGATGAAGCTAATAGAAACGTAATGATCGTGGCTCTTGGCTGGTAAATGATATCATCAATGCATCACAGCTTTAGTTTCTGTCAAATGTGGGAAAGAAAGAAAGAAAGAAAGAAAGAAAGAAAGAAAGAAAGAAAGAAAGAAAGAAAGAAAGAAAGAAAGAAAGAAAGAAAGAAAGAAAGAAAGAAAGAAAGAAAGAAAGAAAGAAAGAAAGAAAGAAAGAAAGAGCATCTCCATCTGAATAATGCAGGTGGATTATCACGTGTTCTTTTGTTCCCACAGAACACAGCATCCTGCACTGTGCGCTCCTGTTTTTGTCTTAAGTGGCTAAATCAGAACACTTATGTCCTTGTTTGGATTCAACCAGCTCTCCATAAATCAATTATAACTCAGCTGATAAGAGAGAAACCTGATGCTCCATCAGCCACCAATCAATCCAGACGGCTTTGAGTCACATCCTTTTCTATGCCGACAGACGTGGGACAAAGTGAGGGAGGCTATAGACTCAAAGAGATAGATGCTTCACTTAATGAGCTCTGCTATCTCTGTTCTCGCAAAAGGACATTACATCAAGACACTAGCACACACACACCCATTCACCCACTGTATATTACAATCTAATCATGAAAGTTTACTTACATGGATCACTGGTTTGAAATTTATGTTAAATCTTGGTTGGTAATGATGCATTTAAACTGTTCTTTAATGGGAAAGTGTAGCTAGTAATACAACATACAATTACAGATTTTTTTGTTTGTTTGCTCTACATGTTTAGAGTACAAGTTCTATTTTTTGTAAATTTTCTCTAATGGGATTCATTTAAAATAGTTGGTTTCCTGTCAGCTCATTGTCCATGTTCAGTAAGGTTGAGCCGTGTATGAGCTTTATATGCTTTGTCTGTGTTTTACTGTTATTTTTATTTTACCCCTCAATCATGTAAAGCACCTTGAATTACCTTGTTGTTGAAAGTGTGCTATACAAATAAAATTGCCTTGTCTTTTCAGAAGCACTAATGCTTGCCAGCTCAACCAATTCCAAAACAAGTTTTAAAAAAGATTTATGTTCGTTGTTTTGATACTAAATCCTTTTTGCGTTCAGGTGTTTAACAACTTAGCTGTTAAGTTGAGGTCAAAGTTGAACAATTTTATGGTAGTCCTCCAACTTTATGCAATACATCACAAAGCTAGCAATACAAAGCTACCACAACCATGATGACATGATACAGTGTCTGTTTGAAAACCGACTCCAACAAGCATATCAATTTCACCATGGCCAAAGAGCTGTCTTGTTTGATCATAAAGTATTTCCACAGAAGGGATTTGACCTGTCAATGTGGGCAGATGCAGATTTTAGTTGAGTTTGAAGGTTTTGATTTTAGAGTTGGCAACTTTGTCTTGATCACCAGCTTCTTTCTGCTTAGTGTTTTATGTGCCCTTCCTTTGCTCGCTCTGTTTTCCTCCTGCCACTCTACTTCATCCTCTAGCTGCAACTTGTCTCCAATCTTCCTCTGCCGGTTCTCCCTCACACACCTGCATCTGGCTGTCTTTAATTGTCTCCCCTGGTTTCTGTGTCATTTCCACTCCTCCTCAATATACTTAATCTCTCTGATCTCTCCACTTCCCTGCTGGATGCCCCGTCTTACTTCCCTCGCGTTGTCAGTCCCTAAGTGTACCTGCTTTGTTTAACCAAGCTTTATTAATTAAATAATTCTTTACCCATCTGCGTTTGGGTTCTCCATCCTCCACTAATGACACCATAAGTATAATCATCTTAAACACACAAAAAACCAAAAAGTTATTTGAGTATTACTGCTCTGATTGTGGCCATGTTTTTCTATTCCGTGATATATTTACCAAACGTTTGTAAAAGTATTCCCGGCAGAAATGTATCAAATATATGCTGATACATTTACTTTTTAGCTGAAAAGGTGTTACAATTTTTGTAATAACAGTGTTCATTGCTATGCATTCCAAAGATTCATAGATTTTCTAAAAGTTAAAGATAGGAGGCATCCAGTGGACTGAAGACATTTTCCCGTGTTGAAGAATTGAGATCTGTAATAAACAATTAGGACATTACATGAGGTGCATAAGTAAATCTGACAGAAAGGATTTATAGATGAACAGACCTGCTGTCAGAGCAGCCATTAAAACCCGGAAGAGTTTTAAAAGAGATAAACTTGTGAATGGTTGGGGGGTTTTATTCAGGCCAATGCACAGATACTGATCTGTTGGTCTCCTCTGATTAAAGAGTGAGAAGATTATGGAGCAGAAATCTCATTATGAACTTCTCAAGAACTAATTTGGTTTCACTGACGAATTTATTTGGCCATAGAGCTTACCAGTGATTGGGAGAGAAGATGCTGCAAATCTTTTGTGGAGCTTCCCTGGGCCTTTTCAGTTTCTCATTTTGTTCGTGTTCTATTAAATATGTAAATCAGTTAAATTTACAGAGTTGCAGCTCACAGCCTTTTAATACAAATCATACACAACATGTTGTAGTTATGAAAACCGAAAAAGGGGCATAATGATACATGATTTTCAGTTTTATTAAATAGAAATCAAGAAAGTATTGTGTGCATTTTACTCAGTACTGATTCAATACCATTGCCACAGTTGCACATTGCACGTCTAGAGCTAAAGCTTTTCCCTCATTTCTTCTTTGCAAAGCAACACTCAAAATCTTCATTGAATTAGATTGAATGGATAGCAACATTGGTCCACCAACCCATTGTCTAGAGGCACTTATCCTTGCAGGGTCATGGGGCAGCTGGTGACTATCTCTAGCAGTCATAGGGCGAGAGGCAGCGTACACAGGCAGTTTATCAAAAGTCACCACAAAGACATGTCTCTCCTCCTTTCTATGCTATCCACTTTCAAATAAACGACAAACAACTCAGCTTTTACACATTCACTCGTAAGTGCTTTTAAGAGAGGTGAATTAACATGCGTGCATATTTTTTGAAAGCTTGAGCTAGCTGATTTACCTGACAGGAACCAATAAATTCATGAGCAGAACATGAAAAAAAATCTATGTGGAAAGACTCCAGGCCAAGATTGAAACCCAGCACCTTCTTGCTGCAGGGCGACAATGGTAACAACTGCACCACAGTGCATTTAGGTCTCGGCTTTGACTGAGCCCTTCTAATAGTTAAATATGCATTGAACTAAATTGTAGTTCTGCAAGTATGGTTGGGATCATGCCCGAAGGTAAAACCTTGTACCAGTCTCCATCTTTTGCAGCCTCTAACAAGTTTTCTTTCAGTAATTTGCTGAATGTAGGTCCATCCCATCTTTCCATTTCCTCTGACCAGCTCCTTTAAGGTGCTTAATCAGTCTCGAAACTGGCCGCCACCATGTTTCACAGTTGGAAGTTGAAGGTGTTTTCCTGATGACCAAAATGAGTCAGAGTACTTCTCCCACAGGTTTGTTGTGTCTTCCACATGGCTTGTGGGAGCATTGGGTTTTTTCTTTCCACTCAATTGCAGTAAAATTTGCAAGTTGCAATAAAATGTATTGATGTTTGTTTTAGCAACACGACAACAAGTGAAAGAGCTGGTGTTATATAAATAATTTTGCAAGACAGCATTTAAAAGTAGCAGTACTGAACTTGCTCTGCTTTAATGGCAGGCTTGAAGAAAGCTCACCATAAAAAAAAAGGTTTTCACTCAAAGCAGAAACTTCTCCAAATAAAATAGTTAATATTTCAAAATATTTTTTGGGAAAATGTTTGCACATGTTAATTCAATTTGATTATATTTTTGAAGGTTAATCTGAAAGTACCAAATCAAATCAAACTTTATTTATAAAGCGCTTTTCATACAGGACATTGCATCACAAAGTGCTTTACAGATTAAAATGACCCCACATAAACCACATTCCCTTCCCTCCCCCACAAATTTAAAACCATGGTCACAGTTATATCCCCCTCCCCCCAACCCAACTCCCATGCACAAACACAATTAAAGCAACTGTAAAAAAGGACATTGGGCCGAGTGCAGATGAACCATGCAAGGAAACGCCATCAGAGGAGCCATCTGCACCGGCAGCGGTAGATCAACAGCAGAAGCAGAGGCACCGACACAGGGCGCCCTGTGGAGGCAAAGCCAAGACCTCCACCTCCACCCTAGCTCCACCTGGAGAGCACCCAGGCAGCTACAGCCGACCACCGCTCCCAGGGCAGATGGCTCCCACAGAGGAAACACTGGAACGGCAATTTAGATAAATTAAAATATAAAATAAGCAGTAAATTAATGTGATAAGATTAAATAGTAAAACACTGATAAAATATAATCATATTAAACATGCAGAGCAATTAAAAAGACAATAATAAATAATAATCAGTTAAAAGCTAGGCTAAAAAGGTGAGTCTTGAGTCTGCTCTTAAAAACATGAAGGTTCTCCATGGCCCTGAGGTCCTCCAGCAGCCTGTTCCAGAGGTGAATATAAAGATGCCTCACCATGTGTGTTTGTCCTAACTTATGGGGTGACAAAGAGACGGCTGCCAGAGGAGACAGCGAAGGTTCATATGGTAAAAGGAGTTCAGAGAGATAAGAAGGCCCAAGACCATTAAGACACTTAAAAGAACCTTAAAATCGATCCTAAAACATACGGGGAGCCAATGCAATGAATTTAAGACCGGTGTAATGTGTTCCCGCCTCCTGGGTTCGTCAGGACACGTCCTGCTGAATTTGGTAGAAGTTGTAAACCTGAGATACTCTTTTTGGGAAGACCATAAAGCAGGGGATTACAATAATTAATTCTGCTGGTGATAAAAGCATGCATCAGTGTCTCTGTAATGGCCCAAGAGAGAATGGGGCGGACTCTGGCAATGTTCTTTAGATGACAAAAACCTGTTTTGGTAATATTTTTAATGTGAGGGATAAAAGTCAGCTCAGAGTCAATAATCACGCCCAGGTTCTTCACTTGTAAAGAAGGATTAAAAGACAGTGATCGTAGTTTTGGTAAAAGTTTCTCTCTCTGAGCCTCACAACCGATTACTAAAACTTCATACCAAAACCTGCCTTACAAGATTGAAGTGGTAGTTTTAGTCAAGTTAAGCTGAGTTAATCAAATAATATACAAATAAAAGTTTTCACTAACTGCTAGCAGAAACTTATTTATTGCTGTCCATTGCTCTGCAAGAGTCTTTACAATAAACAACAGTCTATTGAAAAGATACATGGTTTGTTCATTTGTATATTGTATGTGTTTTCTGTTTGAATGATAGTAACTTTACCTGCCATTACCAAAATGTAACCCTGATAGGGACTGTAAAATATTAGTACCAAACATGGAAGAATGTAAAGAGATCTTTCAGAGGTGATTAAACAAAAAAAAATGTAACTCTGCATTGTTTAAAATATCCACTGAGAAGTTTAACCTTCATATTAAAATGCACATTCAATAAAGAATTGTGGTGAAAATCTGAACTAGTAATGGAAAGGCACTGCCTGCTGAATTGCAATGATACAATTTATCTTCTTCTCGTAGTACTATTCATTATTATCTCTCTTAAAGAGCAATAAGGTACAGACCAGGTAAAAATAATAATAATTTTGCAAGAAATTACTTCACAACTCGTATTTAGGAAAGCACACGGTTATTACACATTGGAGTCTGACTGTGTTGAAAAGGATCCCTGCTGAAGCACAAACTGACTGATTATAGTCTCACCTGGTGGAGAGAAAAATTGAGCTGTTGCAGAGTAACAAATCACCTTCTAAGTTTGCTGCAACTCCATTACAACTTTGCACGCTACCTTTCTTACATATGTTCTAAATAGACTTGTAGACCTATAAATATCATGAAATCAAAAAATCGAACATGCATTAACATCGAGTAGTTTGTTAAGATATTGTGAGTTTGGTTACTTGGGTGTTTTTACAGCTTACTAAATATGCTATTTTTCACACGATGTTCATATTAGTAGCTCACATATATTCTTCACTGGAAATGTTCATCAATAATAATTAAAATAATAATAATAATAATAATAACTGCTTTTTTATCTATAGAAGCTCATCCCTGCAGGGTTGTAGTAGGACTGGTGTCTACAGTATCTCCAGCTAATATTAGGCAATAGGCAGCACATACCCTGAACTTATTGCTGGTCTACCACATGAAAAACACACAGAACAAATAACCATGCACAGCACTCATACTATGAGCTATTTTAGAGAAGTCAACCCACCTAACATATATATTTATTTATTTAATATTTTTTAATTTACACTGTAATGACAGGGGTCTGTGGTGTCTGACATGCATCTATTCACTAGTATTTCCATTACATTGTAGATGTATACTTTTTTTAGTTATATTTCAGTAAGCTACATCATTTTTTACATTTGAGATATTATTATTGTTGTCATTGTTATTAGTTGTTTTTATGTTACTATTGTTCATTCTATAATCAGCTTCATTATTACTCTGCATTTGTATATAACATTTTAAAGCATTAAGGGAACACATCAAAACGGACGCTGCAGCAGAAAAGATAACATTTGAATTCTGTGACTCAGCCAAACTGCGTGTACAGACGTCTTTAGATGTTTTCTCTGTGCATCTCAGCATATTGGATCCTCTCGCATGTGCTGATTTCACACAGAGAAAGGTGGCAGGATTTTATGAAGCAGCGGCACAAAATAACAACTGCAAATGCTTGGATGCCTGCAGAGCCCTGCGGTTACCACAGTAACGACGAGCAAAAATAGTAACCCACACCAGCATCTTTTCGACACTGAATCCCCAGTGATAACACATGATTCTATTTATATCCTCTAATGATGAAATAAGCCTGTGTATAAATGTTTCAGTCCAATTACTGTCAAAAGATGAAAAACATGGTACAATTACATGTTGCCACCTCCAAATTTCCCTGTTATTGTTTCAGGGATGACCAAACCAGAACACAGCCTCTCTTGGAGAATAGCAAGTGTGTAAGACACTAACAGGTGAGATTTTAGACTACATAAAAGATAGGAAAGGTATGCGTGTTTTTTTGTGTGAATCATGTTTATGGTGAGGATATTGGGTCAATCTCAAGGGAAAATACACAAATCTACTGATTTTACAGTGACGACTTACGTTGAGGCTACGAGATAGTTTTTTAACATTCTGCAATTATCCAGCCTAAGGCATATTCAATTTAATTTCAATAGTTGCCCACAATTTAGAGAAAACAATGCTACTACGTTAGCCAACAATGTTAGTCTTGCGTGTCATACATCAGGCTGTATGAAAGCGTTTGGGATTAACAAGTACTTTCAAGTGCGACAAGCAGCTGTAGGCAGACACTCAATTGTAATAAAAGAGAAAGCAATTTATTATCATTTGAACTTCACAAAAACAATATTTTATTATTTATCCTAGCTAACAGAAGGAGTTACCTGAAGGAGACAAGAGAAAGAGGAATTGACACAGATCAGGCAAGAAAAGGAAATGGAAAATCATCTCCACCAATTCACATTCAGGCAGACAGTATGTGAAGAAAGACTGTTTTTACTCCCAGAAGAGGTTGACACAGATTATTCCAGATTATTCCAACTGCAAAAGACGGCCTAAAAGAAACTAAGCTTCTTCAATTCTTTAAGTGTTGCTTACTAAGATTAATTTAGATTCATCCTAGACATCAGGAGTCAGACTGGTGAACTGTGCTTAAAGATCACTTTCTGTGATCAACGCTTCAATCTCAGGGTGCAAATCTGGAAAAAAACAGATGCATGTTCTATATTTCTTGATAATAATAAAAAAAGTTAAAGAGAAATGTCTTTCCTGTCCTGAGGCATTGTACGAGAGGAACACACAACTGTAAAATTAGATCAAATATGCAAACAACTGAGAGTATAAAAAAGAATGTGAATTAAAATAAACATAAATGGTCAAACTGAGGAAATACTAACACTTTAAATAACTAAATATTGTTAGCACAGCTAGTGTTTATACCAAAGGCAAATATGTGTGCATATCGCTTCTGCTGTGAAGAGAGTATTTCATAATTTTGAAGCAGCTCCATCACCTCTTACAGGCAAGGATAGACAAAGATTTTACATCCTGTATAAATTTGTCTTTGTTTTTTCTTCCACCCAATTATAGATAGTACCATCCATCCATCCATTTTCTGTACCCGTCATTCCTATCCAGGGTTGCAGGTGCCTATCTCCAGCTGTCATGGGGCGAAGGCGGGTACACCCTGCTAGATAGTACCAAATACCTGCTATTAAAAGCATTTTCTATTTTCTGAAACAGTACAACTCTACTCTCTATGTTTCATTCATTTCCTCCCTTGACAGTACCCTCTTTATCTTGATCAGCTGTTTATCATTGCAGAGAATATTATCTGCAGATCCTGGCTACATTAGGAAGATGGAGCATGCAGAACACAAATAAGTGTTGATGAGTGAAACTGTACCTTACTGTGCTGTTTAACGGGCGAAAATGCCATGAATTCTTAGTGTACACCAGTTCTGGGAGAAGCAGGTGGATATTGTTCCCGTGCACTGACTTCCAATCTCTTCTCCTGTGTTGTAAGAAAGAGTGTTTACCTGAAAGTGCACCTCTCAAAAGGATTGTTGGTCATTTGTCTTTAACATAAATTACACAACTGTAGTCACATTACAGGTAAATCTCAAATGATTAGAATATTATAAAAGAGTTCAATATTTTTTGTCACTCACTTTAGAACGTGAAACTCAATGTCGATTCATTACACACAGAGTGAAATATTTCAATTTCTTGTCATTTGATAATTACATAGTTACAGATAAGGAAAACACAAAATTTTGTGTCTCATGGTCTCCCAACCTCATCATCTAATTACTAACTTCAAACACCTGCAAAGGTTTCCTCAGCCTCTAAATGGTGTGTCAGTCTGTGTCAGTACACTACACATTCATACAGAAGACTACTGACTTGACAGATATCCAGTGTTGGTAAACAACAAAAGGTAATTCCCAAAGAAACTAGTTGTTGACAGAGCACTGTATCCAAGCATATTCATAGAAAGTTAAGTGGAAGGAAAATTTGTGGTATGAAAAGGGGCACCTGCAACATGGATAACCGCAGCCTTGACAGGCTTGTCAAATAAAATCCATTTAAGAATTTAGGAGAGCTTCAGAAGCAGTGGACTGAGTCAGTGCATCAAGAGCCACTACACAGAGGTGAATACTACACATGGGTTATAAGAGGCTTACCTGGGCAAAAGAGAAAAAGAACTGGACTGTTGCTCCTTGGTACAAAGTCCTCTTTTTAGATAAAAGCAGGGTTTGTATTTCATTTGGAAATCAAGGTCCCAGAGCCTGGAGGAGGACTGAAGAGGCACAGAATCCATGTTGCTTGAAGTCCATTGCAAAGTTTCCACAGTCAGTGATGAGTAGGGTTGCCATACAATCTGCCAGTATTGGTCCACTGTTTTCTGAAGTCCACAGTCAATACAGCCATCTAAAAGGAAGTCAGCAGGACTAGCTGAAGTACTTTAGAGCGCTTCATGCTTCCTTCTCCAAGCAAGTTTTATGTTCAGCAAAAGGAAACATGAAGTGCTCTAAAGTCTTGCTGCAAGTCCTGCTGATTTTATTTTTCCAGCAGAATGTGGCACCAGCCCACACTCCCAAAGGTACCAAAAACCGGTTCAATGACTATGGTGTTGCTGTGCTTGATTGGCCAGCAAACTCGCCTGATCTAAATCCCATAAAAAAATCTATGAGGCTATTGTCAAGAGGAGGATGAGAGATGCCAGACCCAACAATGCAGAGCACCTGAAGGCTGCTACTAAAGCAACCTTGGTTTCCACTGCACCTCAGCAGAACCCCAGGCTGATCACCTCCATGCCACGCCTCATTGAAGTGGTTTCACAATATTCTAATATTTTTAGATGTAACTGTATGGCCAGGTTTTGACTGGACCTCTCCAAAACCTTATTTTTGCGGGTGTTGCGCTTAGGATCACTATTCTGCTGCATAACCCAATTGTACTTGAGCTTAAGGTCACAAACTAAAAGCTGAACATTTTTATTCAGGATTTTCTACTACAGAGCAGAGTTCATGGCTCCATCAGGCCCGGAAGCAGCAAAGCAGCCCCAGGCCATGACACTACTCCCGCAATGTTATTTTTCTAATATGTTGAAATGCCACATGTAATGAGACCCACACCTTAATAAAACTTGCAGTTTTGTCTCGTCAGTCCACAAAATATTTTTCCAAAATCCTTGGCAATCATGGAGGTGTGTTCTAGAAAATGTGAGACAGGACTTTTTGTTCTTTTTTTGGTCCGCAGTGGTTTTGGCCTTGGAGTTCTCCCATCGCCATCTCTCTCCCAGTTTCCCAGGGCCTCACATTGGATGATTAATGATAGTGTTGAGACTGATGAGAAATATAATATACTTTATTATTGAGACCGATAAGACTTGTAATACATAAATCTTTCTATCTATCTATCTATCTATCTATCTATCTATCTATCTATCTATCTATCTATCTATCTATCTATCTATCTATCTATCTATCTATCTATCTATCTATCTATCTATCTATCTATCTATCTATCTATCTATCTATCTATCTATCTATCTATCTATCTCCTCAATAAATGCACGTATTTAAATCTGAATAAAGGACTGAGTATTAAACGTGTGGTTTTGTGTTCTGGCTTAGAAGTGGTCTGTACACTTGAATCACAAATTCCTGCGTTCATTTATAAACCAGATTACATGTTTTATATAGAGTTATTATTGACTTGACCTGTATATTTTTGTTGTGTTATTGCATAACTGTCAGATGAAAAAAAAGTGTTTTCTATACTTAAAATAAACTGTCTGACTCAGCTTATTTGCACTTTAACACTTACAGCCAACACAGCGATTGTGTTGCCTTCAAGTGGAATCTGAAATTTCTATATATCTATGGGGAAATATAAATAGTGTGCCAAATCAAGCCGCGTATGTTATTTTTCTATTTAGTGATATAACAGGAAATAGTGATGAAATTAACCTCAAATTGATTACTGTTTTAACGTAAACTTGCGGTGAACCAAGCTGTGTACATTACTATTGTCAATATCTCCGAATTTACGTATGGTGATCATAAGAAAAAGCGAGCTCGAATTGCTAACTCACGTTTCTTCCCGCAAATATGAAAAGGCACCTGATTTTCACGTAGGCTACCCGTTTATCTTGGAAAAGCTGTTTTGTTTTTCGTCAATCGCGACATTTCCTACTCAATGGAAGTGCCTGAAGGCAGCATCATCACTGCAGCCGTTATTCGACGGCAGGCTGGAGAGACGGATGGTCAGGGCCGTCCCTGTCTCTAACCTGAACATGAAAATAGAACTGATTCAGACCCGAGCCAGGTTACGCCTTTATTTACCTTTGCTTTACTCTTAAAGGTTTTCAATAACAAACAAACAAAAAAATGGAAGACGAATATGTGTGTGAGTACGACTCGACATGGGACACGGAGAGTGATGGAGACGACCCGGCCGGAGAGAGCCAGAGCTGTCGGTCAAATCAAGACAAAAACAAGACTTCCTGGGCTATAGTACGTGCTTTCGTTATAGGCCAGCTCAGCCATATCGCACAAGAACCATGTCCTGTTATCTTTCACTTCCGTTTAGGCGCCTGCTGAGTGGAAAAGCTAATGCTAGCTTTGTCCCGATTGCTGCAACCTCGCTAACTAGCTTAGCTAACCATTGTAACTTCTTTTTTCCTCCCCAAATATTCGCGTTAAGTTTTATTATTTCAGCTTCTGTTTTAGATGTAGAAAACGTATTAATGTGGCATAATTTGTGAAAGAGCTTTTCAGATTCCTTGTTCAATGGCGACTTTACAGATCACATCAGAAATTACTAAATGTGTCCTGCTTTTATTTAACGTGTAGTCTTGATGTTTCTAATGGGTGTAACTGGATGTAAACTAATACATTTTTTTTTGTAATTGCAGTGGCATCACACGCCCAGAAATATTAGGGCAGCAAAAGACATGCAGAACTACAGAAGAGGATATCCTGTAAGTAACACATGACAATTTAAGCAAAATGAATTTCAGTTATAGAAAAATAGAAATTAAAATACGATTTTTGTTTTTGTATTATTTATTTACAGAATCTAACAGATGATGAGTGCTCAGAGGACAAAATGAATAACCTAAAATTCTATCTAAATAAGTTTCCATCCGCTCCTGATGGTAACACATTTTCTTTTCTTTTTTTGAAAATGGCTTATTTATGTGTTGTTTTTAACTCGAATTATATTTTTTTGTTTTCTTTTTTGGTATAGACGTCTATATTGAGTCCTTTCTTAAAGAGTGGAAAAACGACTACAAAAAATTGGAGAGGGTTCACTCTTACATCCAGTGGTATGTATCAAAGGAGTGTTTTGGTTATACCAGAGGTCTCCAGTCATCCAGAGTTACTGCCATGCAACTTTAAATAGGTCCTTGCTCCAACACTGTTTCCTCAGATGATTGAATTACCTATTCAGCATCCCATCAGGTTTTCTATAATGAGCCATTTATTTGATTCAGGTGTGTTGGAGCAGGGATGCATCTAAAACCTGCAGGCTTAAAGACCGGAGCTGCAGACCCTTGTTTAATATAATGCACATATATTGGAGCTGTACAATATTTTGATTCAAAGTCATCATCGCTAAATTGAATTGCGTTTAATGTTGCAATCACAAAGGACTCTTTAGATGGAATATTTTGCAGGTTGTTGTGTTCCATGTGACAAAAATATGACACCAGTTGGATAGAGTTTTCAGTGTTCTTAATGCCCACAACTAATCTAGATTATGGGCTGCATTCACACCGACACCAAAAGTGGTGCAAATCTGAGCTTTCTTGCTAATATGTGCCCTATATCAGATTTTTTTTGTTTATGACATACTGAACAGTATAAATCTTTTTTCCCCCTGTAATTTAGACCCACATATGACCGTATTTTGTCATATGTGGGTGGGTCCTAAATCAGATGCGTATCTACTGCGCTACAAAAGATTAATAAAAAAAAAACTGCAGATGGAGGTGGTCTAATTTTATTTTACTTTTTAACTGCTCAACAACTTTAGGACTGTTATGCACATTCCTATATGTGTGGCGTCTATATTTATGACCGTAAACACAGGGTGTTGTATGTGAGATTTCAGGACTGTAGACTCTTCACACTGGGCTCAAATGGTGTCAGTCGCATTACAATTTTAATGAAAACAATCGCGCAAAAAAAATAAATCATTTGGCAGCCTTTGGTATCCTCATTACAATAAACATACCTGCATCAGAAACATAAAGTAGCTGCCAGATTGTGTCATGGTTGCCAAATCCTGCTTCTTAGGCCACACAGCCCTGCAGATTTCAGCTGTTGCCTTGCTTCGCCACACCCATAAAAATTTGAAGGAGAAATGGAGTTTTAGCTGTTCAGATAAATGGATTTTATTCAGATGTGTTGGAGCAGGGACACATTTAAAAGCGCCCGCCTGGAGGACAAAGGCTGACAAACGTTGCTAAATGTTCATTAGGGTTGAACAGTTTTAACCCTGATTACACTCCTCGTTTATCAGTAGATTCTTTTTACATATCAAAGTGTTTCATGTGTGTATGGTGTCTCAATCATTAAACTAAATCTGTAGAAAACGGTCAAAAACCTTTTAGAAATAAAAGGAACATCCTACAGTAATATTCAGAAGCTCATCAAGGCGATTTTAATGTTGAGCGTCAACATTACTTTTAGAATGAGACTGAAGGGGATGAAAAGTTGATTTTGTTAATTATAGACGTTTGTCTGAAGGCTAGCTGATAAATGACTTCATCTAGAAAGATTTGTACAAATAAAAAATTCTGCCTAAAGTTTATCTCTCTTTAATTTTTAGTTAAACATTCACTAACTTTAGTTTTCAGCTCAGGAATAGAAACATCTGTATTTTTTGTTCTTATCTCATGGTGCAATATTAATATGCCACAATGTTTCTCATCAAAGTGAAGTCTGTTTTACAAAGTGCTATGTAGTTGCTGTCAGCATTTGGCTTGGTCTGGTGAAGAAAGCGTAAGCTATTATTATGAGCCCCAGATTTAGGTAGGGTGGTTATTTTAACTTCGCCATCCAATATATTTTCTTAAGACACTTATTTTAAAGTTAAAAAAAGGAGCCTAGTTGTTCAGTTGGCTTGTTCTGTTGGCAAAGTCGACTAATAAAGACTGCTCATCAAACCGACCGACAACATTCGCATACAAAAGCATTCAAGAATATAACCTACTTTTAAATTGTTTGTCTGGCAGCATGAGGTAGAAAATAACTGTGACAATGACACTGACAACATATGAATGATTAGTAAGCACCTCGAGAATATAAACTAATTGCTTACCGCTAAAGCCAGTATTTGAGTTGTAGCTTCCATTTGGCAACATGATGCTATTTTTCACTCTCTTTTTTTAATCTTAAAATTTTTGTTCAAAATTTTAAATACCTTTTGCTGAGTTAGCCTTGAACTTGGTGATTCTAAGCTGAAGAGAGGTTCTTTACAGCAGAGTTAGTTATATTAATCCTCAATTCTATTTGCAACACTACAAAAATAATGCCTTGTTGGGTGTAGGACCACCGCAGACTTAGAAAAGCATAGAAACCTCTGGATATGGACCGGGCTGACCTGGACAGAAATATTCTACTCTGATTGTAATTTATAGCACACTTTATGATTTTTAAAACCTTAACTCTGTAAAGACTAAAAAGAATTTCCCATAAAATGTGCTAAAATCTCATGAATTTAATCATGTTTAAGATGTTGTCTCATCACGTGAGCATGATGTGTTGTTAATTTTGTACTGTTTATGTCAGAGGAGATCCACAGGTTGTAAAGGCTTAATTTTTTTTGTCTTGTTGTCATTGCTTGTCACTATATATTCTACTTTGTTGGTTTAAAAGTATATGTTCCAAAGATCATTTTTGTCATTTTGTTTGACTTTGGTATATGCTGCATTGTTGTTTCCTTTGGGGATGAAGGGAATAGAAATACGTTATTAATTTACAAAGATCGGCTTATAGCATATCTGTAAATCTTGGGGGGCTGTTTCAATAAATATTCATCGGTTTTCTGTTTTTATCTCTTCAATCCTCTCCCATTACAAGGTTGTTTCCACTGCGAGAACCAGGGGTTAATTATATGGCTTCAGAACTCACCAAGAAGGAAATTGAGGTAAGTTCCTACTATTGAAGTATGTCTTTAGACGGGTTTGTTGCTCTGATTCAAATTCTAAAAAAGAAAATTAAAATCGATGCATTGCTTTTGAAAATCGATACAATATTGTGACATAAAATATTGTGATAAATTGACGTATCATTATTTTCTTACATCCCTAATGATTACAAACCTGACATTCATAACTCTATATTTCCAAATCCAACACTTTTTGTAAAACAGAGCAACTTTGCTGTATTTCATTCAGCCTTCCTGTTAACTGTTGAAAGTCTGGTTCTCACAGCCTAAATAAACCTCAGAGATGTCCTGACATGTAGAAAATACAAACTCATTTTAAAAAGCTTCTTAGTTCTCTGCAATTAGCTTTTTTTTTTAAACAAGGTTTCTCTTCTTTCAGTAACAACTTCCATTCTAAAGAGTGTTTTTAACACAACCTAATAGCCCTTAGACATGCTGTGTTTACTGATAGGAAAAACAAAAGTTTTTTTACTTTCCATCCAGCCAGTTACTTGTCAAGGATCGATTAAACTGAAAGTCATATGGCATCGCCAACTAACGTATTTCTCAATGCACTTCTACTTCAATAGGAGGCTGTTAATGTAGAGTGCTCAAACATCAAGGTTTATTGGATTGCCTTAATCAGTGTAATGGTAGTAAAGCGTTTGGCTATCTTTGGTTTTACACGGCTAACTTTTTATATTGCTTGACTTTGAGATTTGTGTAAAAGAGCTGTTGTTACTACTGCTACTGCCTGCAACTTGGTGGACTGCAGTGTAAAACAAGAGATGGTACAAACCGAGAAAAGGATAGATCGGATTTAAAAGTAAAAATGAACAGGTGTGTGTTGAGCTGGTGCGGAGGCGTAGGGAGGCTGCAGCATGCTCTCTCAACAGTCCTGTACTAGTAACATCACATCTATGCACACAGTAAAAGTATCCACTCTGACAATGATATATTCTGTTTGTGAATATTGGCTTATTTTCCGTCTCCGTGTCCATAACATCAGGAAATAAAAACCCCAACAATTCATAATAAAGATTTTTCACACATAAATCAAGTGGAGTACTATAGCAAAAGCTGTACTGCTCCGCTTGTGAAAGTAAATCTGTTGGGCTTCTACTTGGTACTCAGACACCAATTCTGAGCTCCACACTGCCAAACAGGACACGTTTAAAAAAAAAAAAAAAAAAAATATTGGCTGATATAATTTCATACTGCATTCTAGTGTAATCCTTCACATCTTTTTCTCATACTTTGGCTGCCATATTTAGATTCAGTCATGTAACTCACCTATTCATATTAACTCAACTAGGTATCCCTAAAGCTTGGTTTATACTTCTGCGTCGCGTAGGTTACGCCGTAACCGCCGTACCCACTGGTGTGTTTATACTTCTGCGTAGGGCTGAAAGCGTTGTGATGCTGTTTCATTTCCAGACCTGCAGGTGGGAGTAGGCTGGTATCGGTCAGCAAACTCCACAGGGCGGAGTTTTTCTGATGGTTTGCTTATGTTTGCTTCAGTTCCGGCAAGTATTTCCTGTTTTAGAACAACGATCGCGGCCGACTTGGTGCAGTGTCTCAATGAGATTGTGGAAGCAGACGAACAAATGATCCTTCTCTTGAACACTTTGCAACGGAAGCAAATGAGAAGACGGAGACGTAGAAGATGGTACGTCCGTACGTAATCTCACTGACCAATCACAAGGGAGTACTTCCGTGTCTCTGCGTCACGTCGCCGGGCTGCACGTCAGGTCCGGGGAGGTGTGCGTCAAGCCTCTGCGGACCTACGCAGAAGTATAAACCGGCCTTTAGGTTGCATCATGAGAATACGACCAGTATTCTTTTTTTATGTGGCTTAATTTTACTCAAACTGGACCAAAAGTTGCAAAGTTTGCAGATGCAAAGATATTGATGAGTATAGATCGTGTGAAAGAGCAGGTAGCTAACCTGGCAAAAGCCAGATCTATGTGTAGCCCCGCCCCGTGTCTAGACATCGATCTGGAACTGCTCCCGCAGAAAGCGTCTGTAAAAGGGAGGGCCATCTTGTATAACAGTTGGAGCTGATTGGAGGACGTGCCAGCAAGTGTCCGGCTAGTCAAGAGAAAAGTGCACACATCTTTACCATCAATAAATGCACAAAGTGCTTCCCTTTCCTTTGCTCATTTAAAAAAAAAAAAATTGTCCGTAGTTCTCCTAAAACAGATTCAATAGCCGCTTCTGAGCATACGTCCACTGTCGCGGCCATGTTTTTTTTCCTTCGCCTGGGCACTTGCTACTGTCGTCATACCTCAAAACTGGCCCATGCGCCTGCCTGAATGTACAATGCTAACTAACGATTGGTTTTCACCACCACTGGAGTCGAGTCAGACAGTTTAGTTAGAGCAGTGCAAGATGGATTTTCGTAGATTTGGACAAATCCAAATCTTGCGAGAATCCAACTTGCATCGCGAGGTTAGCAGGTAGCCACAAAATGTTCAGATTTACATTATGGAGGGGGTGAAATTTTTTTTTTTATGTCTCAATTCTACATGGCATTCTAGATAAAAATAAATACTACCCAAGCTTGTGGGGGCAGTAGCTTAAGCAGAGAGACCCAGACTTCCCCCTTCCCAGCCACTTGGGCCAGCTCCTCGAGAGGAATCCCAAGGCATTCCCAGGCCAGCCAAGAAAAATAGTCCCTTCACTGTGTCCTGGGTCTTCCCTTGGGCCTCCTCCCAGTGGGACGTGCCCAGAACACCTCACCAGGGAGGCGTCCATGAGGCATCCTGACCAGATGCCCGAGCCACCTCAACTGACTCCTCTCGATGTGGAGGAGCAGCGGCTCTAATCTGAGCCCCCTCCGGATGACTGAGCTTCTTACCCTATCTCTGAGGGAGAGCCCAGACACTCTACGGAGGAAACTAATTTCAGCCGCTTGTATCCGTGATCTCATTCTTTCATTCTACCCAGAGTTTGTGACCATAGATGAGGGTAGGAACGTAGAGACCGCCCGGTAAATCGAGAGGTGAGCCGAAAGGCAGACACCATACCAATCCGCTTATCGATCTCCCGCTCCATTTTTCCCTCATTCGTGAACAAGACCCCCAGATACTTAAACTCTTCCACTTGAGGAAGGACCCCATCTCCAACCCAGAGAAGGCACCGAACCCTTTTCCGGCTCAAGGCCATGATCTTGGATTTGGAGGTGCTGATTTTCATCCCAGCCACTCCACACTCTGCTGCCAACTGCTCCAGCAAGAGCCGTAGTCGTTCCGATGAAGCCAACAGGACCACATCTTCAAAGCAGAAACCCGATCCTGAGGCCACCGAAACTGATCCCCTCATCACCTTGGCTGCGCCTAGAAATCCTGTCCATAAAAGTTATGAACAGGATCGGTGACAAAGGCCAACCTTGGAGTAGTCCAACTCTCACGGGAAACGAACCCGACTTACTGCCAGCAATGTGAACCAAACTCTGACACCGGTCATACAGGGATCTAACAGCCCGTATCAGGGGGCCCGGTACCCCATACTCCCGGAGTACCCCCCACAGGACTCTCCGAGGGGCAAAGTAAATTGCCTTCTCCAGTCCACACCAAGTCTATATATATATATAAATATATATAAATAAATAAATGCGTGTATGTGTAAAGTATTTCCTATTTTTCCCCTTTTTTCTATTTTTTAATCCTTGTCTATATTAATCTTTTGAATTTATTTGTGTTAATTTACTCATTTTTACTGTTAATATTTTTCGGTTTGATTTATTCTATATGCCCAAAAGGCTTTTAAGAAGAATGAAGATGCCAAAAGGAGACTGGTGGAGGCTTATGAACTCATGTTGGGCTTCTACGGTATACTTTTAGTCAACAAAGACACTGGGGAAGTAAGGCGTGCAGACAATTGGAAGGAACGTTTTGGAAACCTGGAGAGGTAAATACCGACCTCAATAATTTCTTGTATCTTTACTGTTTTGTCAGGAGTTACAGCTTCCCCTGTCTGATCTCTTGCAGGAATATGCACAACAACCTCCGGATAACTCGCATCCTGAAAAGCCTCGGAGAACTTGGCTTCGGGCACTACCAGGCTCCACTTGTGCGCTTCTTTCTGGTAGAGACTCTGGTCAACAAGACGCTGAGCACCGTTAAACGCAGTGTGCTGGACTACTTCCTTTTCGCAGTGCTGGACAAGCAGGAACGCCAGAAGCTTGTGCAATATGCTTACCTTCACTATGAACCGAGGGACAAGTTCGTGTGGTGTCCCAGAAAGATCCAGAAACAGTTCAGAAAGGCTGTCAAAAACTCTGAAGTCGTTGGGAATGGTGATGGGAGAGATGAGCTCTTTTTACCCAGTAAAAGCAAAGATGGAGAAGCAGCAGTGCCGCAGAAAGAAGATGGGATGAATAATGTTACTAAGACTCCGAAAGGAACTGCTAAAATTAAAGACAAAAGCAAACAGCCGGAGGAGTCTCCCGAGCCACCAGCAGAAGCAAAGGTTGTCCGGAATGGAAATGCGGAGACTGAGTCTAATATTGAAAATACGAACAATGGAAATGAATCTCCAGATGGTGATCAAGAAATGGATCAGTCCCCCAGTCTAGACGCTGATATTACAAAGGATGAGGCCACTACAGAAGGGGAGCAGAAATCTACCTGCAACTCCAAGGACACCGTTCAAGAATTGAACGCTATGCAAACTGATGCGGCCAAAGAGACTGAAAAACCTCCAAAAAAGAAAAGGGAAGACGACGTGCATCCGCCAAACAACGACCCTGCTGAGGACTCTGCTGGCCACACGGGGGAAAAGGTTGCTTCTAATAAAGCTACAGGTCAAACAAGCCCTTCAGTACATACTCCTCTTAAGACCTCAAAACACTCACCCTCTCTATCGTCTGAAAGGGAGGAAAAGATCCCAAGGACTGATTTTAACCGACCGTCAGATAAAAAAGAAGCGTCACAGGAAAATATTGCCGGTTCGAACGGAATGAAAAGCAACAAAGATGTAGAAAAACAGAGGAATGGGACAGAGTCAGAGGACGTTCCTATGGATTCAACCCCTTCAAGCTTCGATCAATATGGGGGAGCCTCGTGAACAAGTAGTGACAGAAGGAAATTCATATAAACTTAGATTTAATGTATTGTAAGGACAGAAATGACTTTAAACATTTTCTAGGCCTTATTTCTACTATATTTGATGTTTAGATATTATTAATTCTTTTCACTTTAAATGAATTCTGATACTCTATATTGGGGTTTCTTAAACTTTCAAGACAAAAATTGAAAAAGGCCAAAAGCAGGAATATGTTAATCCGATGCCATAGTTTAAGGCTGAATCACCCTGTTTCTGACTGGAACATGAACTGGTTTCATAACAGGAAAAAAGTTCTCTAATGCTGAGTTTGGCAGCTGTAATGAAGATCAGTGATTGAATGGTTTAATGTAAATTTTTATCTGATGAATGAGGGCATGGTTAAACTAAAATAACAGCTCACGAGTTGAGATTTGTAGCTGATTTTGTGTTCTTTTTTTTTGACTATGTAAACTATACTGAACACTGAGTTTTACCACACACAGGTGCATCTTATCAAATTTGAATATTATGGAGAAGTTTTATTTATTTCGGTATTTTGAGTTCAAAATTAGAACTTGCGTACATCCATTATACCCTGACTGCATATATTCTGATCGTTTATTTCTATGGTTATGGTTTACATCTAATAAAAATCCAAAGTTCATTTTCTGCTCAAAATTGGAAATAAAAAGTAAACATTTCTAATCAAAAAATGTATTTCAAAAAGAAATCTTTTCATTCTGAAAAGTATTTTCTGTACTGTCCATGCACTGTACAAAATATCTACTCAATACTGCATCCTCCTTTGCACGGGAGTTTGAATATGTGTACTGTACAGTAGATGGAAATACTTTTAAGCAGGCAACTGTATCTGTATTGCAAATACTTTTTTATTTATTTATCGGTGTTATGTGATTTCCCCCTTCTGAGGAGCTGAATTTTGGATTTTCAATTAGCTGTAAGCCATCAAAATGAGCTGAAATAAACCCTTGAAAGGTCTGTGTGTAATAAATCTATATAATGTTTCACGTTTTCAACTGAATTACCTATCTTAATGTTTTATGTAATTAAAATTTATTTAGATGCACCTCTTTTACGTTTAAGGTGGTAAACTGTCTTCAACAGAATTGTAATATCTCGAAACAAACTGAAATGCGGGTTTTCTTTTATTTCATTTCAGTTTTTGTTTTTTTTGCACTGAGAATTTAATTTTTATGAACTTTATCTCTTTTGGGCTGTTTTTGTGTTTGTAAAACAATGTGTTGTTTAATGATCTTTCCAATCCTGCTGTTCAAATGAAATTGAGGTCGTATTTCTGAAGATGCTGCACATACTGTATGCTGTCATGCTGATTTGGGAAGTTGACTGCTGATCAATTGAAAGCCTTGCCAAAAAAAAAAAATGTGATGAGACTGGCTGATTGTACTTTGTGGTTGTCTTGAATGGAACGATAAATTGCTTTGGCTGTAACTTAAACTCTGTATGTTCTTTTGAGACCGGTGCAGTCCATGAAAATGAAAGATCCAGTGTGATCAGACATCCTTTTCTATTTGCACTGATTTCTGCTATGACTTAACGTTTACTGTATTTTACCTAAATAGACCTTTATAATTTCCCAGTTGCGCTGTTATGAAAGCTGAATAAAGTCATCCTATTTTTAGAAAATGATCTAAAATTAGATTTGTTGAAGTAAATACCAGTTTTCAGGGTAGTGCGAGTATCATGAGAAGTCCAAAGAACCCTTTAATGTTTATTTGTTGCTTTTCTTTATCATAAAATAGTGTCTATTAATAAAGACTGGAGATTATTTAAATACAGTCCCTCATCAGAAACTGTTAGCAGCATAGACGTATATATATGTCTATGGTTAGCAGGCTTACAGTGAACTGTAAGAATGTGTCGAAATTGGTCTGATGCAAAAGTCGAAAAACATCACCTCGTGTTGAGTCATAGTTATCTTGCTTAATTTGTTATTTAAGTTCAATACCATTCTTTTTTGTAATTCATGTCTGTTTGAAATGTATTAATGGTCTTTAAAGGGGAATCCAACTTAAACTGCGGAAAGCATGAAAATACTCAAAGTTTCAGCCATGTGGTTATTGTTCATGCCAGCCTTACCCAAAAATTCTTATCTATATTATTGAATTTTGTTTGCATTGGTCTTTTCTCCATAGCTATGTTACAAAAACACTGTATAAAGACCTTTGGAAGAACTTGAAAGTGTTCACGTTTCACATGTTGGATCATAACCAGGTACAAAGTTTAGCTTCAACAAGCAAAAAGAAGAAATGGGAGCTGTCATACAGAGACAGAAAAATAGTTGCCAATTAAAAATGACAAATTCCGTATTAAAAGCACTCAATAGTGAGTAGCCCCACTGTTCTGGTGATAAATTTAAAAAATATGCGAATGTTTCGTTTAGAGTGATGGGATGGTTGCTCCAGATCATCAAGACTTCCACAGTCCAGGATTGACATCTGTTCCTGAAAACCTCATCCATCTACAAACTATTTCAATGGGATTCAGATTTGGACAACATGAAGGATTGTCCAAAAGAGCTACGGTATTCTGCTGAAAATAGTCGTTTTTCAGACCGACATTGTGAACTACAGTGTTTTTTTTATCATTCCACAGATGCAGGGCCCTCAGTCTAGAGCAGAGGTTCTTAAACTTTCCATCTTCTGACCCACAACATCAAAATTTAAAAGGCCCGTGACCCCGACTCTTGATGGAGAATACAAGCTTTTTTACTGAGTCGGTTAAAAAGTGGTGCAATGCAATCAATCTCAACAGCCAATATATTGAGCTATATATGTTGCTTTTATCAATTTAAGTCCTTTTTTTATGTTTTACTCTATAAAACACAGTTGCCGTCTCATTGCTATTTTTGGTATTTGACATTATTTTATTCAGAAGATTTCAAGACCACACATTTGTGACCTCAGGTGGGGTCCTGTCCCCAACTTTGGGAACTACTGGTCAGAGCTGGGAACACCCTGGACAGGTGGCCAGTCCATCACAGGGCAACACAGAGGTGGCTATAGGACAAATAACTATGCAGTTAGAGAGACCAATTAACCTAAAAGTCATGTTTTTGGACTGTGGAATGAAGCTGGAGTACCTTGAGAGAAGATACTCCTCCCACACATGTACGGGGGGAGAACTCCATGGATAAAGAGCACAGACCGGGATTTGGACCAAGGAATTTCTTGCTGCAAGGCAACAAAATTGTGCCAACCTGCTAAGGCTCCAAACAGGTTCATGGTTTTTGGGTCTAACCAGTTAACTTTTTTTCTGACCCCCTCAAGATCTTTTGAATTAAAATGACAATCTTACTGGGTCCAACCTTTGCAGCGATGGCATGCTAAGAGAGGCCTTACTTGTCAAAGACACTTCAAAGACATTATTTGCCATCAGGGGGTAAGGACAGTGAATGCTTGGCAGAAAATAATACAAAAGTGAGATTTATTCAAAGATTTCGACCTTTATAAGGTGAACTGTCTTAAACTTTTGATCAGCTCAGGAACAACCTGTTCAAGTTTAAATGCAGTTTCGAAATATTTGCCTTTTTAATTTTTTTAATCTCTTGTTCCTGTTGATTCATTTTTGCATTTTGAAGTTTATTAAATTAAACATTCTATTTACTCAATGGACTTCTAAAAGGCAACGTGTGGTGATGGGTTTTATTTAAAGGTATCGGACTAAAAGGGTCTCCGGTTTCTGTTTGTAAATAATTTAAAAGAAATTGTTCCACTCCGCTTTGTGTTGGTCAATCACATTTAAAAATAATAATAATTTGAAGTTGAAAACAGACAAAATGTGAAATTGTAGGATTTGCTTTTTCATTGTGTTTTTGGTCGCTTTCTGATCGGTTACTTGATGCTTTTTAACATTTTTAGCCCAGCCCACTTTCTTCGGAGTCCAAGCTGGGTCCCCCCAGCCACCCCCACCGTTTCCCTCACCCCTGTGTGCAGACATCCTGAGCTGGAGGCTCGGGTTTATCTGGGAGCAAAGAGAAAACCATTCAGGGACTACGCGCTGTCAGGTGAAGGAAGGCTCCGTACTAACGCTGGGGGGGAGAGAGAAGAGACTGGACGTGGAGCAGGGGATTTGACCTCTTTTACTCTTAAACTCGGACTAGTGAGGACGAGCGGGGACTATGACGGTGCTCTCTGCTCTTTGGGTGCTCTTTCTGTGCCAGCTTCTGTCATCCTCCTCAGCCCAGGTAAGCTTGTCACAGAGCTGCATCTTTCTTCTGCTGAAGACATCTGCACCATGTCTTAGTCTCTGCTGGATGTGTGCCGCAGGGCCCATCTTATATGAAGACGGCTTTCCTGTTAATGAGGTTACTCAGAGGCCTTGGATTCACATTTCTGCTTTCATGGAACGATTGTGTGTTTACCTGCACACTCTGAATGAGCACTGGTGCAGCTTAGAACCAGGAATTTGTTAATTTAACCATTCAGAGTAAACGTGTGCAGGTTGGTCCGTAGCTGATGTAGTCGGAGGTATGTTTTCTCTGGACCTGTGGAATGTGCAGACTGGAGATCAGTGCACACAATGCAGCCTCTGTTCATTCAGTACTCAAAACTGTGTACAGTTCAGGAGTGCTTCTGTGAAGTCCTCACAGAGCTCCATTTATCCAATGCAGTGAGCAAAAGAAACACTGATAATCTAACATAAAACACTGCATAAAACAACGTCTATATGTATTCTCTGTGCGTTTTTCATGGTGTGCTGTTGCATTGAATTGAATATCCCTGGATATGAATTGAACCTGTCTTGTTAAGTGCCTTGAGATGATGACGTCTGTTGTGAATTGGTGCTATTTGACTAGCTACATCTTTCAAAAATATTTTCATAGAGATTCCCAAAGTATTTCAGGCACAAACTTCTGGTTTTAATGCTTTTTTTATCTTGCAGAGGCCTGGCCCTAGAGGAGCCCCTGGGCCACAAGGACCCCCAGGGCAACCAGGAAGGGATGGAACTGATGTGAGTTGACCAGATACCAAGGATGTACTTGGAATCTGTCTGGAACCTGGACTAGTATAGGTTAATCTTTCAACCAATTGTGGTGATTAGATCAATTGGGTCTCAACTCTCTTTAAACTATTAGAAATATACGGTCTGATGAAACCTCTGCCTCAGAGGAGCCCTGCAGTTCTTACAAATTTCTGATGCAGTGGTGTGTCCCCTATGGCCCACCTGGCCAAACAGTCTCACACTTCAAGAGCACCAATGACTACTATTGAGTTATTTATTTCATATGTTATATAACGATCGCATATTGTAACTCCAGAAATGGGGGTATACATTTTGGATTTAGTGTGCCTTCTAGATGTGTCCCTGTGTATTTTTAATTCTTGATTCAAGTAACCTTTCTTTTTTTCTTTTTGCTTGTGCATAAAAGGAGCAGAATGTCTATAAATGTGAGATTCCATCACACTGACTCCACCCGCATCTCCACCTGGATTTATTAAATGCTTATCTGTTGGATTTAGACAGGCAGGGCTTAGGGGTGTGCCTGGAAAGCCCGGGTTTATTGTTCCTGCTGAAAAACTACAAATGGTTAAATTATATCATCATCATCTCAATGAAAGTGGACAGAATACACTGAAACATTTATCTTTTAATCTCAATTATTTCATACAGTTGTTTGGTCAGGAAATATGGACATTTATATAATACGATTTTGTTTCATTGTGTTTTTAATTATAAATTGTGAACTTTTGTTAATATAGAAGAATCTTCTGCTTTTTAAATGTCACTGACACATATATCAGACCATTTGATCCCATTTTAGCTCTGAATTATTTTATGCCTCTAGTAAAGTTTGGGCACACAGAGGACCCATTCATACATTCCCCAGCCCTGTGAGACTATCTAGGGTTTCAGCTCACACCTCCTCCCTGCACCTTCTTCAAACCACACTGAGGCTTTGAACATGTGACCAGTCTGCATCGTGTTAGCTTAGAGCTATTTGTTATTCCTTAGTCACTGTGTAGAAGTTAAATACTGTAAATAGTGAAGCAGTTAATGCACCCCTTGCTTGGGTTACGGATGATTGAGATGCAGAATCTGCTGCTCTTAACTGCAGTCAAAAGCTGGAAATCTGTACACCTGTGAGGAAGTAATTTTGTTTAGCATTAAAAATGCTTTTAAAGAAATCTAACGTATCTTTTTTCTGCTTGACAGGGGAAACCTGGACCTCCTGGGCTACCAGGGAAAGCTGTAAGTACTCCAGCCATTCTGACAAACTGTGAGGGTGGTGAAGGAAGACAGAATGCTTTGTTTAGAGTTGTCATATTTTCCTTTACCTGTGACCTTTGTGCTACAAGTCAAGATAAAATAATTTTATAAACCTTCAAAGGAAGCACTTTTAAATCTATTCACAGTAATGTAAACATGATGCAAACATAAAAAGTGCTTCCTTTGAAGGTTGTGTCACTATGAAACTAATACAAAGGAAAATATAAATCCTCAAGTGACTGTATGGACAATTATATTATAATTTATGGTTAGAGGGAACTAAATTATGATTAGAAAAGGGATTTATTTATAACAAGAGGTGGGTAGAGTAGTCACAAATGTTGCTCACATAAGAGTAGCACTACTTAATATAAAGTAAAAAGTAGTCAATCTCACATAAGAGTAAAAACGCATTTGGTAAAAAGGTTACTTAAGTACTGAGGAACTATCTGATCATAACATCTGATGTTATGAAGATCCGGTATTATGAAATATTCAAATAAAACATTTGTAAAAGAAAATTACATTCAAAAATAACAAATTTAGGCTGAAAGAAACACACCTTTCCACAACATAAAAGTTTTAAAACCAATCATTACAGAAGGTAACGTTTATATGTTTGAACAATGCAAAGTATTACCAGTGACAATATACATATATACCATTATTTGACCTCCAAATGGCACACAGGCTTATCAAATAGGGAATAACATTAGAACAACACAGGTTGTGGACAATCAAGAAGTCCCACTTTACCATAAACAGTAGGTTTGTGTCTATGAAGTTACTGGAGGTAACTGGAGAGTACCCTGAAACTGTACTCAAGTAAGAGTAGTGATACTTCAAAATATTATTAGTCAAGTAGAAGTAAAAAGTACGGTGTAGTAAACCTACACCTAAAAAATATTTTCTAAGAAAGTTACTCAGGTAAAAGTAATTCATTACTTCCCACTTCTGACAAACTGATATTTATAAACCTCAAAACAGTGTTTAAACTATTTATACCAGTTTGTTCCATGAGACCATTAATAAATATCAATATATCTATAAATAAGTAACTGACATTGCCTCTTTAATAGAGATTTTAGTAAAGTTTTATTTTTTTGTTATTGTATTGAATATCTCAAAATATGGGGATCCCAAAGCGCTTTACACTACATTCAGTCATCCACCCATTCACGCACACATTCACACACTGGTGATGGCAAGCTACATGGCAAGCCACAGCTGCCCTGAGGCACACTGACAGAAGCAAGGCTGCCGGACACTGGCGCCACCGAGCTCTCTGACCACCACCAGTAGGCAGAAGGGTGAAGTGTCTTGCCCAAGGACACAACAGCTGAGACGGTCGGAGCGGGGCAACCCTCCGGTTACAAGACAAACTCCTCGCTCCTGAGCCACAGTTGCCCCACAGTCATAATACAAAACACAAAACATTCACACAAAACCATGTACACATCTCCGGATAAACTGGCTGGATAACACTTTATTAAATTTCTCTTGGATTTTTTGCAGGGCCTTAAAGGGAAAGCAGGGATACCAGGAGGACCTGGAAAACCAGGTCTGCCAGGACTTCCAGGAATTGATGTAAGGGTTCGAATCCTAAGGTTTTAACTAGCAGAATCCCACCCAACACTTTTTCCTCTGTTTCTAACTCCAATCTTACATAGAGAAGCTGTAATTAATTGGTTATTGAGATTATTTAAAAAAACAGAGGAAGAAGTAATGATGTTGTTGTTTATCCCTAGGGCTTGACTGGTCCTGATGGTCCTGCCGGCAAAGACGGACCGCCAGGGGAAGCAGTAAGTGTATCTTCTTCCCTCATACGTTTTGAGATGGGCATACAGGATTTTAAAACCTCAAACGTCCTTTACCCTGCCCTGTGCCAACCACCTAAAGTCAGCAGCCATTAGGATCCATCGAGACCCTGCATGTTGTTCTGGTTCAGTTAAATCTAGAGGCTCTAACAGGCACGAGGCCTGTGTTCTCTGTCAGCATGAATTGTTCTAATTGGCTCAACTTCTTGGTAAGGAATATTTTTAATGAGGGATCAGGATGAGGTTAAATTTTCTGCTTCTCTCTAATCCGGCCTGGAATGTGACCCATTTCCCACCAGCAGGAAAAAACAAAGGAGATATGGACTGCTTTTCTAAAGCAAACAACTCATAAACCCTGAATGATCTTTAACACAACATCCTGTAATTTAACATGATGTATAGTTTTTATAATTCATCAAATTTATGAAATAAGAGAATTAGTGACTACTGCCCCCTCCCTGCTGCCTCCTCCCAGCTAATTAGCTGACTTAATGAGGAAGCCAGCTTTAACTCACGTCCCTAATTACACAGATAAACACACTGACGGTTGGCTCTGAGTGATTAAGGGTGATGCAAAGTTTAGATGTGACACAGATTCACAAGAATTAGGAACAAAACAGATATTAGTGGACATTTGCTTGAAGTTTTCATTTAAAATGAGGCACAGAAAGACCTTCAAAATAATGCACGTTATTGGAAATTAAGCTTGGGCATATTTAACCAAGTTTAACCAAGAAGCTTTCAAAAACCTAACATAATTATAGAAGAAAAGTAGGAGTTAACAATAACTAAAAAGTGTGATGAGCACTTGGTCCGAGTCTAACCAAGTAGCATTTAAGTTTGTTAAACCAGCTAACAATCTTCATTCCATATTTGGAGTGGCCTAGTCAAAGTCTAGACTTAAATCCGACCGGGATGCTGAATTTAAAGAAGTGTGCAAAGAATAATGTACCAAAACTTCCCCAGTTATCACCAATGTCTGATGGCAATTGTTACTGGCAAGAGTAAGGCAACCAATTATTAGGTTTAGGGAACAAGTATTTTTCGCGCAGGACCAAATTGGGTATCTTTTTTACCTTTATGAATAAAATGATAATTTGTAAACAGCTTTTTGTATTTACCCAGGTTATCTTTATCTGAAGTAAAACAAATTCTGAAACATTAAATTGTGACAAAAAACAAAACAAAAACTGATTGAACCTGTAAGGGGCCCAAAACTTCATCACAGCATGGTATACAGAGACACTGTTTATAAGTAGTTCAGATACCAGTTTTTCACATAGGGATACATTTATTTCTCTTCTCTTTTTTGTCAAGGTGGAAGCTGTGTAAGCAAAACCATGAACATTTTTAATTGGTAGCTTTAATAATAAACATACTAAAAAAGTCACTAATCATTTGGCTCCTCACAATTTTAAACATTAACTCAGAAGATGCACCTTTAAGCACACATCTACCAAATAAAGATAATTTAAATACATATTATCCTGAATAAAAGAAAACACTTTTATTTATAAAGCTACTCCCAAAGCAAAAAAAAATCCAAAGATCTACATTAAAGGATATAAAAACACAAAACAGGGAATTCAAACTAAAACAGCATAAAACGTATTGGATAAACATACACGAGAAGATAATAATAAAGAAGTGCTGATGCTGATATGAACTTTGTTTAATGAAAAGATTAAACTGATTGAACCAAACTTAACTCTGGATGCAGGTTGTTTAACAGCCTCCAGGCCACAACGTGAAAGGCTTGATTCCTGTAGTTATCACTCTAGTGCAGGGAATCACAAACAGATTTAGATTTTAAGAAAACTAAGTGTTTAGTAAGAATATTTGACAGATAAGCTGCACAAGACCATTCTTCACTTTGTCAGTGAGCCCTAATAGTGCTAATTTTGCACTTTTTGTACTTTTTTTTGTTGTTGCTAAAAACCAACTGGATTTTTCTGTAATTTTGCTCTTGTTGTCTACAGGGTGAAGCGGGACCTCCGGGTCCACCTGGACCTCCTGTGAGCAATCACACACACTATACACCTACAATAGAGAACACAGATATTTGTCCTATGTGCACTTACTTCACTGAAATACTGGATATTTACATGCTGTGAAAATCTGCACTTAAAAAGGCCTCTAGATGGTGAGGACACAGATGACATTGTTTCCCCTTCAGAGTCTGAAGCTGACATCTAATTTATGGGAGGGGGGGGAGCTGAAATTGTAAATGCATTAGCTGCAGGGTAAAACCACATGATGGATGTTGATTTTGTCAGTAAAATCTTGGTTCTTGGTGTGACTTAACTTGCCTTCCTGTGTCTTCCGTAGGGCAGGGGGAGACCAGGAGCCCCAGTGAGTAAAAATATTTCCTTTGAGACAATCTCATTACCTTTCCTGTTTTGCACCCTGGGAACTTGTGTTTGTTTCAGTTTGATGCCTTCAACACAAACACTTTTGTTTGTAGGGATTACCTGGGACCAATGGGTTGGCGGGTGGAGTCGGACCTCAGGGACCAGCAGTAAGTCACATATATGGTTAACGATATACATGCATATTTCAGAAGGTCAAAATGAAGCTTCATTCTCTGTCAGATTGGGGATTTTTAAAACCTGTGAAAGATTTCTGTTACATAACAGAGCCTAGTTTCAGTGTATAGGTGGAGAAGAGTTATCATTGCAGTGCCTTGCAAATGTATTCATTTGACCTTTTTCATATTTTCAATACGTTTTAACGGGATTTTACATGATAGACCAACACAAAACAATGCACAAGTGTGAAAAGAATGGAAGAGGGTACATTGTTTTCAGATTTTCTTAAAAATGGAAAGCTAAAGTGTTACATTAATATCATGCCTCTTAACAAGATTCAGAGCAGCAAACTAACTTCTTTATTACTAAATAAGGAATCTGAGTCCACTTATGTGTAATTTAAACTCATTATAAATACAGCTGTTCCCAGAAGTCTTCAGAGGTTTGTTAGAGAACATTAGTAAATAATCAGCTTCATGAAGGTGAAGACACACGCCAGACAGGTCAAGGGTGACGTTGTGAAGAAGTTTAAAGGTCTATGACACAACTGCAAGCCTACCAAGACATGGCCATCCACCTAAACTGACAGCCTGAGCAAAAAGGGCATTTATCAGAGAAGATATAAAGAACTTCATAGTAACTCTGGAGGAGTTGAGGAGATCCACAGCTGAGGTTGAAGAATCATTGAAAGGACAACTATTAGTCTTGAATTTCACAACTCTGTCCTTTATGGAAGAATGGCAATAATAAATCTCAATTGCAGTTTAACGCAAAACTTGTAGAGGACACAGCAAACATGTGGAAAGAGGTGCACTGGTCAGATGACATCAAAGCCAAATCTTTTGTCCTATCATCCTGCACACACCAACCCATAGGTGACATGTTTGTGGCAACATCAGGCTTTCTTCAGCAGAGAAGAGGGTTAGAGTTGGTGGGAAGATCAACAAGCAGCCTCTAACAAGAAACTAAAGATTGCACTAGAATGGTTTGAATACTTTAGCAAGGCACTGTAAATCTGCCTTCTGATGTCAAACCACTGAACTTTCATGTGATAAGACCAGATATGAAGATCTCAAGTAGATATGGACCTTAAGCATTGCATTCAAGTGAGGGACTACATCAGGTTGAATAGAAGACAAAGATTCGGCAAGTTTATATTTCAATCAGAGCTGCTGTAAAAGTGCCTTTATAATCTGTTAGGGTCCAGAGGGTCTTCCAGGACTTCCAGGACCTCCTGGCCCCGATGGACCCCCAGTAAGTGCAATTATTATCACATTACAGCTGCTGCTGCTTCCAGCTGGTGGATAAATGGGAACCAAAAAATACAGCAATGCAAGAAGAGAAATAGATGTTATGTGTGCATTTTCTTTTTCTTTGTCAGGGGCTTCCTGGTACTCTTCAAGACCTTTCTGGTGATCTTCTGGTAAGAAGTCTGCACTACACACTAAAAAAGTTGTAAACTGAATGCGTGTTTTCTAAACTGAGTGAATGTGGAGTCCTCAGCATCATGTCTCTGTCTTCTGCAGTGTCCTGCTATCTGTCCCCCTGGTCCCCCCGGCCCGCCTGGGATGCCAGGGTTTAAGGTAAATTAGTTATTTTTAGCTTTCTGGACTTACACACTGCACAATGTGTGTGTTTCAAGTCACTAACTTGCCTCTGTCAATTCATGTTTCACCACACAGGGACACACTGGACACAAAGGAGACAAAGGAGAGCTTGGAAAAAATGGAGAGAAGGTGAACTGAACATGTGAGACAAATACATAAGCTGTTATATATGAGACTTACCTGATGGTGGTTTTAAGTGTCCCATATTATCTCTAGGGGGATCCTGGTCCACCAGGACAACCAGGCGTCCCAGGAACTGTTGGCCTGCAGGTGAGATTCATAAAACAATCTTTTGTCACATTACTGCAGATTAGAGCACATTTGATCACATATTTAATCTTTAAAGCAGGTTTTCATGGTGCACTTCTGATGTGTTTCAGGGCCCACGAGGTCTCAGAGGTCTACAAGGCCCAATGGGACCCGCAGGGGACAGAGTAAGCAACTTTAAAGCAGGACACCTCGTTTCTGCCTTATTTTCATTGGCAGCCACTCCACAAAAATCAGACAGGTCTGGAAGCCTTATTTGACTTCAGCATCATCTGTTTGTCTCCAGGGCCTCCCGGGATTCAGAGGCAAGCCTGGCATAGCTGGAATCATTGGAAAGACAGTGAGTCACTCCTAGTTTGATTTTTTCACTGTTTGTTGGTAGTTTACAGAGAGAATGGATGGCTGGTCCCATCAATGCATAGCTGGGTGTGTTTCATCTGATGTCTGCAGGGCGACGTTGGAGAAAAAGGACTGCAGGGGTTTAAGGGACCGAAAGGAGAAATTGTAAGTCAAGATATTAGTTTTCATTTTTCACTAATGCTTTAAAGCATTTAAAGTATTAGATGATTTTGTTCTTCGCCCTTTTGTCAAATGTTTTTGTCCTTTGAGAACTTCTGCAATCTTTGTTCTGTTGCAACCATTCACATATAAAAACATTCAGCTCTTTCAGAGCATATTGGCTACAAACTTGGTCATTTGAACACCGTCTTTGTCATTGTGCTCTTCTGTTGCCATGTAATTTCTTTCAATAACCGTTTTTACTTCCTAATATTAAATATTACAAATCTTGAAGCATTTTTTAACACATTCATTGACATTTAAACTTATAAAATGTATAAGATTTTATTTTAAAAATAGAAGTGTTCCAAGCATGCATCTGAATATTTACTGCTCAGATTAGACTACATCTGCACTCTTCAACATTTTCTGCTTTAGTTTAGCTTTTTCAGCAGATCAACATTTATCCAGACAACGCTTAAGTAGGAAATGCAGTTCTCCTAGTTAATAATGTCCACGCTATGTATCTTTTACCAGGGTAAAATTGGTCCCAAAGGAGCTTTGGGTGGAGCAGGACCGAAGGGGGAGCCTGTAAGTTCATATTTTAAAAATTTGATTGTTTAATGTAATGTTATTTAAATCCATGAGAGTCATATCTGATGACTTTGATAGGGCATACCTGGAAGAGATGGGAAAGATGGAACACCAGGGTTGGATGGCGAGAAGGTAAGCTGGACTTTCTCGTCCTGTAATATTATTCTGCATGAGCTGAGACTCGAGAGAATCAAAAGGTTTTTCTTTCTGCCAATAGGGTGATCCTGGACGTCATGGAGTAGTTGGAGAGAAAGGACCAAATGGACTTCCCGTAAGTAAATAATCAATCAATTGATTCTCACTTTTTTGGACCTTGATTACTTTACACCCCGTTCAAAGCCACAGTTTTCTAATTATGTCGATCAAAACGTGATGGAGTATAGCTGGACCCAATTTTTGCTCACTTAGAACAATTACTCTACAAAAATTTTTTACATGCAGCAGTTGTAAGTTGCATTCAATGATGTCTTAAGAATCCTCCTTAAATCGAAACTAACAACTTCTAGATAGATACAAAGAAGTAGTATGCCTAATTTTTGTGGCATTTCTGAGAACCAAAGTCTGCTAATAAAACTTGATGGATTTAAAGCTGTTGTAAGTTCAACATCATTCTCTTCTGTTTAAGGGTTTGCCTGGAAAAGGTGGAGCAAAGGGCTCAAAAGGACAAATCGTTAGTATTTTGACAAGAAAACTGTCAGAACCTCAAGATAAGAAGAATGAAGATCAGCTGTTTATATCCTCACTTCTTTTTTTTTACCAGGGTGATGCAGGGAAGCCTGGGGAGCAAGGACCCTCTGGAGAGCCAGGTATTCCTGTATGTATCTGATGGAATTGTTTGGGAGGGTCATCAGCCACTCCGCAGAGTCACATACCTCTAAGTGCAGTCTCTCAGAGATTTTCTGACTTGTCTACAACCTGTTCTCTTCAGGGTGAAATCGGAGTTCCAGGAAACAGGGGGATAGCAGGTCCCAGAGGAGTGGCTGTAAGTTAATACTCTCACAATAAACTGAGATAAAAACTGCTGACCAGTCATAGTTACTGGAAATTTAAATGCATTTACAACATGGTGAATTAAGATGTTCTTGTTTTAAGTAACAGGACTGAACTGTTAAATATTTTTCGGCATGCTTGTCTGAGTGCCTCATAACTAGAAAGAATGGAAGTAATATAAAGCACCAGTGCTAAAACACATTAATAAATAGTAGTGGACAATTTAATTAACAATAAACAGCTGGCTTCTGCAGCTATTTATTTGCTGTAAAAGCAATACAAGTATCCCTGTACCTGTGTGAAGGTAATTAATATTGGAGGAATACATTATTGAAACAACTGGAGACTTGGGTTGAACTCTCTGGTACAGTACTTGGCTGGTTTGAGTCTTACCTAAAGAAAAGGAACTTCTTTGTGTCAAAAGGCAATTTTTCATCAGATCATACAGAAATCACATGTGGGGTGCCCCATGGCTCCATCCTTGGGCCCCTCCTATTTAATATCTACATGCCAATAAGATTAGCTACCATAACTATGTAGAAGATACTGATGCTTTACATTACAATGTCACCAGGTGACCCATCCAAACCCCAAGTGAATGCCTTAAGCAAATCATTAATCATTGTGCCATAATTTTCTACAACTGAACAGAAACGAAACTGAAGTAATTATCTTTGGACCTAAAGAGGAACGATAAAGAGTCAGCACACAGCTTCAGTTAATACAGCTAGAAACTACAGATCAGGCCCAAAATCTATGTGTAGTTATGGACTCAGACCTGAACCTCCAGGGTCACACAAAGGCAATAACAAGGTCAGCCTTCTATCACCTGAAGAACATTTCTAGGATTAAAGGACTAATGGACAGGACTAACAACAGGACCTCGAAAAACTCATCCATCTGTTTATCTTTAGTCGATTGATTAATATCAATAATAATACTGATATGATAATACCTTGCATTGGCTCCCTGTAGCTCAGAGAATAGACTTTAAAATACTTTTACTAGTTTATAAATCATTGAATGGCTTAGGACCAAAGTATGTTGAAAACTATATCAATCCCCCAGACAAATCGGGTCTTCCTACACTAGTCTACTCAACATCCCTTAGAACCAAACATGAAGAAGCAGCTTTCAGTTGTTATGCTCCCCTTATCCGGAACAAACTCCCAGACAACTACAAAGCTGCTGAAACACTGAGTTCCTTTAAATCAAGGCTAAAATAGCATCTGTTTAGAGCTGCCTTTGAGTAAGTGATTAATAATAGCTGGAATGTCATGTTTTAATGTGTCATATGTTATGTGTCACTCATTTTGTGTTTTATGCTTTTATTGCTACTTTTATTTTATTTGATCCCCTAATGATCTAAAGACCCCTGAATTGCCTTGTTGTTGGAGGTGTGCAATACAAATAAATGCTTTGCCTTAAATGCAGGAATTACGAAAGTAAATCTTGACTTTGTAAGTCCTACACAGAAAGGTGTTTGTCTTAAATCAGACCCTGCAGGAAACCAAAAAAAGAAAACAGTATTATAACACGCTGTGCTGCATAACAAATATTTCACATTGATAACATCAGTTTGCTTATTTCCTGTTCCCTGAATTGAAATAGCCTCATTAATAGTCTAGTAGGATCACATGATAATGTCTCTTTCAAACAGGGAGGTATTGGACCAGCAGGCAATTCCGGGCCTCAGGGAGTAAAAGGCTTCCAGGTCAGCGGCATTAAATCACAAATTATTGTGTCTTTTTAAGTTATTACTATGTTTATGTTACTAATTTTTTTATGTGTGAAATCCGCTGCAGGGAGTCAAAGGAGCCTTGGGTGACCCAGGTCTTCCAGGGCCAACAGGACTCCGTGGAGAGTTTGGTGACAGAGTGAGTTCCTACAGTAAAATGGGTCCAGATAAGCCTTGAATTTGTACGGTTTTCCTTTACCAGATTGAATATGAAATAATTTAGTGGCAAAGAAGTGTAAACGAGCCCAGTGGAACATCCCAAGAGGTTCTGTTTGGTCGAGTTACCAATCAAAATGTTTGCTCTTTACCTACATAAGTTTGAAAGGATGAAAACAATAACTCCACACAAGCATTGCATAGATGTCTGTGATCAAATGAGGCAAGAACCCAGTCATCCATCCTCAGTTTGATCAATTAAAACTCAGGCTGTAGCCAGGAGAACGCACAGACACAAGGTGGCCTCCTGTTCGGAACCTGAAGACAGAACAAAGCCGCCCTTTATGTCTGTCCAGGTTCCCCTCAACCAGCCCACCTCACTCCCCTCCCTCAGAGCAACAAATTCTCTGCATGTCTCTTACATATTGACTCTCTCCGTTTTCCACCTCTTTAGGGTCCAGTTGGAGTTTCTGGAGAAAAGGGAGACATAGTAAGTCACTTAAAGCTTCTCTGATCGTAATATTTAGTGTTTCTCTTTAGTGTTTTCTTCCCAGCTCTCAACAATCATTAGATCTGCATTAAATGCAGATTGCTATTTTCCTTCTGTATTAATGAACACATTATGTTTCCGGAGTCAACATTTAATGAACAAATTGAAATTTTGTCTCATTTTCTAGGGCGTGGCAGGAAGTGATGGTTTACCAGGAGAAACTGGGGAACCTGTGAGCATTTTGACTTTTTCAGCACTAATCAGTTGTGTATTAAAGCAAAACTAAAACTAAAATAAACCTGTTTATCAATCCATTGAAAAGTAAAGATCATGATTAATAGTTTTCCATTGCATTTTGCGCAATTGCACAATTAAAGAGAAGATTTCAATAAAAGAGATTTTGCTTTTATATTTACTTTTTAGAAAAGTAAACATAAAAAAATAAGGAAAGCCTAAATAACCAATGAAACAATTGATAAACATGACTAAAAATAAACAACACACTACTTGGCCAAAGTTAGAAAAGAACAAGCTATTTTTCTATAGGGTTAAACTGATTAAACCCTGAAACTCCTCTAGTATCTGTTTAGTTTTCAGCTGACAAGATGAAGAATATTTTTGATGGTCTAATTAGGAATTTTATGACCTAACAGTAAATTTGAAGAAAGGAAGAGGAGTTTGGGAAAGGGAGAAGGGACAACAATCGGTGAAATTCACAGTCCTCCCTGAGAGGACTTACCTACAGGATAACCTGAATCTGGACAGACATGTGGCTCCCTTCTCGACCATCATCTGGACTGCATTGTCTTCGTTAGTGATCACTTTCACAACTCAGAAGTGTTGGTCTCTTTCGTCTCAGTTTTGTACATCTAAAGGCTCGATATTTTGGAACGTTTTTTTATGCGACTAGTGCACCTCCAGTAAAAGGTTTCTGAAGGCTTAAACGACATTGGATAGCCACTCCTGGACCAGATACAAGATCAGAGGTGATGTTTACCTGGGCAGAGGAGAAGAAAATACAGCACTGTTGTTCAATGGTCTAAAGTCCTTCTTGTAAATTTTGCATTTCATTTAAAAATCAACTTCACAGACTCTGAAGATAGAGCAGAGAGGAGCAGGATTCAAGTTGCCTGTAGTCCAGTGGGAAGGTTTCACATCCAGTGATGATTTGAGGTGCCATGTCATCTGCTGGTGTTGGTGCACTGTGATTTATCAAGTCCAAAGTCAGCCATCTACCAGGAAATTTCAGAGCACTTTCTGCTTCCCTCTCCTGACAAGCTTTATGCAGATGCTGATTTCATTTCCCAGGAAGACTTGGCAGCTGCCCACACTGCCAAAGGTACCTATGCCTGTTTGAAAACCATGGTATTATTGTGGTTCACCTGACCTGGACTTTATGGAGAACTTATGGAGTGTTGTCAAGGGAAGATGAGAGACACCAGACCCAAGTATGCAGATGAGCTAAAGGCTAATATCAAAGCAACCTGATCTTCCTTATTATATCAGCACAAAAACAAGCCAATTGCGTACTTGCCATAACTTAGTGCAGTAATTCAAAATGAAGTCAATAGAAGTCCCAACCAAGTAATGTGTATTTAGTTTAGATATCTTTTTCAGTTGGATGGTATTGCTGCATTAAAATCCTGTTTTTATTAGTCATTAACTGTAAGCCATAATTATCATCAAAATTAACAGAAATCTCTTTAATGTTAATGATATATGTGTTCTGTTTCAAACTGCATAGGTGATATAAAGTTTTTGAGAATATACTGAGATGGACCTGTATTGTTAAGTTGACTGATCTGAAGCTAAATGCTTGGATACTTAAAGAATTTCTTCATTTTCAGGGTCCGTTTGGGCCAGTTGGACAAAAAGGAGAGGTAAGACAATTAATCCATTTTCCCTGTCTTACATTTACAAAATCACACCAAAGCATCTCTCCAAATACAGTTTGTGTCTGCCAAACCAACATCAGATGCTGTGCGTGGGTGTAATTAGCGGTGCAAGTTTGCTCCAAACTCCCTCTGCGTCTGTTCCTTCTCCAAACATTAAAAAATGGCGCCTCACTCGGAGCAATTTTTGCCCACTCGTCAAAGTCACGGCACATGCACACTCGGCTTCACATTCCAGGTTTAATAGGATTATTTAGAGATAGGCACTGCAGCTTTAGCTTTATTGGCCTGTTTGCTGCTATCGCCATGAGGGAAAGACAAGTCACACTAAGCTGCAGTGCAATTTGTGTAATTAGCGACACAGCGCTGATGAGCCTCACTCCCTTAGCCTCACTTACTGTTTGCTGTGCTCTTTGGAGTAATTATCAGGCAAGAAGAGTCCATATGAACCCACCCCCGCATTGTCTCAACAGGCCCAGTTTGTTTTCCTGGTGGTGTTTAGTCAGCGATAAAATCTCAGGGAGGTTTTTAGGAGTTTGGATAAAAGATTATTTGTTTCTCCAAAGCATAGTGAACAATTAAACTGATCATTTTACTAACTGCAGCCAGGAAAGAGAGGTGAACTGGGGCCCAAAGGTGTGACAGGTCCACAAGGCGAGATTGGAGCAAGAGGGCCTCCAGGAAAACCAGGACCAATGGGCTTCCAAGGGGAACAGGGTCAGCCCGGAATCGCAGGGAAGACAGGTGTACCTGTGAGTGGGATTTTGTTTTAAACAAATGTGTCTAATTTTTTCATCTGATTTTAGGTTACATTTCATACATGGCTTGCTTTGTTTCAGGGTAAATTGGCAAGTGAGCAGCACATCAGAGAGTTGTGTGGTTCCATGATTGATGGTGAGAGATCTACACACACATTTAAATACTGAGTAAAAGAAATATTAAAGAGCTTCCCCAATGGTTTTCTCCCTCATACAGACCAGATTGCACAGCTAGCGGCCAACCTGCGAAGACCCCTGTCACCTGGAATGGTGGGCCGCCCTGGCCCTGCAGGTCCTCCGGGAAAGCCAGGGGTTGCTGGTTCTGTTGGGCATCCAGGTACCCGTGGGCCACCAGGATACAGGGGCCTGCCAGGAGAACTTGGAGATCCAGGTCCCAGAGGTATAAAAGAGAAGACAATGATGAACATGTAAACAATTTGAGAACATTTGTGGTGGGATGAGTGATGTGACATCCATCATTTGTTGGAGAATTGTGTAGAGTTGAGGTGATGTAAAAATAAAAACGACCTTATTCCTTGCATGACAAACCAATAGCATGGGCACCACTATGCTTGACAGCTGGCAGATTATTTAGGTTTAAAATCCTCACCTTGACTCTTTTAAACATACCTCATCAATGTGGCCCAATAACTCAGTCTTTGTCTTGTCCGACCATAGAATCCTTTTGTCTCAACCCTGAAGGAACAGCAAACTTCTTTTAAGGTGTTGATTTTAGGCCAGGGGCGTCATTTTAGTGCTAAACTTTCTTGCCTGTGGACAGTGGCATTCCAGCAGCTTCTAGTTTATGGCAGGCTTCAATCTTTATACTTCCTAGACTGATATTAAACATCATCACTGATTTCCTTTCATCTGAGTGACTCCATGCTGCAGATCATTTCGCTGCCAGTGCTGTTGCATTTTACAAATCAAGTGGAATATTTAAGACAGAGGACTGCCTCACAATTAATTCAATTTCACAGCTCTAGAAAATGAAACAAGACAATGATCCCACGCACACCTCAAAACTTCTTTGGACTATAAATAAGAGATGTAAGAAAATATCAATCAATATCACAATATTGTATCGATATTCAAAAGCAATGTATCGATTTTTATTTTTATTAGATTAAATTTATTCTTTCTAATTTCAATGGAATCATTAACGATGACAGTAATTTTTGTAGTAAAATAAAAAGTATGACCACTAGTCGGTGGCTGTTTTCACCTTCTTCGTTCAACTGAATCAACTAGATCTAGTAATAACACTGGATGTGTTAAGTATTCAGTGTTCAGAATGCTGTGTCAATCATTTTACAGTTAAATTAGGTTTTTAAAATCACAACATATAGTCTTACTCATAACAACGCAATATATCGTATCATCCCCCTTGTATTGTGATACATATCGTATCACGATATTCTGGCCAATACACATTCCTTATATATATATATATATATATATATTTATATATATATATATATATATATATATATATATATATATATATATATATATATATCAAAAGCATATTTATGGGCCTAAAACCGGTATTACATTTATGGACACGGTTTTTAACTTTTACCGAGCGTCTCTGTGTTGTTTTTACAAATAAGTGAGGTAACTACAAGTACAGTATAAAACAGCATCAAACATAGATTTAGACACCTACATTTCTTTTCACCAAACTCAGAAAATTAATGTTTTGTTCTTCATGACAGGTGATGTTGGTGAGGCTGGTGATAAGGGACCCATTGGCAAAGCCATCGATGGACCTCCTGGAGACCAGGGACACCAAGGTATATGGAGGATATTTAAAATTGCCGTATAGATAACTGCCCCTAATACTGACCTAACCTTGGAACCCTTCTCTCACCCCCGCCAGGTCTTCCTGGAGTAGCTGGAATTGTAAAAGATGGCCGTGATGGGTCTCCAGGAGATCCGGGTGAGCCTGGTGAATCCGGCAGGGTGGGTAGGACTGGGCATCAGGGTCCTCCTGGGATCTGTGATACATCAGCCTGCCAAGGAGCGTCACCGGCTGAGAAAACCTCAAACCCCAAAAACTATTAAACACGACTTCCAACAGCTTGACCGCTCCACTTTTAGGAGGGAAGTCGTTAACACGAGGAGGAGAGGAATGACACGAGAGAACGTTCACAACAAGTCCTCTTTATTTACACACATGTATCACTAGGGGGGAATAACGTCAACAAGTGTGAATGGAGGAACATCCCAAGAGTGACAGGAACACCACAGCCACCGAGAGAACCAAAAAATTACAGGTAACATCTTGAAATAAAGCAGATCAAGCAAGGAAAAGCACAAGAGAACAACTGTATTGACTCAAAAGTGTTGCATAACAACTGGCATAACTTTGCAAATGTTTTGATGCTCCATTAGTTTTGATTATCATCACCGCAACAGACAACATCCTGACAACAGCTGTGACCATCTCTGTTGTGAACGCCCATTTGACACGACTTATTGTGTAAATCACAGGTGTTACCTCAACATACAAACTGACAGTGTAAAATATGGACAGGTGCTGGAGCTGTATATGTACTGTAAAAGTAATAAATTACCCTGGTGCCCAGAAATTGTGTAGAATAATGCAAAGAGACTTAACTGCTTTTTTTTTTTTACAGCTTGTTTTTATATATATATATTACTTGTGAAGCAAAGTTAATTCACTAAAGCTAAGAGAATCATAAACAGGATAAAACTTGTGGATGAATAAATCAGACATGTAAAATTCATAAAGAAAATTAGGAACCTTTTCATGTTTTTTTTGTTTTGTTTTTCAATCTGCAATGACCACATCCACTGTGTACCACCGGTGCTGTAACTATTAAATATACATTACTTTAAATACTATTTATTATTCTGGGTGACTGTTGTATGTACAGTAAGATGATACAGCGACATGTTGTAAGAACAAATAAAGCCACTTTTCAGTAAAACATTACTCTTCTCTACATATCAAACGAGTCCAAGACTTCAGCTCTGAATACCATGAAATCATTAAAACTCCATTAATTCACCGTTTTGCAAGTTTCTATATCAAAATGCATGAATACATATACAAAATAGGAGCTATAGAGGGTAGTAGTAAGTTATGAAAATTCGGTATGAACATCAGCTTTAAAAAATAAAACAACTGAACATCTTAAATAGGAATAAAAATGACACATTAAGGAAAAAAAATGGGTGAAGAGCAGTCTTTTTCCCATGGAGCATTTTCCCAAAGAAAACACTGCCATCTAGTGTGACATTGAAGAAAAAAAAAATATCAGGTAAATGGAAATGGTTTGGACAATTGTGATACTAAAGTGACACATAGTGGTCTTATGATGCAACTGCAGAAAACCTGTCATTGAGCATCATTAATCCGATATGGAAACTTTCCACTCTTTAAGGCAGACTTAAATAGTAAACAAGACTTTTCATTTGAACTCTACAGACTCCCTCAGTTTACCACCTACATTTATTGTGCCCTCTTACATGTTGAATACGGGTTAGGTAGATCACTGCTCAGCTCCAAGAGAAGTGCTCACTGTCTTGTCTGTCTTTGGGTAGGATGGTTGTTGACCTAAAGAGGGGCTGGACTTTAAAAACCTTTCTCTCTCATTAATGAAGGTCGCCTGAAACTCCTGCCAAAGAAGAGAAATTCATTTGAGATATCCTCTTTTTCAGCCTACTTACACCCATCTATCCATTATCTATAGCATCTTTCCTATGCAGGGTCACGTGGGGGGCTGGTGTCTATCTCCAGCAACCATCGGGCGAGAGGCGGGGTACGCTCTGGACAGGTTGCCAGTCCACCACAGGGCAACACAGAGATACACTGGACAAAACAACCATGCACTCACACACACTGACACCTAAGGCCAATTTTAGAGAGACCAATTAATCCTAACAGTCATGTTTTTAGACTATGGGAGGAAGGATCTGTGGAGGGAGTTTAAGGTCTGTGTTGCCTAGCGACGGCCCCAAAACATCACAGCTCTAGAGAAGATCTGGATGGAAGAATGGGCCAAAATACCAGCTACAGTGTGTGCAAGCCTGGTGAAGACCAAAAGGAAACATTTGACCTGTCATTGCCAACCAAGGTTACATTACAAAGTATTAAGGTGAACTTTTGTTATTGACCAAATACTTATTTTCTGCACCGTTATACAAAAAAAAATCACACAATGTAATTTTCTGAATTTTTCTTTTACATTCTATCTCTCACAGTTGAAGTGTACCTATGATGAACATTACAGACCTCTCTCATCTTTTTAAGTGGAACAACTTGCACAATCAGTGGCTGCGAAATACTTTTTTGCACCACTGTTTTTTCAGCTGTGTTCTTGAGCATTCAATGGAAGTATCACACAAGGAATTTATCAGAATGCCTCACCACTGGCACTGCAGAGAACTAATCTAAGCAAAAGGGCAAAAGAAAGGCCTGAAAAAACGTACAAGTATCCTACACAGGCCTACCTCCTTGAAGCTGTCTCCATACATATGTTTGATGTATCTCAGGAAAGCTGTGGTCCACTGCAGTGTAGTGACTTTGTCTGTGTTAGAGTCACAGAACGGCACCATTGTGTTCAGGTCATCACAGCATGAGCGGATCCTTTTCCTGTGCATCACCAGACACATACAGTAAATTAAGCAGTGTTTCTTTTTTTTCTTTTTTACTTTGTCAGTGTAGTGGTAGTGTTGCCAGGTCAGCTCAGTTTACCTTTGAGCTTGTTCTCCCGACAGGGATGTTATAACCGATAAGTCCAATTTATCAAACACATACAATCATGTTCAATATCAATATAGAAAAAGACTGCGCTGGAAAGCAAAAGTTGTGGCCTAATTTCTTCCAAGTGACGTAAATTCACGCTTTGCACGGCAGTAATATGTTCAGCCTGTTAGATAGAGTCTCACTGCAGTAGATCCCAACACTTCACACAGACAATAATGCCCTAGATGCTAAAGGTCACAGAGAACGCTTAAAGCATTATGATCACCGTCGAGAAAGACAAAGGAGAAAGTTAAAGGTGAGGAAAATGTGTATTTATTACAACCAAAGTCATCATCACAATCTTAAAAATAATAATATTGCAGTTACCTGATTTGCTAATATTGTGTTTCATTTTATTGTTGTTCATAGAAGTTCTAGAAGTTTACTACTCTCTAATTGCATTATTTGCAGTTACTTCAACTGTGAACTTTATGTTTTCTCTCAATCGAAGCTACATCTGGTCTGGCGTTCTGTTCGGCTGTGAACCTAGTTGGAGGGGGGCATCGGCTGGGATGATGCTCCCAGTAACTGAGCATTCTCCCTGTCCTGCTATTAACTTTTTACTTTCTTTAACATAGAAAGTACTCCTATATCAGTTCTTTTTATGTCTCTGCTCTGTCTTCTCAAACTACCAGTCGGTCGTGGCAGATGGCCACTCGTACTGAGCCAGGTTCTGGTTCTGCTGGAGGTTTCTTCCTGTTACAGGGGAGTTTTCTCTCTCCACTGTCGCCACATGTTCGTTCAGGAGGAGTGAATGCTGCAAGTCAATAACTTGATACAATCTGCTGGGTTTCCTTAGATAGAAAACTTTTAAACTGATTGGAATGTATGTATGACTGAAATGACTGAATTGAAATGACTTTTGTTGTAAAGTGCCTTGTGAATTGGTGCTATATAAATAAAATAAACTGAATTGAGTTGAAGTTGGGATCTTACTGATCAAACATTAATTCTGGACAAAATTATGAAGTTTGCATATTATATAAGTACTATACATTCATGCTCTCTAGGAAAATGATATAGTGATTCTTGTTTAATGCAGTGTAAAATGTCTTAGGAGATGATAGTTTCATTGCTAAAGCAGCAGCTGTAGCCAAAATGCTTTCATTATCAAACGCGTTCTTTTTTAAACAATATATTTTTTGTATTCAGATGAATTATTTACTATCTAGAGTTTATGTTGGCATTGAAACGAAAGCAAAAAGACACGACAACAGTATAATGTACCACATGTTTTCCTAATACCACCTTTGCAGCTCCAGTGAGAGAAGTATAAGCAGCACCTAGATGCTGCCGATTAAATGCATTGAATACATGATCAACACAAATTGTGAGCAGAAGGTGCTCCTTCACTTTACTGAAATGTGAGCAATATCAAACAGTAATGATGAGCAAGTAACCAACATTCAATATGAAGAAAAAATGTACTTTATAAGATAAAATCATACACTAAGGTGTACTCCACAAATTAAACTAGAACAGTTTGAAATGGCTCACCTGCGCTCCCTCTCAACTCTGTTGTGTCTCTCCTTGCGTTGGGTCAGTGATATACAAGATCGAGCCCTTTTGCAGCCGGCTCTCCTGTCCTTTTTGGATGGTTTTGAAGCACTTTTAGCAGCCTTGGTAGGGTCCGAGCACAGGCTGCTGCAATGCCCTCTGTAGACAGCATGTGGCGCCACATCCACTGTGTGTAACAGCGACAGGAAACAGAATAATGACGTGTAGTATGACGGACAACCAATTCATTGAGTTTGTCATTAGAGCATTGACTCGTACTTTCAGTGAACACCAACTGTTGCTCTTCCTTAAGGTTGCTGCTTTCAGCATAGACAGCTTTTATCACAGAGGTCCCTGGGTGAAAGTTAAATGTAAAACTGGGAGGCATTATTACACCCTGATGCATGTTGGGCTCAGCCATGTGTGCAATAACCTGCAATTGCATCAGAAAACAACAAGGATTAAACTGTTGGATTACGCATGCAGCCTGAATCTGTAAAAACTGATTGATGACGGTAACTTCTATCCCACCTGACCAAAGACGTTGGTCATCGGGTCGAAAACGCCTCCGACATGAGAGCTGGAGACCTTGAAAGGATTTGCACGGTCAGCTCTCACCCACTTTTGTGTTTGAGGATGAGTGAAGGCCTCCTGAGCCTCTGCTGAAGGCTGAATTACCGTCAAATAACTGAAGAGAACAGAAGAACAGAGGTTATTGCACACTATGCAAAAAGATAGTAAAATGTTTCCTAAAAGAAATGAATACACTATTTTACTGAAACTAACTTGCTGAGAACAGCAGAGTGACTTTCCGCCTGTTGTGTGGTATCAGCACACATGCTGTTGAATCTTTTCTCCAGACACACTCTTGCAGCTGATATGGATCGGCTCTTGGGAAATTCCCCCGTGTTGACAGTCGCCTTGTTCGGGCTTTCCTCACCCTTGATTCTGGCCAGCACACAACTTGGAACCTCGCCATAAAACACAGGCGTCTTTTCCCCCGACATCTCCAGATTGTGGTCATAATTTGAAGTTGAAGTTGACAAGTCAATGGCTTGACTAGACATGTTGGGGAAATTCCCTGTGGAGCAAGCGGCATGTTGAAGCCCCACTGAAGCTGGGGGAGGACTGGTATCAGGGGCATCTGAGAGCTCAGGTTCCACTTGCGCTTGGTCAAAGTGAAGGTGTGGGTATTCAAAATCTGACATCTCTGTCATATCAAACTCTGAGCCCGGTGTCAGCCCCTGACTCTGGGTCCCGCATGCAGCTTGGCTCCAAATCACACCAATGATGTCAGGGATGTGCTCACTTGATGCAGATGATGCATGAAGAGTTTTATTAACTGGGTGAAGGGATGACATGTTTCAGTCTGGAGATACAAAGGCGATCAATAAAAATACGATTCATTTTAGAGGACAAGAAACACTTCAGGTTAATCTGGTGCTCATATTCATGTTAAAGTGGCAATACTGCAAGAAAATAATTATATTAAACTATTAAAATGGAAATGTATTTTGTGGAGATTTTATGTGACAGACTAAAACAAAGTAGTGCTTCATTGTGAAGCGGAAGGAAAATGATGCACGGTTTTTAGAGTGTGGCGTTCATTTGTAACAAACGCCCTTTACTTTTGTCCCCTGCCTTCAGAAGTCCCCAAATTAGTAAATAAACTGCATTTCTTTACATTATATTCTTAGGATAAAAACAGCTGTTCTATGAAAACTTCTAGAGATTTGTTAGAGAACAAAAAACCCAACATAAAAGTCGAAGATCCAAGTTCAGGGTTAGTGCATGGCTTGGTGTATCTCACAGTAACGTCTCATCCATCATTTGAAAAATGCAGTATGGAATACCTGTAAATTTACCAACGCTGCCCATCTCCCTAAACCGCCAGGCCAGGCAAGGAGGGTTTTAATTACAGAAGCAGCCAACAGGCCTATAGTAACTCTGGAGGAGCTGGAGAGAGCCACAGCTCAGGTGGGAGAATCTGTTCATGACAACTATCAGCCATGCCGCACTAGCCTCACGGTGACACATGGTGATGACAGGTTCATACCATTGGGATACTTGGACAAATGCGATCAAAGTTGAACCTCTTGGCCTTTATCTTGAGTGGCTTTGCAAAGAAGAATAGGCAAAAATAAATAAAATCCATCTCTAGACAAGGTAGGCTGGTGATGACCTACTCCACAAACATTGCAACAAAATGTGGTTCTGCAAAGACTCAAAGGGGTCTAACACAACAATCTATTTAGATTTTTATTTTTGGAAAAAAAAGCCATGTATGTTTCTACAATGGTGTATTAGGGCCATTGTAGTTTAAACAATAAATAAATAAAAACAGAAAATACATTTCCACCCAAAAAAACTGTAATTTTTAGATTAATTTCACGTATTTTCAAGAAAACCATTTTCAAGACAAAATTCAATGATGTTTAAAAGTCCTAAATTTGCGAGAGAAAACTCTGTGTTATGATCCAGTGTGTGAGCCATTTTCTGTTGCAGTGTCTCTTGGAAGAGGAGCTCTCACACCTGTTGCAGCTTACACACCTGCAGGTGATCCAGCTGATGAGATCAGTGGCTTCTTAAGCAGCAGCAGGACAACCATTCAGTGTCTGATGGTCATACTGCACCGGTAGTATCAAGTCTCTTTGATATTGGAAGATGTTTCCTGAAAATTCCATGTTTTTGCAATCTGAAAGCTCTCTCTGCAGACATATCTAAGTCCTGCCTTGTTTCCAGATTGAAAAAAGATCTCTCAGATGCCAGCATCCTGGGTTCCTTTATTGCTCACTTCACCGTTCCTATCTAACTCCTGCCTGCCTTGCTCTCCACCGATCGAACTGCTCCGGATCCTGGGCCAAAGCCACCATACCACATTCCATCTCTGGACACCTGCTCACTCACTGGATTGCACCCCCGCCCTAGCTGTCATTCAGTTTTGGCTGCGGTAAGCTTGTTCCATTGACCTCAATTCATCCTTACAACCCAAGCTGAATATGAACTACTCTCTCCTGCAGACATAATAGACCGCCTGTGGACAGGACCTCTGCTATTGGACCTCCAGCCCTTTTTGAGTTTATTAAATAAATCCTTAAACCTTTCTCTTGTCAGTTGTTTTCTGCATGTGGGTTAAATGTCTGCCTCCCATCATGACACTGTCTATGAATAAGAATAGACATTTTTGATTTTCAAACTAATATATTTTCTGGCATTGTAAAGTCAAATTTTGAAGGGGAAAAAAAAACAAGAATACATTTGAGTTTTTCAGACAGACAATGCCCCCCCCCCCCCCCCCCAAATGTCTAACTTTACAATGTCAGAAATTATCTTGGTTTAAATATCGAAAATCTACACCTTCAATCTTGGACATTTCGTTTTGTCTTGCAAATTTTAAACTCTTTGATATCAGATCTTTCCGGGATATAGGCCTATGTAAAATTAATCTCGAGATTTGAGTGTTTTTGCGCGGAAATTGACTCCAAAATATCTTATCTACAATGGCCGTAACACTCCGTAAAGTTCCTTCCACTTCATTATTGGGTGCCATTTAGTTCGTTCTTTAAAAAAAAAAAAACACATTCAAGTTTGTAGCGTGGCAAAATGTGAACAAAGGTATACTTGAGCTACTTTGATTTTTATATAGGTAAAGTTATAGTTTCATACTTAGAATGTTACCTGATTGTCAAATTAAATGGAACTCAGTTTCACTGTCTCACCAATAAAGTGGATTTGGGAATTTATTAAAAAAATTATACAATGGGCTTACAGTAACACATTGTAATACAGTAGCATACATTTAATTTAAAAAGCAAAAATACGAATAGAGAATGCCTAAAGATGAGCTAGTGGAAAACGGTTACCTTAAGGTAGGCTGTTAAAAAAATTTTTAATGGTTTAATAAATGTAACTAAATACACCTACAGATTTGACAATGAAGAATTTTTACTCACAATGCGGCTGTTGGAGATATATCATGTCAAATGAAAACTTTTTTTGTTCTTTAGCATTTGAAATGTACACAACTAGCAGCTAGCTGGTGAATGCTAGATCAGCAGATTTAAGCTAAGCGACTACTACACTAACGTTCGATTCTACGTAAATCGTCGCCATCTTTAAATGCAAAAACAATATTAATTCGTAGTATGTAAAATATCTAGATATAGGTATATATAATGTATATGTACATATACATATATATGTGTATATATGTGTACATATATATACATATATAAACTATTTCCTATATATGTATGTATATATATATATATATATATATATATATATATATATATATGTATGTATGTATGTATATATATATGTATGTATGTATATATATATGTATGTATGTATATATATATGTATGTATGTATATATATATGTATGTATGTATATATATATGTATGTATGTATATATATATGTGTATATGTATATGTGTATATGTATATGTATGTGTATATGTATGTGTATATGTATGTATATGTATATATGTGTATATATATATATATATATATGTGTAAATGTATGTATATGTATATATATGTGTGTATATATATATATATTTGTATATATATATATGTATATATATATATGTATATATATATGTATATATATATATATGACTGAATATTGATATCTCTGCTGTTTCAGTTGATCAAAATATTAGTCCGATGAAGAAGAATTAAATTAGATTCCTTACAAGTTTTTAAAATGACACTTTATTGACTTGTAGCATTCTAAAAGAACACTGAAACAAGTTACATTTTTATGAGCATAAACTACAAACAAGACAATGTAATAAAGTGATGTTATGGCTCTGTTAAAAACACAAAACTACTTTTATACGAAGCTTTTCAAACTATTTCCTTCTGGAAATCCTTCTAGAGGGTATAATATACAACAAATAATTTACAAGGTGTAGGTCATAATCAAACAACTACTATGACTAGTAATAAAGTAAAACATAATTAACAAAAAAACTCAGCATTTCTGTATCAGTTAACAGATACAGATTTTATCAATGTATTTGCATGTGGGTGAAGTTGTAACAGAAATTAAAACTGCCCTTTACAAAAACATACATTTCAGGGAGCAATGTTGAAGTGCCTTACAGCGTTGGTATCCCAAAGAGTACTAATATACTGTGAGATTTTTGCCTATCTCAATATTGTCCATACTTTGTTTTTTAATATAAAACCTATGCAGTTATTAAAAAAAAAAATAAAAAAAAAATTTGTTTTAGTATTTTAACAATATTCTGTCTTCATACTATACATTTATTTACCGAGCAGAAGCTCCTCGTCCTTGCCCTCTTGCACGCCCTCTGAACCGATTATCCACTGCTCTGCCTCTACTTATTCCCCTGTTCCTATTGCATGGAGGGCCAAACTGTGGTGTTTTCATAGAGGAGCCATCATTACTCTTCATCATAGGATTTGAAAGAGGTAACGGGCCATCTGAAGGAGTGGGCAGTAAGGCACCTCTGTGTCTGTGAGGTTCCCCAGCTGGATTTTGTGGGCTGTTTGGACCTAAAGGCCTATTAAATGGTGCTGGAGGTCCTTCATGAGGGCCATGACCTCTTCTGCCTCTGCTTGTTGTTTGACCTCGATGCCTTTGTTCCCTTTCCCTCCTATTTGGACCTCTTCTATCAGATTCAGGAAACTCTGAGTTTGCGTCCCATCTACCATGTCTAAAATCTGAACCATGTGGTGACACCCCCCTTTTTGCTGCATTGCTTGGCCTTTGTTGTCTCATTATTGAACCTCTCCTTACTCTCCCAAATTCATGGTCAAATCCTTCAGCATCTGGTTCTAGATCATCCATGTCTGCACTATGTCTTTCAGAGTCTGGTTCCCCAAAATTTGAAACTCTTCCATCTAACTCGGGACCTTCATTTTTGAAATTTCTGTAAGATGGTTCTGGGCATCCTAAATTTGGACCTCCTAGAGGATCCCTTTCAAATGGTCTCCTGGTTGGGTGGGAACTTTTCACATCAAAACCTCCCTGATGAGCCCAGGGTGTGCTGCCATCATGGTCTCTCATATCCTCCTTGAACTCTTGCTGTCTCCAATCATCCTCCATGCTTATGTGTCTCTGCTGAACGGATCCTCGTCCTCTACCTCGGACTCTACCCCAGCTTTGTCTTCTGTTGCATGGACCTCCTCTTCCTCTGAAAAATGCCCCAGAACCTTCTCTGTCAGGCTCAGTCCATTCACTTTCTTCATCTTCTCTATTAGGCTCAGGGCAATTCATATTTGTGTTGCCTTGAACAGGCCCTGGACTTCTATAAGTAGGCCCATCCCAATTATCTCCAGGATCAGAAAACTGCACATTTTCCTCTTCCTGTGGGTCTCTCCATTCACTATAATTACCATGACTATGGAGCTCTTCACCCTGTTCTTCAGGACAATCTTGAAAAGTCTCTAAATCTCTCTCAGCACTGTTTTCCCAAACATCCCCAGAAAATTCACCTCCTTCCAACTCTTCAAATCTCGGCCCTCTTCTATCTGACCATTTCCCCTCAAAGCCACCACCCCTCCGACTAGGTGCAAAGCCACGGCCATTTGGTCCCGGTCTTCTGATGTTTCGTCTCATTAGCCTTGAAGGTCTAAAGTTTCGGCCTCTCCTATCAGATTCTACGCCATCATTGTTAGGAAATTCTTGGATGGGTTCAGACTCCCTCCAGTCATTTTGTCTTTCATATCCAAGACCTTCTGTATTTACCATTTCCTCCCTGGTGCCTCGACCTCTATCACAGTCACTTGTTTCTCTCCAGTCAGGTTTTTGGCCAGCCATACCTGGACATGGCCTTGCAAGCATAGGTTCTTTAAAGCTTGGGCCCCTCGGATTCTGTTTGTCAGGGACTGAGCCCTCATAATCTGGACCTCTACTTTCATTACCTGGTCTCCTGCAAAATCTTGGACCCATCCCTATAGTCCCCGGACCTCCCAGAACTATTCTGTTGTGTTCCAATTCTTTATGGTGTGCCATGTTCCTATTAGGCTGCATACCCTTCATATCTGAAGATGTTTTTCCTTGCTCAGGACATCTGAACTGGGAGTCTCTTGGGGGGCTTCTGCTGTTTGCTTGTCTCATGTTTGGAGCTACTCTTTCTGGCCAAGGGGCCCTAATGTTCGGGGCTTCTGGACATTCATCTTGAGGTCCTATTCTCCTTATCCTTGGAAGCCCTGGTCCTGTTCTGTTGAATGTTGAACCCATCCTATCGGAACCTGGACCTCGGAGATTTGGACCTCTCCTGCTGTGGTCAGAGCCTTCCAAGTTTACACATGCATCTTCTGTTAGATTTCCTCTGAACTGTGGTCCTCCCTGTGCACTATGAGGTTTTGAACTTTCTAAACCTGGGAAAATTCTTGCTTGTCCCTGTTCTATACTCTGAGGCCCAGCATGATCAAAATATGCTCCTTTTCTTTCAGATCCTGGTCCCCAATTTTTTGGTCCTGGTGATCCTTTCCTGTCAGAATTTATGCAGTCCATACCAGGACCCCTTCTTTCATTTAGAGGCCTACTGAAATCTGGACCTCCTGTCAATCTCCTGTCAATTATTGGGCCACCCAGCATAGCACTTATATTATCAGACCCTTGCTCACAAAATTTTGGATGTCCAGATATTCTGTCTGGCTCAGGACTTTGCACAGCTAAGCATCTGCCTTCGGGAGCCGGTCCTCGGAAAACTGGACCTCCACCTCCTCTACTCTGAGAACCAGTATTTTCATTAGAACGGCTTCCTTCATTGTACCCTGGCCTTCTAAAATCTACATTGTCAGGTCCTCTACTGTGTTGCTCAGCACCTTCCATAAACAAGCCTCTTCTTTCAGGTCCTCCTTTAAAATTTGGACCTCCTGTTCCTCTCCACTCATTCCCAGGCCCCTCCATATTGGGACCCCTTCTGTCAATCCCTGGACCAGGAAAACCTGGTCCACTCCTTTCAGGAAAGTTTCTATTTTCAAGACTTTCTTCCATGAATTCTGGACCACCAGCTTGTCTACTGTCATGCACAGGGTTCTCACTCCTAGGGGCTATCCATTCTGGTCCCGGTTTCTTAAAATCTGGACCTACTGGTTCTCTCCTGCCATGCACTGTCACTTCAATGTCAGGACCTTTCTTTTCTGGCTCTTTTCCCATCACATCTGAACACACGTGTTTTCTTGTGTCATTCTTTGAACTCTGCAACTCAGGAATTATTTGGGTTCTAGCTCCTATGAAATCTGACCCCCTTGGTCCCCTAACATCATGCATTAAAGTCTGTCTGTTTGGACTTAGTTCTTTACTTCTTTGTCCATACTGAAAGCTTTGAGAACCTACTTTGTAAGATCCCTGACTGTCCAAGTCTGACACTCTTTTACCAAACTGGACTGTCCAATCACTTTGTGTAAATGGCCCTGTTCTGACTGGATCTGTTACTTCCCTAATTATTCCTTTCTGAGCATCTCCACTGTCTGACTGTAGGGCATTTGAACCAAAATGTCTCTCAGGCGGACCAAGGCCTTTATTTTGTGTTATATGAAATGGCCCTGGACCTCTCCAGTCCGAATTTGAAACATCTGGTCTGTCTCCACTTTCTTGAACACCACTAAAGTCTGCATCTTGTCTAAAGGGTTGAGACTCCATTTTCCCAAGTCCCCTTTCAACAAAGGCATGACGTTCAGTATGTTTTGAATGTGTCTGATCCCCTCTAAACCCAATAAAGGATTGGCTCTGACCTGTTTCATTACCTGTTCTAATATGAGAACCCAAAGTCCCAGGATGTGAAATCCTGCCTTCAAACTGTGCACCCCCAAATGATGCCTGGATTTTCATGATCTCGGACTTACTGTCTAAGTTCTTTGGCTGTGATCTTGATTCGTTTGTTTTCAAAAAAGGTAAAGCTTCTCTGTAATAACTGACATTTTGCTCTGCCTGGTCAACATGCCCACCTATATTTGGATTATGATGTTGCATAGCTGCGACAGGATCCTTTGACTCATGCAGAGGTCTATCTGACAATTGGTTTCTAATAAATTGATTTTGGGTCTCATTTTGTGTTCTTGATTCTACCATTTCTGAATTTGATGCAATCTGGACAAGCTGTGGCATCACATCTGGGCGTGTTTTGTTTTGGTTAATGACTTGCAAAGAAGAGTTTTCTGTTCCTTTTCCTGGATTTCTTATTTCTGAACCTCTAGTGACAGTCTGTGAATCATTTGTATTGGAGTTAGGATTATTTATCCAATTTAGCATTGAGCCCTGAAGACATTTTGCTTGTTGCAATAAACGTCTTCCTGAACCATCTACATGAGTATTCTGAATGCTTTGAGTAGGTCCTGATACATTTGTCATCACATGTTGCATGTCAAGCCCCTTTTCCATTAGATCTGTATGGGTCACACTGTCTTCAGAATCTTTTATATCTGGTATTGGATTTCCAGTACCTTGAAAATGTGTGGCAGGTAGAACACTGTGTATAACATCATCCCTTTCTGGTCCTGAGCCCTGAATATGTTGTCCTGTGGATAGATTGGAAATTGCTTCACCACCAATTGCTACAGAGTCATTTTCATCTTTAATAAATGGAGCTAGAGCACTGTTTTGCACTTCAGAATTTTCAGTCTTAGCACAATCAACCGTCTCAGTGCTGAAAGGTTTTGAAAACTGTGGTTCTGGATCTGGGCTTTCAGGAGAATCTCGAAGAGGTGGATCAATTTCTCTCAAAGGAATTTTGCTTTCAATTTTGTCTTGAAGCCATGTCTCCTGCAGAGAGGGTTTGTTTTCCTGACTAGAAGAACTGCTACATTGATTATTGTGTTGATTGATTGACGGTTCTGAAATCTCAGTCTTCACATTTTGAATAAGTTCAAGTGAGTGTTTAACAGGGTTCTCAACAAGATTACACTCTGGCTTATGTTCATCTGGCTCACTTTTGATTCCAACAGCTGATGGCGATGATGATGCGATTGTTGTCTTTACAGTCTCAGGAGGATTGTATGAACCAATTCTATGTTTTGTTTTATCAGTAATTTGTGAAGGGGGTCCCCTGTAGCGTTTTGGTGAAAGAGAGGCAGAGAGTTTTCTTCTTGGGGAAGATGAGGACCTTCTCTGCCCATGAGAATTTCTGCTAGTAGCATGGTCTTTCCGATGGTGTCCTGGATATTCAGATGAATCTCTGGTTCTGTGCCTTGACCTGTCTCTTTCACCTCTTCTGTGCTTATCCTTGTCTCTATGTCTCCTAGAATGTGAGCGAGAACGCCTCTGTGACCTTCTTGAAGGGCTTCTATGGTCCCTTTCTCGACGACTCCGTCTTTTAGGTGACGACCTTCGCCTTCTGCTGTGGTGTGAATTTGGAGAGGCACCTTTATTCCCAACATTCTCCCCGGTTCTAGATGAAGCATCAATAGTCCTTGTACTTCCTCCTTTAAATACATCATCTTGGATTTCATCAAATAGTGACTCATCTTCAGGGTCATAAGCTACATCAGAGTCCTCAATCTCTCCAGCAGAAGAATATTTCTCACATTCCTTTACATTTTCTTGTGTTCCCATTTGCTCTGTCAGAGTACTTGTGGTATCTTTTAAATTATCAGTGACAGTTGTGTCTTCTAACTCAACTGTCTCTGGCTTTACAACTGAATTATCCTCCATCACTGTATTTTTGTTGACCTTGTCAGATTTATCTGCAGGCTTTGACTCTGCTGGCATTACACCACACTGCACAGTTGGCATCTGGCTGACTGGCAATGATTTTGTGGGAGGAGACATTAAAGTATCAGAAACAGAAAAGTGAGCCATAAACATACCCACAGCCTCTCGCTGTTGTCGTAGCACCTCTTCCTGCTCTTTTAACTGTCGCTTTTGCTCTTCAATTTGCTTATTGAGTTCCTCAAGCATCCGCTGCTGTTCACTTAGCGTTGCAGCTGAGACAACTACAGCACCTGTAGGAAGGGTTGACACTACCGAAGCTGGGTTAGACTTAAGTGATGTTGGTGTAGAATCGGAAACTGGTGTTGGTAATGGTGGAGTATCTGTACTTATGGTTGAAATGGGGAGCTTTGCTACAGCACTATCACTTTGATATACTTCAAAGATAGTTTCATCTTCTGGATCATAGGCAACATCGTCTTCCACCAAGCCTGATAATGCAAAGTCGTCTGTCTTATTGTCTGTGATTTGGGGAGTGAAAATTTTATATCCCTTTGCAGGATCATATTCCTCTTCAGGGTCATAGGGTCTGTCAAAGTCATTCTCCTTCTCGTCTTCTTCTACCCGTTTGACTTTTGATTTCTGTCCATATTGCTGGACTATTGGATCAACCATAGATCCAGACACTTTAGAGAACACTGGCTTCTTCTTGGGACTTTCTGCTGTTTTGCGGGAATTTCCATCAGAGGAGGTTGTTGGGTCTGACTCCTTTCCCCTAAACAAGGTCTTTAAAATAGTCTGTAATGGGGTCTTAATGCTGGATGACGGTGCAACATTCTTGCCTGAGTTGTTAACAGATGTTGACTCAGTGGTAGCAACGGATGAGACCAAAGCAGTTGCACGAATGGAACTTAAGAGGGAAGGTACGGTAACTGAGCCAGAAGAGGAAGAGTCCGATGGTGATCCAATGTAGGATGGTGAACCAGGAGGGGAGGAACAAGCAGCAGTCTCTGGATCATATGGTTTGAATATGTCCAACTTGTCAGAACCATATAGAACTGGTGGTTTTGGGATCCACATAGGGTCTTTGGACATGTTAACTTTGAGTTTCTTCTCTTCAATTTCCTGAGGCAAGCCCCCTGGACGCTTTAACTTCTGGACAATTGCTAGGCCCAGAAGAATATTGGATCGGTTCTTTTCGAGGCCTGAAAAACAAATAAACAAACAAAACAAAAGAAAATAAATAAGTAATTTTTTCTAAATACAATTTTACAACTCTTACAAAATCCCGAAAAATTATAAAGAAAACTTTAATCTTTCTCTGTAAATACAGTAAAATACTGGTATATTTGTATTCATGTTGAATAAAAGGGACTACTTAACTATCATTTAATGGCCTATAATTATTTTGCACTAAAAATCTGAATTTTAGGGGGACTTAGGCTACTTAAGACATGTATTTTTATTAGTAGATGAAAATGTAAATATAAACGAGCTGATATTAGAGAGGAGCCCAAGCCATGACATTTTCTCTTCATCGATACGTCAAACACTAAAAAAGCTGATTTCATTTTGCTTCATTTAACCTTTGCTTAATTAAAACTGAGAACTCTCATCATTAAAAATTGAAAAGGTTAGAATATTTTTTAGATAATCTTGTAATTTTTTCTTTTTCTGTTGGATTCCAAACTACTACCTCTGTCAGTAAACCTCTAGCCAAGTTTTTCTCTTTTATATGTCATGTGGGAAGAAAAATAAAAAACTACCAAAATGGAATAAGCAGATAAGACTTTAAAGACAACCAGAATTTAGAGTTGGCCAGGAAAACCAAATCAGTGCATCTCCAACAACAGAGCCTCTTCAGTCGGAGGCTTCTTCAGTTTCGCTGCAATACAGACCGCTACAGGAAATCCTTCCTGCCCACAGCCATCATCATCTACAACAACTCCTTAAAGAATTAATTATATGAGCTATACCAACACTTAATTTCCCTCTGGGATCAATAAAGTATTTTTGAATTGAATTGAATTGAATTGACACCAAATATAAAATAAAATCGCTTTCAAAATTAGGGGAAAGCTGAACATCGGTCAAGAAAATGTTAGAATAACATGACGTTCAGTCAAGAAGTCACATTATTTATACCTGGACCACCAAAAGGTTGTAGCATGGATGGGATTGACTCATTTGCACCAAGAGGGACAAGATATACATCTTTAATGGACCGGCTGATGTTGGCAACGACACCAAAACGACCTCTGCTGCTGAAGTAGGAAAAAAGTGACACATAGGCTACTTCCTCTTCCTCTGTTGCAGGGTGAAACCGGATCACACACAACTCCTAAAAAACAAAAGGCCAAGGAAAGGATTAGTAAATAACTAATACACCATCAACATTATATTGTAAGATGCATGTATTATGAAAAATATCTTGCTTGCCTTTGTAACGGAAGTCTTTAGTTTTTCAACATAGTCCCACACAGTTTCAGGTAAGATTCGCCCCCCAATTTGTATAGTATCAGGCAAATCCTACACAACACAGAAAAGAATCAATGTTATACAATGTTTTCCTCCATGAGAGAGCTAGATGTTCTTGGTACAGCTCAACTAACATCAAGCACTATTGTGCATCACAATACCGCTTTAAGATTTTCAGCAGGTCCTGAAACCAGATATCCCTTCGTCATAAACTTCGCCACCGTGAGCATGTTTAGAAAGCCTTTCCACAGTACGCCCTGCTTAGCCAGGAACTGTGCAGTATCACCATCTGCTGGGGTCTGAGAGACTGTTGCTCTGAAACAAACAATAGCAGAATAACAATTACATCCACATATCCCCCCCCCAGGACTTAAACATTAAAAAAATATTTTAAAATGTATCCTTTCAGAGCCTTTTAAGTACCTGGAGGATGCACCATAAAGTCTTGGATCGGCAGATGAGGATGGCTTCATTAAGATCGATTTGGGTAAGGCTTTCGGCTGTGGTACTGAAGGTGATAGAACTGAGCTGGAGATTGGGCTGCCTTTTATAGCAGCGTAAGGAGCTGCTTGTTTGGTAATGATGTTGCCACCCGAGGAAGCAGGGAACCTGTTTGCTGCTGTCCTGGGGTCACGTCTTGTAATAGTTACAGTGGGGACAATGGGAATCACAACTGGTGTATATGATCTCTTTGGTGCAGGCACTGCGGAAACCTCTGGAGTTGGAGAGGCAGGGGACTCCATGATAGGGGAAGCAGGAGACTCTAATGTTGGGGAGGCAGGAGATTCAACAATTGTCAATTTTGGAGAATCAATATCAATTTGGGATGATGGTTCCAGCAGTGAAGATGTAGGAGACTCCATTTCAGGTGTGTCAGGTGGTTCCAACAGAGGAGACTCATCTCCCCCAGGTTTCTTCCAATATATCTTATCTGTCTTCTCTCTTGATGTAGATACCTTTGGTCTTTTCTTAGCAGGTTCTTCATCTTCTACAGCTTGTATCTGGCCTTTGAGAATGAATAAGAAATCGTTTTAACAGTAATATGCTTTAAGTTCACTTTACATGCTCATTTTAGGTAATGATACAAGGTAAGGTATTATAAGTATTATTTAGACTATGTCGATCAAATATTCTGCCTCTAAATTTAGATGGTAACACGGGTTATTCTTTTTAGACCTGACCCCCTTATAAATACATTGTCTAGCAGTTTAGCAGGCTTTTCTTTCACTTCACTATGCTCAGCATCTACCAGGCTATGGCCATTTTTTACTCAAAGAAGTCATTTATTTCAAATACACATAAACAACTTCAGTTTGTCTGTCATAATCATGATCAAATCTCATTGCTGATTTTCCTTTCCTTCCCTATGTAAAAATTAAATCAATGCAAAAATTCAAAACAGCTTCTGTTGCTACTTTGAAAACAATGCTGAGGACTCAGTAGCCTTTGATGCCAAGCTGTTGTAATTTAGAGTTCTGACAAGACTGCACTAAAGTCAAAGACAAAAGCAAACCTGCAGCTCACAGACTTTTAAGGTATGATAGTATTACTTAAATTTACCTGTGCATATTTTGCATTTCAAGTCAAAGAGGTGAGCTTTATGCTCTGATGTTGTATCCTTAAGCATGCAGGAAAGAATATCTGGTATCTTTTTGTTCTTGCTTGGTTGGATAACTCTGGCTTTGGAAGGTTGAGCAGGAAGAACCTTCTTCTGTTCCTGAGAATTAAACATATAATAAAAAAATATAAATTAGGTATAATAAATATCAAAACGTTAGTGATTCCATCAGTAGTGACAGTAGTACAAACCATGCTCTCAGGCTTTCTTTCAGATCTAGCAGGATTCAAACTGGGCAAATCGATCTTCACGGCTTCAGGCTTCAGGATATTTGTCCCCTTAGCAGCCTCGCCTTTAACCTTTACAATCAAAAACAGTCAAAGCACACAATCCCCTCAGCGGTTCTTATTCGTTTTATGAGATTTATTCAAATAATTATTCAAATAATTTCAAAATATTCTTTACCTGAGGTGTTTCCTTAACAGTCGGCTCAGGGGCCTTAGTAGCCTGCATGTCCTTTTGGGTCATTCTGACCAGTCTGAAGGGACTGATTTCTCCATTTACAACCCGATACAACAAGCCCTATAAACAGTGGGAAAGGGGACATAATTTGGATTTCATCAGAAAAGATAAAACCTCCTATCTGCAATATGAGGAATCATATTTGGACATAGAGCGATGAGAAATAAAATAATGTAAAAAACAGTTGAATAAGATGTCAACCAACCTTATTTCTTGGGTCTTTTAGGTTGAACATTATAGTTCTATACTTGTTCATGTATTTGCTGTCTGTATTGCGGAATATGTCAAACATTTCCTTCTCAATGCCAGCGACAAGTTTTACAACTTCGCTCTCAGGCATCTCCAGATCTTCACAGTCACTTACTCTAAAGAAAGGAAAAACACATCTCCAATCAAATTATACAACAACATGAAAATGTTATTCTTGAGATGCTGACAACTAGGAAAGCAGAGAATGTTGTGCCCGTTATGATGACCTTTCTTGGCTTCATCACTACACAAGTCATGGCAAAAAAGTATTATGTTCATGTCCTGATGAGATTTACAAAAACATTTGGGAAAAAACCCCACTAAACTGGGTAAACTTAATTTGATATGATCAAAAGTTCCTTACAGACTTACATGTACATGTTGGTTAAAAAAATAAATATAAAAATACAGAGGCACAGTGTAAAAAAACTGCCGTAAACTACATGATTTTATTAATAATCAAAAAGTGAACCTTATTATATAAGTTGATGAGAAATAAAAAAAAATTCCTTCTTGATTATGGCTTACGAAACCCTAACGACTCCTTTCTTTAATATTACCCATGACCAAAAGAAGAAGAAAAAAATGTAACCTAGATAGTCATGGCCGTGTTATGGTCTACACCAGAAGTGTGAAATGTCCTCAAAGGGCTGGTTGTGCCACAAAATATTGATAAAACTGTTGTTAAACTCTGAAATTTTGATCTGAAAATTTTGCATTTGATGAGTACTTCTTAAAATTAAATAATAAACATCTTTTCACAATGATGTTGTTTGACACTAAAATATAAACTGATTTAATAGGACTGATAAAAAAAATACTTAGACATCCAACTGGTATGTCAAAGGTTCTATTTATGCTGTCCTCGAGAGACTAAGACACACATAAATTGGTATGGCGAGCCAGATTTGGCCTGCGTTCTTTGAGTTTATGGTCTACATAATCGTGGGAATGCCAGTTACCAACACCCTACTAAGGAGGGTAAGCCCTATTCAACAACATTTATAGAAAATTGGGTGGAAGGAAAAAGTGTAGTAATAAAAAGGGTGCACAGGCAACAGATAGCCACAGCCTTAAGAAGATGCTGAAGCAAAGTCAATTAAAAAGCTCGGGGAAGATTCACAAGACTTGGATTGGTGAGTTTTATTACTTAAATAAATTTAGTTTCGTATATTCTAATTAAGTCTTTCAAAGCATTTTTGAGGAATTTTGGCTCAGTCTTCTTTATAGGACTGAAACTTGTTCTATTAAAGTGTATTCAAATGATTTAATTATCTTATATAAAGAAACATTAAAGACAATTCATTAATTATGTGCTAAAAAAACAAAGCAAAACTAAACACACACTGAGACCTTAATTTGCCATTCTCACCTCTTGAACAGAATGGTGGTAAGGGAGCGCTGGATGCTCTGTCGGACCTGGTTATTGGGCTGAGAGGGTCTGGAGGACGGAGCACTGGGTGCTGGAGGCACGAGCAGATTACGGGTTTCGTTCAGCAGAGTAGGAACTGAAGATGCTTTCTGGGACGGCTGGCTGCATGGAGACTGAGATGCAGGCTGTTTCTTTGGTATAACATATGTGGTCTTTTTGACGATTAGAGCACCCAACTCAAGATGTCGAACAGCTGAAATGGGAGGAGCTTGTACGACAGCAGGGTGATCAGATTTCTCAAGTGTTGGTGGTGCTGAGGCACCTTCTGCCGCTGTTTGGTGATTAGACACATCAGTACTTTCAGGTTCTTCTTCCTGAGATAGATTATGTAATGGGGATTCCTCTGTTACAGGCTTGGAAAGCAGAGAAGCATCTGTTGAGGGTTTCTCTAGACATTGTTTTGGAGGAGATGTCTCATTGTCAGTTTCTGGCTTGTCACTGGTCTCACCAGCTGGTAAAAAAAAAAGAAAAAAGTGTGGCATTTTAGGAGTATGAAAAAAGTGCAAATTAGTCAGTGATTACTGCTTATTTCATCTTTTTAGTTTTTGTCAAGTATACTTCTGCATATACTACATAAACATTTGATTAAAATCCACATTACATCCTAACAAAGGAAAAGATGAACTTCTCCAATTCACTTCAAATTAATGAGGACAAGATCTCCCAGAGTCTTTTTTTACTTGCATTTATGTATGCAGCATTTTTTCTTGAAAATAATTTTTCAAAAAATGTTCTGGACTTGTGCGCACAAGAGAATCAGGTCCAATTTTAATACATTAACTCTTGGATATACTTTGGCATCTGCTTTTCAATCTTATTAAGAACACAGATTCCCAGAGGCTTTGAGAATTATGTTATATTCTACTAAAAATAAATACTAGACTGGAGTTAAAAACTCATTTATCTGCTGATTTATGTCAATAAGATCTTCAGCTAGGTAGCATCTCACCACCCTTACTTTCTTTAGTGTATCCTGTCAACATTTTGCAACAACTACAATATGAGCAAACACTCTTAAAAAAACCTAGAGAGTAATGTTGTAAATGAACAAATTAGGGTTAATGTTTAAATAATCGAATTAGATGGTGCAACGAAGACACAAAGAAAATATCAAAAACTGTTTCTGATCATGAGCACTATACAAATAAAACATTTAATTAGAGTAGGAAGAATGAGAATTTATAAGCACTACTTAAATTAAATTATATTCGCAGCAGAAAACGGTAAGGGATACATTTCTTGAGCTTTTTTTCTGTAGCATTTTTTTTCTTTGCATGTATTCAGCATTTTTCAAATAATCTTTTAGTCATTCTGCTAATATTTCCTGGCTCCCATATCTTAAAAGTGTACTTGTCTATTCGTGTTTAAAAGTTTACCAATGTTTTATTTTCTTTTTTTTCTTACTTACTTACTCTTACTTTAGTGTTTTTTATTTTAACATTTGTGACTAAATTAATCCTCCTAAAAGAAAACAGCCTTACAAAACAATAAATATGCAACGTTGACTTTAAAAGCTGTGCTACTTGTTACAGAGGTTTCTTTTTCTACATATTCAGTTTTAAGGGTGTACCTAGTTTTTTTTGCAAACTTTTACATTTTTGTTATTTGTCTATTGAATGATGACAGAATATGTTTTGTTCGCATTAGCTTAGATTTCAAAACCTTTAGAACCTGGTAAAGAATAGATCATATATAAATTTACACCTTAAAATTAACAGGATGTACTTTATTTTTTCTACACTTTTTTGTGAACTTACTCTGCAAAAACCTGTTCTTGATAAACCATCTGTGGATAAATTCACTGTAGTTATTAAAAGTATATTCCATGTTTATAATCCAGTGCTGAGACTGAAACAGTCATATTATCATTAATGATAAAAAGCAGAGGCAACCCATTTAAAGAGAACTCAAAAGCTATTATTTCTTCCCTCTCCTGGAACAAAAAAACTAAACAAAAATAATAAATTGTCCTGAATGACTTGATGAAATATGAAATTCTGTATCCTTGGGGATCTTAGGTTACTCCTCAGATGTATTTAGGAAATATATATAACACAATCACTGAAGCAGTATCAGTATCCGTATCTTCAACATTGGTAATTATTTCTTTGCATAAAACCACATAACATCTCCTTTTGCCAATTTAATGGCAAAAGGAGATGAATGCATTTAACTGAAAAGACTAACAGTCCATTATTTGTGCAATAAACTAAATATGTAGAGACACACAGGGAGATCATATTTGATCAACATGGTTGTTTAAGAGATTAAGCATCTTTCTTAGAATATTTACATCAACAGTGTCTGTAGAAAAATACAAGTTTTTTTAATGTGGAATTGAAATAGTGTACTTGATTATTTGGTGTCACTTGATACATTCAACAGAATTATTTGCATACAAATAAAACTGGGATGTTTTAATCTAAGTAGATCCAAAACCCACTAGAAAGTGGCACAGAGAGACTGTGTACACAAAAAAGTGTTTTTATTTTCTTTTAAATGTTTGCTCTGAATGAATTATAAATTAGAGATATAATAATTACCATTTACTTTCAGATATTTCTGGCATTATTTTTTCTTCTTTGAGACCTGACCGACCGGTTGCAATTTGATTTGATTGAGACCATCTTTCAAAGACTAACGCATGAAAACACATTTTTGTTAAGTTTGTTTTATTTCAAATTAAATCTAGCAGACTTTGATCATGAAAAAACATGTTGCATGGCCCTTAGTAGAGGCAGCAGTTTTAAATCCAACACATGATGGGACCATAACGGTTTGTACTAAACAAAAAAAACCAAAACAGTATCAAATATTGTGATGTACGCTGTGTTTACACACTGGGGGAAATATATGATTTCCCAGTTTTGATGCATTTAATGAACATTAAAAATATCCCTTATTTTTCCATTTTTGACCTACTGATAATGATCAGGGTAAAAACTGGGTTATTTCAATCACTGGCTGTTTGATTTGTGCATCATGATCAAGACAAACTACTGCAGACACGGCTCGATGTTTCTGATCCTACCTGTCAAAACAAAAAATATACGTATATGTAAGTTGGAAACCTAACGCAATGACTTCATCAAAATAAAAACATTATACTCTGACATACCTATGACAGGCTCATTAAACCTTTAGTTAATTTAGTCAAGTGAATAAACAAATAGTTTATCACTTAAACACTTAAAGGCGGAGCATAAGCTGTAAATCATTTGGTTCTCACTAAACTAATCTAAAAAGCACAAATGTTTCATTTAGTTATTTCATTACAGTATTTGGCAGCCACCGATTGTGCAAGTTGTCCCACTTAAGATGAGAGAGGTCTATCATTTTCCTGTATAAACTAGTCATCTGTAAAATAAACACCTGTCCACACCTTCAAATAGTCAGATTCCAAACTCCACCATGGCCAAGACCAGAGAGCTGGCCAAGGAAACCAGAGTCAAGATTGCACACCTGCACAAGACTGGGATGGGCCAATCTAAAATAGGCAAGCAGCTTGGTGAGAAGAGATCAACTGTTGGAGCAATTATTAGAAAATTGAATAAATACAAGATCACCGACAAGCTCCCTCGACCTGGGGCTCCATGCAAGATCTCACCTCGCGGGGTATATATGAGCTTTAAAACGGTGAGGAAACAGCTCAGAACTACACAGGCGCAAACTGGTCAATGACCTGAAGAGAGCTGGGACCAGAGTGGCAAAGGTTACTATTGGTAACACACTACGTTGTCATGGATTAAAATCCTGCAGTCTCCCTGCTTGAGCCAGCACACGTCCAGGTCGGTCTAAAGTCTGCCAGAGACCATCTGGGTGATCCAGAGGAGGACTGAGAGAATGTCATGTGGTCAGATGGGACCAAATTAGAACTATTTGGTTTAAACGCCACTCACTGTGTTTAGAGGGGGAAGAATGGTGAGAACCATACCCACTGTGAAGCATGGGGGGTGGAAACATTATGCTCTGGGGCTGCTTTTCTGCAAAGGGGACAGGACGACTGATCCATATTAAGGAAAGGATGAATGGGCCCATGCATTGTGAAATTTTGGGCAAAAACCTCTTTTCCTCAGTGAGAGTATTGAAAAATGAGACGTGACTGGATCTTCCGGCATGACAATGATCTCAAACACAACGCATGGGCAATGAAGGAGTGGCTATGTAAAAAGCATTTCAAGGTTCTGGTCAGGCCTAGCCAGTTTCCAGACCTCAATCCAGTAGATAATCTGTGGAGGGATTTGAAAGTCAAAACATCACAGCCCTAGAGAAGATCTACATGAAGAATGGACCAAACTACCAGCTATAATGTGATCAAACCTGGTAAAGACCTACAGGAAATGTTTGATCTCTGTCATTGCCAACCAAGGTTACATTACAAAGGGTTGAAATGAGCTATCGTTACTGGCCAAATACCTATTTTTTGCACCTTTTTTAAAATAAATTATTTAAAAATCATAATTCGGGATTTCCTGGTACATTTTTCACATTCTGTCTCTCACAGTTAAAGTCAACCTATGATGAAAATTACAGCTCTCATATTTCTAAGTGGGACAACTTGCACAATTGGTAGCTGCCAAATACTTTTCTGCCCCACTGTATGAATGTTTAAAAAATGTGTACAGCCATGTCTCCATTCAGATATCAATACCCAGTTGTTTAGAAAATATCCTCAATCTTTGTTATGATCAGTTTTAACCACTTCCTCTGTACTTAACTGAAAAAAAAAATATGTACAACAAAAACAAATTCCCCCTCTTGACAGGAGATGAATTATAGTTTAGAGGTAGGACACACCTACAAAGACATGCAAAGGTATTCATATCCCTTAACATTTTCCACATTGCCTTGTTAAGGCCACAGACTAATACATATTATTACAAGGAAGTTATCAAGCTCTAGACATACTGGATCCTTCTAAACCATTAATATGCTTTGATCTAATCCGTTCCACTGTAGCTCCAGCTGTATGTTTATGGCCAGTGTCTTACTGAAAGTAAGCCTTACGTCTTTAACACCCTCCAACAAGTTTTCTTCCAGCACTGTCCTGTATTTCGCTTCATCCATCTTCGCATCAACTCTGACCAGATTCGCTGTCCCTGGTGAGGAAAATCACTCCCACCACCATTTCACCATGAGGATGGTCTGTTTAGGGTGGTGTACATGTTTTCCACCATGCATATTAATTTGCAAGGGAAGGTTAATGTTGGTCTCATCTGACCGAATCAGATACCCTGCTTCCACATGTTTGCCCACCTCCTATTTTCTTGACAATTTTCCATAAAGGCCAGGATTGTGAAGTGAACAAACAACAGCCGTTCTCCATTCAGTGCTGTGGATCTCTGCAGCTTCTCCTATGTTACCACAGGCCTCTTGGTTGCTTCTCTGTTTAGTGCTATACCATGCACTCCCTGTCAGTTTAGGTGGGCATCCAAGCCTTGCTAGGTTTACATTTGTGGTATACTCTTTCCATCTTTGGGTGATGGATTTAACATAGTGTGTGGGATTTCCGAAGCCTGGGATATTGTTTTAAAACCTAAACTTACTTTGAAGCTCTCAAATGTATCCCTGATGTTTCTGTATTCCTTGTTTTTCATGATGCTGCTTTCTGACAAAAGGGCCCTTTTCACCAAACTGGTTCTAGTGCTAACTTAGCACAGGTTCTTTGTATTTCCACTGCAGTAATCTCAACCTCTGGCCCCCCAAAAATTTGTTGTTGATGGTGGACCAGAGGAAAGAACCGCTCTCGTCAGGTCATAAGAGGCAGGCACATGGCAAACGTCAGCCAATCAAAAAGTTCCAGAGTATAGCTTCATTTTTAAATATTACAATTTTAAAACATAAACAGTAAAAACACAGTACTTTAACAATAACAAGATGTCCGCTTAGCAAAATAAGCTGACCATTTCCTATCTTGCCGAGTTTAAGTAGATAAACGGGCCTTATAAAGCTGTTCTCACTATAGATTGTTCTTTCATGCTAAATTGTTCTTTCTTTGCTCTTTTAATTTCTTCAGGTGGCATTAATAAAACTTCCTCTTAAGTTGTTTTTAACCTCCTTTTTTTTTTTTCTGCATAGCCTTCTCGAGCTATGTCGGGAGGGTTAGCAGTGCAGGTGATCAAACATTTTTAGGTCTTTCCGAAGAATAAATCGGATATACATTAAAGCTCTGGCAGGGTCACACAGATCTTCACAAATGGCTCCTGAAGCCACTCCCCTGTTATCTAGGCTGTGTGCTTTGGGTCACTGACATGTTAGATAAGGAATCATTGGCTTTGTCTGAGGTCAACAGGACTCTGGAACAGATTTTCCTGAAGAATATTTCTATATCTGGCAGTTGTCATCTTTACACCCCTGCGGACTAGATGCCGAGTCACTGCAACAAAAAAGCATTGTGAAGCTTAATGCTGCCATCACCATACTTTTTAGAGGGATAGTGTAAGATAGGAGATGAGCATACACCACACCTGATAGTTCGAGTTCAGGTCAGAACTTTCTGTTTTGGTTGCATCAGACCAGAGACTGTTATTTCTCTTGGTTTGGCTATCTCAAAGCAGGGATCTCCAACTCCAATCCTCGAGTGCTACTGTCCTGCAAATTTTAGATACATCGCTGCTCCACCAAAGCTGAATCAAATGATTGAATTACCTCTTCGGCATGCCATCAAGTTTGGCAAAGGTCTGGTAACAAGCCATTCATTTGATTCAGGTGTGTTAGAGCCGAGATGCATCTAAAAGCTGCAGGACAGTTGCTCTTGAGGAGTAGAGTTGGAGAGCCCTGAACTAAGGTGTGTTTCTGCAATATTTTAACAAGCTGCTATGACCATCTGACCAGTATACCATAAAGGCCTGACTGCAGGAGTGCATTAGCAATGGTTGACCTTCTGAATTGTTTATATCCACAAACTCTGGAGCTCCACTCGAGAACCATTTGTTCTCCCAATTACTGTACTGTTTGGTAGGGAAGCAAGCTTAAGGAAGAGGTCCTAGTGCTTAGAAACATCTTTAATTTCAAAATAATGGAGACCAAGTTGGTATTTTGGAACATTCAATGTAACTGAAATATTTTTGCATTCTTTCCACAGTCTTGTTCTGCCACATCCAGTCTCAAAGATCTACAGACATTCCTTCATCTCATTGCTTGGTTTATGCTCTGAAATTCTGAGAGCCATACCAAAGCTCATTGTGTGTAGAAAATTAGGAAATTTAATTATCTAATATTTAGATGCCTTGGTAGTGTTCTCGTAATAGAAAAATATTCAATACTCAGGTGTCAATACGGGGAAAAAAACGTCCAAGTGTGTGATTATGATCAATGACAAGTATAAACAAAGTTTGTGTACATGCACACAAGCCTACAGAAGCAGCAGGCAGCTATACTCTTAAAATTAAAGCCTTGCCTATACAGGAAAATTTGAAATACAAATAAAAGTAACACCTGCATTTCAATCTTCCCTATCCAAACAAAGGCTGTTTCATTTAGGAGTTCCCATCCCTTAAACGTCAGAAATATTTAAAATGATTTTAGAAAAAAGTTTCTGTGATGTTTTTCGAAGTACACTACATCACACAACATTTATTATTTGCTGATGGTGGGGAGGGCAGGGAACTGAAATTAAACAATGAAATAAAGTAAAAGGCTTCTAAAAAGTTATTTTAACACTGCCCAATATTTGAATAAAGTGAGTGATGCACATGGAGACATTTCTTATTTTGCTTTAGGTCAAGTGTATCCAAACTTTACCATGGGCAGAAATAATGTAAGGGTAAAAAAACAATCTGTGCATCCTTAGGACGAGAAAAAAATAGCATGTATCCATTTAGAAATGTGTTAAAAAAGACAGGACAAGACACAATCAGTGCACCTAGAGTTCACCTCTGATAATATGTAATCACTGCTCAGAGCTGTTCAGTCATATGGCATGGTACCATTTTACTTGATAGCTGAAAATTCTGATCAACTAAAACATATCACAATGTGTTAAATTAATAGGGCTTTTTTTCCAGTTAGAGTATAGCTAAAAATACAGAATCAGTGTGCATTAACTGTATTATGTTTTGAAGTTATGAACTCCCTTCTCTTCTACTGCCTTTACTCAACATCCCCTCCCATATAAATCATCGTTGATATTGGAAATGTACTTGCTTTCTTCAGGAAGTAATCTTTAGGCATTTCATTAAGACCACACTAAACAAATGTTCCACCATCAACTCGTTAAGCTAATGTTGATTTGGGATTTTTTTTACCAAATATCACAGTTCATGAAAACTTCTCATAAGCCAGCTGTAACCTTGTTTTCTTCTGTTGAATTGTTATTTATGGGTTGTATTTGCATATTATCGCTTTGTATCGTTTTCTGTGTTTCTTTGATGCTTTGATGTTTCGCTTTTACAACCTTACCATTTTGTTTTGAATTGATCGAACAACTATCGTTTGTTATTGACACAGCTTCATGGATTAGTTTTATAATCCTTTCCATTTTTTAACTCATAATTTCCTTGTTGAATCCATATTTTCTCTCAATCAGCCTAATACAACAGCTCATTAAAACTATGTAGGCTCTCTCATTTAGACTAAAAGCCAATATATAGTCTGCAAGAACAGAGAAATTTGTTCTCTCTCCCAGACTGCAACAACAAAACGTTTTTCTGTTCTTGCAGCCATGGTTTACAAATTTTCGCAGCTTGTTCTTGACACATATTCTGGGCAAAACAGTTTTATGTGGTGTTTAGGAAATATGCCGTGAGAGACTTATGAACGTTGCTTGGAGTTCTCCACTTCACTTATCTTATAGTATGAAATGTCTTTGCTAACAAGGACTTTGTTCTTGTAGCCGCCAGTAGAACTAATTTCTCTGTTCTTGTGGAGTATGTACAGAACATAATTTGCATAGTCAGACTTGTGCAGGTATTGTTTTAGGAATGTAAAGCACAGAGTGATTCAGTATTTTTTATTTCACTTGATCTAAAAAAAAAGATGTGCTAATAATGGCAATTTAATCATTTAATTTTTTAGGTGTGTTGATCAAAGCCAGAATGGTCGGCTGTCAAATGTTTGGAGACATATCTCACATTTTTTGGGGGGGAATAAAGTAAAACATGACCAAACATCTTCCAAGAGTGTGACCCATTCTTTCTTGCCAAGGGGATATAGTTTATGGTTCAGTGGACTCATTTTTTCATGTCTTGTTAATGTATGCAAGATAGGCTACAGGATAAAACTGTACTCAAAAAGGTAAAAGGTAAGGTAAAATCAACATGAAACAATTGGTCTGTCTTCATTAACTTTTGGAGAATATTAAGCAGAACCTCTGGTGAAAGTTAATCCACTAAAGTGATCCCAAATTTTGCCCCAAAAGCTGTGGCCAAAATGCTCATCTTATCTTGGATAACTTTGGCACCACCTGTGGACTTAGAAATCTTCATTGAGGCACTGAATTTATTCAGTGTCATGTTAGTTAATATTAATTGTGCTCTAAACGTCATCAGGAGTCTCTGGCATCATATAAGGTTGTTTGTGTAAACAAACTAAAGTGGTTTTAGCCTAAAACTAATCACATTGTTGCCCTTGTGTTCAGAGTCTAATATTATAATGTAGTTACATGTTCACGCTGTTGTCTTTTTGCTTACTGTTTGTTTCCTAGCATGCAAGCAGGCATGTATATGACACTAGCTGTCAAAGTTCTTCCAGAGCATAACAGTATGAAAGCCTTTTTTAAACCTTTGCAAAATATGTCCCCACAACTTTTGTCTCTGATTTACAAAGTCCTTATATCCCAAGGTATTTTGTCCAGCTAGTCAGAGCAGATAAATGGCTGCTTTTTACACCAAAAGATTTTCAGTGTGTTTTGAGTAAGAAAGTAGTTCAGAGCCAGTTACTCATGTTTCAAACATGGTCAGAAACAATCCACGCTACTTGAAGTTGTAGTAGCACTCACTTAATTCCTTTTTCAGAACAAAGACCAAGTTCATTAAGAGCCAAAGTTGAAGCAGGTCGAGGAAACAGCTTTAAGTGTCATGTGGAAAAATCCCCAGCCTGCATAGTCTGGCCACTATAATCTATGAAAACATGAACGTCTGTCTCAATTTTCTGACATTTTTATTCTAAGTGTATAAATGTTGCAGCAGATAAGCAGCACAAAGCAAAATCTATCTGTATTAAAGGTAACTGCTGCTACCACTTTTTCAAATAACATTATCTGATTATAACATTATTTGGTGCTTAAAAAAACATCAACATTTCAGATACTACTTGAGGCAAAAATATAGAGTTGTAGTTTTAAAGAATGAGCGAATCTCCCATTAGTTGTGTTAGTTTTCTTTAAAAAAAAAAAAAAAAAACACCATAAAAGCAAGATGATAAGGACTGTCAATGAATTTCTCATTTCACAGACTTCAAAAATGATTAAAGGGTATCATATGAATGGTATCTACGGAAGCCCTAAAGGCTCATACATACATACATTTTATTTCCCCCGTTTTCTCGTGATAACGAGATAATTTTCCTCCATTTTCTCGTGATGACGAGATAATTAATTCCTTCTACTTTGCATCTCTCAGTCATCATGCGGTATCCATGGAGACGCCCAGGGCCTAGCTGTTTAACTATGTAATTAATGACTACATCAGAGTCACTTAGATTGCGCTTACGATAAAGATGAAGCCCTGCTAACCGTCTTCTTAGATGACGCACACTAATGTGTACATTATCTGTAATAGCAAGGCATGAAGCTATTTCAGCCTGTGTCAGGCCTTGATTGAAAAGATGTGTGATGCAGTAATCGATGTTATCCTACTCCTCTGACATTGCTACACTGAATGATGTTTCCTGCAGTGATTTAACAGACAAATATCTTTTTGTTTTCTTGAGATCTCAAATTAATTATCTCGTTATCACGGGAAAACTGGTGAAATTTATCTCGTTATCACAAGAAAACAGGGGAAATGTATGTATGTATGACCATTTAGGGCTTCCGTAGATATCTATGTGAAATTTTTTTCTTTACAGTTTTTACAAGGAAATATTTTGATATCAGTTTCATTCAATATTTAGCCATGTGCAGTCATGACTATGTTTGAATGTGTAAACAAGCTGAACCTTTGTTGCACAGTGGTATGTAGAGCAGAACTGCAACTATACGTGTGTGGTAGCTCAGGCCTTTGAGTAGAAAAGGAATAGATCTGAAATATTTCTGCTGGAGATTTGTCAGAAATCTTGGAGGTTTCTGGCACAACTTGACCTATTTCTAGGGGACACACAGATGGAGAAACTTTGTTTCATATACAAAATATTAAAAAAATAAAAAACAGTACAACCAAATATCAAATTCTACCTCTTTAAATCTGTTTACGTGTGAGTTTATGTTTTTACTCTTAGACCTAGAACTCCAAAAAATTAGATATGGTTCATCTTCACCTGCCACATATTATAAAGCTTTTTAAGAAATGTACTACATATAAATGTCGTATAAACAGTTAACACATGAAACCACAACCATTCACTGAACAAACATTTTCATTTTACTTAGCCATATTATTTAATTAAATCAGACTATTTCCTATTACAATCTTTCAATGTTGTTTCATTTCATGAGTAATAGCTTGTTCTGATTGACCTTTTCTCACCTTCAAAACAACATAGAAAACACTTTCAAACACAAATACAGCTTTTTTTTAAATTATTTTTTGTATGTAAAGTTAATTTATGTTATTAACCGTTCATTACTATGAGATATTTTTTTGAAATATTTCTACACAAAGGTTCCCTGATTTGTTTTTATCATCTCTCCCGAAGACAATTTTTGAAACATGAGGAATATGAAAAGGTAGTCTACTCTTTGATATTTTTCTTTTGGCCAGTAGAGGGTGCTTGTGTGTTACCATGAGCTGCTTTAGATATATGCTGTGAAGTGATTAAATTATCAGAAAATGACTTAAATAGCATTGATTTCAGGAGGTGCATGCTATCAAAGCATAATAGGAAAACACTTTATAATGCATCCAACCTAAATCTAACACATTCCAGAACATGTGCACTGTAAAATTAATCAGTAAAATGTTAACACTGATGCTCAACAAGAGTCACATGACATTCCCATGACAGCATGGGATAGTGCTCACATTACATGCAGGAAGAGCAAAACAAGTGCCAGGTTGCACTTTAATTAGGAAATACACTGAGAAAAACTAAATAAATAATTCAAGTCCTCTTTCTGCGAAGAAAGTGTAAAGGCTTTACTTAATTTACAAGCACATCATGGAGACTATATGTAGGAATGTGCAAGAGTGAAATATATTAGCACCAAACCACTTCACAACCTGTGATGGGATAACTCAGACAATGTACTGTAAATTTTAAAAAAATGGTACTTATTTAGTCTGAAAGTACATGAACCTAAACTTGGCAGAGGTCATGATTTAGCCAAAACAAATATTAAAATCATGAAATGATCATTTGCTCTAGCTCCTATATAACTAACAAATTTTTGGCAGCCTACAGCAATTTTTTTCATGTTTAACATTTCCTAACACAGACGATGCATCCTGTCTCTGCGAGTGAAATAAAGCAAGTCACAGGTCAACGAGGCCTTTTCTTTCAGTGTTGATGTGTTTGTCCAGCAGAACATGGTTAACAGTCAGGGATGAAAGCAAGAACAAAGACTTTAAAGTTATTGTGGAAATTTACAAGAGAGAAACTCTGTTTTTGCACTGTTTTTAAAGCCACAGGGACTATATATAGATGAAACTTTATATGCAAAAAATTGTGATTAATGGCATAACCAGACTAGGTTAGGAATATAACCTTTGACAGATTACATATTGCGCACATACCATCGCACAGCGTAGTCATAACAGTAAGATGTATACCTCTTCTGTAATACTTGATTTTTAAAAGTTTGATTTCTTACCAATTTATTGTGTTTATGAAAAAAAAGTGCTGTTTTTTTTTGACAGTTCAGTGAGTCCATGGGCGACATTTAAAATAAAATAAATCAGTGCATCTTTTCCTTAAAGACATCACTCCTGTCATTAATTTGATTTAGGTGTCATTGTTATACTTGGTGTTTTAATATAAAACAGAAAAGCAACAATTATTCCTACTAGTACTAAAATAATGTAAGCATTACAGCTAGCATCATTTTATAAAATCTACTCATTGCCCAGGGTTTTATACTCAGACTTGAGCAAAAACATAAAATGAATGAGGTTTTAGATACTTGACACAAAACAAAAATCGTATATTTGTGTTTGCTTTTAGTAGAATTATATGGACAATGATATTGGATTGTTATTTAGTTAGGGTATCTGCTTTAATTGCCAGCCTGCAGTCAGCTGCTAAACAGACATTCCACTCATAGCTAGCAAACTGTAGTTTTAAAATTGTGATTGATGGTGATCCTTTATTTTCTAAGTCACGAAAGTCCGTATTTTTCGTGACTGCAAAAGCAGCTGGGATTTTTTTTGCTTGTCATTAAGGGAAAAGTGTAGTTGTCATCTGTAAGCCAGCTGACCGGCAGTGTGCAGCAACACACGAGAGTGGGTGACTATAGCACTAACATGTGTTTTGTACAGCTGGAAAAACCCTGGTGCACTTTTCCTGGAATCTCATTAAAATAAGTTAAAACTGTGGGAAAGGAATAGCATAGAGACTTGATATACCTTCATACTGATACCCAGTCTATAGAATAATTTCTATTCAAAATTTGGGTTCATATAAAGATATACATCTACTGATTTTCTATTTCACACATTTTTGACAGATTTTTACTTTACTTATATTTTGCAGAAAACATTATGGTATTGTGTATGTAGATGGATCACTATTAGTACATTTGACACTTTGCTCATCTTGTGTTTGAGACAATCAAGCACAACCTAGGATCTCCTCTTTGTTTGACCTTAACTTCCAACAGATTAAATACTTCAAATAGTCTCAGATCTCTTTGGATCCTTAGAAAGCTTCAATAATTGACATGCATGCCTCGGGTCTTTTCACACAAAAAAACCTGACATTGAAATTCAGGTTTAGAAGAAAAACAGTTAAGTTTTTCTTGTGATTTTATTGGTTTTCTTTTGCTTTTGGATTTAACATTAAGGATGGAAATTCATCTTTTTATCTACTTACTTTTAATGATTTAGCAACAAACTCAAAATTAACTGATAATGTGTTCATCTATAGTAATAAATTAAAAATGTTCGGCATTTAAACTGAAAATATTTTGTGGATACTGAGCGTTTGCTCAAATATAATGGCCTAATATTTCTAATCTAGTCAGTTTGCCTTTTTAAATTCCATATAAAAAGCCTGATCAGCTGGTTGACACAATGTTAATGCCCTGTACTGTGGACGTTGGAAACTGAAAACTCCTCAATGCATTACAAGAAAAGTGGATGTACTGTCAAAAAAGAACAGTAAATAATCCAGTCTGGGCGAACAGCGTGTATTATGTAATGTGAGTTGAGCTGTTTTGCTTTTTGCTGTATATACTGATGGAAAAGAAACATATGTGGGATAAGGACCATGAAGCAACATTTGTGATCATGTAAAAAGATCACATGGCATGCTTTGATTCACCAGGACGAAACTTCTGCTCTCAGGCCTCACTCAGCCACTCTGACCACATATGTTCAGGGAATATCATGGAGTGATGATGATGCTCTCTCAGGCTGTCCCATCCCTTGACGTCCACCCCAGCAAGAATCTGTGAGCTGTGTTGCTGAACCACAGCTGGAGACTTATTCCTGCCAGGGATCAGCTGCTCAGTCGGGATCCTCTTCAGGAATGTGCCAGCACTTCACAGCTGCACACCTAGAGGTTCAGTGGTTCCATGAGGTGCCGAGCAGAGGCGTTTGCAACAGGTTGTCCCTTTGGTTATGATACACTGCTGGATAACTTGTGTTGTGGGGAAAGATTTCTTTTGGCCATCAGTATATATCATGACTTAGCTAAAGTTACAACCATATTAGGTTCCATGGAAGATAAAACCTGCCATGGATCCTGGTATGATTGTAATTTTGAGATCTATGGCACATTTTATCCGTTTATTTTTACAAAGGGATTGAGATAGAAAGGCATCAACTGCCCTCTACTCCCTTCAAATCTTAAAAATGTGTAAGTCTGGCAATTTGATCAGCTGACTGCACAAACATCAACAGTAAGTACCTTATGGTGCGTTCCATTTGTAGTCGGAACTCGGAAATTCCGAAGTGGGAAAAATCAGCTGAAGTCGGACTTCCCACTTGGAAAGCCAGAGATTTTTTCTTGCTTCCACTTTGACTTACAATATAGCCGCTCATAGCATCAACAACAGTAAGTTGTGGTGGAAACATGTTTATTTTACAAGCCTCTCCTGTAGGAGTATGTATAAAACTTGTGTTATATGTACAGCCTGCAACTCTAAACTTAACAAAATAAAACTCAAATGGAAAGTACAGCTTCAAACAAAGTTTGTAAGAGGTACTACCAACACTGGCTACCTGGGCGTCACCTAATTGGAATCCTGACTTATCCGACTAGGTTAACTCGAACGCTGTTTACTCGGGTGTGAGGTCAAACCCAGCACAGAGTTCCGACTTCCAAGGTAAATGGAACGCACCATTAGTACAGACTTGAGTTTGAGGAATGATACTAATTTTAAAAAGAACTTATAAGGATATAGAACAAATATTAAAAGCTGATCCTGCTAAAAGATCCCAAAAAAACCTCAAAAACAAGCAGTGTCAAGAGTCGTTGGCAGCACTCTGCTTGTAAGAAATGTGTATGCATCTATCAGCATTTGAGTAGAAACCAGTACTCTGACACAGCTAACATTGTATTCATGTGTTCACTTGATAAGAAAGTTGGCTTATTGTCACCCAACTTGAGCCTTTCAACACGCCCCCAGCCCTCTAAGATAAAAATGGTGCTCTGCTCCAGCAGAGGCTTGAATGTATAATCATTGAACTGATATTTTACCTGGGACTAAGTCAGAGCAGAGGCCTTCACTGATGCAGACACAAATCCTCCCTCCACTCTCACAAAACGCTAACCCAAATCCTGCATAGCGTAATTTCTAACTCATCATCCTGTACCCTGTGTAGAAACAAGTCAACTCCTCCTGCTCTAAAGCCGCTGCCCTCTCCACGATCAGCTGAGGACTTTATCCATCCATTGAGAAGAGTGTGTTTGTGAGTTGTTTACTTGGGATACTGGAAGTATAAAACAACCCAATGTGAGATTTAGGTTCCTGAGAAACGTGGCAAGCTCTTTTAAGATGGCATGAACATGGGGAGTTGCGAAATGCAGGAGCTGTGTGTATGCAGTGAGGTATTTTATGAAACAAAAACCGTCAGTTGCTCTTAAATTGTGTTTAAACGTAACGTCACAAAAAATATTTTAGAACAATGTTGCCCGTTGGTGGCATCAGGTTGCTGAACGGTAAATGCCTTCTTTAAAACATGCTTCAACATCAAAAGAAGCAACTCTGAAGAAGAACAGAATGGCAATCAGAAAAACTGAATTCTACAGCATGAAGAGGGGGTTTTAAGTTGCAGTCTAAAATTAAATCCTGTTGGAAAAAAAGCTCATGTGCTAGACATTTACCTTTTGGGAACTGGACTGAAAAAGAGTCACCCTCATATTAAGTTTTAAAATATAAAATCTCTTCCAAAAGGTATTGATACTCCTTAAACATTTTCCCAAATTTTCGCAATACATGGTTTCAAAATGTTTTAGAAATAGAATTCAAAAAGTGTGGCATGCATGTTGTTTTATAGCCCTCCTCTCTCAATACTTTGTAGAATAGCCTTTTATTGTAATTACAGCTGCAACTGATTTTCTGGTATGTCACTACCAGCTTTAAACACCTAGAAACAAAACTTATTTTCCTCGTTATTTGACAAAAATAGCTCAAGCTCAGTCTGACTGGATGGATGGACAGGATGGATACGTAGATCAATCTTAGAGTCTTGCCACAGATTCTCGATTGGATTTAGGTCTGGACTTTGAAAAGACCATTCAAACACATGAATGTGCTTTGACCTAAACCATTCAATCGTAGATCAGGCTGTACTTTTTAAGGTGGTTGTCCAGTTGGAAGGTAAACCTCGACCCCTGTCCCAAGTCGTTTTTACCCTCTAAGAGAGTTTCTTCTAAAAATGCCCTAACCCCGCTGAAGAAAGGCATCCCCACAGCATGAAGCTTTCACCACCATGTTTCACCTTGAAAGTGACATGTTTGGGCTGATGTATAGTGTTAGGCCCCCCCACTCATAGCAACCGTTTTGGCAACCATTTTCCACATGTTTACTGCTGTGTCCCTTAAAGAGCTCTTAGAAAACTTCAAATGGGACTTCATTTTCGTATAATCATGGATTTCTTCTTGCCACTCTTTAACAAAGCCAGGAACAGGCGCTGCAAGACTAATATTTGTCCTGTTAACATATGTTCCCCTACATAACTGCAATGGGCCTCTTGGCTGCTTCTCTAAATAATGCTCTCCATACTTTAAACTGTCAGTTTAGATGGGCACCCATGTGTTGCTTTGGTGTCTGCTGTCCCATCCTCTTTCATGTTTTTGGTTGAATGGATTGGGCATACCTACATGAGATGTTGAGATGTTCAAAGCATAGGAAATCGTTTTATAACCTAACAATGTTTTATATTTTTCCAAAACTCAACCGTAAGATTTTCTTCTATGTTCTCCAACAAACCTCAAGGGCCTCCACAGAACACCAGTCTTTCTAATCCAAGTAAATCAGACTTAATTGGACTGTTTTTAAAATATAATTAAGTGATTTTTAAATGCAAATGGTTGCACTGAAATTCATTTAGGGGTATTGAAGTAAAACAGGCTGCATACATTTGCTTCCATACTTTTTAGAATTATTTTTCTTCCATTTTACAAGTATGATGTATTTTTAATCAGTCAGTTAAAATCCTATGGATATAATGCCACAAATGTCAAAATGTTTAAAGAGTAAAAATATTTTTGCCAAGTGCTATAGACAAGCATTGCAATGGTTTAAATTAATTGAATTTTAATAGTGAAACAATCCTTTGGCTTGTTTTTGAAGAATATGTCTGCTTTGATCCAACATTTATTTAGCAGTTTCGTGTATTGTAAAACTGGTGATAAAGTGTGTAAAAAGTGTGTCTTGTGTGGGGTGAATATGAATTGTACACTTAAATTTACTTTTTGAGAGGTTTCCGAAGCACTTTGCAGTGTGAGCTTTATAAATGCACAAAATCTGTCCGTTCACAAAAAAACCTTGCGACTTTCCCATGAGCATGAGATACGCATGGCCAAGAACTAAGAAAATTATTTGTGGAATATGTTTAATATGCCATTTTTGGACAAAGATTCATCCCAAGGTCTTACGACCTATGAATTTTCAAGTAGCCAGCAGAAATGTGTGTAAGAGATGTGCCCCACCCTTTATGCTTTTTGAGAGCATGATCACTTTCCAACCACAAGCAAAGCAAGAGAGTAGTAGTGGTTTCTCGTAAACCAGCCATGGAGATAGATTATTAAGATATTGCCAGAAAAAAAGTGAAACACTGCCACTAAGTAATCTTTTTGAATGAAATCCCGACAGCACTTTTCACTTGCAGATAAGCTAAATATGGGTGCAAAAGATAAAGCTTAAATATAGAATCCAATTGCAAAACCTTAGGAAGGGTTCCCCATAGAGCTTTACTTGAATAAGTAATGGCTTCCCCAAAAAAAGTTTGTTTTCAGCATATGTGGTTTTGTTCATTGCTAAAATGATCCTTGGAAGTTGAGATTTATAGAAAGTACTTTTGAGTTTAAAATTGAAATTAAGTTTTATCAACACAGAAATTCCGAAGTAATGGCCAACACCCAGCTGTACGTCTTCTACTCGTATTTTATGTTATTCAAACATTTTTTTTTAGAGTGTTCCCCTAACATGATGCATTAGGAGTCTCTCAACAGAACATTTTTGGTATTTAAATTCAACAGCAACGAGAAAATGGAACATACTTACCCAGTGCTGACCCCTGCTACTTGTCAGTCATCCAAGAGAGAAAATGTATATGTACAGGATTGTGTGTTTGTTTCATGTAGCAAATAGATTTAAAGGGAAGGACAAATCGATAATATCTGAGGAGGTGCTTTGTGCATGGTGAATAAACTGCCTGAATGTGTATGAGTACTGAGTGGTACATACACGTGGTGTTTAGGTTAGATGACGGTATGGAAGTGGACTGAACATCTGTGAGACTGGGGTCACAGGTTTTAGGAGAAGCAGATGGCTCCTCCTGCTCTGCATGATCTTCCTCCATCTCCACTAAGGCAGCATCCTCCATTGCTTTCCTTGCCAGCCTCTTAGATGTTCGACACAAGCTTTCAGTCTGGATGGAATATTTTAAAACACATCATCATCAAGGCTACTACCCATTCAACTCTCCACAAAGTAACTCTAAAACACAGCACCTAGTCTAGGATTTTGCTTACCTTTGCAGGAGGTCTGGTTACTGCAGCTTTTCTCTGTGGACGTACTTTAGATTTAGGCACCTTAGGGCAGGAAAGAGTCTTCATAGTAATAGCAGCATGCTGAAGGATGCAGTCAGTGCCACAATAAACAGAATCTGGCAGCGCTGGTTTTGCACAGCCAGGCCCAGTGCACAGAGAGAAAGAGCCGTCTGTCTCCATCTCGCACTGAGGGTCGGCTTCAGCTTTTGTTTCAACCTCAGCTTCCACTTCAGGCCTTGTCACGATGGCCTCCCTCTCTTCTTCCTTTTCTTCCACTAAAACAGCCTCCTAAACACAGATCACCGACTTACATGCAGACTCATTTAGGAAAATAGGCAACTGAAAATTTGTCATCATTCAGCACTGGCTTAAATACACTCAGCCATTTGTTGAAGGGCTAACAATCCAAATTGAATTCAAACCTTGACAACTTTCTGCTGATCCTCCTGTGGCTCCGGTTTCACTTCAGGAGGACTTAGTGTCAGACATTCAGGAAAACTAAGGTCTGGCTCAAGGTGAGACTCTAAGTGGATGATGGTCTGCCTCGTCGTGGTACAGGTTAAACACATGTACTCTTGGTCTCTCTCTTCTATCTTCCAGTCCTGTGTCTCACTGATACCAACACAGGCACTATGAAACCACTCCTGGCAGCTGTTACAGCAGATCATGAACCTGAAAAAATAAGTTTTCAGGAAGTGAAACAGACATATAAAGCAGGTATGCAAACTTTTCAGCTAAGAGACCTTGTTACCAGAAAAAGAGCGTGTACCTCTTGATGTGGGATTGGCTGCAGACGAAGCATGTGACGGAGTCATGTCTTTCACTCTCTGTTGTGCTTGGAATCTCTCCTTTATTCTCTTCCAGTTTCTTGCCTTCGTCTCCCTCCATCCCATCTGGTGCATCATCAAACTGGCCACGAGTTACAGGACTACGTTGGTTAAAATCACTGTCTAACATTATGCAGTCTGAGCTGACTGATTGCAGAGCGGCATTCAGAGTTATATCAAAGTGTGCAGATGTTGATTCCGTTTCTGGAGGGCTCTGTGGGTCATTTTCGATGCTATCCTTGAGTAAATGCTGCTGCTCGTCTACATCAACAAGCATCACGTCATCATCGATGTCTTCATTATCTGCAGTGATTGACAGAAGCTCCGCTGCCCTGCCCCTGCCTTTTCCCTTACCTTTACCCTTTCCTTTACCCTTCCCCCTGCCCCTCCCCCTGCCCCTGGCTTTTCCTCTACCACCCTTCCCACCTCGAGCCTTTGAGTCTCCCTGTCTGCTGCTGGTGGCCAGCTGCTCTTTAATTTGCAGCAGAGTCATTTCATCACTGTCTTCTTCTTGACTAGAGATCAGAACAACGTAATCACTCTCTCTTTCTCCGACATTGTCAGAAGCAACGGGCTGTGTGACCTCCATGTCACCCAGATTATCAGGGACCTCATTTTTTTCCACAGGTTGTGGATCAGTGGGCCCAATTTCATTAGCAGGCTCAAAAAAATCAGGAACTGCCAGTGCATCTGTCAATGACAGACCTTCATTGCCACCAAGCAGAGAGAATGCAGTATGGAAAGCAGATCCAAAGTCCTGCCATAAGCTGGGATCAAAGCTCCCTCCAGCAGAGGTCTCTGATGGTTCCTTGGTATCTTCTGACACGGGTGAGGAGGGGGCAGACCACTGCAGGTCCTCTATCACACTCCTAGCTGTTCGAGTAGTTTTCTGTTTGGTGCTGTCTTCTGTATTCGTCTCCGGCGCCAGGTTGGACCTTCGACTTCTGCCCCTTCGAACCAGAGGGGGACTGTGGGTTAGGTCTCCAATCTCCTCCATGAACTCCCGTTTAGCAATGGTTGTCCTTCTGAAGCCCCAGGACTTTTTAACCTGTGACAAGGATGGCCTGGAACCAGAGTCCCCACCGCCTGATTGGCTCAGCTCATCTACTGAGGAAAGAAAATGGAAAAAAAGAATGATCAAAAACAGAACAGACATATTGATATTTTACCTTAAGAAGCTCATCCACGTACCTGTTGTACCTGAATTACCGTCACCATTAACTGCATTGGTCTTTTCTATTGAGTCCATGCTCACACCAGTCGGCAGCAACCCTGTTCATAAACAATTTAAGTTAAAAAATAATAATAATAATTGTGGGACATCCATCTCAGCAGTGGCTGGCATCAATTTGTACCAACTTCAACAACAGATTATTAAGATTACTGATCTATTCATAGTCTACTGTTAAAGAAATGGGGTTCTATGAGTCCAATAAATGTCTACAAACAGTAGGCAATTTAGAGATATTTAGGTTTGATATGGGGTCCTAATCAGTCATATTATGTATGAGTGAACAGTCCATAAGGGGATAAAAACTTAAATAAATAGAAAAAGGCACCAATACAAGCTTTAGAAAAGAAAAAATTAAAGCAAAATAAGTTATATCATAAGATAGAAATTAGCATTTTTATTAATACTTATCTCTATAAATTATGAAACACACTCCACTGCAATGAATAACAAATTGATGTGCATTGATGTAGTTGAGTTGGTATGAAGTGGTTTGTGGAAGTAGTAAGGAATGAAATCACAACATGCATACGCAATGGGGATCTGAATTGACCTGGAACCAGTTCTTCTGAGGTGTGTGAGATTTCATTTTGGTGCTTTTTTTGTGACAACCTTTTTTTTCTTCTATTAAAATATTCACAGAACAAGAATCGAAAAGTAACGGTTATGTAAATGGAGCAAGATAAAAAAAAAATTTTTATTGCTTTTAACTGGCTGAGGTATTTTGGTGTCCAGTGGAAAGCTCTGAAAGACCTTTTTTGACTCTGTGGTGGCATCCGCCATCTTTTATGGCATCTTATCTTGGAGCAGCAGTTCATCTACAGCTGGGAGAAAGAGGTTGGATAAGCTCATCAAGAAGGCCAGCTCAGTTCTAGGATGCCCCCTGGATCCAGTGCAGGTGGTGGGAGACAGAAGGACTCTGGCCAAAATAACATCACTGATGGACAGTGTCTCCCACCCCATGGATGAAGATGTTGCTCAGCTGCAGAGCTCCTTCAGGGACAGACTGCTGCATCCTGGGTGCATGAAGGAGCATTTTTGCAGGTCCTTCCTCCCTGCAGCTGTTAAGACTCTACAACCAGAACTGCTCCCAACAAACTCAAAAATGTTTACACCCCTGCTGTAGTTTGTACTGTTTAAATCACTTAATTAAAAATTTTGCTGCTGTTATTTGCACATATGTTTTCTCAATTTATATTTGGTTAACTTCTTGTAATTAATAAATTTACTTTTTAATGCATACTACAATACTACACATGCAAATCCTGTATGTATTTTTTGTTTGTTTTTAAATTATCCTACTCAGCTGCACATTCAAACAACTTCACAGTACTTTGGTTTTTGTGAATTTGTCCTCAATTCTGTTTTTATATAAATTTTCAACTTTTCTTGTGTGAATCTAAATGCTGCTGTTATAGCTGCATTTCCACTAAGGGACAATAAAGGATTATTCTATTCTATTCCAAACGTTAATAATTGTAACATGCCACTGCAAAAATGTCGGCAAAACATTTGTAAAGATGTTCAACTTTGCTCAATATCTGATTAACTTTCAGCTGTTTAAGAGCAACTCTGCATAACATGTATAAGTAAGCTAATAATCTGCATGCTGCATTAATCTCTGCAAGGCTGGCTTTTCAGGTTTAACTCCAAATATAGATTTAGGAGAAAAACTACACTGACTCATTTTACAGAAACTACTTTGGATTTATATTATATCGATATTAATGTTAATTAAACGTTTGACACTGGGGTGTTTGGACTAGATTTCACAATGTTTACCAAAGCAGAAATAGGTTGGTGCTAGTATTAGTTCATACGCAATCCAACAGTAACGTTGCATTTTGAACGTCGCTAACACCAGTTAAAGAAGTAGTAATGAAACAAGCCTTCTTAATTTAAATAACAGAACGCAGCCAGCCGCCAAACCGCAAAAACAAAACCATTTCTCTCTGCTCTCTCAGCAACACAACCGAGTTATTCCGTAAGGCCAACGAGTCCGACATTGTTGTCTGCAGCTAACCTAGCTAGCCGTGACGGTGAACTGATAATAAAGGGCTACATTTTAAAGCAAGCTTTATTTAATATTGCTCTCTGTAAACATAACATAAACAAACAAAATATCATACCTTAAATAAATGTTACTGTTTTCCAGTAGTTGCTAGATTCTTTCAGCTACCATGCTAGCATGGGATTCCATTTTCTTTGCCCTAATACTTGATCTCGCGAGATTTCACCAGAGGCGGAAGCAATGTTGATACCGTATTGGCTTATGTGAGTGGGAAGTTTGCCCTGGAAAGTGTACTTTGTTACTGTGTTTTTCGAATTAAAGTATCTCTAAACGGTATGTCCGGCAAAGTTTTAAATTAAAAAAAAGTGTTTCATGCAAAATATATAATTTTTATTTATAACAATCATGAGACAGTCAAAGAGCAATATCAGCAAATCACATTTAAAAAATACATATTTGAGATTGTGGGATCAACACACTTCTAGTTTGGCAATATCCTTTATCTTTTAAGTTTTTCTTACATAGAACTATATCAGCATGTCAAACTGAAAAACAAAACATTTTTTGGAGTGCCCTAGTCAAAAATGCTCAAACACCCTCCAGTGTGGCTGACCTAAAACACTTTTGCAAAGAAGAAGGGGCCAGAATGTATGCACAGCAAACTTAAAGTCAAATTGCCAGTTTTAGCAAACACTTGCAGTTGTTGGAGCCAAATGTGGCTCAATCTTTCACAATTGGAGTAATTGCTTTTTCATATATGGCCAGATAGTTTGGATAGTTTTACTCCTTTAATAAATCATTATTTACCAACTGCTTTCTGAATTTATTCAGACTAAGTTCAGATTTGTTTGGGGATCTGAAAGATTCAAGCATGACAGGAAAGAAAAGCAAAAAGATAAATCTGTTTGAGGACTTTGGGGTGTTTGCTTGCTTGATTGTAAAACAGAGCAGTCCTGTGCTGCTTAGTCCTTATATCATCACAAAATATCCAACAGCTTCACAACTTAACCTGAACATTTTGACATGTAAATTGCTTGCAATGTGCTGCCTTTGTCTCAACAAAAATGCCAGCCACAATATAGCAGCAAAGTTGACACCAGGATGCTAATGCAGCTTCTATTCTTCTTGGTCTAAGCATGGATTTACAATTGGATGGTCAGTAACTGCTGTCTTTGCACAACTACAATAGAATTTAAATACATTTATCAAAGTTACTGGGAGTTTTTCTAAATGGCCAAAAACCTTATTTGGATTTTTTGTTTCATCTTTACAGATCAATTAAATAACGTGGGCAACTTTTTCTTCACAAGTCCATTTATTCTATTTACAGTATGTAAACAGTAACAAGACAAAGCTCAACACAAACATGCTCACAGGAAATATATGGCCAAAAAAGCAATATACATTTATGTTTACTCAGATGGGCACATTTTTGATTGGATTTATATCTGCTTTTGGTATCTGGCAACACAAAGACTTCACTAGGAGCTGACATTCATGTGAAGAAGTTTCATTTCAAATAACTTTTCTTAACACATAGAAATATGATTGCAATAAACATACTATAAAAACATGTAACACTATAAATATTGTTCGGTATCTTCTTACAAAAGCTGTACAGTTTACATTTTTTAGTCTTTTTAATAAATCTGATTTTTTTTGTGTGGCTATACAACACAGAACTACAATACAAAACTGGTATTAAACCAAAATGCCACCACTGACATGAAGCAGACATATTGAAATGAAATGTAATGTATCATTTAAACCTGCAGTACTTGACATGAAGCAAGTGGGGTTTAAAGCAAAGAAGGAAAAAAGAAAATCAGTCAAAATATCCATGATGGCACCAGAATTATTGTGTATCAATGTTGAAGGCTGTTTCAAATGTTTTGTCTCGCAATATGGAGAGCAATCAACCAAATAAAAAACAGCAGCAAAGTACTGTAGAGCAGCATTGAAGAGAGAAAATGAAAAGATTACTGTGTGGGATGAGAGAATCTGAGCAATAACACAAATCTGCAATATGAAAACAATTCACATCTCGAGACAGATCACTTACACATAATTAACTGACTTAAACGCAGATGTGGAAACTGAGAATGAGAAGTGAACCAAAAAAACAGTCCAGTGAGCACATATACAAATGGGAATGAAAGAGAGAGAAAGAAAAAAAAAAGTGATTTGTCATCAAGGTGCAGGGCTTGAAGCACCAACTTCGAGGCCACCTGCCTCACATTCACTCCACTGATGTGTCTGTAGTGTATCAGTTAGGTCACAGTGACGCCAGAACTGTCCTTGTTTTTGTCAGTATATGTGGGAGAGTTGCTTTTGTCCGATATCGAGCCTGTGGCTCCAGGAGCGGACTGCACAGCAGGAGAGTGACCTGATGGTTTGACCGACGGCTCTGAGCTGGGCTCCGCCTCTGCTTCCTGCTGAGACGCTGTGGCTGGGAAAGAGTCAAAATCAACATGAGAGAAGACACACATTTCATGTCTGATAGCGACAGTTATTAACTTTATGTATATACACAATCAATTAGGCTTTCAAATTTCTTTTAAAACAAATTTTCCTTCTATTGTCAAAGGAAGCACCAATCTTGCCAATATACACAAAATAGCTTATACAGTGCCTTACAAAAGTAATCATAGCTTTTGAAATGTCCCATTTTGTTACAGCATAACCACAAACTTATTAATCAGCTCATTTACTCTGCTAAGTAATGGTCAGTAAACTGGAATTAGAGGACCCGAGTGGTCTGGGGGGTTGGTATAATGACAACAGATATTCAATATACTTTGGTGCTAAGCCATTCAATGATTTATAAGTCTATTCTCTGAGCTATAGGGAACCAGTGTAAGGACTTTAGAACTGGGGTGATGTGCTCCACTTTCCTGGTTCTATTGAGGATGGGAACTGGGGTTATATGCTCTACCTGATTCGAGTGAGGACCCAAGCAGCAGCATTTTGGATCAGCTGCAGCTGTCTGATTGACTTTTTAGGCAGACCTTTGAAGACACTGTTGCAGTAATCAATCCAACTGAGATGAGATAAATGCATGGATGAGTTTTTTGAAGTCCTGTTGCAACATTAGTTCTTTAATCCTAGAAATGTTCTCCAGGTGATAGAAGGCGGACCTTGTTATTGCTTTTATGTGATCCTGAAGGTTCAGGTCTGAGTCCATCACTACAGCTAGATTACAGCCCTGATCAGTAGTTTCAAGCTGTATAGCTGAGGCTGTTTGCAGACTCTTGATCATTTCTCTTTAGGTCCATAAGTAATTCTGTTTTGTTTCTGTTCAGCTGGAGAAATGTAAGGCAAATCCATCCATTGATTTGCTTAATGCATTTACTTAGCGCTTGGATCGGTTCAAAGTGCTGACATTGTAATTTATAGCTCAGTATCATCTGGATAATTATTGTAGCTAATCTTATTAGCTGTTATAATCTGGGTGAGTGGGAGCACATAGATATTAAATAGGAGGGGCCCCAGGACAGAGCCGTGGGGCACCCCACATGTGATTTATATCAGTAAAAGTCACCCATTTTGTTTTGTGAAGACCTCAAAGGTTTTTTAGAGAGCATAAGTGTACAAACAGAATCACAGAGACCAGGGATCATAGCAGACGGGTCAGGTGATAAAGTTGTGGAGAAGTTTAAAGCAGAATTAGATTCTAAAATAATAACCTACAGAGAAATGGCCTACCATCAAACTGACTGACCAGGCAAGAAGAGCATTAATCACAAAAGCAGCTATGATGTCCATGGCAACTTTAAAGGAGCTGCAGTAATCCACATTTTGTGTAGGAGAATCTATTAGAAGGACGGCCATTAGTGGTGCACTCCACAAATCTTCTCTTTATGGAAGAGTGGAAAGAAAAAAGCTTTAAAACCTGTTTGCAGTTCGCCACAAGCCATGCGGGGAACACAGCAAACATGTAGGAGAATGTGCTCCATTTAGATCAGAGCCATATTAGTGAAACACTTTAGCAGCATCATGCTGTGGGGATACTTTGCTTCGGCACATGAAAAGCACTAAAGTTTGTGGTTGTAATGAGACAAAATATGAAAGTTCGAAAGATATGAATACCTTTGCAAGGCAGTATGCAGTTAACAGCTCAGGCAATGGATAAGACAAACTTTTATTTCATTATCTGGGATCCAACACCCCAGCTCTGAAATCTGCACATTCATTCCTTTAAAGGGCTAGCATTGCTTGAAAGCTGCAGTACCAAAAGATGCTACTTTTTAAAGGAGGTTGGAAAATGCTAAAATTACTGAGAGAATAGTGTTTTTACCTGACTGTGTACAGGACTTCATGTGCTCAGGCCAGTGTGCTTGCTGGCAGGGGTAATCACAGTAACTGGTATTCCAGCAGCAGTAGAAGATGGCCTCCTTCCTGCAGTTGGCGCACCACTGTTTCTTTTTGGTCTCGTCCACCGCCTGCTGCTTTTCCAGCTCCATCTGTTTTTTCACCTCAGCCACCAAACGTTCTCTTTCCTGCTCCAGACTCTGCCTCATCTCTGCCATTGTCAGCTCTACGTTTCAAGTGGTATGTTCAATATGAATGCACACACCAATACTTTTAAAACCATGCATTTAAAAACCATAAAAGCATATGTAATCACATGATATTCACACAGTCCTGGAAGCTGGAAACCTACCCAGATTGTGCTTCATCTCTGATAACTCCTGTTGATGAAGCCACTGGAGTTTTTCAATCTCTATCCTCAGCCGTCGAATCTGTAGCAAAAATAAATAATAATTATAATAATTATAATCTTTGAAATTAAATCAGTCATGGTTAAGTGCATAGGTGACACTAGATTTAATTTATAAAAACACAGAAGCAGAAAAAAAAAAAAAAACAGTTACACCCTGTAATTGACTGGGGTGTAGAATTACGTTTAGCAAAACTATCGTGAAGCAATTTGGCAAGGCAACTTTATTTCTATAGCACACTTTCAACAACAAGGCCATTCAGGGTGCTTTGGGTGATTAGGGGATAAAATTAAAGCAGCAATAAAACAGTAAAAGTATAAAACATTAGAGACACAAAACATGACACACTAAAACATATGATAGTCCAGCTATTATTAATCACTTACTCAAAGGCAGCTCTTAACAGATGGGTTTTTAGCCTTGATTTAAAGGAACTCAGTGTGTCAGCAGCTTTCCAGTGGTCTGGAAGTTTCTTCCAGATAAGGAGAGCATAGAAGCTGAAAGCTACTTCTAGGGATGATTAGTAGACTAGAGTTGGAAGACCTGAGTGGTCTGGGGGGGTTGGTATAGGTACAACAAGTGTTCAACATACTTTATTGCTAAGCCATTTTAATGATTTATAAACTAGTAAAATTATTTTGAAGTCTATTCTCTGAGCTACGGGGAGCCTGTGTAAGGACCTTAGAACTGGGGTGATGTGCTCTTATTTCCTGCTTCTATTGACGATGCGAGCACCAGTGTTCTTGATCAGCTGCAGCTGTATGATTGACTTTTTAGGCATACTTGTGAGGACAATATTGCAGTGATCAATCCAACTAAAGATAAACGCATGGATGAGTTTTTTGAGGTCCCTTTGCGACATTAGTCCTTTAATCCGAGATACAGGCCTGATCAAAAGTTTAAGACCACTTGAAAAATGACACCAAAGAAAAAAAAAAGAAATCATATTTTGCATATCTTAACAAGGTTCTAAGTAGAGCTTCAATATGCAACAAGAAGCAATGGGAGTGAGACAAAGCATTTTTTGAGCTAATCAAAAGTTCTGATGACAGACAAATAGAGGGTGTAGATTGCGCTCAGTGATGAAGTCATTAATTAGAAACGACTTCCCCGACAAAGACCTAATGTTTAATCATGCTAATTTAAGAGGTTTGGTGGTAGGTAGCAAATCCTTCTGAACGGTATTCAATGTGAGATTTGGTTTAATACGTCAACGTTTAGTTTTAATTTTATGGTTTCTCCGGTTTATAAAAGCACTGGAATACTACTTTCAGGGTGGCCAGACCATTCGGGTTCTCTTCTATATCAGATGTTTGTTATTACCAGTTGTGGTAGGGGCGAAATACATCTAGTAGGCCGGGTATAGTCCATGTTTCGGTGTTAGTTGTGTCCCAATTCTAATTTGAGCATTCAGTCCGTCAAAGAAAGTTTTAAAGAAAGATTCATTTGGTGATGAAGAGTAGGATGACGTTTGGCTTTCCCTTCTTTTCTACATTGCTTCACTTATTCGATGAGATTTACTGGAATACCTTCATGCTATGGTCCCACTGCAGACTTTTAGTCAGGTTCAGATTTAGACTTTGACACTTTGCTTCTAATTTGGTGCTTTTCTGATCATTATCTCTTGCACTGCTCACATTCTGGCAAGTTTTGGCTGTCTTTGGAAAAGAAATGACTCTAGAAATACTTTCATATACTGAGGAGTTCATCATAGTTGACTCAGTCACACCTCGATGCATTTGTCTGGTAACTGAATGACAATACTAATCACCCCTCCTTCATTTTGCATGTTTGTGCAAGTAAGTTTTTTAAATATTTAATCATCTTGTTAAAAATACTTTGAATTACGTAAAAAAAAATCCACTTTTAAGCAATATCCTTTAGAAAGATAAGACCAGAGGTCTTACAATTTGGTAAAAATGCAAATCTTAATTATGCTGCATAGACACATAAAAATTTTTTGCTCACTTAGTCTGAGGATTACACACACTGTGATAACCCCTACTGGGGAGAATATCGACATACTCCCACTAGCCCAGATTATAACAACCAATAAGATTAACTATCATAACTATGCAGATGATACTCAGGGTTTGGATGGGTTCACCTGGTGACATCGTAATGTAGACCTAAGTAAATGCATCGAGCAAATCAATGGATGGATGTGCCATAACTTTCTCCATCTGAACAGAAACAAAACAGAAGTAATTACTTTTGGACCTAAAGAGGAACGATCAAGAGTCAGCACACAGCGTCAGCTAATACAGCTGGAAACTACTGATCAGGCCCGAAATCTAGGCGTAGTAATGTACTCAGACCTGAACCTCAAGGGTCACAATAACAAGGTCAGCCTTCTATCACCTGAAGAACATTTCTAAGATTAAAGGACTGATGTCACAACTGGACCTCGAAAAACTCATCCATGCGTTTATCTTTAGTCAGCTTGATTATTGCAACAGCGTTCTCACAGGTCTGCCTAAAAAGTCAATAGAGCACATCACCACAGTTCTAAAGTCCTTACACAGGCTCCCTGTAGCTCAGAGAATAGACTTCAAAATACTTTTACTAGATTATAAATCCTTGAATGGCTTAGCACCAAAGAATGTTGAAGATCTACTGTTACTATACCAACCCCCCCCAGACCACTCAGGTCCTCTAATTCCAGTCTACTCAACATCCCTAGAATTAGAACCAAACATGTAGAAGCAGCTTTCAGTTTCTGTGCTCCTCTAATCTGGAACAAACTTCCAGACAACTGCAAAGCTGCTGAAACACTGAGTTCTTTTAAATCACAACTAAAAACGTATCTGTTTAGATCTGCCTTTGAGTAATGTTTTCATGTATCGTTTTGTGTGTGCTTCTTGCTTTATTGCTGTTTTTACTTTATATGCTTTGTGTTTTACTGATATTTTTAATTTACCCCTTAATTATATAAAGCACCTTGAATTACCTTGTTGTTGAAAGTGTGCTATACAAATTAAATTGCCTTGCCTTATAACAGTTCAACATATTAATTGCATCTTTGATTGTTAAGGACTTCATCTAACACACACACACTTGAATGTTCCAGGAGAGCAAACGGACTCCAGTAAAGTTAATTTGATCAGCTACTACAGTGGGGTAAAAAAGTATTTGGCAGTCACCAATTGTGCAAGTTGTCCCATTTAAAAAGATGAGAGATCTGTAATTTTCATCATAGGTACACTTCAACTGTGAGAGACAGAATGTAACAAAAACCAAGAAAACAAAAAATGACATTGTTTGATTTTTAAAGAAGTTATTTGTATAAAAAGGTGCAGAAAATCAGTTTTTGGTCAATAACAAAAGTTCACTTCAATACTTTGTAATGTAAATTTGATTGGCAATGACAGGGGCCAGACATTTCTTGTAGGTCTTCATGAGGTTTGCATATGCTGTAGCTGGTATTTTGGCCCATTCTTCCACACAGATCTTCTCTAGCTGTGATGTTTTGGGTCTGTCGCTGGGCAACACATACTTTCAACTCCTTCCACAGATTCTCTCTTAGATTAAGGTCTGGAGAGTGGCTAGGCCACTCCAGAACCTTGAAATGCCTTTCACGTAGCCACTCCTTCGTTGCCTGGGCGGTGTGTTTGGGATCATTGTCAAGATCCAGCCCCGTTTCATCTTCAATGCTCTCACTGATGAAAGGAGGTTTTTGAACAAAATCTCACTATACATGGCTCTATTCATCATTTCCTTTATATGGATCAGTCGTCCTGTCCCCGTTGCAGAAAAGCAGCCCCAAAGCATAATGGTTCCATCCCCATGCTTCACAGTGGGTATGGTGCATTCTTCCCCCTCCAAACACAATGAGTGGCACAAATACCAGGGAGTTCTATTTTGGTCCCATCTGACCACATAACATTCTCCCAATCCTCCTCTGGATCATCACGATGGTCTCTAGCAAACTTTAGATGAGCCTCGACATGTGCTGGCTTAAGCAGGGGGACCTTTCAAGCGATGCAGGATTTTAATCAAAGACGACGTAGTGTTGCCAATAATAAGCTTTGTTATTGTGGTCCCAGTTCTCTTTAGGTAATTGACTAGTTCCCCCCCGTGTAGTTCTGGGCTGTTTCCTCACTGTTCTCAAGATCATGTGTACCTCACGAGGTGAGATCTCGCATGGAGCCCCAGGTCGAGGGAGATTGTCGGTGATCTTGTATTTCTTCCATTTTCTAATAATTGCTCCAACAGTTGATCTCTTCTTACCAAGCTGCTTGTCTGTTGTAGATTGGCTCATACTAGTCTTGTGCAGAAGTACAATCTTGTCCCTGGTGTCCTTAGACAGCGCTCTGGTCTTAGCCATGGTAGAGGTTGGAGTCTGACTGTTTGAAGGTGTGGACATTTGTCTTTTATACAGATAAGTTCAAACAGGTGTCATTATTACAGGTAACGAGTGGAGGATAGAAGGGCTTCTTAAAGTAGTAACAGGTCTTTGAGGGACAATTCTTGTTTGCTTATTTTTTGCACCATTATACAAATAAATTATTTACAAATCATACAATGTGATTTGTTGGATTTTTTTACTTTCTGTTTTTCACTATTGAAGTGTACCTATGACGAAAATTACAGATTTCTTTAATGTTTTTAAGTCTTGACAACTTGCACAATAGGTGACTGGCAAATAGTTTTTTGCCCCACCATATTAACATTCTTAAGTTTTACATAAATGAAGCAGGGCAAGTTTTGTTAACTAAATATTTTCTAAACTTTAGCTGTATCCTGTGGTTGTTGTGGCATTAGTGGTGTTTATTTGACCGTTTCACAAACATTAAAGGGGCCAGAGAGAGAAGGGGAAGATGTGCAGTACACAGCTGCATCAAGGGATATCTACAGTGCATGTAACGCATACTCTACACACTGCTAAACACTTAATACCTAAGAGTGTTTTTTTGTTAATATGAGTTTCTTACAGTTTTTAAGGGCACCAATCTTAGGAGGGAGGGTTTACCTCTGCAATTGTATTTCCTGAAGTACTTTTCGAGAGATCATTGTAGATTTCAGTCATTGTCCCCTTTATTGTGTCCATGATCTGTGAGGTGGAGAAAAAATAAAGTTATACATTTCAAATACTGGAAAAGCAAATCCTTTGAACCAAGCAGTAACTTTACTTAGGATTTTATATTACCCATTTAGTTTGTCTTTTTTTAAATATTACTAATGTATGTGCAATATTCTAACCTGTCCATTAGAAGCATGACTAATGGGATTTGTGACTTACTTTGTTTGTGTATTTAGCTATATCTGCTGCTACGTCTGCTGAGACTGTAGGGATCTGCAAGTCTGATGACACCAAAGACGAGGCAGCAGATGTGACCTGTCCCGCTGTTGATGAGGAAGCACTCTGAGCTGGGTCTTTCTGTTGCACTGCAGTTGACAAAGATTGGCAAATGTTTAGAAACCAAACATCTTCAAATACCCATTTTGACCCAATAATTTTGATAATGCACCTATTAATTTTTAAAATCACCTTTAGCTGCTTGTCTGGTCTGATAACGAGTGCTGGAGGAGTTCTGCTGTGACTGCAGCTGCTGGCTGCGCGTCTGCGCCTGACTCTGACCTTGCGTCTGGACAGCCGACTGCTCTTCATGCTGCTGCCTCTGAACCTTTTGCAGGTGCCATTTCTGCGATGAGGTTTGAAACTTGGGACTCCAAACAACTGCCCGCTGCATAGCCTGAGCTGTCTCTTTAGGCAATAGTGGGCGCTGTTTTTTTACAGTTGTGGGTGCTGTGCATGTTGTGGAGCCAGGAGGAGGAGCAGTGGTAGTTCCGCTGGTGGTTGTAGGGGCACTGGGCTGACCAGATGTTGCACTGGAAACAAGATTGAGTGCTGCTGTGATGGACGGTTGGAGGGAGTCTTTAAGGTTGGAGGCAGCTTCTCGTGTCGGTGTACCTGATGTAGCAGATGAAGACAGCTTACCTAAAGGAAAAGCAAGAAAGAATAATTAAGACTGCTAAGTAATCCACACATTCTGGAATTATAACTTTAGCATATTAAACCCAAAAGATGTGAAAAAGCATTACAATGAAACCCACTTTGTAAAATAAAAAAGGGGCAGTTCTTTAAAAAAGATTTGATATAGGAAAAAAAAGAATTTTAGAAAGGATCCAAAAAAAACCTAGATAAGTCATACTGTGTAAATCACTTCACCAGCGTTCCTACACATTTCAAGGATTCTTCCAATATGAGACTATAAATATTTAATGCAAACAGGTAACATCTATGGAAGGAATTTACACTTGCCAGTTTTCTCCTGAGTTTATGCTTGTAATCACGGGGTTTTTTCAGGTTTTCTGAGAGTTTCATCAAGTTAAATTTAGGACTAAGACAATTCTGAATTATGAAATAAACTTACTGTAAAAACCTAATATGTTTATCAAGTCAAAAGAAGGTTTCTGGCACAGGCATGAGACTAAAGTATCTTTGTACCAAGCTTGCCTAACTTGTATGCATTCCTTCAATATATAGTTTTATTCAAGCCAGTTACGGTCAACAGATTTTAGCACACAATAAAATCCCAATTTTAAGACAAGCTCCAAAAAAAATAACATAAACTTGCCCATAAGCTGATTGTAGATAATGAAATGTTTAATTGATTAAACAAGCACAGCTTTAAAGCCAAAATTCTTTTGTAGATTTGCATCGGAGGCTGAATAACATTGAACAGGCCTTTCTGCTTCTGTGCATCATGAGGTTTGTAGTTTTGTCGCAGTGTAATAACACCCAAATTCCTCAGCCAAAGTTACCAGTCATGGAACAAGTGGTTTTTGGCAGCAGATTTCTCAAAACAGAAAGTAAGCTAGGCTATAAATAACAAACCTGCAGATTATTTGGGGATAAGAAAATGTAATTTACGAGTATTAAAAAAATCTGCAAGCATTCAGCGCTTGTTTAATCCTAAATGAAAGATTGTTAAACGTAACACTAAGACATTGCAAAAACCCAGTCTTTAACAAAAGTGCTTAATGTTAGGCCTATATTTCCTAGTAGGTGTCTTAAAGGTTAAGAATACAACCATAAAGTGGACATCAAAGCCTCACCTTCCCCCTTGGCAGCATTGGAGTCTTTCATGGTTTTGGCAACAAAGGAGCTTGGGTCCCTTCTGGGCCTTTTTGAGTCTCGTCCTCCATTTTCATCCCCTAGATCAATGACGAGTTCTCGCTCAGAATCAGAGTCCTGTTCAGCTGATGCAGGAGCTGTTTTGCCCTCCTCTGGTAGTTTAGGCTTTTCAGTGGCGGGTTGAGACTGGGGTGTCCTGGGCTTCTCCTGCAGATCCCTGTCTGGGCCGTTGCAGCCCACTTTCTCTTTGAGCAAAGGCTCCAAGACCGCGGCTTTATCCCCCGTTGCTGGAGCTCCCTCCTTACTCTCTCCCTCTGTGCTCGTTTTGGACCTTTTTCTTTCTGCTTTCTCCTTGTCATCCTGTGCAGAGTTCTTTGACCGGTGTTCTTCATCACTGATATATTCGCTGTCGCTAGAGTCAGATTTGTCTGAGTCCTCAGAGTCAGTGTGGTCCACATCTTTGTACACATCTTCAGAGATCTCATTAATACCTATCTCGGCAAAATATACAAAAATATACTGTCAGACTATTCAAACCTGCTGGCCAAAGCTGATCAAGATAATCCACAGTGATAAATTTGTATTTTGAAAAATAAAAATCATTTTTATATAAGTAACAAATCCCAAATTTTTTTTCAAACAATCAATGTTTCTAAAAGCTAACAACTGTACATTTACCAAGCTGTGCTTTGCAGCTTTCGATGGTCTTGTCCAGACTCCTGATGGGCCTCTTTGGAGTGGTGACTGTAGTTGGGGCTGCTTGTTGCTGCTGCTGTTGCTGCACAGTCTCACTTAGCTCTTTCAGGTCCATTTCAGCCTTCACTCGATCTGATTTCAACACAAATTACAGGACAACAATGATCATATGTCAACAATATACAGCCTTCCAAACGCATTCCTACCCCTTGAATTTTTGAATGTATTCCAATGGGAATACAATAGACTACAGAGAAATGCATAATTGTGGTGTAGAAAGAAAGGTTTACATGGTTTAAGATTTTTTTAATAAATAAAAATCTTAAAAGTGATGCCTGTATTTACAATCTGCCTCCCAGGGACAATATCTGTTAAGACCACCTTTTTTGGCTACAGTTCCAGCAGTAGGTCTTTTGGGGGATGCGTCTACCAGCAAATGTTTGCCCATTGTTCTTTCCTAAATAGTTCAAACTTGATCAAATTGGAAGGAAAATGTCTGTGGACATCAATTTTCAAGTTGCCACAATTTCCCAATTGCTTTAGGTCTCGATTGGAACTGAGCCATTCTGAACAGATCTAAACCACTTCATTGTGGCCCTGCAGGATAGTCCTGTCTTTAACTCCATTCATCTCCATATCAGTTCTGACCAGCTTTCCAATCCTGAGCTGAAGAAAAGCATTCATACAGCACAATACTGCCACCACTATGCAATGTGAAGTGCTAGCTTTTGGCTATACAAAGTACAGCCTCTTGACCATAAAAGAAAACAAGCAATCCCATATTTTGTTTAAAGGGGACACATTACCCACTTTTAAGTTGCTTTAGTATGCGTATTTGGGTATCTGGGGTGCCTCCCAACCCCTTAAGTGTAAGTTTTGACAACTAAGTCAATGTTTTATAAACTGCCGGAGTCAAGAAATGGTTCGAAAAACGAGCCGTTTTGTACTTCCTCAAGCCTGTAACATCACAGGCAGTGTATTTTGCCTAATCCTAACCCTACTCGTTGGTGTCGCCACCCACACAGCCTCAGCTACCTGAGCAGCCACACCCTCTCAGCTTCACTTGTACGCAACAGCCAGAGCGCTACCATGAACAAACAGAGCCAAGCGCTACTGCGCTGTCGTCGGATGCACGGATCCTCATGTGTTCCTATTTCGTCTCCCTTCCACAGAGGATATTAGAGAGAAGTGGCTACATTTTATTTATGGGGGAAATGTTCCAGTTTCAGTGAGCAAAAGTTTGGTTGTCTGTGCTAAAACACTTCACACCAGACTGTTTCAGCAACCAGGCTCAGTATAATGCTTGACTGGCAACAAGATTGCTCTTAAAAGATGGATCACTAACAACTATTCATGGCAGCACCACAGATGAGATAACTAAGTATTTTTTTTTAAAACTATGTGTTTGTGTTACTTTGGCTATTTAGAACACAAGCTAACGCTAATCGCTAATGTAAATATGACCTAATCAATTTTGGGTTTACAAGGCCGTGAGATCCATCTTAATGCCATCATCACTTTTTGAAAACATGACCGTGAATCGTGAAAATGTATTATATTGAGATTTTAATCACTGTTATTCGGCTGGCAAACCACTGCTCGGGCGTGAACAGGAAAGGTTGCACCGCAGTTTGTTGACTGGCAGCCATTTCTCTCCCAAACTCTATCCTTGCCACGGTCACGCGACGCTGTCCTCACCTTCTCCGCCCGGCAGGAGAAGGTGAAGGTCTTTGGGAGGTGCGTGCTATAGCTCATAAACAGACTCAAAACCAGCCGTTCTGACTTCGGCTTTTTCGAACAAAGCCTGTTGCCAACATTACATTTAGGCATTCTAAAATGATGTTAACAAGCAGAAATGAGCATAATATGTCCCCTTTAAATATTGACATCAGTTGTAGATATGTCATTCTATCTAACTTCCCCATTTTGCAACAGACAGAATATGTTGTTGGTACATAAAGCATTCATTCCTGACACATGGAATATATTAGTTAACAAATACTGCATTCACAGTATTTTCTGATATTAATATTGGACACACTGGTGAAACATTTTGCATTTGGGCAAAAACAAAATAGTTACATTTCAGTTGACTCTCCATAGTACCTTCTCATACATGTATGTTGTGTCCCTGCATGGTTTGTGGCAAATTGCTTACGAGGGACTGAATACACATTATTGAATACATTTTTCAAAGCAAAATTAGTACAAACCTAGAATTATTTTCCTTCCACTTTCACAAATTATGCACAACTTTGCATTGTTTTTAAAAAGCACAATAAAATACATTGAGGTTTCTGGTTGCAATGTGATAAAAAGCTAAAGGGATCAAAATATTTTTGTAGGGTACTATCCCTCATAAATATTAGTTTAAGTTTACTGACCAAGGTTGAGGTTAAGAATGCCTCCTGTCCCTGCAGTTCTCTCCTGCTTGGGAACCAATGCAGAGGTTATGGGCTTTGGACTGCTGCTCACACTGGCAGCTGCACCAGGCTTCCCTGACACAGGAGATGCTGTAATTAGAAGATTTTGCTAAATACTTCAAAGCAGCAACCTCGCCGTCATGGCCGCCAAAGAAAAAGAACTTGAAATGTAATATACCAGTGCAGTCCATTGATTCCTCTCCAGTGCTGTAATGTAAGGCAGGGTTCCTGCTTGCCTTCTCAGTTTCTTGCTCCCCATCAGACCCTGTGTGAACTGAGGAGTTGGTGCTCATTGGAGACCGAGGCATTTCTGTCATCGAGGCCCGCCGACTCATCCCACTGGGCGTAGAGCTCTTACTGAGGATCATCTTGGGAGAAGAAGTCATATCAAAGTTAAAGCGGAGCTTATCTGGCTTCTCCGTTTTCACTGTCCCAGCACTGGGGTTGTTGGGGTCCACCAGCATCTGTAGCTGGTTGTTAGGTGTGTAGGGAGTCCGGAAGGGTGCGTAGTTGAAGACGCCAAATTTCTTGCGGATGTTTTCCACGTAGACCTCCATCTCTTGCATGGCACTGTTGAAAATGCTCTTTGTTTTCTTTACAGAGAAAGGGATCTCTTTGGACATTAAGTAGCAGTTGTTGATAGGAACCCAGGCACTGTATGGACAATGGCAAAAAGCTTATGAAAATCAATAGCTTAGAAAAATGAGGAGCCTAATTCAGCTTCAGTACAACAGGAGCATTTTATCTTACCGATCATGTTGCCCAAAGAAGCGTGCATCTACTTGCCCATCCTTTTCTCTGAGTGCTTTTGCCGGCCAAAAAGGAAAGCCCTTCAGCTTAGCCCAAACCAGAGGGTGAGGCTGACTCTATTGAAAAAAAAAAAAGACAAAAGTAATTCAATAATGTGTTTCAAATGTATAAATGATCTGTAAATATAGTATTTTAGATGAAGCAAAGACCTACACATGGCTCACAAAACCAGTTATCCCTTTTTTGGCAAGAGGACAGATAGCACTCTGGACACACCTCAATCTCATTCATCTAAAAAGTTTAAATGAAAACGATATTAATGATGAGTTATTTATCATTATTTTGTCTTTACCAATTTAGAAAAGTCCTTTTACCTCATGTTCACAGATCTTGACAATTACTTTTGCAGTTGCTGTTAACTTATGATTACCTGGAACAAAGAAAAAAATGAAGTTATTTTATTTCTTTTTGGGAGTTTGCACAATAGAAAGAGCATTTATAGCGGATAAAATGGCGAACCTCCATTATAGATGATGCAGTTGTGTAAGATCCATTTCATATCAGCAAGAAAAGCCTCAGTGCAGCCATACATTTTCTTTTTGACATTCTATCAAAAAAGAAAGAAAGAAAAAAATGCATTTATATATATATTTATATATACAAAAAATTTCAGTAAAAAAATCTTCTCTAATTTACATCACGTTATATTTGTATCGTCTCTTTTGTTTTGCATGTTTCATTTCAAATTCTCTCTCTACAAGTCATTTTTATTTCCTCCTCATTCAGCATTCTGTAAAGCTGACCCTGGTTTTTGGGTCCTTAAAAATGTCCGTACCTTTTCTATAGTGCTTAGGTCCATGGGGTGGAAGATGTACTCTGCATAATCTGGGTGCTGTTCCAGAGACACAGGCTTCTGAAAAGGTTCTGTCTGCTCATTAAAGACACGCATGGAACAACTGTTAAAGACTCAACTTTGAAAGACTAACCTCCTGCATCTACAGCACCCTTTACTGTTAGTGACATCCATGTAAAAGATGTGGTTAAAATGCTTTACAATAAAATTAATTCCATCATTGCAGTAACATAATCGCACTGAAAATTTAGCTGCAAGATTTTGGAGATTTTTTTTTTTTAAACATCCCTCATCAAGCCTCTCAGTGGTGGCAAAATAAACATGGGTTATTGTCTAATTTTGTTTGTTCCAGTTCCTGCTCTTTCAAGCATCTTAATTATGGTTGTGGCATTATGACTATATGTCTGATGTATTATGAGATATGTTTAGATGGTAGCACGTTTTTTTGCAACGGTTCCTGACTTACGAAAACCAACAGGCATCATAAATTGAATGTTGTCTTTCCCTTTTCTAACAGTAATTAGGAGAAATGTACCACTGTGTCACATCAAGTGATGGTATATTTATTGAAAGTTTCTAGACATGCTGATCAATTTAAATTAAACATAAATTTGAAGTTAAAATGTAAAACCTTGTGTGATCTGGACACATTTTTTAGAAATTTTGTTTTAAATAGAGAACTAAAACTTCAGCTTAAATGTGAGATTTTCCTCCTTACAGTTTACTTCTAGAAAAGATTGGATGTTTCTAAATCTTTCAGTATGAGATCATGCTACAGCAATAAAAAAAAAATGTATACATAATTAGGCCTTTTTAAGCTTATCTTTGCCAGCGGAGGCAGAAAATGGAGGGTGCTGTTTGTTGCAGGATTTTCCATTAATTCAAAAATTCAGTGTTAAAGATATAAATAAAATTGCATCCTTACCCCAGGCTGTTTGATTTTTTGGAGCGCAAACTTCAGCAAGTAGGAAAGCTGGTCTATTGTTAGCATTGTCATTGCTTTGCTCTGGGTTTCAATGCACTCAGCAACTGTTATTTTCTGAAAGATAAAAAATAATGACAAGAATTATTGCATCATAATATAATATTTAATCGTTAAACTTTGTAAAGCTTATTCTACAGGCCAAGTTAGCTGTAAATCTAAAAAGATATGGATTTTTTAATATATGTAAATTCCCAAGTTAAGGTTTTCTTAAAGCTTTTAGTTATGCTTGGAAGGCCTCTTACTATTAAGACAATAAATCAGAACTTGCACAAACTGAGCTGCAAATGCACAAAATATAGCTTGTCTCCTATTCCCAAAGGTTATTTTAAAAAATAGAAATCGTAGTTTAGAGTAATGTAAAACAGATTACAAGTAAGTAATTCAAACTAAACATAAATCATCGAATGAATTGGAGATAGAGAATTATTATAGATTAGACATAAGATACTTTTTTACATCTAAATTTCATTACAGCATTGTTGTTGGGTAAATGTATATGCTGTATCTATAATATTAATCAAATATTAGGCATTTGTCAATTGATTTTCCATAATGGATATTAATAAACAGGTATCCAATTTTCAGACAAATTACAAAAATGATCTCAATGAAAAAGTCTAAAAACAATTTTCATTCAAAAATCAAGCTGATGTCTTCACAATTCTATGCATTCAGAACAATTGCAGCTACATTTGAGCAATCTATGCTATGTACCCCTGAATGTCCTTCCTTTTACAGGTGCAACTCATTCAGTTAGAATGGAATTAAATGTATTTTAGAAGATCCATTAAAAAAACTAAACCCACTGTAGAACTGACACACAGTGATACAGTTCCAGTATTTATTTGAGGTATTTTGGCAAACAGGGATTTAAAAAAAAATAATAATTATGTTTATCAAAAGATAAAATACTACAAAAGACCAATTCTTGTGTATTTTTTATTATCATTTAATCAAGCCTGAGGGGTTCTACCACAAATTTTACTTCCACACAGTTTTATATCCAAATGATTGGCTACAGTGCTCTGAACAGTTCAACTTCTTCAGCAAAGATCTTTTGTAGCTCCCCCTTCTTCAGGGGACTGTCTGCAGGATGACAGGACAACATTTAGGTAAGTAGTCTTCCCCATGTTTATGAAGACCATCATCAGTAGCTATAACCATTCAAATAAACAAATACCTGAAACTATAACAGGGTGCATAATGAATACATATAATACACAAAATTTTACTTGAATTGTATAAATAAATCAACTTTAGGATGATTTATTGAGATGCACCAGTGTTTATGGTGTATGGTTGTCAGTGACGCCCCATGCACACATTTAGTTATTTTGTGCTGATTCTTATTTTCTGTCATGATAGGATGATATACCATGTTGGGTGATTTGTCTACATGCTTAGGCCTGTATCACAGGCTAAAGCAGGTCATTACACTGATTTATGTGTTCACTGGGACACCCTGTTTTGTCAGCTTAGCCATGCTGAATCTAACAAGCATTTGCCTACGCCCACACCCACACACAAACACACGTCTTCAGCGCGATACCTCACACTCTGGACAGAACCAGTCGCCCTCGGGCTCGGCTGGTAGTTTGAGGCACTTGGCGTGGTACACCCTGGGGCAGAGCTCACAGCAGAGCACCTGACCCTCGCGGTGGCACAGCCAGCAGTAGAAGTCATTCCTGCCGTCCTGCGGTACAACATCAACAGGGTCTGTGGTGAGTGCTGGCTGCTTCATATAGTAAAAGGGACCATGTCTTAGCTCTGACTGAAATGCAGGCAAGAGAAACAGGGGGCAGGTTTCAAAAACACGCAGGAACACAAAAAAAAGGTGCAGTGCAACAGAAACAAGGTAGTATTCCGGTGAGGCAAGCAGGGTAAGCGGCACAGGGGACAATAAAAGCAACAAAACCTACACAATGGTACTTTTTGCAAACGGGTAGAATGCAATAAATCCACTCAACTAAAGTTAGGTCCGTGTACACTGAAGGTTGGTGAATGCAATCCAGGATTGTGTCATAGTGACATTTCTCTTTTTACAAGATATTGTTTTAGAGTTTAAATCAATTTAAACTTACAGTGGGGCAAAAAAGTATTTGGCAGTCACCGATTGTGCAAGTTATCCCACTTGAAAAGATGAGGGGTCTGTAATTTTCATCAAAGGTAAGTGTGAGAGATAGAATGTAAATAGTGGTGCGGAAAATAAGTATTTGGTCAATAACAAAAGTTCACGTCAATACTTTGTAATGTAACCTTGGTTGGCAATGACTTCACCAGGTTTGAACACAAATTAGCTGGTATTTTGGACATTATCTGTAATAATGGCACCTGTTTGAACTCGTCATCTGTATAGAAGACACCTGTCCACACCTTCAAACAGTCCTACTCCAACCTCCACCATGGACATGACCAGAGAGCTATCCAAAGACACCAGGGACAAGATTGTACACCTGCACAAGACTGGGATGAGCCAATCTAGGATAGGTAAGCAGCTTGGTGAGAAAAACTGTTAGAGTAATTATTAGAAATTGGAATAAATACAACATCTGACAATCTCCCTTGACCTGGGACTCCTTGCAAGATCTCACCTCATGGCATACACAAGAACTTGAGAACTGTGAGGAAACAGCCCACAACTACACAGGGAGAACTGGTCAATGACCTGAAGAGAGCTAGGACCACAGTAATAAAGGTTTTCATTAATAACACTATGTCGTCATGGATTAAAATCCTGCAGCACTCGAAAGATCCCCCTGCTTAAGCCAGCACATGTCCAGGACCATTTCAAGTTTGCCATTCTTCTCCCTCCTTCCTCTGGATGATCCAGAGGAAGGAGGGAGAAGAATGGAGAGTTGCATCCCAACAACACCATACCCAATGTGAAGCATGAAGATGGAAATATTATGCTTTGGGGCTGCTTTTTTGCAAAGGGGACAGGTCAACCGAACAGTATTAAGGAAAGGATGGATGGGGCCATGTATCGTGAGATTTTGGACAAAAACCTCCTTCCATCAGTGAGAGCATTGAAGATGAAACGTGACTGGATCTTCCAGCATGACAATGATCAAAACACACCGCCCTGGCAATGAAAGAGTGGCTATAGGCTTGTTTCCACTACTGGAACTTCAGGGTAATTTAACCAGGTCTTTTTCTGGCAAAGTAATCTGTTGGCCTGCTCCTCTCAGCCGCCATGTCTCCATAAACAATCGGCCAGTTAAGGAATCAGATTAAGACATCTGCATATCACGGCTGTTTCAGCAGCGAGTGGCGTAACTGATCAGCGCAAAAAGGCACCCATAACAGCAGAAATAAGAGATCGACATTGAAGAAGCAGGGCTTGTTGCTGCGTTTGTTTGTTTGTCAGCCTGGCCCGATGAAGTGGAGACACACTCGTATCGGGAAGGTCCGGTCAAATGATCCTGAAGTTCAGCATTTGATCTCGATCATTGCCAACTAAGGTTACATTCAGGGCTTAATTTGAGTCAGATCCTGCCGGAACAGGATCCCCCACCTGTTGATTCTGACCTACCAGTGTTCCGGGACCTATTTTGGCCGATCCAGCACCCCTCTCATGTATAAAATATTATTAAAATTTTAAAAAAGTATTTTAAATGTATTAAATAAAATATGCATAGGCATTCATAGACCAAATCCCGAGATTGTAATGCTGTCGAATGTGTGTTTTATTTTTTGTAAGCTCAGATTTATATGTAATGGTTTATGCCATGATTATGCTAATTGTTGTTGCACTGTTCAAGGGGGTTAGGCACTGTTCTGCAGGCTGCGCGCGGGGGAGTGCGCAGTTGAGTGCCGGGGAACTGGCTAGACAGACAACCGGTTTATGTGAGAGTTCTTGATTACTGTTTTGTACGGCGTGATTGCGGCCAAAAGCAGTCAGCATTAAAGCATTCAATTACAACCATTGTCTGCATCTATCGGAGAACATTACAATATTTAAAACATTCAGGTCTGTAAGGCCCACATCACGTTTTTTTTCCTGCTACCATTTACTGCGTTCCAGGACCTGTGCGCGTCTCTGGTCATGCCTGCGGTGTCATGTACTTTGCGTTCCGGCACCTAATGATTTACAAATTAAGAACTGGTTACATTACAACGTATTGAGGTGAACTTTTGTTATTGACCAAGTACTTATTTTCAGCACCATTATACAAAAGTTCTTTAAAATGATACAATGTGATTTCCTGGATTCTTTAACATTCGGTTTCTCACAGTTGAAGTGCACCTATGATGAAAATTACAGACCTCATCTTTTTAAGCGGTACAACTTGCACAATCGGTGGCTGCCAAATACTTTTTTTGCCCCACTAAATGCTTTGTTTGTGCTAATGGTATAGACAAGTGGTAAAATTTAACATACCAAGAGTCAAAGCATAAACTATATTGCCAAAAGTATTCATTCGTCATTATTGAATTCCGGTGTTACTTTCATGGCCGCAGATGGTAAAAATCCAGTATCTCGGCGGGCAGACTGCCTATACAAACATTTGTGAAACACTGGGTTGGTCTCAGGAGCTCAGTGAATTCCAGGAGGTACAATAAACAGGATGCCACTTGTGCAATAAGTGCAGTTGTAAAAGTTTCCAAGCGACACAGTTAACTTTTAATTGTATTATAACAAAGTGTAGGAAATCGACAGCAACACAGCCATGAAGTGATTAGACATGTAAAAACAAAATCACGTAAAAGTGGGGTCAGTGGGATGGTGAGGCGTTCAGGGCATAGAGGTGTATAGAGTTAATAACTACAGATCTCTACACTCCTTGTGGCCTTTAGATTAGCTCAAGAACACTGTAGAGAGCTTCATGGACTTGAATTCCCCTCCCTGAGCAGCTGCATCCTAACCCTACATAGCAAAGTGCAATACCAAGTGTCAGTTCTCTTTACTGGACAATGCTCATTTTGGATAATGCAGCAAACTTTGTGGGAATAATTTGGGGGATAGCCCCTTCCTTTTCCAACTTGACTGTACATCAGCGCACAAAGTAAGGTCCAAAAATGAGTTTATGCAGGCCAATAAAATAATTCCACACCAGAGTCCTGACCTCAACCTGGAGAGACTTTCATAAATAGCTCAAGCTGTAAAAGTTGGGCCAACATCATGTTAAACCCCATAGATTAGAAAGGGGATGTCACTCAACTTCATGCGTTTGAAGGCAGACGAATAAATACTTTTGGCAGTTTAGTGAATTTATTGACAATCATATAAAGAAAGAAAAAAGTACACGTCATAGTATCAGCCCAAATACAACAAAATACAGGTTTATAATGATCATAAGTGAATGTAAACATAGAGACACTAATAGCATCTGAAACACATGTTTGAGTTTAACCTGCGTTGTTCCTACCGTTCATTTTAATTTCTCTCAGTCAGTTTAGATAATAGGTTTCTACTGAGGTGCTTTCATGCCAAACAGCTCTGGAAAAATCTTTGAGGCGAATCAGGGACTAGACTACATTTTGTTTAGTGACTCATTTCTGCCTGCATTCATTCTGTTCTTAGTAACACTAAAGCAGGGACAGAGAAACCTGATGCATTACTGTCAGGAAACCTATCCACCTTTGGGTATTACAACCAGGTTTTATACCGCTCTCCTCCCTGGTCAGAGAGTGCAGGGTAGCTCAAACAGCATAACAAGCTAAATATTACATTAATATGTAAATTCCAAGTTCATAGCACTTGGAATATATTAGCCAACAATTACTGCACTCCAAAGAGTCCTTTGCGTTGTGAATATTGCACACACTAATATTGTGATTATGATAGATATGCCTTAGTTACAGGGTCTCACCCAATAATACTTGTGTTTTAAAATGTTAAACAAAGCCATCAGTTCGCATGACACTGACTCGTACAGTAGGTCATGCCGGAGTTTGTAATGAGCCCCAAGGAGCCTTACCTGGTCTTTGTTATTACAGTTCATGGCTCCTGGCTTTTTCTTTTTCTTAAGGGGGCTGGGGGAGGTGTCTGAGGGAGAGTGTCCATTGGAGGAATGTGTGGGACTTGACACCTTTCGCTTCTGTGGTGCTGCTGATCGTTCCGCTGAACCTGGTGCATCAGGGGCTGACATGAAAAGGCTTGTGTCATTCAAATTGCACTACTTGTGGTATAGAAGTATTCAAGCTAAACCTGAAATAAAATACAAACTCCAATAGATCATTTTTTATCACCCCAGAGCACTGTAGAATTATATCTGTGCCCATCTGTTTAAAGATTTATTCTTATTTTACAACAGTCGGATGTTTCAGCTAAAAATAATTACAACATCAGAGACAAATTAACCCAAGTAAATACAAAAAGCAGGGAAAACATCTATCCAAATATACATGGCTCTATGTGAAGATTTAATGTCCCACGTTTAAATGATGAATCAACTGAGAATACCCATAATTTTGGATTCAGTTGCACTTGCCACACTCAGGCCTGCCTGAACTGTAGAACCAAGAACAACAGGTAAACAGAACCAGTATGACAGCACACAGAAGAATAAATGATTGCAACACAGTGTGTCCCCTACTAAAGAAACCCAAGAACACATTAGAAACAAAGTCACTGACATCTATTAGTTAAGGGGTTATGACGCTATATGCAAGGATCAGGGACTCCAGGAAACATCTAAAAAACCCTACCACTACTACTTCAAGAGCACAGCAAGGATTCAGCAAGGAAGTCTCAAAACAGAATCAAAAAATAATCCATGCCTTTCTTTCCTATTGAAATAAGAAAATTCTGCAAAGAGTGGGAACAATTCTTCCAGTGTTTGATGGCAATCTGTAGGTTTAGAGAGCAGTTACCATTTCACATAGGGCCACTTTGGTTTCAACAGTTTTTTGTTCACTAAAGTAAAATAAATTCAAAACTGCATTTTGTATTTACTTGGGTAAATGTCTGATAGGCTACAATTCATTTGATATTTTATTACATTTAAGTGGAACAAAAAGGACAATTCAGGTACAAAACATTTTCAATACCATTTATATACAAACAATAAAAGCCAAGCAATCCTTTCAGTTTGCTTGTTTTATTGACTTAAACAAATTATTTTCAAAATTCCAAGAGTAATCAGACATTTTAAATAATGCCAAATGTAGCAATGCCTAAAATTTTCAATTTAGTTTATCAATTAAAACATAAAAACAGATGCCTAAAAGGCTTCATCTAAAGTAACAGGACTCCTTGGATTCCTGATTGAAAAAGCCATACAGTCATAACAGATTACTGTAGCAGCCCTAATGCCTATCAGCATGCATTAGTCTCTTGAAAGCCAATAGAAAAATCCTGTTGTGCTTGCCGACACGGTCATGTTTGACTTCTGATAGGACATGCACGGCCTTAAGAGACTTACCTTTCGACCGCAGAGAAGCGTCCATCCCCTCTACCACATCCGGCTCTTTCTTTATCTCCTCCTCAGCCAGACTGCACAGCAACGAACACGAGCACACAGGAACACAGGAAGAGGGGCAAACACAGAGTCAGAGAGGGTGTTCAGAAACCACATCAGCATTATCTGTAAACAAGTGGAACACCACCTAAGGCATTCGGTCCCAGAGGACCTGTCAACAGGGACTCTACCATTTTCCATTGTTTTTTTTTAAATCTCATTTGACTTGAACGCATCTTTGACTTTTTATCTGGCGTTCAAACGCTTCCTGTGTTTACAGCTGCTATCAAGTCGGAAAATGTTCCTTATACTCCAACAGAGAGACCAGTAGAAATCACCATGGCAACACTCATTTTCACCAAGCACAAATGGATGCTCACATTAAGACATAGGAACTTTTGGCCAACATGTCCATGCACCCACGCTCGTCAGGAGATGTCGCAGACACAACATTTTGGTTTAACTGGGCCACGCTGTGTTTTGTTTATGACAAATGGCGAACCGATCTATAGTAACAAGAAGTCCAAAGGGAGCTGGCCCATGCCACTGAAGAGGACAGCCTCTTAATGTGATTAACAGTAGTTGTTTCTACCACCTTCCAAGCCCCTTCAGTAACAACAGCACACCCTCTGGAGGATTTGTGCCTTTTCTTAGAGACCACTGACTTCTATTCTTGAACAAAATCTTTTCCAAAAAACAACCTGTTTGGAATCTACCAACTATAGAGATTCACTTTCACAAACCCTGCTCAACCTAAAAGTTAAACCATAAACCTTCTCCCTGAACAAGAAAATAATAGTAATAAAATGCTCAGTCCCCTCCCCCCACCTTTGCTTCTGCAAAGCATCTCGTTTCCTCAGTGGTTACAAAAAGAAGAGTTTTAAAAAAAAGAGGGTCTGGCAATAAACAAGGGTTTTTGGCTCTTCTTTTGTCCAAGCAACACAGGGCCTCGTTCCAAGGATGTACTCTTTATTCAAAAGAGCAGGGTAGGAAACCCTCTGGAGAACCCCTGACAGGTCACACACACTTGATCAGTTAATACCTTTGGTTGCTGCTGCTGCTCTGGTTACCAGCTGAATGGTAAAGTTTCAGTCTGCAACTCAAATGCCCACAGTTGTGGGATGGTTTCATTTTCTCTTTAAAAACTAAAACAATGCTCCTTTCGCCTCCATACTTTAGCTTTACAGAGAAACTCCAGACAAAGTTGATTAAATTGCAGCCAGCCAGTGGTTATATGATGGATAAAATGCAAGCCCAAAAGCCTGAATGTGAACAGATGAGCCAAAATGATTAGATTTGATACAATCACAGCTAGTAGACCTGTAGTTATTTATATTATTCATTGTGGTTCTTCTACAACCCAAAGACCTAAGCATGACCACTACTTAAACCAGGAGAGACTTTCTAAATGTAGTCTGGTGCTTTTTTAGACTTCCTATGAGGCAATTAGAGACAGCTTATCAAACTGGAAAAAAAAAAAAAACATTGAACAGAGTTTCTTAAGATACATGACACATGGGGATCTTGTTTCAGTTTGCCAGCTTTCTCACAAGCACACATACACGCACACAAACACACCCCTTCAGGGCCTTCCTGTTCCGGACTAAGTGAACAAACGAGGCCCACATGAAAATAAGAGACGTTAGCCGAGTCTCCACCACAGCCCTGAGAAAGGAGAGAACGTTCGTCATTCTCCAGCAGAGCTAAACAAAAACAACCTCATTTTCAAAACCTACTTAGAATCAGTGTCAATAAATTGCTGCAGCCACCAAAAAGACAAGATGAGCTGGAGTAAAAAGGCATCCAAAAGGCTTTTTTTCAGATCAGGAAATAAGATCCATCAAGCAGGAAGACTTAGGCAAATAAATCCCCAGCAGACAGCCAGATATATTCCAGAAAGATCAGATTTAAAAAAACAAAACAAAAAAAACTAACACACACACACAGAGAGAATTTATCTTCTGCAAGTACTGTAGTACCTGATGGACAAAAAAGAAACAACACTGAGTCACTGCCTTCAGATTCCACTCCTGTGAGAGACGAGCAGGGTTCTCTCGTCACAGAAAATGGAGGCCACAGCTTGCTACCCTCCCCCCCCCACACCCCCCACTCTCCCCCATCCCCCACTCCAAGGCTGAGACTCGGGCACGGGCACATCCATGCAGGAGGACCGGCGAGAGATCTGTGGAGATTACAGTCCAACATTTCTGAAAAAATAAAAGACGGTTCTGTCAGGACAAACCTTCATGAACCAATCACAGACACAAGAGGGAAAAAACCACGGCAAAGAGACAGGAAAATCCAGTGGCACGAGAAGCACCAGTCTGGACCCCCCCACACACACCCTTCTTCCCGTACCTCTTCGATCTTCTTCCTTCTCTCCTCTGTGAACACCACTGTCACAGAATAATTAGATGTCATTTTCAGGAAGGAGAAACGCAGACTGTAAAACCACAGTTAGATCCCGACAAGCCCGTTTCTCTGCGTGTCATGAAAGGTTTGTTAAACTCATAAATATCTGATGCACGACAATTTAAAAATACAAAGACTATTACGTGTGAACCAACACGTTGGACTGAAACTCCTAATAAAAAGCAACTTCAAGTGGTTCCACCGGCTAAAAAGGAGGAATAAATACAAACAGAGCAGAAAACAACATAAAACTGATCAGAGACCCTTTTTTAACGACACAACTCAGAAATATGGAAGAGATCAAGTTTTCCACCCTAATAGTCACTAAATATCTAAATAGTTCCTACACTTGATATAATAATGCATTTAACTGGATTAAAATGACTTGTTACATCACAACCACTAGACATCCACTGCTATTATAAACAGTAAATCCTGTAGAAGAGAGAAATATTAGACCTGGATTTTTATACAAGGCTGTACAGGATGAATCAAAGATGGCTGTGGAATTTTCCAGAAGGCCCTTGCTCTCCCTGCCGTGCTCTCTCCGATTGTCAATCTTTAACCTCAGCTCTTGCTGCAATTGGCTGGAGGACCAACAGGCTGAAACGCCATTGGTCGGCCGAGCTGTGCCATACCGATCAGTGTGCAGTCTCCCCTCTTCCTCTTTAAAAAGCCTTTTTTGCTGCAATGCAGAGATTTTCCTCCTGCATTAGACGGTTTTATTTTTCCCCTTTCAGTTTAGCTTATTCCCAGTCTTGATTATGACAGCATAAAACCCCAAAAAGGGGGATTTTATGGACTTATGGGAGATTAGATTTGTGCATATACGACTCTGCTTTATGGCTCTGCTATTCAACATCTGTCGCCCTGTTGACTCAGAAGGAGGCCCAGATTGGCTCCCATTGCCGACTTATCTCACTATCAGTGAGAAAATTACACTACATGCTTTCAATACCTAATAATAAATCAACCTAGTAAAAGTTCAACTTTTGGTTTTGCTCTTACAGAGTGATTAGTTGCAACCCCCTCCCCCTCCAAAAAAACCCCAACCCTGATTGTCATGTTACTATTTTCAGGTTTTATGTAGATCAAAAATGGCTCGTGTCAGCCCACAAGAGAAAGAGATCCTTCTTTGTTTCCCCCACGCAGCTATGAGGGTGCTACATGACGTAACATGATGTTCTGATAAATACACCGTGCTTACATTTTGAGCATTCTGTTTTATATTTCAAAATAAAAACCCCACAAAGAAACATTTTCAGATGTTTGTCTGGATATAAAATAAACCTGCCTTACCTTACAATGAATCAAAGGCTGAGGACAAACCTTGCTGCCCATTTCTGTTAATGTGTTTAAAACTACAAAGAAAATACAAAGCAGCAAGAGGAGGACGAGAAAAGCAATCCAACAAAGATCAGATCCAATCACTGAAATACCTCCTGAATCCTTTTCAGATGTTTAAATATTACATAATACAAAGATCCTCTTAAATCTTGTGGTGTTTCTTTGTCCTGGTGTCTGATCTGTAAAAAGGAGGGTAAAGTTCTTTCAATGTGAGCTCTCTGAACACAAAATGGCCACTGTGTGTATGCCTTTGTGTGTGTGTGTGTGTGTGTGTGTCTGAGAGTGGAGGAAGCAGTTTCACAGTACAGCTGAAGAAGTCAGGGGCGGAAACCTCAAGGCCCATGACTCTAATAAGTCTCGTCTAGTGTTTTTCACCTTTAAAGATTAGACTGGGTGGGAAAGGGGTTCAAAATAAAAAGGTTTGAGGCTGAAGTCGTTCTCTGAGCAGTGTGAAGATTATTAACTCCTGTGCCAACAAACAGAAAGTCACGCAGATTTCAGTTTCAGGATGTTATAAACTGTTGTATGTTTTGCCCTGGACTACCTTCACCCCTCTCAAGCACACATGCTGCAATTTGCTGTTCCTCCCTGGGCCGGGCACAAGATAAGCAGCGAGCACAGAGCAAGTATACCTAAAAAGGGTACATGGTACCCCCAACCTCCTGCCCCCTAATGCCCATCCCCCTTGTTTCTCTGCCTTGCTATAGCAGGGAGATGAGGGCGCAACTTTCAGATCAAGCTCTCTTTTGCCTTATAAACAGGAAAAAGGATTTGCCATGGTGTGCTGTGCCTCCTGTATGGCAGCTTGGCTGTCTGGGGCACACATGTGACCCTGAGACACAGACAGAGAGCAAGGGTGAGAGTCGTTACCCAACTCCCCCAACCCTAAAAAAAAAAAAAAAAAAAAACCTTGTGGAAGGCGCACAGGCCTGACGAGGCCTCCAATCCAGCCCAGCTCCTCCTCCTCTTCCTCCTGCTGCACACTAAGCATACTTTAAAGGTGTGCACATTCATCATGAGAAACCCACAAGTCACCACGACGACAAGAAAGGAAGCCATGTTGTTATCAGAAGGCTGAGATAAAAAAGACAGAGCTTACCTCTGTGGATGCATGGCTGCCTGACACAATGTTATGTCAACACTTATAAAACATGGAGGACACTCTCAGCCCTCAGCCGGGGGAAGGCTCCGCTCTTCAGGCAAGGCGATCAGGCCCCGGCGATGTTAACCAGATCCTTACTGGTCGCCTCCCTCACAGGCGAGATACAAGGCTGCGCCTGATTGGCCGAAATGTTTCCTGAGTAATTATCTTTGTTCAGTGCAGGCAGGGGCAGCTCTGTGAGAGTCAGAGGCAGGGGAAGAAAAATGAGCACAGTGCTAGGTCTAAATCCACACAAATATATGATTAAGATGAGTATTTGTGACATACAAACCCTTTGTGAGAGTGTTCTGAGGGTCCAGGAGGAGGATCTGGTGGCAGCTCTCTCAGAGGAGGGTTAAAGAAGTGAAACTGTCAGCCTGTGGAGTGTTAGGAGCAGGACACCATGGCTTCCTTTAACAAGCCTCCATTTTTATGTGGAGAGGGCCTTTGTTTAAACTCCTCCCTCCCACTCGGCTTCCTCTAGATGCGGAGGGGGGGAAAGGAGCTACTGCTATTAAAAACGCAAAGAAAAAGAAAAGAGAATTATGTGATAAAACATCTACACTGATTTACACTACAGCTTGTTGTGAAGGAAATCAAATAAGCTAACATAACATTTAAACATGAAACAATATAGTTGTTGATGTTATAACCTTGGCATTTAAAAAGGTCACCTTGTGGTAGACAACCAAACAAAAAATGCATAAATTCAATGTTTAGCAAAATATATTGACTTGAATTAGGGGCCGTGTTTTTTCTCTAATTTGCTTTTGTTGACTCTTTGGGACTACTCACACGGCTGTAAGGTATGTTAAATGATCACATGGCCCAAAAAAGCATTTTAATAAACTATGGTTTAACATAACTCCCTCATTAAATGGGGCTATGATCTAGCACACTTTCAATACAAATACAAATTAAAGCCTTAAACTAAACTGATTGCACATTTGTGGCCATTTTATGTTCTTTTAGGCATTGAAGCAACTACAGGTGCATCAGATTAATAAGAATAACATTGAATAGTTCCTGTATTTCAGTAATTCAATTCCAAAATTTAAAAAACTGATTATACACAGTGATGTATTTCAAACATTTATTGATTTTATCCATGACGATTGTGGTTTACAGCTGATGAAACCCCCAAATGAAGTTTCTCAGAACAATACATGAGATGGGGCTGGGGCTTACCTCCAGCTGTTACAGGGTGGGCTACACTCTGGATAGGTCACCAATCCATCACAAGTACAAACAGGATAAACCACCATGCACTGACTGCCAAAGGCAGTTTAAAGAAACCAATTTCTTTAGACTGTCCGAGGAACGTGAAGTAACTGGAGAGAACACATGTATGCATGGTGAGAGCACTCAAGCTTCATGCAGAAGGAGGCCAGGATTCAAATCCAAGACCTTACTGGAACACAGTAGTGCTAACCACTGTTCTACCTAGCAGCACTACATAGCAGCAATGGTAAAATAAAAGGATGTTTAACACAGGAATGTCAGCCTACTGAAAAGTATGTCCATGTATTATAAAGTATATGCACTCAATCGGTTAGGGCTCCTTTGGCATAAATGCAGCGTATCATAAATTACAGAAATAAATCAACTGTTTGATTATATTCTAATTCATTGATATGCATCTGTTTATTGACATGAGAAAACCACAGGTCCACTAGTTACTTCAAAATTCAGCTGCAAGAATCCTGATGAGGTCCAGAAAGCGGGATCACATAGTATCTATTTAAAGTCTCTGCATAGGCTACCTGATAATTTCAGAACTGAGTTTAAGATGCTTTAATTGATTTTTAAAAATAATAAGAGTCTTTGTCCAACTTGTTTATTGGATTTGCTTTAGTATAAAAGTGCCCTCAGACCACTCAAGTCTTGTGGAAGGGATATTCAGTTTTTTAAGTAAAAGCAAAATTTTACTTCATTTTATTATTTCTTCGTTTATTTATCACATTTCTAATCACTATATATCAATATTTAATAATTGCATTTATTGTTTGTATTTTACTTACTGATTTTTAGATTTCAATCACTATTTTAATCTTAAATTATTTTTTTTTACTTTTTACTAATGGTTTGTTTTTTTAGTTTCTTTTCAGATATTTTCCTAGTTATTTCTTGTGTTTTTACAGCCCAATTGTGTTTCCTCATCCTCTATAACTGTTTAACTTAAATGTCTTAAGTTATTTTTTTTTTTATTATATTTGTTGAACAAATTTTAGAGCTTTTTTATCCGTTCATCAGTTTTTAACCTGAGAAAAATACTTTGTGTTATTGAAAGAGCTTGAGTAAGTTTTTGGCAGGTATTTTCAGAATTATTTGCAACATAAATATATCAGCGCATAAATAAAAGACAGATTGCTCTATAGATTAGGTTTAATAAAGACTGGTCAGTCGTAAATCATTTAGCATTTTTCTACTTTTCCAGACCAAGACAAAAGAGGCCTACATTCGAAATACAAGAAACAAAAACAGTAATCGCCCAACGTGGGGCTCGAACCCACGACCCTGAGATTAAGAGTCTCATGCTCTACCGACTGAGCTAGCCGGGCTGTGAGAAAACCATCGAGAGGCACCAAATTTTTTCCTGCTTCCAGCTACAGCTGAAAGGAGCACGTACCTGTCCAATACTGCCCTCTACTGTTTAAAAGCAACGTCTTTGAGTACAATGGCTTCACATCAGATACATTCTGCAGAAAAATTGCCTCATGTTCGACTGCAAACTCCAAAATAAGACACAAAATAAAAAGTAATAAACCTATATTTTATGGCAAAATAACCACTCATTTTATTTTTATTTTCACAAGAAAACCAATTCTCGGTAGGCAGTGACGGTGTTTGGTTAATTGTGCTTGACGTGCACGCAGCTTTGGACACCAGTCAGCTTAAAAATAATACATCTAAACTGAGTAAAAAAATCTATTTCAATGAGTATTAAAGTATTTGAATCAAAAACCCGGCACAGATGTATTCATGGACGTACCTTTCAGACGACAGCGACGCAATGCAATGCTGACACAGGTGCAACTTCCTGTCACTGTAGTAGACAAAGAAAAAAACAGAATGACCAAACGATAAACTATCAAGAAAAATAAAAGTCAGCTTCTGTATACCGTACTTCAATATGTTTTCACTTAAGTAGAAGTAAAAAGTAGTCATCCAAAAATTTCTCAAGTAAGAAGAAGTATTCGGTAAAAAGGCTAGCCCACATCTTCAGTTGACCTCGAAATAGCACAACAGGCTCGGCAGACAGAAAACCACCACATTAGAACAACGAAACTTGTTTAAAAACCAGAAATCTCACCACTCTGCGTTTGGTGGACTTTTGGTTAAGAATCGTTCATGATTTAGTGACGTAAGAGTATAGGCTACTTCAAAATAATATTACTTAAGTAGTAAAAAGTAGGCAATATAAGTCAATATAACCAGTAGGCCCTACTCTTTTCTGGTTACAGGATTGTATGTCCTAGACTAGTAGAAATTAATCAATAATTATGAAATAAAAAAAAACCTACAAATTATCAGCATTTACAACTAAAATCAGAAAAATATGTTCCTAAATGCCAGTCCACAACACAGGTCATCAAGCTGCAACAGTAGACAAACAGGTTCAGGCCTAGATCAAAACAATCCAATGTGATCTTAAATGTGTTTGGTCAAATCTAATTCATACAAGTACTATTTTAAAAGGTCAGATATAAACGGAAATGCAGTTACAAACTGGTGAAAGTAATCAAATTGCATAATATAATGCAATGCAAAAAGTTCAGTAAATAAAAAACATAAATGTCATCCATCTAAGGAAAGTAATGTATCAATTTGATGCAGCCTCCTCTCCTGTGGGCTGTAGGCAACAACTGAGTAGAGAAACGCCATTTGAACAAGTATAAAAATCAGTAGGCTACGTGATTTAGATACTTGCTGAGGTCGCAGACAAACAAATATGCACAAGGCTAGGAAATACTTTGTGTGGAAAATAGTGACGAAGAAACATGAAGCCATTGCTAGCAGTAATCCAAAATAATACATACAGTGAGATAAACTAAACTAAGATAATTGAGTGATGAAAGTTGGTCATTTTGGGTTTCAGCAACAAAGCTTCAGTTTAAAAGAAAAACAGTGTCAAGATGACAAAAGACTACTTCAATATTAAAACTATTCAATCCAGTTATCTGTCAAGTTCCTGTGTAGCCTACTTATTTTGATTTGCACAAATTTCTAACATGTAGGCCTAATAAAACTGTGTTGGGGTGTGATCTGTTCAACTGCACTCATCTGAAAAATTTTAAAATATTTCCAATAAAATGACTTGGGGTTAAATAATTTTAGGTGAAACTGTATAACAGCTAGCAAAACATTCAACAGAACTAAAGTTACTAAGATATAAGCATTTTTTAAATTTCACATAAACCCGATGGAGGCTGCACAGAGGAGTAGTTGGTAGCACTGTTGCCTTGCAGCAAGAAGGTCCTGGGTTCAAATCCCGGCCTGGGGTCTTTCTGCATGGAGTTTGCATGTTCTCCTTGTGCATGCGTGGGTACTCCGGCTTCCTCCCACAGTCCAAAAACATGACTGCTAGGTGAATTGGTTTCTCTAAAAATTGCCCTTAGGTATTTGTGTATGGTTGTATGTGTCTGTGTTGCCCTGCGTTGGACTGGCGAACTGTCCAGGGTGTGTGTGTGTGTGTGTGTGTGTGTGTAAAGCAGAGTATAAACTCAAAACTACGGAAGATGATTAGGGCCCGATTAAAGTATAACTCTTTCTTTCTCAGAAATGGGACTTTAATACTACGCCACCTAAAAAAGATTACCTAAATCCGACATGTTTCTCCCATGAATGTAAGTTCTCCTCCTGCACAATTCACATCTGTCATTAACGATGGTTGGTCCCAGGTGAGGAAGAAAAAGCCTGAATCCTGATATTAAAGTCTGAGTTAGTTTTTAATTTAATTTTTTATTTTGTGTTTATTTCCAGTGGCCCTAATCCTCTCCAGTACAAAGCTGACAATCTTCTCTTCACTCTCAAAAATAGTTGAACACAAAACGCGTACGTGATGTACGTGAAGGCATCACGGCGCTGGGTTCTCCTTCTACGTCGACGACGCTGGGCGGTTCATGAATGGGGCTCTGAAGAAGTGGGAGGGCCCGTCATCTGACTTTAGCAGGCAGGAGGAAAAAAGTGGGTGTTGTGCTTTGCTTTGCTGTTTTGGTTTGCTGCGATGCTCTTTCATGACTGTTTTTAAACAGCCCAGCAGCGAGCGGTTGTCTGTGTTTGATTGCAGCAGGAGGGATCCTCATCCAGCATCGTTTGGCTGACACGTCCGGGCCAGCGGCCACAGCAGCAGCGGAACCAGAGGGAGGCAGAGTCGTGTCGTTGAGCCATGGGGTTCCGCAAGAAGAACAAGAGCCCACCGGTGCTGAGCCACGAGTTTGTGATCCAGAATCACGCCGACATGGTTTCCTGTTTGGCCATGATCATCCTCCTCGGCCTAATGTTTGAGGTACTCGGTGTGTGAGTGGAGCTGTTAGCCGCTGCTAGCCGTCACATGACAGCAGTACTCGGCAGCAGGGCGATGGCGTGTCCCCTTCCCTTCTCATGTGTCTCTCTGATTGCCAGAGAAGATGTGCAGGAGGCCCGCTGGCACTCTGCTGATTCACCGCCTTCTACTGTAGCTAACCAATGCTTCGGTCAGCAGGTTGATCAGGCTGAATGCCTGTCTGCAGGCTGCAACTAAAGCTGACAAGTACTTCGCCACGGTTGAATGAAACGAAATAGTAGTTCTCTCCTAACCTGTCCCCATCCCAGATCCAGTCTTCAGACTTCCAAGATCCTTTATTTTTTTTTTTATCAAACGTATTCCCATGACGAATGTCATTTTTTACTTGCTGATATAATAGCCATAGATTAAGATAAAGTACAACACACACACACAACCTATAAGATGTAACTGTAGCAGTAGTGATGTACTTCATCACTTTTTGATGGGGACCCCTGGGAGCCCCCCCAGGCAGCTCCTGGAAATCTCTAGGCCCCAATTATGAGAATCTGTGAATTCAGGCTTTTGCTAAGTTGCTTAAATCACATACGTGAAGTGGCTTAGTTATTCACTGCTAAATGAGTAGGCAGGTATGCTTTCAATGTGCACACATGGTAGAGAGTTGACTACATGGTACAGAGGATTAACTTGGATCCCTACCACCTACTTCTATTCATACAGCATTTTTTAATTGGTTCTCATTAATTTTTAGTCCTTTCAATATTAATGTTTCATTGGTTCCCACGAGGTAAATATTTTTTTTTTCATGTACTGTGAATCTACCAATTTGTGTAACAGGGATGGTTGGAAATAGGATGGAGGAAAATTCAACAACATTTTAATAGGTTTTGAACGACTTTACACACAACCCAGACTGGAGTAATATATTATAATATTTATATAATATTCAACGAAAAGGGAAAAAATCTATGTTGCACATGTAAATTGGGACAAAAATAAGCCTTTTATGTGTTTTTTTTTATTAATCAATAAAACTGGCATTTATTGGGTTGCAAATTTAGAAAATTAAGGAAAACGCTTTTTTCTTTCATTGACTTTATTGAAATTGTGCTATTTTTTGGCATTCCCATTCTCTCAAAAAAATCAAATTTGCATACGTGAGATTGGAAGAAGATAATTTTTTCTTTCTTAAAAACCACATTTATGGTGCTAAAAACAAAAGCAAACTGTTGAATATGTATGTTTAATGAGAACGGAAGTTATTGATGAAAAAATAAATAAAGCACTTCTTTGTGTTCAAGGAACATCACTGGAGAATTGCCATAAAGCAGCTATGCAGAATCTAGTCTTATTATAGTGATCTAAATTAGTAATGGTGACAATTTCTCATACTCCCAGGCTTAGATGAAATTTAAAATCCAATTTGCATATATAGGATGAGGAAAAACATTTTGTTGGGCTTTAAAAAAAAAAACAAAACATGTATAGATTTATTGATACATGACATTCTTTAAGAGTATTTGTTTGTATCCACTTGTTTCCAGGTGAAGCACAAAGTGACGGAACCACTAAGGGTTAAAAAACACTTCATATTTTATGGAAACAATTAATTCTGATACTTTGTTTTCACTCCAGGTCACGGCAAAGTTTGCCATCATGTTCATCACGGTCCAGTACAACGTAACTCAAGTTCTTGGTAAGCTGAGATCGTTTACTCCAATTCTGCTCATTCCTGTTTCTCAATTCCACTTCAATCCTCATATCTTTAGGTTATTTGTTATCATCTGATTTCCTTCTATCTGCAGATGAGAAAAGTGAGTCAGTAAATCTTTACCAGTATGGCCCTAAAGATGTGGCTACAGTGTTTTTCTACCTGCTCATCGCGGTCATCCTTCACGCCTTGATTCAAGAATATATTCTCGATGTGAGTACAGTATGTCCTCTATTTCGCTAATATTTCATCAAAAAATGTATGCCTAAGGAGAGGGCTTTCTATATTTTTGGGCTCGGTACATCTTTATTTTTTTTAAGTAAATCATAAGGACTGTGGGAAGCTTTATTCATCTAATAACAGTCTTTTTTTCCCCCTTTATCCAAAATGATCAAAGCATCGCAGGCTTTATTTTAGAGTGGTGTTTGTAAATGATCGGCCACCTTCTGTTTATGAGGTAATGCAAAGTGACAGAGAGGATGCCCATGCTTCTTCCGTGTCTTGTTCACTGAACTATCCTACTAGGATATTTTTTTACAGTAAATATTATAAAAGAAAAGGATGAATCATACTCTACAACATACTGTTTGAAAAACCTTTGTGTATTCATAAGTCTGTTTTCTGTGTATTTTTCAAAACAGTAGTCAGACGAACCTGTAAGGTCTGCTGGCCAGCAGCTACTGGTCATTCCTAAGACTGGGCTGAAGCTTAGAGGTGATCGGGCTTTTGCTGTAGCAGCACCTAAACTGTGGAATCAGCTGCCCTCTACCATTAGACAGGCTTGATCACCCTCAGTTTTTAAAACTCTCCTTAAGACCCACTTACTTTCATTGGCTTTTAATACTGATTGATTTGATCACTCATGTTGTTGGATTTTGGTATATTTATGTATTTTATTATTATTTTTAAGTATTTCTTATCTTTGAGTGCTGTTTGTTGCCTTGATGTTAAGCACTTTGGTCGACACTGTTGTGTATTAGGCGTTTTATAAATAATTTGGATTGGATTGTTCTCACTGTAATAATCAAACTCCTTTTTAAGGCAAGACAATGCAATTTTATTTGTATAGCACACTTTCAACAACAAGGTAATTCAAGGTGCTTTACATGATTAGGGGGTAAAGTAAAAATGGCAGTAAAACACAGAAAAAGCATATGGCACGTAAAAACATTACATGAATTTAGGAAAGTAAATAGTAAAAACAGCAATGAAGTATGAAGCATCAACAAAACATTATACATGAAAACATTACTCAAAGTTAGCTCTAAACAGATGGGTTTTTAGCTGTGATTTAAAAGAGCTCAGTGTTTCAGCAGCTTTACAGTTGTCTGGAAGTTTATTCCAGATTAGAGAAGCATAGAAACTGAAAGGTGCTTCTCCATGTTTGGTTCTAAATCTAGGGATGTTGAGTAGACTGGAATTAGAGGATCTGAGTGGTCTGGGGGGTTGGTATAGTTAGTAGTGACCAATATAAACGGTATAAGGTAGAAATAATATAAATTTAGCCAACGGTAGAGGTTTTCACTATACCGGCCAACCATGATTGCGCATGTTGATGAAGTCATCAATCTGTGCCCTACGTACTTTGCACCAGATTAAACCCAGCATGTCAAACAACCAACACACAATCGAGGACACACTCTGGACTTAATTATCAGCAAAGGTTTAAATGCATCTTACATCTCGGTAATTGATATTGCATTATCTGACCATTTCTGTGTTTTCTTTGAAAGTACCATCTTTGCTAAAATATCTAGCCACAGTTAGAGAATTGTAAAAAAAGCTCCATTGCTCCAACTAAAGTGAAAGTAGTCTCAGGTAGAAAGAAGTCTCCATGAACAAGGGATCCGCTGTTTTGTAGTGAAAAAAGGTAGTGTCGACAAGCCGAGAGAAAAATGGCTGAAAACACGACTCCAGGTTCACTGTGAGATCTACAAAGAGAGACTGAACAGATATCGGTTAACTTTAAAAGATGCAATGGAATTGTTCTACTCTGAAGTCATTAACAAAAACATTAATAACACACGGACTCTGTTTGCATCAGTGGAAAGACTAACTAATCCTCCAGTGACAAAAGCCCCTAAACTAAATTCTACCAGGGCCTGAAATGAATTTGCAAGCTTTTTCACTGAAAAGATTCTAACAATTAGACGGTCCGTCTATAGCTACCGCAGCACCAAACCGACTACCAATGTTATACCCAATCAACACCAATGTAGAAAAAAATTCGGAATTCCATGAATTAAACCAAAAAAACTAGAAGAAATCATTAACCAATTGAGCTCCTTCTCTTACTGTCTTGATGTCCTACGCACAGCTTTCCTTAAGAAAGTTTTTGCTGTCATTGGGTCTGATCTGATTAAAATAGTGAACTCATCGTTCCTGTCAGGTCTCTTCCCCCAGACATTAAAAACAGCAGTTTTTAAACCACTGCTAAAGAAGAATAATCTGGACAACATGTTAATGCAGAAATACAGGCCAATTTCTAATCTTCCATTCATCAGTAAAATTATTGAAAAAGCTGTGTGTCCGCAGTTAAATAGCTTAATAGCTATTATCAACTGCTTTGATGTTTTGCAGTCTGGTTTCCGTGCTCACCACAGCACTGAGACTGCTCTCGTCACAGTTTTCAATGACATTCGCATAAATACAGACTGTGGTAGAACCACAGTGCTGGTTCTGTTGGATCTCAGTGAAGCATTTGACACTGTTGATCATGATATATTATTGGAACAACTGGAGAGCTGGGTCGAACTCTCTGGTACAGTACTTGGCTGGTTCAAGTCTTACCTAAAGAACAGGGACTTCTTTGTCTCAATAGGAAACTTCTCATCAGAACGAAAAGAAATCACAAAACTTTCTTAAGGAAAACTGTGGGTAGGATATCAAGACAGCAAGAGGAGGAGCTTAATTGGTTAATTTCTTCTAGTTTTTTTTTTGTTTAATCCATGGAATTCTGACATTTTTTTCTACATTTGTGTTAATTGGGTATAACATTGGTAGTCGGTTCGGTGCTGTGGTACAGACCAACCATCTAATTGTTAGACTCTTTTCAGTGAAAAAGCTGGCAAATTCATTGCAGGCCCTGGTAGAATTTAGTTTAGGGGCTACTGTCACTGGAGGATTAGTTAGTCTTTCCACTGTTGCAAACAGAGTCCGTGCATTATTAATGTTTCTGTTAATGATTTCAGAGAAGAAAGATTCCCTTGCATCTTTTAAAGTCAACTGATATCTGTTCAGTCTAACTTTGTAGATCTCACAGTGAACCTGGAGTCGTGTTTTCTGCCATTTTCTCTCGGCTTGTCGACGCTCCCTTTTTTCACTACATAACAGCAGATCGCTTGTCCGCTGAGACTTCTTTCTACATGAGACTACTTTCACTTTAGTTGGAGCAATTGAATCAAATATGTCAGAGATTTTTGTGAGGAAATTATCTACCAGCTTGTTTACTTAGTTGGGAGATGAGGGGGATGCAGTGGAAGGGTAAATACTTTTAAAGGTTTCAACTGAACTGTCCCTGTGAAAACTCTTTTTTTTTTTACAGTTATCCCACTGTGGCTAGATAGTTTAGCAGAGATGGTACTTTCAAAGAAAACACAGAAATGGTCAGATAATGCAATGTCAATCACCGAGATGTCGGCTATGTTTAAACTTTTGCTGACAATTAAGTTCAGAGTGTGTCCTCGATTGTGTGTTGGTTGTTTGACATGCTGGGTCAGGCCGAAGTTATGAAGAGTGTCACTTAATGTTTTTGCTGGTCTATCTTGGGGGTTGTTGGTATGGATGTTGAAGTCCACCACAAAGATTAATTGGTCATAATCGATACATATTACAGAAAGAAGGTCGCTGAAATCATTAAAGAAGTTAGAGTGAAGTTTTGGGGCTTTATATAAACTTAGAAATAAAACTTGGTTAGGCTCATTTATCTGGGTAGCTAGATATTTAAAAGAGTCAAATGTGCCCAGAGATACGTTTTATAAAGTTCATTGAGTAATGAAAAATTGTGGCCACGCCTCCACCTCATCTGTGTTTCTTGCTCTCGCTTAAAAAATTGTAATTTGGAAGAGTAGATTCTATTAATGCAGATGTTTCATTGTTTACGTCTAGCCAGGTAAAGACCCCTTCTCAACACATTTCCCACGGAAGGGCCAATTATGAGCTTTTTGATGGGAGTTTTCAATCTACACATGCTTCCCATCATGCACATGCCTCCTTTCCAAGCAGAGACATGCAACTTGAAGTTTTGATGTGGAAACTGAAGAAAATGAGAACAGTTTACACTTTTTTGTATTTTATTTGCTATAACATGTTTTAAGAAGGGACTGCAATAAGATTATTATAATTATTATTATTATAATTATTAACATTCAGCTATCATTTAAAGAGCGTCTGAATTTTACACTATTCTGTTATTGATTTTCTTTGTGCTGCTCTTTATATGCTCTATTATAGCCATGTATTTTTACTTTAACTTTTGAAAAACCAATGTATATGTTTCTATGCTAGTGATCAGGATTCCAATTGGTGTTTAAGGCTGCCAGGAGCAGACCTTTTATCTATTTTATCTTTTAATGCCTGTGTAAAAATATACTGTATTTGATAAGCTTGAGTTATTTTGTTGTTGGATATTTTCTTTGTAATCAGACCACCTTTAGTAGCTCTTAGTTTAATGCTCCCAGTAGAATCTCTGTTGAACTTTCCATGCACTGATCACCCTAAGTGTTGTCTTTTGCAGGGCAGATACCAACGACTCATAACCTCTGCCCACTGCCCTATAATGATCTGCACTCTGTCTAATTGTGTTCACCTTGTGTGTGTGTTCTTCAATTCAGAAAATTAATAGGAGGTTGCACCTGTCAAAGACCAAACACAGCAAGTTTAACGAGTCTGGCCAGCTCGCAGCGTTCTACATGTTCTCCTTTATCTGGGGCTGCAGCATCCTAACAGCGGTACGAGGCTCAGGAGTCACACACAAAAAAAAACATTGTTCCATGTTGTACTTGGCTTTATCTTTATGGTGTTTTCACTTCTTCCTTTGACAGGAGGAGTTTGCAACAAATCCCACTTTCTTATGGGAGGGGTACCCACACACAAACATGGTGTAAGTAAACATGCCTTGGCCTGCTGTACAGTATAGGACCGAATTGTGGAAAGAGGTTAAAGTTTTATCTGCAAGTTATTTAATTTATCTGACCAAGCACAGTTTGAATTTGCTTCCTTTCAGTTTTTCTTTTATTGAATAATGGATCATGGTTTTTTTTATATTTAATTTTTTTTATTCCACTTATAAAGTTTGGCTATTCTCATAGATGAGCTTTGGGTTAGTCTCTAAACTTGTCTTTTTTAAAGTATTATAGTGACAAAAATCATGGACATGCAAAATATACCACTAATATGATGTGGGTCACTTATTAACTTCCCATACTGTCCTCTCTTTAGTTTTCAGGTCAAATTCTTCTACATTTGCCAAATTGCCTATTGGCTCCATGCACTTCCTGAGCTCTACTTTCAAAAAGTACGAAAGGTAAGGTTGATCTGAAAAACTGTGCTCATTTGTACATTATTTGTTTTATTTCCTGTTTCAGAGTGGCAAAAAGAGTATTGTCTCATTGCGTAATACTAAATCGATTCTTTTGAAGAATACATTGATATCATGTTTGTTTAGATTTGTCTTTTTACTGTTTTTATTATCACTTAATAATATAGTACATAAGGGAAGCTGGGGCCAGGTAAATGTCATGGTTCATTTTGTACTGATTCTTTGTAATTAAATGAAATGTTTTAATTACTAGGGTCAAATTTATTTTGTCTCATATGGTATGGCTTTAAAGTCTGTGAATCCTATTGAACAAGAGAGCCAATGTATTAGTTAATCCTTTAACTGGAGACATTATATTATACTATACATGTTCAGGAAAAGCATGTCAATTCTTAGAATAGGTATCTGTTCTAGGCTCAAGTCAGATTCATATGTTTGAAATGGTTATAAGGCAATAAACTTTAGATCTATAATTTTCAAATTTTTATGCACTGTAGTAAATACTTCATTCGGTTTTGCTGGGATTGATGTGATGAAACTTTTTCATTTGGAAGTGGAAAAACAAAGATCCACTTTGATTTAATTTCTTTCTCATATGAAAACGGTGGCGCACATTTGTTTTTCAGCCACTTTTACCTTTAGGTTAAATAAGGTCCATTGCAACCAAATGCACTTTCAATGGAGGCCTCTTTTTGTAAGAGTGGCATGAAGAAAGCGGTTGGTGAAGTAAAGCTGGAGGAAGTCCCATTTGCTGTTTTGCCACTAGTCATTTAGTGGGCAGAGCACACAGCAATGATGTAAGAGGAGGTGCTTTGGCCTACCTGTGAAATGCTGTTCTGTGGAAAACCAACAATCAGCTTGAATACAACATCCCTATGGTGAAACACAGTGGTAACAGCATCATGCTATGGGATGCTTTTTCTTTAGCAGGACGGGGAAGCTGGTCAGAGTTGGTGGGAAGATGGATGGAACTAAATACAGGGCAATCCTGGAAGAAAAGCTTTTAAACACTTGAGAGTGAGACAGACGGTGACCCTAAACACACAGACAAAGCAACAATGGAATGGCTTAAATCAAAGTACCATATATTTGGAAAATCCAATTTGGAAAATGAGGCTGGACTTGAAACATGATGGTCATAGACTCTTCATCTACAGACCCTTTCCAAAAAATTAGAATATCATGGAAAAGTTTATTTATTTCCATGATTCCATTAAAAATTTTAAACTTCCATAGATTATAGATTCAGAGCCCACCACCTAAAGGATTTCAAGTATTTAGTGTTTTATCTGTACATAATTTGGACTTCTAGCCTATAAAACCCACGAAAACAGGAATTAAAAAAATTAGAATACTATGAAGAAATCAGCCCAAATTTTACAGGGCATGAATGTTTTAAACCGAATGTCACACACTATTCATCTACTAAACTCAAAGCACCTGCACAGGTTTTCCCAGATGTCATTAAATTGCTTTACTTTGGTTCAATTGTCTCAGTTAGATTCAATATGAGGAAGAATCCAGACTTGACAACTGGCCAGAAGACCATCATTGATACCCTCCATAGGATGGGTAAGCCACAAATGTTCATAGCTAAGGAGGCTGGCTGTTCAGAGTGCTGTGTCCAAGCATATCAATGGAAACTCTAGTGGAAGGGCAACATGTGGCAGGAGAAGATGTACCAGCAGAAGAGCTGACCGTGAGCTTCAGCAGATTATCAAAAAGAGAAGATTCATGAATCTGGCAGAGATCCAGAAAGAGTAGAATGAAGCGGGAGTCACAGCTTCAAAAACCACCACATTCAAACGCGTCTTAAATGGGCCAAGGAAAAGAAGGACTGGACTGTTGGCCAGTGGTCCAAGGTCCTCTTTTCAGATTAAAGTTAAGTGTGCCTTTCATTCGGGAATCATGGTCCAAGGGTTTGGAGGAAGACGGGTGAGGAACAGAACCCAAGCTGCTTGAGGTCCAGTGTGAAATATCCACAGTCAGTCATGATTTGGGGTGCAATGTCCGGTGCAGATGTTGGTAAACTCTGCTTTCTTAAATCCAAGGTCACCGCATCAGTCTACCAGAATGTTTTAGAAGATTTCATGATTCCTTCTGCTGAGGATCTGTATGGAGATGCAGATTTCATGTTCCAGCAGGACCTGGCCCCTGCCCATACCGCCAGAAGCACCAAAACCTGGTTTGATGCCCATTCCATCACAGTGCTTGACTGGCCAGTCAACTCGCCGGACCTAAACCCCATTGAGAATCTATGGGGTATTATCAAGAGGAAAATGAGGGGCACCAGACCCAAAAACAAAGAAGAGCTGACGGCAAGTGTCAAATAAATCTGGGCTTCCATAACTCCCAAGCAATGCGACAGGACAGTTGCCTCAATGCCACGGCGCATTGAGGCATCGATTAAGGCAAAAGGATTCCCTACTTAGTATTGAAGATTGACATATCGTTTAGAAAAGTACCATATTTTGATTGATTTGATGTGATCCTAATTTTTTTCTTCTCTTTTTCTGTAAAAACTGAGAAGTAAAGGGTGATTTCTTCACAGTATTCACATTTTCTGAATTCCCGATTTTGTGGGTTTTATGAGCTGGAAGCCAAAATGATGTAGAACAACTAAATACTTGAAATCGCTTAAGTTGTGGGCCCTGAATCTATAATCTGTGGAAGTTTAACGTGTTGAATGGAATTATGGGAATAAAAAAACGTTTCCATGATATTAAAAATTTTTTGGAAAGGTCTCTTACTAAGTCTAGTCTTACTAAGCTTGAACCATTTTTGCAAAAAAGCATGGGCAAGTCTTTTAGATGGTTGACTTTAATGGTGGGGCGCTGGGGTGCTCAATACAAACGCCTGCCACACTTTATAGACTTTTTAGTTTAAAAAAAAAAGTTAAAATCAATGACATTGCCAAGACATTTGGGGAAATTGTATCACATGAAGGTTATTGATGCCTATTAGCCAAAAAACTCAATCCACTAGTCTGCCTCCATTTTATAAAAATATCTGCAATTATCTCTAATTAGTTTTGTTGCTCAGTTTAGCTGTGTTTTCCTACCGTTATGCTCGTGTCTGCCATTTTATTCTTGTATATACCAACAGTAACGCTCCTTGTCTGTTTTTTTTTTTCCATAGGAGGACATCCCCCGCCAGCTTTATTACATTTGCCTTTATGTTGTCCACATCACCGGTGCCTATGTCTTAAAGTAAGTCATATGGGTTATTTGTCTAAAAGAGAGTTTCATCAAATCCTGGTTAAAACGGAATGATTTCTAACCAGTTTTCAAAGAGATAGTTTGAACCTTTTTAGAGCCATTAAAACTTAACATCAGGACATTGAAGTTTCTGACACCCTAACTGACACTAATCTGCTATATAGTAATTAATTGCTTATGAAGTTGAAACAGTTGCTCAATTACTGCAGGTCCTTCCTGACTTTTCCCTCTTCTCCTTACATGCACCCATGTTATGTTGCTCATCATTTTTAAAGTCAGGTCAGCCCCCTTTCCCTGGCCTGTAGATTTCAACACCATAAGGTTTTAAAAGCTATTTGACCTAAGACCTCACCATTTCAGTCTTTGGAGCTCATCTTCTTCCCTTCAACATTATTGATCTAAGATGGAGGTATACTGTCAAACCTGCAGGCTTGTTCAGTAGTTACTGCTTATAGAAGGTGATACATTGGAGTGCCCCATTCTTTTTGACAGGGTATCTATTCATCCATCCAGTGCTTTAAGTGGAAAAAAGAGGTGTCTATAATCCCCTTAATGTCATACAATGGCTTGACTTTTTGCCACTGGGTAGTGTGGGGCTGTAGGGGGAACACATCATATTAAGAAGTAGACTGACGTAACACTGGTAAAAGTTCCCGTATGCTGAGGTGTAAAATTTGAATTTGCTTGTACTGCATACCGGCCCACTGAAATCCGTCCGTCCGTCCCTCCGTCCATCCATCCATCAGTTCGTTCATTTCGCCATTGAACAATCTGTCGATTTGATCATTCATCTATCTGTTTTTCCATTCATCCTTTTAATGATTTGCCCTTCTATTTAACAATCCATCCATTCATTCATCTAATTGAATGTCCTTCTGTCCATTTGTCCATCTATCTATCTGGGCAAGGCAAGTTTATTTGTATTGCATATTTCAGCAACAAGGCAATTCAAGGTGGTTTGCATGATGAAAACATAAGAACAACTAACAAGCAACAAACATATTTTTCAAATGTTGCCATCAGAATCATCAGAAATCATCACAAAATATTGAAATCAGAAGAAAAAAAAAAATCATTCAGTAGTCAACTTACACATCAATCTACCCCATTCTGTCGCCATGTGGCAATCACTTGTCCATTCAATCTATTTTTCCATGTGTTGGTCTAGCTAACTGTTTTTCTGTCCATCCATTGATCCTTACCTTAGTCTGACTCTGCATCCATTTACCCTTCCAACATGTTTCTACGTCTATTCTATCTTTGATTTGACTGTCCATCCATTATCCATCCTTTCATCCTCTGGTTTTTACAGATTCTGTACTTAAAACAGGACTTGAATAAAATGGTCTGTAGTAAGTTCTTATTGAACCTTTGTATCTGTATCTTAAATTTCTCTGTCCATTTCTAATCCATTTTTAAATTCAGAAAAGAAAATAATTTGGACGTAAAGAAAATGTGTACGAACCCTGAGTTGAGTTGTTCATCTTCAGCTGATTCTTCACTGCCATCCCTGTTTGTGTTCTGTCTGTTCAGCCTCCACCGACTGGGCCTTGTGCTGCTGGTCCCTCACTACCTGGTCGAACTTTTGTTCCACGCTTCACGCCTCTTCTACTTTAGTGATGAGAACAAGCAAAAAGGGTATTGGTTTTATTATTCAGTTTTTCGGTATGGGGTACTGTTGCCTACTTGGTCTGAGTTATTTAATGGTTCCATTAATTTTTGGTTCCAGCTTCACTTTGTGGGCACTGCTTTTTGTCATTGCCCGCCTCCTCACCCTCACACTCTCAGTACTGACATTTGGTTTTGGTCTACCCCGTACGGAAAACCATGGGTTTTCGTTGGCAGAAGGCAACTTTAATGTGCTCACCATAAGGTAGGCCCAAGAAAAAGCTCTCATTGCTTCAGTGTATACTCCGCAAACATCCAGTTGTGAGTAAACTAAACATTAGTAAACTGTATCCTACCCCTTCAGGATGACTTGTCTAGCTGCCATCTGTCTGACGCAGGCCTGGATGATGTGGAAGTTCATTAATTTCCAGTTAAAAAAGTGGAGAGAGCACAGCCAGAACCAAGCATCAAAGAGGAAGACGGCAAGCCCAAAGAACAAGCCTCATAAAAGAGAAACTGCAAAGGGTGAGTCTGCACAGATGCAGTGTTTTCTGCTTGCTGTAGTTCAGCATACCTGTTAGAAGCTGCTATGATTACTAATTCTTCACTCAACTTGTTATGCTAGGAGGAGCTGCCAATGGAGTCATCAAGTCTGAGGATAAAATGTCACCACGAGCAAGAAAAGCCAAAGCTTCATAAAGCTGGTCAAGCTTGAAGAGATGAGAAAATAATTTAATGTGACAATACTGGTGGTTTCAGGCTGCAGGAACCTTTTAATAGTTCTCATAACAGTTTAAGGTGGAATCCTTTCTTTGTTTGTCTTTGCACTGCAGGAACCGTGGCCTCTTTGCAGAGCTGTTTTTAACGAGTGCTTTTAAGATCCCACTTTCGAATATTAGCTATTACAATAGGAATGTGAATGGCCAAGTTGCAAATGGATTTTTGGACCAAGTTGTTCACTTGGTGATTGTTTTCCTGATTATTTTTTTAAGGACTCACTCAAACCGTACACAATAGCTTGATGTGTTTATAGAGAAGGTGTGATAACATTCACCAAAATACAAAAGTGAACTCCAGGCATACCTAACTAAAATTATTTCTAAATTATTCATGAAGAAAGTTCTGAACGACAAAAAAATTCAAGATTACACTCATGAGGGTGTGTCTGATAGGATAACAATTGATCAATTTTATTTGACTCAATCTTTAGTAGCTCCTTTTTGGTCTGTTTTTTCAGAAGGGGTCTATATCAAGGGTGGAGATATAGAAACCTTTAACATCATGTTTTTGTTTTTTTAAGGGGCTCCAAGCCTGTTTGTGGCTTCATCAATTCGGACTTTCATTTCTTCCCCATCCACTTCCATTTTGGTATACTATCAGCTCTGTCCTGACATGGTTTATTATGCTCATGTGTTGTGTAAACCATTATCAGTCAGATCAAATGTTTTGAACTCTAATTTCATGACTGTTGCTCACCAGGTGTAAATGTCCCTTTCATCCGTAAGCTTCCTGTCATGTCAGAGACATAAAACCAATCACTGGATGACCCCGTACCATCTTAATTTAAGGAGGAGGGGGAAAAAATGGGCGTCATGTTTTTCCTGGAGGATCTGGAAGATCTTCTAACGTCCTTGACCCATCGAAAACGATAGGATCTCCAACATATATTCAAAGATGAAAACCATCATTGTTAATAATCTGATTTAAGGATTTAGAGACAGAGGGGTTAGGGATGAGAATGAAAGGCAAAGGTATAAAATAGGATTCAGGATATTAGACACATAGCACATCAGTTCATACCAGTCTTTGGGAGTTTGAAATTTTCTTATTCGTTCTGCAGCAGGAGTCTCACCCAAAAAAAGTTTGGTTTGGCCAAAACTACAAGACTGCAAAATGGAGAAGGGGTGGAAACAGCAATCTCTAAAACCATACCTTTTTTTCCAGTTCTGCTAAGATTATTTAAAGCAACACGCACAAAAAATTTGGGCAGTCCTTTTGTTGTGGCTTTATTTTGGTGAATGTTGCAAGCATGTCTGATATTGTCACAATGACCGTCTGGCTACTACTAAGCAATCACAGCATTTATCTGGCAGTGCAAATGCATACAAAAAAGTCATAGTAGTTTTTATTGCTTCGCTGTTTGGGAGGTTCCAATAACTATTGGTTCTCCAAGAGCCCTTAAAAAAGTTTGATAAGAAGAAACCTTGTTTTCTTATTAAATCTAAAAATGTATCTGCTGCTCTGTCTGGGAGAATGAAAAGTTTTTAAGCGCACTAAGAAACCTTTATATTAATGCCCCTTTAGGGATGAAAACCCTCCTTCTGAAATGTTTCAGTGTTACTGTGAGCTACAGATGTTTGTTGTTCATTCGGGTTTGCTGCCTAGGGGATGTTGCCTGGGTACTGCTGGTTTTGATGCTTTACCAGGGTGGATTTAGTTATTCGAAGTGTCTTTTTTGTGTAAAACCTTGATCACTCATTGGGGTAATTTTAAAAACAGATGACCTCTTCAGTAATTTCACATGTAATCGCTTCATAATTCCTTACAAAGCCAATACTTGACTTCAGGGGAACATTAGATGTTCAGTGTACAGATTAACAGCACAGGGTGTCATTTGAAGTTTTGGCATTGGTGTTAAACATTCTGGTGTTATCCAAGAAAAGATGCAAAATGAAATACCAGAGGCAAATATTTGTCAACAACAAAGCCTGTGCTGAATTCTCAGAACAGTTACTGCCATTATCAGACAGCCTCAACCTTTGAAATCTGGCATGTTGCAGGATGGGACACTTAAATATTTCTGTCACTACTCTGGTATTCAAACCTGGGTTGGGGGCTCATCCGGGATGGGAGACTCACCATAAGTAACCCAAATTCTAACTTGTGATGCTGTACTGTTTGTATACAGTGAAATCTTTATATTGGCATGATGGAAATTACATTTGCTAAAGATGCATTTTGGTTTTTCTATGGCAATGCATGATGGTTTGAGACTAAAGACTTTTACGGCTAGTTCCAACTTGTGCTGTTGAGTTTGCATCTTTACACACTACTACAAACACAAGCATCAAGTGGCCTTTTTTAACAACTGCTGCAAGATGTTTCAGTTATTTATTTTTGTCATAAACAACAGATATTATTTTATACGCTTTTAAAAGCTATAACCAGCTAACACAGTGGTACATAGCAACTGCATTTACTCAATCCAAACAAAACAATCTTTCTTCAAGTGTCCTTACAAATGCTGAGGGTCTATATCGTCCTTGTTTATCTTCTGTTTGCATTTTTGCAGCCCTTCGCTATCAGGGGACAAGCTATTTGCCGCTCACTTTATAACTTGCATCCCATGCTTCAATGGGAGGTGTGTTTGTGAGGGACTGTGTTTGATATGCGTGTGCACTTGTTCTCGTGCGTGTACAGTGTTGTTTAGCTCGTAAATTATAACTGAGAATGACTTATTGCTTGTCTTGTTTAAAGAAAAAAACATGCCTGTGTGCGGAGCATGGAAAATTGACAATCTGTTCAATGACTCCTGCCTGTTGTTGGGTTTCTTTTCACTGCCTGTATTGTGTTTTTTTATCCTTTCTGGTTTGACCTGCCTAAGGTTCCCATATGCTTTTGTGTGTAAAAACACTGAATTGTGGATAGTTGTTCGTTTTTTGGGTTGGTGTGATACTAAGTGCTTCTGTGTTTAATGTCTCTGCCCTGCCATGTGGGGCATGCTCTTGTCTCCCTGCCTCACCTTTTCAATGATCCTGGCATTGCCTATGCACTCTTTACGATCGTGGATTAAGTTTGTAATATGAAACCACTCTGCACGAGATGTCCCTTCCCAGAGAAGGCTGGGCTAGCTGGTTGCTTAAAGTCAGAGTAGGGACTAGGCATTGGGTTAATGAGATTGATTGGATATGATAATCTTTGCTAAATATTCCATGGTTTCACAATATTAACTCACAAATGAGTTCAAACATGCTCTATCTGCTTTTATTAAAAAACTTAAATAAAAGCAACAGTTTATCCTACTATTGCTCAAATATATTATCACAGTTATAATCGGGGATGTCCCAGTCCCGATCCAAGGTACATGTACTATTTTTTTTTTTTTTTTTTTAAAGATAGGCTTTTAGAGTCCCTGATTTAACATAGGCTACCTCTTGATAACTAATGTTGATCTACTATCAGCAGTTAGACAGTGTGATTTTCATATCCAGTTGTTTAAAATCATGGCCTATTGTCTTCCACAAGGCTTGAAAAACTATGTTAGTTTGTACCCAAATATTTATTGATCAAATCAAGGATTTTTGTTTAGCTTTAAAGCCTTTTTCACCCATTTACACGTTAGCAATCAGAGAGGCAGCAGAGATCCATGTCTGTGTCATTTCACTCACGCTGCCTGCTGCATTTAATTTTAACTATTTCAGAAACTATTGGCTACGTTTCTAGAACAAAAGAACAACTTTTTCTGTAAATTTTATCTTCAAACCAGCATTGAACGGTTGAGGCAAGTCATTTTAAAATAGAGTAAAGATGTTAGTAGATTAATAGCTAGTAAGCTGTGTTGAAAGACTTGTATTTGTTGAGTCAGATATATCTTAGATATATCTTTATCTAATAGATAAAGATATATCGGGGAGGCGAAGGCGTGATGAAACTGTAATAATCAACACAATTTGCAGCGATCAGGGAATCCCTAATTTTTTAACGTTTTCTAAAACATTTATTTTAATTTTACTGAAACCTAAGTGTAAATATGGGATAAACATTAGTAGCATGGGCAGTATAACATGCTGGTTAATTGGTCAAGATATCTGCTTCAGTAGCAAGCCAGGTGTAGTTTCCCCACCATGGCTGTCTGAAAGTCTGTCTGCTCATAAAAATCTACAAACGGCTAAATAAGGAAAAGTGAAAATGGACAGCAACGGGTGGGGGAGCCTGGTGCAATATGTTATGCTAAAAACCGCCACTGAAAACTCCACAAACTCAGGACTTTTATCTGCCGTCTTATTGAAAGGACTTGAAATCTTTGGAAAAGTATCAATGAAGATGTTTACTTTAAAACCTCTGTATACATTGATATCAGAAAACTGCAAACGAGGAAGAACATGAAGATCCATGCTTTAGCAACTTAGGGATTTTGTTTGGCTTTCAGAGCAATTTGTGTAATATTTGTGTGGTATTGCCAAGGGAGAAAAGGAAGAGCTTGGAGTAATGTACCAGCCTTTTATTAAACTGTTTTAGAAGCAAAATATAAAAAAGGAAATGTACACTGTACTTAATTATGTGTCAGATTTTTAAGCTATTTTTATAAGGGGAGGAAAACTGTTCAATTTGACTGTTTAGTATACGTGTGAATATTTGTTTTGCAACCATGTTATAAGTTGTTTGAGATTTAAAAAGAAAAATAGTAGAATGAAGCTTGCTGAATTGGTAAGTGTATGCACATCGTAGTATGAGTGTAAACCTTAATCTAACCTATTGGTTTATGTAAAAACATGGCCTTATTAGAGCAAGTTGTACTCTGTGGTAACCTTAAGCTGCAGATGTATATCGCAGTTTCACAACTACACGTTTTTTTATATAATGATGCTGTGAAGGCTTTGGTTTGTTTGTTTGTTTGGAGCAGGAGTTCAATATCTGGATTTGGATTTGGATCTGGAAAAATGGAATACTGCCCCCCTCACTTGGACACAAAACATGCAGTTTAATCTTACCAGAATTATCCTCCTTTTACGTTTTCTTTTTTCACTGTATCCATGCACCACAAAACTGCGCATTTTATTTAGTGAAATACAAGTTGGATGGCATTTTCACCATTGCTGATGACTGAAATCAACAAGGTAATAAATGTATGTGGATCTTCTAGGTGGCAACAGTCCTTAAGTGTCTGATATTAAAAAAAGAACACTTGTATTAAAGAGGCAGTTATTGTACTTTCTAAACTGTACTCAATTGTCCCTGATTTGTTTTTAATTTGAAGCGTCTTGATCATTTATTTTTTATATTTTCTTTTGAAATATTTCACCTCTGATCTTCTCTGGAAGTATATATATAAATATTGATAGATAGATATAAATATATATTTATGCAAATTGTTGCTCGTTTGGTAATTATTCTTTTTTTATCATTTCGTGTTTTGAATAAAGCTTTTGTTCACTATCCAAAACTTAAACATGTTTTTAACATTTTGTCTGAACTCTTAATCAGTCTCCATGAAAACTTGAAGGAAAAACATGCAAAGTGCACAGAAAATTATGATTGCTGCAAACAATGGTGTCTTTGAAAGGGACAGATGAGGAAGATATATATTTTTTTATGCATGTGATGCTCTTGATGCGTTTGCTGTGAAGCCTTTTATTTACAGGTGCTTCTTGATAAAATAGAAAATGTTAGAAATGTTAATTTATTTTCATTATTTAGTTCAAGTGAAACTCATATACATTTAAAACACAGTTTGATATATTTCAAGTCTATTCTTTATTTATTTATGATATGGGTTACAGCCAATGAAAAAGTAAAATTTTATTGAAGAAATGTAAATTTAAGCATAAGATCAATCAAAAAAAATATCACCCTATTGGAAAAATGTCTATGTACTGTAGTATATGTATCCAGCGCTTAGTGGGTCCTCCTTTTGCATGAATTACTGTATCAATGTGGTGTAACATTGATGTAATAACAGATGTTCAGGAAGCCCAGGTTCCTTTGAAAGTGGGTTTCAGCTTGTCTGCAATGTTGGGCCTGGTGTCTCATCTTCCTTTTAAAAATACTTTTTATAGATCATCTGAGTTGGTATGGCATAGTGAGCGAACTTTGCAAACAAACAAAGACACAATGGTGTCGTTGGTACCTTATGGTCATTGAACCAGGCGTTGGTACCTTTGGCAGCATGGGTATGGGCCAAGTCCTGCTGTAAATATGAAATTGGCAGCTTCATGAAGTTGTGAGCAGATGGAAGTATGAGGTGCAGTGGACCAACACCACCTGAAGCAACTTATGAATATGTTTGTGTAAGGTTGCTCTTGAAACACAGACTCTAGGTGCATTTCATTACTGATTCTTCCTCAAAATCTTGAAATTTTTTTCTCAAGGCTGTGGTTATCTCTGCTGCATGTGTACTTTTTCCTTCCACTCAACTGTCCCCTAATATAATTGATACAGCACAATGGGAACAGCTACTTTGGAAATGATCTTTTGTGGCTTACTTTCTTTGTCTACTGTCAAGTCAGGAGTCTTCATCATGATTTTGTGGGCCATAAAATAAAATTTCTATATTAAAATGACTCTTTTAGTCATTTCAAGCAATATTTACATTTTCAAAGATAAACGTTTGGTTTTCATTAACTGTAAACCATAATTAACAGAAATTGCTCCTTAAAATATAATAGTGCGTACTGAATCTAAACAAGTTTTCCTTTTGCACTAGATTTACAAAAGTAAAATTCATGTTTTTATTTATGCTAAATTTTTTGAGATGAAGTGTTCGGGATGTCTACCTTTCCTTGACCTTTGCCTAGTCTGTGGAATGGCATACAGGGTCAGTAATTTGGAAGGAAAACTGGACAACCAGGGACCACCAGGGGGCAACGTGGAGCTGTTTGCCTGAGGGACCGAGGCAGTCTGAGGGCATAGCTGCAAGCAAACCTGCATTAATAAATCAGTACTCAGTGGGAGAAAGACAGAACATTGTTTTATGAAAAAATATTTTTGCACAACACCGACAGCAAGGGCAAACAACAATCGCCTGAAAAATATCTTAATCTGGTACTGTCCTATATTTCAGGCAGAAGACGTTAAGTGTTCCTGTTTTTGGACAGCTGGAGCATTGGAAATCTGACATCCATGAAGCCTGAAGAATCACAGCACAGACAAGAGACACCTGCAGCTCCCAGCTGATGCATTGTGTTGTTTTAGACTAATGGCTTTTCTCCAACTGATCAGACAGCTTGATGGATCAGAGGGAACCAGAGAGGCAGGCCGGAGCTCTGCAGGGTTAGCACAAGGACAGGAGTTCACTAACATGCTCTCCATCACTGCACAGGCACTTGCTGATGGCTGCATCCTAAACCTAAATATACAGGACTGGAATATTCTTGAGGTGGTTGCAAAAAGCAGAAAAAGTTTAAAAAGCAAGACTTGAGTGAGACATTCTTCGTTTACCCCCCTCCGTCCAATGAGGATAAATGTCCCGCTGAATCGTCAGTATTATGTGTAATTTCCATATAAATTAGCTTCATTAAACTGGGAGTACTTTCTTGTTTAACGAAGCTCATTTTGAATTCTGTATTTAATAAGACATGTAATCCCAGACTTGCAGACTAATAGCCAACAATTAGCAGGACAGGAGCTTGTGTGTGTGAAAAAGAGGGAGAGAAAAGGAGAGAGCGTTTAATCTCTCAGAAGTATTGTAGCCCTTCAGTGTTATCATTGATTGTCCCAAATAGGAAAATTGGACAGCAGCTGCTTTCCACAGTCTGGTTTATTTATGGTGATCCACCAAGCTTGGAGACATAAAAATGATCAGAACCCTCCTGGTCATTTAAGGAGGAGCAGAAAAGAAGGGAAGTGTGTAAGTGAGGTGTGCTCTAGAGCAGGTGCAGACTGATGAAAAGGGAGGGTGTTGATGGGATGGAAACATCTGGAAGAATCTAATGAGCATTTGCAAAAGGATTTTTTAAAGACAGAAAATTAAGCCAATGCTTTGATCAAAATTTTGGAGATTTTACTACAGTTAAGAAACGGAAAGGTGGCTTAAAGATGTAATGTTTAGTGTAATAGATAAAACAGGGATATAGTAAGAAAGTAAAAGATGCACTGCAAAGTGTAGAAGTAGAACTATCATATCAATGTCCCACCATATTCCAGTATCCATCTCAGCATCATTAGGAGTTAGCATGCCTTGAAATATTTTAAATTGTGTCCCTTTGCAACTATAATTTTTAAACGATAGATCAGCAAAAAGTAGTGCAATAATTGTGCAGTGGAAAGGATGCAATGTTTTATTTCTATTACTATTTTTAACAATAAAAATCTAAACCCCCCCTATCAACCATGACTAACATCCCCTTCACTACGGAAGAAAAGCATCTTTACAGATTGATGCTGCCATCACCATGTTTCAAAATAGGGATATGCACAGTGTGATGTGCAGTGTTTTCCACCACACATGGCGTTTTGCCTGTAGGCCTAAAAGTTTTTTTTAAAGAGTTGACACTTTCCCAATAAGGTCAAATTTGCAAAGTGCACAAGTTCCCCTGTCAACAGATTTTGCCCCCCTCAGCTGTTAATCTCTGTAGCTCTTCCAGAGTTATCCTGGGCTGGTTCTTTAATTAATGCTTCCCTTGCCCTTACAAAACAGCTGTATTAATACTAATATTAAACTATACACAGGTGGACTCTGCCTACTAATTGTGACATTTGCAGGCCATTGTTTGCACTAGATTTTTGATATTAGAGTGGAGAGGGCCCCGAGTTAAAATTCAATCAATCAAACTTTATTTATAAAGCACTTTTCATACAATTGCAGCTCAAAGTGCTTTACAGAATTAAAATGACCCCACAAAGACCACATTCCCATCCCTCCCCCACATAATTAAAAGTATGATTACAGTTATACCCCCCTACCCCCAGACCCAGCCTTCATGCACGCACATACACACTTAAGAGCAGCAATAAAAAGGACATTGGACTGAGTACAGATGAGCCAGGTTAGGAAACGCCATCAAAGGAGCCATCTGCACCAGCAGCAGCTCATCAACAGCAGCAGCCAAGGCACTGACACAGTGCACCCAGAGGAGGCAAGGCCGTGACCCATACCTCCACCCAAGCACTAGCTGGAGAGCATAGGAAGCCACAACCGAGCACCACTCCAGAGGCAGAGGGCTCCCACAGAGGAAGCACTGGAAGGAAGATTAAAATAACAAGTTAAAGTGTAAAATAAATCTAACCCTAAATATGAAAAGATTAAATAGTAAAACTCTGATAAAAGTTTTAAAGTAAAACATGCAGAGCAATTAAACAGACTATAATAAATAATAATCAGTTAAGCTAAGCTAAAAACAGTTAGTCTTGAGCCTGCTCTTAAAAACATGAACGTTCTCTGCGGCCCTGAGGTCCTCCGGCAGCCTGTTCTAGAGGTGAGGGCCATAATAATGGAATGACACCTTGCCATGAGTGTGTGTCCTGACTTTAGGGATGACAAGGAGACTGCTGCCAGAGGAGTGCAGAGGCCGCAAAGGTTCAAATGGTAAAAGCAGTTCTGAAAGATAAGAAGTCCCAAGACCATTAAGAGATTTAAAAACCATTAAAAGAATCTTAAAATCGATCCAAAAACATAGAAGTCAATGCAATTAATTTAAGACAGGTGTAATGTGCTCCCGCCATATTCATATATATTCATATTCCTTTATTTGCGAACTGTGATCCATTAATGAACGCATTGTATGAACACACCGTAAGAGCTATAAAGAAGAGAAAAAATACAGTTACCCTTTCTTTTTACTTAAGTGAAATTTTTAACTGCTTTTATCAGATAAACAAACATATGAATTTACCCTCCCTTTATCTATTTTATATAAAAAGACAATCTCCAATGGATTGACATATTTCCATGAAATAAACGTATTTTTTAACAGTTTTCCCTTAATTGAATCAATAGTTTTTAACTTTAACGAACCTTACATAAAACATACAAAATACATCCTGTTGCATCAATAAAACCAACGCATTAGCTTAGCTCCGTCTTACTTAAATACAGACTGATGCTAATAGTAGCTACCGTTAACCACAACACGTCACGTACGTGAAACTGTCAGCGGCAACCAAACTTGAGCCAGATATAACATCGCATGAAATGTAACAAAAAGAAACAAACCTTGTGCCTCTTCTTAGCCAGGTGCTAGTGAGTTTCATGTAACTTAGGTACACTTTTAGTATTGATAAAACACTCTTAGTCTTGCAAGAACACTTTTCTTACTGCCGATAAAATCCCCAAAGAAACGGATGTTTATTGAGGTCTCTGTGAGACGCCTTCAAAATAAAATCAATGAGTATAATGTCTGCTTAATATATAAGAAATAATGACCTAACCTTAACTTATGTAGAAGCTAAATAAATAAAAAGAAAAACAACAATGGAAATTATGTGTTAAGCATATTAAAGGTCATTTACACTCCCACCAAATCATTACTGGTTTTCATCAATCATGGGATGTAAAGCATGAATGATTTCTAACTCATATAACCCTTAATCCTTAATGCTTTAGTCAAAAATGTCCAGAAACTCTTCATACTGTAAAGGATATGGTTGGAATGAAGTTGATGGTCAAACAGTCTCTAGGAGCAAGATCAGCGCAAGATCAGAGCGCTGTCCCTCCCTTCCTACCTTCTGATCTCCAACACGAACCTTTACTCTCCTCACTAGTCCATCTTTATCAGTCACTGTCCCTACAAATTTAGCCAACTTCCACTCGTTGCGAGGCAAATCCTCTTTCTTTTCCATCACAATGTCACCAACCTTGTTCCTCCTTGGAGTATGCCAGCGTTGTCTGGTGGCAATATTGTAGACATACTCTCTTCTCCACCGGCCCCAGAACTGGTCTGCCAGATACTGAACACGACGCCACCTCTTACGGGCATACGTTTCCTCTCGGATGAATCGACCAGGAGCTGGTAAGGCTGCAGTGGATTTCATGGTGAGCAGGTGATTAGGTGTTAGTGGCTCTGGACTGTTTGGATCATTTAAGTTGTCAACTGTGAGTGGACGACTGTTCACAATAGCGGCTGCCTCATAAAAGAACGTCCGTAGAGAGGCATCATCCAGTCTGGCTGATGAGGATGAAAGAGTGGAACGAGGAACATTCCTCACCCTTCGGATCCGTCTCTCTCATACACCTCCAGCATGGCTTGCATGCGGCGCGTTCATGCTAAAGTCACATTGTTTTACAGCTAAAAACGTAATCAAGCGATTAGCATCCACTTGCTGGAGAGCTTCATTCAATTCATTTTTAGCTCCAACGAAGTTCGTTCCTTGGTCACATTTTATGTCACGTACCGCTCCTCTTATGGCAATGAAGCAACGAAGTCCATTTATGAAGGCATCCGTTGACATGTCATCTAACATTTCAATGTGGATAGCTCGACAGCAAAGGCAAGTGAAAAGCAGACGTATCTCTTTTGTACCTTGCATCCTTGTTTGGTGAGAAATGGGCCGAAATAGTCCATTCCACAGTAGGTGAAAGGTGGTGATGGATCCACACGCTCAGACGGCAAATCTGCCATTCGCTGTTCCTCTGTGAACCTTCTGAGTTTCCGACATTTAACACATTGATGTAGATGCGTTGCCACAGCTCTGTTGATTCCTGGAATCTCATTACTAGTCAAGCCTTTTCCCTGGTGTTGGACCTTCACGTGACAGTGAGCAATTATCGCCTTGGTGATGTGATGATTCTTTGGTATGATGATTGGATGCTTCAGTGAGGTAGGGAGTGATGCATTTTTTAGTCTTCCTCCCACCTTAAGGAGTCCATCTTGATCGAGAAAAGCATCCATCTGAAACGGTTTACTATGAGAAGGAAGTTGAGATACCTTACTGAGCATCTTTATCTCTTCTGGATACACTTGTCTCTGTAAGTCTCTGATGATGATGCAGCATGCATCTTCTCATTCTTGTACAGTGCTGTGGTCTGTTGACTTATCGTTCCTGGCACGACGAATGAGACGAGCGACAGCCTGGATTGCCTTTGTCCATGAAGAAAACTTTGACAAGCGGTCTGAGAGACTTAACTGTTCCTGTGTCTGTGTGTTTGGAGTCTGAATCCTCTTGACTTCAGGGTCTCCAATCTGTATGTCTGTGCTAACATCTGTGGCTGGAGGTATCTCTTTCTCCTGTAAGAACTGAGGTCCTGTGAACCAGCTTAATTTGAGAATCTCACTAGCACTTGATCCACTAGATGCGATGTCTGCAGGGTTGTCATTGGTTGAGACATATCTCCATTGCTGAGGAGCTGAGATGTATTTTCTGTATCCGATTTGACACGAAGGTGTGAAAACGACGTGCCTCATTGTCTATATATCCCAAGATCACTTTCGAGTCAGTCCAGAAATATTAAACGACATCTGTTAAACCAAGCTCCTCCTTCAAGGTGTTGCTTGCTGTGGCTGACACAACAGCAGCTGCCAGTTCTAGCCGAGGGATTGTTGTGACTTTGATTGGGGCCACTCGGGATTTTCCCATGACCAAAGCACAATGAACATTTCCATCTTTGTTCACTTGTCTCAAATACGAACACTGTCCATAACCCAATGTACTTGCATCGGAAAAGTGGTGTAGCTCCTTTCTCACAACTTGTCCGAAACCAGGAGGCACATAGCAACGTGGTATGGTGATTTTCTCCAAATTTGTAAGATCATTCTTCCAGCGCTCCCACACTGGTTGCAGTTCACTGGGGAGGGGATCATCCCAGCCTGTGCCGTGTCTGCATATTTCCTGAAGCACTCTTTTTCCAGTGAGCAGGAAAGGTGCAACAAACCCCAGTGGGTCAAAAAGGGAGGCAACCGTAGACAGGATACCACGTCGTGTTGCCTGCTGGTCTTTTAGGTGGACACGAAATCTACAGGTATCTGATTCAATGTGCCAGTGGATTCCCAAGGCTCTCTCAAAAGTCACATCCTCAAAGACCAGGTCCAGAGGTTTCACTTCAGCAGCGCGCTCAGATAAAGGTATACTCTCCAGCACAGCTTTGTCATTACACATAAACTTGTGCAATCTCAGTACCCCAGTAGCACAGAGCTTCTGTGCTTCCTGTGCAAGTTCAAACGAATCATTCACATTTTCAATGCTAGTGACACCGTCGTCCACATAAAAGTCTTTCATGATGAAGTGTGAACCAAGGGGAAACTCACTCTCATAATCTTTAGCGAGCTGTTTCAGTCCGTAGTTAGCGTATCCTGGCGATGATGCAGCACCGAAGAGATCCACTTTCATTCTGAATTCCTGTGGCTCTGTATTAAAGTTGTCATCTCTCCACCAGAGGAATCGTAGATAGTCTCGGTCAGCTTCGTACACATAGAACTGGTGAAACATATTTTCTATGTCGCACATCAATGCAACATGGTGCTGTCTGAATCTGAGAAGCACGCCATTCAGATTATTTAGCAGATCTGGGCCTGACAGAAGATGATCATTCAGGCTTGTTCCCCTAAACTTGGCAGAGCAATCAAAAACCACACTGAGTTTATCAGGTTTTTTAGAATGGTAGACTCCGTGGTGGGGAATATACCATTTCTCTCCTTCCTTTCCTTGATCATGAACTTCTTCTGCCTCACCCTTTCTGGTGATTTCATCCATAAACTTCACGTAGTGTTCCTTGTACTTGTCGTCCTTTGCCAGCTTTCTTTTAAGGTGACTGCTGCTTTATGGGAGCTGAAGATACGGGTTGTTCAAGATGCACACGCTGTTGTTCTCTTGTTCTCCTCTGATCAGCAGAATGAACACTTGCTTCCTGCATAACTTCCTGATCATAGGTTGTGAACCTAGCTCGTGCACCTTTAATGCCCTTCTCTGCCTTTAATCTTTCCAACTCACGTTTTTGGGCTTCAAGTTCTTTCTTCTGTTGTTCCTCTAGGAGTTGGATCTTTTCCTTTGTTTCTCCTCCTCCAAAAACACTTCATACTCCGCTTCCTTTGCTGCTAATTCTGCTGCAGCATCTGCTCTTTTTGCAGCTATGACAGAATGTTGGCTGGAACCTTTACTTGAGTGTTGACTTGAACGTGAAGCTGTGGATCCGTAGATGGAGCGAGCATAATCTCTGTTAAGAAGCTCATGAAGACGTTGCTTTCCTGCTTCACTATCAAATCTATCAATGCCTGATATCCTTTCAAGACCAATTTTAACGATGTCTTTCGTAACTGCCTCACAGGCATCAATATGACGTCTTGTCTCACTAGATGGAATGAGGTGAGCTCTGATTTCCGTATACATGTTTACGACACTGTTCTTTCTTTCTTCTAGTGTGTCAATAAGAACTGCAATGTCACTTTCAGGAATGCTTATCTTTAGCTGCTCTCTAGCCTTACGTGCTTGGGTCTTCCATTGTTCATAAATGTGAGTCAACCTTTTTTCCTTTTTGTGAGCCTCCTCTTTATGATACTCTAGCATCCTCTCCGTGGGATTCCGTGCACGACCAGAGCGACGAAGATCCTCCTCTTCATAAAATAAAACCTTTATCCGTTGTCTGTTCAGAGTCTCTGTCATCTGGAGGTGTCATTGCTGGTGCTTCCATGTTGTGTAGATGTCACAATCAATGAAAATCACGCTGAATCGTCTGCTATTGACTTTAATCAGCAGCGTGTTGGGACCGACGAGGTGAAGCTCTTACTGTAGCGTCCCGACTAAGTGATGGTAGAACTCTCAAACTGATGTTAAAGTGTAAAATAAATCTAACCCTAAATATGAAAAGATTAAATAGTAAAACTCTGATAAAAGTTTTAAAGTAAAACATGCAGAGCAATTAAACAGACTATAATAAATAATAATCAGTTAAGCTAAGCTAAAAACAGTTAGTCTTGAGCCTGCTCTTAAAAACATGAACGTTCTCTGCGGCCCTGAGGTCCTCCGGCAGCCTGTTCTAGAGGTGAGGGCCATAATAATGGAATGACACCTTGCCATGAGTGTGTGTCCTGACTTTAGGGATGACAAGGAGACTGCTGCCAGAGGAGTGCAGAGGCCGCAAAGGTTCAAATGGTAAAAGCAGTTCTGAAAGATAAGAAGTCCCAAGACCATTAAGAGATTTAAAAACCATTAAAAGAATCTTAAAATCGATCCAAAAACATAGAAGTCAATGCAATTAATTTAAGACAGGTGTAATGTGCTCCCGCCATATTCATATATATTCATATTCCTTTATTTGCGAACTGTGATCCATTAATGAACGCATTGTATGAACACACCGTAAGAGCTATAAAGAAAAGAAAAAATACAGTTACCCTTTCTTTTTACTTAAGTGAAATTTTTAACTGCTTTTATCAGATAAACAAACATATGAATTTACCCTCCCTTTATCTATTTTATATAAAAAGACAATCTCCAATGGAGTGACATATTACCATGAAATAAACTTATTTTTTAACAGTTTTCCCTTAATTGAATCAATAGTTTTTAACTTTAGCAAACCTTACATAAAACATACAAAATACATCCTGTTGCATCAATAAAACCAACGCATTAGCTTAGCTCCGTCTTACTTAAATACAGACTGATGCTAATAGTAGCTACCGTTAACCACAACACGTCACGTACGTGAAACTGTCAGCGGCAACCAAACTTGAGCCAGATATAACATCGCATGAAATGTAACAAAAAGAAACAAACCTTGTGCCTCTTCTTAGCCAGGTGCTAGTGAGTTTCATGTAACTTAGGTACACTTTTAGTATTCATAAAACACTCTTAGTCTTGCAAGAACACTTTTCTTACTGCCGATAAAATCCCCAAAAAACCGGATGTTTATTGAGGTCTCTGCGAGACGCCTTCAAAATAAAAGCACTGAGTATAATGTCTGCTTAATATATAAGAAATAATGACCTAACCTTAACTTATGTTCAGAAGCTAAATAAATAAACAGAAAAACAACAATTGAAGTTATGTGTTAAGCATATTAAAGGTCATTTACAGTCAGCTCAGAATCAAAAATCACGCCCAGCTTCTTCACTTGTAAAGAAGGATTAAATGACAGTGATTGTAGTTTTGGTAAAAGTTTATCTCTCTGAGCTTTAGGACCGATGACTAAAACTTCAGTTTTGACCTGGTTGAGCTGGAGAAAGTTTTTTGCTATCCAGGACTTGATGTCTAAAATGCAGTTAAAAAGTACATCCTTTGGAATTGTGTCATCGGGAGACACGGAGATGTAGAACTATGTGTCATCGGCGTAAATATGAAAGTTAACTCCATGTCTTCTGATGACACTGCCAAGAGGGAGCATATAAAGGTTAAAAAGCCCTGAGCCTAAAATTGAACCCTGGCTAAGCTTACCATAAAGTCCTGTCTGTGAGATAGGATGTAAACCATTTGTGAACAGCACCAGAGAGGCCAATCTGTTTTAAACGGGTTAAAAGTGTGTGGTCCACTGTATCAAAGGCAGCACTTAGATCCAGTAGAACCAGCACTGTCTAATCTGAAATCATTTAAAATCTTTAACAGGGCCGTTTCTGTGCTTTGGTTCACACTAAAACCAGACTAAAATTTCTCCAGTAAATTGTGTATATTAATAAAATCATTAAGCTGAATTAAAACAAGCTTTTCAAAAATTTTGCTTAAAAACAGTAAGTTAGATACCGGTCTAAAATTATAAAAATCCTTTAAATCTAAATTGCCCTTCTTCAACAGGGACCTCACCACCGCCCCCTTAAAGGCAACAGGAAAGACCCCTGTCTGAAGGGAGCAATTTATCAAGGTTAAAATCGCATTTCTAAAAGATCCATAAAATGGCTTAAAAATGAAGTGGCAATTGGGTCGAAAAGACATGTGGTGGGCCTCACTCAGAAAACTTGGTCAAGAATCTCAGCATCTACCAGAAAAAAACTGTCCAGCATTTCCTCTGGTAAAGACACATGCCCAGATTTGTCTAAATAATACAAATATATTACATCTGATGATGTCTGCCTTCCCTCTGAAGTGGTCTGTGAACTCATCACATAAAGTGTTTGAGGGGGTTTTCTGAAATGCATTAGTAGCAGGAGAAACTTTTTTGTCAATGGTGGAAAAAATAATTTTTGGATTATTTTTATGATCAGAGATGATTTTGGAAAAGTGTGCCTTTCTTGAATTTCTTACTGCATTATTGTATGATTGGAGAAGTTATGTGTATATTTGATGGTTTATTGTGATTTTATGTTTCCTCCATTTTCTCTCTGCAATTTCTCTTTTGTTTTTTGAGGTCTTCATTTCTCTACGGCGATGCAAGTTTTGAGCGTGCACTTTAAACTCTTAGTGGAGCAAGCATGTTGAGAGCAGACTGAAGCCTATTGTTAAAATCATTGGCAATAAAATCACACAGGGCAGGTAAAGCAATAGGAGGAATCTTTTCAAAAACTTCAGCCACTTCAGGGGTTAGGTGATGCATACGGACAGTTCTACCAGAGGTCTCCCGCTGGATAAACCGGTGATGTTAAAAAACACACAGTAACGGTCAGAGACAGCCAGGTCAACAACAGAGGACACACTGATGGACAGCCGATACGTGATGACCATGTCCAGGCTATGTCCTCTGTTATAAATCAGCTGCATGACATGTTGACTAAAATCCATAAAATTTGGAATATTTAAAAAATCTGTTGATAAAGAATCTAAAAGGTTATCCTCATGTAGATCAAAAACACCAGCTAAAATGATATTTTCATAAGGGTTGTGCAGAATTGATAAAAACTCTGGAAATTAATTAATAAAAGGTGTGCTCTTTTTGGGAGGCCTATAAACTGTGACGCATAAAATCTGAGCAGTACTAAAAACAGTTGCAGTATGTAAGTGGTAAAATGAGCAAATTAAACAGGTTTGGCAGAAACCGTTGACGAACTTATAAAAGCAGCACCGCCCCCCTATTTGCTACTCCTCGTGGAATAGGTGAAGTTAAAGTTTGGTGGGGAGGCCTCTGTAAAAACAACAGGGGCATCTGCACTCAGCCACGTTTCTGTTAAAAATAAACAATCAAGAGTATGGAATAAAATCAGATCATTGATGATACAAGTTTTGTTCAGCAGAGAGTGAACATTTAAAAGAGCCATATTGATAGTGACTGGAGATGGTGTAACTGCTTGATTTAGCGAAAGTGGGACTTTTGGTAATGGTTTGAGATTATTTGAGTTGCATTTGTTGGGTTTTGGATTTCTAGCCCACTCTCTGCTGATAATGACAGGTATGAATGAGGTATGGCAAGGCCCAAGTCCAATATGTGTGTTACTGTTAAAATCAGAGCTGGGTTCATTGGAGCAGGGACCAGCTGGACATCAGCAGGTGGTGGAGGGGGCAGAAAGGGCAGGGGCAGCTGAGGCTTCATACTTTTCAGATTTTTTATATGTAAAATATATTGAAATCCACGAATGTCCCTTTACTTCACAGTAACACCCTACTGTGTTCTGTCAAATAAAAATCCTAAAAGACACTTTTATCCAAACAAAAAGACAAACAAAATGTTGAAAATGTCACGGGATATAAAGACTTTTACAAATCACTGTATGTTTGTGTGTTCAAGAAGAGACGTGAAAAATAGGCAGAAATAATTCAAGATTGTACATCTAAACAGTGCTGCTTGCCCACAAAAGTTCAAGGCAAAATGACTGACAACAATTTATTATAGAAAATTTAAATGTTAATCTGCTTTCAGAGCTGGATATATGGGATGGATAAGAAACATTAGTAGGCAGAGACTATTTAAGCGAAAACTGCCACATCAACCAGAGTTTCATATTCATACATATTCTGAGCTTCAAGAAGTAGACAACAGAGTTTCAATGCTGTTGTCTAAGGTTTTCCAGTTCCATAATCAGTAAAATCTTACAATCTCCACATTTACCCTGCTATAGACAATAAAAACACAATTTTAAATAACAATAAAAAAATAAAAAATAAAAACATTGAATTGTATTAGTAGCATACTAAGGGCTGTGGTTGATTGCTGATAGACAGTCCTGGATTCAAATCCTGGCCTGGAGTCTTTCTGTATGGATTTTGCATGTTTTCCCTGTGAATGCGTGGTCTCTCTTGGGTTACTCTGGTACTTTTAGATGAGATGTGAAGAAAAAACACTAAGGGAAATTTTGCAAGGCAGCATAAACTCTCTCTAAACTGTCATTGTCTGGGCCGAAAGGGGGAGAGAGAACAGAGTAGTAAAGGTCCAACATGCTCAATCATAGTCCAAAAATGAATAAAATGACTAAAGTCTCTTTGTTAATCATTTGGTAAAACTGGACAGTGTCTTGGATGGTGATTTTTTTATCATCTCATAATTTGCAGTAAAAATCCAATGTTTTCTTACGTCAAAACCTGATCATTTTTAAAAACAACCATGCTTATGCATTATTAGATTTATAGAAGAGACTTCAAATGCACAGTAATCGTGATAAAACCTACTTTTGTCATGGTTAAAGCTAGAAACTAGGTTAAAGCAGGCAGCAATTACAGACAACAGTGAACGATTTGATAAAAGATTTATTTAAGGTTGAAGGAGTTCGGTGAGGTTGTCTGAACGGGAATCCAGGATGGAGATTGGTACTGACATAGACTAGATTTGGTAAACATTAACAATATGTATTTCTCCAGAGATCTTTCGGTAGCTTACGGTATGGCGTGATGAGGAGTTCCAGGAGGAGGTAATTAGGAGAACAGTGACTGACGCTGGGTGGGAGAAGGTCAGGGCCGGATTATGTTAGCAGGGGCCCCTGGGCACAAAATGTTCAAAGGGCCCCCTCGCCGCCAAAAAAATAACATAATTTAAATAGGATTTTCACCACAGTCTTGTAAAACTACATTGCTCATCTGAGGGCAACAATATCAAAACACAACACAGTGGTGTAACTCCATTGCCTATGTAAACACATCCTGCTTGATCTCACCTCCACCAGGCCAGGACTACAATTCAGATTGTTCCATAACTTAATCACAAAAACTCCCTCATACTCATTAATTTTTCTTTCCCGTCTCTCCTCTCCTCTCTCAAAGCGCTCCTTCAGTTCTTTAGCTTCTCAACTCTCCAATGCTGCCCTTCTGTGTCTCTGTCTGTCTTCTCACTATTTTCCCTTTCTCTTTTATTGACAAAAATAACTGTGACCATGCTTTTAAATCTGTGGGGGAGGGAAGGGAAGGTGGTTTTATGTGGGGTCATTTTAATCTGTAAAGCACTTTGTGATGCAACTTCTTGTATGAAAAGCGCTTTATAAATAAAGTTTGATTTGATTTGATTGATTTGAAAAAGTAGTGGAATCAGTTTAAGTAAACTTGACTCATACTTTGAAGCATTTGATCATAAATGGAAAATGAATGCAAAGTAAAAACAAATGCTTTTTCTTTTACATAATATTGTGTTTAATAAACCTGTATCCGTATATCTAAACTCCTGTTTCTCCATCCTCCTCATGTCTCTTTCCTCCTCCTCTCCTGTTTTTCATAACTAAAACCATGAGAACAGGGCTCTTGTCTAGGAATGGACAAAGTATTGACACCAACATCGGCATCTGCTGATGTTAGTCATTTTTTAACATATTGTATTGGTCCGATAAGAAAAAATGAGCCAATCTTTGTAAGAGATTAATGTAATATTTATAACATTGTAAATAATAGTTATTGGCCATAAGAGCAATAATATCAAATGTTTTGATCGGTGCATCCCTACTTTTGACTTTTGAGTTTAGCTTTCTGTCCTGCTACCAGTGGCTGATACTAGCAGCACACTGATGCTATGATCAGAGTTTTCCTCATGGTCACACACGCATTCCGAGTGTTTCCAGTCAGAGAAACCACTAATGTACTGGTTTTATTTACTCCAAATAAGATACAGGGGAAACAAAAGATACTAGCCTACGCTTTGGCGCACATCATACAGTCTTAAATTGTACATAACTATGAATTACGTGGTATGGAAACTAACTGCACAACAACCTGCCCACTATTAGTTATCTTACACCATGCATCTAAGGATGGCACAGGTCTGTGCGCGCTTCCCCCACGAAGCAAGTTGCGCATGCACTGTGTGATTTCTGTCATTTTTTTAGCCCATTTTCCGGTCATGCAATAATTTTTGTGATCGGTTCATCTTCAAAGCTGTATAAAAATAAATATTGGTTCCCCAAGATTTCTGCTTGCATATCTAATTTCCCTCACATATTTTTTAAATACAAAATAATTGCAGTAAAAGTATGCATTTTACTGTTGCAGAGTCCTGCACTGGTCCAATTTTACCATCCCCCATGCATTTAGATGATTTTTTAACCCGACCCTTTACCCACAGTTATCTACAGATTAAATCCCGACCCAACCCGCCCGTTGATTTAAAACCACCATCGGTCTGTGTCCGCCGCATCTACGCGCTCCAATCCCTCCGTAACTCTCCATGGTGCTGTCAGCTGAGCTCTCAGATAGTGACGCTTTGAATACATGTCTAGATCTGAGATGATAATCAGTCAAATGCTCTAATAGAAATCTTTTTTTATTGATTCAGTTACCCAAACTCTGTGCGTAAAGTTGAAAATGTCTGCGCGTCTGCAACAAGTGGTCAGGGATGTGAATTGTAAACTGCTTGTGTTTAAAAACGAAAAAAAAGAAAAGAAAAACGGAAAATAACATGACCCCGTATTCCAATAAATTATTTCCCTTTTTATTTCTCTGAAATGTTGCACAGCTGATACTTTTTTTATGCAGAATTGTAGTAAAGTTACAGTTGAGGTTTATGCACACAGAACGGCGAGAGTTGCAAGGGAAAAGCGCTTGTTTTGTTTGTTGCGCATTCTTCTTCTGAGAGGAACATATTATTAATGTAGCCAACCCTATTCTTTGTGCTGCAATGTGGAGAAACATGATCTTTCCCAGACAACAGTCTAATGATGGTTTTAAGCGCCCTTTGAAAAACAAAAAAAAAACACGGTGGGCTTTCAATTTTTACACCTGTTATTACACCACAGTAAATAATATAATAAAACGTCAAAAGGATAAATACCTATATATGAATGATTATTTATTGTCCCCACCAATCTTCAAACCACACTCATGTTTATGGTTACTGTCCCCAGCAATTTTAAAAACAAACCTACGCCTTTGCAGCACACAGCAACTGAACCCTAACAACTTTAGACATAAAAGGTCAAAAACATCCAACATCCTATGTAAGGTCAGAACTTAATTTCCACTTATTGTTGAAACCATTTTCATACAACCTAGTGATCTTAACTTCATTCTTTGTGGTCTCATAACATGCAATTTTTATTGAATAGTAACTTTAAAAGCGATTGTTTCACAAAAAAGGCACAGAAGAAATATATGAAATGCCAGCAGATGAAAACAAATCAGATTAAGTAAATGCGTGATGCTGTTTTGTTAATCAGATCACTGAGAGGTTTTCAATGCCATTTTCAATCTGATTTAACAATAAATCGAATAAAGCCAAATCAGCTCAGTCTGTTCTCATGTAGCTGGTTACAACCTGTTTTAAGCTGTCGTTGAATACCACATGACCATCTCACATACAACAATGTACTTGTTTATTGGGCTGGGTGCTCCATGAAGCTAATCTTGTTGGTCTGGAACCAAAATGCTGCTCTATTTTTGTGGTGAGTATTTGGTTGTTGTCTTATCAAAAAACATATTTAAAGGCATTTTCCTCTTTGGAACAAGACAAAAGGACCTCTTCAACTATTTAAATGGTTCGAAACTGATCCACAGTCCCTAGTATGTAGGCCCAACACCAATGAATGAAGAATGAGGAACATCACCAGACCATGATTCATAAGCACTATTTCTCTTTACGTTGTTCAGTCCAAATGTTCTTTGGAAAATTAACTTCTCAACACCTTTTAACAACGCCTTGGAGATAAATTTTCTTTACATAGGCTTTTAACTCTTCCAGTAGTCACTTCAATTTAAATAAAATTCGAATCATGAATACATTATTAAGCTGGAGGGAAATTGTTATTAAATACATTTTGTTGTTACTCATATTTTCTTCAAAGACTTGTTCTAGACGCTGATGACTGTGGGTGGTCAGCATTACAGTGTTTGTGAGGAAGACTCTGACTAATTCTAGAATTGCCCAGCTAAAGGTGGCAGCATGTTGGAGTAGCTCTGTTACTTACAGAGGTGTTACTTTTTTGGACTAATATTTTCTTCGGTCCATATTACTTATAATATTGTCACAAGTAATTAAGTAATTATTTGCTAAGTATTTGCAATCCTGGTAATTTTTTGATCTATTTGAATAGTCATTGTTTTCTCCTTCATCTTATTGCTTTTTGTTTCTATTTTAAAACAGTTGAGCTTTAAAACAATAATTTGATCATGATCATTTTAGCTATACAGCCTGTTTTCTTCACTGCTTCATCCATTTTCTCCTTCCCAATTAGCTTCTCAATAAAAGGATGCTGTTCTTCTGAGTAGTATGGAGTGACCTATTTTACTCTTACTTCTTACTATCTTACTTCAGAGATAAATGCACCATAACCAGCATGTACAATATTTGTTGCCTTTGTCCACAGGTTGAACTCCACACTCCTGTAAATACAACTCATTCAATTCATTTACAAAGTATCAGCAGCGTACATATCACAACTTGGTTTTATATACTACATGCATAAGTAAGGAGTTTGTCAGGTAGAAATATAATTTCTGCTAAAAACAGTGATTAATCTGGTTAATGACATTGGACTGATGTTATCTGGAACACATATAGAATGAAAAATATAGGAATCAACTAAAACACCATGATCATATGAACTATGATTTGTATGTGTGCACTTAATATATCAGTATAAAGCTTGTGCAACAACAAGCTGTGGATCTGGAAGGTGGGGACTTAACAAGCACATACACATGTATGACCACACGGTTCAGTCAGTAAATGGGATAGCTGACAGCGCTGGGTCACATGAATTTACAGTCTCATCAATCTCTTTGTTGCCTAAACTCTCTTGGCACCCAGTTTGTGCACTGAGATGGTGAACACGCAGTCCCTGACGCCATCTTCCTTCCTCTGTCATTACATTTCCATTTTGTTTTGTTTTTTCCAAACCGCAACTTTATGGTCCCCAGAGGCTTTCAAGCCAGCAATTTAACAACTGCCCCTATTTCTGCTTTACCTGCTCAATCATGCTGTATTGATTTTGCATTGTTTGATGCTGACGGACATGTCACAAACAGAAATTAAATTCCTCTGTAATTTTAAAATGGGACCTGAGCACAGGGCATTGTAACTGTCATTACTTGAGATATCCCCACATTTTTCCAACTCTCCTACGTTCAACCTGGGCACATATTTATCCGCATTGTTGTCCTGATAAATAGGGCTTCAAATGATAGCAGTTATGTGTAACAACAAACCGCTCAGTCTTTACCTTTTAAATATTCTTCACTGATTTAATCAAACCTCGGGAAATTTGGGGAAAAACAGGTGGTAAAAGCAAAAAAAATAACAGCATGCAGTTCTGTTCTCTAAAATGTCATTTGAGGTTCGGTAATGTTGTGTTTTCACCTCAGGGCCACTTGAGAAACGCCTTGGGCTGGAGACAGTTTTCCACAGGCCAAGCTGATGTTTTGAAATGCTTTGTTTTATCTTATTAGCAGCACAAAGCCAACCTGCTCTGTGTCCTGTCTCATTATGAGAATAATTAGGCCTATATTTAGTTACACAGCGGACCATTCAAATTTACTCCACATACAAATCTGCCAGTGCTCTGCATATGGTTCTGCACTCATTAAAGTGTGCATGTGTGAATGTGTGTGTGTGTGCGTGCGTGTGTGTGTGTGTGCGTGTTGGGAGATGTTCCACTACCTTCCTGAAGGCTCCTCGCTACCTGTTTGGAATTTTAAACAGCTTCCTCGTTCTTCTCACCTTCCCACAGCTCTCTCTGCAAGTCCTCTAAATTCTCACTGAAAAAAAAATGTCTCCATAATAAAATATTTTCCACCCAACAAAGCACTGCCACCCTGAATCCAACTATAGCATTTAAAGAACTGAAAGCAAACTGGATAAAGTCAACTTTAGTTTTACATTTAAAATATTAGAGTTGTCCCTAAGGTGCTGTACAACTGACCTCGCAAAATAGGCAAATGAAAACATTATCATGAAGAGAATGGCAGAAGAAAAAGGCTGAAATCATGACTCAAATATCAATTATTCCACAAAAAGAAAATTTTATTTTAAGCTGTTTTTAAAAGCATCAGTAAATGATGCACACTTTACAGACAGTTGGAGGTTGACAAATTTCAAGGGATATGTCTAAAGCTAACTGTTCATATGACCTAATGGCTCTAGTGTACTGCACATAACCACATCAGATTTGACCTTTGAACTGCAGGAACTGCTGTCCATCCAAATGTCTTTTAGGGAGGCTAAGTTTTTATGGAAGGCCTTTTCCCAAATTATCCTTTGAAACCATTTTGTGTTTATTCAATTTATCTTTAAAATTAAAATTTGTTGAAGATCTGAAACATAAGGGTGACAAAAAAAAAGACAAACGAGATTAAGAACATTAGAAAATGTACGTATCTGTTCAATTAATGTTTAATTTTAGGTGATTCTTCTGGATCTTTGGCTCAAATGCTCTTTTATTTCCTGAGAAATAATCCTGAGAAACTTGCAGAAATGTCCTTGTTTCTTTTTATGTGATTGTTCAATGGAAAGTCTCATGACCTATCACAAATCTCCCTTCAGACTGATTTCTGATAGGTCATGAGATTGATTGGTTTATATGCTTAATTTAATGTAGTTTTATCATGCTACAGTGGGATTAGAAAAAAAGGGAAAGGTGATCAAAAATATTTCTGTGTGGGTTGGCACATAAACATCCACCGTGTCATAAATGAACATCCACTGTGTCCTGTTATCAACTTTTTACTTTCTGTAACCTAGAAAGTACTCTTATATCAGATCTTCTGTTCCTTCTGTTATGTTTCTGCTCTGTCTTCTCAAACCCCCAGACGGTCGTGGCAGATGGCCGCTCCTACTGAGCCTGGTTCTGTTGGAGGTTTCTTCCTGTTAAAGGGGAGTTTTTCCTCTCCACCGTCGCTACATGCTTGCTCAGTATGAGGGATTGCTGAAGGATTGCTGTGGTTGGAAAGTCTGCATCAAAGGGGCCCAACCTCACGCTAATGACTGACGCAATCTCCTGGGATTCCTTAAATAGGAAACTTTTTAACTGATTAGAATGTTTGTATAAATGTATTGAAATGTATTGAAATGACTTCTTGTTAAGTGCCTTAAGATGATATCTGTTGTGAATCGGCGTTATATAAATAAACTGAATTGAGTTGAATTGCAACACTGAAACAGTTTGTTACACACAGCAGAGCAATAAAAACACAGCCTTACCGTTTCAATTGCAGGCAAGTCTCTGATTGTTGGAATGGCCCCTTTTTCCCAACGGAGCTTTGATGCCAACTTCGCCTGATATTGTTCCAAATTCGTAAAGGATTCCGGCCTAAAAAAATAGAAAAATATTTCCATGTTGATTCTGGCAGTCAACAACAGAGCAACTCACGTGTGCACTACGTTTCTGGCAGAAATTGTTTTAGCTGATTTAGCTGATTAAAATAAAAGGCTGACACGAATATGTCTTCTTCATCCATCATTGCGTGAAGAATCTTTCTGCATCTTTCACGGTCAAGTTCGTACTTCGAATCGGAAGTGATGTGTCGGTCGCAAACGAACCGGCTCTAAGAGCCAACTCTTTGAAGTTAACGATGGGAGCCGGCTCGTCATTGGGAGCCGTTTTTTTATTTTTTTATTCCCCCCCCCCCTGCTTGTTTTGGTACATTTGGTACACATTGTTTTGCATTCATTTTGGTAATAAATACACTTGAAGCAACAGAAAATCTGAGGAGCCGAAAGAGCCGGCTCTTTATGGTGAGCCAAGCCAAAAGAACTGGCTCTCCAAAAAGAGCTGGAATTCCCATCACTAGAATTCAGTAATGGCGGCGCTCGACTGAGGGGGAGAGGGGCGAGGGGGAGGGCGGGCTTCCTGCAGCATAGGTAGGTCTGCGATGTCAATATGGTATATCCTGCGCCGACTTAACATCAAGTCGGCCAGTAATTAAAGTCACGTATTTGAGTGCGTGTGCACGTAGGCTGGTGGACGAACCCAGGGGTAAACAAACGCTTCACTTTTAAATATTGGCTTCCCGGGCAGTGTATAATCGTTAGGCAATCATAACATACCTTTTTTCTCATGGAAAAGTGAAAATTACAGGTCATGACTCCTTTAGGCAGGAAACCGATAGAGTGACACTAACACAAGATCAAGTCGGTCTCTATTTTGGGTTGCAGTCATAAATCTAGCTGCAGATTTTTGAACCAGCTGCAAACAAGAGAAAATATACTGGCTGATTTCAGACTAAGGACAGTAGTCTAGCCTCGAGGTGAATAAATCCAGATACTGTGACTGCTGTCATGTCATCTTTGGTGAGAATATGTTAAAAAGCGTTTAACATTTTAAATGTTTCCAAGCTGCGAGCTCGTAAGTTTCAGAGGACCCAGAGATTCCACATTTAAAGATAGCTGCTCCCAGTACTACCTGTTGTCCTTATTTTTTTCTCATTTATATGTTCTCTTTTCATTCTGTTTGCTATGTAAGTAGCACCGAGTAGTTGTTGTTGTTATTGATAATTACGTTGTTGCAAATGTCAAAACCTGCAAACTTTGCCGCCAAAATTGGTGTTTATGGTTTTTACTGTTACTGGTGTGTATCTTTTTACATTTGAGTTTTTATTTTTTTTCTGGTTGTATGTGGCATAACTGTAAAAGGTCATGCACCCCTTTTTTCCGAGTTGGTTCAGCTGGAACGCAAAACGAGCTCATTGCGTCATTTCTAAGTCGGAAATTCCGAGTTCCGAGGACAACTAGAACGCACCATTAGTTAGTAACACCACATCCTCTGACACATGCACAACATACACAAATCTTTGCGTTCTTCCTGAAAATAATGGTCAATGGATCGAAAAAAGTAATTTCAGTAACACCGAGATCAAGGTGAAAAAAAGTCATGATGAGCAGACTTTTTGTAAATTGTCATATTTGTAAATTGAAAATTGTCAAATTAATATTAACACCAACAGTTTTTGTCCTCTATTACCACCCTGCTGCAGACATAAAATTTGTTTAGCAAAGAATCATTTAATTTGCTGTTATTCGCTTGCTGTTTGGTTCTATCAGCTCAGGGTTAACCAATAAAAAAACAACACTGCCTGTAAGAAATTGACAGAGGCAGTAAATGCAGTCAGTACAGTGGAGAGGTTCCTGTTGAAAATAAAGGAAAAAAAGGTTAGATATCAAACTGAATACGATACAACAGCCCCTCAGCACACAGCTTTTGAACCAGCTTTTGAACCAGAAACAGCAGCAGAAGCGCCTGACCTGGGCTACAGAGAAGCAGCACTGGACTGTTGCTCAGTGCTCCAATGTACTTTTTTCGGAAAGCAAATTTTGCATGTCATTCGGAAATCAAGGTGCCAGAGTCTGGAGGAAGACTGGGGAGAAGGAAATGCCAAAATGCCTGAAGTCCAGTGTCAAGTACCCACAGTGAAGAGGAAGTTAAGAGACGCAAGACCCAACACTCTGGATGAGCTTAAGGCCGCTATCGAAGCATCCTGGGCCTCCATAACACCTCAGCAGTGCAACAGGCTGATTGCCTCCATGCCACGCCGCATTGAAGCAGTCATTTCTGCAAAAGGATTCCCGACCATGTATTGAGTGCATAACTGAACATAATTATTTGAAGGTTGACTTTTTTGATATTAAAAACACTTTTCTTTTATTGGTCGAATGAAATATGCTAATTTTTTTAGATAGGAATTTTGGGTTTTCATGAGCTGTATGCCAAAATCATCAGTTTTAAAACAATAAAAGACCTGAAATATTTCAGTTGGTGTGCAATGAATCTAAAATATATGAAAGTTTAATTTTTATCATTACATTATGGAAAAGAATGAACTTTATTACAATATGCTGATTTTTTTGAGAAGGACCTGTATACCCCCCCGTTACGATTCACAGGATCTCCATACATGATCACTCCCAAAATGTAATTGTTTATGGCAAATTCCTAACATTTCCTGAAAGTTTAATCCAAATCTGTCCATAACTTTTTGAGTTATTTTGCTAAAAGAGAGACAAATACCAACAGGAGGTCCTTGGCAGGTAATAAAACGATGAGATAAATATTCCATCAAAGTAAAACTGTTTCAGTGTTGCAATTCAATTCAGTTTATTTATATAGCGCCGATTCACAACAGATGTCATCTCAAGGCACTTAACAAGAAGTCATTTCAATACATTTATACAAACATTCCAATCAGTTAAAAAGTTTCCTATTTAAGGAATCTCAGCAGATTGTGTCAGTCATTGGCGTGAGGTTGGGCAGACTTTCCAACCACAGCAATCCTTCAGCAATCCCTCATACTGAGCAAGCATGTAGCGACGGTGGAGAGGAAATACTCCCCTTTAACAGGAAGAAACCTCCAACAGAACCAGGCTCAGTAGGAGCGGCCATCTGCCACGACCGTCTGGGGGTTTGAGAAGACAGAGCAGAGACACAGAAGGAACAGAAGATCTGATATAAGAGAATTTTCTATGTTACAGAAAGTAAAAAGTTGATAACAGGACACAGTGGATGTTCAGCCACTGGGAGCATCATCCCAGTCGATGCCCCCCGTCCAACAGGGCATTCCAGCCAAGCAGGATACCAGACTAGGTATATCTTCTATGGAGAGAAAAACACTGAGAGAAAACAAAGTTAACAGTCGAAATAGCAGAATGTACTGTAATACAACTGGAGAGTCGTAGGAGAAAAGGAAGTAGCAGAGTGAAGAAAATTGGTAAGTCTGTCCTCCAGCAGTCTAAGCCTATAGCAGCATAACTACAGAGATAGCTCAGGATGACCTAAGCCACTCTAACTATAAGCTTTATCAAAAAGGAAAGTTTTAAGCCTGGCCTTAAAAGTAAACAGAGTGTCTGCCTCACGAACTAAAGCTGGGAGCTGAGACCGATAACTAAAAGATCTGCCTCCCATTCTACTTTTAGAAATCCTAGGAACTACAAGTAAACCTGCAGTCTGAGAGCGAAGTGCTCTGTTAGGAACATATGGAACAATTAGATCTCTGATGTAGGATGGAGCTTGATTATTAAGGACTTTGTATGTAAGAAGAAGGATCTTAAATTCTATTCTGGATTTAACTGGGAGCCAATGAAGGGAAGCTAAAGCAGGAGAAATGTGATCTCTTTTTAATATTCATCAGAACTCTTGCTGCCGCATTTTGGATCAACTGAAGGCTTTTAATGGCATTTTGTTGACTTCCTGATAGTAAAGAATTACAGTAGTCCAGCCTTGATGTAACAAATGCATGGACTAGTTTCTCAGCATCACTCCTGGACAGGATGTTTCTAATTTTAGCAATATTCCGGAGGTGAAAGAAAGAAATCCTAGAAACCTGTTTAATATGGGATTTAAATGTCAAGTCTTGGTCAAAAATAACGCCGAGGTTCTTTACGTTATTACTGGGGGCCAATTTAATGCCATCCAGATGAAGTGATTGACTAATTAGTTTATTTTTAAGAATTTCTGGTCCAAAGACAGCAATTCTGTCTTGTCAAAATTTAAAAGCTAAAAGTTTAGATTCATCCCGGTTTTTATGTCTTCCAGACATGCCTGCAATCTACCTAACTGACTGGGTTCATCAGGATTTATGGATAAATATAGTTGTGGATCATCTGCATAGCTGTGGAAATTTATCCCATGCTGTCTAATGATTCTACCAATTGGAAGCATATATATGGTGAAAAGAATTGGTCCAAGCACAAAACCCTGTGGAACTCCACAAGTAACCCTTGAGAGTGAAGAACATTGATCATTTAGATCATTTAGACGAACAAACTGGAATCTGTCAGACAAATATGATTTAAACCAGCCTAGTGCTGTTCCTTTGATTCCTGCAACATGTTCAAGCCTTTCTAAGAGAATATTGTGATCGACTGTGTCAAAAGCAGCACTGAGATCTAACAAAACCATAACAGACACAAGTCCATTATCTGAGGCCATGAGAATATCATTCGTAACCTTCACCAGTGCTGTTTCAGTGCTATGATGAGCTCTAAAACCTGACTGAAACTCTTCAAACAGCTTGTTACTGTTTAGATGCTCACAGACTTGATTAGCAAAATTTTTCTCAAGGATTTTGGATAAGAAAGGAAGGTTAGATATAGGTCTGTAATTCACTAAGTCATCTTGATCAAGGGAAGGTTTCTTGAGTAAAGGTTTAATTACAGCTATTTTAAATTCTTGTGGTCTGTATCCGTTTACTAAGGATAGATTCATCATATCCAAAATGGGGCCAGGAACCAAATGGAACACTTCTTTAAATAATTTGGTTGGAATTGGGTCCAACATACAAGTTGAAGGTTTAAGTGAGGCCAATATTTTTGATAATTTCGAAAGCTCGACTGAATCAAAACAGCCTAAGCACAAATGAGGTTCTACAGTTCAATTCCCTTGTTCTAACACTAGATACTGTGCCTACGCATTGTCAGAGCTTTTCTTATATTTAGGAACATTTCTACGCACAAGTACAAAATGGTAAATAGCCTACCACACAATGCATAAAATTGTTCCTATGCACGAAATACACACAGATCTCTGTGTGAGTACAGTTTATAAATGAGGTCCCTGGTCTTTGTCTACAAGTGCTTTGGCAAACTTCAGTCTTGCACACCTGGCTAACTTCCTCTTTCCTCACCTCCCATTAAAGCTCAACTGTCATGGGAGGTGTGGAAGGTTTGTCTTTTCACAACAAAAGTAGCAAAAGCCTGTTGTCGGCTATGTCCTGCAATGACATTGTGGGGTTTTAGGCGACTTTCTTTAGCATCTTATGGGCTGCTTTCAGGGTAAACAAGCTTGGACTGTCAGACCTGGTCATGCTGGCTGTTGTTTTGAATGTCCTTCACAATGTCCTATTTTAGACTGATTGCAAGTTCTTTTGAAGAACTCTTCAAATCCCTTGGCAGGCTTAAACAAACTATACTAAATGTCTAAGGTTCAAACAGGGAAAACCTCTTTCAAATTGTGGAGTAACTATGTTCTCATCATGACCACTTGATGTGATATTCCAATGTGTAACTTTGGCTATTTTAAGTAGGAATAAATGTTGAGGTGTTCTCATTACTTCCACACCAGAAATTAGATTTTTATTTTATTTAATTTAATATTTTTTTTCTAATATATATTTTTTTGTTCTTTTTATTCCTTTCTCAGTATTAATAAAATTGTATATTGAATAGTCATCTGTCCAAATATATTAGAAAAACACAGGCTATTTTAGATGTTCCATTGTGTTTCATATGACTGTAAATCTGTTTGTCATTTGCATTGTAACAAAACTAAATGTTTTTTAATGAAAGATTTTACGCAAATAAGCATGTATAGCCTAAATATAATTGGACACCCAATATCTGGGGTTTCATAATTTTTTGTCTGGGACAACTGTAATGCATCTGCCATCTGCTTTTTTAGTAAAAATATTCCACACATATATACCAACCTTGTAGTATCCTCCAAAAGGTCAAAATCTCCAGTCTGTTAGGTAACACCCAATATGCAATATTAGTAGATATTATTATCAAAGGCACAAAACCATTCAGCAAATACATATATCAGTGAAATTTGTTGAAACAAAAGGTCTGATACATTTTCAATAAGGACCCTATTTTAGCTTTGCTGTCAGACCGTTAGGGTTTGATGAAAGCAAGCTAAGTGCTGTTATGGCAAAAAAAGTATCTCAGGGTTTCCATAATAAAGAAGACTTGAGTCCCATAAGGCGTTTAAGTATTTAATTCAAACATGTCTGGCCATACCATGGAGGGGACAGTTACTCGTGCATCACCCTAACCAACCTTTCTAACTAACCGCTTAAATAATATACAGCAATTATTGTTTATCTCTGAAGATGTCTTCTCCAACCTTCACGCCCCGGCGTCTGTCTCTCTGGTGACCTGACACATATATCTTTCTCATAACATTAAGATGGAACAATAAGCTTGCCCCTGACCTTGTCCTCTGCCTTAGATACATTTACTAAACAGAGAATATACACTTAATTCCTAATTACATAACAATTTTCCACCACAGTGCCCATTTTGAAGGAATTATACCATTAGTTTTGCTCTCTCACTCTCAGCACAATTCATATCAGTGGCTATGCACGCAGGCGCTGAGATTCACATTTGTTAGCTCTTTGTTTGCATTTGTACTGTAATGCAATTTTATGGGAGTCTGAAAATCTCCAAGCTTTTGGGGAGTTAGAAAACGCTTTACAGCCTATTTAGTTTATAATAATGTAAAATATGAATAATTTCTATCCTAATTTCGCAATTAAAAATTTTCTGTTCTCCCAGTTGTTTCAACTTGGTGTATTTGCATAGCTGCAATTCACAACAGATACATCATCTAACAAACAGATCAAACTTATATTGAGGAAAATAGTCAAATTGATCATCTCATGGACAGATATCATTATAAATGTATACATACTTTTTGCACCAACTCAACATGACAATGGATTTGATCAAGGTGTTACTATTGCAGCAATCGCTCCCACTCACCAAGTATGTGGAACTGTAGAGTCATTTGAAATAAACAAGGGATCAGATTTTCTACTGATCTCTACTGCTGCACTGCTATATATACAATAAAACAGTTCCTTGTCTTTTTTATTTTATGATAGGAATTGTTCAACAGGAAGGCAAATAATTCACTTTGGAATGATAAATAGATAGATTGGCTGATTAATTATACTGTGGCATAATTGAATTTAGCTCTGAGATTCACATTTTTCCACAGAAGATGGATCGACAGATTGGCAGTAATGCAAGCTGTGCTCTAGTTTGTGGGGGTGAAGAAAGAATTGAACTAAACAGTGAAAATCTCAGATTAGCAGTTCATCTACTTTTCTAACCTCACCTAGAGTTCAGGCATATAGATTAAGACAGAAACAAAAAGATCCCAATAAAGCAGCTGAAATGTTCTTCCTCTGTAGGATGGCTGTGCTCTGCCTCAGAGATTAGAGCTTTAGCTCCTCTGTATCAAAATGGTCAGTTGAGGTGGTTTAAAGTTTGATTGAGATACCTCACTGCCACTGGCCTTTGGAGGTTTTCTGGGCCGTCCCACTGGGAGGTGACCCCAAAGTAGACCCCGAACTCACTTTGAATATATTTTGGCTTAACTTGGACTCCTCTGGTCAGACGTTGTTCTAAACATTTCTCGAACTAACTCCCCAGGGCAGCACCTAGAACTCATAGTTAATTAAAGTGATAAACAAAAAGTAAATCAATCTCTGTCTTTCTGATCACTTCACTGAATCTACTATGTAAAAAAATAGGTCCAAACTGCTCCCATCTACTGGATATGATACAAAATGTTTGCATCTACATGTATTGCCATCTGCTTTGTGAACTGAGAGCAGAAATAAAGTAAATGGCAAATGCAAAAAAGTTGCATAAAATGACAAAGACAGCATTATGACATGAGATTCCATGTTTCTTCTCAACACAATTTCTGTTCTCATTCTTCACCTCTCCTCATGTCATAATAACATTTTCACCTCAAACGTGGATCTCTTGATTTAGTCTACTGGCTTATGTCTGACTCATTGGGCTAACTGCTTTAACACTCTCCAGAATATTTTAACATTCATTTTCTTTATCAGTGTTTTATGCCATCCAGTGCCCCATTAATGAGACACGTAGGTACTTTTACTTTTTTTATCGAACCATCTTCTCTTCCGTCATGCCACACTTCAAGTTTTTATAATTTCTTCACCTTTTTGTGTGTCTAACACATTTAGGTTTTCCTCTTTTAGGCAACAGGCACAATTTCTTTTTGGCTGTGATCATGTTCCTGCATCTTTTAGGACTTCTAACTGTACTCTGCAATCCCATCATCTTGTCTCACTTCTCTCTCTGCATCCTCCTCTTGCTCAGCCTCAGTGTTATTGACACAGCAGGATCCCTTTCTGTCTCTGTCACTTTTTTTTATCCGTCCGTGTATCTCTGTCTGTCTGGTGTCACCATGGCGACAGATTTTGGAGCTCTCCATCCTAGTTCATAGGCCACCAAGCATGGACGCTGTTGCACGTCGTCACCCTGCCAGCTCGCATATGGAGCCCACATGGGTCTCATACATAAGAGATATGTGGCCCGAAGAAATCGCAGCCCCTCCGGGGAAACAGGATCAGTTCAGTAAGGGATACAGGATGTGAAGTGACATTAGTATTTGTCTGCTTATGAGCAACTGGAAGAATCTGTAACACATACAGCATGTGGTTCATATAGCTGGACATTTACAGTAAAGAGAGGTAAACATCAAGGTCTGTCTTATGTGAGAATATTCTATTCTTCAGAAAGACCAAAATGAAAATGACGATTCAGACCCTTTAGTTGATTATTTGAATGAGTAAATTTATGATTCACCGTTTTAAATTTATATCAACCATAACCCTATCAATATTATATTCTAAATATATATTTTAAATGAGAGTTCATATATGACCTGATAGTGTTTACAATATTTGCTAAAATCATATACTTAATTAACTTACCATTTCAATGTAACTTCAGACAGTAGTAAAGTCTCAAAGTTTGATAGTAACTACATTCTGTTCCCCTTGTAGTGAAAACAATTATAGTTCCATTATTCAGTAAATTCATATACCTATAAAAAGTTTAAATTACCACCTTTATTAGACAGCAAATCTGCAATCCCCCTTTAAAGGTGCAATACAGTGTCTTGCAAAAGTATTCGGCCCCCTTGAACTTTTCCACATTTTGTCACATTACAGCCACAAACGTGAATCAATTTTATTGGAATTCCATGTGAAAGACCAATACAAAGTGGTGTACACGTGAGAAGTGGAACCAAAATCATACATGATTCCAAACATTTTTTACAAATAAATAACTGAAAAGTGGGGTGTGCGTAATTATTCAGCCCCCTGAGTCAATACTTTGTAGAACCACCTTTAGCTGCAATTACAGCTGCCAGTCTTTTAGGGTATGTCTCTACCAGCTTTGCACATCTAGAGACTGAAATTCTTGCCCATTCTTCTTTGCAAAACAGCTCCAGCTCAGTCAGATTAGATGGACAGCATTTTTGAACAGTAGTTTTCAGATACTGCCACAGATTCTTGATTGGATTTAGATCTGGACTTTGACTGGGCCATTCTAACACATGGATATGTTTTGTTTTAAACCATTCCATTGTTACCCTGGCTTTATGTTTAGGGTCGTTGTCCTGCTGGAAGGTGAACCTCCGCCCCAGTCTCAAGTCTTTTGCAGACTCCAAGAGGTTTTCTTCCAAGATTGCCCTGTATTTGGCTCCATCCATCTTCCCATCAACTCTGACCAGCTTCCGTGTCCCTGCTGAAGAGAAGCACCCCCGGAGCATGATGTTGCCACCACCATATTTGACAGTGGGGATGGTGTGTTCAGAGTGATGTGCAGTGTTAGTTTTCCGCCACACACAGCGTTTTGCATTTTGGCCAAAACGTTCCATTTTGGTCTCATCTGACCAGAGCACCTTCTTCCACATGTTTGCTGTGTCCCCCACATGGCTTGTGGCAAACTGCAAACGGGACTTCTTATGGTTTTCTTTTAACAATCGCTTTCTTCTTGCCACTCTTCCATAAAGGCCAACGTTGTGCAGTGCATGACTAATAGTTGTCCTATGGACAGATTCCCCCACCTGAGCTGTAGATCTCTGCAGCTCATCCAGAGTCACCATGGGCCTCTTGGCTGCATTTCTGATCAACACTCTCCTTGTTCGGCCTGTGAGTTTAGGTGGACGGCCTTGTCTTGGTAGGTTTACAGTTGTGCCATACTCCTTACATTTCTGAATGATCACTTGAACAGTGCTCCGTGGGATGTTCAAGGCTTGGGAAATCTTTTTGTAGCCTAAGCCTGCTTTAAATTTCTCAATAACTTTATCCCTGACCTGTCTGGTGTGTTCTTTGGACTTCATGGTGTTGTTGCTCCCAACATTCTCTTAGACAACCTCTGAGGTCGTCACAGTGCAGCTGTATTTGTACTGACATTAGATTACACACAGGTGCACTCCATTTAGTCATTAGCACTCATCAGACAATGTCTATGGGCAACTGACTGCACTCAGACCAAAGGGGGCTGAATAATTACGCACACCCCACTTTTCAGTTATTTATATGTAAAAAATGTTTGGAATCATTTATGATTTTCATTCCACTTCTCACATGTACACCACTTTGTATTGGTCTTTCACATGGAATTCCAATAAAATTGATTCATGTTTGTGGCTGTAATGTGACAAAATGTGGAAAAGTTCAAGGGGGCCGAATACTTTTGCAAGCCACTGTATATAAGAATAACATCTTTTGGTTAAATTTGAGTACAGCAGACCAATTAGAAAAAGATTAGCAGTTCATCTACTTTTCTAACCTCACCTAGAGTTCGGGCATATAGATTAAGACAGAAACAAAAAGATCCCAATAAAGCAGCTGAAATGTTCTTCCTCTGTAGGATGGCTGTGCCCTGCCTCAGAGATTAGAGCTTTAGCTCCTCTGTATCAAAAGGGTCAGTTGAGGTGGTTCAAAGTTTGATTGAGATACCTCACTGCCACTGGTCTTTGGAGGTTTTTCTGGGCCGTCCCACTGGGAGGTGACCCCAAAGTAGACCCAGAACTCACTTTGAATATTTTTGGGCTTAACTTGGACTCCTCTGGTCAGACGTTGTTCTAAACATTTCTCGAACTAACTCCCCAGGGCAGCACCTAGAAGTCATAGTTAATTAAAGTGATAAACAAAAAGTAAATCAATCTCTGTCTTTCTGATCACTTCACTGAATCTACTATGTAAAAAAATAGGTCAACAAATGAGTTCCGCTCTCAGCCACTCACCCCATTCCCTTTGTGAGTTTCATGTTGAGTTGGCAGTTACGGATCAGCACCAGAAGATTCAAGATGACGAGCAAAAACGAGTCATACACGGTGTGTTGATAAGTAGATAAATGCATTTCACTGCAATACCAAGTTGTTGGTAGTTGAAAAAAGTAGCTTGAGATATTTTTAGAGCTGACTATTATTTTCTAATTTACTGCTAGCATTGTTACCTCAATGTTAGCGTCTAGTCCGGTCGTTGTCGAATTACAAATGCAAGCGCAGTGTTTGTGTTGAAGACTTGGTAACCTTGCAGGCTTACATGTGATTGGCTCTGAAACCCAAAAGTATTGATGTGGAAAATTTTGTAAACAATGACTATGTCCCTCTGCGGCCTTTTCAAAATGATAAAAACTTGCAAACACCCAGCAGGGTGAGAAGGAAATCTGTTTCAATGTAACCTTCCCTCCAACATGATTGAGACATTAGACTGTTGTGGTTATTTCACTATAAGATTCTTACATATTGTACCTTTAACTGCTTCCTGTTTTCTTCTCCTCATGTGGGAATACACAGTTGCCTTGCAACACGTTTGATGACGCTATGATCCAGCACTGACTAGGCTCCACGTATGTGGAAAGAACCGACTAAGCACTGGCTCTGGCGCTAGCACCAAACTAGCACTCAACTACTTTTTGGTGGAAAAGCCCTATAGTGAAGATGGGGCCAGTTGGTCAGCACAGGTTCTCAGGCAGAAGGGGGAAATAACACCAGATCTAGGAGCTTTCCTGGTCTTCTGACACTAAAAGACCATCTTCCTCTGTGATCTTTAGTGCAAGTGGGGTCTGAGGGGAAAGGGTAGGGGTTGTAGAGTTTTTGGAGGGATGTGCAGGCACTCCTTTTGTGTGGGAGTGGGTGAACGGGTTGGAGGTGTGAATGGCTGGTTTTCAAACCTGCAGAAGAAGCTGTGTAGCATTTTGCAACCTCAATAAAAAATCAAATCAAATCAAATGCTGTTACGAACCATGCAGGACCCTTGTGTTGGGTTGGGTATTCACTTTTCATATACAGCGCTGGTGGCTGATGTGAGACGCCTGAAAACCTAGAAAGGCCCTCAGTGTTTAAACCCTGAATGCTAAGTAACTTATCTCTGCTCTTCACCACAAGTATGCTGCCACCTTTTGCTTTCTAGATTAATTTGCTTCACATTACAACCCATAGAGTACACATACATCCTCCTCACATGGACTCCATACACCACTGATTTCACACTTCATATTGGAAAAAATTATTTTTAGCTTAGTTTGTGTTGAATAAATGTATAAGAACTCTTATACATAATCTGTCTCCTTTTTGTAGGGACCTCTGGGCCAGGTCATTACACATACTCCATAAGTAGATGTATTAACTTATGCTGCATTACATTTGTAGCTGGAACTCGGAATTCCGACTTCCGAGTCGTGAAAATAAACTAGAAGGCCCCCCTAAAGTCAAGCTTCCCACTCGGACAGTCAGACAACTTTTCAAACACCGACTTCGAGATCCAATTTGGCAGCTCCTCACATTAACAATAGTAAGCTGCGGTGAAAAGATGTTTATTTTACAAGACACACTTGCAAGAGTGCTAGCCTGGGGACTCATAGAGAAATTGGAATCCTCAGACAACATGTTGACCAATCTACCAGGAGATATTGAGGAATACTTAACAAGTTTAATAATTTCTGTTCCTTGTGTATGAGCTGGGGAATCCCTAAATGCACACTAACTATAAAAAGGTCAGCTGTTTTTTTTGCAGTGCTTTAGTTGCTTGTGAAAGCAACATTCAGCTTGGCTTCACCACTCATCTTATAAACTAACAGGTTTGATTTAAACTTTTACAGTAAACGGAAATAAACACACCCACTTTAGTAGATTTAGTTTTTTATGAACTGATGAAGTTGGTTTTCTGGTTTTTGTAATGATGCAAAAGTTGAAACAAATCAATGCAGCTGCTTGGTTTTGTGTGCCTTGAGGAACATACAGTCACATGTAGCAAGAGAAAGCTGAATTATTGCCTTACTGCGACTGAAATTTGACTTTTTTCTGCGGACTAAGGTGCATGTATACATACACCTTAGTCCAAGTGAGGTCAATCGAACTAGAGTTAGTCACTGAGCTATGACACCCAGATAATGCGATTAGCAAATTGAATTTTTCTGCATGTAAAGGCCAGTTTATGCTTCTCTGTCAGCGGAGGTGTGGCACACACATAGACTGTATATAACGGGGCACACACCATCATCCGTCGACGCTAAGGTGCACAAGGACAGACGGAGTAAAGCCCAATTTTTTAACTATCTGTCGATTGTAACAGAGAAGGCACATCTGTGATTAGTAAGCCCAACATTGGCCCAAGATCATTTCACCAGAATGGTGCTCTATAGTCGATGTAATTAGTTGTCAATGCAGCTTTTGGGCATTAGATGCTTTATATTGCAAGGCCAGTTTATCTAATATGGTCTTTTGGTGATTGTTAACACCAGGAGATGTAGAGAATAACAAAAGAGACCTATTTGTTTGTTTGATTGTTTGTTTGTTTACATGCATTTCTTTTAGTATTCAATGAGCTGCACTTCTAGTAAAAAGCTTTCCAGCTCAATCAAAACTCGCTCTCTGCTGGCCATTGCTCCTTGAGTGGATGTGAGTTTACAAGCTGAAACTGCCATGGACCAGAGAAGTCACTGCAATGGTAGGCAGACCCACTAGCAAAGGTCTACAACCCCTGCTGTCCTGGTGGGGAATTGATTTGCAACAATGGAGAAGTATAAGAGTAAAATGTCTCCGTCAATACGTGTGCGTGTGAGTGCAAACTTGCTGACGGAGAAGTATAAACAAGGCTTAACTCAACCCCACCTCAACCAAGCTTTTCACGGGAGTGACGAGACCGGGAATAACAACATCGGTACACAACACAGCAGCAACAACGAGTGTAACACAGTCAAACAGTGCAGTACTTACGAAATGTACTGTGCTGCAGCTTTGTTGTAGTCCATTTCTTCGCTCATTGTGCATATCCTTATTTTACTCCGTATTCCTCAATGCTGTCAGCATTTGTTTACCATCTATGTGACGCTCTAAACCAACCAGAAGAATCCAATGTGAAAGGGTGCATGTTTCCACCTAGCGTCATGGTGGTGAATGCACTTCTTTCAATAATTCAATTTCTTTAGTGACATGTAAACTGGGATAAAGGCTCCCATTCTGGTTAAGCTATTAGTCCGATTATTGCCAAAAGCTCGATTTAGATGTGCTTGCAAACATACTGAGTGTGTTGGTCATTGTTTTTACCTGTGAATTCAAATTACGCAATTCTCAAAGGTATTGTAATGCAATTATATGGGAGTCTGAAAACCTACAAGCTTTTGGAGAGTTACAAAATTATTTACAGCCTGTTTAGATTATAATACTATAAAATATGAATAGTTTCAACCCTAATTTCCCTATTCAGCATTTTCTGTTCTCTCCTTTGTCTTAGTTTGGTGTATTTGTATAGCTCCAATTCACAACAGATACAACATCTGACAAACAGATCAAATTTATACCGAGGAACATACAATCAAATTAGTAAGCTCATAGACAGATTCCAATCAAGTCCTATAGTTAGGACACAAAGCAGTCAAATTCAGTTTAGGACACCAATCGGTAAAAAAACCCAAACAAGCTTTTTACATCAAGTCAAGGTGACAATGTATTTCATCAGGGTGTTACTTTGCAGCAATCGCTCCCACTGACCGAGCATGTCAAAACAGCAGAAATAAAGGACTACCTTTTAACATGTAAAATCCTCCTGCAGAACTTGGCTCAGAATGAATGGTCATTTGTTGCAAATGACTAAGGTTTTTAGAGGATAAAAAAAGAAACACATAAAAACACAAGCCGTGAAAAAAGAACAGAGTTCATGGCAGCAGTAGGTCCTTTGGTGACTTCATTAAGGAGAGAAACAACTTAACTGATAAGCACTGAGTCAGTTGTACCATTTATAGGAAGAAAATTGGCAACAGAAGATCCGTTAGGGGTCCTGTGATGACAGGTGAGCTTACAGCGCTGGGAAACAAAATACCCCCCCACAGATTTCTATTGTTAATTTTTCCAGTTAACGTGTGTAAAAATCAGGAAAACACTTAACTTAAACTTCTCTGACAGCATAAACAAAAAATATCTCAAAAGCAACATATCATGTCCTGATCTAAAGAAATCCAAGAACCAAACAGAGAAAACATAGAAAGACGCTAAACCTTACTGGGAGTAACCAGCCCACCAAAGCTACTCCAAGTGCGCATCACTACTCAACCAGGAAGTCATAAAAGTGCACCATTTAAGTACGTTCTGGATCCAAAACAGAAACCACAACCCAGTAAAGATAAAATAGTACATGTGCAAGCACAGGGCACAGGCAGGGATGGTGTCTTAGCTTTCCTCATTGAGAGTCGGACCTTGACAGACTGGAATTCTTGAAGTAAAGACAAAGAGATAGAGGAGAGTGTCCATTTACTGGGGATTGTTTTACCTGCAGGACCAGATGGAGAAGGGAACTCTATATGCTAAAAACTGGGAGCTGTGAAGCCCTGGAAAGCAGAGACTTCAGTATCAAGGTAACCTAATTTACACTTGTTGGTTATTTTGAACGTTGGACCAGGTTTGACATGCAAAGATATTGAGTCCAGTCAACCAAAGAAACAAAGTCAACACAACTTCAGTTCTGGAATACAGCCTCTGCCGGTTTATTAGTTTACAAACCTTCTCTGAGCAGGACAAAGCATTGATGACCTACAGTTCTGTCATCTTCAAAAACCCCAGCAAGACTCTCCGGCTCCCTCAGACTAGACCCTTTTTCTCTTACTAACACACAGATTTCCATACCTATTTCGTGCGTCATATTGACGCAGATTTTTCCTGTTAACTTATCAACGCACTCTGAGAGAACATGTTCTGCTAGCCTAGTTTATAATTTATCTTGTCAGACTGACCCGACCTGAATAAACACACAAATTCCTTCATGTAGCATTTGATAAGAACATTTTGGACATTCATCATCCACCACAACATTCCCCCCTGTGGTGCTCTCTAAGGGCACCAAAAAGCAAATTAGCCTAATTGACAACCTTTAAATGTGAGTAACATATAAACCTGTGAATGATGAATGAAAACAAGAAATGGTGGGGATATACTAACACCCATATGAGCTTACATGTAACCTGGATAAATATTAAAATAAACATAGTCAATCCTATGCCAGTGGTGATTCGGATCAATTTAAAATACATGGAAATTACATACATAATTACATACATAATTACACACACTACATGTAGTATATAGAAATGTTAAAATGTCACCATTGTCCATAGCAAGTGTGATTATGAAAATGTTTCAATGTCCCGATTGTCCTCAAAAATGTACTTAATAAGATTTGTGAAATGTCTCGATTGTTCATAAAACTGAAAAATAGACGTGTGAAGTAGATGAAGTAGGTTAAGCAAAGAACAAAATAAAGATTCTTGGTGTGGGTTCCGTTGAGGGCTGATGGGGTCCTGGAGGTGGACTTATTTATTCAAAAGACACTTTATTACTTGAGCTGGCTCCACTTAAGAGTCCTTGGCTTGGATGTTCAGATGCTTTGGAGATGGGGAGGATAGTTCAAAGTGAATGATGACATTGTCTGTAGTCCTGAGATCATTGGTTGGGTAAACAGTCCAGGTTGGCAACAGAGAAGGGAAATGAGGCAGGACAAATCTAAAATCTGTGAGGCTGTGATCATAATCCAAAAACATGAAGCAGGGTCGGAAGGCATAGGCAAAAATATGATCAGGACAGGCAAAGGCAATGGTCAGAAGGCAAAAACATAGGTCAGGTATACAATCAGAATAGCAGACATGACCGCTCAAAGGCTGTGACAGATGATCTCACAATGAGTGATTGCAGAGCAGGAGTTTATATAGGCAGCAGTACAGGTAAGAGCCACCAGCAATCAGCAGCCTGCAGAACCAGGAGGAGAGGCACATATGAGAGCAAAAAAATAATCAGCAGGTAAAGGAGGAGCTATGAGCAGAGGAGCAGCATGGATTTTAGCAAGAACCACAGGAAACAAGAAAAATAAGACAAAAAGAACAGAACATCTAAAATTGCTGGCTTCATTTTCCTCAGTTAAGGTCAGTGTTCATGATTGAACAATAAGCAAGGTAACAACATTTGCCAAAAAATAAACCATCTTGATGATACCTAAAACTTTAAACTTTACTGAAAATATTAAGTGGACTGAAGAGACAAAAGGGGAATTTTGTGAAATGTGGTTATTCTTCACATCTGGTGTCAAACTCTTTTAGAGAAGGAAACTCATATGGACAGTCAAACATGGTTATGTTAGTGTGATGCTGCTTCTAGGCCTGGACGGCTTGCTGTAATTGATGGAACCCTGATTTCTGCTCTCTAGTAGAAATTTTGAAGAACGATCAGCTGCCAGTTCGTTAACTTCAACTTAAGCACAATTGAGTTATGCAGCAGGACAATGATACAAGGCATGCCAAAACCCCCAACTCTGAATGGCGCAGAAAGAGAAAAGAATTTGGAGTGGCTTAGTCAAAGTTTAGACTTGAGATGCTCATTTGTCTGATAATCCTGGCCATTTACTAGTGACCAAACAGAACCATTAAAGAAAGATGTAAGAGGAAAACATTAAGTTGGAAAACCACCTAAAAAAAAAGGGGGGGGGGGGGCTCATATAAACCTGAGCCAGCACTGGTAATCAATTTGTATTCAGTTTTATATGTGTATATAGCTAAACAATGAGAAATTAATTTAATAGGCTACAATTTAATTTATTAAAGAAGCTTAAGAGCGTTGTTCTTGAAACACGGTATATTTTCTTCGAGGTGATCAGATAAGACACACCGACGTATCATCATCTCTTCAGTGGCTGACATTGGTCTTTAGGCTGCCAGACAGACGGTGCCTTTTCTGTCACCTCCTCCTCCTCCTCTGGTCTGGTGGAGTCTTATCTGTAGTCCGTTTCCGTGTTTAGACCGGGCAGCAGGAAACTCGCTGCTCCTGATTTCCGAACTCCCTTACCCAGAAGCCACCGCGCCTCTTCAACTTACAGAACTGGCTAAGGGCTCCGGGAGTGTTTCCCATTTAAACAAACAGTGCCGAAGATGGCGGAGAGTTAATGGTGTAAAGAAGAAATTATCGATCCGGGAGGGAGATAGCGCTTTTCTCCAGGTAAGACCGCGCTGCGTGCTTGAAGACATTCAGCTAATTAAGCCGGACTTTGTTTAGGGTTTGCACGTCGACACAAGTCGGAAATGGACTGAGACGGGTCTCCAGCGGCGGTGCACACACACGCGCGCACACACAGATAACTGGCCGGGCATCAGTGCGGTGCGGAGGGCACAGTGCAGGGTCTCTCAGTGCATGACAGCAGGGAGATCGTCCCGCTGATCTCTGCTCTGGGGTGCACGGTTGTTGTCATGTCTGTGTGACAGTCATGGTTGCAAAACGAGTCTATGTGCAGCGTTTAATCAACTTAACTTGGCGGATCAAGCTGGTCCGTTTACGCGCAAGCTGCTGCTCGATCACAGTTGTGTTTCCAACATAGGGCTCAGAGAACACGAGGAAGTTTTTTTGTTTGTTTTTTTTTTGTTTTATAGGAGGAACAGCTCACACTTTTTACATGCGTTCTGCACACTTTAACACGACACAAGGTTACATTTGAACCGTTTGGTCTCAAAGACGGACACCTGAACCCGAAACTGTCGCAACTTGAAGGAATTGAAACGCACTCAACTGTTTTAAAAAAAACATTTGTATGGATCATGTTAGCAAAAAATGATTATCCTGCTGGTTTGCAGCTTTATTCCCGTGCATTGCTTGCAGGCGATGCTGACTGATGGGCTGCGTGTTATGAGAGCTGAGGGGAAAAAAGTGCAGCGGCTCTGCTGTGTGTCCCAGCTGTGCGCTGAATAACCGATGCATTGTCTTTCAAATGTGTCCGTCTCTGTAGCGGAAGAAAGAAGGATTTGCCCGTTTCTGTTCGCTGCCGCTCTGTCCCAAACTATGCCGGTGTGGGTCTGCAGGGGGCAGCAGCGTGGCCCTGTGCGCTCCCGCTGCCCTGCGCCTCTGAAGGTTCGCGGTTTGATCCCTGACACAGCCAGGCATGTGTTGCTGTGTGTTTGTCTGTGTGCGCACACATGCAGGAAAAAAAGATCCACCGTGTCCTTGAGCGTGACACCAGAGCTCTACTGCAGCGCAGGTTTTCACAGGATAATTAGCAGTCTTCTTTTCAGTGTGTGCAAACACAAGTTGAATGGATGCAGAGCTGATGTGTGGACTGCAGGTGAGAGATAAGAGCTTGGGGTAATTGCGGCAGAATCCGTGGCTAAGTTTAGGTCTGTGCAAGAATTTGGTTTCTGTCGCTTGATTTTATTATTTGAAGCATTTTTTTTTGTCTGGAGCTACATCTAATTTTTTATCATGTAGCCTACTTGACTAATCTGTCAATTCTTTCCCTATTTTTCATTTCATTTGAACTCATCTCTGCTTTCTTTGAATCGGTGTATCTGTTTATTACATCTTTTGAGGTCTGGACACGTGTGATTTTTCACCTTAATATACATTATCATGCAAGTTCCCTCTGTAAAGTAAATGACTTCTGTAAAAATAAATGAAAAAAACCCTCCTCCCTTTTTTTGATAAAAAAAATAATAAAACAAATGTACTTTATAATTTCTCACTGCTTAGAGCTGACTTTTCAAAATTAAATCACAGTTAAAATGCATGTGAAAGCAAGCCATTCAGTCAAAAAGATCTTTAAATGAACTTTCAAAAGATACTATGATGATTTGCATAGGTTGACAATTGAATGTTTTAAAATCTAAAAGTTTTGGGTAACTTATCTCCCTCAATTTACAAGTAAATCTGGGAAAAGTTAGGGCTACACAACAAACACCTTTTTAGTTTGACAATTTTGTTTTAGATATTGTCATTTAATCATCAAATTAAGCTTCTTGACTACTCTTTCTAGTGTTCAGAATTAGTGTCAGTTAAATGGTTTGAAATGGCACTTATTTTCAGTCAAAAGGTCATGTTTGTTACTGTAAAATAAATTTTCACCCGCCATGGAGCAGTATGAGGTCTCTATGTCCAGCAGCAACAGGTGGAGAAGGGGCAGTGCTACTGTGTGCTCCATGCAGTGGGAACATATTTTCCTCACTCCATTTCACTCCATTACTTTCTTTGGCATCTCATTAAGAAGATTTCAAACTGTTTGAAAGGTATGTGGATAGCTATCACACCAGGATAATCTGGGGAACTCATTTTGACTAGGTGAGGATTGTCAAAAAATGTCACACCTTCACTCGGTTTGGTTTACTTTAGCACAGCATTTTTGACAATTTCATACAGTTACTTCAGCTTCAAGGTTGGCGCATTATCTCAAGAAGCTGATTTGTATGAGCAGCAGTTGAGTATGGCAAGGCATTATGGCATTTAATCAAAGATGTCTCTAATTCTCATTGTTATATTTATGTCTGAAACAATCATTTCTCCAAGCAAGGACTGAAATTCAGCTCTTCAAAATGTTGCTGCTTAAATAAGAACATATTTATTACTAGGGGCAACTGCAAACCCAAAAATATTTTTTGTTTTTGCAAAAATGAAGTCTGAGATATGTGAAATGTTCAAATGTTGTGCCATAGGCGAGGCAGAAATCTATCATCTTTGCTCTGTGTATGTCAGACAAATGTAGCAGTACAGAAGAAAAAAGAAGGTGCTTGTTTGGTCTGCATCAGATTTCAGATGAACTTCCACACCTGTCAAAAAGAGGTGGTTTACCAGAGGGAGCAAACTCTGGTCTGTTCGAAGTGGACCAAACAGCTATGGTGTGAAAGTGCTCCATTTTTTTAAACCTTGGTTTACCTTGATATCTGTAACCCGTCTATGTCTACTTAGCAGATCCTAGACTCTGTAATACAGACATCGACTTCTTCTTATAACCTAGATTTTAGCCATTTGAGGCTAAATGCCTAAAATGATTAGTGTGGTCTCAGTGAAACTTTGGTTGAGATAATTTTATAGACAGTTATTAATTTAGAAAAATGGTGACAGTAGTCATTGGCTGCAGTCCTCGCGCCCTCTTTTGCAAATCACTCCAGGCTGTTTTTCATCAGTCTCTGTGACATTAGGTTAAATTTTACTTAAGTGCATTTTGCCACCTTTTATCCGGTTAAATTTGGTGTCGCTTCATTGATTTAAAAAAAAAAAGATACATGAATCTTCAAGGATAGCGGTCGACTAAGATTTTAAATTTGTTGTTCTCAGGGGAAGCATCTGAAGTGAGAAGACACAGTATCATACTCCTCAGGACTTACCATCAGTTTTGTGGCTTTGCACACTCGCCTACAGCCTGGTTACAAGGCCTTGAGGGGGGATGCTGAGTTATGGAAACCTTGTGAGGGGTTTTCCTAAGTGGATGGAAGGATGGTGGTATTGATGATGTGGAGGAGGGTGACAGTGATGCATTTTGTTGGCTGAATTGGGGTGGGGGAGAGAGGGACAGAGGTTAGATGGGGATTTTGGTGACTGGGTCAGGCACCGAGGGGGCAGGGCTCCTAAGGTAGGAGCTCACACACCAGCAGGAGGTGTAAAATGGTGGGAGGAGAGGGTTCAGGTGGAGCCTCTTGCTGGAATTCTGCTTGGCATTTTGTCCTTTGTGCTCACGCTGGTTGATCTTGTTTCTCAAACCTTTGTCGTCTCTCTTGTGGAATCATGAAGTTTCCTGAATCAGATAGTTTGCAATCTTTGCTGTGTAGTCTTTTCTCCCTGTAAGCCTCTCGCTGTCCCCTGCCTCCCTTTGAATGCAGCGTAGTGAGCTGATCTGTTGTCTTGTTATAGAGACCTCTCTCGGTGTGTCAGATTATGTTAAACAGGGAATAATCTTCAGCAAGTGTCCCCCATTTACCTAAACCGCTCTACTCCAGATTCCCACACCTGATTCAATCCTGTATTTTTTGAAATTGTACTAAATGACCTTGCTTTATTGTGTAATTTGATATTACAGGAAGTATTATAAATGTATTACTAACAACAAGAGATGAAGAATCAAGTCACCATTAAATATATTAAGGAAAAAATTGAGACTTGACTTGGACTCAAGGTCTGGAGTTGAGTTGAGTAGACAGTCTTTATCTCATATCATAGAGGGGGAAAGAAAAGATGTAGGAAAATATTGAAGCAGAAAATATAAAGAAATCTTAAATTTTGTAGGAAATCTTACAACAATGCAATGACCTGGAGTTTAACCCACAGTTAAATTCAGATTTTTTGTTATTCAGCTGCTATTAGGTCAATATTAGATAACATTTGAAGCCTCTCTCCGGAGCTTGAGGCTATAGAAAAGTTATGAAGAGACACATTTTCCTGCTACTCTAATAAACTGAGTTGATGGTTAGCAAGTGGTTTACTGTACATGTTGACTATGCCTTTATCACCCAAATCAGCTCTTCTTTGCTCTTTCGCTCACTAGCCAAGAACATCTCTTGCCTATAAAAGTTCTTTAGAGCTTGACCTCGCCAGGATTGTTTTTTATTTATCAACAAAAAGAGACAGAAATGATTGCGAATGCTAAATATATAAATGACTTGTTTATTTTATGAGATATGATAAGTTTCTCCTCCATAGATGGAGCTTTCTAAATATTTATACAATAATACTTTGTAATTTATCTCCCTGTTACATACATAATGCCACCGATTTATATTATGACTAGTTGGGGGTTTAAGTCACATTAAAACTCTGTGTGAGATTGACTCAGTACTTCAGTTGCTGAACAAGAAGCTCTTGCCCTGTTTATGAGTCAAGACAATACAGGAAGTGATGATCACACAGATGCCATTTTCTTAGCAAGACATACTGGCATTTTTTCTCTGTAATTCACTGAGATGGAAACAAAGTAAACTGTAAAGTATAAGTGGATAAAAATATATTTTAAAAAAATGTGTTTATGATCCCTGCTTTTACTTAGCCACTCCTCAAAATGGGAAAGGAAAGAGAAAATTTTATTCAAGTAAGGCAGATGCTTGTTGATTTTTTTTTCATAGTACTACGGTACTTCAGCGAAGCTGTAAAAGAACTGCAGCAAAATTTCCAGTGAGATTATGCTACTACAATAAAAGATATCAGTAGATTTGCAGGATGTTTTTGAAAGGCAGAAATTTCAAACAATGTCTTAAAATATCTAAACTGGTAAAGTCTTGAAAAAATTAAACGTATCTCAAACAAAAGATATTTTAAAGCATATTATAAACTTGCTGTCCTATTTGTTACAAAAGAAAGAGGTCAGGTTGTATAAAACAAAATTAGAAAACCATAAACACAACACAGGTTTTAGTAAATTACTACACATTAGATGTGAAACTTGTGAATTACTAATAGTTTCATACTAATAAATAGGAAATAAAAACAAGCATATGTAAATATGGTATATGCCCTCCCCATGAACTCGTGCTTAGTTTGTCCAAGCTGGCTTACTATAGAAACATGGTGACTGATATGAAGGCGACATCAGACTTCCAACACAGGTTTTGCCAACATGATGATTGTAATTATCCACTCGATCTTTAAAACCATCCTGCTGAGACACTGAAGGACACTGATGCATTGTGACTAATTTTTGATTTGGCAGTACTTCTCTCTCACCTGTCTTTTCCTTGTATCTCTGGTCGGATTTTGTAGCTAGATCCCCCCCCAATAATCTAATATCCAAATAAACAGACAATTGGTGGCTGTTGATGGCGCTGATGTTCGCTGGCACTGAGTCACTTTCTAAGATTTATTCTGCTGTTTGAGAATAGAAACCAAAAATATGTGAAGGAACAACATTTAAGGGCACTTGGCTATATTAAGACACAGCATGGACAATCAGAGTCGATTAACTTCTGGAAGCTTGAATTCATAAACCATAAACATTAGTACCAATGTAGAAGGTTTTATTTTGTTTTTAGCTGGTGGTAATCTTTTTATGCAGTGAAATACCGTATTATCTTTCTTTGCCAAGTTGCATGATTAGACCAATGAATCCTAGTCGGGGTTAAAAAGAAAGTACACCCTTTGCAAATCACAGGGTTTTAATAAATAAAATGTTTCTGTGCTTTACCCGATTCTAAAAATGAACAGAAAAGAAACAATGGCCATCTCAGAGTTTTTTTGTTGTTTTTTTTTTAGCTACCCAAGCCTATTTTCTTCCTTTTGTCTTTTTTTGTGTGTATATTTTTAAAATTTTGTTCTCTAGGGAATTACAGTATGTACAGTTTGGGTTCATAACAGGGGTCATTTCAAAGGATGATTGCGCTAAACAAATTCTCCAAGAAGATCACCACATGGTAAAGCAGGATGAAGGAGCATTTTCGAGGAAACAACAAGGGTGATTGACAAGGCAAGGCAAGAGGGAGCCAGTGAAAAGACTTTAGAACTGGGGTGATGTGCTCTACATTACTGGTTCTAGTGAGGACACGAGCAGCAGCGTTCTGGATCAGCTGCAGCTATTTGATTAACTTTTTAGGCAGACCTGTGAGGACGCTGTTGCAGTAATCAATCCGATTAAAGATAAATGCATGGATAAGTTTTTTTGAGGTCCCGTTGCGATACATCCTTTAATCACAGAAAGGTTCTTCAGGTGATAGAAGGCGGATCTTGGTATTGCCTTTATGTAACCCTGCAGGTTCAGGTCTGAGTCCATAACTACACCTAGATTTCAGGCCTGATCAGTATTTTCTAGCTGTATTAACTGAAGCTGTGTGCTAACTCTTGATCGTTCCTCTTTAAGTCCAAAGATAATTACTTCAGTTTTGTTTCTATTCAGCTGGAGAAAAATTATGGCACATCTATGCATTGATTTGGCTAATGCATTCACTTAGGGTTTGGACGGGTTCAAAGTCACCTGGTGACCAATGTAATGTAAAGCTGTATATCATTTGTATAGTTATGGTAACTAATCTTATTGTTTGTTATAATCTAGGCTAGTGGGAGCACATAGATATTAAATAGGTGTGGGTGGCCCAAGAATGGAGCCCTGGGGCACGCCACATTTGATTTCTGTCTGTTCTGATAAAGAATTGCCTATTGACACAAAGAAGTCCCTGTTTATTAGGTAAGACTCAATCCAGTCAAATACTGTATCAGAGAGTCCCAGCTCCCCAGTCATTTCAATATGATCAACAGTGTCAAATGCTGCACTGAGGTCCAAAAGTACCAGCACTGTACCACTATCTGTACTTATGAGGATGTCAATGAACACTTTGACAAGGGCAGTCTCTGTGCTGTGGTGAGCACGGAAACCAGACTGAAAAACATCAAAACGGCTGCTCATTGTTAGGAAGCTATTTAACTTTTGAAACAGCTTTTTCAATAATCTTACTGATGAATGGAAGATTAGAGATTGGCCTGTAGTACTGCATTAACATGTTGCCCAGATTATTCTTTTTTAGCATTGGTTCAATAACTGCTGTTTTTAATGTCCAGGGGAAGACACCTGACATGAGGGATGAGTTAACTATTTGAATCAGATCAGACCCAATGACAGCGAAAACTTTAAGGAAAACTGTACGATATCAAGGCAGCGAGAGGAACAGCTTATTTGGGTTATGATTTCATCAAGGTTTTTTATTTTTAATTTTTAGAATTTAGACATTTCCTCTATATTGGTGTTGATAATGGGTTTGGTACTGATATACAGATTGACCTTCTAATTGTCAGAATCTTTTCAGTAAAATAGCTGGCAAATTAATTGCAATTTCCTGGTGGAAATTAGGTCAGGGGCTACTGTTACAGGAGGATTAGTCTTTCAGCTGTTGCAAATTAAGTCCGCACATTATTATTGTTTCTATTAATAATTTCAGAAAAGAAAGATTCCCTTGTATCTTTCAAAGTTAAGTGATAGCTGTTCAGTCTGTCTTTGTAGAGCTCATAATGAGGGTGAGTTGAGTTTTCCGCCATTTTCTCTTGGCTCGTCGACACTCCCTTTTTTCACTATGTGCTAGTGGGTCCCGAGTCAATGGAGACTTTTTTTCTACCTGAGACTACTTTAACTTTATGTGGTGCAACGATATCAATGATGTCTGACAACATGTTAGCTCCGGGGTCTTAAAGTATTAAAAGGCATTGAATTCAGTAGAGTCAAATTTAAAGCCTTTAAAGCATTACATTTCAGAAAAAAGGCATTATTGTTTTTAATTAAAGTCTTAAATTAGGCATCTTATTTTTTAGAATAATTAAACAATTTGTCATATATAAGCATTTAGATTTGGTATTTATAAATAAAACATTATGGCGAAGTGCTCATTACAACAGTGCACTTGTTGCTATGGTTCCCAGCCACCATTTGCGACACCCCCTGTCCAGAACTGCACCGGCAGTAGTACGCACAGTGGGAAATGTTTCCTCTCCTCTGATCACTACAACACGTAGTACTCCTGCAGGAACCCAATGGGCAAGTGTTAATATAAGCAGCAGTGGCTGCAAAACGCGAAATATGACTGGGTTGAACCTATGCCTGGTAACGGTCATGAGGCTTGTTGTCCGATCTGCCGCAAACTTTTAACCTGGGGACAATCAAAGGACTGACTGCATTGGAGTCCCACATGCGAAGCAAAAAACATGTTGCTAGCTTAAATTCTAGCCAACTTCATGCACCAATTCACATTATTGTGGGAAGCAATCACCAGCAATTTCTCAAACAATGGCCTTGTGCACTGTCGCCACTATCACAGCGACTACTATGACTAGCCACGGCAATTGACTTTTTAATACAACCACAAACTTGCAGCCAGGGACCTGTGGATTGACGCCAACCGTACGGTCAGAAGTTATTTGGGTTTTAAAAACTGTTTCTGATCACCAATCCTACACGTCTAATGAAGATATTAGGGAGATATTCAAAAGTGTGTTTACAGATTCTAAAATTGCATCTGCATTCACATGTGGTAAAAAACAAGATGGCCTACATTACCAAACTTGGACTTGCATAATTTATTGCAAAGGCACTAATACAGGATTTAAATGATTTTAAATTGAAATGGATTTCAATTTAACCATTAAAAAGAAAAACATATATTTGTTCTGTTGTAAGTGCATTCATATTGTATGCATATTTCTGGCCACAAATCCAGCATTACATTTTACTGAATAGGTATTAAAAAGGTATTAGATTTCACTACTTTCAACCTGGAGCTGCGCTGGACATTTTAGAGAGAAATTCATCTACAAGCTTGTTTACTGAGTTTGAGTTAAAGGATGAAGGGGATGGGGGTGACGGGGGAGAGTAAATTCATTTAAGGTTTCAACTGAACTGTCAACGAGAAAACGCTTTTTTATAGTGATTTCACTGTGGCTAGATAGTTTAGCAGAGATGGTGCTTTCAAAGAAAACAGCAATGGTGAGATAATGCAAAATCAATTACCTAGCTGTTGGAGATTTTTAAACCTTTGCTGATAGTTAAGTCCAGAGTCGGTCCTTGATTGTTTGTTGGGTCTTTAACATTCTGTGTCAGGTCGAAGTTATGAAGAGTGTCACTAAATGTTTTTGCTCATTTATCTTGGGGGGATGTCAGTATCGAGGCTTAAATCCCCCACAATGATAACAATTTGTCATAGTCGATACATTTTAAGGAAAAAAGGTTACTGTTTTCTGCTGTCGCTCAGAAAATTGTAAATTGATGAAGTTGACCATTAATGTAGATGTTTCATTATTTATGTCTAACCAGGTTCCCTAAAGAAATGGAGCATGTAGATTGCGCTCCATGATGAAGTCATTAATTAGAAACCACTTCCCTGACAAAGACCTGATGTTTAATAATGCTAATTTAAGAGGTTTGGTAGTGGGTAGCGAGCTGGACTAGTGCAAAGGAAGTCGTTGGATTAGAAGAAGTGTTAAGCTTGGAGAACAAATACATCAAGCTCCTTTTATGCTCTACTAATACCAACACCAGATGGTCTCTTTCAAATGGGGTTGAGTTGAGAATTTGGACTTTGTACATTGTTGGAAATACTCATTCCCCAAACTGAGTTTTGTCATATTGCAAGGGAGTCCTTGCTGATGGCAAATTCAGATGGAAGCACAACCAGACACCACCTGAGCTACAGGCAGATCTGGATGGAGGACGACTGCTAAGATGGAAGGACCCATCTTAATACAATTTACTAAACAAGGGAAAAACTCTTGCAGAATATTTGCTGGTATTAGAAGACATGCTGCTAATTGTAATCTAAGTGTAAACATCTCCACTCTCCAGAGGATATTACCTCCTCAACTCTCAGACTAGACCTAGTTGTGTCCAGTATAAGAAAAACAGGACTCATTTACCTGATTGTACCATAATTGGAGAGAATGCAGAAGGTCTACTAGAGAAATCTTAGAAAGTATAACATATAGGATGACAGGCTTGGTATTTCCTTGTAATATCTGGGTGTTGAGGATTTTCTGGATAGTTTCAAAGCAATACTTATACATATTTAGAGTCAGAGGTGCCACCAGGAGAATGGTTTTGGCTACGATCATTGTGGAAGCAGAAAAAGTTTCCAAGTAAGTGTGGCTGAAGCTCAGTGTGTGCTAAGTGAACCAATACGGTAGAAAGAAGACCTTTCTCAGAAACTTTGAAAATCAACTGTAAGACTCAGACAGTGAATACAAAGAGTTGTTATTTTTATTGTTGTCAAGAGATTAAAGAAACTTTTAAATTAATTAATTATGCTCTGTAATTAATTAGTAAATTAATGTATTTTCTTAATTGCACCTAATAATTGCTGAGAAAAGCCCAGGTATTTTCATTTACATTCATAACGTCACTGTGGCAGAACTATATATATATATATATATATATATATATATATATATATATATATATATATATATATATATATACACACACAAATAAAGCGGCATTCACATTCTGCTGTTTTTGAGACTAGTCTGAAGTGCTGCCTGCAAACTTCGGCTTCGAGCATGTGCGATTCGTTGGCATTCTGGACTCGGTGGGGTAAATATCTGCTCAGACTCCAGCTGAACCTGCTGCACCCGGACTGGCTGCCTGCTGTGAGCACTCTGAGATGGGAGAGGACAACAGCACTGCTGCTCAGGGAGAGTAAGAAAAATATGTGCTTCACCCAAAAGTCTCCAATAACCCACCCCAAAAAAGTCGCTAGATTTGTCGCTAATCGCTTTTTTGAAAAAGAATCGCTAGAGCGGTCTAAATACATGCTAAATTTATAGCGACAAAGTCGCTAAGTTGGCAACACTTGTCTGCAACTCACCACTGCTCTCCTTGCCCTCGCCACTACAACAAAAGCCACCCAGCTCTTGATAAGTGGGGCTACAATGACAGCCAATTGATGTCCACTTCAGGGTGTGGTTAACCCCTAACAACGCAAGCACAAGAAGCCCAAAGCATAAATACTGTTTTTTTAAAGGCAACTCGCATGCAGAAACAGGAAAGTTAAAAATTAAAAATTAGATTAACGCAATTAAAAAACATAACGTGCCACATATGGCTTTAATTAATTAATCACAAGTAACGCGATAATTTGACACCCCTAGTTATTTTAAACAGGCTTTAGCATTTTATATTCGCAATTAACATGACCAGCATTACAAAAATAGCAGTCCTGTGTCTATATTCTGGGCTGATGTAGATCTTTACCTTAACATGTAAAGAAACTTCCAAAAGGCTCCCAACATTTCAAAATCCATCATGTTCCATTACAAGATTCAAAGCTCAAAATAATCAAAGGGGAATTTCCATCTGCTCTTTAAGCCTTTCTGTTATCTGTTAAATGTCTTGCTCTCTCCCTCTCTCATAACCTAAATAAAATCCTAGAAAATAGCAAATCAGTTTCAAAACACGAAAGCCAGATTTCCCTTTTCAGATGACAGTGACAAACAACCAAAACTTGTATAAAATCTGGATTATCTGATCTGTTTGATCTTTTTGTTCATTCAAGGAAGAAAATATGTACTAAATTTAGTTGATATAATTCATTTTGTCAGATTAAGCAATGAATGAAATTAGGGGGTGGAGGCAGAAAAGATTAACTAAGTATTGGAGAAAGTTGGAGGGAGGAGGCAAAAAAGAGACGTGTGGGTTGAGCTGATGGGCTGTCAGAATCGTGCAGTGCATCCTCACTTTCCATTTCCTTTCTTTCTCCAAGAATGCCTCAGTGCAGCTCATGTCCTCTACCGCCTTTTTTTTTCTTTCCGAGAGCCATTTCCTCTGTGAGAGGAATGTCAAGTGCCCATCTCAATGCGCTTTTCTCTGTTCCGTTTTGTTTTGTAACTTGTGGCTTCACTCTTGATTTCTGTCTCTTTCTCTTCCTTTGCCTAACCTAAGTCTTTGTCTTCCGAACTTGTCAGTTTTTTTAAACCCCCCCCCCCATCACAGTCATCAGGCGACCAGGGCTGCACATGGCCAACTCACATCAATTAGGCTCAATTAGCTCATGTAAAACAAGCTAAATTGTTGCAGAAAGAGAAAAGCAGATTGTAGTGCAGTTTCATGTGAGTATATAAAGATTTGAGAGATGAAGGGGGTGATGAAGACCGAGGAGTAAAAAGGAGGGGGGAGGAGACAGAGAGTCGCTTTATTAACATCGTGGCACCCGCTAAAATTCAGGGAGTGCTGTTGCATCCAGCTGTTACTGGCTGCGCGAGGCTTCGTTGCCATGGCAACACAGCCCTGCGCGACTGCTCAAGGTCGTTCATCCAACTCTGAACTGAGCAGCGCACCACACATCGGATGTGCACTGAGAGAAGAAGAAGAGAGGAAAACAGACGAGTAACTTCAAAGTGACCAATCAAAAGCACTTCAGTGACGGTGTGGTCGGTGAACAATCTCAGATGTCCCTTCATCTGCCCTCTGACACTCTCACACGCACGCACACACACACACACGCAGACACAGACACAGAGATAGACCAGTACTTTCCCACATGAAGGAACAAATAGCAACAATAACAATCGAACAAAAGAATCCCCGCCAGTCTTGAGACTCGTAGATTCTCCTTCTAGCTGATACAATATTTAGCTGGTCAGTGGGAGACAGAGGGATTCGCTAGCTGGAAAAGATGAGCAGCAGTGCTTTTCTCTGTCTCTTCCTGTTTCTCATGGTGCATTGCTGTGAGGCTACCTGGGGCTTCTTCCACCTCCTCTCCTCTCTTCCACAGACAAATCTGCAGGAGCATCTCCTGGGAGTTTGTTGGCGCGGCAGCTGCGCACACTGTACCCTGAAAGCTTCTCTACAGTCTCTTTGTAAAGATCTTATAAAATTATTGCCCATAATATAAGGTGACCTCTGTGAGAGAGGACTGAAGGTGTGGTATGTTCATCTTAATGCTGCTGCTAACATAACATGCCTGCATTGACAATACTGATATTCTCATGCTTCCATCGTATGATGCTGGGCTACAGAAAAGTGGTACATTTTTTGTTAATTTATTTATTTAGTAATATTGAATTAAGAGATACTAAAAAGACATGGATACCATTTCATTAAGTGATAACCTAGGATTGATTGGAATCCTTTGACTTACTTGTAATGTCTGAAGATCTTCTAATATTATAGTAGCAAATTATTGCCAGTTCATTGTGATTTTTTTTTGTGAAGTTTATTGACAGAATGATCTTGGTTCATATATATAAGGTTGGTTCATATATCTTGGTTCATATATATAAGGTTGTGGACACATATTCATCCACTTCTCCAGTCAGCATGGTCTTGCGTTACTGGAGGTCCCAAAAAAATTGACCCTTTTTGAAACATACATAACACTATTGTGAAATTTTCATTAAGAAAAGTTTCAAATATATCAATGGATGCATTTTTTAGATTGGCAGATTAAAGTTTAAACATACAAGTGTAGCCTGCTATGAAACCCTGCTGTCAGTTAACAGTCTTCTGTAGATTCTTCAGACATATTTTACAGTAGAAAAGTGAAAAAATATTAGATAAATTACTTCTATTATTTATTTTTTCATGAAACTGTTTAAGGGAGTGGAAGTTATCTGAAATTGCCATAGTAATAACAACTGAAGAGAAAACTATAGACTTTTACACAGGATCAACAGGAAGGCTAACTTAAATACAGGAAGTTGCTCTATTTATTTATTTTTTCAACTTTAAAGGATTTATAGAGATCACCATGCCTGTTGACACAAAGAAAATATATTTACAATCTACCCAGAAAGTCCTAAGTTAGAGTTCCTAACCCTGCTACCTGCAAACAAAGTATAGAAAAACAGTACTTTCTCAATCAAAAAAGTCAAGAACATGTTTTACTCTCCTGCATTGTGCAACTTCTGATTTTTTTTTTTTATCTAGCAGCTTTTCTGACCATTTTAAAAACATTTCCATTCCAATAAAGCTACCTTTATGTTCTGAGATCCCACTCCCCAGTCTCTACTGTCTGTATTCAGATTCAGCAGGACTGTGGCATCATGATAATATATAGGCATTAAAGAATCACTCTAAAGGAGGGGTCTCCAACTTCTAGTTCAAGTTTCACTTAGTGTTTTTCACCATAGTGGTTACACTGCTAGACCAGATCTACTTCTTTAGTGGCTCTATAAAGAACAGTTTCAAACAGCGAGTTGTCAGGGCAATTTAATGCAGGACATGAATATCAAACAAGTTGCTAAAAAATGAGAGAAAACACATTTTGTGGCAGAGCTAATTTGGACTTTTATTATTACTGAAGATTAGTTACTTTATCTTAAAGTAGATTAATTAAAAGTGAAATAACTTAGGATCTTTAAACATGGCAGTGTTAACATTTTGATTGATGATTGTTCTTCATAACTCTGTCTTTAAGCTGCTGAAGGAAGTCATTCTTTCCTGTTGTCCAGTCAATAGTTGGTGGCTGCATGTTGGAGTGGCTCTGTTGGCTATATATTGAGTTTTGTTTTTTCTGACATTAGTTCCTCTGTGTTCTTGAGGAAAGGTTGCAATTTTTGGACCTGTATACTATCTAGTTTTTGGTGCTGTGAGGCTGGAAGGATTTTTGCTGTTAATTTTTCAAATTTTGATAAGTAGTTGTTGCCATGCGTAACCATGGCAACAAGGTGGTTTAACACCGGGAGCAGGTAATTAAGATTGCAAAAACTGAAATACCTAAACTGAAGCCACAAATCCCTGATGAGATGAGAAGGAGGAGGCGTGGATGCAGAGCAGGAGCAAAAAGGAGGCAAAGAACGAGGAAGTTCAAACAATCTCTTGCAACGACTGTAATGGCCGATGTGAGATCACTGGCTTACAAGATGGATGAACTCCAAGCACTTACAAGGACAAAGCCAGAGTATCGGGAATGCAGTGTTATGTGTTTCACTAAGACGTGGCTGCAGGATCATATACCAGACTCCAGCATCTCTCTGCCAGGCATTCTTGCTATACGAGCAGAGATCTGAAGAGATCTTGCCTGGATCAACGACCTGACAAACAGACCACAGTTTGTGAGACTGAAGGATTGTGTGGTCAGCAGCACAGGAGCACCACAGGGGACCGTACTCTCACCATTCCTTTTCACTCTGTGCACCTCAGACTTCCAGTACAAATCAGAGACCTGTCATCTGCAGAAATACCCAGATGACTGCAATTGTCTGGTGTATCAGAGATGGACAAGAAGCTGAATATAGAGAGCTGGAGGATCGCTTTGTGACATGGTGTGGAAACAATCATCTCACCTTGAATGTGAACAAAACAAAGGAGATGATTGTAGATTTCAGAAGAAACTGCAATAAGTCAAACACCGTTTTCATCATGGTTTAAGAAGTCATGGTGGTTGAGAAGTATAAATACTTTGGTGTTCACTTGGACAACAGACTGGACTGGAGGCGCAACAGTGAAGCTGTCTACAAAAAGGGACAGAGCAGACTGTACTTCTTGAGGAAGCATAGGTCCTTCAAGGTTTGTTGCAAGATGCTGCAAATCTTCTACAAGTCTGTTGTGGAGAGTGTAATCTCTTCAGCCGTCATCTGTTAGGGTATCAGCATCAAAGCCGGGGACTTTAAAAGGCTAAACAACCTGATAAAGAAGGCAGGTTCTGTTCTTGGGACGACTGTGGAACCTCAGGAGGTGATGATGCAAAGAAGGATTCTTCATAAAATCAAAATAAAATATGGGCAAGACTATGAGACTATCCTACAACAACAGAGCAATGTTATTTCATAGGTTAGGTTAATCTTAGTTGTTCATGGTTGTTTGTTCCGTGTGTCTCTATGTTGCCCTGCAATGGACTGACGACCTGTCCAGGGAGTACCCTGCCTCTTGCCCAATGATCACTGGAGATGGGCAAGAGGCACCAATATCTTTGTTTCAATGTTTGTGTTAATACTGTGAAACCATACTATTGTACTACATTGATAGTCTCATAATTCTCAATCCTTTATCCACGTTGACCCTGCCTGACTTTCCTTTAAACAGAAGCACTGTTGGATTTTTTTTTTTGTACTCTTGTTGGTCAGTGACGTGATGCTGAAAGGCAGTTGTGTGTGACTGTTTAAAAGTAAGAAAAACACAATCTGTCTCCACTCTGGAGATGATTTGGATATTTGGGGTCAGGACGGGGCTAGTTTCACCTTTACTCTTAGCTGTAAGGTAATAGATGCTTGTTAAATGCGTCCTTGGGATGGTGTGTTTCTAACAAGGAGAGTTCTGTTTTTCTTACTGGTTTTCCATAGTAAAGAAAAAAATCTAGGCTTAGTTTATATGTTTTAAGGATCCTTTCTGTGCTTAAACACTCATACACGCACACATGCACAGCATTTTATAGGGTAGGAGTCGGGGTAAATGTTACCAGCTGCAGCACAGCAAGCAAGGGGGCTTCAACTCTGCCTGAACCCAACTGTTACATGACCGCCTCCTAAACTTAATTCACTCCAGTCCAACCTTCCCCCTCAGCCACCACATCCCTCCATAGCCAACACAACACATGCTTGTGTGGACTTAGAACAAAGGTTTGCACACCTTTTGAACTTATTTTCCATTTTGTCATGTTACAATCACAAACTTGATTTAATTTTATTGGATTTTGTTTATTATATGCGTTTAGGTTGATCTAAGGCCATGTGCACACGTAGCCGTTTTTTTTTTTTAAACTAATATTTCCTCCCCTCCGTTTTCAATAAAAACATTGTGCGCACATCGTTTTCAAAAAACTTGTCGTTTATATCAACCCGTATAAATACGCCGTCGAGCGCCATAATAACTATGCCAAACCTATGGGCGGCAGTATAGGGAAAAGAATAAAGCCATGCAAACCAATCAAAATCCTCGACACCTACGAATAACACGAACGACTTCCTTTTCCTTTCAAAACAGCAAACACGTCTTGGTAGGGAAAGCTGCAGTACAAATGCTGACGTCCGTGCAGTCCTTCGCCTCTGCTCCTCCATACAGTAGAGCAGTTGTTGCAAATGCAAACAGGCGAAAAGTGTTTGCACAAAATTACAAATTAGTAGCACCTTAACAGCATCCATGATTATCCTGATTTTGATCCGTAGCCAAACAAACTGTAAATAGGGCGCTCACATGACGTTAAGCATTTTCTGGCGCATAATGTGACGTTGAGAACCTAAAACCCCGTTTTTTTCCAGTTGACACGTCAACACATAACTGGCGTTAGCAGATATCTCCACTTTGGCCGGCGTTTTTAGAAGTAATCGTTTTCTGTGATAAAAACGAGGTTTTCGTGTAAACGAGAGGCCAAACCGCAGGGAAATATCTGCGTTTTTCCTTTGTGTAAACGGGGCCTAATTGTGATGTTGAAAGAAAAGGGTCCATCTGTCCATCCATCCATCTTCTGTACCTTCTAGTCTTAGCAGGGTCACAGGGGGACAGGTGCCTGTCTCTAGTGTTCGTTGGGCGAGAGGCCGGGTATACCCACTCGAAAAGGACACATGGTTATTAAAATTTCTTACGATGCAAAACATTAATCATGGTATGCATGTGTTTTTAGCCCCTTTTACCTCTTTACTCGCAATTAAAACCCAGTGCTGCCAATTACCTTCAAAAGTCAAAAAGTTAGTAAATATAGTCCATCTGTGGCTAAGTTTATCTCTGCAGAGACAGAGCTATTCTATGAAGGCCTCAGAGGTTTGCTAGAGAACATTGGTGAACAAACACCCAACCCCTTATCTGAAAATATAGTGTTTGTGGCACAACTGCCAGCCTAGTAAGACATTGCTGTATACCTAAACTGTTAGGGAAGCAGAACATTAATCAGAGAATGAGCAAGAGGTCCATGGTAACTCTGGAGGAGCTGCAGAGATCCACAGTTTACATTGGAGAATCTCTTGACATTTAAGGCTTAGTTTTGCTCTCAATGATGGCTACTATCCAACTGAAGTAAGATTGTTGAAAGAGAGCCAAAAGAATCTTCCTCTGGAGTTTGATACGAGCCTTGTAGGGGTCACAGCAAAACTTGTGAAAGAGGGTTTTCCGGTATGATAAACTAAAAATTTTTCCTTTTTGGGCCCCATACAAAACACGATGTGTAGAAGCAAATTAACACAAATGAACTCGACATGCCTACCTTGAATTGTGGTGGCAATGTCATGCTGTGGGAACGTTTTTCTTCAGCTGGACAAAGGAAGCTGGTCAGAGTATTGAGCTAAATAATGGGTATTCTTGATATGCCTGTTGCATATAGTAATATTGTGACAGCGATAAGTTTGCGATGTATTGTGAGCCTTAAAAAGACGCCAATATATCTTACAGTGTTCAGTTTGACCAGCAGCAGCATCGCTCACGCTATGACAGCGAGGGAGCAACACAGGGTCCACTACTGCCCCCCTAATCTGTCACCTTGGTGTGAACCAGTGCGCTGGTTGAGCAGGCTTTATGTTATTGGCTGCTTTTCCACCTCCCTTTCGAGGTCACGAAATTGGTATTGTGACGACACCTGGAGCTTGTTCAGCTGTTCCTCCTGTCAAGCTTAGTTTCCTGTGCACGGCAGCATTTAGCAGAAAAACTGAATTTCGTTGCTGCTTCGTTTGACTGCATACAGACAGTCAAATTAGACGCAGCAGCCAAGTTTTGCCTTCTTAAAACTGTTGTGCAACGTTTTTTTTTTTGCTCAGTTTTATATAAGTAGATCTTAATGGATTTCATGTGATGTGAGAGCATGCAAGATCAGGCAGCAGACAGGCTGCTGATTTTGCTGGTGTCCATGAGTGAGTAGGGTCACTGCCATTATGCCATGTATTTCTGCCAAGCTCAGAAGTGGAAAGAAGCTCTCCACGCAGGGGCCCAAGCTCAGGCGGAGGGAGTGTCTTCGGCCGAATCAGCTTTTCCTCTATAAAACTTCACCCCTCTCATTTTCTCTCCCTCCCTCTCAAAGAGTGGTAGTAAACAGTTAGGGGCATTCTCAAGCTCTCTGTAGAGAAAAGAGGCTAGAATTCGATCACTGGTTTGATGCAGTGTGAACCACAATTTTGGTTTCTTTTGCAGTTCTTTTAAATACTTTTTACATATATTTAGATTCTGTCAAGTAAATCAGACCATTCACTAATCTCTACATATAAGTTAAACCATTAAATACGATGCACCGGATGAAATATCACCTCCTCTTCTTGCCCACTCCAGTAACCAGGGTGAGATAGAATTTCAGGCACCTTCAAACATTTGTTAGGGTTGTATGAACCGGGGCGCTCCCTGAAGTACAACATGCCTTTGAGGGTTTTTACTCCAGTTGCTCTGACGAGCAGAACACAATAAAAGCAAAATGGTGGGTAACAAAAGAAAAGAATGATCCTGTAGTTTTTCCATCAGATTAAAAACTCCCACACTTCATTCCTACCCTATTCCTCTTATGTTTGTTTACATATTTAAGGGCTCGTATAAGGTGCTATTGTTTACATACCTAATTGCAAATAAAATGTATTAGGTAAATCCTATATGTTGTTATAAAGAATTGAAATGCTCGTTTTGGTTAATTTGCACTGTGTGTTTTTGAATAAACAAACTTGGAAAGTTATTATTGTTGTTTTTTTCAATTACCATTTCTTCAATCACTGTACTGTTCCCTTAGCTGTTGCCATCAGTCATTACAGAACCCTTTCCAGGAACTATGGTAGTTGTCTTGGTCCATTAATTACAGCCCTCCATTTTTCATTTGTATATTATCGTGCTGTATACATATTAGCCAGGTAGAAATTTATTTTAGTAAACGGACCTGGTAAGGAGTTTGGACTTTTGATACTGCTCTGAACTTTCATGGTGAAGCTTTGTGGAGGATGGTTGCTAAGATTTTAAGATTGGAAGAATGTTTTACAGACTATCTTTGTATCTGATTTAAAATCACAGAATTCTGCTTTAGCCCGTCTGTGGAGACAAAAGGATTGTCTAGTAATATTCTATGATTTATTGGCACTGATATTCCATGTGGTAATTACATAAATGGTACTGGTAATAAACCTTTAAGACTCTTAGAAAATTAGGAATTTTATATTTAATTTAGATTTGAATAAAGCTGTGAACATGTTCTGTAAAGGAACTACTTGGGTAACTTTTGTAGGTCTTGAAGGGGATGTGGCTGAGCACAATTTACATGACGCAACCCACTTTGGAAATAGATGCACACTTTACGGTTTGTAAAAACTGCTTTGTTTTCACACGTCAGTGACAGGTCTCCAGTCAAGGCCTTGTGGAGAGTACGTGTTAGCCCAACACAATCTCTCTCCCTATCTCATTGAAGGCTAAAAATAAAACATCTCTAGTGCTAGACTTAGAGAAATGGAGGGAGGGGAAAATACTGAGAGGATTGAGGGAAGAAACGTGAAGGTGATGATGATGGAAATAGAGTTGAGAAACTACATTCAGGGCCAAAGAAAGGGGAGAGATTAACAGAGAAAGACCAAAGGGTTGAGTTAGGAAATGACAACAAGTCATTAATAATTCACCTGCAGGACACCTCCAGTTCAACCTTTAGGTCTGGTCAGTGGTGCTCTACAGAATTTAAAAGTGGCAAGGCATGCATAATTGGTTCTTGGACAAAAAGCAAAGCCTTTATTTGTAAGAAGAAGAAACATGATCAAAGAAGATATGTTTGTGTAAAAGATTAAGACTGAACCTGGTAAACTGCACAGCTTTGCACTTGGAAGATTTTATAATCCTCGAAAATATTAATGGGAAAAAAGGCAACCTCTTCGTCATAACATTACAAATGATTATGCCATGAAACGGCCTATGCAGGATGCAAGATCTATTTCAGATCTGATACTATGTGCGTAAAAATACTTTCTAACTTTTCAAGGGCTTTTGAGTTTAATCATGTAAATACATGTGCATAGCCTCAGCAAAACAGAATAACTGAAGATACTAAAATTGGCTTAAAGCTTTTAGAGGCTTTTGGGGACTGATCCCGAACTGGAGTTTGTTTCAGCTGTTGAAAGATTACACTTCTCAGTTTTTCTGCAAATGTTTACTTCAGGCTGTTTGAATGGATACTTTGACGTATTGTCAAAGGTCAGATTCAGGAAGAAGACCCACATTTACCAGATCTTTCCCGAAAGGAGATAAAAAAAATTGTTTTTGGTTACATTGGCAGAATACTAACCTTAAAACGCAAACTGTTGCATAAAACATTATTTAAGCAAGTTCACAACAGAGATTAACACCACAGAGAAACGAGTGCCATCAGTGACCCCCCTACTCCAAGTGCAAAACATTTTAGCTTTAAAACACTTCATGTAAAAGTGATTTATTCATAGACAAATTCCTTGAAGAATAGTTGTATTATTTTTATTCCCAGCTGCTTGAGGAGTATTATGTGTTCTTTTTGACATGACCTTACTCAGGGAGACGCACACACACACACACACATATTCAGTCCTGACAGGTCAGGACTAATTTGCGGCTGTTCTGCATTTAACCTTTGTCCTGACACACTTCAGCTGCACAAAAGAGCAGAGTTATAGCTAGAGGGGTTAAAGGTGGCAGGGGCAACTTGTTGCTCTCCGATGACTGTGACAAACATTGTGCTGCAGGTAGTCAAGATGGTAGTGCAAATAGGGTTAAGATGCTGTGATACATAATATTTTGTTCACAAGCTCAAATTTCCTCACAGTTTAGCTAATCCCCTTCTGCACAAAAGACAGAAGTCAGAGGTGGCAAGGTGAGGTAAAGGGAAACAGTCTTGGATTGTAATGCCTCAGGAAGGGTTGGGGTTGTAAACGATGTATGTGGCTGACATTGAGTGCTTTTTTTCCATTTATTGTGTAGCCTTAAACCTATGGGTAGTACTGCTTGAGGTGGAGAGGTTTCAAAATGTCACCTTTAAACTACAGAAAGTTTGTCGGGTTAGAGAGTTTAGACAATTCTTTGATTATTTTTACCTCTAAAATCTCTAAAGGTTTAGGGTATACTCAGAATGACGGACATCATTACATCAACATGTTATTGAATTTTATTACTTGAAATCACTTTAGTTTCAACAGCTCTCTGTTTCTAAGTCGGAGCAAAGAGTTTGTTAGATATCATTATAAAGCAAAAAATGAGCCATCATCTTTAATTAAAAGTGACTGATCTACACACCTTACTAGAATCTTGAAAGAGATTACCTTACATTTACTTCTGAATGATCACCCGGGCGTTGACATAGTACCTGCTTCAAACCAGTGAATTTACTCAAATAATTCTTTATAGAATAAAAATGTATCACTTTCTTTTCTTCAAATTGACCTAATCCCCGTAATATCAAAATGTATTCTCCATAATTATGGCACTCAAGCCTTGCAAAAGTATTTACACCCCTTGAACTAGTTCGTATCTTTTTTTTTCATTTTAACACATTACAAAAAATCCAATGTATTTATTTGGATCAACAGAAAGAAGCCCGTAATTGTGTAGTGAAAGGAAGAAGATGAAGCACTGGACCTACTTATGTATTAATTTACCTAACTAAAATCCACTTGTATACAAATCTGAAAGAGTGGTGCTCTGATAAGATCAAATCCAAACATATTGGCGTTAACACAAAACACTAAAACTCCACATCACCCTGAAAAGACCCTCCCCTTGGTGAAACAGTTGTGGTGGCAGCATCATGCTGTGAGGGATGCGTTTTTTTCAGCAGGGAAGCAAAAATCCAGCCAGGGTTACTATGGAACGGTTTAAATCTGGGGTCTCCAACTCCATTCCTGAGAAGCCACTGTCCTGCAACTTTTTAACATAGCAAAGAAGACTGAGTTGAAATTATATCCTCTAAAAGTGCAAAGCTGATGGAGACTTACCTCAAAAAGATGGTGGTTATACAGTGTGGCATCAGAGTATATTAGTATCTACATTTCAGATTTTATTTGATAAAAATTAGCTAAATTAGCATTTGCATCTATTTTGTGTGTATATATATATATATATAATTTATGTGAGAATAGCCAAGGTTCTGGTTATTGATCTGCTTTTGCTTTTTTATTTGAACCTATAGAGTTTCAAAGCACTTGTCCTTTATGTGCAGCTGTTGCAGTGGATGTATTTCACTCTGTGCTGGAGAGCTGGATGAAAAGGCAGCGCCTGGAAGGCGAAAGTCCGCCACAGGTGGACGCAGGCTGTACATCTCGCCGTCTGCTTTGTCTACATTTTGTCTGCGCTCCTTCAGAAGATTCACAGCCGCTGCTCTCTCTGAGGAAGAGCGCTCTCGCGTGTGCGCGCCTCACTGCCAGGTGGATGCAGTTTCAGGATGGGATGGAGGCAGTTGTGCTGCTGATGTGTGGAGAATAGAGCAGCGGGGAGCTTCTACAGTAGCTGTTAATTAGTCGAGCACTCCACACTCGCACACAATTAATATGCACTTCCTTGTCTCCTTACGAGTGGCTCGCAGCCGCTCTACGTGTCGTTGCCTGACATGATGCCCACTCTCTATTTGCAGTGCTGCCCCTCCCCTCCCTGATGCTATGATCTAACTGCAGCCTCCTCCCCCTGCACAGGCATGTGGATGTGCACACACACTCTCCCATGGCATTCTGGCAGCATGTGGGGTGTGTCGCTGCTGTATTTGTGTGTGTTGTTTTGAGGTGACCTTAACATGGACTCTGGACTGTCCTGTGATGTAACGTGTTGTTCATCCTTTGGTTTTCTGCTCTGACGCCATCAAGGTGGCAGCTGTTGTTTAAAAAAAGGCATGTTTTTTTTATCCCCTATCTCAATATTCTTTCAAATCAACACTTTTCCTTATTTCTCTGTGATCAAGGCTATTCAAATAAACGCCGGTATGGGCTTGGGTGTCTAAAGTGATAAAATTTGAGAAGATTGGTTTAGAAAAAACAGCAAGTTTCAGGTCTTTACAGTCACATTCCTGGAGTGGGTCAAAGTTCCCCCAGCACCCGGAGACGCTTTCTGATTGGCTGCTGAAAGGTGAAATTAAAACCACGGTAAACTTTTGACCTCGCAGGAGCCGTGGAGAGGAACGCCCATTGCTGCATCGAGAGCGATCATCCCCCTCCTCCTTCTCAGCGCTACCTTCCTACCCCTTCTCCATTCTCCATCTTCTGTCTTGCTCCTCGTTTTATTCCCTGTTTGTCATCTGGTCTTGTTTTGCTCCCTTTCATTTCTTCCCCCCTTTTCTCTGGTTTTTATTCACTCTGTCTCCCTCCTCTTGATGAATTTGTGCCTTGCTTGCATATAGCCTGATGAGACAGGGAAGGAGGGAGGGAAGTACAGAGCAGGAAAGAGCAGGGGGAAGGGTATAGAGTGGGAGGAGACTACCAGAGAAGGGGGGATGGGAAGAGGAGAGAGAGAGAGAGTGTGTTAGGGAGGAAGCAGCAGCAGAAGACGACATGGGGAGAGAAGGGCAGGAGGAATGCAGGATTGTTGACTGTGTTGTGCACAAACTGTGCTCTGTTAGAGAGGAAGAAAATCCAAAGAGGAGTGAAAGTATAAATAGACATGTAACGTTGGCTCTAAGATCTGCTGAACAGCGGGGCGGGGAGAGCCCATTTTTACTGCTAATGGTTTCTCTCATTACACATCAAACAGCCGGGGGTGTGCGTTTGAGTATACGTGTGCAGATGATTTTAAATGATTTTACGAGCCAACTAAAAAAGCAGCTGAGTCTCTCGCTGCTTTGATGCCACGTGTGCAGACATACAGTCTTGCAGATGCATTCAGTCAGCAGCAGTTTTGTAGCTGTACAGTGAGGTGAATTACTCTCGAATTCTTGCTGCTGTGCACAAGCAGACACACAAGTACCGTCTCAAGATGCACATCAAGAGAAAATATTTATGTGGTGATCCTTTGTCAATCTCTGACAAGTGATACCAATATTTGCCTTTTTCTGATCTCTCTTTAAGAACTATAATTGCCAGGGCTCAGATTATTTCTATCTAGCCATCCTGTCATGAGCCGTCATTAATTATTCATTTTAGGAATAAAGGCGATGTACGGGTGTATGTGTAAGAGGTATAGTCCCTGAAAATGTTTAACTCTTTAGAAACTAATATTGGAAATCTGCACAATTAGTGCACTTAGCATCTCTAATTGTATCTATGCATATTCCCAAGAGCACATCTGTCCATGCAGCCATCCATCAATTGAGCCATCCATTTTCTTTACCAGCCAGTGTCTTATCTCCAGAAGTCAATCGGTGACAGGCAGGGAATCCCCTGGATAGGTTGTCAATCACAGGGAAACACAAAGACAAACCGGACAGACAATTTACAGTGGTCAATTAGCTTAACATGAATGTTTTTGGACTGTCAGAGGAAGCCAGAGTACCTAGAGAGAACCCATGCATGGAACTGGGCTTTTGAGGTTTTCTGCAACCCCTTTAATTGGGCTTAATCTCTGTGGTGAGTTGAAGGTTTCCAGCAGCATCTTTTGAGAAAAGGCAATTGAGCAGCTAGTTGGGGATAAGAGGAAGCTCGAAATTCTTTGTTTTGAGCTAAGAGAGGACGCTTTGGAAGTTGGGCTATCCAGACAAAGCCGGCTAGAAGAGCCCTGCAAAATTAAACACAAGCTATAATCAAGCTATATATACATATATATATATATATGTATGTGTATATATAAATAAATAAATCTCCTCTGCTTTTTCAACCCCTCACGTGCCACCTTCTAATGGTTTGCTGGGTAATTACTTCACCCAAGAAAGAGCCCGTTAGATAAAACACACACATGCAAACATACACACAGACATCCACACTCCCACCATACATCCCATTAGGTAAGGAGCACCCTACAGGCACACACCATCTTTAAGCTAACAGGCGCCTCCAACAAAGACTTTGGTCTACAAACATACATACAAACACAGAGTTGAGATGTGAGGCCCCCCTCCTCCTCTAATAGGAAGACAGATTGATAAAGACGTCGCTTAGCCCCTTCTTTTTTAAATATTTAAAGCAACCATAGTATGTTGTTATTCTTTGTTGTTTTTTTTTTTTTTTGTTTCTAATTTCTGTGGCACTTTGGAATGAGCAGCTTCAGCTCTGCAAATGAGCCCATCTCTAAATGTGCAATATATGTGTGCTGACCATGATGTGCATGGAAGCGAATGGAAGTTGATTTGTGACTGTTCGTAATGAGATTGTGTTTTCCTGTGTGCTGTCTCCTGGTTTCAAGGTGTGTTTGCTGCTCTGTGACCGATTGTGTGTGTTTGTTTGCGTGTGGAGTTGCATGTTGCCATGCAGTTTCCCCGCCTCTCCTGCATGTGCTTTTGTCTGTGGGAGTGATGGATGGCAGGCAGGCGGCTAATGTGATTTAGATGCTCAACCAGGAGACTGTGTGTATGTGTGTGTGTCATTCCCATCCACATGTGCGCAGCTGAATCTGCAGTGTGTTTGTGTGGCTTTCTCCAACCATTTACGTATGATTTTATACCTGATGCTGCGTAGTTTTTTGGACTTGGAGCAAATAAATAGGTGAAGGAGGGTGTTTCGAGCTGCTTCCTCTCTGTTAAAGCTTAAAACAAGCGTGAAGAGGAAGGTTGATAGAGGTGGACAAGAAGATGATGTCCTCTCACTAAGATCTCACTTTAAATAGTAAAATAAAACCTGTGTTAAAAAGTGTCAGTAACACTCAAAACAAGCTTTAATATCACCACACTTGAATATTTGCAGAAGTGCAAGTTTGGCTTGTCAGAGTTGTATCTGGCTGCTGCTGTAATCTTATGAGGAAAAAGATTTTAAGTTCACAGGTTTTTCTTTTGCTTGAATTTATTTTTTTGCATCTGTACCATAACATAAGTTCCTGACCTTGGTGTGCTATAATCCTCTCACACAGAACACCTGACTTCTTTGGTGGCCTATGCCACACTTTTTGCGATATCTTTTTCAAAACTTGCATAAACATTGGAGAAAGAGAAAAGAGGCGAAGTACTCAAAAGGATAAAATAGAACAACTTTGCTGTAATACGTGCAGTCTTCCTGCTAACTGCTGAAGCCAGCTCCAGGTCAGTTAACTCCTTCCCCAAATCAACAAAACATAATTCAAAATGTTGGCAATGAAACAACTGAAAGTGCAAAAGTACAAAATGGCTAAAGAGCAAAATGACCATCTCCTGCCAAAGTGTGGCTCTGTGTTGTAGCAGCATGAATGAAAAAATGTCATGCCAATGCCGTGTCCTTTTTACAAGATGCTTGCTTCTTTTGTGCTTCCTCTGACTTTATTATTAAACACCTTTTTGATGCTGCTGCCAACAATGTTTTCATCTGGAGATGAAATTTTAGCTTAAAGGGAACACATTATGCAAATTCTACTTTTTTAGCCCTTAAATCCAGTGTGTTGTGCATTCAGAGTCTCTAGGAGTGCAAAAAAAGCATACATTGGTCACTCCAGATGCATTGGAGATATTCTTGTATACTGTTTGGTCATATCTTTTAACTCGTTCAGTTTTCTCTATTCTCTATTACGTTTTTTGAACTTTTCCGTCATAGTACTTTCATTGGAACTGCTAAACACGGTCATGGACTTCTGGCTAATCATTGAGCAAATCAGCCATTTTTATTTCTCGCTGTGATTTTGTAGTACAACTTCAAGAATGAAAGTGGAAAAGTCAAAATGTTCGGTTGTTGGATATATTAACCCACGTGATTCTTTATACCGTCCCTCAGCATCAAAACCCCTGCGAAACACCTGGTTACGTTTTATTTTTCCTAGTAATGTACCCACATCTGTGGGGAAAGTCCTTTTGTTTGCATGAAGCACTTCAAGGATGAAGGCTTCAGCAACCTCCACCAGTATCAAAGTGAAGGATTTGCTGAAAGACCTCGTCTTATTGAGGAGTCAGTTCCTGACTATGAAAATGACGGACACAGCAAAGCGGTAAGCTTCAAATAACGCTGCAATGACAGCATACTTTTATTTTATACTTTCATTTATTGCGTCTTGGCCATTGTTTTGATGGCATTGGCATCGAACATTGTGGTTACGTTAGCGTATTTTACCTCCTCTATGACATATGTCTTTTTAATGGTACTATTACATCAACCATTTTGCATCATTTTTCAGGTTCTTGTCTTGGAGAACGTATGATCCTAACACATTCAATGACGTTAGCTTGACCCTAGCAGTAGCACACTTGGTAACAACGTTGGAGGTCTTGTTTGGAAGATGTATTCATCTCATTATTATGGTAGCGTTTATATAATTACGTGGTATCTGACAAGTAGTTTGTGTAAAGTGTTGTCAGTAATATTATTAAAAGGACTAAAGGCATTTGTTACTGTAAAATTGCTAACATTTTTCTTTGGTATTTTTCATGTAGTCTACTTGCTTAAAACACACGATTGTCATTATTTAGTATATTTTTCGTTTATATTGTAAGAAAAACCTCTTTTTATAGCTTTGATGTTGCATAGTATTGTTGTGTTAATGATTGTGTTTCAGAAGTACATTGCACATTACTATATTTTTTAAATTAAGTTTTGGGCCATTAAACAATCGTGTTTATATATTGTTAGTGGGCTTGTTTTAACAAAGGTAAAAATGTACGGCTGGATGTAGGGCTGCACGATTAACCTTTATCGCATCGATATTGAGGTTTTAACTCTTGCGATAATCTAACCTCAGGAGGCTGAGGTTTTTTTCCCGCCCCTGACATTTGAGTGACAAACCTATTCTCCAATCAAAATGGTTGAGTCTCGCATTCCTGGCTTGCTGGCCAATCAGAAACAAGCTTGTATGCAGAGCAGTGTTGCCAACTTGACAACTTTGTCACTATATTTAGCGACTTTTCCGACCCTCCTGGCAACGTTTTTTTTTTAAAGTGACTAGTGACAAATCTAGCGGCTTTTCCATGTGTTGCTAGAGACTTTTGGCAACTTGTTCAATGTGAAAGCAAAATGTATTTCTCACTGTTCGTAGCGGGAGAGGAACCTGGCTGCAGATCTCTGCTGTCGGTCTCTCCACTGCTGCGCTCAGGTTGCCAACCGTCCTGTAAAAAAACTGAATCGTTCCGTATTCAGAGAAAATATTACGCGTTCCGTATTAAAGTGAGAAGGAACGCGATTTGTCCCGTATTTTAGCTAGAATGAAAAGACACAAAGCTGGAGTTATTCTGTGTCTTTACGCTGCGCAGCTGCCTCGTCTTCTCTCATTCTCTCCCCTCCCTTTACTGTTGCTCCTTCAATCATGAAACTGATCAATGATCGGCTTTTCTGTTGCAGTCCCGTTTCTGTTTGTTTATCACGGACTTTGAGCAGATAGAGGAAACCAGCGGGTGTCGCGCTAAACAACAGCAGCACGTTTAAGCTTGATAAACTATTGTTAGAATTGATTTAATATTACTTTCTGATGTTTGCTGAAGCCACAGCCGTAAAAGCTGCTGGTCATGATATCAGTTTGGATATGTGGTGAGATGGAAACATGAAGATGAAACCAGGAGATGTTCTTACTGAATCATCAGAGCTGAACAGGTGATGGAGAAACAGGTTTACCTTTTAGGTGACATGAATGAGTTGAAGGGAAGTTATGAACTGTTTCTGAGAGACAAATAACACCAGGATCATTTTATGTAGCTGACAGCTGGTAACTGTGCAGGGGCGGCTCTAGAAAAGTTTTGCCCGGGGGCCAAGTAGGGCATTAACAGGGAAAGGGGGGCACGCATACATACTTTTCTTTCTTATTCTCATTTAAAATGTCTAGCTTTTAATAAATAATTATCTGAATCTTACAACCAATTGGATATAGTGGTCATAAATCCTTTATTGTATACAGTAAATATTAAGTCTAATACAGTATATTTCCTAGTAAGCTATAGTACTTTTTCCTTCGGGAAGGTACCATCTGTGCAGTCTGCAGTTCTGTCCTTTATTAACATTTAGTCCCTCAGCTCTGAGGATGCCTGGTAACGAGCCAACCATTTGACTTGTTTTGTCCAAAGAAGAAGAAGCACTTTTAGGGGCTGTTTACACGACAACGTTTTTCAGCAAAACTGAGCTTTTACTCTGCAATTCGGCCTTTCGTTTACACGACAATGGGAAAACAGGGGGGCGAAAAAGCAGCTTTTGGAAAACTGCTTCCGAGTGGAGAGTTCTGAAAACGCTGGCTGATTCGTTGTCATGTAAACGCAAGCCGGAGACTTTTGAAAACGATGATGTCACTGCCAGCCATGTACGGCCTTTTTGGACTTGCGCATTCTGCCTTTCTTCAGAAAAACAACAAAAATGGCGGATCTAGGTGTGCTGTTACTGCTGATGCAGCTTCTGAAGTTATTTGGTCTCTGTAAGCAAAACTTAGAGATCATCAGGCTTCTATCTATCTTTAATGAAAACACATACAGTACATGCGTCAAATAATCAATACGCCTTTATTTAAGCGTATTGCCTGAAGAAGCTGAAGCACTGTAAAGCACTTTTTCAATGAATGCATTTTTTCCCACAGTAGCTTGTAAATGTTTCCTAAAACTCTGTTTGTCCGTATCCGTGTATAGAGCCCATAATGCCGTTTAATGCATGTAATGACGAAACTGTTGCTAACATCAGGTTTCTGGATTAAAGAGATGCACAGAGCCAATTTCATCCTTTGACTAAACAGAACACTTTTAGACACTTCAGTTGTACCGAATTGATTAACATAAATTTGACAATTTTTCAATCCATCTTTTACCAAACGGCTGTAGTGTGACGGCCTAACAGGTGGAGGACTATGCAGGATGGGCTTTTATAACAGCTGTTGTTTTTTATCACTGTGATTCAAAATATAGCTACAAGAACTTAGGTCCGACACACAGAGTGTGTTCCAACTACAGGGTGATCACACTTCTGAGCCTCCCTGGTAAGGTCTATTCAGGGGTTCTGGAGAGGAGGGTCCGACGGATAGTCGAATCTCGGATCCAGGAGTAACAATGCGGTTTTCGTCCTGGCCGTGGAACACTAGACCAGCTCTACACCCTCAGCAGGGTCCTGGAGGATACGTGGGAGTTCGCTCAACCGGTCTACATGTGATTTGTGGACTTGGAGAAGGCGTTCGACCGTCTCCTCTGGGAGTCCTGTGGGGGGCACTCCGGTAGTATGGGGTATCGCGCCCCTTGATACGGACTATTAGGTCCCTGTACGACCGTGTCAGAGCTTGGTTTGCATTGCCGGCAGTAAGTCGGGCTCGTTTCCGTGATCTACAGCTTTTGCTGGAGCGGGTTGCAGCCAAGTGTGAAGCGGCTGGGATGAGAATCAGCACCTCCAAATCCGAGACGACTCGGGATTCCTCCCGAGGAGCTGGCCCAAGTGGCTGGGGAGAGGGAAGTCTGGGTCTCTTTGCTCAAGCTGCTGCCCCCGTGACCCGTCCCTGGAAAGCGGAAGATGATGGATGAATGGATGGATGGATGGATGGATTGATAAACTTAGGTCCAATAAAATTGTGTAATAAATCTTAAGGTCAGTGCTGAGTCTGTATGTAAACCTAAGCTGTTTTAATCAGCTAGCAGGAGGGTGGGCATTTTTGCAGTAATTGGCTTTCCTGTTTTGCATAGATTGTTGCCATGGCAGCAGATTAACAATCAAGGGTGTGGTTAAAGAGAAAGGGAGGTGTCTTGTTGATACAGCTGTGTGGCTATTTAGAATGAACCTGAACCACAATGGCGATATTGTTTGTTTTCTATTTATTTTACAGGTAAGCAAGAAAATCAGGGGGAAGCTGACCTTTTCAGTTTTTTTTCAACCTCATTAGGTTTGTTACTTTATCATGTATGTACTGTAAAGAAGCAGCTTTTCAGCATTCAGAGAAGACCCTCTTTGCATCATTTATTGTTACATTCCTTATAATAAGAAAGCTCTTTGATTTTGTGATGCATAAACCCATCATACTGTAGTTGGTGAACACCAGGCTTTCAACTCTGCAGACATGTCTGAACGCATTCACAGGATTTATTCCTGTATAGCAGTTTTCTTCTCAGTTTAGCCGAAGTCTGCAAACGAGGATGTTCGTGTGGTTTCTTTTTTCAGTAACATTACCGACACACTAGAACGCCCCTAGGTTTTCTTATAGTCTCTACAATCTTTTTATTTATTTATTTTTTATTTTATGTGGCTCAGCAAAACTTTAATGGTAGCATTTTTCTAAGTTTGAAGCTATCCCCAGTAGTATTGTGACCCACTTAGGGATGCTCAAGTGATCTAATCAGAAATCACACATGAAGTTTTATACTTATACTTTTTAGGAACTAAAGATCATACTTTAGTGTTAGAGTAACTTTGATCAATGTGTTAAGGCTACCCATGATGCCTTGCAAAACCCAGTTATTGTGATTTCCCACATTTTGTCACCTTTAAACCTTAAGCTTTAATATATTTTGTTATATTTAGGAATTGCCTTGTTCTGTGTCTCTTCTAACACACAAATATGCTTTTATCAGAGTCATTTAATTGTTGCTCTGGCTTTATGTTTAGGGTAGATGTCCTCCTGGAAAGTAACCCTCCTCCCGGGTCTCAGGTCTTTTGCATCTTCTAACAAGTTTTCTTCCTGCATTGTCCTGTATTTTGTTCTTGCTGGGGTAAAAAGCATTGCCACAGCAAATCTTGGGTAAGAAGTTCATATTTGGTCCTATCTAGCCAGAGCACCTACTTCCACCTGTTTGTTGAATCCCCTACATGGCAAAAAGCAAACAGGACTTCTTATGGGTTTTTTCCAACAATGTTTTTCGTCTTGAAACTCTTCTGTAAAAGCTAGATATATGGAGTGCTTGACTAATAGTTGTCATGTTAACAGTCAACTCACCTCAGGATCTCTGCAGCTCCTCCAGGGCTACCATTGGCATCTTGATTACTTTTCTAATTAATTCTTTGATTAGTATGTTCTCTAAAAACACACACACAATCATATTTAGGGGTATCAGAGTTAAGGAGTCTCAATACTAGTGGATGCCACACCTTTTAATATTGGTATTTGCAAACATTTTAATCCGTATGTAGCATAAAATCCTGACCAACTGCATTTTGTGGGTGTAAGGTGATAAAAATGTCAAAATAGTGGATCAGTTGTTTTTCGCTTGTGATTTGTCCACCATCAGAGATTCTCTGCTGTGTCTCTGCATATTATTTATTAGGGTTTTAGTTAATAAAATGTTGCACTCAAATCCCTTGGTGAGGATGACTCATTCAAAGGCCTGAAACTCTTTTTTCATATGTAAATGTACTTTTGATGGCAGCTATCAGCCAACACACCCTGGATGCTTGGATAAGTTTGAGTTTTAGACCTGCTTGGCCTATTTCTTTCTTGAGCCAGACAGACACTTTGCTTTTCTTCATTGCCACCCCATCTCATCCCTCTCCAGAGTGTGAAGTTTGACGTAGCAGCCTCTGTTCTGTGATGGCAGTAATTGGTCTAAAGATGGACCTCACTCTCACTCTGTCTCTGAGCTAAAGAAGCAATTTGTTTCCAATGAGGGAGGTTTTTTTAGCAGTAAATAACAATATAAAACCAAAGCAAGATCTAGCAACAATAGAAAATGGTTGTGCACGTGTATATAGGAATGTCCAGGTGGGTTCTGCACTTGTTATTCACATCTTGTGAATAGCACCATTTGGTCGTCTGGAGGGTTGCTGAGAATGCCTCCCCTCTTTGGTACCCCCTTGTCTGTGGAAGCAAGCATTGCACACAAACATATTTTTATTAGTCTCCATGGACTGATTCTTTTTAAGAGGCGGCAAGGTGCCAATATGGCCAATATGTGGCTTAGCTCATATTTTACTGCAATGTGTTCTCTGGGTTTGTTGAATGGGGGCTGAATAAGAGTCATCAAGAGTGCAAACACTTCTATACGATGTACTGTTAGGATTTCCTCACTGTGCTCTTGTGTAAATGGGATTTCTTTCAGATTGAAATATTTTCATCGAAAAGAAAAATGAACAGATGAAATAAGGAAAAAAAGAGTAAAGCTCACTAAGAAACAACCTGTAGCTGTACATCAACTCCCTCTGCCTTTGATGAAGGTTTGAGGCAGTCTTTAAATGTCATATTAAAGTAAAGATCTTTGAACTTTTTTATAAGAATAATGTAACAACATAGTGTCTTTCAAGAATATTCATACCACTTGAACGTGTTTTATTCACATTTGTTATTTTGTAACTTCACAACTACAGAATTCATGGTGTTTTATCGGGATTGTATATGGTTGACCACTACAAAGTAGGATGTAATTGTGAAGTGGAAGGGAAACTAATTACTTTTAAAAGTTTTCAATATTAATAAATCATTGTCCTGCTGGAATGTGAACCTCTACCCTTTTATTTAGGGTATCAGAGTATAAGACTAAAAATGCAAATGGTTACCACACTTTTCAGATTTTTATTTGTAAAACAAATGAATGATTATTAGGGCTACAGGATATCATGGACATATGTGATTGTGATACTCTTGATAAATATTGTTATAACGATGTCAGTTATGACTAGCTCATATTTTCCTGACACTTTTGTTTCTTTTTCATCATTATGAGTTCCCTACCATTATTTATAAGCTTTTGCATCTTAGCCACTAAAAATATATATACAGTATGGCTTGCAGCAAGGACAGTTGGAGACCATCCATCTGACCAAATATATTACTGGCTGAACATAAATGCATAACACTTAAAACATAATATCCAAATATTGCATCCAAGCAGGTTTTTGCGATGACAATAACAATTCCATATATGTTTCAAGGACATGGCTACTACATTGGTTTATCACATACATTCTCAATTAAAAAAACATAAAGGTTTGTAGTTTTAATGATGTCTAAAAGTGGTAGCAGTATAAGAAGTTTTACAAGCAACTATAATATCAAATATAACCAAGTTTTTGCTCATTTAAAATTTCTGATACTTTTAGGTGGACAAAAACATGAATTTGTTCTAATGTAATAAAAACATCTTTGCCATGATGTATGTTATGCCCGTTGTAACGTCTTGTCTCTAAAACTGATGTCTATATTTGAACATTGAACAGCAATTGACAAAATATGTCTTGCAGACAATTTCAAGATCTCATTGCTTTTTACAGATTCACAAAAAGTTTAAATTCTTCATGAATTAATATCATATTACCCACCCCAACACTATGAGGGGAAATATGCTTTTCTGTCCACTCTGACATAAAAGCATAGGTCAGTTTGCCCCTCCACCAATTCATCCCCACGTTTACTACCCACTTATTTCCTTTTTGTCTAGAGCTACTTACATTTCATACGTGTAAACAAATAGTTTCATAACCATTATGTACTTCGATCATTTCATAGGTATATATTCTTCTTGATGGTTGTGTTTTCTTACATGATTATAAACATTTTCAAAAATCGTATTCAATTGAAAACACCTAATTAAAAAGAATTTCATTCAATTAAAACAGATTGTATATTTTACCCCATTTCCAGTCCCCACACATTTTCTGACGGTAAACTATGAGCAAATTATAGAAAACTACTTTAAATTCATTGGTTGTCGAAGCAAGTACAAATGTGATGCAGGCACCAAGGCCTAAGCAATGACAAAGAGTTGACATAAAAAAATCAAAGTTTCTGCTACAAAAGCAAACAAACTAAAAAAAAAACGTGTAGGGAGCAGCAAACTTTATGTCACAGTGACTCCGGTTGCTCTGAGTTGGGAATACAATTTGAGTGTCAACAGCTCCAGTTCACCAACAAAACACATTCAATTAATAAATGATCAGCCTTAGTTATGATTTCTGCCTTAACATGTCTTTTTTTTCTCTATAACCCTGGTTATCATCACAAACCCAGGCCTATAAGACCTATAAGACCTAGGATTTGTTTTATGCAAATGTAAAGGATCAAATCAAATCAAATCAAACTTTATTTATGAAGCGCTTTTCATACAAGAAGTTGCATCACAAAGTGGTTTACAGATTAAAATGACCCCACATAAAACCACCTTCCCTTCCCTCCCCCACAGATTTAAAAGCATGGTCACAGTTATACCCCCCTCCCCCCAACCCATCTCCCATGCACACACACAGTTAAAAGAAAAAGTAAAAAAGGACATTGGGCCGAGTGCAGATGAACCATGCAAGGAAACGCCATCAGAGGAGCCATCTGCCCCGGCAGCAGTAGATTAACAGCAGCAGCCGAGGCACTGACACAGGGCACCCAGTGGAGGCAAGGCCAAGACCCCCACCTCCACCCAAGCTCCACCTGGAGAGCACCCAGACAGCTACAGCCGACCACCGCTCCCGGGGCAGAGGGCTCCCACAGAGGAAACACTAGGATGCATACATGTCCAAACCAAGATCTCCTCTGGGACAATCGGATCACAATCTTGTTTTTCTCTGTTCAGAATATAAACCACTTGTTCAGAAGCAACCTGTGACAAAACGAACTGTGAGAAAATGGTCACACGAAGCTGAAGAAGCCCTGCAGGGTTGTTTTGCAACCACAGACTGGATGACTCTTTCCCAAGCACATGGAGAGGACATCAGTGGATCACCTGGATCACCAGTGACCTGAAGGAACTGCTAAACAAGAAAAAAAGAGCCTTCAGGGAGGGAGACAGGGAATTACTGAGTATACAGAAGCAACTTAAGGTCAAGATCAGAGACAGCAAGGAGGCATACAACAAGAAGCTGGAGAACAAACTACAGAGGAACAATATCAGAGATGTCTGGTCAGGAATGAGAAAGATCACAGGCTTTAAGGACAGGAATGATTGGATAGATGGAAGTCTGGACAGAGCCAATGAACTGAACATATTCTTCAACAGGTTCAGTTCAGGAACTAGCTCAGCACCCCCCTCTCCTGTTCCCAGCCAAACAGACATCCCACTCTCCTCTGATAAACAGCTTTCCTGTTATACCTCGGATGTTTTATCCTTCACCTCAGCCATGGACTCTTCTAATTCCACAAGTTTGACTTCAACCAAGTCAGGAAATGCTGCTACCCCCTTTGCCTCCCACTCCCACTTGTCTGTCTCCAAAAGTCAGGTGAAGAGGCAGCTGGGGAAACTGAACCGGAACAAGGCTGCAGGTCCAGATGGTGTCAGCCCCAGAGTCCTGAAGGCCTGTGCAGAGCAGCTCTGTGGGATTCTGCAGCACCTCTTCAACCTTAGCCTAACTCAGGAGAAGGTTCCAGTGTTGTGGAAGACATCCTGCCTTGTTCCAGTACCCAAAATAACTCACCCATCAGTCATCAATGACTATAGACCTGTTGTCCTGACATCCCACATCATAAAGGTCCTGGAGAGACTCCTGTTGGCACCCCTGAGTAAGCAAACAAGAACGTATCAGGACCCACTGCAGTTTGCTTATCGCTGTGGAGTTGAAGATGCCATCATCCACCTACTTCAACCAACCCACTGTCATCTGGACAAAGCAGGCAGCACTGTGAGGATCATGTTCTTTGATTTCTCTAGTGCATTTAACACAATTCAGCCTGATTTGCTTTGTCAGAAACTCCTGAAGACACAGGTGGAGCCCTCAACAATCGCCTGGATCAATGACTACCTGACCAACAGACCACAATTTGTGAGACTGAAGAATTGTGTGTCAAACCAGGTGGTCAGCAGCACAGGAGCACCACAGGGGACCGTACTCTCACCATTCCTTTTCACTCTGTACACCTCATACTTCCAGTACAAATCAGAGACCTGTCATCTGCAGAAATACTCAGATGACTCTGCAATTTTTGGGTGTATCAGAGATGGACAAGAAGCTGAATACAGAGAGCTGGTGGACCGCTTTGTGACATTGTGTGGAAACAATCATCTCACCTTGAATGTGAACAAAACAAAGGAGATGATTGTAGATTTCAGAAGAAACAGGGATAAGTCAAAAACTGTTTCCATCATGGGAGAAGAAGTGGAGGTGGTTGAGGAGTATAAATACCTCGGAGTTCACCTTGACAACAGACTGGACTGGAGGCGCAACAGTGAAACCGTCTACAAGAAGGGACAGAGCAGACTGTACTTCTTGAGGAAGCTTAGGTCCTTCAAGGTTTGCAGCAAGATGCTGTAGATCTTCTACAAGTCTGTTGTGGAGAGTGTAATCTCTTCAGCCGTCATCTGTTGGGGTAGCAGCATCAGAGCCAAGGATTTAAATAGGCTAAACAACCTGATAAAGAAGGCTGGTTCTGTTCTTGGGAGGACTGTGGAACATCTGGAGATGATGATGCAAAGAAGGATTCTTCATAAAATCAAAAGAATTATGGACAACCCTGAGCATCCTCTTCTTGAGACTGTCATACGACAACAGAGCGTCTTCAGTCGGAGGCTTCTTCAGTTTCGCTGCAATACAGACCGCTACAGGAAATCCTTCCTGCCCACAGCCATCATCATCTACAACAACTCCTTAAAGAATTAATTATATGAGCTATACCAACACTTAATTTCCCTCTGGGATCAATAAAGTATTTTTGAATTAAATTGAATTGAATTGAATAACAAAAATTAGTTGATGATCAATTATGACTTAAATTAATAATAAACTACATCATTCACATTCACACATGCATGATATTTGTCTCCAGATTGTTATTTTAATTTTAGTTTGAAGCTACTGGCTGATATTAAATACTCTGAAGAAAGTATGATTAAAGTGTTAAGTCGTAGCTCCTTAAAGCTTGACTTAATTGCCAATGTTTTAAGCTAAACCTAATCAGATTTGATGAGGGATTGGAAAGGATTGGGTTTTAGTAAGAGGATTTCATACTGGATCAAATTCAACAAAATTTTTCTTTGCATACAATCTTCATGATGTTCTGTTTTAACTGTGCTTTTGTTGAACAATCTTTGTCCTTCAATATTTTTGTATCTTTGTTCTTAGGATACAAATTTAGGTTATTTCTTTTTTCTGAAGACTTGAGTCTGATCAGATGGTAAACCCAGTGTGATCTGTCCCGACCAACATAAACCATAGACTAAAGCTGGATTTGGGGGGCATTTACATGAAAAAAGAATGTCACAAATTTTGCAATAGGCTTTTGAACTAGTTCAAGCAGTGTTGATCAAACCTTAAGAGGAAACTAAATCTCATTTTCATTTTCAAGATTGCACACATTTGAACATCCAAGACGTTTTCTGACCTTATATGTTCTTAAAACTGGAAAGGTCTTAGAATATTAGAGTATTGGAAATTGAATTTAAGATGTATGTTTTGGAAAAAGACAACAAAATGGCTTGATGGTAAAGCCTTATACTTTTTTATAACATTTTATCCTTTGAAACAACAAGACCTCTGAAACATTTCTTAAAAAAAAACCAACAAACAAAAAAATGGCAATTTGTTTAGGCTATGTGCTTTACCCATGTTTCTGATTTTATTAGTGTATAAGCTTCAATGGCTGTTTTGGACCCAGGTTGGTATCACATTCAATACATTTCTTAAAGATCAACTCACCCCCCTACCAGAGTCTAACTCTGCCCACATTTCCTGTTTGAAAAATGCTGCAAAAGGAGGTGTTGCCTGGCGGCCCTAGGGACAGAAGAGGGAGAGGGGTGGGCGGCATAACACTTCCTTGCTATTCCAACTCCAACTCGCTATGGAGGCATAGCCGACATACTCCACAGCGGGCGGTGCAGCTGACATCATAGGTCAGAGCTCACCACAGAGACAATGGGGATGGCAGAATCAAATTCATGTGTAGTGAAGACTACTACTAATTACATCGACTATACAGCACCGTTCTGGTGAAATGATCTTTGGCTGATGTTGAGCTGACCAATCACAGTTGTGCACTCTCCGTTGCGATCGAGTAGATGGCTTCTGTACGAGCAGCTACAGTCAAACTTGGACATGAAGTCCATCTTTATTGTACCTTTAAATTGCATTTTACAACTGAAGGATGATTATTATATTGCTTGAGTACACTGGCAAAAGACAAGCCAGTAAAAATTTATACGATGCTATTGGAGGATTTATTCAGCTTTCTGGCTGACAAGCAACTGAGAAGTGCAGGGAGATGATGAGAGAGGTGTCTAATACAGGAGCTGACTGCGAGAGGACCTTGGCGTCTGCGAGCCAAACATTTCTCCATTGATTCACAATCTTAAGCTCATTCAAACTGCTTTTATATTCAAGGTTTTACGCCGGTATGAGCAGCCCCACACGCAGTTAACTATCATTTTATTCACTCCCGGCTTTCATGGCTGTGTCAAAGTGAGCACAAAGAAGTGTAATAATCACACTAAAGGTACTAAAGGGCGTGCTTGCGCGTGCCTCACATTAAAACCTTTTAACACAGAAAAGCGAATCCGTTTGTTTGTCTTTATCACTGCAGAACTATAGATTCCTCCCACTTAAACAATGATTCGTTATCTATTGTTCTATCCCTCCAATTAATAGAAAGCACGTCATTTGAAGTGGGGTCTTTGTTGGTGTGTGAGAGTCCTATAAATCACCTAAACTGGAGCACCCACTCCTCTTTCCTCCTCCTCCTCTTTTCCCTTCCTGCCCACTAACCCACACATGCACACTCCCGACAGTCCCCATCTGCTCCCAATCAGGGGTGCAGCCAGCGGTCAGGCACGTGCTTACATACTCACACACACAAACATACACACTGCAGCCTCTCCAGGTTTGAGATCAGCCATACATACAAACATACACACACTTGAACTGGACTTAGAGATTTGGTTGTAAATGTGCCCTCCCTGTTGCGATGCTCTGAGCGTCTCTTCAAGAAAAACAAAAGTGTACCTGCTTGCAGTAACAATCAGAATCATGTCTTCTAAAACATGGTTCTTCATTGAGCATTAAGACTTAACATAAATGTGTATTTTATTGCAGCATTGCGGTACAATATCCGACCATTAGTTTAAGTAAATTATTCCGGGGGGGGGGGGGGGGGGTTAAGATGACGCATTAAGAAATAATTATTTTCACAAAAGTACTTGTGCCACAATTACTGACACACCCCTTTGCCAAAAGAACGGCACTTTAACTTTTTCTTTAACATTTCACATGCATCCTGTCTCATGGGTTTTCATAGGATCTGGGTTTGTGGACTGAGGTGGCCAAAGAAGCAGAAACCACCATATTTTTTTCTCTAAATGTTCCAGTACTTCAAAGAGTTTATAAAGCGTTGTACTCTTAACAACAGATTGACCCACACCATCACAGATCCTATACTGTACATACCAGTTGGCATGAGGTGTGTTTAAGTTCCAACTTCTGTGATAAATAAGATGTACAGTAGTAAGTGCAGTCACTTGTTCACAGAACGGTATCTTCTCTTTTAGTTTCTCCCGGAGGGTTCTTTAAATATTCAACATTGCACTTACGTTTAAGTTGTAGGTGTTTTTGAAGTTTTTTTGTGTGCTTGAACTACTAATTTAACTCCTCTCACTTATTTGTTATATATATTTATAAATTGTAAATTGTTAATGGCAAAATTTCATCTGGGTACTACCAAAAGAGGACCAAGTACCACTCATAGTACTTGTACCACAGTTTGAATAAAAATATGTTTCAATTGAAAAAATTCACAAGTTACATTTAGTTTGTATTTTATAGGAATTGCACATTTATTTTAAGTTCTTTTACCGATCTTTACCAGGAGGGGGCTAAAAGTGTGCTGGGTGCTGTAAATAACTAATGGGGACCTTTACCTGTGCTATTGTAGTCATAATCCGTAAATCTGTGCCTTAATCCTCAAAAACCACATCGTAGCTGTGGTAAAAGCAATTTGGTCCCCACATTCACAGAATGTCCCCGAAGAATGTGTCATCCTAAGGTCTGGACCCCTTTTATAACATAAAGACCAACACACACATTGATGCGCACAGATGAAGATGAGCATTCCTCTTGGTGTGCTTCACCGATGACAGGGTGTCATGGAAACGCCCAGTGTTCTCATGGTTACGCACTGTTTACCTCTGTGGAATACTCTCTTGTGTTTGTTTGACAGAACACTTGAGCTACTGCAACAACTCAGTCTAGCCAAAATACACTGACGAACACACTCTGATTCTTATCGGGATCTAAATGGGCACAAATTGGCCTGTTATGTGCTACTGGGATTAGCGCTGCAATTTAGCCTAATAGTCTGGGGGGGGGGGGTTCTAGTTTTCCTCCGAGTCCTTGAAGGATGGATGTTTGCCAATAACTTCTTGAAGTTATCCATTCACTTTTTCTGTGTCTGTAGGGCTCCTTTTAGATGAAATTATACGGAGGTGCTCTCTGTTGGCAGTCAGAGCAGCCGGCTGGATTTTTAGAATTGCCACTTTCAGGTTACAGCCACTTGACTTCCTGTAAAAGTTGTGTCTCAGCGTCACTTTTTGTGTGTGTAGTTGTGCATGTGTGATCGAGCATTTTCGTCTGGTGAGTGGGAGGGGTCTGGGCATCAATGCAAATGAACATGAGCCACAGTGCATGTGCTCTGCACCCATAATGAAGACAAAAGTGCATACAGAGGCTCTCTGATAGTTCCTTACTCATTAAGGAGCAAATTCAGCCTCCTGTTTAGGTTTTTCCATGCTTCTGATTAATATGGCTGCTGCTGGTTATTCATTAATTGCACCCTAATGAACTTACACTGGTGAGCATGAGAGCTAAACTTTTTCTGCATGTTTTTTTCTCTCTCAAGAGTCAATTCATCAGCCCAGATAGGAGAACACCCCCAGAGTGAGGGGAGGGGGCCATCTGACCGTCTGTCATCCTGGCGCCATCACAAGGTGGGCTAACATCCTGTAAGGTTGGCATGGCAACGGCCTGCTGGGTTTAGGATGAGCCGCTTGTCAGACTCAGTTTCTTGTTGTTGCCACATTCTTGCAACATCTTCCTGATCTGAACACTGAAATTCAGAGAACACTGCATGTTTTCTCAGACAGATGTTTTATTGAGGTATCTCTTTTTTTTTTTTTTTTTTTTTTTTGCCTGTATACTGGAGGTTTGAATCTTGAAAAGTGGAAAAGCTTGTTTAAAAGAAACTGATGGGGTTGGTGATAGGAAAGGAAGGAAAGAGAGTTGACTACTTTCAGACAGTCGAGAAAATGAGGAAGGAGGAGGAAGACAGCAAGGAGACAGAAGGAGAAATCAAATTATTCTTTGTGCTCTACCTGCCACAGAGGATGTAGGAGAGCATTAATCTCCCCCCTCCCCCAACCCTCCCCAGTCTGCAGGTAACAACACATACACACACGGAACTGTACCCAGGCTTCACCAAACCACACTTTCTCTTTCGCTCATGTGCGTTCTCCCACAAATGTTCCTGCAAACATGCTGCTGTTGCACAGACAGCAAGAGTGACAGTGGGAGGGTTGCAGTTCGTTGGAGAGGGGGATGGCAGCGAGGAAGGGGAAATCTGAAAGCACTCGGAGTTTGGGAGACGACAGATTGAGTTATTCTACAATCACTAAAACTACACTCATCTAGTGCCTTACAAAAGGTTCCTTACAGTTCGAAATTTTTGACATGTTACATCTTCATATTTTTATTAGATTTTATGTTGTAGACCAATACAGAGTAGTGTGTAAATGTTCATCAGAAGGAAACATGATTAATAAATTAAAAAAATTATTAATAAGGAATCTGAAAAATCTGGAGAGTATTCGGCCCATTTGATGTGATAATTTGGAGAATCAATTTTCACTGCAGTTACAGCAGCAGATTTTTTGGAACATGTTTCTAGAAGCATTTTTACATCAACAAACTTTTTTTACCTGTTCATCTTTGCAAAATTGCTGGAGAGTATGTGGGACACCAAATTTCAAGCCCTGTTCCAGATTGTCTGTTGAATGTATGACTGGACTTTGACTGGGCCATTCTAACACATAATGCTCTGGTCTAAACCATTGCTGCAACAATCCTGCTTGTAGGTGGCCTTCATTCTCCTTGTCAAGTCTTTAACAGTGTATGTACACTCACTGGCCTCTTTATTAGGTACACCTTGCTAGTACTGGGTTGGACCCTCTTTAGCCTTCAGAACTGCCTTAATCCTTCGTGGCATAGATTCAACAAGGTACTGGAGACATTCCTCAAAGATTTTTGTCCATATTGACATGATGGCATCACGCAGTTGCTGCAGATTTGTCAGCTGCACATCCATGATGCGAATCTCCCATTCCACCACATCCCAAAGGTGCTCTATTGGATTGAGATCTGGTGACTCTGGAGGCTGTACTCATTGTTATGTTCAAGAAATCAGTCTGAGATGATTCGAGCTTTATGACATGGCACATCATCCTGCTGGAAGTAGCCATCAGAAGATGGGTACACTGTAGTCATCAAGAGATGGACATGGTCAGCAACAATACTGGCTGTGGCGTTGCAACAATGCTCAATTGGTACTAAGGGGCCCAAAGTGTGCCAAGAAAATGTCCCCCACACCATTACTGCTGTAGCCCATCTGCCTCAAGGTTCGACGTGTTGGGCGTTCAGAGATGCTCTTCTGCATACCTTGGTTGTAACAAGTGGTTATTTGAGTTACTGTTGCCTTTCTATCAGCTCGAACCAATCTGGCCATGCTCCTCATACCTCTGGCATCAACAAGGCATTTTTGCCCACAGAACCGCCACTCACTGGATATTTTCCCTTTTTCGGACCATTCTCTGTAAACCCTAGAGATGTTTGTGCGTGCAAATCCCAGTAGATCAGCAGTTTCTGAAATACTCAGACCAGCTGTCTGGCACCAACAACCATGCCACGTTCTTAGTCACCTAAATCACTTTTCTTCCCCAATCTGATGCTCGGTTTGAACTGCAGCAGATCATCTTGACCATGTCTACATGCCTAAATGCATTGAGTTGCCCCCATGTGATTGGCTGATTAGAAATTAGCGTTAACAAGCAGTTGGACAGGTGTGCCTAATAAAGTGGCCAGTGAGTGAATACTTAAATATTCTTCATCTGGATGAATAAGTGGTTACTCTTAACGTCTTGTGCGACACGTCACTGATGTGAGTTTACATTTACGGACCAAGGCTGTGTGTCTCTGTTTTGCCAACAGAGATTATAAAATAGTGGTGGGCATGCAGCTATGTGCATCACTTATCCAGAGCAGTCATTTCCTTCTCACTCTGTCACTTTACCACTTCACCTTCATGCCTTTTGTAAGCAGCAGCCTGCTCTGACCCTGCCGACTTCTATGTTTTGTCAGCTACAATGAAGAGAATAGAAGCGGAGCCATTCAGGAGTTTGATGCCTCCCAGCATCACAGTTCCCTCATTTCAGTCAGAGGTGGAGCCGTCAAACTGTTTTAAAATAGATTTTTTATTTTAATTAAACCTTCTTTTATAACCTTGAGTTCTTCTGTGTTCTTCAGAGTTTAAGAGACTGAATGAGCCTTTTTATTATCAGGGTGGGGATTCCCCAGAGGTTAATGATGATGTTCAGACAGGAATAATCCTCCCTTTGTTAATGAAGTTCATGGCAGGTTGACTGAGAACCAAGGTGGCGTTAGTTGCTTATGTTTTCCTCGTCTGCGCTCAGTAACTCTCTGCTCCATATTCTTGTTTGTTGCATTGTTTCAGACACCCCCCACTTACGTCGTGACTCACTCTGCTGTGGGAGTTCTGTCGTCTCTCAGCTGTTTTTTCTGTCTCCCCAAACCATAGTTTTGCTTTTGTAGCTGCTGTTCATCCATTTTGATTCTGCCTTTCTGAAGTCTGTTAGCATAACTCAGGTGATCTGCTTCTTGTCGCTTTGCTGTTATTGCACAACAAATTCCAAAAGCTTGAAGACAGCAACATCCGCCTGAGGTGACTGAAAATGTCTAATACTGTACTGTAGAAAATTCTCTCCCCTTGAATATTTTCTGTTTAGCATACATTATATGAACATTCAATACTATTGGATTATTCATCAGATATTTTAAAAGGCTATTGGGTAAAACAAATTGACTGCTATTGTAAATTTCCTTTTTATTGCTGCAATGAAATCATTTTGGGGGCCAGACTTTCTTGCTTTTGGTCAAAGGTTTGTTCAACTTTAAAACAATAAAATCGCTGTATACAAAACAGCTAAAACAAAATATGTTGTACAGTCATGATAGTCGGTACTTTAGCATACACCATACTGGATATTAATAGAGAAGAATTAAACATAAGTCGCTGCCAAATGATAATGGCTCGTAGGGATATTTAAGGGATCATTTACTTTATGCAGAGGAGACATAACAAAAAAGAAGATACAGAACATTAAAATACAAATGAAGCAGCATGATTTAATATCTGCCAACAGTTTAAATCTGGACTTTGTAGAGATCTGCACAGATGGGGCAATGACTATGGCGTGAACATTTTCTAGTTTCTATAGTTTGGGAACCACTGCATTAAAGTACAGTTCCATGCATTTAAAACAATTTAATGTGACAGTAAATTAACTTACATGGATTAAAAAACTGTTAGTTTAGGGAGTTTTCTTTGAAGCACGTTGCGACTGCGTTACCCATAGTCCCTTGGGAAAAGCTGACCAATCGCTGAGCTCAGAGCCCAGATGATCCCTCCCCGTTTAACTTCAGTTGCTACATCTGGTTAGTGAAAACGTCGTTATGCAAGAACATAATTGATAGCTTCTAAATCTTCTAGCTTCTAAATTATTTAAAGCATTGGTATCTGTCAGTGGCCACATAATGTTTACACATTGTAGAGTCTTGCAATCAGCATATGACTGCTGCTGATCTGATGTGACAAGGGAGACTAGCATGTTGTCTCAATGGTGAGTGAAGCCCAGTAAGGCTCTACTACCTTATGAAAATAGCTATTTTTTTATGTCAGAGAGCTGACATGAGCTATCTGTGTTAGGCTACAGCTCATAATATGTTTTATTTGGCCTGGATGCTTTGTTCTAAGCCTTTTCTGTTCAAAACTGTTACTGTCTGTTTCTGATGGATGCAGACACATATTTATTGAAGTAACAGTAGAACTTAAAGAGTAACTTAACCCCAAAACAACTTTTTTTTGCTTCTAAACTGTATAAATGGGTCTTTACCAATGTAATATTTCAGTTTCTGGGGATTTTTTTTAAATTTTCGTGTAAACTTGTTTAATTCTACACTTTTTGGTCTAAAAACGTCTTAGTGCTGCCCTCTTAGGGTTGAACGGTGGCTACTGCATTCAAATTTTGTGATTGGTCGAGAGCGGTACATCTTTACGTCACAGGCATTGACTGCGTCACAGCAGACATGGTCTCACAGACACGCCCCGTGGGTTTGGGTATCAGACATGTCGGCTAGTGATGGGAATTCCAGCTCTTTTTGGAAAGCCATTTCTTTTGGCTTGGCTCACCATAAAGAGCCGGCTCTTTCGGCTCCCAAGTGGCTCCTCAGATTTTCTGTTGCTTAAAGTGTATGTATCACCAAAATTAATGCAAAACAATGTGTACCAAATGTACCAAAACAAGCGGGGGGGAATGAAAAAAAAAAAATCCGGCTCCCAATGACGAGCCGGCCCCCATCGTTCACTTCAAAGAGTTGGCTCTTAGAGCCGGTTCGTTCGCGACCGACACATCACTAATACCGGCCCCGTGGCGAGTTTGGAGTTTTATTGCGTTTTTCAGGTTACCAATATTATCATATTAGCACTTCGTTAGCATAGCTAAAATACTGTTTTGAACGTTAGCCCAATGGGTTAGGGGTAACTTTGGGCTATGTTAGCATTACCGTTCAGAGACTGGACCCATCCTGTCTGTCTCTCTCTCCCTCAGCAGCAGCAGCAGCGCCGGCCTGAGACAGCGCTGACTCAGCGCCCCGAGCCAGCGGCTCGAATTGATACGGCTCGAGGCCGCTGGGCTCCATAAAGCCTCCCTCTACTCCTCTATCTCTGGTGGTGGTGGAGGAGATCCGCTGGCTCAGCGCGCCGAGCCAGCGCCGCCCGAGCTCGGTGCTGCTGAGGCAGAGGGAGACAGGAGGAGTCCAGTCTCTGAGTGGTAATGCTAACATAGGCTAACGTTCAAAACCGATGAATGTTGATCAGATCGATTAGTCGCAAAACTGCCAACGTCGCTTTGGTCACGGTCCATGTTTCAGTGTCAGATTAAGCGAGCGGTCACTGTCCTCCTGAACACACCCCCACGTTGCCCCCTCCACTCATCCTCCACACTTGGCCATACCCCTCCGTTCTTCCTGGCACCGCCTACTTTGTAGAATCTGGGTTTTTCAGGGGGTTCAGTTACACTTTAAAAAATAAACCTATTTTCAGTAATATTTATATGGAGGCGATGACGTATATTGGTTACACTTGGTAGAATAGCTATTGACGCTAGTGTTTGTTTACGTGCTCACAGTAGTAATTATTAAGTAAAATGCCACATTGCGCTGCTTTTGGATGCAATTTCCAGTCAAAAGGCAACAAGGGGAGTGATGTGAGTTTACACTGCTGAAGAGGAGACCGCAGTAGGAAGATGCCTGTGGACAGACACAACTTCCCAAAGAAGCCTTCCCGCGGCTGTGTTCCCGACATTTTTCTCCTGATGCGTTTGAGGCTTTTAGTCGACCACAACTATTGAAAGATCTCACCGGAGCAGCTTGGTATAAGCAAAGACTGAAACTAAATGCTTTTCCGACCATTTTCCCACACAAGGAGCCTAAAGGAGTTGAAAGTAACGTAATTTTGATTCTCTGAATGTCTAGTACATATAGCAGATTGACAAATAAAGCTGGATTGACCAATAAAGCTGACTTGACTTGACTTGACTTGACTAAACGCCCTCGGGGAGAAATTGAAATGCGTGGTAAAAAGTGGCAAACACAAGAGACGCTGGACGCTCTCCTGAGCAGACAACCCACTCCTGCAGTTCGTTTGGCGAACCATCGGACACGCCACTTGTCAAAGATGAAGCTGATAATTCACCTCTCCAGTCAGTAAAGTAATCAGTAAGTGTAACAATACAGTGTTCTCCAAATTTGACCAATGCCTCCACTCAGACAGATTCAGATACATTTCACTGTATATATATCGTTTCACTTTATATCCTAATTATCTATAAAGCACACGACAGCTATGGATGCTAATAATCTCCAAAATGATTGATAATTGAATAAGTTTGATCACACGATAGCTTACCGTGAACTTCTGCTGACAAAAATGGGAGCTCTTGATAACAAACGCTCTCCCTCTTGGTTACAATGGAGACGCATTTGCCGTACAGGCACCACCGGTTATGTCCCGCTCTCGCTTCATCCCGCCCTTATTGCTCTTCATTTTGACGTTTTGTGAAACATCATCAGTGCTGTCCTCCTCATTAATGTTTCGCTTGGGTTCAAATTGAAAAGGCTGAACAGATGACATGTTTATGTCGCTGAATAGTCACAACAGGGTCCCGAAGCCAGCCAAAGAAAACTAGGTACAACCATATGACGTCACTACCCAGAGTGCATTGGGACGCTAACAACAATGGCAACCTACAAGTTAAACTATTTTTTACAAATTTTATAAAAACGAAGACATCAAGAAGGTTTTTTATACCACTTTATTATAACTGATACTAACATTTATCTTTTAAGAACTACAAGTCTTTGTAGCCGGGGTTCCTTTTAAGGTTTAACCTTAAACTCTAAATTATGAGCTTTAGCTGGACCGCCAGGGTCACTGACAGACTATGATGACTATTTGGCAGAATTTAAGAGTTTAGCTTAAACCATGGTGACACAGCAGTGTTGATCCAAGTGATTCTACTGATGCACTCGTCTATTGACCTGGAAAACACACAGATCACATTGGAGGCTGTGACCCCGTGAAATCAGTCGGGTCAAGATCAGGGTTGAGAGTCAGGTCAAGGTTCGCAACAAGGTTCAGAGCCATTAAAGATGTTCTTTCCTGTAGGTAACTTTGTAGTAAGCTGGGAGCTGCACAGTTGCCCTGTTTGTCTCATTTATTAACTTTCCAAAATTTAAAACTGAAACGCACCGCAAATTCTCAATTTCTCATTACGATCCTCACCTCTGCAATTGACTCCGTAAAAACCTTAAGATAGCTGACAGGGTTGAAAGCAAATTTAGCATTCTCTTTTTTTATTTAGCATTTAAACACAGAAAATTTAGACATCTTATTCTTGGCCAACTGTTAATAAAGATTTTTAGCTTTTATGTGGAGTTTATAATACCAATAATAATTTTAAAATATATTTTTATCCACCATTTAATTTTTTTGGGACTATTTATTTATTCATTTGTTTGTTTATCATTTTGATCTGTTTTTTCTTACACATTTTTAAGTGTCTTGTCTGTTGGTTTGATTTTGACAGAGTGGGTTCTCTTTTTAATCTTGTGAAGCACTTTGTGGTGCACATCATCATATGAAAGGTGCCTTACAAGTAAAGTTTGAATGTTTTTTCTCTCTAAAAGCAGCTCTGATTAAGACCTTTAGCGTTATTACTCTGCTTGATGTCTTTATTTGATCAAAAATATATATTCTGAAAAGCAGCAGGTTTATAAGCAGAATTACACTCAAATAGAGCCAGTTTATGCCAAAGTTTGTTCAACCCCATCAGAAAGCGACATCACACCCAAACAGGGACCCGTTAGGATTTTCTATTACATAAATGTTCCATGCTGATGTTGGAAACTTCCTGAGGACATGAACGGGGGGGGTTTCTGAAGTCATCCAACCATCTGAGGAAAACTTGGCTTTTAGTAAAGTTTCCTTAACTCTTCTGTTGCGCTTATCCAAGCATGGTACCACATATGTGGAGAGGTGTAAAATCAGCCAGAGGATTTTAGTTTCAGGTGCTTTTTGGGATTTTCACTTTATTGCAGATTCAAATAAGCAGCTCCAACCTTCATCTTAGGTTGCTACTAACACGGCTAAGGTTATACAGTTTATATCTCACCTAACCTTTTACCTGTCCACACACACACAAAGCATCGTTTACGACCCCCGCCCGCTGGCGCAACCTTGACCTAGTAGGCATGCGCGAAAAAAAAAGGTAGACCCACATATGACGTCACAGTCACCGTCTGAGATATGGTGATGATTTATCCGAAATTGCTGCAATCGCACCGTGCCTTCTCTTAAAGCAACACTAAAGAGTTTTTTTTTAGCTTAAAATAATGTTTCCGAACTCGTGTCAGTGGTTGATCAACTCATAACAGGGTGAAACGGCACTTCTGCATTCGCTTTGCAGTCATCTATCAGCCATAACAGCAGTATGTAACTTTGGGTCGTAGGGTAGCGGGTTTTAAAAAAAAGATTTTTTTTTGTCCCACGGTTTTTTTCCCATTATTTATCACCCAGTGCTCCTACCTTGGTTCCATTCCTGGGGTTCTGCTCTCCCTCTGCCAGCCCCGGGAGGGCCCTGCACTGAAACCCAAGCCTCCTTCATGCTTGGGCAGTGAGCAGGCCCTTCTTTTCACCTGATGGGGCGGGGTTTCTCCAGCTGGACGTAACGCCTGGAAGGATCACGTTATTCCAGCCAGATCCTCCCCATCCCTTCAGGCGCCCCAGCCGGCCAGGAGGAGGCAATATATACCCCCAGGACTAGTGCATGTTTTTGTAGGAGTAGCTCACATTAGCTGCTCAAGGGAACACAGGGAGAACATGCAAACTCCACACAGAAAGGCCCTTTTGCCAACCCCACCCAGGGTGTGGGTGCCGATGATGCGGGGGAACAAACACACCCTCAGCACCCACAGCTTCCCCAGCGGTAATTGAACCCAGGACCTTCTAGCTGTGAGGTGAGCCAAGCTACCAGCTGCGCCACCATGCACCCCAGTGGGTGGCGGTTTTGTAGTTCAAATGCGACTTGCTTTACGGCAGGCTTCACAAAAGCCGGTAGGTGCAGCGTCCTGCAAGGCTCTCTGGGTGGAGCGTACTCGGCAGGTACATATAAATGGATGATACCTAGCAGCAGGTAGATTGAACAATTGTCATGACTGAGCCGAAATTGTATTCATCTGTACACCGGTGTTCCGACTATCTGTGCTACCCGCATGCACATTTCGATGTTACGTCACAATTCGCTTACTCTGCAAATATGTCATCAAGAATTCCTACCTGGAAGATCCATTTCGTCTGTTTTATTTCTTTGAAGTTTATGGTGAGTTTTATTCAAATTATTTTATTACTGGCCAATTTTTATTCAAAATATTTTAAGGCTTTCCTTAAGCTACTAGTTTCAAGTTTACATGACAGGCCTTGTAGCCTATGTTAGTTTCACTTCTGTGATATCGTTACACTGCATGTAAACAAGTCCCATTAATTAGAGTCGTACAGTAAATACGGTGTATTTTGCGGGTTATTTGTGCTTATAAACATAGGCTACTACATTTTAATATTTTGGAGTAGGCTAATAATACTGCTATCTGCTCTACATCTTACTGGCTTGGTATATATTCATTAGCTGCTTTACAAATAAACAGATTTCCAGAATCTGCTATTCATCTATAGGCCTGTTTAACAGGTAGGATATTCTGATCATAGTTTTTAGTGCATCTTTATGTGCTAGTTTTAGCTTTATATTAAACAAGTAGCATGTTCTGTGGATTGAAAGAAAAGTTTTCGTATTCATATTGTTGCTTTGTTAGGCATTACTGCTAAACTGCCACTTCAATCCCGTCACTTGAAAAATATTTTCCGATGATTATGTTTAACATCAAAGCTAACAGTTGTTGTTTTCGGCATGTAAACATACTTTTCCAGGGGGAGCACTGACAGATGCGCGCTACGGTAAGACATTCTGAGGAGGTAGCACAGATCGTCAGAACAGCGCTGTCAGCCATAGAATAAAGAAATTAGACCATATCACGTTATAACATGATAGTTTCACGTTTTTACAATAAACTATCACGTTATAATGTTTTAGTTTTAAGTGGTTTTCACGTTTTTACAATAACGTTATAACGTGATACGGTCTAATTTCTTTATTATATGGCTGACAGCTCCACGCCGCCGTACATATGACATGCTGAAATATAGAAAATGTACCTGGGATGAAGACATTTGACACAAAGGCTGCCCAAGACATGAAAATCTGTAACGTTAGAGGGTATCGCTTGTAAATGTGAATCCCCTCGTGTAACCATAACAGATTTTACGACAGTAGTAGAAAACAATACATTTTTCCCAACTGTAGGGGGACCCAGAGAGCAAAACTTACTTAGTGTTGGTTTAAGGTATTCTTGTGTGATATTTACAAGCGCCTCTACATGTACAAGAAGAAGCAACAAGGGCATGTCTGGATGATTCGCCTCCATCTTCCTATTGTTTACCTCTGAGTGGTCACCGGTTGTTATTAAGCTGTCTGTGGCGGGTGTTTTCTGATGTCACTTCCTTACCAAACTCAATTCTTAAACACCTAACAAATCCACATAATTTCAAGAGCTGGAGATTTAAGAAATAGACCCCCCTTACCCGTGTAAAAAAAAAACTATCCGGGGAGGGGAACCTTAAACGATGGGCTAGTTTGGCCAAGACTGGGTATCGACTAAATATATATTCGTTTAAGCACTTAAATGGCCTAATGTAGACAGAGCCTTAAATGCTTTTAGTAGTATTCAAGTATTCACACCTCTTGAAAGTTTTCACATTTTGTGACATTACAACCACAACCTTTTTATGGAAACACATTGATCAGTAAAATCTGATGCAGATAATAATAATCTTTGCTGGTATTTCAAGCACCGAGTAGATTTGAAAGCCTGCACATGGATCACAATACTGAAAATTTCCCCTCAAACGTAGGGGAAATCCCTCACGTGTTACACCTATTGCTCAGGTGAATGGTGCGAGGTGTAAGCTACTGCTGTAGCAACATCATACTCTAAGAATGTACTCTTCTTTCTTTCAAAAGGGAAAGGAAAGATGGTCATAGTTGATGGGGAACTGGTTGACCCTACATGTTTAAAGCTGGTAGGGATTTACCCTAAATGACTGTAATTGTAGCCAAAGATAGTTCTACATAGTAGTCACTAAATGGGATTGAATGCACACTTTTTTTAGACTTTTATTTGGTCTATTACACAATGAAATACATTGTCGTTGGTGGTTGTAACATGACAAGAATTTGAAGAGGTATGCATATATTTGTATTTCGAACAGAAACCATCCCGTATTTAAAGGTTGTGCCCTCCCTTTCCACTTAAATGTAACTGTATTCGATGATTATTTCCTATTAGGGCCAAACTTAGTCTAAAACATGCAGTAAATAAAGTTCAGACAATCAAACTGACTGACTTCCTTTTAAATCTCTGTCCGCCCCCTTAATTTTTAAAATACCATCTTCATACCCATTCCTATTTTCCTCTTGCTGCCCTCAGTTCTGCCATCACTCTCTCCTGTTTCCCCTCTGTGCTCATCTCACCCCCCCCTCCTCCTCTTCTGCTGCTGTATTGTACCAAGCGCAGCCCCTGCTGCACCCTCTGCCACCAGGTCCCAATGCCTGTAGCGTGTAATTGACTTTCTCCCCGTGCTGGAAAAAGCGGGCGGCCCGCGCCAGGCTGGAGGTGACCCATTTCCCTGGGGCATTCAGCAGCCTCCTAATCAACCATTCTCTGGAGCAGCCTCATTCACTCTGCAATTAGAGCGGCTCCCCCTTTGAGAACTCCATCAATAGGCAAGCGGGCAGGCGGGCTTGATCGGTGCAAGAGCAAAGGCAGAGTTTTTACGCACGCAGCTTGAGTTCTCAATCCTCCGACTTTGCACCCTCCTCCTTATGCTTCTCGTGTTCTCGAGCGGTGGGTTTGTCTAATGAAGAGCAACAGAGTGGGAGGCAGGTAGACGGGCACGCAGGGAGGCAACGAAGGGGTTAGGCTGGTTGCAATGCAGGTAGGTAGACAAAGGGAGACAGTCTGATGGGATGGACTCCAGGGAGAGATTAAAGCTGGAATAAAAAAAATTAAAAAACAATTGTGAGAGTAGAGGATACACAAGTATTTTGTCACCGTGCAAGAGAATCTCCGGTTTGTTTTATTTTATTAAATTTTTCAACATGCATGAATTAATGCAAGCAGCCTGTGAGCCTGTCTCAACAAGAAAGGCATGTTTAGGACCTCGTTGGCAAGGTAGACAAACTCAGTCATGTGGCTTCGTGGACTCCTCAGATCTCCCACGAAGGAGTCTGAGTTGATGCTGCATGATAATTAAATAACAGGCTGGCATCTCTCCCCAGTTGCTGGCCTGATTTGCCATCCAGCGGAGGCAGTTCTCTGGTCAGGGGATAACCATGTAATCAATGGAATGAAAAAGCTGTGCTGGCTGTGAAGGTTAAGAAGGGTACTGATCCGTTCAGCGCGCTATGTACCCCACACGTGCATCTAAAACACACTCCAGACATGCTGGATGTTACACACATCCCTCCTCCTTCTTTCTCCTGTTCCCTGATCCTCCTGTCTTTCTTTGACATGTCTTTATCTTTTTCTGTCCTGCACCACCTCCTCTTTTTGCTCTGATTATCGCTCCTCTGGTTTTCCCACCCGCTATGTTTCGTCCCCACTCTTGCCCATGCACTTTCCTGGCTTTCCTCCCTCCTACCTTTCCCCAGTGTCGGCTGCTGTCACCGTGACAAAGCAAGTGACCAATCAGCAATCACTTTCTCACACCGGCTCCTCCCTCCCTCGCTGATATATTCCATTCCTTCCCTCTATTCCCTCTCTCTTCCTCCTCGTCTTTTTTTCATCCCATCTGCATCTCTTCCCCACAACCTTTATCAGCTCACTTCCTGGAGACGAATTGTGATGCATTATGGGAGAGCGAGAGAGGGAGCGAGCATGAGAGACGCCTGTCTGACAGAGTTAGTTGTGCTTATCATCAGAGACACTGCTAATCCTGTGTGTGTGTTTGTGGACTAAACTGATGAACTCATGAATGCACAGGTCCACACACCAAACATAACCTCACATTCTCCACTCAGCAGCAGCAGCAGCAGCAGCAGGAGGAAGATGCTGACGAGACATGTTTATGTTCGTCAGTTGCCGCCAGGAGAATATGATTTGCATGATATAAGCATATTTCCCCCTTCAGTGTGTGTTGCTGCTGCTTCACAGTCGTGCCTCTTTCTACTTGACAAGTGTTTCATTTCCCCTTCACAATTGGCAGAATCCTCATAACACCAGCTAAAAAAAAACTAAGAGTGACTTTATAATCCCAGTCTCTGTCTGCTTTTTGGTGTAATGTTTGTCGCCGTTTCTTTTTTCCCCCAGGTGCTGATATGTGCACACAATGAGCGGACTGGGGGAGAACTCCATGGAGCCTCTGAGCTCGGAAAACCGCAAACGCAAATTGTCCACTTGCGACACGCCTGGTCTGGGGTGAGTTCCTGACATCGGCACACGAGAGGGGGAAATGCAAGAAAGTGGGCTAGTGGGTCAGTGGTTTCTCGAGCCTGGACCATGACGTAAATAGTGATCTCTGCTGTGATGAGAAAAAAGCCTAAACCAATGGGAAGACTTCAACCTGAGGAAATGCTGTTAGAATAAAAGATTTGTGATTGTGCATACTGACTGTTTTTAAAAAGAGACATTTCCAAAACACAAGATTGTCCCATTTTTGTATCTTTGTAATTAGTACTTTTTTCCCTTAACTGTTTTACACACTATTTATTTTTCTATTACTCAGTAATTGTGAATTATACAACATATATACATACAGTGTAGTGATTGACCACCATTTTATCTCACTTTTTGTTTTAGGTCAAGGAGCATTACCAAAATTATTTCAATTTATGCATTCTCTTAAGAACGAGAAAGGGGCTATTGCATCAAATTCAGAACTTCACATACATTTTTTTTGTATTTAGCAAAATGTGCCTTTTAGACAGTATGACTTGGGGATCCTTTCATGAGCTTCTCACAGTTTGCTGGAAGGTTGCCCCATTCCTCCTCACAGAACTGGTGTACCCTAGTCAGCTTTGTTGGTCATCTTGCAAAAACACATTTTTAGCTCTTTCTACAAACTCGTGTTGCTTGAAGGCTTCGAACTAATTTCCAGTTATTCTTAGGTTCATTGTGTATTTGGAAGACCCATTTGTATCCAAACTTTAACTTCCTGGCTGATATCTTTAGAGGTTGCTTCAGGCTTCCCACATAATCTTCCTTCCTCATGATGCCATCTACTTTGGGAAGTGCACAAGCCCCTCCTGCAGCAAAATATCCCCACAGCATGATGCTGCCTGCCACCACTGTACTTTACAGTTGGAATGATGTTCTCAGAATTACAGACTTCTTTTTTCGCTTATTTTGCTCCAGATGCAACAATGATCTGGTGCTCAAATACTTTAATTTTAGTTTCATCTGACCACATAAAATCCATCCATCCATTATCTATACCTGTCTATCCTCTGCAGGGTTGCGGGGAACTGGTACCTATCTCCAGCAGTCATCGGGCGAGAGGCAGGGTACAAAGTCTTAATTTTTAAAGACATGTACTGAGTGCATTTGCAAACTGTAATCTAGTTTATTTGTTGCTTTTTGACTAATATCTCCTTCCCCTCTGAACAGCCTTTCAGCCTATGCCAGTGCAGGATATATATACTGTACTGTATCAAGATCTTTTACATTTTTTCTGGGGTTCACATTTTGATCTCTAAAACACAGAACCACAGTATGATAGCTGGACAGCCCATTGTGTTTATACTTGGACATTATTGTTTGAACAGATGGACATGGCTCCTTCAGGCATCTCAAAATATAACCCAGGGATGACCCAGACTTGTGGAGGTCCACAATCCTCCTCCTGATATTTCTTTTGATTTCTTTAGATTTATTTTCATGATGTCACACAAGAAAGCAATATGTTTGAGGTGTCTTCTTAAAATATTTCCACAGGTGTGCTTCCAGCAAACTCAAATGTTATTTAACCCATCATCTGAGCTTTCCTTAAAATGTCTCAAAAAATAAGTTTGGCAATTCTAATTGGTGCCCTGCGATGGACTGGCGACCTGTCCAGGGTGTACCCCACTTCTCGCCCCATGACAGCTGGAGATAGGCACCTGAATTTGACCTGTACATGTCAGTAATTCCTGTGACGTATAAACTAATCTGCTCTTGTGAGCGACTGGTAATGTCTGTGGCCACAAAGGGCTTTTTTCTGTAGTTCTTAGTCAAGTTTGTAATCCATTTAAGAGAACTTTGTCAGGATTGTTGGGAGTCAAGTTTAATCTACAAAACAAAGCTACAACAAATGAGTGCTCCCTTTTCTTTCTTCTTTCTTCCCGATTCATTTATTAAATTTTTAAAAATATGTTTTGATCGCTGAAGAATGAAGTAATTCTGAACGGTTTTTGTTTAGGTTACTCTACAAAGACCAACTCGGATTCAGTTCGGCCATTTGTTTCCATTTGATATATGTTTACCTGTATTTTTCACTGCCACATCAGCTTTCACACATCATGCCTCAAAAACAGAACAGAAACATAAAGTTGCTAAAGGAGAAGAAGGTTACTAAGGGCTGGCTGCAAAAAACCTCTTCTCCTTTTGTGTATACTGTAAAAATTGATTTAATCACATCAAAGACATGTCCCATCTTTAACCTGAAGGGTTTTTTCCAAAGCAGGGTAGGTTTAATTTTCCAATCATAGTGACACTGCATTCTGTCCTACTTGGAAGTAATCTGCCAAAGTTTACAGGGTTAGGAGGAGCACAGAAAATCTGAGGAAAATGTTGCAAGGTTTAGTTTGCCTCCAATCTCTGTAACTTGTCTCCTGCAGGTGTGAAAGGAAGCGTCGGGAGCAGGAGAGTAAATACATCGAGGAGCTGGCCGAGCTGATCTCGGCCAACCTAAGCGACATCGACAGCTTCAACGTCAAACCGGACAAATGTGCCATCCTCAAAGAGACGGTGCGCCAGATCCGCCAGATTAAGGAGCAAGGTGAGTAGACACCCACGTCTGAAATCCTAAAGGCCACTCAGGGCATGCTGTCTGTGTGTGTGTGTGTGTGTGCGTGTGTTGGGGGGGGGGGGGGGTGGCATGGTACCACACAAACACACACTGGTGCAAGGACATATCGGTCATTCGTCTCTCGCAAATTTCACAGCTTTTACTGTTTTGGGCACCGTTTGTGTGCATGTATGATCATGAACAGCTGTGTGCGGGCCTCGCCAGGGTCTACCTAATTGGATGTTTGCAGGTAGACATATGGCTCTCCATTCTTCAGACCGGCCAGATAATCAGCTCTGTTACAGCTGCCGTTCTCTCAGCTTTAAATCTGTTACGTTTCTGCTGCTTTCTGCAGCAAGTACGTGGAAAAGCTCCCGACTGTGACTTTTGCTTTCCAGGTGGCACATTAGGAACAAATTAACATACAAAAGTATTCACACCTCTTTTCACATTATAACCTAATACATTCATCTATTTTATTGAGATTTTATGTGACAGATGAATAAAGTAGTGCATAATTGTTAAGTCGAAAGAAAGTTATACAAATACGGCCCCAATAAGGCCTTTCATTCTGATACATACTGCTCAGGTGGACGAATCTGTAAACCGAACAACTCTACGTCATTCAAACCTGGCCTTTAGAAACAATGCTGAAAAGAAGAAAGCATGTGAAAGAAGATGCTCTCATACCAAAATTAACATGCAAAATTTTCTTTGGAGGAAAAATTTGACACTGAACTCACCATCCCAGCAGTGAAGCATGATATTCGCTGCTATGGGAAGGATCTTCTTCTGAAGTGAGCTTGTCTGAGTAGATGGGTTAAATACAGGGCAGTCCTGGAAGAAAATCTGTTAGAAGCTGCAAGCGGCTTGAGATTGCTTCAGATTGCTTCACCTTCCAGCAAGACAGGGACCCTAAACATCGAGTCAGAGCTACAATTAAATGGTTTAGAAAGCCAATGAGTGTTAGAAAGTCAGTGGCAAAACAATTGTTCACAGCAGCTCTCTATCCACTCTAACTCGATCTACTTTGTAAAGAAGAATGGGTAAGATTTTCAGTTTGTTGATGCCTAATAGACACATTCCCTGAATGACTTGCAGCTGTAAGTGCTGACCCAAAGGGCCTGAATTCAAGTGCAATCCCTACTCTTCAGATTTTTTGTGGGGAAACTTTTGAAAAAAATTAATGTGCTGCTCTGTGTTGACCCAAAAGAAAATACCTCAAAATATGTGAATACAATGTGACATAATGTGCAAAAGTTCCCAGGGTGTGAATACTTTTGCAGGACACCGTGCTTTGGCTTCTGGATTCGAGCAAGTGTAATATTTTCTTTCCGCTCAGGGTGAACTACTGGAGACAGGGAGACGGCTATGCTGATTTTTCTTGTTTCTATTGGGGCTCAGTCAGTCAGTGTCTTCAACCTCAACAGGAAGGGGAAGAGGCAACGGCCAGCCCTGACTGGCTGCTGACAGGTTGCCATAGTTACAGGAAGTGATGACAGAAATGACACGGGCATTGAGGCTCATCTCCCCGCTCGATACCTCTTCGTTTCTCCTCCACAGCTGCTCAGTCTTCCTTTTTCTTTTCAGTCCTTCTCTGGTCCCTTTTTTTCCCTGAATTGTGTCTCATCTGTTGAACTGTGCAATAAGGTTGGCTCGGAGCATTTATCTCCATGTTCTCTTCCTCTCTGCTCATCTTGCTGAACTTCACAAAGCCTGGTTGTTTGTGGTAGTGTCCTTTTTTTCCCTTTGTGTGGGTTTCTGTGCCTCTTGGGAGCTAATCACACAGAATAATTCCTGTAGTCAAGCAGCCCCTGCCTCGCTCTCACTCCAAAGCCCACATTTACACAACAACCCAAACACTATTAGTTTTTCCCAGTGTCGCCCCGGACCTTCCTTCCTTCCTTCCTTCCTTCCTTCCTTCCTTCCTTCCTTCCTTCCTTCCTTCCTTCCTTCCTTCCTTCCTTCCTTCCTTCCTTTCTTTCTCTTTCTTCCTTTCTTTCTCTTTCTTTCTTTCTTTCTTTCTTTCTTTCTTTCTTTCTTTCTTTCTTTCTTTCTTTCTTTCTTTCTTTCTTTCTTTCTTTCTTTCTTTCTTTCTTTCTTTCTTTCTTTCTTTCTTTCTTTCTTTCTTTCTTTCTTTCTTTCTTTTCTTTGTCTTTATATATCCCCCCTGGATGCCCCTGCCTCCCTCCCTCTCTCAGTCCTAGCTCCATTAATTCAGGTGCCTCAGCTCCTGCCCCTGCACCATTACGGCTTCTTCCACAGCTCCTCTGGCTCTCTCCCACTCCCTCTTTCTCAGACAATCCCTCACAGTCTGACACTGAATATAAAGCATGAGGAGAGCAGCTACCTGCTCCACATGCTCCTTTGACAGGCTTCCTGCAGAAACCTGCCTCTGTCCTCTCCCTCCTCACCTGTACTTTTAACCCCCACCCACCTCCCCCACGTCCCTGCTTCCAAAAAATTGGAAACTTTGGAAGCACTGCCCCCTGCTGGTGTAACTAGGTAGTAGAAGACTCAAGTTTTGGCTTTAAGGAATTTTCTTTTCCTCTTTTTAAAGTCATCCCTCCTTTTCCTGACCCACAGGGAAAGCTTCATCCAACGATGATGATGTCCAGAAATCAGACGTGTCCTCAACTGGTCAGGGGGTCATTGACAAGGACCACCTAGGGCCACTTCTACTACAGGTGAGTCTAGATTTGATGTTCCCCACAGATCAGATGTGTTGCTGTTTATATCTTCTGATGATGATGGTTGCGCCACCATCTCTATGCCGGCAGGCTTTGGACGGCTTCCTGTTCGTGGTGAACCGGGAGGGCAGCATCGTGTTCGTGTCTGACAACGTCACCCAGTATCTGCAGTACAAGCAGGAGGAGCTCATCAACACCAGCGTGTACAACATCCTGCATGAGGAGGACCGGGAGGACTTTCACAAGAACCTGCCCCGGACCAACAGTGAGCAAACACACTCACACAAAATATGTGAATATGGGTGCGTTTAATTCTGAATGTTTGGACAATGTGTGCGGTGTACCACAGGGGCTAGTGTCTGGATGAAAATTAATTATTACGGTACAAAGTTAAACAGAATTTGCAACAGGTTGTGGTGAGAATTTATAGCAGTTTTAACATCTTAAAATTACTTGATTATGAATAATTTCTTGCTAAATCTGAATAAAACGAAGCGTATAGTATAGTATAGTATAGTATAGTAAAGCAAAACAAAAATTCTGACAAAAATGGAAGATTTTTATATAGAAAGTACATCAAATTTAATTCGTAGGTGTGACAATCAATACCAAAATTGGCGGGAAAAATTCAAATAAGTCATATTGAGAACAAAAAGTATCTTTTTTTATTATATGCTGTTCTTTGGTGTAAATGTATCTAATTATATAAGTGTGTGTCCTACTCAATTTTGCAGATCTAAATCTGTTAAGTACTGGTTACTGATGTGTTGTTGTATTTAATCTTAAGCCAATCAGTAAATCAAAAGCTTCACTTTTTTACAACTAATTCTTGCTCAAAAGTAAAACCAGATGACATGTTCCAAGGAGCCGAACTTTGTGAGCGAAATATATGAAAATGTATGCTTCTTGGCTCTCCTTTCTAATGAGGAGCTCCTGGGAAGCATGAGAGCTGTTCAAACACACATACACACCTGACAAAACATACACACATTACGCATATACTCCCACCTACTCTTTGCTAATCAGGCAGAGCGTAGCGCACCTGTCTGTCAAACTCAGTGGTCCAGACAGCGTAAAACAGGCCCAAGCTCTATTCAGATCCCACTGCTACCACGTAAGGGCTGTATAACGCACCTCCGCACTCCCCTCTGCCTAATTCAGAGTGTGTTTCAGTGTGATTTGCTCCTTAATATTATACTTGAGTAAATTCACTTATTTACTCCCCCTCATTATTCTCTGTATTGACGTGTAAATGACAGTGATGCATTTTTTAGGGAGCAGCGTGAGCGTGTAAGCCCATAAGTATGTGCACTATTTATAATGGTGATTAATTATGGATGTGTGTGTGCTTGGCTGACCCGCTTGTCGATTAGCTCTGCAGTAACGTTCTTGATCAGCAGTCGGCTCATCGACTCAGCCGCCTGCTTCCCTGTGCGCCCCGTCATTCATTCTCTCGCTTTTTCCCCTCTAACCACCCGTCTTTATGCACTTTTCCTCTCGCCGTCCCTGGTGCCTTTCTCAGCTCGCTCCTTCTCAGCCTCATTCATACTTAATATGGCTGCTTACTAAGATGAATATTGTGGCTATCCGTTTCTTGGGCTGCTTCCTTCTCCTGCTCCTGCCCTTCTCTCCCTCTCTCCCTGTGTCTGCATTATCTTTTTGGCCCATGAATGAAATGCCTTCTCATTGCACATTCCTGTGGGATGAACACACAGCACACTGGTTACAGTTATACACACGCACGCGCACACAAACTAAAACACAGGTTGATGGTGTGACATAATTAGATGTTGTGTTTTTAACACATACAGTGCTGTGAAGTTCAAAGGGGTATGTGTTCCATTACAGATAGTTTTATTTTGTCAACCTTATGTGTTTCATACTCATTTTAATATCTTCCAAAAAAATCGGAATAAATACAAAATGCATTTGTTTAGGTGGAAGCCCAACCCAATGTAAGCCCACCAATGTGCCTGTCATGGTGGCAACATGGTGGAGTGGCTTTGTTTATTTTATTTTACATTCATCACTTTTGTTCATAATTTTTTTGGTGAAGGCTTTGCATGTTTGGACAATTATTCCCTCTGGTTTTGGATGCTGTGCCAGAATGAGTTTTTTTATTTTTTTTACTTTACTTTTGGACAGTTAAGATGTAAAAACGAAACCTTGTTGGCTTGGTTATACAACTGGGAGCTGCTGATTAGCACCTCAAAAGCTCAAATAGTACCTGAACTATGAACCCAAATTGAATGCTTGAATGCAGAGCAGGACAAAAGGGCAGAGACAGAAGGAGGAAGTCCAAACCATCTCTTCCATCGATCATAATGGGCGAACATCATATCTGCGACTCCAGCGTCTCTCTGCCTGCCTTTCTAACCATACGGCCAGACAGAGATTTAGAGAGGAGCGGCAAAAGCAAATGAGGTGGATTAGCAGTGCTTGCCAACAACTGATGTGTGTCATTCAGGATATGTTTCTGCAACATGCTGTCTCTGCTGCCTAGAAAGAGCTGTTAATATGTCATGACAATCATGAGGCTGCCATACAACAGTTTTCAGTCAGAAGCCTCATCGACATTTAATTTCCCTTTAGGATTAATAAAGTATTTTTGACTTGAATTGAATTGGTAGCAAGAACTGCTATCAACCTGCAGCGAGTCTTTAATATTGCTGTTGAGGAGTTTCTGCTCACACTTCTTGCAGAATAGATTTAATTCAGCCACAAGTTGGAACTTTGAGATGACCACTCAAAAACCAAATTTATGTTATGACTCAGTGCATAAATGTAATGTCCAAATCAATCTGAGGGGTTAATGCTTTAACTTTGCACTGAGCAATCTTTATCGCATGAAAAAGTACATGGAGATTTTCTTGTATTTCTCTGGATTAACATTTATTTCGAAGGAGCGCTTGGAGGCCACCTGTGTGGAATGAAAGGTTATTCTGGCAAACCAATGGTCCGGCACGAACATTTAGAAGGGACCTGGAGTTCTTGCTGGGGAAGAATTCAATTAGAGGTGTATTTGTGTGCACTACATTGTTGAGTAATTGAGTCTGGTTTCGAGTAATTTATGGCAACAGTGCTGCTGTTTTGTAAACTGTTACCAAGGCATCCATACTGTCTACTGAACCATCCTCTGCACCTGCCAAACAGAAATCTTTTGCCAGCTCAGTCTCCCGATAA